>CM038223.1:28804982-31305118 GCA_021442155.1 Cymbidium sinense
CAATAATCAAGAATTTTCATGAGGGGATGCTGGATATTTTCATGAAGAAGCGGTAGAGGATTGCAAGGATTGGATTAAGAAATCTACTCTATGTGTTATTTACTTTCTTCTCATGTTATCCTACATCTTGTTTTACTATTTTTAATATGATTTCTTTGTTTCTCTCTATTATGGAGCAATAATCCATAAAGTTCTATGAATTTATGTGAACTTTTGAGATGTTTATACTAAATTACACATTGTTTGTGGATTAATATAAGAAAACTATTTATGCTTTGAATAAAAATATGTTTTGCTTCTTTCCATGCTACATTTACTTGCAATATGGCTAATTATAATGTTAAAAATAAGTATGATCTAGGGATATCAATAGAATCTTAGAAGAATATGTAGGAAAAAAGTAAACAAATAAATTAAATAATCATTAATGTGCTAGATAGGATATATGATTATTTTTAGGATTTGTAATCGCTTAAAAAAGCTATGGGTATAGCAACCAATCAAGATTTACTTGACACTAGGTAGAAAACTAGATAAAGGGAATTGTTTGGTTATACTTGTCTAGAGATAAATAGTATAACACTTTTGCTCCTTGTTGACACTACAAGTTTTAAATTAATCCATAATGTAAATTAATATAATACATCTTCTAAAAGATTTATTAAATTCATAGTACTTATTTTAAAATTAAGAAAACACCTATATATTTTCTATAAAAATATAAAAATTTATCATTTTATTATCTTGAAAAATAATAGATAGTAATTTTAATTAAGCACTTGAATTTTGTTAGATAAAAATTAGATTTTAAAAGATTAATACTTAACTTAATAGAAATTAATATCTAATTTTTTGTAATCCTTGTGAGAACAACACTCTACTCATTTTGTATTACTTCATTCAGCATGTGCACTTGCATATAAGGGTAAAAAGAATCAATCAAGTTTTTAGTGTCGTTGCCACGGATTGGAAGTAAAAAATAGTAATTTTTTTTTAAGTTGGTTTTAGTTTTGCTGAATTATTTTTAATTCAACTTTCTTGTTACAAATATTTATGTTTGGTCTTAAGTGTGAAATATCATTGTACTTATTTGTGTAATATTATTATTACAGTTTTTTAACCAAAGTTGTGATTTATAAACATTATATGTGCAGAGGCAAAACTAGAAAAATAGTGCCATCAAACTTAAAAATCAAATGACTTTGTAAGAAAATTAGAAAAAAATATGAGAGAACAAGTGAGAAAACTAGCAATAGGAAATCAATCATTAAGATTTCTTCTAAACCTCTTAAGGATTATGCCACACCAATTGTAGATGGTATACATCAGAGCATACCTAAACCAATAATTCAAGCCAATAATTTTCAATTAAAACCATGTATAATTTCAGTGGTGCCAAACTCTTAGTTTGGGGATTCACCTATTGAAGATCCTAATATACATATTGCTAATTTCTTAAAAATTTATGCAACCTTTAAATATAATAGTGTAAGTGATGATGCTATTAGATTAAGATTATTTCCTTTCTCACTTGGAGATAAGAATAAAATGTGGTTGAATTCATTGAGTCAAGGAACTATAACAACTTAGAATGAATTAGCTCAAAATTCTCCAGCAAAATATTTTCCACCATCTAAAACTATTAAGTTAAGAGATTATATTACATCATTTATGCAATTAGATAATGAATCTATATATGAGCTTGGGAGAGATATAAAGAATTATTAAGGAAATGTCCTCATCAT
Organism: Cymbidium sinense; assembly: GCA_021442155.1. Taxonomy (NCBI): domain Eukaryota; kingdom Viridiplantae; phylum Streptophyta; class Magnoliopsida; order Asparagales; family Orchidaceae; genus Cymbidium; species Cymbidium sinense. Next base: position 28,806,728 of record CM038223.1, read on the forward strand.
TTATTACATGATTAGCTTATAATCCAATTATTTTATAATGGCTTAAATAAGATCTTTCAGACTATCATAGATGCAATAGCATGAGGTAGCTTAATGTCAAAACTTTTGTGGAAGCTTATGCTTTAATAGAGGAAATGACAATTGATAATTTTCAAAGTTCTAAATTAAATCTTAAGAAAGTAGCTAGTGTTAATAATAATGATATGATTGCAATGTTCACCTTCAAAGTAGCTTTTCTATCTAAAAATTAAATATCTTAGGAATTAATTAATAACATGAGTCAAGAGGGGAGAAAATGGTGACATTAGTGTATTAGAAGATCAAACTAATTAAGGATTGAAAATGCTTAACTATATCTCCAACAAATTAAATCATCTTTACTCTAATACATTTAATCAAAGTTGGAGGAATAACCCAAAGTTTTCTTGGAATAATAACGCAAATTATAATCAATGTGAAAAATATGAGAAATTAGAATAATAATAATTCTAACCATCAAAACTATAACTCTAGACCTATCCTTCCACCAGGATATCCTCCGCAAAATCAAACTAAAGAAAAGAAATCCACTTTGTATGAATTGGTGATATAAATGGGAACTCAATTACAAAGCCAAGGAGACTCAATTAAAAATATAGAGATTTAATTGGGGCAACTGGGTCATCATCTTGCAAATATACCATAAGAGAATTTACATAGTAACACTAAAGTAAATCCTAAATCTGAAGGTAAAGAACATTGTAAGTAAATTGAATTAAGAAGTGGAAAGAAATTAAAAGAAATAAGGTTGAATGATGAAAATGAGAAAACTGAAATTCTAAGTAAAGCATAAGAAAAGTAAGAAAATGAGAACAAAGAAATTGAAGAAAAGAAAAAGGAAGCAGAAAGAGAAGCATTGAGAAAAATGAGAGAAATACCACGACCTCCATTTCTTTAACAACTTAAAAAATAAAATGTGGATAATTAACTTTCTAAAATTTTAGAAGTGTTTAAGATATTATTCATAAATATACCATTCACTGAAGGTTTGGAACAAAAGCTTTCATATGCTAAATTTATGAAGGACATTCTATATAAAAGAGAAATATAGGGGGAAATGAAACAATATCCCATAATAAAGAATGTAGTTTAATAATTCAAAAAACATTACTAGAAAAACATAAAGATCTAGGGAGTTTTATTATTCCTTGCACTACAGGGGATAATTTTTTTGTAAAAGCATTATGTAACTTAGGAGCCAGTATAAATTTAATTCCTTTATCAATTTTTAAGAAACTAGGACTATGAGAAGCACAACCTACAAGTGTGACTCTTCAATTTGCTAATAGATCTTTCACATATCTTAAAGGTATTATTGAGGATGTTCTAGTTAAGGTAGATAAATTTATATTTCTTGCAGATTTCCTTATATGAGATATGGAGGAAGATAAAAAAATACTACTCATTTTAGGGAGACCTTTCTTGGCTATTGGAATAATGATGATTGATGTTGAAAAAGAGGAATTAATATTGAGAGTAAATGATCAGGAGGTTGAACTTAATGTGTTTAACTCTATTTTAGTTTTTTGATGGTAGAAATGAAGAATGTTATAGGGTTGGGTTAAATGACAGCAAAGTAGAGAAATCTGCAAGAAATATAAATTGATGTGTTCTATAAATTGGGTTAAATGACAGTAATGTGTTCTAATGACAGTAATGTGTTATACTGACAGTTTTTTGATTTACTAAGAGTCAAACTAACTCTAGCTCTGATTATTATAACACATGATTGGAATTTTGCCTTTAAATTGATGTGTATCATAAGTGATTATACAATAGGGGCATTCTTAAGATTAAGGAAAAAATAAAATTTTTCAAGTGATATACAATGCCAAATTATGAATGAAAATGAATTAAATTATTAAACAACTTAAAAAAAGTTACTAGCTACTGTCTTTATCTTTGATAAATTTAGATCCTATCTAGTGGGAATAAAAGTTATAGTTTATGCTAATCATGCAACAATTAAATATCTATTAGAAAAGAATGAGGCTAAGCCTAGATTAATTAGATTTGTATTATTGTTGTAAGAGTTTGATCTAGAAATTAGAGATAAAAAAAGAATTTAAAAATCAAGTAGCTGATCACTTGTCTAGAATTATAGCTAAGAAAAAGTTGAGCAATTATGGAGATATTAAGGAAGAATTCCTAGATGCATAATTATTTGCATTCAACCATAAAGTTATTCCATGGTATGTGGATATAGTTAATTATCTAACAAAGACAAGATATATATGCAATCAATTAGAATCAAAAGAAGAAATTTTACATGATGTAAAATTCTATTTTTGGGATGAACCTTACCTTTATAAGAAGTGTCCAGATCAAATTGTAAGAAGATGCATCCTTGATAATGAAGCTTTAAAAATTATAAGATCTTTTCATGACTCAGAGTATGGAGGTCACTTTAAAATAATAGCTAAGATACTACAAAGTGGATATTATTGGTCAGCTTTATTTAGAGATGTACATCAATATATAAAAAATTGAGACAAATGCAAAAGAATGAGAAATATCTCTAAGCATCAAGAAATGCCATTAAATTACATTTTAGAAATATTTTATGCATGGGGAATAGATTTTATTTGACCATTTGTTTCTTCATATGTGAATGGATATATCTTAATAGGGGTTGATTATATGTCCAAATGGATAGAAGTAATGGCTACACTAAAAAATGATTCTAAGGTAACTACTAAATTTTTAAAGAAACATATTTTTACAGGATTTGGAATAATTTGGAATCATTATTAATGAAAAAGGTGTACTCATTTATGTAACAAATATGTGAAATATGTTTTAAGGAAATATAGAGTACAACATAAAATAGCTACTACTTATCATCTCCAAACAAGTGGACAAGCTAAAATTTTAAATAGAAAAATAACAATGATTTTAGAAAACATTGTAAGGCCTACTATGAAGGATTTGCATTAAAATTAAATGATACATTATGGGCCTATAGGACTGCATACAAGACACCTATTAGAATGTCTCCATACATATTAGTATTTGGGAAGGCTTGTCACCTACCATTGAAATTAGAGCAAAAAGAATTATGGGCAATTAAGAAATTAAATTTTGATATAAAAATAAGTGCAAAAAAGTGACTCATTAACTTGAATGAATTAGAAGAAATAAGATTGGGTGCATACAAAAATTTGAGCATTTATAAGGAATAAATAAAAAAATGGCATGATAGAAAGGCCATTAAAAAATATTTTAAGCTAGGACAACAAGTATTACTATTTAATTCAAAATAGAAATTGTTTCTTAAAAAACTAAGATCAAGATGGATTGGCCCTTTCTTAGTCATTCAATTCTATTCACATGGTGCTATGGATATACAAGACTTAAATACAAAAGAGATTTTAAAGTGAATGGTCAATGACTTAAGCCATACTATGAAGGAAATTGGACTCAATTTAAAGAGTCTATTAATTTAGTAGAAGACTTTAAAAAAAATAAAGAAGTTATGTTGGCCTGAGGACAATAAACTAACCATTTGTTGGGAGGTATATATTAATAGTGTGTTTAGTGTTTATGAATAAAAAAAGAGTAAAGCGGGTTGACTAGTTGGCTAACGCCTATGAGCTGCAAATGTAGCATCACAACACCAATCAAAAAAATCATTCAAATAACATGGTAGCCAAATAGACACAACAATAATAACTTCAAAGAATGAAAACCTTTAGACTCTAAGGTTGACCTCCATAATTCAAGTTTCTCTTGGACCACTCTAGTCTTATCAATAAGAAGATTATCATCCATAAAAAGCATACACCAAGGTATATCTTCCTACAAATGCCTAGTAAGAACATCCATAACTAAAGAAAAAAGATAAGGGCTTAAAGCTAATCCATGATGTAATCCAACTGAAATAGGAAAATATTTTGTCAATCCTTTTTGTGTTTGGACACAAGTAACAGCTCTAGTAAACATAACCTTAATGACTTGAATATAACCAATATTAACTCCATTCTTTTCTAGAACTTTCCAAAGAACATCTCTTGAAACTTTATCATAAGCTTTCTCTAAATCAACAAGTATCATATGTAGATCTTCCTTACTTTCTCTATACTTCTCCATCAAATCTCTTAAAAAATGTATAGCATCCATAGTAGATCTACCTAACATGAAACCAAACTGATTGTGAGAAACTTTTGTATGACATCGTAACCTATGCTCTATTACTCTCTCCCATAATTTTAATGTATGACACATTAACTTAATTCCTCTATAATTTACACTCTTGTGCATCACCTTTATTCTTAAATATAGACCAATAAACTCTTTCTCCACTCATCGCATCTTTTAGTCTTTAAAATAATATTAAAAAGATTCATAAGCCAAGAAATTCCTTGATCTCTAAACATTTCCACACTTCTATTGGAATATCATTTGGTCCTATTATTTTCCACATTTCATTTTCTTTAAAGTTTCCCTAACTTCAAATTTACTAATTTGATGATAAAAATAAAATTTCTTATTTTTGTTTAGGGTATTAAGGTTGCTTAAATCAAACCTATTTTTAGATCTTCATTGAAAAGTTTATTAAAATTTCTCATCCACCTATTTTCAATATCCTTTTCTAAGAAAAGCACTTTATGATTTTTATCCTTAATACACCTCACTTGAACTGGATCTACTACTTCTATCTTTTCTTTCATTGGCTAACTTATGCATATACATCTTTCACCTTCTTGGTATCAATCTATTGTATAAATCACTAAAATCTAAATTTCTTGCATCATATATGCTTTCTTAGAATCTCTACGGGCCACTTTATATCTTTTCTAATTCTTTACGCTTTTACATCTAAACCAAGTTTTATAAAAATGATTCTTATTTCTTATCTTTTCTTGCACATTCTCACTCCACCATCAACTATTTTTTTTTATTAAAGAAGCTTTTATTTTGATTCTCCAAGCACATTTTTTACAACTTGCTTAATTTCAGTTGTTACTTTTTCTCACTTAACATGAACATCCCAAATTCTAAGTTCTTGTAGTTTGCTCTTAAAAATAATTTTATTAGTGTTCTTTAAGTACCTCCATCTATTCCTAGGATAATAAATTAATTTATTTTTTATCTTATAATCTTTCTTCTTAAAATATAAAACTAACAGTAGATGTATTTAAACTTTCACTCAGAATGACCTTACAATCTTTACAATCTAAATGATCTATTTTTCTTATTAGAGAATAATAAATCCATGTTTTACTAGATCCATTTTTATAAATAATAATATGATCATCTCTTTTCTTAAATAAAGTATTAATAACTACAAAATCATAGGCTAAAGAAAAATCTAATATAGTCCTACTTTCTTCATTAGTCACTCCAAATCCATAGTTGCCATGAATACTTTTGAAATCTTCTACCACTCTACCAACATGTCCATTTAAACCTCCTCCAATAAATACTTTTTCTTCAAGAGGTATCTTTTGTATTAATTCCTCTAATTCATTCCAAAATTTTCTTTTGAGCCTACATCCAAACCTAGTTGACGAGCATAAACACTTATAATATTGATAATCTTAGTATCAAAAATAATCTTTAAATCTATAATTCTATCTCCAAATCTATTAATATTTATAACACTATCCATCAAACTTTTACCTATAATCACACTTACACCATTTATAATTTGACTTCTACCTGAATACCAAAGTTTAAAACCTGAACTATCAATCTCCTTGGCCTTCTCCCCAACCCATTTAATTTCTTGAATACATAAAATATTTATTTTCCTACGAAGCATAATATCTATTAATTCTATTAATTTACCTGTAAGAGCACATATAATCTAAGTTCCTAACTTAATTCTAATTTCATGGACTAACTTCTTTGCCCACATCCATCCATAATTGGGAATCTTGCATTTTAACACTACACGGTGTTGATGTAATGACCCTTGCACACTTTTCACTATATTACCATATAACGTGCTTCTGGGGATGCCCTAGCATTAACATCTTTTCAAGGATTCATGTCATGATTATTTTGACATGTTTACATTGGTTGTCAACTGTCGATCGCAACCCTCCACATTTCATATCTAGACTTGGACCGATAAAGGTAAATCAAATAAACACAATCAACATAAAATGACAAAAAAGTTAACCGGCACCGCGATGCTATCTCATAGCACCTAGGCACTCCATTAATTCCTAACATGCCTTTTTATACAATATCAGTTATGAAATCAATACCATTTACTACCATAAATGTACATTTTTTATGGGAATAGGAACCACCTTGACCAGTTGAACCACGCCTAGGCGCTTCATGTTGAGTTTATTGGTGCAATACCATACAATTTAAAATATAGAGGCTGGTACTTTGTCACTCTTAAAGTAGCACCATGGCATTGGATCTAGTCAATAAATAGGACTCTTAGGCAGTCAATTTTTTATATTCTGAAGAATTGTTCTTTATATTCTAAAATCTTTTTACCTTAGCATTTCCCCAAATTTAGAAAGCTAAAATGCCAATCATGTACATCAATAAGAACAAGAAGAGAGCAAGCATGAGCGAATCTGATTGCTTTATTAGACCAAGGCAGAAGAAAGGTACCAGCATGCTCTTCTTCATAAACATCTCATCCTGAAGAGGGATTTCTACAATCTGAGTGGGAGCATGGAAAGGATTATCAAAGAGTGAGGCTAAGAACACTTCACCTATGACAATAATGCTTATGTCATCTCTATAGGGCTAGAGTTCTTCTCCAAAGTGAAGAAACATCAAGACAATAAGGTCTTCATGAAAGAAAAATGGGTAAATTTTAATAGTATTACCATTAATACATATTAAAAATTTCAAAAATATGTATGTAATGAATATTATTCCTATTACAATAGTCATCTATATTTAGATTCCTCGTTATAAGAAATGCTAATGTACAATGGAAATAGCAAGAGAAAAAAGATGATCAAATTTCTTGTCGCCATCATGACTACTGAGAAAAAAGCTTGGCACTATTTCATTTCTATTAAGCTGATTCCTATTGGTAATATTTGTGAGGTAACTAAGGATAAAGTCAATTTGAATTATGTAATTTAAAATAATTTTACTATAGATATATGAAAGATAATTTTTAATTCAATTTATAATATGATTAAAGGTAATACTACAATAGGTTATGGTCATCTCTCCCTTATTTATATTTTATGTCTTAAGGGTGGTGCAAAGGGGGAGCTGGATGAATAGAATCTTATCTAAAGGACTCTCTTCACAACAAGAATAATTGAATGGATTGGGATCAAAAATGAAAGTAGGAGAAAGCACACATGCTCCTCAATCCAGATTACAATCCTCCAAAACTTTAAATGATCAACTCCAAGAAAATGGAGGAGAAGTCTCAAATTTAAGAAAAAGGGTTACTGAATGTAACCAGTGGTAACAAGAGTTCGAATGAAAACTTGATCATCACATGAGTCAGTAGCAGCAGTAGTTTTCTTATATTATTGAGTTCAACTCAACACTCATTCACATGTTCTAAAACTACAAATTTAATGTTGGCCCAACCCAAGTTCATTTTTTTGTAGCACCATAATATCAACCTTATGTCAACACTCAACTAGAGCTAGAAAAGAAGAGGAGGAGGAGGATTATTAAGATAGTTTTTTATTTTATTTTCTTGTTGTTATGTATTTTTAATTATTTCCTTATATATTTTTTAGTATTTTTTATTTGTAGTAGTTTTAAATTTATGTATTTGTACCTTGGTTTAGTAAATTTAATGTTAAATGTTTATCTTTTCATATGTGTAGTATTCAATAGTGATGTTGGAAACCCAAAACTTTAATTATTATGCCTTTTAAATTCATATAATTGCAATTTAAAAGTTGAAGTTAGAAATTATTGGAAGCTAAAATAAATTAAACAAAATTTCAACTTAAAAAAGAAAATTACATTTATGGTTCTATTTAATCATTGAATACATTTCAAACTAATAATAATAAAAAAACTGAGAACAACTAGTAATTTTATTGAGTTAGAAATTTTTATAAGCACCCACATCATTGGGAGATTCTTATGGAATTTAATGAATTGATATTAAAATAAATACAAATACATACAATAAAAAATAACATAATTTAAACTATTATTAATTGAAACTTATGAAAATTATTAAGTAAATAAGGTCATATTGAGTTGAGTAAAGATTGCAACATATTTATCGTGGGTTACAAAGCCAATACGAAGTATTTTAAATAAAATAAATACCAAAAAGGAAGAAAAAATAATTAGAAGGTGTCACTCGAGGCTAAATATCATGATCGAATTAAAATTATTGTAATCTAAATCTTAATTTCAATTAAGAACATGAAAATTATGCTTATTTCTATTATATAGATAACTATTTATGAAAATTCAATTCATTTATTTTCATAAGATTCAACTATGATAATAGGCACAAGAGAAATTTAATGTAAGGAAAATATTAGTGAATAATAAGAATTTGGGCTATTATAGTTTGGAATGATAAAATGAAAAAAATAAACATTTTAGTATGAAATTTTTATTTACATATTTTAGACTTCCAAAATTTCTATGTTATTAACGAACTTATAGAGACATATGGGCAGGGTATCAAATTACTTGAGGGCAAGTAATAGTTTGAGTTTGGGGTATTTGATAAGTGTTAAAATTATGAAATTTTTATGTGATTATAATACCTTTATCATGTGTTTTTCAGTTAAAATATATTTATTTTAAGTATATTTTATATTGCAATAGAGAAATTATCAAAAAAAAAAAAGAAATTTAGGACCTGCAAAAGAAGCACCTCGGCACTGTAATTTGCCTAAATTGGCCATTTTATAGCAAGCTCAGCACCTAGGCACTATATAAGCAACATCATGGTGTTGTACTATAGGAAAAATAATAAGCTGAAGCATTAAGCATAGTGTTAGATTAGCAGCGCTATACTAATAGGACCATAATGCTACGATGATAAAATATTGTTGTCAAGGTTCAAAGATAGTTTCAAACAATTTTTAAAGTAGTTATGGCATGAATATCTGGATAACCAACTAGGGCTATATGCAGGCTTTATATAGGGTACATTTTCAAGGCAAAAATATCTTTTTTTTAGATTTTTTTCTCTTTTCTAAGCAAGAGGGTGAGTGAGAGTGTGTGTGTTCTTGTGAAGCACTTAGAGAGTTACAATATAAGAGCAATGAAAGTGTGTTAGGGCAGTGTGAAAGAGTGTTTTTTTTAAAGCAAGATGTGGAGAAAGACATCAACAACCAAAAAGTTTTAGCAGGGGGATATTGGATATTTCCACGAGTGAGCAATAGAGGACTGTAAGGAGTGGACTTAGAAGATATACTCAATGTAATCTTTTCTTTTTTCTCTTGTTAATTCTTCTTTCACTATGTCTAATATTATTTTCTTCTTTCTCTATATTATAGAGCACTAATTCATAAAGTGCTCTAAATTTATGTCAACTTTTAGATATTTGTATTATATTAAACATTACTATTAATGAAAGAAAATTAATTGTGCTTGAATGAAAATGTGTTTTGGTTTTTTCCATGCTTCATTTTCTTGTAATTTAGCCAATTATAATGTTAAAAATAAATATGATCTAGAGATATGAATGGAATCTTTGAAGATCAAGTAGGAAAAAGGCAAACAAATGTACTAAATAATCATTAATATCATATGAGAAGATCTCAATCCAAATGGAAGAAACAAGGAATAACACAACAAGATAAATTAAAAAAAATTAAAAAGGATAATAAAAATTAAAAAAGGAGTCCTAATAGCTCTTCTAAGCACATGTGGAGGAAGTCTCTTATCAAACACTCCTCATTAACCCTAGAAACTCCCCAATCAATTGACCACCTAAAGGTGGCTCCCTATTCACATGGTAAACCACCCATCTCCTTCATTGATGAAGAGAGGTTTAGCCAAGCATAAAAAAAGGACCAGAGCCTAGCCACCCTCTCTAACTTTTGATTCACCCAAATCCCTCATTAGGCCAAAAGAAGAAAGGATAAACTCCCTCCCTTATTTCCTAATTTTGAATCTCTTGATGGTCACCAAAATCTATTAAACCCATGGTGGAGCTTTGTCTTTAGAGCAATCCATGAGGTAGAAAGAGAAGAAATTCGTAGCAAAGTTTTATTTCATTCTAAGGAACAATATCAAATCTAGAAAACCATCATATGCTAGTTTCAATGAGATAATCTCTCTAAAATTGTATCCAAGTCCTAAGTATTCGGTGCTTTGTTAAAAGCATTTGTTTGAAGGTAGGATCAAACCTTAGAAAACTTTTGGAATCTTCATTTTGAACTTTCCCAATGCATTATAATACGTAAGTTTGGCCTAAATTGTTGGAATCATGGAGTTTTTCATGAATGGTCCATGTCTTTAGCATGATAAGGAAAACGGGATCGTCCATTCTATTTAACTAGAATGGTCGAGTAAGATTGATATTGATGGTAGAATGATTCAATTTAAACCCTTAAGTGATAGATCAAATCTAAGATGTACAATCCTTTATCAAATAGCCTAGAATGATTTTGTGTGCACTACTAGCCATGTAGGATTCTCATGGAACATGGATTATGTTAATCAAAGCACATCGCATGTAAAAGGTATGCTCCATCAGTGTTGTTGACCTCACTTTTGGAGTGAGGACTCATCCTTCCCATCTTAGACTTAGGAACCTTCTAGGCACTTGGATTTTCCTAGTCATAAGATACTTCTAGTGGCTAAGGGAACACTAAACTCAAGCCTAGAGACTTAGGAAGGCATACCCTAAGCTTAGAATATGCCTTAGGACAAAAAGGTCATACCTATCCTATGGCCTAAACCAACCCATGCTTATCCACTCATCCAAAAGCAACCTCAAGTCAATATAACCAACCTTGATTGAATATTATTTCCTTTCCAAGCTCTAGGCCAATTCCACTTAGACTAACCTAAGTTAGCTCCATCATGATCCTTTGATCCAACTAAAAAACCCATTCAAGTAAACCAAATCCAATTGATTTTCACAAAAGCACTCCAACCATTCTAGACCATTTCAAACTCATCCAATACTTGCAATCAAACTAATTGAACCAAATAAATCCAATCAACCCAAGTTAGCCCATTTGACCCAAAAGGTCCAAATGAGCCAAAATCTAATCAAACTCAAAGTCAATCAAGGCCACCAATTAACCCTAAATCCATCATTGAACTCTTCTTAACACTCAATTCCACCAATTCAACTCAATCAACCTAGTTGGTCCACTTGACCTAAAGTGACCTAAATGATCAAATTGACTCAAACTTCAATTCAACACAAATTAGATTAAATCAACCCATCTAATCCCTTCCATAATGATTATTTATCATCTTGGATAGCCTAATTGCAAAAAATTGAATCAAACCAAATCAATTTGACCATTAACTAAGTTGACCTAATTTGACCTAAAGATGCCAATTGGGCCAAATCTCATTCCAACCCCAATTGATTGAATCCAATGCCTCTAATCAATCACAAATTGATTAATGAACATGATCCAACCTTCAATTGAATCCAATTTGGTCAACAACCTTGACCCCTTTAGCCCAAATTTACCAATAGGGTCCAATTGAGCCAAATCCTTCCCAAATCCAAATTGATTCAAATAAACACCTACAACCATTCTAAAATGATCAATTCAACCTAAACCAACCCTCCACCCATGCCAATTTGGCCAATTTGACCAAATTGGTCAACTTGGCCCATTTGGCCTAAATGAACCCATATGAGCCAAAATTAAATCAACTTCAAATTAAACCAGATCAATTGAACAAGTACATTCCAAATGATCAATTGAACATACCCAAACCCTTGGTTTGGCCTAATTTGACCAATTGGTCAACCTAACCTAATTGAACCCAATTTGACCCATATGGGTTAAATTGAGCCAAACCAAGTTCAAATCCAACCAAACTTGGCATGACTCATCCACATCACCATGGTCCTGCCCAAGTGAACCTAACCCATGGTGAACCCAGTTTGGGTCAAAACCCTTGAACCAACCCACCCATATGGGATAAAATCCCCATTTGGATGTGTTCTCTCACTCCCCAAACCTTGGTAGCCACCTTTGGCCCTTCATGGACCTATGGACCATTGACCCAACCTAACCCAAGGCTGTTGGGTTCAGCCTTCGGCCATGAGAGGGTGAGCTCACCCATGGCATGCCATTGGTTCACCTGGAAGAGGAGGTACACCCCATGCTAGCCCATGCCACTGCCTCAGCCTCTCAAGCACCTCCACCCCAGCAGCCCCCCACCACCTGTGGCCAACTACCCTTGTCGAATGACTGCTAAAGGCTGATCCAAACTCATCCCTTGGTTCACTTAGGGAGGAGACTATACTTCTCCCCATCCATTCAAACTTCACAAAGAGTTTCCTTGGGGTATCCGAGTTGTCCAAGACCCTTCCTTGAATCCCTAGTGCACTACATCGACAGCGAGACCAACCACAGAGCAAAATTGAGAGCCCCATATCTCCAATCTCACCAAAACCTCATCAAATCTAAATTAACTTTCCCCACACCTTCTCCTCTCTCTGGCAAGTCAAAATAAATAGATCCTCAATTGATTTGATCACCAAAAGGCACTCTAAGACCAACTCTAGTGAGCTTTATGGTAATGCTTAGTCCATAAAGTTACAAAGATTTTTTCACTTATAATTTGGCAAGTAATTAGGACTTTCAAGATAAACAAGCATGAATTGACACTTTATCTAAGGCACACCTTAGAAATTCTAAAACAAATCCTGAAGTAATAATTACAAGGGTGTTACATGTGGATAATGGAAAAGCTGATGAATTAGCTAAATTGGCTAAAGAAATGACAAACCTCTTAGGGAAAGCCAATTATAATAATAGTCCAAAGTAGATCATCCTTGGAACCAACCCTCTTACAAGCCTTTAAAGCTAAAGAAAATCAAATATTTTAGTAATAATAGAAGAAGATGACTAGCAAGAACCATTCATCACCTATCTTAAAGGCAGCAGATTGCCAAAGGATAAATCAAAGGCTCATCAAATTTTACAAAGAGCTATACAATATGACCTTATGAATGATACATTATATCAGAGATCATTTGATTAAACGTGGTTACAATGCCTAAGACTAGATGAAGCAAAAAAATGGTGATGGCTAAAGTCCATGAAGGGTTGTATGGTGCACACTAATGTGGTCATAAAATGAAAATCAAATTCAAACAAATAGGATATTATTCATCTAGTATGGTTCAAGACTTCATCAACATGACAAAAGATGTCATTATTGTCAAATATATGCACATTGCATCGACCACCAAATGCCTTAGATCCAACATTGGCGTATTGGCCATTTAAAAGTTGGGGAACTGATATAATAGGTCTAATAGATCCTCCATCATCTAGGGGGACATCATTTTAGATTAACTATCATTGATTACTTCTCCAAATGGGCAGAAGTAATCCCATAAAAAGAAGTTAAAGTAAACAACATAGTAAAATTATTTTGAGACCATATCGTCTATCAATTTGGAGTACCAAGAAAAATTATATTTAATAATGGCACCACCTTCAAAAATATTAAAGTCTATTATTTTTATTAAAATATATAAAATGGATTGGAGATATTCTTTAATATATAATCCAAGAGCCAATTGTCTCACAGATGCTTTCAACAAAATGTTGGCTAAACTGCTCAAGAAAATTCTCTCTAAAAATAAAAGACAATGGCATAATAAATTTATAGAAGCATTGTGGTCATATCATACCATATACAAAACTGCTACACAAGCAACACCATACTCCTTAGTCTTTGGAGGGTAGTACTTCCTCTTGAAATAGAGCTACCTCACTCAGATAATAGTTCAAAATGAACTTAAAATGGAAAAAGTATCGAGAAGCTCGATTAAAGTGCAATTACAAGGCTAATAAAATCTAGAAATATATAGAGTAAGGATGACCTGAACTCATGATTGCATGGTTCACCCAAGAAACTTCAAAGTAGGTGAACTCATGTTAGTATACAGAAGGCCTATCATTCCACACCAACGAATAAGTGAAAATTTTGACCCAAATTAGGAAGGGTCATACAGTGTTGAAAAAGTATATGAAGGGGGAGCTTATCAGCTCATTAATGCTAAAAGAATAAGCCTATGCCCCTCATAAATGGATAATATCTCAAAAGATATTATGCATAACTATTAAAAGTGTTATGCTTTACAAATGCAAGAGTCAAAATCAACTCTAAAATAATCAATTGTAAAGATACTCCTTATTAAAAGTATAAGAAGAAAGCACACATCTTAAAGAAAAAAATTCCCTATCAACATGTGGAAATTTTATATGCCATGCAATGTAAGAAAATAACTCCATCAAAAATACATTTTCTCAATAAAAATGATCTAAATTTACACTATAATTATTAAGAAAGGGGCTAGATCGGATCCATCATGTTCAAAGTGGACATATCTAAATTTAAACTAAGATCCATCATGCCCAAGGGGCCAAACCAGATCCATCATGTCCAAAGGGGTAAAATCTAAATTTAAACAAAGATCTATTATGCCTAAAGGGACCGGATTAGATCCATCATGGGTTGATAAGATTCATCATGTCTAAAGAGGCTGGATCTAAATTTAAATGAAGATCATCATGCCCAAAGGGGCCGGATCAAATCCATCATGTCTAAAGGGGCCAAATCTAAATTTAAACTAAAATCCACCATGCCCAAAGGGGACAAATCTAAATTTAAATTATATCTGTCATGCCCAAAAAGGCCAGATTATATCCATTATTCCTAAAGGGGCTGTATCAAAATTTAAACTAAGATCAATCATTCCAAAAGTGGCCAGATCAGATCTATCATGTCCAAAGGGCCAAATCTAAATCCAAATCTTTGAAATCAAGAGAAGATCGAATAAAAGCACACAAGCACACCTCATTTACAAATTAAAATATTATTAGTTTTCATAATCCCTGTAAAATTTATGTGCTTCTCTTATTAAGATTTGCTACATATTGGCTATGATATTTACCTAGAGATGGATTAATGATATGCCTCCTAAAGAGCCTACTAAGGAGTAGATATAAGCCACTATTAAAGCCCATGATTCACATGGCATAGTCAGGTTACAAGAGTGACTCTCATGGCATCAGGATAAGTTTGAAGATTCATTTGCTCGATCATCATGCATCCTACCTTCAAATTTAGATTATCTATTAGGTAATGTCCATGTTGATTGGGTGATCAATTTAAAGTTGAGAGACAATCATGAGGTTCCTTGAGAGTGGATCACAGATTGACTTAAGTTTATGGATCATGGTGTACTTCAGGCAATTGTAGATACAACTACATCTGCAGGCACAGTTAGACATTTAGGTTATCATATACTACACCATGAGGTAGAAGATTAGGACCCAAAGTTAGTATTTGGCACACCCTTGTTAGCTGTCATTGACTATGTATATTAGGAGCATCATCACTTACAAATGCACGGTGACATCCTCAGGAGGGCTAGTATATATCATGCAATAAACAGATCTCTTTTTGACTATAACCACCTTCCATTTACTTAGATCCGATCATAGCAAAGTATTAGATAGATTCATCAATACTTATTGGATTAGTCTACATGATATGAAGAGTACTTTGGCTGACATGCATTATATAGCAAGTCTTCCCATTAAAGGCATCCCTATGATGTGTGCCTCTAGATCATGAGCTCTTCTAGTTGGTGATAGATAGTCATTTATACTCCTTAGGTCTCCATCGTTCTAGCATACTTCAAAGATCATTCAAAGAGTAGATCAAATCATAGGTGATGCATAGTTACCATCACATTGTAAAGTTTCCTTGATGCAATATTATGTTTACCTCACTTCATAATGATTGAAAGATCCATTTAACATGGGGTTTCATTCATAAAGAGTCACCAATGCTAGATTTAAGTGAACATAGAGTCAATTTTTGGTGAATCTTAGCATGGGATGTGATGAGGAGCTATCTTTAGTCACTTTTATTACCATTATGTTATTTCATATTTCTACCAGAGAATTTTTTTTTGTCCTTCCACTCTCTTGATGGCTATTTGTTGACTTCATGATCCCCAACTCATATGAGATTGATTTTGATGATAACAAATACATATTCAATTGCTACTAATAATTAAATAAGTGTGTGTAGAAAAAATTCTTCAACTCTAGATTCTCAGAGTCAATTGAATGGTATTATTGGACTTGAACTGGTTGGAAATTTTTCTAGGAATTATTATATTAAGACAAATGAAAAGCTCAATAAAATAAAATAAATCTCTCATTCATTTCAAAATAAATTATTTTAATATTATTCATAAATTCTACATTTCATATTTATAGTTATTCTTTAAATTACCCATTTTGGATATGAACTAAGTGTATAAGTTTTGTTCCATTTATTGTGCTTCCAAGCAAGTTAAATTAAGTTCACATCTCATTAGAAAATTTCCATGCTTAATCATGTTTATTATCCATTTATTTTGTTAAAATTAAACTATCCAAAAAATTATTCAAAGTACTAATTTTCTCTCTCTTATTATTCTAGTTTTTGCTCTCTATCCTATCTATCTTCTTCCTAAACCAACTTTGGCTCTATTCTTATTTGAATCTTTAATTTGAATTTCAATTTAAATCTCATATTCACTTACATGTGCAAATTTGAACTTAGCTCCTTATGGAATGTTTTAGCCAACCATATCTTATTTTAATTAAGCAAATTGAATTAATTTGAAAAAAAATTAAGTTAATTTAAATTTAATTAAAATAAGCCATGGAATTATCCTCTTTTCATTTTAGATTATTTATTTTTGAAAATATTGATGATCGACCATACCCTTAATCAAATTCAAAATTTTCACATCATGGTATCAATTTAAAATCTTCAAAAATTTGATCCATCATCATTTAATTTAATTTGAGTGCATTAAAATAAATCTAATTTATTTTTGGAAACTAGATTGCCCAAAACTCATTAATTCTCTTGGATTTAATTTTTTTATTTACCGATCCCATCATGTGGTTAATTCAAATAAAACAAATTTGAATTAATACTTTTTTCATTTAACTAATTAAATGGATTCATGATATATATAGTAATTTTTCAAATTCTTCTTCTCTATTCTCTCTCTTGTTTGATCAACATAAATATTAACTTCCTAATTACATTATAGATCATGACATGTGATGAATTGATTCAATTTAAATATCTATCCAAATTTTTTTTCTTCTTGGTGCCTTGGTTGATTTCTTCACCATGCAAAATTAAATTAATTTGATTGATTCAAATTGAATTACTTACTAAATAGGATTTCCCTCTTTTTTAGCTTGGATAAATTATTCATCATGCAAATTTAATTTCAAATTGGTTGATTCAAAGCAAACCAACTTTCCAAATATAATTTCCCTTCTATTTACCTTTAATTCTTCCTCATGCAAATTGATTTTATTTTTTTGATTGGCTTCACTAAATTAATCCCTAAAGTGCTTTCATTCTCCTCTTTTTGACCTCTAGTCTCCATATTCTATAGTCTTAATTCTTGGTTAAATTCTCTTAGACATTTCATCAAATTGAACCCTTAAAAACATTTATTGAAGATTTCCTTTAGTGAATCAAGTTAACCTCTTAACATCCTTCCTCTTCCCTCCTACAAGAGTATGCTTTGTAGCTTTAAAAAAGAGTTGGAGGATTGATGCTAAATCTTCCTAAGAGCTTCATAAGGTTCCTTAATTTATTTTGTGACTATTCTTTTTTTGTGATCCTAATCTCATTCTTGGCTAAAATTTTCTTATAGTTTAGTCAATTTGTTTATGCTTAACATATCTTTGCATCTTCGTTTCAAGTTGGCTAAAAACTTGGTTTTGTGTGGATAAACATTTGTGATTGCAATTTTATTTTGCTTCCTTTATAGTTACATATCCTTAAGTGAGATTAATTTTGTTGATTATTTCATATAGAATACTTATGAGTAAAGTGTGTTTTCTTACTTCTAAATTGTCTCATGTTTTGGACATGTCATAGTTTTTTGAAAGATACTTTACGTGAGTTTATGTGCTTTATCATTCCATATTAATTTGATCTTTGCAAAACATAAGTCTCCTTATAACAATTGAATGGTTTATCTTTTAAATTATTATTGTGTTATACTTTAAATCATCAAATAAATCATTATAATTTCAAGCTCTTATATTCTCATCAAAATTTTAAAGATTCACTTGCATCAAATACATCTTTCAAGTTTGTTCATTGCTTTCAATTTTAAAAATTTATTAAAGTGAGCCTTTTTTCTCTCTTTCATTTTCACTTTCCTTAATATTGTTGTAATTGGGTTATCAGAGTTAAATACTTTAGAATTGAGAGTTACATACTTTCATATTCTTCTTTCTTATTTTCTTGTTAGGTTGTACCTGCCCATTAAGGAAAGTATGATGTTTGGTTGTACTTACCCATTAAAAAAAATACAATGATAGGTTGTACTTTCCTGTTAAGAAAGCAAAAGGTAGTACTTTCCTATGAAGAAGTGTATGAGAGATTTGTTGTAATCTCAAATTTTTAATTTAGTGAATTCCTAGTTTGGGTGTCTAAGCAAACGTAGATCAATTTTTGGAGTTTGGCCGAATAATGTAAAAATATGTGTTTTCTTTCTTTATTTTTATACACTTTACTTTTCTACTGTTGTTGATTGTTGTTGTAGTTCATTAAAACCTAATCTTAAAAGATTAACTCTTTTATAAAATATTAAAATTTAGTTCTCTAAAAAGTATTTTTAAAACCCATTCCCCCCTTTCACTATAGCTAAATGACATAACTTGAGGTGAGAGGATAGCATTGGCACCACCATCAATAGCTTACATATACTCTAGATTAGATAGAGTAAGCATGGGGACTAACTCACTGTTATGAGATGCTCTTTGGTATTACTTATATGTATGGATTCGCACATATATCGTGAGCTTCCATTGTCGAGACATTATCTTATTTAGAGAGTAGCATTTCTTTATGATCATGCAATTGGAGTTACAATCACCTTAAAAGGGATTAGATCTAGACCTTCATGTTTGCTCCATCAATGAAGGATCACTTTTATCATTGATCAACCTTTCATGGTTTTGCCTAATCGAGCTTAAGACAAAAATGCACAAATTTTCTTATGTAGAGAGGAACACCATTGTAGTATCAAGGCTAGGATATGATACATTGTATAATATCTAATTAGGCTAAAACCATTTGGCTTTATTACCATCATGAGTTAGAGATATTTGAGGAATATAATCCCAATTGAGTGGCTAGAGGATACTACAAAGCTCATATATGGATTACACAAATACATAGAAAATACTCATTGAGGATTCTCATCACTGTTAGAAGCAACAGCTTCCATAGCATAGGCTTTCTTACTTCACCTAAGGACTAGTTTAGGTTTTTGAGTAGGTTCACAGGAGGCTTACATAGGAGTTAATCACCTATGACTACTGTGGATCCATCATACATACTCTTCCTTATTAGAGACAGGCTTCCATATATATAATTGTAGATTGAGGAGAGTCAAACTAGTATAACATTTGCATGAACATTATATGCTCCCAAGAGATCATTAAAATAAATTGGACAATAATAGAAGTAATGATGAAAGCCTTCATTTCAAAAGAGATTGATAGAGATATTCATGGTCCCATTATAAATGTTCATGATATGGGAATAGTAGGGATAAATGGGCCTACTTATATTCTTGTCCCACCAACAACAACTGAGCCACCAACAAGACAGATGAACATTGATGTCACACTGGTATTGTTGACAGATGCTCATGTTGCTTCCCTAATGTCTACTCAACATGTTAGAAGTGACTATATGCATGTTCAAGAAGACCCACCCACAAAGGAATTTGACACTCCGATGATTAGCCATGAGCCACTCTTGCCAGATTCAACTTGGGTGATAGTGAGCTATTGATTATTCCCCCAAAGTTTCTCTTCTTGTTTCACTCACTCTCTCTAGTCTTCTTATTGTGTTCTTGATCCCAGTGATTTGTTCTTTCTATAGGTATGCTTCCCACTGCTACAAGAATGATCTCCCATCTACTCTAGGTAAAAGATTTCTGGAATAATGTTTCTTTTACACAATTTTCTCTTTGAAAATTAAGTTTAATCAAATTTTTATTGTTGATCTTGGAACTAGTGAGAAATAGAAGAGAACATCTCCATCAATCTTAGATCTAGAGTAAAAAGAATGTTCTCTAAGACTTAAAAGTTTTAATATCTTGAATATGAAATATCTCCATGTCAAACTTAATTTTGGAGGAAGAACAACAACATTCTTCATTCGATCTTGGATCGGGAATAAGGGAGAAGAGTGCTTTTGCACTAAAAATATATAAATATCTAACATTACTAAGGAATTATGCCACCAAATTTTCATAAAAAACTTCTTAAAATATTCAAGAATTTAGTTCAATATAGGCATTCCATCTCGTAGCGCTGAGGCGCCAAGTTCTCCAGAATGAAATATTAAATGCTCTATTTAGCATCGAGACACTGAAAATTGAGCACCACGGTGTTATGCTCTTGGGTTTAGATGTAATTCTATTAACAATGAGGTGCTATCATACAACATTGTTGCACTATGTTTTTGGGTCCCTCATCTCATATACAATGCCACAGCAACATCCTTTCAATACTAAGGTGCTATATCTTCCACCATAAAAATTGGTTCTAGTGTGAAATGAACCCATCCCTCTATCGATCTTGGATCCATAATAAGGTAAACGAATGCTAATAAATTAAACAAATTATGAAAACTAGCACTACTAAGGCGTTATCCTAAAAATTTTGATTTTTAGACATCAATGACATAGCATCATGGCGCTAAAGGTCCAACGCCAAGGCATTGCATCCTCAGGGAAATTAAGCTTAAGTAGGTATTTCACAGAGCCATGGAACTAGTATCATAGTGTCGAGACACTGTGTCATTAGAATTGCAACCTAAGTAATAATATTAAGGCATTTATATCATAATCTAAATTCATACCCATAGCACCATAGTGCTACAAGTATAACATTGAGATGCTAAGTTCGAGAAAATTAAGTTTATGCAGGCATCTCATAGTGCCATAGACCTAGTATCCCAACATCAAGGCATTGTGCTTCCATACCCAATTGATAATATTATGACTTCATAGTGTAATCCAAATTATACCTACAACACCGTGGTGCTACAAATCTAGCACCAAGCTATTGAGCTCTCAAGTTTTTGAATCAATCATTTTAGCTTAACAGCACTGAGGTGCTAGTTTACCAGCATCAAGGAGCTAGTTCACCAGCACCGAGGCACTTTGCCCTGATATCGAGTAGATGGGAGTAGAAATAAAGAAAACACATATTTATTAGAGAATAATCTATGACAAAAATTATTATAATAAAATAAAAAAAATATAAAATAAAAAAAGAGGGGAAATTATCATATTCATCGCCTCCTCTCTATTTCTCGCCCCTGGTGAGATTACATAAGGGGAGATATTGAGGCACTGTAAGAAAAGAAGACTGACTTAGATCCGAGATTGCTATAATTTTTAAATATGTGGATCATTATTATATTGTACTAGGCCATGTAGGAAAACTACTTTTGTTGATGATTCATGTGATAATCAAACTTTTTCTTTAAATCCTATTACCTGCAGCTTCTCTTACCCACCTCTTTCCTTAAATCTGATATTTTCTCATTTAAGGGTTTAGAGGATTGGGGTCAAGGTCATGAGGCACGTGAGCTCTCCTCCACTTCATACCTCAAACTAAACCCTCAATAAGCCTTCTTGTTAGGGGAGTCTTTTGAATAAGAACTTCTTCATCACACTCCCCTAATGAACCCATCGTAGTGCACAAATCATAGATAAGTGAGGGATGATCATATCCTATAGTAGTACTACTATTAAGCATATTACAAATAGAATTATAAGCTATCTTCCTTATATTAATTATAAATCCCTTTTGAATTGAAAAATTCAAAATGGTCCTATCCTTGGCTATCTCATGGATATTACTAGTGGGTATCAGCTTGGTAGAAATAAAATAGTGTCAAACCATAGATTATGTCATTAGGCTAGTGGGAGGAAAGTTAATAATCCTTTCCTCCCATCATTTCTTTTGGACATTGGCAATTCTACCAATGAAAAAAAAAACCAAGAATTTCATCAAAATCTAGGTTCTCGTTATCATAAGCCAAATTTTGCAATTCATAATATGCATTTATAGTTCTATCAAAACTTACCAGTTTCCCTAAATAAAAGATTTTATTATTTTGGTGCTTTTGCATTGGAGAAGAACTCTCATATCACATGAATGATGCATGAGTTTTTCTTGTAGGCCATATTTTCCTAGCCACATTCATTATCACCCCTTCTACTCTCCCACTTGGTAGAAGCTCCTTTTAGAGATGAGATGCTTGCATGAGGGTGTGCTAATATCTATCTTTAGCTTTTAAATAAACAAACATGCCCTTCTTCTTAGTATGATTACTTCCTTAGTATAGGAGAGAGCTGAGAGAATGAGAGATAGAGCTCTAGGAAATGGAAAATCTTGCATGACAAAGATCTATTTACAAATAAGGAATAGCTCGACAGTGCTGTAATAGTAGTACCGAGGCACAAAGCTCTCAAGTTCTGGAATAAGAACCAGCATCGCAATGCTCACATGCAGTGTTGAAGCACTAGTTAGTTGGTCAAGTTGATTACTATGATGGTTGAAAAGAGTATTCATTACCATTATTTTTATAACTGAAAATGTGTCAAGCATTGATGTGGCTCCTCAGTGCTCTAACATAATGTCATAGTGTTAATCAAAAAGTTTGTTCTTTTTATTTAAATCACCTATCCATCTGCCATATTTTCTAAATTGACCTTTGACTAGCACCACGACACCATATAGTTAGCACAAAGATGTTGGTCAGATGCTCAACTTGAATAAACTAAGAAAAATAAATCAAAAATTAATCTTTGTAGAGCTATGTTTATAGTTTTGAGGCACTAATTTTTTATTTTTTTAAGATAATGCTATATTATTAAGCACTCGACCCCAAGGCAATAATTTGACAATGCCACGGTGCTATCAAGCACCTAGGCTCTATGTTCCCAACATCGAGGTGCAATCCTAATAAACATATTTTTAGTGTCGAGGCACTTAACAAAAATAGATTTGAATTACCTGCATAAGCCTCAGGACAATAATTGCCTAAGTTTAGTGTTTGAGGATGCTTTGTTAATATAAAAATAAAATTGAATTTCCTGCATGTGTACAGACTTAAAGATTGAGGAAACAATGCAAATGTATGAATAGCCATGTAGTTTGAATTTAAAATTTAAATTAAAATTATAAAATCAATCTTCCAATTTCAATAGAAAATTATAAAAACACATGCATGTGTCCTGACACATGTATTAGAATCTAAAATAAATGTGAGAGGATGCTATATGGGTTATATTTCTTAGTTAGATCTCATGATTGGGTCAGGGTCAACAAAACCTAATCATCCTCGATAATGCCATGTTGGCCGTAAAATTCATCCGGAGGGGATATGTAAAAATTGAATGAAGTTTATCATTTAAAATAACTTAAAGTAAATAATCTTACACCCATCCATCATTATTTGTTACAGATGATAAACTAAGAAAACTTTTTCATACAAATAGCTAATGTCAAATTAAATATATCTAAGCTCCTACTCAAATAATCTCATGCTAGTAAGGATGTAACTTGTGTCCTCTATCTGCGTGTATTTACTGCCAAATTACACCACATGAAATATGGATATAACTAAAACCCTCTAATAAGGGGCCTTGGTTTCTACATGGCCCCACTATATTTCAATCATGATAATAGCGCATATGTTCCCTATTGACTTTGCTCTTTGAGCCATGAATTATAAAATATATTTAATAGGCAAAAAGCCTTCTATTAACTAAGGTTGACTTAAAAATTTGTCACTTTAGATAAATACCACCCTAAGTCTACAAAAACTCATTGAATGATGCAACCCATGGTTACTAACAAGGATTCTTTGGTCAGGAAATATTTTTTCATGTTTAGTAGACTAAGGACCACGACAACCTGAGATGACAAAACCATGGGATCTTGATCGATCATGTCATCATCCCCCTAAATATACACTTTAAGTTAATGACAGTCATTTATGCCATATTATGCACACCACTACATTCCAATGCTTATCGATATATATATTTATTTTCGACCTTAATTGAGAGTGATCTCTTACTATGGTAAAAGGGATAATTAACTATGAAGACTTGTGTTCACAGGAAGTAGAACCCCATATCTAAACAATCCCTAACATAATATTAGGGGAAATCTAGTTGAATATATATCAATTTTCCTATTGAGAAAACATACTCTTACCCATCTCAATAAAGATGGCAGAGAGCATCCTCAAAGATATTTTTTTAAGCAATTAGTGGCATTAGATGTTCACCATTATAAATTATCAATTGATAAGAACCTCTTTCATATATTTTTTTCACAATGAAGGGCCCTTTCTTTATTGGCTCAAATTTGTTGTCTATCCTGCGATGAGCTAAGATTTGCCTTCTAAGAACCAAGACCAAGTCTCTTACTTAGAAAATTCTAGAATGAACCAATTTATCATGAGCTTGAACCATACATGATTGGTAAAATTCAAGGTCTTACTGACCTCTTAGACATTTTCCTTTAATAATTGCAAGTTCTTCCAGTCGAAGCTTATGATTCTGACCTGTTGTAATGTGGTTGCTGACTACAATCCGCAAAGAAGGTGGTTGTACTTCTAATAGAATAATAGCTTCAATTTCACAAACCAAAGCATATGGTGTGGATTGAGTTGGTGTCGTATATGTGATTTAGTAGGCACATAAGGCTTCAACTAACTTTTCATACCATTATCACTTATTTTCATCAAGAATGTTTTTCAAAATTTGCACAAGTGATTTATTAAGAGCTTTGGCCAATCCATTTTTCCTAAGATAATAGATGGTTGAAAATCTCTAGTCATTATTATGTTTAGCGGCAAAGTGATTTATTTTAGTGGACTTAAATGCTAGGCCATTATTGGATATGGTTCGATGAGAAATGCCAAATTGAAATATGATATTTTTCCAAGAGAATTTGAGTACATGGTATGATTTAACTTCTCTTAATGAAATCACCTCAGCCCATTTAGAAAAGTAATTAGTTGCAATCAATATAAAATGATGCCCCTTTAATGAATGTGGTTAATAGAACCTAACATCTAGTTCCCTAACTCTTAAAGGGCTAAGAGGCAATCATTAGATGCAATATATTTGATAGTTGCTGTAAGACTACACCATGTACTTGGCATTGATGGCAACGATGTGTAATTTCTATGTAGTCATCTAACATTGAAGGCCAACTATACCCAAGTCTTTTAATTTTTAATTTCACCTTAGGCCTAGATTGGTGACACAATCTAGAATGTACTTTAGTCAAAATCTTATGGACTCCCTATTTATCTAAGCAATGCAGCCACATTTGATCAAATGATCAATGGTACAACACATAATTGATTAATAAATAAGATAAAGCATGTTTCTAAATTTGATTTGCTAGTAATTTATCTTCGAGGAGCCTCTTCTTACTTAAATAATCAATGAATGGTTGTCTCCAATCATATTTTTCTTGACTTTTAGTAAGAATGGCTACTCTTTGCATTTCTATTTTTGTTCATATAATTTAAATCTATGAGACAAAATTTGTTGATTTTGAACTTCTATAGATATAGATTCCTTTTTTGAACACATGATTTCTTTCACAAGCTTAATCAATGCATCAACTATATAATTATCCTTGTGTGATATTCTATATAGAGTCACAAAAGGAATATGTTCAAGTAATTTCATTGTATATTAATAATAATTGAAGAGTTGTGGGTGCAATACCTTATAGATTCCACTCAGTTGATTAATAACCAGTTGAGAATCTCCATAGATTTTTATCTCTTTAATATCCATAAGGATTGCTAACTCTAACCAAGTTATAAGAGCCTCATATTTGGCTTCATTATTTATACATGGTTATGAAAAATGATATGAATATCACATCATTCCTTTATCTAGAGTTATAAAGATTAATCCAATCCTTGCCTTTTTCTGTGATAGAAGAATTAAATTCCTTACTTTTTTGAGAAGATGTTGCACCACCAAAATATAGTTTCCAAGTGGCATTATTTCTTTCCTTTAAATTCATGATATGCTCATTAGGGAGATCATCACTTAATTGAGAAACCTCAAGGAGAGGATGTTTTACTAAGAAAATCACTATAATTTGACCTGTTACAGCACGAAGAGGGGTAAATGTAATCTTAAATTACAATAAGATCATATACCAACATGTTAGACATCCAAACAATGTCAGGATAGACAAAAGATATTGCAAAGGATTTACTCTTAAAATCAAGTTTACTTTATGTGAAAATATATAATGTTCTATTTTTTGGGCAGTAAAAACCAGAGCTAAATAATATTTTTCAATGGGTGGATAATTCATCTCCAGTGGGAGGAGTTTCAGCTTAGATAATAGAGGACATTTTCTTTACCTTCCTCATTAACTTGAGCTAATAAAGCTCCTAGAGATTTGTCTAAACCTGTAGTATATAAAATTAATGGCTTCCTGGGATTAGGGCAATCAAAATAGGGGGAATCATTAAGTATTTTTTTAAACTTTTAATGTAGTTTCACATCTTCCATCTCAAATGAATTTGGAATCCTTTTTTGTTAATGCTTCAAATGGTTGGCATCTTTCAGATTTATTTAATATAAATCTCTTTAGGTACGCAAGCCTACCTTAGAATGTCTTAAGTGTTTAAGACTTTTAGATGGCAGGATTTCTATGATAGCTTTAATTTTTTTAAGATCAATTTTAATTCCATGGTGCCTCACTACAAACCCTAAATGTTTCCCTATAGTTACTCCAAAGGTGCAGTTCAAAAGATTCATCTTTAGGTTATAATGCAACAACCATTCAAAAATAACTCACAAATCATACAGATGATTCTCTTTTTCTTTTTTCATGACTAGATCATCGATGTAACATTCAACTTGGTTATAAATGAGATAATCAAATATTCTAGTCATTGTTCTTTGATAAGTAGTTCTGACATTATTTAGACCAAATGGCATGACCCTGTAATAGAATATCCTAATCGAGGTTCTGAACATTGTATGTTTCTCATCCTCAGGGGCCATTTTTATCTAGTTGTACCCAGATAACTCATCCATAAGTGAGAAAATTTCATGTGATGAGGCAATATCCACCATAAGTTTCAGTATTGGTAGTGGGAACTCATCGTTAGGACAAGCTTTAATTAAGTATCTAAAATCCACACATACGCATATTTGATCATTCTTTTCTTCACCCATAATGCTTGCTAACAAGAAGGATACTTTTCTTCTAATAAAACTAACTTCAATTAATTTTTTTACTTAAACAATTACTTGTTGTTCAAACTTTTAAACACATGCATCTAGGGGTCTTTTGTTGGGAAAAATTATGACACCATATAGAATTTAGGAATTTCTTATTTAGGCAATCAAATTTGTCATTAAGGAATAAACATATTATCTCGAAAGATAAATATATTATCATATAATGGATTTGATTAAATAAAATAGGACTTTTAAGGTTAATGGGTCTTTTAATATTCCAGAGATTCTTTCCTTGAACTACGTGAAAAAGTAGGTCAAGATTTTCTTTTATACTAGGATCATAGTTCGCTATAAAGGAAACGCCCTATAGTTAATTACATCTTAGGAATGAGGATCTATTCTAAGAATACTCTCAATTAAAGAAATTGGCTCTTATTTCTATGAATTTCAAAGTTGGTTCCAAAGGATGGTTAAATTGAAATTTCAAAAGGGAACACTTCAAAGGGGGAAGAGTTCTTTTGAGGTCAATTAGATAAAGTAGGAAATGCTTATAGATTGGGATGTTAAAGGCATTTCAACTATCCTATCATTGCTTTATATTTTTTTTTTGAGATTGAATTTATTAAGATTTGAATTAATATTTTATTAGAAATCTAGGACTTAGATTCTAGAAATATAAGACTATAAAAATGCTTATGGTTGAAGACTTATCCCTAGAAGGATGCTTCAGAACAAAAGTCTATAAGTGCTTCTAATGTAAGTCGAGTCAAGCTTCAACTTTTAGGAATCATTGGCTCTTTTTCTCACTTAAGAAAGGAACCTATCCTCTCTTCAAGACTTATCACCTACATGGAAGGGCTACTAGCTAACACCACCTAAGTGAATTTTAAATCTATGATAGTCTTATGTATGCAAGATGGTTTGTTATGTTTAGAAAGAAAGGAACTTAAACTCACTCCCTAATCCTCAGGATCATGTTAGGTATAATATGCATCAAACTAATGCAACAATTTCTAGCTTTTAAATGTTTTGACTCATAATTTATTTAAGGCCTTTGGGGTATGCAATTTATGCTTACAATAAGATGAAGTTAGAAATGGTTATGGGCAAATCAAAATAATAAGGAACACTTCCCGAAGAAGGTGGTCATCCTAAAAGATCAAATGCCCCTTATGTATAATGCATGAAGCGCCCAATTCAAGGGTTTTGAACAATATGCTAGCATGGTTCGTATAAGCTAATTGTTCTTAGTTTCTTTTAAATTACACCTAAGGCTTTAATTTATGTGTGAAGTTTCAAATTTTGTTATTTTTGTTTAAGTAATTTAGATTTAAGTTGGGTAAAAAATTCTTTTTCTATGAGCCTAATGTCCAAGCATTCATCAAAGAAATACAACACAAAAAAAAATCTAGAAAAATAATCAATTTCTATTACAAAACCAAAATAAATCACACCAATTTAATTAATAAGAATAGGCTAGTGTGGTCGAGTACCATTATACACCTTGGAAGAAAGAGAAAAAAAGGGCAGCCGAGCTCTGCCCTTATACAGCCCAGCCTAGAACTAAAAGTCTAGATCTATGGGTCTTTCTCTAGAATTGTCTCCTTCTTTAGGGACCTTCACGGGCTTCACAGGGGACTGCATGCTAATAGACTCAGCTCCTGCTATTCCTAGATCCCATAGATCCTAACCTAATTCTAAGCTCAAATTACATTTAAATTTTTAAAAATAAAATTTCTAAACCCTACAAAACAAAAATTAAGAAGTACAAATAGCACTCCAACATTTATATTTGCAAACATACAGGCTTAGCATTAGTTGCTTGCCAAGCCCACTTGTCTTATTAGGCTATACTTAAGGACTTATATATATACAAGAAATATATAATATTTATATATATTTTTCATTATAGCATTTCTTTTTAGCATAGCTCCATGTAGAAAATAATGTTAGGTTAAAAAGAACGTCCAAGCATCCAAACTAGCTGGAAAATAATCCTAATCCAATGTAGTGCACCATAAAATAAGAAAAATATTTCATATCACATCATAGAATATCACAGTTCAATGTAACTTAAGTCTAGGTTGGTGACCTAATAATCTAGTTTGTGAAGGAGGGGTTTTGTGGTATGACTTTACTATGCATTTTAAGTTGAAGTTTTGGTTTGGTTTTCAAAATTTATCTATTTTACCATTAGATGCTTTCCATTCATATGATTTAATAAGTTTGTGATTTTTGTTATTTGTAACTTAATTTTATATTAAAATAAAGTTTAATTTTTAAGAATAAAGGATAAAATAAATTTCACTTTGGGTGAAACCCATTCAATTCAGCATCATAAATCTTAATGAGATCTTCATCCTAAGATGAAGATTCATTCTAAGGGTTAAGCTAAAACCTTAATATCTTTAAATTCATTTAAGTTTGATTTGATTTGATTAATGTTTTAATTTTATTTAGAAATTTGATTAAGATTCATTCTTCTTCTCATTTCTCTTAATTTAATTAAACATTTCTTGTTTATGATTAATTTTTTTTATTTTATTTATAATCTTTGATTAAGATTTAATATGTTTCTTTAAATCTTAATTAGAATTTAATGTTCATGTTATTATGATTTAGTTTGATTTATTTTTGAATTTAAGTTTGATTTTAACATATTTATATTTGATGTTCTTTAGTTTATGTTTTATAGCTTAATTTCATATACATTTTTAGAATTTGATTTATTATTTGATTTATTTATTTTATTAATATTATGGATTCTAATAAGTTAAATTAATTTATTTCTTTTTTATGCTGTTGTATATTATAATTTACTAGATCCATGTTTAATTTCATATTCTTTTCCATTTAATTAAATATTCAATTGATTTTTATTTGTACATTTTAATTATTTAATTTTTGTTTGGTTTCATTAATTCATGTTATGAGTTTAACTTCGAGTTATGATTTCATTCATTCATTTATGTTGATTTAGGTAAATTGATTCAATTGATCTTAATTAATCCTTGGAAATCTTAATTTCATCATTTAGAAAATGCATTTTTTATGTGTTCTAAATTATTGTTTTAAAATTAAGCTTAATGAAACATTACATGTTAAAATTTAGTTAGTTCATTATGATGGAGTTTTGTTGACTCTTCTTAATTTAAGAAACCTATGAAATTGATTGACTTTGGGCAACCAACTCAAACCTAGACTATTTTAGTTCTTTAGATTTTCCAACATCTAATTAACTTAATGAATCATTTTTGTTTTTTTTAATTCCTCTTTTATTCTATACTTAGGATTTTGTTATTCATAAGTTTAAAGGTTTCTTTATATTAATGAATTTCATGTTTTAATATAAAGTTCATAGATTGGTTAATGTTGAATTTCAAAAATTTAATTGAATTTTGTGATTTAAGATTTAACTAAATTATATATCTTACCCTAAATATTTTATTAATTGAATTCTTTAACTTCAAGGACTTAGAGAATTTTTCTTCAGTGTTCAGATATTAGTGAATGTAAGATAAAGTGATTTTTATAACTTTTCATAATTTTAATATTTTTTTTATTTATAATTTTACTTAAATTAACCTAAGGATTAGAAATTTGATAACTTCCACTCCATAAATCATCTGCCTTTGAAATTTTATGGCAAGTGGGATTCAATTCCAATTTGAGTTCTCTAAAGTTTAATTTTGATGAGATGCATAATTTGGGACTAATTAAGATTTTAATTAGTTCACTAAAACTCAAATTAAGCCTAAATTAAGAAAAATTAATTAAGGCTTTAATTTCCTATATTCCTCTCTAGAAGATGCATTCATTGAGGATTTATTTGGAATTTTTCAAATTTTGATTGATTTATTATGATTTTTTTAAAGTTCATACTATTTAATTTAATTAATTAATTCAATTAATTTCTTCATTATCTTAATTAGGGATTATAAGTTTTAATGGATTTAATCATATATTTAGGTTCATTAGGGTTTATTATGATGATTTAACTATATTTTATAATTTTTTTCTAGTTTTCCTAATTCAATATTTTTTAATTTCCTTAAATTAAGACCAATAATTTGAATTTTTTTTATTTTCAGATTTATTTACTAATAAATCATGTAAATTTTATCTAAGATGTGTTTTAACCATAATTTCAATTCCCAAAGTTTCAAATTGATTGGATTAATGGTTTGTGTTTAATTTGAGTTTGATTATTTTTATTTAGACCTAAATTAAACTAAAAATACCAAATAAAAATTGGGAATTTTTGGTTTAAAGGATTTTCCTCACTAAGATAAATCCATAAAGCTCACATTTGCATTTTTTTAGTTGAATAAATTATTTCTATGACTTTTTAAAGTTTTTGTATTTTTATAATTTTTAAATTAGAAAAACTCAGATTTCCTATTCATTGATGCCATGTGGCACCGCTTTACATCAACCACATGGGATCCACGTGGACCCCATGTTATTTCAATGGTATGCGTTTGATATGGCCACCGATCAAAGATCGGATGGTTCGAATCATCCCATAGTTTTTTATATGAGATTCAATCAAATGGTCTAACTATATCATGGTCGTCTGTTCCTAATAAAAAGGAATATATGATGGAGATTACGTCTCCCTCAATGGCGATGAGAACCTAACGCCATCACCTTTTCACGATTAATCTCATGTGATTTACGTAATAAAATCTCAAGATTTTAATTGCAAAATGATTAGGGCATGGTTTAGAATGGATCTATATGGCTTGATTGATCCTAGGATATACTTCACTTTATAACGACTAACGCTAAGTGCAAAGGAGGTCGGTTTTAGGTGTACCTCACCAGCGTGGGGTCTTGATGGTGATTTGAATTTAGAAAACACTCAAGGAAAGGAAATGAAGCCTTTATAGTAAGAAATGAGCTTTTCCTCCTCTAAATCAACGTGGAGATGGATTGGAGTGACTCATGAGTTTGGTGTCAAGAAATCGGGAAGTTTGGGAGGAGGGGATAGATTAAGTTAGATTCAAATTTGCTTGGAGAAAGTGATGGAGTCAAGCAAAAGTCCCAATTCAATCTCCTCCTTTCTTTTTAAGCTTGGCCAAAAGCTATCTCATTGGATTTCAATGGAGGTCATCGACCATAGGGAATTGGACTCCAAATGATGGAGCTGAAGGCGATGAGAAGGTCAGACATTCCTTTTGAATTCCTTAGGCAACTGAAATTAAACACATGGAAGGAATTTGGGGGATTTGAGAAAGGCATATTTCATTCCTTTGGATGGACTTGGACACTCTTAATATTCTAAATCTTGGCTTCCATTCACTTAAACTCATCTTAGGATGAGTTTAGATGTGTTCCAAGGTGATTAGACTAAAAATGCTTTGAATTTTGCCACTTAAGCATTTCCCCTTTTGACTTGGTATAGCTTCTTCCATTTGATAGATTGATGCAAGATTGAAGCTTTATTTAATCATTTATAATGTCCTTAATTAGTGGGCTTCATGAAATTTGGAGTTGGTTGTTCGCAAATTTTAACACTTAACCCACTATGGCTTAAATGGATTTGGTTGAATATAATTGTAAAATGACCTTCTTGACTCAAATTATAATGTATTTAGCTTTCAATTGTGTTAATCTAAGTATTTGGATGATTTAGGTCAATTGAATTCATTTATTTTGATTTAAAACTCACTTTAGCCCAATTTGGGCTTAATGGATTAAGATTGGTCTAATTGGGTCCAATGACCATATTAGTCAAATTAAACCCAATAATTAGTTAATTTATATTTTAATAATTTTAAATAAAAAATTAATTTTAATATATTTCAATTTAATTTGGATTTGAATTCAATAAGGTCCATTTAGACTCATTTAGATAAAATGGTCTAATTAACCTAATTAGGCTTTATTGGATTTAGATTCATTTTATTCATGTTCAAACAAGTTTATTTTATTATTTAGAACTTTTCAAATGATTTATTTTGGTAAAATTATGGTGGGTTGACCTTTGACTTAGTGGGACTACATAAGTCAATCATATGTTCAATGGTTGACTTTCATTTCATTTATGTTTATGTCATGGTTTCATGCTTTTATTTGATTTGGTTTGAATTCATTTTAATTTATTTGAATTTCCTTAAATTTTAGGTCCTCTTGAGCTTAAATTGGAGGATCATGTTAATCATCTAAATTACTCTAGTTTAAGCTCAATTGGGTCCAGATTCAAATTTGAATATGTTTCATTTAGTTTAATTTGGGTCTACCCAATCATATTGAGTTTGGCAAATCCTAGAAGGATGCACTGGATCACTAAGAGTAGTGCCCTAAGTGTCTAATTAGGCTTCTAATCTAGGATTAGATGTCTTACTAGTAGTTTACAAAATGATGTTAACCTCATCCAAAAATGGGGTCAACATTATTTTACTAATCACATCTAGTTTAGTCTCTAATTTATGAACTACAATGTATTGGAATAAACCCATTTCATCATACCTCCATGTAAAGTAGTATTTGTATTCATAAAGTAAATTAGTCAACTCATAAGAATCTTTTGGACCCAATAGCAAACTTATAGAAGTTGGTCATGGGTCTTCCTGAGTTCCTAAGTTGATCTCCTTTAATTCATCAATGGTGGATTTCATTTCGTCTTTAAGCTCTAGGGGCAAGTTAAATTAAGTAATCATCTATATTATGTAATGTTTTAAGATATATTTCTTCCAAAGGATTGGATGAATTCTCAAAAAGTTGATCAAGTCCATATGATTACTTATCATTAAGCAATACTCATTATCATTTAAAGGTCCAATGGTATTAAACCCAATGCCAACCTTGGATTTTAAGTTTTTATATTCCGTATCCCATAAATTCTCCATGTACCCTTGGGACATGTATGAGAAATCAAACCATTTTTACTACATTCTTAACACAGGATACCAAAAGGAAGTTCTATTATTTCATTAAAAGATGAATCTTCAAGCTTTACATCTACTTCTAAGCTTGAAGATTAAGGTAAAGAGTAAAATTTTGATAATTTCTCAACTTCTCCTAAAAGGTTAAGGACTACTTTGACTTCTAACCCTTTAATTTTATGTTGAGACTAAGGAGTCAAAGTCAAAGTATCCACATACCTTTTTAACTTTTCATAAATAAACAATTTAGGTTCATATTTAGATGCTCAAATCTACTCTTCATCACTATCTGATTCTAATGAGATCTCAAATTTTATTATGGTAACATTTTGATTTGAATCTTCATCAAAGCAGCTTCCAAATCAATTTGAATTATACAAGGTTCCTTTTCTTCTTCTTTTTTTTTATTTTTCTTTCCCCTCTTTTTCTTTCTTTTCTTTTTTTTATTTCCTTTGATGTCTTCTTTTGTTTTCTTAATGCCTTAATAAAGCTAGATCTCATAGAATCAAGCTTTTATCTTTCGCATATAATAAGCTTCATAAAGCTCAATTTCATGAATAGAAAATGATTATATATTACCTTTTATAGAATATTCCACTCCATCCCTTGTGTATTTAATATGTTGGTGGAGTGATGAAGGAACCATTTTATATTCATGTATCCATGGTCTACCTAAAAGAGCATTAAAAGATGTCTCTAAATTGATAATTTGAATTTGGCTTTAGTTTTCAACCCATCTATTTATAATAATAGAGTGATTGAACCAAAAGCCATTTCCCCCATTTCATTAAACCCCTTTAACACCATTTTCTTAAAGCTAATTCTCTATGTGTTAATTTTGAAAAAGCATAATGTCTTGAAGTTCATGATATTATCTGAAGCATGAGGATCAACTGAGACTCTGGATAATTTGTAGTTTTCCACCTTAACTGAAATGTAAAGGGCCAATTATGATTAGTTGTCTATGAAAGTAAATATTTATCAAAGAAAGTTACTCTAGGAACTTCATTAAAGTAAAAAACTTCATCATAATAAGTTGCTACTAGCTTTGTGAATCATATTTCTTGGTTAAGTAATTCTTGGACTAATGAATCCCTCATTTCTTTAGATAGAACAAGGCAATCATAAATGTTTAGCCTAGCAGGTAGCAACTTGAGATGGGCTAAAACACTATAGTCAACCTTAGATATAGGTGGCTCAACTACTGGATCTTTCTATAAAGGTTCAGGACATTTGTTAAAAAATTTTTTGCCTTTGTCCTTAGAAGGAGGTAGACAAGGTGGTAGAACCTTCCCAGTGTGGAGATTGACTTCAGTAATATCTCCTAAATCAAAAGAAATGATTATGTCAACCTTTCTCTCATCACTAATGTTCTCTTCCAAAGATTGGTCAGAATTTAAGAATTCTACTTTTGTGTTAATAGGATTTTCTTGGAAATTAGCCATAGAACTATCTTTTTTTTATATTGATTCATACCATATATGAAAATTTTCTTTTATAGTTTCTTTCTTTTCTACTTCACTCATATCATAGTCATCAGAGATAGCAAAAACATAAGAAATGCCTTTTATGGCTGACTTTTTATTCATGTTTTTTTGAAATAAGTACATAAGGATAAAAGGACATAAGGCTTAGCCTTTCCACCCTTCTTATATAAAACTCTCTTTAACATTGTTATCATTCCTCTCTCATCACTCTCTTTAGACATTTGAGAATCTAATGGTGCTGAACGAGGTTGAGGAGGAATGGCTTATGACTTCGATGAATCAGCCTGGATAATCATATTTTGGGTCTTCATATGATTCTGCATGGAATTTTTAAACTTTTTCATCAAATACCTTTTAGAATAATAGAATAAAATTATATCCCAATCATTTGAAAGAGAAGTACCTTTGAAGAAGAGGTGGAGAATTCACCTATGATCACCTAAGTAAACCCTTGATCATCCATAAGGTATTCTTTAGGAATAATCACCAACCCTCTCTTATAATTCCTTTCAAGCTAACCTTTAAAAGCTAAGCAGTCTTCAATGGTATGACAAAATATTTGATGATATAGACAATAATTTGGTCATTGACCATACTGACTTCTTTAGGCTTCTTTGAATTAAGGAGCTTGAAATCTAGCTTTTTCTTCAAATTTTTTAACAATTTTCCTCATTATCTCTCTCTTGAAAGAATAAGAATGGTTAATTTTTTCACTGAAAGGGCTTATAAAGTTTTTCTTGGGTGATGTTAATTGTTGTTGTTGTGGCCTTTGAGGTGGAGGTTGCACTACATGGACTTAGATTGGAGTTTTTCCCTTGTCCACTATAAAGATAGTGCCTGCTCTCTTTTCCAACACTTTCTTAGGTTCAGAATGTTCCATGGTGATTGGTCTTTTAAGAACATCATCCTAAGGGATTCTTCTTGAAGGTTAGAGGCTTTACTTAATAAATTTTTAAAGGTTTTAATTGTAAAGCCTTTTAGCAAAAAGGTGAAAGGACCATGGATATTCTAGAGAAGGATTTCCACAATGCACTATTCTTGTAGCTATGGTTCTCACTTAAGAATGAGAATCTTCCATCTCAAAATATAATATATAAGTGATTCTCTTGGTTTTGTTTCTTGGCAACTAAGTCACCTATGATAACATGATCTTGTGGATTGGTGAATCATTTCATAAACAAGTTTTCAGTTTCAATGAATGTGCACACTGGATCATTTAGTATTTCCACAAACTAGCCAAAGGGGGAACAACTGTTGCTTAAGATTATTTGTCCTATCAAAAACTTTAAAAGTAAGGGGTACAAATCTCTTTGGATAAGGTACATAATCACATTTGGAATTAGAGTCGTACCCCAGGACTGTGCCAACACCTCTTTCACTTGTTGCTCCATTTTAGGTTAGGTTTTGGTGATACATCATCCATTATTTTATTTTCTAAGTGATGATTCCCTGAACCAAACTTCTTGTCATTAGTGGGATGGGAATCCTCTAGTTTCTCAAGTGCATAAGGCCGTGAAGTTGTAAAAATTTGACTTCGGAATGATCGCATTGTAACCATCATCTCCTCCATCTTCTTTTTCATTCTTAAAATTTGGTCATCATTCTTTCACAATGGAAGGATTAACTGTTTGGCTAGATCAGGCATAAGACCCTCTTTTATAATATCGTAGGGTTTTTTCTTGTTCATTTTATATGCTCTTGTATCTACCATAAGAACATGGGCTACAAGTAGCTTTGAGTCATCATCTAAAAGGTCATCTTGATCTAAGTCAAAATTTCCTTGAATCTCATTTGTTCTCTTCATCTTCCCTCCTAATGGTTTTTACCTCTTCTTCTTTTAGATGAAGTGGAGCACCATTATTATCAAGGATTTCTTTGGATTCTTCCTTAATTTCCACATCCATAGATTTTGGTTCAGATGTCTCTCCTTTATGACTTTTTTTAATAATAGGGATTTCCTCTTTATTAAGAGTGGCTCCCAAACCAAGGTCTCCATCATCTGAAACCTCTCAATTATAAGGAGATAGATGAAGAGGCTCTATCTCTCCTTTAGAAGAAGATGATGATGGACTATATAACGATGATGAAGGCATATCTCTAATAGGCCTAACAACTAATGATCCATCTAGCTGTGATGTACGGTGTATCTTTGGCTTAGTAGCCAATGGGGTCTTCTTCACATAAACTCTCTTAGTTTCTTTCCTATGGATAAACCTATCCCTCCCCACATTATTTGACTCATCTCTATGTTAAGTTAGTAACCTTACCGGGCAATGATACCGATTAGGATAACATACATGGATCGATATGGTCTTCTTCTTTCTTGAGATGTTATCTTTTCTTTTCCTTTATTTTAGGTAGCCATAGCTTCTCTGAGATCTCTGTCCCAAGTTCTCTAGGGAATTTTCCTTTCATGACTCTGAGTAGCTCCTCTTTAGTGTAGGTAAAGGACCTAGAGGGTCTATGAACGACTTTTTATAGTCTACCATGAATTTCTTTATTCACTAATATAAAAAAATTTTATTTCTATAAGCAAACGGGTGAGGTGGATTCTATATGTATATTCCTCTCTCTGGACTATAGAAAGAGGGTGAAAAATACTGCCTTTTAAAAAAAGGAGAAGCATCCAATAGGGTAAACCCCTCCATTACCCAAGCTTGTTCAATCTCTAATAACTCACTATGCTTCCTTTTATTAAGGGCCTGCCTTCTAAGTCTCCTTCTCCTATTTTCCTTCTAACTCTTGGTGATTAGTGGAGGCTCAAAAGTGGAACCTATATTTAAAGTGCTAGGAAAGAAAAGAGCAGGTGTCTTTTTAGTAGGTAGTTTGAAATTCTTCAACATAGATCCTCCCTGGATCCTCTTAGTGGCCTTTGTAGCTACCTCTTTATGAGGAACATAGGTGCTATGAGGTACTCTAGAGAACTTTAGGATAGGCTTTTTACATTTAACGGAGACATCATTAATTTGAGCAAGGTCACTCCATTAGCAGTAATGTTCAGATCTTCAAAATCAGCTGTAAAATTAATGATGGAGCCATCGAGTAATCTACCACTATCAATAGAAAAGTTGATTCTAGAGTTAAATGAGTTGTCCAATCATTTTCTATTTCACGTAAGAAAATAATATATGTTATAAAATATTTTTATTAATATAATAAAGACAAAATTCTTTTTGACTGATTAGGAGATTTTTAGCAATCTTTATTATGTCAAGAATTTTTAACTGAAACCTACTTGTCTTAATGTAAACTTCAGGCTTAGGGTTATTCCCTATAAGCTTCTAGGTCTAGGTTTAGTATTTTCTTAATCAATAAAGGCGTCCTAGCGCTAAGGAAGTCTAAGTGTCTAGAAGGCTCTTAGATCTAAGATGGGAGGGATTAATCCTCACATAAAAAGTGAGGTCAACAAGTACCTCCATGATCTGTGTGATGTCCTCACATATTTTAAGCACCATAATTGGATTGGGCTAAGTGGTGTCACTAGTCCAATAGTACAAACCATAAGGTTTGATCTTATTTGTCTTGGAATTAGATCAAGTGTCTTCTTAGTTAGTAGAAGTGTCTTAAAGCTTTAAGTGAGTGGATCCTAATGCTAAGATGGAATTTCTAAAACTAAAAAAAAGTGTATATCAACTTCATTAAAAGTGACATCAACAAGATTCTCATGACTTTGATAATGAATAGATAAGTAAATTTGAAAAGAAAATAATTATCTCTAACGAAAATTTTTTCTTCATTAGAAAAGATTCATAGCACATTACTAAATGAACATGAAAATTTGAGAAATGAGCACAAGGAGCTAGAAGTTCAGTAGGCAAAAAGAACATTACTTCTATGAAAAATTTTGCTTTCTTAAATGTGAAAATGAAATTTTGAAAAATGAAGTTAACATTTATAAAAAGAGCACACCATTTGAAAAGGAAACTTTAAAACTAAATATCATGCCTTTGTTTTTCTAATATTCATTGCTTTTCTTATGACATGATTGGACATATATCTAATCTATGCTTACATATTTCACATTCAAACCCATCATATGCATGGGTTTTAAAAACTTCACATAACACTTATTTTTCTAGATGTATGGAACATAAGTAAGCTTGGGTTCCCAAAAAACTAACCTAAATATGTTTTGAAGATATTGTTTCACGTAGGGGCTAGTGGAGGCATGTGGTACATAACAATCGGTGCTCGAGACATATGACTAGAGACAAAAGTAAATTCATCTCTTTTGAACACAAAAGTGGAGAAAAGGTCACTCTTGCAAATAACACTACTTGTAAATTACTTGGGTTAGGTATCAATGGTTTTAAATATTATTTATTTCTTAAAAAGGTCATTCTTGTTGTTAGATATAAATAAGGGCTTTAATGTTAAATTTTTAATTGAAAAATGATTTATTGATTGAAATCAAAAATTATTTTAAATCTATTAGGATCTACAATATTTACATGATTGATCTTGATAAATTAGGTTAACCTTCGATTATTTGTCTAAAATCCACACTAGATGAATTCTGATTATGGCATAAGAGATTGTGTCATGCTAAATGCACACATTTTGGAAGATTACATTAGCTAACTTGGATAGAGGTATACCTTAACTAGACATTTTCTATGTTCATTTTTGTGTTTTTTGTTTGCATGGTAAGCAAACTTAATATTCTTTTAAATCTACATTAGGCATTACCAATTCACATTCTTTAGAAATTCTTTAAATGTATTTCTTTGGATCTATTAGCATCACTAGTTTAAAGGGAAAGTTATATGAATTTATTCTTGTTTATTATTTTACTACATTTAACTGGGTGAGATTTTTGAGACACAAAAATGAATCTATTTTGAAGTTAAGATCTTTAGTATTTATATTAAAAAAAAAGTTAGTTGTAGTATTGCATCAATTCATGGTGATTATAGTGGAAAATTTGAACATGATAAATTTGAAATTTTTTGTATTCAGATAGGGATAAAGCATAATTTTCAGCCTTTAGAATATCATAGTAGAATAAAGTAGTAAAGTGAAATATATATAATGTTAATAGAATCCACTAGATCTATGCTTAGGGAATGCAAGTTCCAAAGTACTTTTGAATTAAGGTAGTTAACATGACTTGTTATGTGCTTCTCAAAGGTAAAACTTTGAATCTTACCTATTAACATGTTTCTAAATGTAAATGCTTTGTGATGAATAATAAGAAGAATAATTTGAGGAAGTTTTAATATAAATTTGATAAGGAAATTTTTTTTGGCTACTTTTCTATAAGAAATTTTTATAGAATCTTTAAAAGAAGAACCTTAAACTTTCTAATTAATAAAAGGATTAATGGTTATTGTGCTCAAATTCTTTTTAGAAGAGCGATGCACCTTCTTCTCCAGGTTCACCTCCCTCTCTCTTAAGGCACCATTCATCATTATTATTATATCGATTTTCTCCCCATGGAAAAACCTTCATACGTCAGTGCTCTCTCTACCAACTCTCTTTCCTCTGACCCCAATGATACACCCATTAAGCTCATTTTTCCTCAGTCTTATCATGATAAATTTGATAAGGGAAATGATAATGGATTTCTAAAAAAGCTAACCACAAAAATGGTAAACCTCTCATTTATATCATTGAATCTAAAACTTCTTAGTTGGATAAACTTTTAAAGCTCACTTTGGTTGGCAAATTTACTTACAAACATCCTAAGATAGACATAGTCCTAAAGCATTTTGATGATCTTAAACTCTTTGGTGATTGGAATGTTGGGCTACATGATATAAGGCACATAGTTATTAAACTTAGTAGATATGAAGACTATGAAAGGATTTTCACCAAAAAACTCTATCACATTGAAAATGTCCTTACAAAAATACTCAAATGGACCCCCTCCTTTGATTACATCATAAAACCACCCATAATTTCCATTTGGATTAAACAACCAAATCTAGAACTCCACCTCTTTAATAAATAGATTTTGTATTCCCTTGTTGCAAACTATGGCAAACCCCTTAAACTTGACTTGCCCACATTCAATCTCACTAGACCATCTACTACTCAGATTCTTATGGAAATGGACATAATAGCAACATATGCTGAAGAAATTTGGATTGTCCCACCAATTAATGGTTATTGGCAACCTATAATAATAGAAAAAAACCACTACTATCCTAAGTGCAAAATGTTTGTCCATTTAATTGAAAATTGCTTCACTACAAATCCTGGATTAAGAAGAAGAAATGCCAAAACCAATGGAAATGAAAATTAAACTATAGTTGAGCGTTCAACAATCCCTCATCGAAATGAATTGGATATCAATACAACACACTCTAAACATAATGCAGATTCAAAAAATTCCATAATGCCATTAATAGAATAAATTTTAGAAAATATCAATGCATTACCCCAAAATTAAGAAACCATAAAAGTGGATACAAACCAATAAGATAGACAGCATGGGAAAGAACCTCTCTTCCACTCACCACCATAATTGGTATAGCCTGATAGCATACAACCTGATAACACAGAGGATTTCAATTTCTAGCTACTACCCAACCTGAGAAATCACTACTTCAACATCACTCCTCCCACTATGAGGATTTGGACCAAACTATGCAAGACATAGAAGAGGACTATATTATATATAAATCTAAAGGGAACAAACATAAAGAAATAAGAGAACTAAGACACATAAATCCAATATCTACATCTACTATAGCACAAATCTCTACAGCTAGAATACTAGCCAATTGGCATAATAGGATTACTACTAGATCCTTTAGAGGCTCTAAGTACTCCAAACATGACTAACTTTATGAGTTGTAATATTAGTGGCATTATCAAATCTAATGCCTCTAATGGACTCAAGAGTTTAATCAGAACTCACAACTTACATGCTTTTGCAATCTTGGAACCATTAATCCAACATAATAATAAATAGAAATTTAGAAGAAAATTCAACAGATTCAGCTTAATCTAAAACTACAACAACAAAATTTTATTTTTTTGGAAAAGTTCATTTTAGATGGATCTCATTATCGATGATCCACAATTCATCCATATCCACATCAATTGCAACAACTACAACTTTCAAGCAACCATTGTATATGCTTCTTGCTCTACAGAATTAAGAAAGGATCTTTAGACTAAGATAATTTCCAACAGCCTTAACTATCAACACAACTGGCTTGTTGGGGGAGATTTCAACATGATAACAAAATCAAATGAGAAAAAGGGATTGAAAGCCCATTGAAATATTTATGAAGGAGTTTTCTAATTTAATAGATGTGGCATATTTAATTGACCCTAGATTTATAGGCTCCAATACACTTGGAATAGTGGTAGGGTCTTTGAAAGATTAGACATAATCATGCTAAATACCAATTGGTTTAACAGTTTCCATCATTTAGTAGTTAGCCACTTGAGTAGAACCTGCTCCAACCACTTATCTTTAGATTTCCTCCCTATGCCCTCTAAAAAAACCTTAAGATTTGGACTATGTAGACTAAACATGATCTCTTCATCAGCTACCTCCAAGATGCATGGAAATCCAGCACAACTGATCCTTGGTTTAGACCATGGCAATTGCATAAGAATCTCACTACTAGCCCCAAGAAATGGAATTGGGAGGTTTTCAGAGACATTCACTAACAAGTTGAAGCCAATGAATAAGTGGTTACTTTGCTTGAAAGCAATTGCATCAATGATTCATCCTTAGAAGTAGAAACCAACTTAAATCAAGTTCGGATAGCTCTTAACAACTTGATCACCATAGAAGAAGACTTCTTATCATAGAAAGCTATCATACCCAATATAAAGGAGGGAGATAGAAATACAAAATACTACCATGCTTTAATAAAAAATGGAACATAAAGCCATCACAAAATTAGATTTCAACTTAGATGGTTACACATAAAGGAAGACATCATAAAAAGTGGAATCAACTATTTTAAATTAGTTTTCTAAGAGGAAGAGATTAATCTAAATATATTTCAAGATAAATTACTCAGTTCCAACAAAGTAATTACAAATCAACTTACTCTTGCATATATCCCTATGGAAGATGAAATTAAGAAAAGACTTGATTCTTTAAGT
The DNA here is from genome assembly GCA_021442155.1 of Cymbidium sinense. Lineage (NCBI taxonomy): Eukaryota > Viridiplantae > Streptophyta > Magnoliopsida > Asparagales > Orchidaceae > Cymbidium > Cymbidium sinense. The sequence continues at coordinate 28,850,671 of CM038223.1, forward strand.
GTAATCAAAGCAGCAAAACCTGATGGATAGACAACCCATTTCTACCAACATGCTTCACAATGGATTAAATAGACATAATTTTAGCTATGCAGGCCTTCTTTCTAGGCAAGGATATACATAAATACTTTAGCTATACCTCCATTACTCTCATTCATTAATCCAATAACATGTACACTTGGGACAACTTCAGGCCTATAAGCCTTTCTTTTATTATTAACAAAACTATCAGCAAAATCATCTCTAATTGCCTACAACCTCACGTCCATCTCATCTACAAAAACCAAACTACATTTTTCAAAGGAAGGAACATATCTAAAAATATATTTCTAGCCCAATAACTTATTCAAGACTTAGATATGAAATGCAAATGAGAGAATAAGATCATCAAACTAGACATAAAGAAGATGTTTGATACACTAAACTGGAAATTCATCATGGCATCTATGAAAGCTAGAGGATTTCAAGAAGATTTTTGTAATTTAATTCAGAGACTACTCTCTAATAACCACTATTCTATCCTCATCAATGGGGAGGCTCACGGATTCTTCAAAGCATATAGAGGCATTAAATAGGGTGATCCCTAATCTCCTCCCCTTTTTATTCTAACTTTTGAATACCTTGCTAGATTGCTTGATTCCAATCATAATTTCAATGGATTTCTCAACCAAAAAACTAAAAAAAGGATAAACATATCTTACTTGGCCTTTGTTGATGATGTCTTACTATTTTCAATGGGTTCAAAAATTCTGTAAGGAGAATTACCACTTGCTCAACACATTTGAAGCCATTTTTGGCATGACTTTTACCAATACCAAATGCATTTTCATATTGGGTAAGAACTGCAACACCAATAAGAAAAGGATTCAAAACATCACTGGATTCATCCATTCTTACATCCTACTCAAATATCTTAGTGTAAATATATACAAAGGGAAGCTAAAGAATCAATACTTTGATGATGTCCTCAACAACATCTAAAATAGAATCAACTCTTGGGAAAACAAGTTTCTCTCAATAGGTGGAAGAATCACTCTTTTGCAAAGCATTATCAATTCCATTCATCTTAACTCACTCCAAACCAAGTTGCCTATTAAGTTGCAAACCCAAACTGAATGAATGTTTAACAAATTCTTTTGGAGTAGGAAAAGAGATTCTATACATTGGGTTTGCTAAAAAAAAGTTCGTAAGCCTAACTGGGAAGGAGGTTTGGGATTCTGATATCTTTTAAAATCTATCCAAAATACCAAATAAAACTTTAGTTCAAGTTTTAACAAAATGACTCACTTTGGGCTCAATTCTTATTAAGTAAGTATTGTTGGAAACTCTACACAAACCTGGTGAAGCCATAAACAATTGATTCCCAACATTAGAGAAGCTTGTTACAACATAGAGAGTTAATTGAAAATTTAACCTTTTGGAACTTGGGACAAGGTAATCTAAGTTTTAATAAGGATCATTAGTTTCCTGATCACTTAAGGAGCAATTATACTACATAGCCTGTATCAGACATGATTGCAGTATCTAATTTCTAAAATGAAAGCACATGGAACATTCTGAAACTCAGTAAATTTTTCACTGAGGACATTCTAAGACAAGTTATCCCCTCCCACCATCTTTTACAACAAGCATAACCTGATATTGAAATATTCCAATAGAAATCTCACTTCCAAGATCATCTTTAAAAACATACATCAACCCTCACTTGTACTGGATGGAAACCCACACTTTGAAGTACTATAATTAAACCTTCAATGCCCTTTCTATGCTAGAGGCTTTGCACAAATTAATCTCCACTGATGATATTCTAAAACTTAATGGGTTAAAAGTCCCATCTATGTATCCTTTGTGTCATAATGAAGAAGAGAGCCTAACTCATGTGTTCAAGACTTGTAACATTACTAAACAATTTGGGGCCAAAATGTTTTATGTGTTTCAATTGCCAAACTATCGAATTAATCCATCTCTAGCTATTTAAAAGCCTGACATCTTACACCCTTTCAAAAAAAATAAAGATAATTTTGTTTACATTATCCCTCTTACTATTTTTTGGTTTATATGGATGGCAAGAAACTCCCTCAAGCATGATGAATAGTGGATGGAAACTTTGGAGATACTCCTCCAAAATAAAAGCTATATTGGCAAATTAAGAGTTGCTAACTTTTTCAGAGAATCCTCAATAACATCTAGCTATATCAAGTGGCCCTCTTCACCCCTCATTCAATGGATCAAAACAAAAGATGACTACAACAAAATCAACATTGATGGTACCTTCAAAAGTGATTACATAAATTCAGGCCTTGGTGGGGTATTTAGAAATAATAAAGGCCATTGCATCTTTCTATTCCCTATTCCATGTTATGCAACATATGCACTTCATACTAAAGTTAAAGCTTATCTTATTATACTAAGAACTATAGCATCTCTTTCTTTCAAGAAAATATGGATTGAAATAGACTCACTTCCACTTTACAACTTAATATAAAATGGTGACAACTACCCTTGGTTCATTACTTATACCCTTATGAGAATAAAATTGCTACTACAATAATTCCATTATAATGTCAACCACATCTACAAAAAAGGAAACCAAACAGTTAACCAAATTAGCAAGACTTGGTCTCAATCTAATAGGCCACTTTTTTTCCACAAGCCCATATCTTTCATACTTCTAGCTCTTAAAGTGGATTTTCCTGACTTATCTCATATTAGAATAAAGTAATAGCCATAGCATTACTCTTTTTCTTTCTTTACTACCTAACTGCTTTTTTTCTTCTCTTTTGATAATATGCCATTGATTGTATTTTCCTTTTTTATCATCAATTAAAATAGTTTTTTGCTTGGAACAAAAAAGAACCTTATTGGTAGAAATACCAATGCATGTTATTTCTGGTGAATTTGTTATGCTTTTATCTTCAAGAAAGCTTGTAGATGAGGATGATTTAGTGTTTGGCTTTAGAAAAAATGAGGATGTAAGGGGAGACTTCTTTGAGAGTGCAGTTATGCATTTAGTCATCCTATGATTTGATCATAGGAGACCCATCTACAAGTGTTAGGACTAGAAATAGCCTCAGAGAAAATGTTAGCCATTTAACCTTCATTTCTATGATTGAACCCACTAATGTAAAATAGCTAGTGTAAAATAAGCAATATCTAATAAATTATGGGTTAAGGTAATGTAGGAATACAAAATTAATTTATTATTGACATTTGAAAATTAGTGTCCAGACCATCATCTCAAAGTGTGATCGGAATAAAGCGATTTTTCAAAAATAAATTAAATGACTTGAAAGTTATTATTTGTAATAATGTAAGGCTTGTGAATAAAGGTTTTAATCAAGTAGATGGCATTGATTTTTAGTAAAATTTTGCTCCTATAGCTCATTTGGGGACTATTTGATTATTATTGGCACTTGTTTATTTTAAAAAATTTTAATTATTTCAAATGGATGTTAAAAGTGATTTTCTGAATAGTGTTATAGAAGAAGATATGTTAATTGAACAACCACCCAAATTGGAAGCTCATTATACCTTGATAATATTTATAAATTGAAAAAGACCTTGTATGGATTGAAATAAGTGTCTCATGTTTAGTACGAAAGACTTATCTCATTTTTTATTGAAAAATTTATACTAAAGGATCTATTAACACTCTATTACTTTTTAAAAGAAAAAATTCTAATATTCTTCTTGCTCAAATTTCTATCGATGATATATTATTTGTATCTACTAACTCTTTTTTTATGACTAATGAGTAAAGAATTTAAAATGAGCATGATGAGCGAGTTTACTTACTTCTTATTATTCATTGTTAAGCAAAGACTTAAAGGCAAGTTCTTACATCAATCTAAGTACACCAAAGAGTTTATCAATAAGTTAGTAATGGAATGATGTTAGAATATCAACACCCCCATGATCTCTAACACTGAATTAAATAAGGATCCTATAAGTAAGTTCATTGACCCCAATAAAAATTATGGAATAATAGGCTCTACTTCACTTGATTGCTACTAAACTTGATATCATATTTAATGTTTATCTTTAAAACTAATTTTAATTTGATCCAAAAGAACAATTTATATATGCTTCTTTGCTTTATTTTCTTTTCATATTTTTATCTTTATTTGTTATTCATTCACATAATTTTTTTTGTTCTCTTAACCTCATTTTTTTCTTTTTACAAAAATATACAATTTCTATAATTGTATTATGCCATTGTTCTGTTTAAATTGTCAAAATAAATTGGACAACTGGTTGGCCGATTTACTATAAAATAGATCATACTAGATAATCCACATATGTATTTTATGATATGTTTAGTACAACATGATTAATACAGTCAAACTAGTCATTATTCTAAATATTCAGATAATTAATCACTTTTAATCATGTTGTATGATTATCTAATCATATTATATGATTGACACAGTCAATATAGCCATTTAAATGACCATTAGGATGATCTAAATAATATTGTATGATTGATTCAATCAAATAAAATAGTTGAGATGATCATTGTGATGATTAAAATCTTGATGTATGGATCCCATTTGTACTGTACAATCATATAAAAACTATATAATCATTTTCATTGTTTCTCTCTAATCGCTCAGAAAAAATATCTTTTTAAAAACTCTCTATCATCTTTATTGGGATGGGTAGGAGTATGTTCTTCATTAGGCAGATTGATATGTATTCATCCAGATTTCCCCTAATATTATGTTAGATTTTATTTAGATCTAACTTCTAATTCCTATGAACGCAAGCATTCATAGTTAATTACCTCTCTTACCGTAGTAAGAGAGCACTCTCAGTTAAGGTTTGAAATATATATATATATATATATATATATATATGATATAGTGTCTAGTGGTGTGTGTGGCATTGCATAGATGACTATCTAAAGAAAAAATGGAGATAGTCCCATTTGGTTTTGTCATCTCGAGCTATCATGGTCGCTAGTCTACTTAGTTAGAGGAAATAGTCGACCCAACCTGACTGAAGAATCCTTGTCAGTACCCATGGCTTGCATTGTCCAAAGTGTTGTTGTAAACCTAGGGTGATTTTTATCTAAAAAGACAACTCTAAGTCAACTTTAGCTAACATAGGACTTTTGGCCCAATTAAATACATTTCACAGCTCAAGGAGCACAGCCATTAGCCATTAGGGAACATATGGGCTGCAACAACGACAATAATTTAATAGTGTTATTTGGTAATAAATCATTAGGTCAGAATATTATGGTTATAACTACAATTTATGTGGTTCCATTTGGCAACAAAATCACGTAGACAGTGAATACGATCCATGTCCTTACTATCATGAGGCTATCTGAGGCATATGATCATTTTATTAAATTAATGATCAATTTTATTAAATTAATTTCTTTCAATTTAGGCATATGATAATTTTATAATTGATTTAGATTTAAACATGTAATGACTTCACATTAAATTTTTAAGAAATTTTAATATGAAAACCACTTCGGTTGAAATATTTAGTCAATACGACCATCATCAAGAAAGATTTTTTCAACTCTACCTATTTGCATGAAGAGGATTGAGTCTATGATTTACATTTATGAATTTAAATTTGAGACAATTTAACATCAATATTTTGAAAATAAGAAAAATGATGTTCCGCTCCAGTTGAACTCTATATTCAGCATAGCCATCACTATAGAATACCTAGCTTCTCAATGATTTTATCAAGTTGAGAAACTTATAACAGTATCATTAGATTTTGTTAACCCATACCTAATATTGAGACACAAGAAGGAAATCAACCTATGTAGTATCCTCAAATTCCAAATTTTAATTTTAATGCATGTGTCAGTGTAAATGCAGGTGCTTCAGATTTATTTTATGTTAAACTATGAAACATCCTTAAACACTAAGTTTAGATATTAATCACTATGTCGGGGCCCATATGGGACACATTCTTTATTTATCAAATTTATTATCATTTGGATACTTTATGAGTTAAAATTAAGATTGAATTAAATAATTATTTTTACCTCAAAATTTGTAATAATGCCTCAATGCTGGGACATCAATGTCGTGGCCCCAAGAGGATTAGTGTTGTTGCACCACTAGATAAGTGCTTTTGATTTAATTATAACTTGTGAAGGTAGTGTTGTAGTGCCAGATATCCAATGTTGTGGCACTACAACATAGAAATTTTTAGCTTATTATCTGAAAAGATAGTGCTATGATGCCTAATGGGTAGCACTGTGGCACTATAAAATAAAGATCGCTTATCTTATAACCCAAGAAGATGGCACTATGACACCCAATGGGTGGTGCTATGTGATAGGATTTAGATTATATATTGGGAAAAGTTAGTGTTTTAAGTGTCACAAATAGAGTTACAAAATTAATGCAGCTCATCGATGCTTCAAAGACAATGCAAAGAACTATAAATAGATGTTTTGATCGTATAGAACTTGAGAGGTCAGTGTTCATCTACTAAGGATGCAGTGTTGCAAGTGAGTTTAAGGGCGCCATATAGGATACTATGGTGTTGTGATACAGGATGATATATATTTCACTTCTTGAGATCTTAGAACCAAGATGCTCTTACCCAAGTGTTGATGTGCTATGAGTTGGGAACGCCATTTTTTGGGTAGTTTTCATGCGAGAATTAAATGATTTTTAGAAATTTTGGTAGCATATTAGCATAATAGTGCTAGATTTGTACTTTTTTAGTGCAAAAACACTCTTCTTTCTTATTCTTTATCTAAGATAGATGGAAAGAGGGTCTTCTTCTCATGCCAAAACCAAGTTCAATAATGGAGGTCTTTGGATCATAAAATTCTTATGAGTTTTGAGTTTTGGGACATTCTTTCTTATTCTAAATCTAAGTTCAATGGAGATATACTTCGTTATTTCTCACAGGATCCAAGGTCAATGGTGGAAATCTTATTTTGGGGAGAAAATTATATAAAATTATTTCCAAGAATCTTTACCTATAGTTAAAGATAGCCAGCTTCGAGTTTTGTTTCATACAAGAGGAGAACACCTTTGTATAGTGGCAAGAAACACGTTGTGGAGAGAACAGAGTGTGGCAGAATACTTGGAGTTGGGGGTAGGAGCTAGAAGAAGAGTAGTGGAAGAGAGGAGAAGAGGAAGAAGAAGAAGAAGCCAGAGTAGGCAGTTCCCCTATCTTTTTATAGGGGATTGGGTAACCGTTCCGATTCCTTGGGTACTTTTTTATCCCTTAATCATTCCCCCGCTTCCACCACTAGGCAGTTATCGCTACTGGGGAAGCACTTGGTGGGAAGGGTTAGTTTTCTAGCTTTTTCAAATTGAATTCTATTACTGCAATGCCTATGTATTGGGATTATAGCACCATAGTGCTGTGTTGCTTAAGTAGACAACTAGCATGGGTGGTTTACATTTCTAGATTATGTAAGGCGGTGAGGCACTATGATTGCAGCGCTATAGTGCCCCAAGATGGGATGTTCCATTTATTTCATTTTTTTAGATGCAAACACTCCCTCATTTTTCACATACTTTCTTCTTAAGTTTTTGTCTGCATGGACCTCTCAAATGGCCATTAAGAGAGCACATAATCATAGGTGAGAAAATCACTTTCGATCACATAACGAGGAAGCAATGTACATGAAATAGGAAGAATGTGGGATAATAGACTCAAAGTCACAACTTTAAGATAAGTTATTCTTTCCTACTTTGTATTCTCTTTGCAAGTACAATCTTATGATTCTTAATTTCTCTGGCCTACCCATTTCACTTTGAACTACTTTCTAAATTTTTTATAAACCTTATTATTAACTCCGAAAGCATTATCCTTCAATCTAGAGTCTACACTAGGAAAATCTCTATCATTGATATAGGCTTACACGAATACCTCCATATCTCTAATTTTGATTCTTCTACCCATAATATCTCTAATGATGCCAATTACAACTGGTCCTTTATTAATATAGTCATTAGAGACTCACCACTCCATCAACAAAAAAAACCTTTAGTCAATAGACTTATGTTGATTGCTGATGTTATCCAACACATGTTTAGGCACAATGTTATTTTAAAAGCTGGTGACTAAATCCATATCACGCCCCTTCTTCCATAATCACTTACTTTTGCATGAGCCATGCATTCAATGTTGCAAATAATTTGATTCACTACATTGAAAACCTCATAATAATACCCAAAATCTAAAAGAAATACAACTTAGCCTTACAACACATGATTGCATATTTACTTAAGGACAAATACAACCTAGTCTACCCAAAGGCATCAGACCACACTACTTATTAGTTCATAGACCATTAATTCTACACCTTTTATATTGAGAAGTAGTGGCCAGTTTAAATAATGATAGGGGTAGAGAAAGAGGAAGCATCTAAAGGTGATCAACCATCAGCCCATTATCACTACCCTAGGATGCTTGGATAGAGCACATTGCCCATCTTTAGCTTAGAGTTGATAAGCATATCAAGGAAAAAGGAGCTCACTGGGAGGAGTACCAGTAATAGCATACAGAGGATAGAGCATAGTTTTAGGCTCAATTGGACTCTCTCCATAACTTCTTTCAACCATGACTGCTTAATAAGGGACCTTCTTAGTTTTAAGTTCTTTTTATTTTTTTTCTATTTCATGCATTGTATTTTATTCTATTTTTTCAGTTTCTATATAGAATGTACTTTTTACCTTTTAATTAATGTGTCAAGTACTCAATGTTGTACTATTGCATTAATCATCCTCAGCATGTTTATTTTACATGACTTTCTAATCATGATTTTTCTCTTTTTTGTCTTATTCAACGAATTACAAGTTGATGAGTTATTTTTTTTATTATTTTTTAGTACATTCTTATAATAAAGTATTATTTAGTTTAAAATTTGTGTAGTAGAAATATGAATCATTAAGCAAACCAAACACCTTAAATTTTGTTTATGATGATGTTCATAACTATTTTAGTATTAATTTTCTAGTGTAAATCACATCTTTTTTACTCTATTTTTTATCTTTTGTAACAAATTAGTTTGTGCATTAAAATTACTACAAATGTATATGATATTGCTAATTGTAGAATGAATCGAATAACAATAATGATGAGACTAGAATGCATACACTATGATAAAAGTTATTAAAAAATCATCAAAGCAAGGAAGTATTAGAAAATTTAAAATAAATCTTCAAAACAAGAAAGTTAAAAAAAATCTCCAAAGTGGAGAAGTAACAAAAAATAAGGCCTCTCTTCTATGCCATTAAGTGAACCTTCATAACAGCTATTCATTTGCTTGAATAATACCATAACATCTTTATTCATCCAAACGAAATTTAAGTGACACTTTACTTTTGTTACAAATGTGTTTAAAATTTTCAGTAAATTTATTGATGCCATTTGCATAAATTATAAAATATGAATTTAATAAAAATATTGCATTTAAGCAGACAATTATAGGGTTAATAGGCAACATTTAGTGAAACATATTATATAATATTTGGTTAAGTATTCTAAATATACTTATTTCATAAGTATGTACGTTAAAAATGTTATTAGGAAAAATCTATTTGACTTTCAATTCACAAAATATGCTTACCACCACTAGTATTTGCAAAACTTGTTTGTCTATTCCTTCAACAATTTTGATGTGTCAAAAGGGGGTGATGATTAGTATTTTTGGTTTGTTTTTTTAGTTTATCAAATTTTTTTAACTTAATTTTTCATGCTTTACTTAATTTTACTCTTTTCATTTACATATCTTTTAAATAGTTTTGAAGCATTAATTGGGTGGGGGGTTCTTTTTTTTCTTTCACTTATTAACTCCCAAACTCATCCAAAAATATTTTCCAACATTAAAAATGAGGAGATTATTAACCCTATGAGCCTTCACATAATATTATAAGTTTTGATGATCACCTTCAATGCATGAACTAAAATATAGCAACTTTATGAAGATTGATCGTGAGAGCATGAATAATGATTGATTTTCAAAAGTCTAATAAAAAAAGAGCCCAAGAGGACTAAAATTGAGGAATAGTTGATCTTATAAGGCCTAATTCAAGTCCAAATATTTTGTTGTTTTTTGTATTTATATTTTATTTTATTTATATATATTTGACATATGAATGATGCAAAATAATCAATCACACACACCTAAGAAAATATAAAATTATTTTTTCTTTAAAAATTAAAATTCCTTTTGAGGGAAAATTATACAATACAATATATCATACTAAAAGATTATATGTATTTTTTAAATACTTTTAGTCCACATGATTTTGTTATTTCTCTAAAATTTATCAAATTTGAACTAATCATGCTTTACAATCATGATCATAACATACAATTATTTATTTTAATTAATTATTTTAGTTGTAAGGATTAAATTAGTTAATTATAAATTTTGTCAAATTTGATTGATCATATAATACAATAATAATCATAGAGTATATATTAATTTGATAATTAATTGATTTTAATCTAGAATATGTGAGATTTAATTTTTGAGAAATTTACTTTAATTTTTTGTACTATATGATGAGTTTGTACAGAATGAACAATAAAGGATAGAATTTTTAATTTATACTATTCATATAGTATGATCCTCAGTCGTACCATATGAATAGTAGTGGTTGTTGGGAGATCATATTGTCCAAAGCCCTTAGCCCTAGTAAAATGAACTATTCACATCATACAATATTCAATCGTACGTTATAATTAAATAGATTTTCTAATTTCTCATTCAACTCTCATCCTATTATTACCCTTTTGGATAGCTAACTAGGTAGTTTGAATGTGAGAAATTTTAAAGGAGGCTTAATGAATAGTGTTTAGCTTATGAAAAAAGTGTGGGGATTTCTCTCTTCCGATTTACCTCAAGGTTCTTGTGTTAGTAATGTTGTACTTTTATTTTAGTTTTTTTATTCATTCACCGTACCTTTGAGACTTGATCTTTAACTTGTGATTTTGTTCAAGTTGATAATTTGTGTAAATGTTTTTCTATAAGAAGTTATCTATGTATCTTGGAGAGGGAGTGGAATCCTTCTTCCATTGAGATAGAAGGGGAGTAGGTGTAGGGTTTCTCCATTACTTGTTAAAGTGAGAGGCATCTTCGTTTTAGCTTGTTGTGCTAAAAAAGAGATAGTAGATTTTTGAAGGAGATATGGAGAGTGGATTTAGGTTCATTTGGCTAAACCACTATAAATCTTTGCAACCCATTTTATTTTCTTTCTTTTAATTTTTTGATTCTTTTTTGTTTGTGATTGAATTATTTATTTTATTCAATTAAGTCTCTCTTTTACTAAACAATCTTTTAATAAATTTTTAAAAGCACACTAATTCACCTAAGTGTGTCAATTTATACAAATATAATATATTTTAAAATTATAATCATAAATAATCATTTAAAAAGTACTTAGCATTTATAAAATTATATAAATTATGAAAATAGTCTCATAAATCATTTAAATGATCATTCTTACTATTCCAAGTTAGGTAATATTTTTGAGTATTTGTCAAATTATTTTATCGTTACTCATATTTTTCTTGAAAAATAATTAAATAAATATATGAAAAAAATAAATAATTAGAAAAGTTTATCAAGTTCTTATGGAATATTCTTAAGGTCCATAGACCATAGAAATTAATTTTATGAAATTTGGGGTTGATTAGATTAGTCAAAACTAATTTTAAATTAATACTTATTTATGTTAATATAAAGATTACATTATTTATCATTTAACTTAAAATTTTGATAATAAATATGAATAACCAAAAAAATCATGAAATTTTTACTATAAACCTACATTAATAGAGAACTCTTCAAATAAAATAAAACCAACTTATTTTGGATATTAAAATTTATTTATTATTTAAATAAATCATAAAAAATTAGATGATATGTGTTGACCTCATTTTGGATAAGGTTAATATCATCTCTAACCCTAGTAATTAAGGCACCTAATCCTAAATTAGGAGCCTCCTGATTAGGCACTTAGGACACTATACTTGGAGACTTACTAAATCCTTTTGGGATTTTGACCAAACACAATAGGATTAGGTGAACCCAAACCAAACATAAATTTAAATAAATAATTAAATCAAACACATTTTAACTAAAATTTAAAATCTAATAGAGCTTGAACTAAGGTAACTGAGGTGGTCAACTCAATTAACCTACTTAAGCTCCAAATTACCTAAAACTATAAGAAATTCAAATAAAATTAAAACAAATTGAAATCAAGTCAACCAAAAAGTATAAAGTCATTACATTAATACAAATGAATCTGAAAATAAATCTAAATGAGGTTTAAGATGGTCAATCATGTCATTTAACCAAGAGTTGACATATGTGTGCCCCACTAAGTCGAAGATCAATTAACCAAAATTTAATCAAATTAAACCTAAGGACTTAGAATTATGTAATGAACATATGTAAACATAAATATAAATGAATCTGAATCCAATAAGGTCTCAAATGGGCTAATTAGAACATTTGATCTAAGTGAAGCCAAATGAACTTTATTGAAACCTAAATCAAAATAAAATTGAAATTAAGCTAAATCAAACATCCAAAATCATTTGAAAGTCATAAATGAGCATAACTCAACCAATTATTGAGATTAATTTGACAAATTTTTCCATTTAACCTAAATAAACCCATGTTGGCCCATGAAGCCCAATTTAGATCAAAATGGGTTGAAATTCAAAATTAACCTTAAATGAAATAAAATTAACTAATTTAAATTATTTCAAATACTTAATTAAATATAATTGAAAGCAAAATACATTTTAGTTATGTCAAATTGGCCATTTGACTTAATTAACCCAACATAATCTAAGATGGGTTCATTTGGGTTTAAAATTTAAATTAATTTCAAATATATTAAAACAAATTTATTGGAAAGATCATAAATGGCTAAACTAAAATAATTAAATTTATATTTGAATCCATTGATTTAATGAATTGATCAAAGTCAATAAAAAATAACAAATAGCCAAATGGACTAAACTCAAGCACTTAAACCCCAAGTTCAACTCAAATGAACATAAGTTTAATCCATGGTACACTTAAGCCCTAACTTGGGTAGGCAATCAGTCCAAAGAGGAAAAAGAATATGCCATGGCTAATCCCCTCACAATTCATTCAAATCTCATTCATTTAAAAGATAATTTGAAACCAAATTAGCCAAAATAAATGAAAGGAAAGAAAATAATTTAAAACCAAACTAAAAAAGATCAAATTAAGATAAATATTAAACTAAACTTAATCATGTTAAATAATTAGACTTTCAGCCAAAATTCAAGGAACTATTTTAAATTTTAATTAAAGGACATAAATTAAACTATGAAAAAGTCAAATGAAATTAATCATAGCAACATTTAAAATTAATTGAATAATATAAACTTTAACCTTAAAAAAAAGATTAAACATTAATCAAATTAAAACCAACGTAAAACAAACCATTCAAATGAAGTCAAAAGAATTTAATTAAGATACTTAAAATCATAGTTTGACCTTATAATGGATTTTTATCTTAAGATGAAAACCTCATTCTGTTAGGATCAGGAAGTTAAATGGAATGGGTTCTCAAAGTAGAATTTATTTTATTTTCATTATTTAAAACTTAAATTTAACCTTAGAAAAAAAATAAATCTCAAATTGAAATAAAATCGAAAATCAATTAAATCACTTGAATTAAAACACTCCAAGGGTAAAATTGAACAAGCCTGCAACTTAAAATAAAAATGTCTAATGCAGTCATACCATACAAGGTCCTCTTTCACACATTAGATTATTGAGTAACATACCCTTGATTTAGGTTATGCTAATGATTTGTGATGCTATGTGATGTGAAATGATATTTTTCTTATTTTGTGGTGTATTGTTTTAGACTAAATGATTATGATATATTTGCTCGCTAATCAAGATGTTATAGCATTCTTCTTAGGCTAATGTTGTTTTAATAGGGGGTTGTTCTTAAAGGGATTGATGTAATAAAAATAAAAGAAAATGCTATTTACTTGCAGGTGCTACTTAAGTTCTTAAACATAGCCCAATAGAATAGGTGGGCATGACAAATACTAGTGCTAAGCTCGTATATTTGAAATATAAATTGAAGGTGTGCTATGTGTATTTCTAGATGTCTATTTTGCAAGGATTTGAAATTTATTTTAAAATTATAAAATATAATTTATGCCTAGAAGTAAGTTAGGATTTATGGGGTCCAGGAATAGCAGTAGTTGAATTTACCAGCCAGTGGACCCCTATGAGGCCCGTGGAGGTCCATGAAGAAGGTGGTGATCCTAGATAAGGACTCCCATAGATTGAGACTTGTAGTTCTATGCCAGGATAAATATGGATAGAGCTCGACTACCCATATTTTTTCTTTCTTCTGAAGTATACAACAATACTAGGCTACGTTGGCCAATTTTAATTATTAAATTATGTTTGATTTATTTTAAGGTGCGCAATAAAATTGCATTATTTTCTAGGTTTTTTTTCTGTGATTTGCTCTATTATGAAAAGTGTAAAAGCTCTTATGAAAATTAAATTTTCTAACCCACTAAAATTTAATAACTCAAACATAAATTAAAAATATATAACCTCACACTAATTAAATCCTTAGGTATAACTTAAAAGCAACTATAAATAATTAGATATTATGAAACATGAAAGCATAATATTTATTTCTCTTGTATTTGGTGCTTCACCTATTGCACATAATGAGGCACGTGACCTTTAAGGATAACTACCCTTCCTGGGAAAGTGTGCCTTCACATTTTGATTTGACCCATAACCACTTTCTATCTGCGTCTCTTTGTAGACAAAAATTGCATATCCAGGCCTCAAATTGAATCATGAGTCAAAATACACAAAAGACAAAATTTATTGAATTAACATGCCAAACACATCATATTAGGAGGTTTAGGTTCTTAGCTTCCCTCCTAAATGCAATAGCCCAACTATCTTACATGCATAAAACTTAAATTATGGTTTAAAAATCACTTAGGTTGTGTTAACTAGCATTCCTTTTATGCAGATAGTTAGTCCAAAAGATTCAGGGATAGGCTCATTTTCTCAAGTGAGAAAGACAACCAATAATTCCCAAAAATTAAATAAGATAGAGTATTTGACTTATGTTAGAAGCATTTATAGATTTACAGTTTGAAGTATTATATTGGAATAAGTCTTTAACTACTAGGCAATTCTATAGTCTTATGCTGTTAGAACCTAAGCCCTATGTTTCTAATAAAACTTTGACTCAAAATCTTAATAACTTCAAATTCATAATTTATAAAACTTAATGATAGGATTGTTTAAATGCTTATTGGGCATCTCTATATCAGTAAGCATTTCTTACTTAATCCCTATTGGCCTCAAAAAAGAACTCTTCTCCTTTGAAGTACTCCTCATTGAATTTCTAAATTAACAATCCTTTAAGATAAGCTTTGAAATCCATAGAAATAAAAGTCAAATTATTCTAATCAAGAGTAATCTTTTAGGGAATTTCCTTCCTCCTAGGATGTAATTAACTATAAGAGCTTGCCCTTATAAGAAACTATGAACTTGATATATAATAAAAGTTGTTGTACTTCTTTATGTAGTTTGGGAGAATTCTTTGGGATATCAAAAGACCCATTAGCTTTAGGAGTCCTTATTAAGTAATTAAATCCATTATAAGATAACATGTTTATCTTTCAAGATTACTATTTGAATCAAAAAAAATGAAATAAATTGAACATCCCAAGGGGCTTAAACTTTCAATCCATGCCAGGCACTATCACTGCCTTATAGAGTCTAGAAACTCAAACTAGCCCCAACAGTTGCCTACTTAATAATATATCATCATGACACTATGATCCTAGCTTTTAGGGGTAGTCACGATAACTTTCAATTTTCAAAGCAAGAAAACTAACCCTTCTCACCCCAACAGTGTTAATCGCCCATAGGGGAGTAGGGGGAATAGTTATGAAGCAGAAAAACACCCATAAAGTGGGAGCAATTGCTTAAAAACCACTATTAAAAAAAGGGAATTTCTCCCGACCATCTTCTTCCTTTTCCCTCACTCTCCCTCTATCCCACCTCCCCCATTCTTATTTTTGGTCTCTGCACTCTCGACAACACAATTTTTATTACTTCACGAGAATGTTTTCCTCATACATGAGACATGATCGAAGCCTACTACCATTAAAAAATTTTTGTAAATGTCTTTTTTTATATAACTTTCTCTCTGAAAAGAAAATTTAAAAGATTTTCACCATCGATCTTTGATCTAGTGAGAAATAAATAGGCTTATCTCCATTGATCTTGGATTTATAGTAAAAAGGAACACCCTATGGTGTTTTAATTTGGAGTCATTGGGACACCATGTAGATCTTAGGGGGTACTTATTGAAGTAATCGGGTACCACGCTAAGGTATGATGTACTATCTTGAAAGATGGAAACATCACTCTACAATGGACCAAATCACCCAATAAAGACTCCTAAGTCAGATGGGTCTACATATATACCAGAGATCATTCCCCTACTTTACATGGAAAAGAAAAGTAAGATTTATTTTATGTTGGGCTCTTTAGTTCCCTATGGAAGCAAGCTTCCATAGTTAATTACATCTTAAGAAATATGGATTTTTAATAAAACTCTCGATTAAAGTAGACAATAAATATCTCTAAAGATTTCAAAGCTAGACTATCAAAGAATTAGGTTTTTCATGAAAATCAAGTGGGAAAGTTCAAGGGGAATGACTTATTCATGGATTTCAAATGAAGATAAGTAGGAAACCCTCATGATACTAGGAAGCCTAATAAGTTCTCCAATCTACTTTATAGTGAGATTTTATATATTTAAAAGATAGGGTTTATTTTTATTTGAGTTGAAATCTTTTTAGAATGCTTGGGCTTATAGTTTATGGAAATGGCTAAGAAGTAAGGACTTATACTCATAGCTTGAAGGAAATAAGTAGCCTCATATCCTAAATCTAGGATACTTTAGCATAATCTAAAAGTATGACCTAAGTCTAATTGAAAAATGGGACATAGTGGTTTACCTCCATAAGAGAGGAGAAACCCATCCCGACTCTTCTAGACTTACAACCGGCTCGAGTGGCTGCCATCTAACACCTCCTATGCAAGATAGCTAAGTTGTTATATAATTAAAAAAGATACTAGAGTACTAAATTTACTCCTTAAGAGACTAAATCATGATTGACATGAACATATGACTTAGACTAAATGCAAAAAATTTATAATTCTTTATATCATTTTGACATATTCATTTGGACAAAGTCTTAGGATAATTCTACCTGAATGCATGATGAAGTAAGGTTATTGGATAAATCACCAAGAAGAGGTGTTCTCCACTACAAGGGATGCCCTCACAGGTCAAACATTCTCCTATCATGCAAATGGAGACCCACCTTATTCAAGAGTGAAACAAGATGATATACATGATTGTTGTCACATACATTATTCAACTAAGGGGTTATTAAATCTTTTAATTATCTTCATTATAATCTAAGCTTTGAGGTGAGGTTATGAGTTACATTTAAAATTTAATCATGAGTTGTTAGTGAGAGTAGAAAAATTAATTTTTTATCCTAAGGAGCCTACTGCATCCAGGCCACACATTCAATCATCAAGCTTTAAGAAACCTATGAAAAACATGACATTGCTATTGCTCAAGTTAAACACAACAATCAAGCATTCATGAAATTTTGTAAAATAATAAGAGGCTGATATGTTCAGGTACAGCCGTACACCCCATAACATAAAAAAAGTTGGGTAGTTGAGCTCTACCCTTATACAACCCAAATTATAAAAGAATATTACAATTAATTGAATGAATGATATAGGGGTCTTCATGCTTTATCTTTATTTCCTTCTTTTGATTTGATTTTGTTCTAGGCTTCACAGAGCCTCCTGACTTTTCCTTCTAGCCACTACTCATCCTTAACCCCATAGCACTAAGCCTAATTTGTAATGCAAACTTACATGTTTATGGAAAATAAAATCTAACTACACCTAAAAAATAGATGTTAGCTAAACAACCATACACATCGAGCATTTATATTTTATAAATTTGGACTTAGCACCCTACACATGGGTTACTAAGTCTACCTATCCTCATGTGGATTATACAAAAAGGTGATGAGCATTTATATTTAATTATTATTTACCATAATCCCATACATAAAATATCATTAGGTGAATTACGGCCTAACATCCAGTCTACACATAAGTAATCCTAACATCTAGTCTAAAACATTACAATACAAAATAAAACACAACATCATAACATACACCGTCCTAACTTAGAGCTAGAAGTGGTGACTTAGTATTCTAATGTGCATGCTTAAACTTAGTGTGGTTTGTCTTACTAGGCTTTAAGATTATGATCATCTAAGTTTGGAATTATTCAAGTTAGACATTAGGGGAGGTTTCTCTTCAAGTGATTTAAAGGTTTGGTTAGTTTTAATTGGTACTTTTCTTTTATTTCACTTAATATTTACTTAGCATCTAATTATTATAAAGAGAGGAAAGAGTTTCGACCCTCTTCATCCCTACCCTAAGTTATTTTCTAAAGACCTAGTATTATGATTTTTGATTTATTTTAGTGAATGATGTATTAAACATTTTATTAATCCTAGGTTTGGGTTAATCTTAAAGAATCATATTCAAAATGAAAGGCATCTTAAGATTTATGAGATCGAATTACAATCACATGGATAATGTCAACTCATTCCTTTTTATCATAAATAGCATGCATATGATATTGAACTTAACATACTTATACATGCAATATGTCTATGCATATTTTTGGCACACTTGAATGATGACTAATGCATGTATTTTAATAGAGATTATAAGTACACATATGAATGAGATTTAAGCAAGTACGTGATATTGTTAAACCAAGGAAGTGAGGTAATCTAAGACCTCCTTGGAGCTACTTAAAGACCCATGTTCCCGTGATGTCCAGACTATATACTTTCTAACTTAAATACATATAAATGTATACATAAACATAAGAATGGCAATCATGAAAATTGAACAATTTTAAATGTTTATATATAACAAATGTATAATATATAGAATATTATACCAATTCAATTTTAAACTTCATATTAATTTTATAATTTTGAAAATAATTTGAGATTTATTAGTGATAATAGATTAACATGTAATATTAATCAACATATTTACATATATAATCATATTCATTAATTATTTTATTTGGAATTAGATTACAACACATGTAATACAAATCATATTCAATTTATAATGATTGAAATGGAATAATTAAACATTACCACATGATACATTCAACCACATTAATTCCTAAGGACAATCAAGTAAAATTCCTTGTGACCAACCAAAGTTACTATGAAGTTTAATTTTTGGATTTAAATTATTAAAACATAAAGAGAAGAAATGATATTTACTGTTTTACCCCATCCCATGTTGGTGACTTAATGTGTTTAAGAAAAATTGACTAAATAAGTTTTATGGATTGATTAAGTTCAAATCATTAAGTAATTTATTTAATTTCCCTTCCCTAAGTCTCTTTAATTTAATTAACTAATTAATCATGAACCTTTAATGATATGCCAATGAGGAATTAAAATTTTTAATTCTCTTAAAGGACTTAATGCAAATAAGCTCATGCTTATGAGTTAATTAGATTAAGGAAAGAAATAAGATAAGTACTCTTATGGTTTTCCCACACCCATGGGTTAACCATGAATTTCCTTAAGACTATTTATGTTTTCAAACACATAAACGGAACTATTGACCTCACTTTCGGAGTGAGCTTTCAACTTCTTCATCTCAAACATAGGACTCCACTAAACACTAAGAGTTCCTTAGTCTTAAGACACTTCTAGTGATTAGGTGACCACTTAACCTAACCCTAGAGACTTAGAAGAATTAGCCATAGGAATAGGTTATGCCTTAAGGGTATTAGGAGGACTTGCCTACCCCATAGCTTGAACCCAATCCTTGCTCTCTTCTTTCAAACCAAACTTCAAATTCAAATCCCAAATCAATTCCAACTCAAATGATTTTCTCAAATCATAAATCAATTCCAAAACTCAAATCTTAAATTAATTCCAACTTAATTGGTTTTCTCAAATCTTAAATCAAATCCAAAACCTTTTTTAAGCCCTTTGATTTCATCTTATGGACTCATCTCAAATCAAATCTTAAATCAATTCTAAATCAATTGATTTTCTCAAATCATAAATCAATTCCAAAATTAAAGTCATGAATCAATTCCAAATGATTGAAACCCATGATCAATTCCAAATCCAAAATTTATCCTAAGCCCTTTTGATTTCATCTTATGGACTTAGCTCAAATCAAATCCAAATCACTCCAAACTAAAAAGATTTTCTCATAACCCATTTATATTCTCATTTATATTCACAAATATAAATGAAATATAAATTCAATAACCAAAAGTAAATTCAAAACTCAAGTCCAAATCCAACATAAATCCAACCTATATCCTTTAAGCCAATTTCTTGGACTTAGCCAAATCATTCTCAAATCAATCCAAAGCCCTTGGATTTTCTCTTCAAATAATCACTTCTTCAATCACATACCCAAATATAAATATAAACTTCAATCATCAAACCAAAATCAAACTAACCCAAATCAAACCCATGTTCATCCTTTGAACTTAAAATTATTAAATGAACCAAAACCCATTTGACACCAAATCACTTGCAATTGGCTTTATATTTCCATCAAAAGTCCATATGTGAGTTCTGCCAAACTTGAATCAAGCCTTGATCAAGGCAATTAACCCACTTAGGTTCACTTGACCCAAAGTGACCTAAGGACCATTTTGAGCAAATTCTAATTCAACCTAAATTGGATTGAACTATGCCCATCTAAGTCTCACATTGTGAGCAACAATCATCCTAGGATGATCAATCACTCAAATTAGGTCAAACTATGTCATACCTAGCCTTTGGACAAGTCAACATTTAGCTCAAATGAAACCCATACTAGCCAAAATCCACCATATGCCAAATTGATTGAAACCATTGATCTAAACCAATTCATAATCAATGATTGAACTTAACCAAGCCATCAATTGAGCCAAACAAAGCCTAATTGGGCACTTGACCTAAGTAGACCCAAGTTGACCTAAAAATTCAAAATGGGTCAAATCTTGATCTAAACCAAATTGATTGCAACCAATGGGTCAAATTCATTTTAAATTGATTGTTGAATTTGACCAAAGCTTCAATTGGCCAACTAGACCCAACCAAGCCCAATTGACCATGAACCCAACTTTACCTAAAAGTTCAAATCAACTTGAAATCAAACTAAACCAAAATTGATGAAAACAAAAGCTTGCAATACCTTTCAAATGATCAACCAAGCCTAAACCAACCCATGACCTACCTAATTGAGTCAAATGGGTCAAATTGGTCAACATGATCCATTTGACCTAAATGAACCTAAATGAACCAAAACTGAATATAAACCAAATTGAACCAAACCAATGATACCCATAGACTCCAAATGATCATCTGAACATGACTTAACCCATGGTTTGACCCAATTTGACCAATTGGTCAACCTAACCCAATTTGACCCAACTTGACTTGAATGGGTCAAATTGAATCAATTCAAATTAAATGAACTCCAAATCACTTAAAATTTGGTTCAACCCATTTTTGAATCATTTCAAACCTGCCCAATTCAAAATCATAGCCAAATGTCCATTTTACCCTTAGGTCAATTGGTATCCTATGACCAAATTCACTTAAAATTTCATCATTTCTTTCTCAAGGCCACTTGGCATCCTCCTAGTGGTCCACATGGGCACCAAGGGAGGTGGTTAACATGACCCAATGATCTTGAGTTAGCCATGACTTAAGCCAAGGACAAACCATGCCCTTTAATGGAAATTGAACACTTAGATCACCTAATGCACTCACCTAGCACATGGGCATCTACTCTCCTTCCCTCCACTAGCTAAAATGACTCACATGGGATGGTTGGCAGCCCAAATCTATCAACCAATCTCAACCATTAATAATAAACAACAAAATGACTCTTCACCATCTGATCCAAGGAGGGGGAGATATACTCCCCCTCATTCCTAGTCAAACCATAAGCATTGATTTTGATATAGGCAAGGAGGTTGAAACGAAGCTTCTCCAAGCCTTTGCAAGCCATTCTTGAGCTCCACCATTTCTCCTACTTAGTTTTGCTCAAAGTTGAAATAGGGGACGTCAATCCAAATCCCAACTCACTCAATTCTCCACCAAAACTAAATTAATCTTGCACACACCATCAGTGGACCTCGTCACGCTCAACTAAGCTATTTCCCAAGTCTCCAAGCCATGGGAAGCATCACCTTGATCAAGGCCGATCACCAATGAAGGGGAGCTTGGTCAACTGAACCATTCACTTCAAATCAAGATCCAATACCTTCAACAAGGCTTCATCTCTACTAAACGAATCTACCTCCTCTATTGGAAGCACTAGTGATAGCCTCCGATGATGTAATTGCTTAAAACTATAGCCTTAGGAAATTTTGCTTGGTCTTTTTTGAAGAAAAGTGTCATCCCTTGAGATCTTGACCATTGGATGTACATCCCCCTTCCTTCTGAAGGTGTGGGATCATTTTGATCCCAATCTTAGCTCAGGTAGGCTCGAATTGACCGGGGAGAGACCAATGGTGTTCGTCTCTCATCGCTCGCGAAGCAGAAGGATCACACACCGTCTATTTCACGTGTTTGGAATAGACGGCTGTGATTAGATCACAGTAGATCCCATCTAATTTAAGCCAAAATTGTGAGTTTAATCTCGGCCATTCTATCTTAGATCGAATGGCCTGTAGAGAAAATGCATTCGCCGTCAGCTGACTCAGCACACTGTGTAATAACTTAAATAACCTATCCCATAGCGCCATGTGGAAAGCACACCGCCTCAGCCTCCACATGGCCCGATGGGATTAGGGGTTCAATTAGCTCTAATTAATCTGATTTTAATGATGAAACTTCCTAAATTCACAACTAATTCTAGAAAAATCTAAAAAATGCAAACTCAGGCTCATTTTAAAGATAATTCGAAGGAGAATAATTTAAAACTAAAATCAATTGATTTTTAAAAGTACTTTTCACTCAATTTAGGTTTTATTGGAAATCTAAATAGGCTAATTACTCCTTAATTATTTCAACAATTAATTCTAAACTCCTAAGATTGATTAGTGGGATGACCTCTGCCTCCCATGATTTTCTTGGAATTTATTATTGGATTGATTAGGGGAATTGCTTATTTCATCCTTAATCTCTCTTAATTAATTAAATGATTAATTAACATATTAAATAGTAATAAATTCATTAATTAAGCTTACTAATCATCATGAAACAGTGAATGGACTTAGGGAATGAAATTAGGATTTCTTTTCCAATCTTTTCCCCTAAGTTTATTTCATTTGGATAAACACTCAATTAATGTGCAAATTAATTAATGGCTTACTCACTTCATTAACTAATTCAATTAATCAAATTCAAAACCAAATTATTCCATAAGAACTTAATCATCCAATTCTTGGGTAGATTCTTAGGTGTTCAAAAACCTAATAGAACTTCAAAGGAAATTATAATCAAACTACATGTGTAGAATGATTATGAAAGTACTTAATTAAACCCTTTAGCTTAATTAATCAATAATTATGAGCCAATTGCATTAGGCTCCTTTATTTCTTAGGTACATTGCTGATTTAAATTCTATGTGATTGCATATCATATGTTGGCCCATAATTACTTATTTAATTATGATAAAGCGGTGTAGGTAAGGGGTAATTAATGGATTTAATTCATACCTTAACCTAAACAAAATATAAAATCAACGTAATTGTTCTAAAATTATACTAAACCAATTCATAGGTGGGGAAATGGGTTAGGACTAGCAAACTCTTTTCACATTTCCTAAGTCAAATCAAATTCACAAATAAAAATCTCCTTAAAGAATTTTGATTCATTTTAAATGATCTTATTTTATAAGATTATCTTTAGGAATTAATTAGGGTGAATGAAGTCATATGCTTACATTCCTTTATTTCTTTACAAGCATTCTAAATATTGTTTGCCATATGAAATCATGCATTCATTTCTTTTGAAAAATCAATTAAATAAAATGTTTCCTTTTATGTTAAATTGCATGTGTTGGCTAAAATTAAGAATATGAGTGGATATTATTACTATTAAACCAAAAATTATTTTTAAAACCTATAAATCAATGATTATGAATGAAGTGATGCTACTTATAAATGCCTATAAGATTGCATGTGATTATAGCGTAAGATGTGTTTTATCTTGAAGTTCTATTCTCTTAACAAAGATTTGAATAGGATTTGGAAAGTGTATAGTTCATTTCAAAAGAACAAAATACTTTCTTAAATCTATTCCTATGCATTTCTATGTTTTGACTTAAGAAGGATCTTCACATTTACACATAAATTATACAATCAAATCAAACAAAAAAAATCTTTTGCATGATTTTTCATCCATTTATTACTTTTTGTACATCTACATGTATTTAAGAAAAGTGGTTTATTAGTCTTGACATCCCGAAACTATGAGGCTTTAAGTAGCCCTAAGTAGGTTTTGTACTTTACACCCCTGATGTAGAAAAGAATGGTGTTGTGCTCACTTATGTCTTTTATACATGTGGATGTGCATTATGTTAATGGATGAAGAATCCTTCTTTTCTACATAATAAAGATATGCATTCATGGAATATCCAAATTTTCAAATCATATCTCTTAGCATTCATCATCAAAGTGTGCTAAAATTAGCTTTGCATGTATAAGTATTCTTAGGATTATTCAGATGTATGGTATACATGGTGGAAAGAAATAAATGGGTGTGTGTTATGTGGTAGTAATCCATCTTAACTAATCCTAAGATTCCTTTCTTATTAAGTGGGGTTATTTAGAGCAAATCTAAGCTTATGGCTAATTAAAACACATAATAAAATATTCACTAAAAAAAATTCAGTAATCAACTTACCTTAGAAATGTTTTAAGGTAGGGATGAAAGAGAAGTTCTCTTCTCATTTCTACTCTTCACAACATTTAGTAAATAAGTGGGGGTTCATTCAAACCAAATCAAATCATCAAACAAAATTGATAAATCAACTAAATCACTTGAAATGAACCAACCCTCTAAATTGAATCTTTCACACTTAGAAAATTTCAACCTTAAATACTGGCTAAGACATGCCACACAAGCCTTAAATGGCACACACATTAGGCTAATTCACCATTTCTAGCTTTGTGTTAGGGCAGTGCATGGTTTGATGCCTAATTTTATTTAGTGATGTGATCTTTTAGACTGGATGTTATGGTGCATGTGCGTATACTAGATGATATGGTAATCTTATCCTAATCATGTTTTCTATAGGGGTTGTGCTTAAGGGGTGTTGTAATAAAAATATGAATGCTTTTGTTGTGCAAGTTGCTTATGTCCCAAAGCATAACCCAAATTAGGACATGTGGACTTGGTTACCAATGTGTGGGGTACTAAGTCCAAATTATTCATATAATTGCTTGGGTTGTGTGGTATGTTTAGCTAATCTCTATTTTGCAGGTTTAGTTAGATTTATCTTTTCCATTTTGATGTAAATTTTCCAATTAAGATTTGGAATGAATGTTATGGGGGATTAGGATAAACATTGGTTATAAGACTATGTCTTATATACCATGTGAAGCATTAGAGAAAACTACATCCTAAGTCAAACCAATAGAAAGAAAGAAATGAGGAAAGAAAAAAAATGAAGAAAAGAAGAAATGAAGAATGAAGAATTAAGACCCCCATAACATGAATTCCTTCTAATTGTAATTATTAATTTGTAATCCGAGTTGTATAAAGGTAGAGCTTGGCTACCCACATTTCTTTTCAAGTTGTGCGGCGGTACCCGACCGTACCAGCCATTTATCCTTTTGCACTAATTTTATATATTGATTGATGTTTTATTTATGACTGCGCAATTAGGATGGCATGATTTTCCTAATTTCTTAATTGCTTGATGGTTGTCAAATGGCCTAGATGTGATTAGACTTTTAAGGAAAAATAATTTTTCTATCCATTTAATCAACTCAAAATTAAATTAAATCTCATAACATCACTTAAAGCCTAGGACATAAATTAAGACAATAAAAGATTTAACAACCCCTTATTTGGATGTTATATGCCTCACATCATGCATAAAATCATATTATCTCACTCTTGCCAATGGAGGGCTTCCACCTTTGCTAGAGAAAATGGCTTGACCTTTGAGAGCCATGGTGGAAACATACCTCCTTCTTTTTGATTTTGGCCAATAACCAATTTCTCATGCATTAGGCATTTGAAATCCCATAGCTTGTGTCAAGTAAAAATGTCCAAAAATTAAAATAATACTTAACAAAATTTGTATTAGATTTAAGGCATGAGTTCATGCCATTCATGATCTAGTCTCTTAGGGAGTGAGTTTAAGGACTTAGTCTCCTTTTGAAATAAACAATAGCTTAGCCATCTTGCAATGCATAAGACTTGCCTACATGTATTTAAAATCATAGGAGGAGTTAGTTGGCAGCAACTCTAGGCGGTTGTAAGTCTAATAATCAGGTTGTTTATTCTCTCTTGTCGAGGTAAACCATATACCCATTTTTGCCTTAGATTTAGGTCTTTCTTTGGCCCTGGCCAAAGCTCTCTAGATTTAGGATCCGAGATTGTTGTTTCCCTTTGTGGGCTACAAGTATAAATTCTCGCCTCTTAGGCATTTTCATAATCTATGTTGTGGAATTATAAGCCCTAAATTTCTAATAAAAATTCAACTCAAATATATAATTCTCCTTAATTTCAAAAGTATAAAGCCCAACCATAGGATAGTTTGGGATGCTCGCTAGGTTTCTTAGCATCATGAGCATCCCCTACTCATCTCCCTTTGGTTTCAATAATAACTCTCTCCTCTTGATCAATCCCACTTGATTTTCCAAAAATAACCAATTTGTTGATTGTCCTATCTTTGAAATCCTTGGAGACAATGATCATTTACCATAATCGAGAGTATTCTTAAGGAATCTCATTACTTAGGATGTAAGTAACTATGGGAGCTTGCCTCCATAGGGAACTTAACGAACCTGGTTTAAATAAACCCTGCTTTTCTTCTCCATGTAAAGTAGGGGAAAGATCTCTGGTACATTTGAAGACCCATCATGCCTTAGGAGTCCTTATTAGGTGATTAGGTCCATTATAGGGTAGTGACTTCTATCTCTCGAGATAGTACACTATTCCTTGATGTCATACTTGATCACCCTAATGAGTACATCTGTGGATCTATGTGGTGTCCCCTAATACACTTAATAATAATCCAAACATCAAATAAAAATAAAACACCACAGATTTTTCTAGCGACTTCTCTATGGAGGGTTCCTCTCTCCAGCTTTGGTAAATGATCGTTGTCTCCAAGTATCGATAGTGGATTTGTATCTCATATGAGTCCAAGGCTATCCTTCTTTCTAGTTGGCACTTGGTTTAGTTCATTCTTAAGTTAAGCTAGCTAACATACTTTAGGTTTTAGGACCTCATTCCATGTAGGCCTTAAAACCCCTGTTGGGTCCCCCAATAGGTGAAATAAAATTTTAATCAAAAGAAATGAATAAAAACTTTGTTGAACTTCCTTAAAATTTCTATGGTAAGGTAAGGTTCATTCCACAAATAAGAAAAAATAAATCCTTCATAAAAATATCACTTTTCAAAAGCACTTTTTCAAAATTCACATAACAAAATATTTGCACAAAAATTTTCACAAAATATATATAACTCAACCCCATCTAACAATCCTTATGATTATTATATATAGGTTCTTTTTAAAAACAAAATAAAAATCATCTTTCAAAAATCATGTATGAGCATCCCCACACAATATACCCCAAGTTTATTGAATGAAGATTTCATTTCCAAACTAAATCAAAACTCACCTTTCAAAAAGCACATATGAAAATACTCATTCAATATACCCCAAATTTATTGAATGAAGATTTCATTTCCAAATAAATAAAAAAAATCATCTTTCAAAAAGCACATATGAACATCCTCATTCAATATACCCAAATTTATTGAATGGAGATTTCATTTCAAAAAAAAGATCAAAATCATCTTTCAAAAAGCACATATGGACATCCCCATTCAATATACCCAAATTTATTCAATGAAGATTTCATTTCCAAATAAAATCAAAATCATCTTTAAAAAAAGTACATATTTGAAAATGAGAATCCTCATTCAATATAATCAAATTTATTAAATGAAGATTTCATTTCCAAATAAAAATATGTCAAAAAAATTGAAACTCCATTCAATATATATATCTCACATATGTTGAAGTTGGAGTTTCTTCCTCTTCAAAAGGTACAAATTTGAAGATAAACCTCTTCATTCAATATATCCAAATTTCTTGAATGGAGGTTTCATTTTCAAACAAAATCACACCATTTTAAACTCTATTTAACCCATTCCACATGTGTTAAGTTTGAATTTCCTTCTTTTCAAAAACCAAGAATCACACACAAAAATTTCATCTTAGAAAACTAATATATGATTGACTTCCATTTTACATACCCAAATTGGTTAAATGGAAATCTCCATTGCAAAAAGTCATGAAAATCAAAATATATTGGAATTTCATTTGACATACTCGAATTTGTCAAATGAGAGTTTCATTTTTCAAAAAAAATAAAATTGAAAATAAATTGGAGTCTATTTAACATACCATATTTGTTAAATAAAACCTTTTTTAAAAAAATAACATGCATCAAAATCAAAAATCAAACACATTTTGAACTTTATTTAACATACTTAAATTTGCTAAGTAAAGATCACATTTTCAAAACATCAAAATCAAACACATTAAAAAAAAAAATTCAAACACAATTTGGACTTTATTTAGCATACCCAAATTTGCTAAAGTAAAGATCCCATTTTCAAAAATTAAAAAAAAATCAAACACATTTTGGACTTTATTTAGCATACCCAAATTTCCTAAAGTAAATATCCCTTTTTCAAAAAAACAAAAAACAAAAATCAAATACATTTCAACTTTATTTAGCATACCCAAATTTGCTAAGTAAAGATCCTATTTTCAAAAATCAAAACCTAAACACCTGTAGGCCTTTATTTAGCATACCCAAATTTGCTAAGTAAAGATCCCATTCACACATGATACACATCATGGGAAAACAAGCAAAAGAAGAAAATTATTTTCAAACAACTCATTTAGCATACCCAAATTTGCTAAATGAGCAATCCCAAACAAAATCAATTGACCCTCTATTTTAACATACTCAAATTTGTTAAATAAAGGGTCACTAAATATAAAAATCAAATTCAAATATGAACCAATGGAAGCATCAAGAACCTCTTCAAAATAATTGAACCCATTTTCAACATACACAAATTTGTTGAAAGTGGAATCTAAACTTAAAATCTCTTCTCTAATTCATTCAAAATCTCTCTCATAAATTTAATTAGCCCCACTTAAAATATTCAAATTGTTGAGTGTTGGTTCAAATTCTAAATTAAATTCAAAAAGTCAACATAATACTAAAATAGAAAATCTGATTTGAGTTTATTTCCAACAATTGCAGAGTTCCAGTTCAGTCTCAATCAACTTTTTTTCAAGTTCAGTATAATGCAAATGGACTCTCAAAAGTATGTGTTCACTTTCCCCTTTGAGATGGATTTGGCCTTGGATCGATCTAGCCTCCCCCAAACTAATTTTGCTCATCTGATACACTTTGGCTGAGGATTCAAAGGGGTCAGGATTACTTGTAAGGGGGTAACCCTCACAACTATCAGTAGGAATGCGGTGACTGGGTAGAAGTCAGTCATCCATATTGTGATGCCTTCAGATTCTAAATTTCCCTCACTAAAGAGGAAGGTAGTAGAGGTTCCAGTAGCAGCCACAACTCCAGTGCCCATATGTTTAGTTGTTCCCATCACTGCCCCAATGCAGGCTAGTACCCACTCACTGGCTTCCTCTAAAGGGAAGGCTACCCTGGCTTCAGGGATAGTCTTCCCTACCTTTGAGGTAAGGTCTAGCTCCCGTACTACTCCACCTAGTAGAACTCAGCATCATAATAATGGCTACAAGATCAAGTGGCATCATGTGCGCATTGTCAAGGAGATGGAAGTAGTCTCTTGCATTGTAGTAAAGGAGTCACCCAAAATAGTTTCTCCTTTGCTCACTCAGAACAAGTTCCACCCCCTTTCCAATTTGGAAGGAGAGAAAGATGTTAGGAGGACAACTGTATCACCTCCACCTCCAGTTCAGTATGAGGTGCCTACCATAGATATGAGGAGGTCGCATGCTGGCCTCAGGACAATTCTACAGCAAGTTAGTGGGGCTTGAGAATGGTCAGAGTCCAGTGCCCAGTTTGATCTATGGTTAATTATCCCTCGCAGTGTAGGTGAGCACATCCATCAAGAGAGGGCCAGAGAAGCTTGTGTATCAGTTCATGTTACTAGCAACGAGAAGAGAAGGTATGTCAGGTAGTCAGCAGCCTCCGTGCTTGTAGATTTTCTCAATCGGTGTGCTACCCGTGTTGGTCACACTGATAGTATTCTATTGACTAGTACTACCCATCATGGGAGGTGAGCTCTTGCACAGAGGGAGTCAGTGTTATCTCCATCACACCGCTCTACTCCATGTCTGTCATCACCAATATAAGTTTCATCTTCTATAGTTCCATCTAAAGCCATGAAAGTGGCATCAAGGGAAAAGAAAGCTCCATTAGTGATCTGGCTACAGCCAAAGGATCCCGCTCCATCTACACTACCGACTGAGGTGAGGCCGAGCTCTCCTATTCATCCTTCTACTTCAGTTGCGGTGAAGAGGGAGTGACGACCTTGTAGCATCGTAGTTGTGCCATCACCACCACCACCTCAGCAGATCATGGATATAGCAGCAGTAGTGGGAGAAGGAGACAATTATGTTGTCCCTATGGTTATAAATCCCCCTAGGGGAAGTACTCCACCCAGACTAGTTGACAATCATGAGCACATTTCTTCTAATGAGTGTAGCCCTCATAGGATTAGCTCTCTAGTAGCAAGGGAGGTTAGATGTATCTTCATTCATGAGCATGATCCCATCACCGGTCAGCCACGAGCATTTATACCTGCACAGTTGGACCACTCCTTGGATGATATCATAGCACAGTAGTGGTACACATACCCGCTCCCATAGCCTTCGCCTCCTCCTTAGCCATACTCTCAGTAGTGGTACACATACCTGCTCTCATGTAGCTATCATCCACCTACTCTTTTGGATAAATTAAATAAATCTTATTCATTTAAGAGAGAGGTAGTCAGGAAAATATTTAAGAATTTCTTAAAAAACCTAATTTTAGCTACTCGAGCCTAGAAAGTCAGAGGAAGTGGACAAGAGCAATGATCCTAACTTTTTCCCCTACCACCACATGCTAGGCCATATTTTGGAGGATTACTTTACATTTAAGGACTGGCTTGAGCATAGCTACAAGTCAGGCCCTATAGTTATCCCTAAGGAATATATGGTGGAACAACCATCCAGTTCTGTTAGGGTAATCCTTGGGGATACATGTGATCCTCTCAAAATAAAAGAAGGTTGGGATACCTCTTTATCCAAAATCTTTTAAAAGATTATTTTTAAAATCAAGAAACTTTCCTTACATGTGCTTGAGGCAGCTCAAACCTCCAACATCAAGGAAGGTTCACAAATTTTCAAAGATAACTTAGGGAAAGTGGGAGCTCAGCAGTATTAGCAGCAGCCCATACTTGCCCGAAATAGCCAAGTAGCACAACCATCAATTGAGTCTAGCCTCCATTCCACCATTATAGCTACTACTTCAGCCAGCATTTCTACTCAACTAGCTCTTCTTCTAGTAGACGTCTTATATCGATGGACAAGGGCATCAAATCTCTCACCCCACCTACTTTACTAGATTTCTACTCTGTACCTCCTTTTAAATCAAAGAAATCGAAGAATAAAGCTAGTTTGAATTACATTTGTGCCACTTCTGATGGGTTATCTGATTCTACTCCTTTATAAAAACTCTTCAAGTCTTAATAATTATAATAACTCTGATCATCCTCTTTCTGATTCAGAGATGGACATTCTTTCTCTAAATAATACGGGTTCTCCTCTTGAGATAGACTTGGAATCAACTGATTCTGAGAGTCCTATAGGAGAAGCTATAGGTGAACCTGATGAGAAGGTAGAACTTTCTACTAAACCATCTCATGAAGTCACCGAAGTCAACCTTCATAGTGGCAAAGTTCCACCACCTAGGGTAGAACCTCACGATAAGGGTCTAATGATCAAGAAGCCCCTCCACAGGATGCTCCACCCATGGATATGCTTGTGGAGGATCAGCCCAAAGTTGACTACAATGTCCTCGCTTATCTAAGAAAGTTGCCAGCTAAACTAAGCATATATGATTCTCTTATCATATTCAAAGAGATGAGGGAATCATTAATCAAGGCTTTTCTTGATCTAAAAATATGTTGGAGAGGAGGCACATTATTCAAGAGAAGCCTAGGGAGTCACATTTACTGATGAAGACCTTCTTCTGGGAGACATGGAGCATAATCGTCCCCTCTACATCACAGTGGATATGGGTAGATTCAGACTTTATAGGGTGTTGGTTGACCCAGGTGCATCGGTGAACATTTTGAGCTTGAAAACCCTTGCCTACTTGAGGATCGACATCTCTAAGCTCTGAGGAGTTCAGATGATGTTGAGAAGATTCAATAGGGCTTTAGGATCCATAGTATTACCTTTAAGAATAGGTGTCTAGAAGACTGAAGCCAAGTTTTATATAATTAATTCGAATACATCATTCACTACTTTGCTCAATAGGCCTTGGATACACTAGAACAAGATGGTTCCATTCTCTCTTCATCAGTGCATCAAATTTCAAAGAGATGGAATCAAATAATGTGTCAAAGGAGATGAAAAGCCATTCTCAGTTAGAGAGGTCAAGATATATAAGGATGGACCTACTATCTTCCTCAAAATCAAAATGTTTATTCTCTCCAATTTGACCAAAATTTAAATACAAAAGAAAAAGAAATAAGAAAAAGAAAAGAAGAAAGAAGGTACAACTGAGCGAGAAAGGGACACCAAGGAAGAGGTAGAGTTACATGTTAGATTCCACCCATAGTTTGTTCCACCATATGGACATATGGGTAGAATAACTTAACCTCCACCAGGTAGAGGCATAGGTAGATACATAAGTAGTTCCAGAGGTGGAAGACCCCATGGTTAGTAGCCAGCCAAAAAGGGTCATGTTCTAGTTCATAGGAGTTCCCCTGCTATTCATATAGACTTAGAATCTAGCTCAGAGGATGAGTCTCATGTGATTAGCATACCAGCCAACCCCTGTCAGGCAAAGCATGAATGTATTTGAATTAGGATTATGTAAAACCATTGATAATTGGGATCT
Organism: Cymbidium sinense; assembly: GCA_021442155.1. Lineage (NCBI taxonomy): Eukaryota > Viridiplantae > Streptophyta > Magnoliopsida > Asparagales > Orchidaceae > Cymbidium > Cymbidium sinense. The sequence continues at coordinate 28,884,138 of CM038223.1, forward strand.
TTAGCTTTAATGCCACTTTCTTCTCAAAAAGTTGAGGGTTTAGTAGTTATGAAAGCCTCTAGATCTTCCATGAATGTTAAGCTGAAGAGATTCCTATTGGGATCATCATCCACAAGTCCAAAAGTGGATGTAGAACTTGAGGAGAATTCATATAAATATTTAATGGAATTACATTTTTATTTGTACTCGCCTTGTGTTCATAATTTTGTAAAAAAAGGTTTGCTTCCTTACACGTGGTCCAGGCATAGGTCAGAGTATTTCAAAAAGCTGTGGGACAACAAAGGCAGGGATGCACACTCAAGACCAAGATGAGAATTTGGTACAGTGAGTCCAGTCAATTATGATGATAACTACTTAGTTGTCACCAATCATATGGAGTCTAATAGGTTCTTCTCAAACCACACTAACTCTTATGAGGATGTGTGTTTAGAAACTTCAGATGATCCAGATGATCTTCAAATCAAAGATGCACCTCTAGAATTTGAAGAAGAAATCCATTCAACTATCGACAAGCTCAAAGAAATCAACCTTGGGACAGAAAAAAATCCATGCCCCGCATACATTAGTTCTCTACTAAATAAAGAAGAAACTAATGACTTAGTTAGGCTATTGACTGAGTTTAAGGACTACTTTGTATGGAGATATGAAGAGATTTCTAGATTATCTCCTGATGTAGTAGTCCATAAATTAGCAATAAACCTTAACACTAACCCTATCAAGCAAGCTCATAGACGTATGCAACTAGAAATTGAACAACATGTCATTTCTGAAGTCAAGAAACTGATTGATGCTAGTTGTATCAGGGAAGAAAAATACCTTACTTGGTTATCCAGTGTTGTGCCAGTTAAGAAAAAGAATGGCCAAATTCACATATGCATCGATTTCAGGGAAATAAGGTATATCCTAAGGATGAATTTTCACTTCCTATACCAAAATTAATGGTGGACATCACCTCATCTCATGTCATTTTCTCCTTTATGGATGGGTCATCTGGCTACAACTAAATCAAGATGGCCTCTGAGGATGAAAGAAACACTACTTTTTGAACCTCGATCAGAATCTATTGTTATAAGGGCATGCCTTCTGACCTTAAAAATGCTAGTGCTACATTACCAGTAGGCCATAACTTAGATCTTCAATGAACTCATTCATCATCAAGTTGAATGCTATGCTAATGATCTAGTAGTCAAAAGTAGAGGAAAACAAGATCATCTCTTTGACTTTATAGTAGTTTTCGAACGGTTAAGTCAATACAACCTCAAAATGAATCCCTTAAAGTGTGCATTCGAAGTACCTTCAAGAAAGTTCATCGGGTTTGTTTTCTGACACCGAGGAATAAATATAGACCCATAAAAGATTAAAGCTATCTTAAAAATGCCACCTCCTAAAAGTTTAACTCAACTCAAATCATTCCAAGGGTGGTTGGCGTATCTAAGGCACTTTATCTTCGATCTATCAAGAAGATGCAAGCCATTTTTAGCACTTGTCAAAAAGGATGCTCAGTTCAAATGGGATGACAAGTGTCAGCATTCTTTTGAAGACATCAAATAGTTTTTGGTAAAGATGTCAGTTCTAGCAGCACCTATCCTGGGCAAGCCACTTATCATTTACACTGCTGCATTGGATGACTCCCTTAATGCTTTGTTAGCCTAAACCAATGATGAAGGAAACAAGAATGCTCTCTACTACCTCAGTTATTATCTGATCCCTGCTGAAGCAAACTACCCACCTATTGAGAAATATTTCCTAGCTCTCATCTTCACATCCCAAAAGCTACGACACTATATGCTTTCTCATTAGGTTACTTTGATTTCAAGAATTAATCCACTGCAATATCTCATGACACAGCTAATGCTATCCAGACGGTTGGCATGTTGGTCCATGATTTTGTCATAGTTTAACATCACATTCGCATTCTCCTACACGGTAAAAGGATAAGAACTAGGATTTCTTAGCAAAGACACCCACTGCTAACTCTCCGCTTAGTGATGACCTCCCTAATGAACAAATCATGAACTTATGGGACACTAGCATTCATCACTGGGAGATGTATTTTGATGGTGCGGCTTCCTTTCGAAAAGGAGAAGAACCACGATCTACTCTTCTAGGAAAGGCACGGGTAGGAATCATCCTTTTAACTCCAGATCACGATGTGATGAGATTCTCATACTATCTCTCCAATCCATGCACCAACAACAAAGGTGAACATGATGCTCTGTGTGCCAGTCTGGAGTTAGTTATTACACTATGTGCCAAAAGCATCAACATCTGTAGGGACTCTTGGCTGGTCATCAATCAGATTATTAGGTCTTATAAGGTTCTAAAGCCTAAGCTTTGTCACTACCATGAGTACACCATGAAGTTGTTGGCCCAAATCCCTTAGGGCACTATCTACAAGGTTCCTCAAGGAGAGAATGCAGTAGTAGATGCTTTCGCCAAACTTGCCAAGGAATTGGCATGTCCGAAAGATGAGTTCATTCCAATAAGGGTCCAAAATAGACAAGTCTTATCTTTATTGATGCTGAACTCATCGAGATATTCTCTCTTGAAGGGGAGGTTATCATTGCCAATAAATATGAGGAGATGGATTGGAGGCAACCATTCATAGATTACTTGAACACAGGAAAACTACCTCAAGAGAAATTATAAGCCCATCAAATGAAGTAGAGAGCTCTCTCCTATGCTCTCATGGATGGCACCTTGTATCGATGGTCATTTGATCAAATGTGGTTATGCTATTTAGAAAAATATGAAGCCTGTAAGATCATGATCGACATACATTTAGGTCTATGCAAAGTGCATTAATCTAGTACAAAGATGATACTACTAGCCTTTGAAGATTACAGATTGTATGGATGTAGCTAGGAGTACACTATGTGGTCTTGCACCAACCACCCAACATTCTATACCCTACATTGGCCTCATGGTCATTTGAGTGTTGGGGTGCTAATATAGTGGGTCTGATTGATCCTCCTTCTTCTAACTATCATCGGTTCATCCTTGCTACCAACGACTACTTTTCCAAGTGGGCGGAGGCAATCCCACTTAGAGAGGTCACAGCTCAGTATGTGCTCTAGTTTTTCAGAAACCATATCATATATAGGTTTGGGGTCCCTCGATGAATTATATCTGATAATGGTACTGCATTCAATATCACTAAGATCAACAGCTTCGCTAAGAGACATAGTATAGATTAGAGTACTCCACCATCGACTATCCCAGGACAAATGGCCTAGCAAAAGGATTCAACAAAAATCTCATCTAGATACTAAAGAAGACACTCGATGATAATAAGCAATAGTGACATGAGCAGCTAGTTGAAGGTTTTTGGGCATACATCACCACATACAGGCCTCTAACCCAATTTACCCCATTCTACTCAGTGTATGGGTCCAAAGCCATTCTACCCTTAGAAGTGCAACTCTCATCACTAAGGATAGAAATGGCTAGTAAAATCACTACAGAGCAGAATGCCAGGTTCCAGTTAGAAGAGCTTAAAGGTTTGGATGAGAGAGGCCTACGGGCATGCGGGAACCTCGAGTTGTACAAAGCTAAGATGATTCAAGCTCACAACAAGATGGTCTGCCCTAGAACTTTTCAATTAAGAGAGCTTATTTTAGTTCTAAGGAGACCAATTATTTCTTGTCAAAAGATGGTAGGCAAGTTTGAATCCTCTTGGGAAGGCCCTTTTATCATGAAGAAGGCCTAACATGGAGGATCTTATCAACTTATTGATTGTAAAGGGGAACACCCGATACTTCCAATTAATGGGTTCTATTTGAAGAAATACTACCCATAAAATCATGTTTGAAAATAATTATCATCAAAATTCTATTCAAAATATTCTCTTCATTCGAAGCATTGTTTGCCTGTTTGTGAATCCGCCACGACGTGTTTAGGGTAGGTGTAAGAGAACCAAGGGCATCCTATCCCCCTTTCACAACATGAACATAAATTAAAAAATGATTCCCTGATGCTACTAGAGTAGCTATAAGAGAACCCAAGAGGCATCCTATTTTGACTAGCATGGCTAATTTAGGTGTAAGATAACCCAAGCGACATCCTTCCTTGGTGAGATCACAACTGCCATTCATGGCACCATTTCATCAACTTTTAAGTGTGTTTTAGAATAGGTGAGAGAGAACCCAAGTGACATCATGTCCTCCTCTAACATAAACATGAACAAATATCTTTTGTCTCAAGCTATTTTGATGTGAGAGCAAGCCCCTGTGGCACTCACTCATTACCTACTCTAAGTTGGGCTGACATGCTACCATGCTAGTGTGTCACCCCAGTGGTCATTTGTCTAGTGGATGTGAGTCCCCACATTTTCTTCCTGACTTGACAATTACAAACTAATGAGTGCCTTGTTAGTTTGGTAGGCCTCACTGTGCAACCAGTAAGCTACCTCATGTTGACTTTATTTAAGAAGATGTAATTCTACACGCTTTCTTCTTGGACTAGCCATCATGATCTATCTAGGTTGAGTATATCTGAGCTTTAGGATAAGTACCCCAGTGGATCCTTTCATCTTGACTACTTTTAAGTTAATATAAGTCCCCCAGTGGCATTCACTGAGTAGTCATCCTAGATCAGATAACTCTTATCGAGCCTAAGACAGACTATCCCGGCAATCAGTTCCACTGTAGGAGGATGTGAGTCCCCGATGCTTTCTTCCTAGGCTGATTATCATAACCAGATGGGCACCTTAGGTTGGTTGATGTTTACTATGCTAACAGCGATTCACCCGGTAGATACATCACTCTTGGAAGATATGAGTCCCCGTGCTTTCTCCTTGAGTTGGCCACTGAATACCTATAGACATTATCTTGTTCAGGCTTTTTGGATAAAGCCCTTAGTGGCCCCTCCCCTATAGGCACTCTACTTGGATCACATCCTTTGCAACCCCATTTAGACACTACCCAGGTTACTCTTAGATTGGACAGTTCTTCTTTCCTAATAGCCACCCCTATGGTTGGAGAATTTATTCAGCAGATGTGCAGATTCTCCCTTGGACCAGTAAATCTAAAATAGGTCTAGATTAATATAAGCTCCTTATTAGTATGATCCCTCGCAAACCAACAGGGTCTATGATAAACAAACAAATAAAATAAACAAATTTATTTGCTTGTGGATTAGGAATTAAAGCCCCCAACAGCCCCTTTCCCAAGCAGCCAACCTATCTTTAAGGTAGTGTTAGTAAAACTCCCTATAGGAATTGTGTGACTATGCTTGAGTTGAGATAAGTCCCCAGGTCGACACTCTCTCCGTAGTCACCCTTAGGTCAGGTTCAATCTATTTTTCCACAAACAAGTTACCCAGGCAGTTATTTCACTCTGAAAGATGTAAGTCTACTACGCATTCTTTTTTAGCATGATTATAAATCAAGGCAGCCTAGGTCGTTGGCATGTTACCTACAATGTGTCACCTATTCTTTTATTCAGGAAAGATGTGAGTCCCCATGTTTTTTTCCTTAAAATGGTCACTGCAAATTGAAAGTCACCCTTTTTATTTGATAGTTCTCCCCTCGGTCGGGAAGCTACTCCCTTTGGATCGGTAAATTTGAGGTAGGCAAAGGCTGACATGGCCCCTACTCAGTGCAGTCCATCACAAACCAATGGGATCCATCAAATATAATTTTAAAAAAATAAAATTAATTTTGACTATCTTTAAGCTTATTTAAGCCCTCAGCAGGATTCACTTAGTAATCAACCTAAGGTAGGGTCCGATTCGTTGTGCCACCAGCTGATCACCCCAACGATTGATCCCTACTTTGGAGGATATAAGTCTACTACACTTTCTTCCTAGTACAGTCATTGCACACCCAAAGGTACCCCTTTGGTTGGATAGTTCTCCCCTCGGCCGAGAAGCTATTCCCTTTGGATTGGTAAATCTGAGGTAGGCCAAGGCTGACATGGCCCCTACTCAGTGCTGTCCGTCGCAAACCAATGAGATCCATCAAACATAATTAAAAAAATATAATTAACTTTGACTATCTTTGAGTTGATTTAAGTCCCCCAGTGGCATTCACTCAGTAGTCAGCCTAAGATTGGGTCTGATTCATTATGTCACCAATGGATCACCTCAATGATTGATCCATACTTTGGAGGATATAAGTCTACTATGCTTTCTTCCTAGTATAAATATTGCACACCAGAAGGCACCCCTTTTTTTGGATATTTCTCCCTCGAGAAGCTACTCCCTTTGGATTGGTAAATCTGAGGTAGGCCAAGGCTGACACGGCCCCTACTGAGTGTAGTCCATCGCAAACCAACGAGATCCATCAAATATAATTAAAAAAATGAAATTAACTTTGATTATCTTTGAGCTGATTTAAGTCTCCTAATGGCATTCACTCAGTAGTCAGCCTAAGGTTGGGTCTGATTCATTTTGTCACCAATGGATCACCCAAGTGATTGATCCCTACTTTGGAGGATATAAGTCTACTACGCTTTCTTCCTAGTATAGTCATTGCACACCGAAAGGCACCCCTTTGGTTGGATAATTCTCGCCTCAGCCAGGAAGCTACTCCATTTGGATCGGTAAATTTGAGGTAGGCCAAGGCTGACACGACCCCTACTCAGTGTAGTCCATCACAAACCAACAGGATCCATCAAATATAATTTAAAAAATGAAATTAACTTTGACTATCCTTAAGCTGATTTAAGTCCCCTAATAGCATTCACTCAGTAGTCAACCTAAGGTTTGGTCTAATTCATTGTGTCACCAATGGATCACCCTATTGACTAATCCTTACTTTGAAGGATATAAGTTTACTACGCTTTCTTCCTAGTACAGTTGTTACACACTAAAAGGCACCCTTTAGTTGTATAATTCTCCCCTCTATCGGGAAGCTACTCCCTTTGATCGGGAAATTTGAGATAGACAAAGGCAAACATTCCCCCCTACTATGTGCAGTCCATCACAAACTAACAGGATCCATCAAATATAATTTAAAAAATTAAATTAACTTTGACTATCTTTCAATTAATTTAAGTCCCCCATTAGCATTCACTCAGTAGTCAGCCTAAGCTTGGATATGATTCATTGTCACCAACGGGTCACCCCAGCGACTGATCCCTACTTTGGAGGATATAAGTCTGTGACACTTTCTTCCTATTATAGCCAGTACACATCGAAAGGCACCCCTTTGGTTGGATAATTCTCCTCTAAGTCGGGAAGCTACTCCCTTTTGATTGGTAAATCTGAGGTAGGCTAAGGTGACAAAACTCTATGCAATCCATATCAAGGATCCATCAAATATAATTAAAAAATAAAATTAACTTTGACTATCTTTGGTGATTTAAGTCCCCAACATTTACTCGGTTAAAGGTTTGTTCATTGTGTCAATGGATCACCCGATGTGATGCCTTCTTTGGAGGATAAAAGTCTACTACACTTTCTTCCTAGTACAGCCATTGCACACTAAAAGACACCCTTTGATTGGATAATTCTCCCCTCGGCTGAGATGCTACTCCTTTTGGATCGATAAATCTGTGGTACGCTAAGGCCAACATGACCCCTACTCAATGTGATCCATCACAAACCAATAGGGTCCATCTCAAAATTCAAAACTGAAAATCTAAAATAAAATAATCAATCAGCTTCCCCTTAGTACATGTAAAATCAACCAACCTCCCCCAATTAAGTCAAATTAAACAATCAAATCAATTTGCTTCTCCTCAATGAGATGCAAATCTTTCCAATCTCCCTAGTAGAGTCAATTCAGTCCAACCCGAACCAGTTCCCTAGTGAAAGTTTCACATCTTTTATGCCTAGTGGATTTCAAATTCTAATCCCCAGCGGATTTCACAACCTCTTATCCCCTAGTGGATAACTTGAGCCTTTTCCCCTAGTGGAAAGCTCACATATTCAATCCCTAGTGGATTCCTCCTTTGCTCTCTTATATTTTTGACATAAGTAGAATCGCATTGCACTAAGATCTTGATTCCTTATGCACCTCGAGTTTAGGAGTAGATCATTTTTTTTTGTGTTTGTGATTGTTCGAACATTGTTGATCATCTCGATCAACACTAATATGTGGTATGCCTTGTTAGTCTCACTACACCTATTGGGCGCCCTTTATTGACCTCACTTTTGGAGTGAACTTTCAACTTCTTCATTTTAGACATAGGACTCCTCTAGACACTAAGAGTTCTTTAGTCTTAAGACACTTCTAGTGATTAGGTGAACACTTAACCTAACCCGAGAGACTTAGAAGAATTAGCCATAGGAATAGGTTATGCCTTAGGGGTATTAGGAGGACTTGCTTACCCATAGCTTGAACTCAATCCATGCTTCTTATTTCAAACCAAACTTCAAATTCAAATCTCAAATCAATACAAACTCAATTGATTTTCTCAAATCATAAATCAATTCTAAACTCAAATCTTAAATTAATTCCAACTCAATTGATTTTCTCAAATCTTAAATCAAATCCAAAACCATTTCTAGGCCCTTTGATTTTATCTTATGGACTTAGCTCAAATCAAATACAAATCACTCCAAACTCAAAAGATTTTCTCATAACCCATTTATATTCTCATTTATATTTACAAATATAAATTCAAATAAACAAAACAAAATTTAAAACACAAGTCTAAATCCAACTTAAATCCAACCTATATCCTTTAAGCCAATTTCTTGGACTGACCAAATCATTACCAAATCAATCCAAAACCTTGGATTTTCTCTTCAAACAATCACTTCTTCAATCACATACCCAAATATAAACATAAACTTTAATCATCAAACCAAAATCAAACTAACCCAAATCAAACTCATGTTCATCCATTGAACTTGAAATTATCAAATGAGCCAAAACCCATTTGACTCCAAATCACTTGCAATTGGATTTATATTGTCATCATAAGTCCATATGTCAGTTCAACCAAACTTGAATCAAGCCTTGATCAAGCCAATTGATCCACTTAGGCTCACTTGACCCAAAGTGACCTAAAGGACCTTTTGAGCCAAATTCTAATCCAACCCAAATTGGATTGAACTAAGCCCATCTAAGTCTCACATTGTGAGCAACAATCATCCTAGGATGATCAATCACTCAAATTGGGTCAAACCAAGTCAAACCTAGCCTTTGACCAAGTCAACATTTAGCCTAAATAAAACCCAAACTAGCCAAAATCCACCATATGCCAAATTGATTGAAACCATTAATCTAAACCAATTCATAATCAATTATTGAACTTGACCAAGTCATCAATTAAGCCGAACCAAGCCTAATTGGCCACTTGACCTAAGTTGACCAAAGTTGACCTAAAAAGTCAAAATGGGTCAAATCTTGATCTAAGACAAATTAATTACAACCAATGGGTCAAATTCATTCTAAATTGATTGTTGAAATAGACCAAAGCTTCAATTTCCCAACAGACCCAACCTAGCCCAATTGACCATGAACTTAACTTAACTTAAAAGGTCAAATCAACTTGAAATCAAACCAAACAAAAAATTGATTGAAATCAAAGCTTGTAATACCTTTCAAATGATCAGCCAAGCCTAAACCAACCCATGACCTAACCCAATTGGGTCAAATGGGTCAAATTGGTCAACTTGACCCACTTGACCTAAATGAACCTAAATGAACTAAAACCAAATCTAAACCAAATTGAACTAAACCAATGAAACCCATAGGCTACAAATTATCATTTGAACTTAACCTAACCTATGGTTTGACCCAATTTGACCAATTGGTCAACCTAACCCAATTTGATCGAACTTAACCTAAATGGGTCTAATTTAATCAATTTAAATCAAATGAACTCCAAATCACTTGAAATTTGGCCCAACCCATTTTTGAATCATTTCAAATCTGCCAAAATCAAAATCATGGCCAAATGACCATTTTAATCTTAGGTCAAAGGGTATCATATGAGCAAATTCAGTTTGAATTTTATCATTTCTTTCTCAAGGCCACTTGACATCTTCCTAATGGTCCACATGGGCACTAAGGGAGGTGGTGAACATGACCCAATGTGCTTGGGTCGGCCATGACTCATGCCAATGAAAAACCTACCCCTCCAATGGAAATTGAACACTTGGATCACCCAATGCACTCACCTAGCACATAGGCATCCACTCTCCTTCCCTCCACTACCTAAAATGACTCACATGCGATAGTTGGCAGCCCCAATCGATCAACCAATCTCACCCATTGATCAAAAATGACAAAACTACTCTTCACCATTAGATCCAAGGAGGGGGGAAATTTACTCTCCCTCATTCCCACTCAAACCACAAGCATTGATTTCAATAGAGCCAAAGAGGTTGAAACGAAGCTTCTCCAAGCCTTTACAAGCCATTCCCGAGCTCCCCCATTTCTCCTTCTCGATTTTGCTCAAAGCCAAAATAGGGGAGGTCAATCCAAATCCCAACTCACTCAATTCTCCACCAAAACCAAATTAATTTTGCACACACCATCAGTGGAACTTGTCGAGCTCAACCAAGCTATTTCCCAAGTCTCCAAGCCACAGGAAGCATCACCTTGATCAAGGCTGATCACTATTGAAGGGGAGCTTAGTCAACCAAGCTATCCAGTTCAAATCAAGATCCAATACCTTCAACAGGGCTTTGTCTCTACTAGACGAAGCTACCTCCTCCATTGGAAGCGTCGGTGATAGCCTCTAGCAAGGTAATTGCTTGAAATAGTAGCCTTAGCAAATTTTGCTTGGTTCTTTTTGAAGAAAAGTGTCATCCCTTGAGATCTTGACCATTGGATGTGCATCCCCCTCCTTCCGAAGGTGTGGGATCATTTTGATCCTAATCCGAGCTCGGGTGAGCTCAAATTGAATGGGGAGAGACGACTGGTGTTCATATCTCATCGCTCGTGAAGGAGAAGGATCACACGTCATCCATTCCGTATGATTAGAACGGATGGCTGTAATTAGATCATGCTAGATCTCATCTGATTTAAGCCTAATCTACGAGATTATCTTGGTTGTTGATCTCCTAGAAAGCGCTTGCCGATGAGCCAGATGAATGTGACAACTTAAATAACATATCCCATCATGCCACATGGAAAGCGAGCTATGTCAGTGCGCCGCATCAACCACCACATGGCTCGACGGGATTAGGGTGTTTAATTAGCTCTAATTAATCTGATTTTCATGATGAAACTTTCTAAATTCATAACTAATTATAGAAAAATTCAAAAAATGTAAACTTAGGCTCATTTTAAAAGCAGTTTAAAGGAGAATAACATAAAATTAAAATAAATTGATTTGGAATAGTAATCTCTACTCAATTTGGGTTTTATTAGAAATGTAATTAGGCTAATTACTCCTTAATTACTTCAACAATTAATTCCAAACTTCCTAAGGTTGATTAGTGGGATGACCTCTGCCTCCCATGATTTTCTTAGAATTTATTATTGGCTTAATTAGGATAATTACTTATTTCATTCTTAATCCCTCACTTAATTAATTAAATGATTAATTAACATGTTAAATAGTGACAAACTCATTAATTAAGCTTGCTAATCATCATGAAATAGTGAATGGACTTTTGGAATTAGATTAAGATTTCTTTTCCCCTGAGTTTATTTTTTTTGGATAAACACTTAATTAATGTGCAAATTAATTAATGGTTTAATCACTTCATTAACTAATTCAATTAATCAAATTCAAAACCAAATTATTCCAGAACTTAATTATCCAAATCTTGGGTAGATTCTTTGGTGTTCAATAACCTAAGAGAACTTTAAAGAAAATTATAATCAAACTACATGTGTAGGATGGTTATGAATGTACTTAATTAAACCCTTTAGCTTAATTAATCAATAAGTATGAGCCAATTGTATTAGGCCCCTTTATTTCCTAGGTGCATTACTGATTTAAATTCCATGTGGTTGCATATCATATGTTGGCTCATAATTATTTTTTTAATTATGTTAAAGTGGTGTAGGTAAGGGGCAATTAATAGATTTAATTCACACCTTAATCTAAACAAAACATAAAATCAACCTAATTGTTTTAAAATTAAACTAAATCAATTCACACATCAAAAAAATAGGTTTAGACTAGCAAACTCTTTTCACATTTCCTAAGTCAAATCAAATTCAAAAATAAAAATCTCATTAAAGAATTTTGATTCATTTTAAATGATCTTATTTTATAGGATTATCCTAAGGAATTAATTAGGGTGAATGAAGTCATATGCTTATATTTCTTTATTTCTTTCCAATCATGCTAAATATTATTTGCCATATGAAATCATGCATTCATTTCTTCTGAAAAATCAATTAAATAAAATGTTTCCATTTATGTCAAATTGCATGTGTTGGCTAAAATTAAGAATATGAGTGGCTATTGTCACTATTAAACCAAAAATTATTTTTAAAACTTATAAATCAAAGATTATAAATTAAGTGATGCTACTTATAATTACTTAAAGCTTGCATGTGATTATAGCATAAGATGTGTTTTACCTTGATGTTCTCTTCTCTTCTCTTAACAAAGATTTGAATAGGATTTGCAAAGTGTATAGTTCATTTGAAAGGAATACAACACTTGCTTAAATCTATTCTTATGCATTTCTATGTTATGACTTAAGAAGGATCTTCATATTTACACATATAAATTATACAACCAAATCAAACAAAAAAATCTTTTGCATGATTTTTCATCCATTTATTTCTTTTTGTACATCTACATGTATTCAAGAAAAGTGGTATATTAGTCTAGACAACCTAGGGCTGTGAGGCTTTAACTAGCCTTGATTAGGTCTTGTACTTTATGTCCCTCATGAGAAAATAATGGCCCCGTACTCACTTATGACTTTTATACAAGTGGATGTGCATTATGTTAATGGATGAAGAATCTCTCTTTTCTACATAATAAAGATATGCATTCATGGAATATCCAAATTTTCAAATCATATCACTTAGCATTCATCATCAAAGTGTGCTAAAATTTGCATTGCATGTATAAGTATGCTTAGGATTATTTGTATGCATGGTATACATGGTGGAAAGAAATAAATGGGTGTGTGTTATGTGGTAGTAATCCACCTTAACTAATCCTAAGATGCCTTTCTTATTAAATGGGGAAATTTAGAGCAAATCTAAACTTAGGGCTAGTTAAAACACATAATAAAATATTCATTAAAGAAATTCATTAATCAATCTACCTTATAAATGTTTTAAGATAGGGATGAAAGAGAAGTTATCTTCTATTTTCTTCTCTTCACAACATTTAGTAATTAGGTGTAGGTTCATTCAAACCAAATCAAATCATCAAATAAAATTGACAAATCAACTATATCACTTGAAATGAAACCACTCTCTAAATTGAATCTTTCACACTTAGAAAATTTCAACCTTAAAGCCTTGCTAAGACATGCCACACAAGCTTTAAATGGCACACACATTAGGCTAAGTCACCATTGCTAGCTCTATGTTAGGGCGGTGCATGGTTTGATGCATGATTTTGTTTTGTGATATAATATTTTAAACTGGATGTTAGGGTGCATGTCCGTAGATTGGATGATAGGGCGATCTTAGCCTAACCAAGTTTTTTGCATGGGGTTGTGCTTAAGGGGCGTTATAATAAAAATATGAATGCTTTTGCTGTACAAGTTGCTTATGACCCTAAGCATAACCCAAATTAGGATAGGTGGACTTGGTTACCGATGTGTGGGGTGCTAAGTCCAAATTATTCATATAATTGGTTGGGTTTTGCGACTGTACCGGACTGCATCGGGGTTTTATCCTTTTCCGCTATTTTATAAATTGATTGAAGTTTTGTTTATGATTGTGCAATTAGTATGGCTTGATTTTCCTAGTTTCTTAATTTCTTGATCATTGTTGAATGGCCTAGATGCGATTAGACTCTTTGGGAAAAATAAATTTTCTATCCAATTAATCGACTCAAAATTAAATTAAATAACTCATAATCTCACTTAAAGCCTAGGACATAAATCAAGATAATAAATAATTTAACAACCCCTTAGTTGGATGATGTATGCCTCACATCATGCATAAAATCATATGGTCTCACTCTTGCTAATGGATGGATTCCACTTTTGCCAGAGAAAATGGCTTGACCATTGAGAGCCATGGTGGAAATACACCTCCTACTTTCTGATTTTGGCCCATAACCAATTTCTAATGCATTAGGCGTATGAAATCCCATAGCCTGTGTCAAATAAAAATGTCCATAGATTAAAATAAAACATAACAAAATTTGTATTAGATTTAAGTCATGAGTACATTCCTTTCATGATCTAGTTTCTTAAGGAGTGAGTTTAATGACTTATTCTTCTTTCTAAACAAATAATAGCTTAGCCAACTTACAAAGCATAAGACTTGCCTACATGTATTTAAAATCATAGGTGGAGTTAGTTGGCAGCCACTCCAGGCGATTGTAAGTACAACAGTCAGGTGGTTTATTCTCTCTTGTGGAGGTAAATCATATACACATTTTTGCCTTAGATTCAGGTCTTACTTTGGCCCTTGCCAAAGCTCCCTAGATTTAGGATCCAAGGTTGATGTTTCCCTTTGCAGGCTACAAGCATAAATTCTTGCCTCTTAGTCATTTCCACAATCATGTGTTGTGGAATTGTAAGCCATAGATTTCTAATAAAAATTCAAATCAAACATACAATTCTCCTCAATTTCAAAAATATAAAGCCCAACCATAGGATAGTTTGGGATGCTCATTAGGTTTTCTAGCATCGTGAGCATCCCTTACTCATCTCCCTTTGGTTTCGATAATAACTCTCTCCTCTTGATTAATCCCACTTGATTTTCTAAAAAAAATTGATTTGTTGATAGTCTTATCTTTAAAATCTTTGGAGACAATGATCATTTATCTTAATCGAGAGGATTCTTAAGAAATCTCATTTCTTAGAATGTAATTAACTATGGGGGCTTGCCGTCATAGGGAACTTAACGAACCTAATTTAAATAAACCCTACTTTACTTTTTCATGGAAAGTTGGGGAAAGATCTCTGGTACATTCGAAGTCCCATCATGCCTTAAGAGTCCTCATTAGGTGATTAGGTCCATTATAGGGCAATGACTTCTATCTCTCGAGATAGTATACTATACCTCAATGTCGTACTTGGTCACCCTAATGAGTACATCTAGGGATCTGCATGGTGTCCCCTAACACACTTAATAATTATCCAAACATCAAACAAAAATAAAACACCACAGGAACCCCTCAATTAAATTTGAATTATCTCAAGTAATTATCATTTCAATTTGACTTAATTTTACCTTTAATTTTACTTAATTAACCTTTAATTAATCAAATGCATTAATTAACCCTCCTATGAAAATGTATTTATGAAAATAACTAGGAAGGAGGCCCTAATTATTTTCCCTTATCATTCCCACTATTTATAATTATTAATCATCATTAATTACTTAAATTATACTAATTAGAAATTTTCATAATTATAAAATTGATTAAGGAGGATAATTAGAATTGAAATTATAAATTCTCCAAATTACATAGCCAATAAATCCCATGAAAATTATGAGAGATAGAGGACATTCCATGGGATTAACCCACCAAATTTGATATCAATTGGCTAAGTAATATGGCCCTAATTAGGGTAATTAGCCGAAAATTCAAATTCTAATTAAGCACTATTTATTGATCAAACATTGGGGATTTTATTTTTATTAAATTTTCATCTATTTACCCTTTGCAAAATGGGTTTACTCATATATTTTTAAATTTTTATATAGTTAGTTATAAATTTTCAAAGTTTTGGCCATTTAATGATATTTTAATCACATAATTAAGCCCTTAAACCATCGGCACATCACAAGAGCTGCATAGTAGTGCTTCCCACATGGCGCCATGGGATCTGTCACTTAAAACGTCCGATGCAGCAGTTGAGTTAGCGACGATGAATGCGATTTCATCCCCGACATCCAATCTAGGATTGGATGGTGGAGATTAATCCCATGATTCTTATTATATTAAATTGAATTATCTAATAGACTAAATCATGGCCATTCATTCTAATCACATAAAATGGATGGTTGATAATACGTTGCCCCCCCCACCCAGCATCAAAAGACTGATAGTGTCCGCCTTTCACTACTTGATCCGAGCTCACCAAAGCTCATAGGATGTTGGCATTAACTCCAAAACTTGCAGGGAAAAGATCTAAGGAGATCCTATGTTAAAAATTGCATGCAATCATAATTTTCTTCATAGAAGACCAACACCTAGGAGATTTTCTATGGTTTGCCAAAGTTTTACCTCACTAGAGCTAAATCTATGATCCATTGACGGAGGTAGCTTCATCTTGAAGAGATGAAGCCTTGTTGAGAAGATCTCGAGCTGCCTCCCCACTGATGCCACTTCGAACCAAGCGTCACCACTAAGCTCACTAGAGTTTGTCTTAGAGTGGTCTCCAATGATCAAATTGATCGGGGATCGAGTCATTTGTACTTTTCGGAGTGAGGGAAAGGTGTGGGAAGAGTAAATTTGAGTTTGGTGGAGTTTAGGTAAGGTTGGATGGACGGGGCTTTCAGTTTTGAATGGGAGTTGGTCTCTTGATGATGGAGAGTATGAGGCGATCAGGAAATGCTCTAGGACTATTCAGAATACACTGAGGAAGCTCTCTGCGAAGTTTGAATGGATGGGGTATATTTCTCCTCCCAAAGTGAACCAAGGAATAAGATTGGCTCAGCCTTTGGCAATTGTCTAGATAGGGTAGGTGGTCAAAGATGGTAGTGGACTATTGAGGTGGAGGTGCCTGAGAGGCTAAGGAAGTGGCATGGGTTAGCATGGGGTGTACCTCCTCCTCTAAGTGAATCAATTGGGAGGCTAAGGGTAAGTTCACCCTCTAGACCCAAGGATGAACTCAACAACCTTGGGTTAGGTTAGGTTAGTGGTCCTAGTGTCCAAGAATGGCCAAAGGTAGCTACTAAGGGTTGGGGAGTAGGTGAGCCTCTCTAAATGGGGATTTTGACCTATTTGGATGTGTTGGTTCAAGGGTTTTGACCCCAACCCAAGTTTACCATGGGTTGGGTCCACTTAAGCTAGCCCATGGAGACCCAAGGATGAGTCATGCCAAGTTTGGTTGGGTTTGGACTTGGTTTGGCTCAATTTGACCCATATGGGTCAAATGGGGTTCAATTGGGTTAGGTTGACCAATTGGTCAAATTAGTTTAACCCAAGGGTTTGGGTGTGTTCAAATGATCATTTAAGATGTATTGGTGTAATTGGTTTATTTCAATTTAAAGTGGATTTAATTTTAACTCATATGGGTTCATATGGGTCAAATGGGCTAAGTTGATCAATTTGGTCAAATTAGCCAAATTGGCTTGGGTGGAGGGTTGGTTTAGGTTCAATTGATCATTTGAGAATGATTGTAGGTGTTGGTTTGAATTAATTTGGATTAGAAAATAATTTATTTCAATTTGACATTTAGGTCAAATTGAGCAAAGTAGGTCAATTAGGTTGGATTCATCAAATTGGGTTCAATTAAAGGTTGTATCATGTTTAATAATCAATTTCTGATTGATTAGAAGCATTGATTTCAATCAATTGGGTTTAGGATTTGATTTGGCCCAATTTGGCCCTTTAGGTCAAATTGGGTCAACTTGGGTCAAGAGACCAAATTGGCTTGCTTTGGATCAATTGGTGGTTGAGTGATGTTCAACAATCAATTTATGATTAATGGGACCATTGATTTTAATCAGTTGAGATTGGAATGAGATTTGGTTCATTTTGGTCCATATGGTTTAATTGGGTCAACATGGATCAAGTGATCAAATTGGTTTGGCTTGACCCAATTGATTACAAATGGACAATCAACGATGATGAACAATCATTATAGAGGAGATTGGATGGGTTGATTCAATCCAATTTGGGTTGGATTGAAGTTTGAATTAATTAGATCATTTAGGCCACTTTGGGTCAAGTGGACCAAATAGGTTGATTGGGTTGAATTAGTGGAATTGGGTGTTGAGAAGAGTTTAATGATGGATTTAGGGTTGATTGATGGCTTTGATTTCAGTTGATTTGAGTTTGATTGGATTTAGGCTCATTTGGACCTTTAAGGTCAAATGGGCTAACTTGGGTTAATTGGATTCAGTTGTTTTGATTGTAAGAGTTAGAGGGGTTTGGAATAGAGTGTTGAATGGTTGGAATGCTTTTATGAAAATCAATTGGGGTTGGTTTACTTCAATGGGTTTTATGTTGGATCTATAGGATCATGATGGAATTAACTTAAGTTAAGGGCTAAGTTAATTTGGCTTGGAGCTTGGATAGGAAACAAAATCCAATTGAGATTGGTTGTGTTGGCTTGAGGTTGGTTAAGGATGAGTAGACAAGCATGGGTTTTGATATAGGCCATAGGATAGGTAGAACCTATTTGCCCAAGGGTATAACCTAACCTTAGAGTATGACTTTAGAAGTCTCTAGGCTTGGGTTTAGTGTTCCCTTAATCTCTAGAAGTGTCCTATGACTAGGAAAATCCAGTTCCTAGAAGGTCCCTAAGTCTAAGACAGGAAGGATGAGTCCTCACTCCAAAAGTGAGGTCAACACACCCCCAAGACCAAAATCCTAGAATCTTGAAATCCGAAGACCCCCACCATTGAACATGGTTCTGGTGCAAAATGAAAAACCCTCCCTCTATCAATCTTGAATTTAGAATAAGGGAGAAGGGTGTTTTTAAAAAATGTAAAAATCTAGCACTATTAAAATGGTATGCTACTAAATTTTCTAAAAATTATCAAATTCTTCAATAATCTAGTTCAAAAAATAGAGTTCTCACTCCCGACATCACAACGATGGGGTGCTGAGCTCTTGGGAATGAAATCTTTGAAACTCCATCCTGCATCACCAAGTCATCAAATATCTAGCACTGTATTGCTAAGATCTTTGGCCAGTATCTTAATTTTAATGTCGCAGCATTGTATTTCAATACCATAATGCTATGCTCTCGAGTTTCACATTTTTAAAGTAGCATTATAGTGATATTTTCTAAGAACTGAGATGCTACATCCTAAAATATATTCCACCAACAAACTTGGTTTTAGTGTAAAATAAAATCCTCCCTCCATTGATCTTAAATCGAGGGCAAGAGAAAAAGATGCTAATGCACTAAAAATTTTGAAATCTTGCACTACTAAGGCATTATGCTGCCAAATTTCAAATTTTCCCAAAATTATTAAATCTTAAGCACTGATGAAATAGAACCATAGAGCTATGAGTCTAGCGCCTAGACACTACTCTCTTAGAAAATTAATCCTTAGGCACTCAATTTATAGTGCTAAGGTGCTCATATCATAGCACCAAGGTGCTGATCTCTCTAATATTAAGCTGAAGTCACACCTATAGCACCATCATGCTACACATGTAGCACCAAGGCCCTGAGCTCTTAGGTTCTAATCTTATATCTTTCAGCCAAATGGCACCAAGGCATTGATTCAGAAGCACTAAAGCGCTAAGCACCTATTATTATTCATTTTGAACGAAAAAATTTATTATTAAAATTTTAAATCCTGGAGCATTCAATAGAAACACAGAGCATTGAAATGAAAATTTCTTTATTACTAATAAAATTTATTACAAAAGTATATAATAAAAAAGGAGAGAAAATACAAACTGAAGAAAAAAGAGGAAAGCTAGTAATCATATTCATATCATTTTCCTCCTCTTCTTCTTCTTCCAGCTCTGACGGGGTGCTAACATAAGGGTCATATTGAGGTGCCACAGGAAAAGAAGACTAACCCAAGCCCACATGAAAGCACAATTTTGAAACATATGAACAAGTGCTGAGTTAAACTCAGTCATGTTTGAAAACTATTGGTACTACTGAACCATAAGGTGGTCAAATTTTCTCTCCAATTCCTGCTACTACCAATTAGTTTTACCAACCCTTTTTCTTAAATTTTAGACTTGCCCTTCAATTTTTTGGAGTTGCTCATTTAAGATTTTGGAGGATTTGGGTCTAGACTGAGGGGCATGTGAACTTTCTCCCACCTCAGTCCTCATGCCAAATCCTTTAATTACTCTCTTAATCAGGGGAGTCTTTTGTATAAAGAATTCTTTATCTAACTCCCCTTGCACCCCCATTGAAACACACAGAGTAAATTAAATAAGGATGACTATACCCTATGGTAGTACTACCCATAAGCATATTACAAATAAAATTATAAATAATTCTCCCTACATGCATAGTAATTCCCTTTTGACTCTCAAAATGCAAAACAACTCTATCTCTAGTCTCCTCAATGATATTGCCAATGGGCATTAACTTGGAAAAAATGAAATAATGTCAAGCTTCAGCCTCAATAGTGAGGCCAGCAATAAGAAAATTAATAATTTTATCCTCCCTCTCTTTCCACTAAATATTATAATTTTTAATAGTGAGGAAAGTAAGAATTTTATTAAAATCATGATGATCATTATAATAGAAGAGATATTAATCACATACTGCATCTTGTAAATGATAATATGCATTAAAAGTACTACTACCAAAACTTATTAGTTTTTCCCAGACAAAAATTTGATTATTCTAGTGCTCCTTCATGTTGGCAAAGAAGTCCTGCACCACAGGAACGATGCTGGATACATTCTTATGGGCTAGCTTCTCTCAGCCTTACTCATTAATAATCCTCTCCATGCATCCACCTGGATAAAAGAAACTCCTCTCTGGGATGAGATATTTATGGAAGGGAACATGGTGTTATCTCTCCTCAGCCTTTACAGTAATGAATCTATTAGTGTCACCGATAGATACCCTCTTCTTACCTTTGCTAAGGTATTTTACCAGCATGATGACTTTCCTAAAGAAAATTGCAAGCTGAGAGAGGAAGAGAGCAAGGATTTCCAAAAAGAAACTAATGATTAAGATTGATAAATGAGTAGCCTATGGGTCCAATTTATAAATTGGCTTTAGCATTGTGATGCCACATTATTAGCACTGAGGCACTACCCTCTCAGTTTTTAAGATAAGAGATCGACCTGATCTTGAACATGCGTAACAAAGCGTACTAGAACATCCACGATAAAGAGCATTTATTACTATTTATAATAATTAATTTTGTAACTGACACCATGCAAAAAGTGAGGATGGACAATGATTGAGCACCGAGGTGCTCCGACAAAGTGTTGTAATGCTGGTAAAAAACTTTGTTCTTTTTCATTTAAAGTGTTTGTTCACCTATCAGATTTGTTGAATCGATCTTTGACTGGCGCTGAGGCACCAAATATAGTGCTAAGGCACCATCAACTAGTCAACCTGATCAAATTATTCCAATCTCATGCTATCTTAAGCACTATAATACTGGCCTTATAGCACCAAGACGCTGACCCCTTAGGTTTTGAAGACACAAATTCTCTTCTTATAATACTACAGTGCTAAGTAATCAATGCCAAGGCACCATATTAATAGTATTGAGGTACTACCATGATAGCGCCTAAGAACCATATTTTTAGTGTCAAAGTGTTATTCCCCAAGAAGCACAAATTAATATTCACCATGTGAATATTTAAATAATTATGGCCTTCTAAGGGATGTAAGTCCAATCTTTATGTGTTCACCATGCGAACATCCTATTGGCATTCCAAAGGATGTAAGTTAAATCTACTTGTTCATCGTACAAACACATTATATACCCAACCGACATTCCAAAGGGATGTACGTCTAATCTACACATTCACCATGGATGTAAGTCAAATCTATCTGTTCACCATGCAAATAACTTTACAAAAATTGCTTTCCAATGAATGCAAGCTCAGTCCTACATTTTCCATGAGAACACCCCTACAATAAACCTTTAGCTACTCAGGATATTTGAGATAAGGCAACACATGGCTACGAATCAGACTCCATGGGAATTATGGCTAGCCCTCTAATATTGGTATAATGGAATAACATAGTCATGGGATGACTGAACCATGGGATCTTGATTAGGATTATTTTCTTATTTCTCTTAGACAATAATTTATACAATGCCACACACACCAATAGACACCAATTCATATCAAAAGATATGTTTGTTAAGTATGAAGGCTTGCATTCTTAGAAAAGAAAACCATGATCTAAATAAACCCTAACACAATGTTAAGGGAAATTTGGTTAAATATATATCAAACTACGTCATGAAAAATATACTCCTACTCATCTCAATAAATATGGTAAAGAGCTTCCATAAAGATGTTTTTTCTTAAGTGATTAATGACATATTTGATTACCTAAATAGAAATTTTTTTGAAATCTATGGGGTGTCATAAATTTTTCCCACAATATGCCAAATGATATGAACATTTTACAATATTTTTCAGCTTTATTTCTAACACTCCTATAAAGTTTCATAATAATACAAGTTATATTTTAATTTAAATAGTCATTTAGACCATATAATAATATACTAAATGTAGAAGATTAAAATTGATTCAAAATAATCCTAAATTATATGAAATATTTCTTTTGGAGTTCCACAACTCTAGAGAATATTTCCATAATTTTAAAATGTGTTTTGACATTACTTTATATTTTTTTATTTTCTTAATTAATGTATAATATTAAATTTTTACTATTTCAAAAAATAATTGAAAATTTATGATGTGTTGCTCTAGGCATCTATCAAAATTTAGGTTACATTTCATAACTTAAATTAAAAGTCATAATTTAAATAATAATTAAAATGTAACATAATTAATTAAATTAATTAAATTTCATAAAAGAATCATTTGTCTTCAATCCTTAGAGTGAACCTTCATCCTTGGGTGTGGTGTTGACCTTATTAAAACTAAGGTGTAAGGAAGAGTGGGCCTTACCCCTAGTGAGGCTCACTATTTGTCATACTCTTTAAAATACTAAATTAAACTAAAACAAAAATTAAATTTTAAATTAAAATCTATCTTGAAATCATTAATCACTTAAACTGACATAACGTGACAAGAATAAATCTAACTTTATTCTTTATTTAAACATAAATAGCTAGGCCTAAAACTGGCTCATCATACAAGCCTTACATATTAAATTGTTAGGCCACAAATTTTAGACTTAAGCTAAAGGAGTGTTTATTACACTATTATTGTCTTTTGTAGAGTGTTGTGCTTAATAAAAAAGGGGTTGCGGTAATAAAGTCAAAAGTCAATTTATTTGCTCAAAATATTAGTTTCTTAAGCCCTATATTGCTCATTAGAATATGCAAGCTTTGTATCTGTTGATGCTAGGCCCAAATATATGTAATATAACTAGTTTGTTGTATTTTTTTTCTATTTTTATTTATCTTCATTTTGCAAAACTTAATATTTTGCTTTCTCTTTCAAAATGTAATTTGTAATTTATGATTATAATAAAGGAACTGAGTAGAGGCTAATTGTTGTGGTCCTAGAAGGCTATATGATGCATAGTAGTGTGCTTATACCACAAGTAGGCGAATCTTGAATATCTAAACACGGAGACCCCTACTCACTATTTTATTTATTTGTATACCAAGTTGTATAAGGTTAGTTGTTCGGCTATCAATTTTAAGTTGTAAAAACCCTATACTATTATTTTGTTTAAAATTTGGTGCTTATCTAATTTGTTCTGTGCATTAGAACTACATGCTTTTATACTTTCTTTTTGTGATGATGTTTAGATTGTGTTTGTAGGCTTAAATATTCATTAAGAAATAAAGAATTTAATTTCCCTACCAAACTAAAGTTAATCAAATCATACAAAAATAAATGCAACTCATAACCTCACCTTATTAAAACCCTTAGCATAAATAATAAAAGCAGCTCAAAAGTCAAGCCATTGGGAACCATGACAACATATTCTATCATAAAGCGTATGAATTGAGGCCTTCTCCCATTATAAGATAGTAGAGTTTCTATCCTTTGAGGATGATCACCTTTTTTTGGGATCACTTTGCCATTTTTTTATTTAGCCTATGACTTTTTCGAATTGCATCTAATTATAAGCATATCTACATACCTAAACCTTAAAATAAATTCAATATTTAAATATACATAAAAGTTCAAAATAGTTGCATTAGTTAGAAGCACTTCATACAAATCTTGATCTTAGACTTAAGGAGTGAGTTTAGGCTCTTAGATTTCATTATTAATAAATAACAATCTTGTTATCTTATATTTCATAAGACTAGCCACATAATTTTAAACAATAGAAGATGTTAATTAGCAATCCATCTAGGTTGGTTAAAAGTTTTGAAGAGTCGGGATAGATTTACTCCATAGTAAGGGTGAACTTGTAAATCCTTAATTCCCCATGTTAGATTAGGTCAAGTCATTGGCTTATGCTAGAAGCACCTTTAGTCATAGGGTCTAAGGCATCTTATTTCTCTCATACTATGAGATTTAGTCTTCACCTCTTAGGCTTTTGTATAATATTGTAATATGAGTTTTAACATTCTAATAAGATGATAACTCAAAATAATAATAAATCTCAATTTCAAAAATATAAAGTCCAACCTAAAATAAGTTGAAGTTTTAATTATGCTTTTCATATCAAAGTGCATCTTAATTCTTCTAATTGAAATTTTGAAAAGAATGGTTTCAATTAATACATCCCATTTGACTTTCAAATTAACTAGTCTTGGCACAAATTTTAAAACTTATAAAGATATTAGTTGAGTACTTAATTGAAATTTTTTTAGGAGATTATCTCTCTTAAGATGTCATTATCTATAGGAGCTTGCAAACAAGATTAAAATAAATCCTACCTTACTACACCAATTTAGAGCAGTAAAAAATTATTCGATACATGCAAACCCATCAGCTTTTGGAGTTCTTATTAAGTGATTTGATCCATCATAGGGTGATATTTTTCCATCTCAATGTGGTATATTACTCATTGATATAGTGTTTGATCATCTGAATAAGAGCCCCAAGATAAGTTTAGTGTTGTCATATTTTAATAACCATAAATACAAAAATAATAATAATAATAATAATAATAAATAAACACATGAATTTTCAATAATATAGTATTAAATTATACATGTTGTTCAATTGAGTGGTATTATCCTCATTAGTATGATCATATAACTTTTAATATAGATTCCCCATCATTCATTCTTATCATTTGATTAGTAGTTTTTCATCTTATGTCCAACTCTACCATAATAAAACCTCTATTATGTTATTTAATAGAACTTTCTTTTGTAAACATTTTTATTAATTATGCAACTCTCTGAGTCCTTATTATTTTTTGTTCTAATCTCTTTCTTATAATCACTCAATGGGTAGTAGTAATTTTCTTTATTATAGCTGAAACTCTTTTAATACTATGTGGCTTAAGCATGAATGAAAGAAGTTTATGAATTTTGGCATCTTAAATCTAAAAAGGTGGTGAGAAAAATCATTGGCACTAAAGCTTAGATACAATGTAGCTCATAACATGCTTTCAATAGAAAGCTGAGTAAAAATAAAAGAAAACTCACATCAAAAAGGAAAGAAATTATATTAAATTAAATAAGTTAAGAGTTAAGCTATTATACATTATAATTGTATACCAAAAATAAGTAAGCAGCATAGACATTAAAGAATCATTGCATGCATGGAAAGCACAATAAAAACATGGGTGTCGATCACTTGAATATAGACCCACCCTTAGAAGGTATTCAAGGAAGAACAACTATTCAAGGTGACTAAAGAACAACACACCCTCTAGCAACAAGGAAAAGTGCCTACTCATGAAATCAAGAAACTACATACCCACGACAAGGCACATCACTCGCCAACAAGCACTCTCCTTTAGTCAAGGTGAGTCTTCTGTACATACTTGACCTGTTCATTCTTGTACTTGTTTCTTGTACTACCCCTCATCCAAAATATTATAAAGGGGTGATTCAATTAGTTGGTTTTAGTATATGTCAATTGACTAGCATTATTTATGGAATACCTTAGTTCTCTCCACCTAAACTTTGTTCTCTCTCTCTCTCTCTCTCTCTCTCTCTCTCTTTATATATATATATAGAATAAGGGAATGTTTCTCCTTTTTCTTTATACTAAGACTACTTGAAAGATAATAAAATTAGATTTTCTCCATTTCTCTACATTACCTGTTGTTCCTCTCTTCATTAATCATGCTTCCTAGATATCTCCCAAAGTTTTGCTTTGACAACAATCAAATCTGGATCCAATATTCTTTTAAGTGTGGTGAGCATGGATGAGGGCTAGAAGTATGCGTCAAATACATAGGAAGCAAGACCTTCGATCTAGGATCTCTCAACAAAAATGGAGCCAAAATTCAATAATTTACTACCTAATATGACTTGTGATTTTTAAAGGATAAAATCACTTGCTTAGTATAGGTGGCCAAGCCAAGGATGGTGGAATACAAAGGACATCAAGATCAGTGATGCATCAAACCCGTTGAGTAAGAAGGGAACTATCTAGGACACCTACTTTGATGGCAAGTTTTATTATTTCTAGTAAGGAAAAATGAATACACACCTAGAGTGCAGGGGACTTCTGCTAATGCCTTCTCTGTGAGGATCACTCAAGCTTGCCCCCACATAGGTTCAAAATTATACAATTGGAATCCTAAAGGGGTCAAATAGACCCGACAAACTATATTGCTTACTTCGAGTCAACAACATGGCTATTGGATCTCAATGATATCATAAAGTGTTGCCTTTATTTTTATTACCTTCAAAGAATTAGAATTGAGGTGATTCTGATGCCTCCCACTAAGGGACATCTCCTCTTTCCCAAAGTTTATGAAAATCTTTGCTTCATAATTCACTAATGCCTAGAAGCCATTGAAGAACTCTTAGGTTATTGTTCAAATAATGCAAGAGGTTGGCGAGTCCCTGAGGATATTCAATACTCACTTCTAGCATGAGATACTGGTAGTTAAAGATCTAGAACCTGCAGTACCCAGGCAACACTCACCTAGGAATTGAAGGAATGGCCATTCAGGTACACCCTCAGAATCCAATAGCCTAAACACTCACCAAACTACTTGAGATAGTGAATAATCATGTGAATGTTGAAGAGTATAATGAGTCACTCAGTTGACTCCAATGGCCCATGCCACTGACTCATTGAAGAGACCACAATTGAGATGATCACTTGGATATAAATTTTGAGCATGGAGACCAAATAAGAGAAGGTGACTAGAAATACTCACACCTAGGCAAGACTTCAGGAACCCTAGGACACATCACCTAGGGAATGAATATCCTCAGCTTGCCACAATAACACAACAAAGGGTATCAATGGTGAAGTTTATGGAGGCCATCTATAATAAGGATTTCTTTATAAATCCACCACTGTTTAGACTAGATGGTGTGTGAGATCACTCCAGGTACTGCGCTTACCACAGATATCATGGGTAAGACACAAAGGAATGCCGCCACTTGAGGAGCTTGGTCAACAAATTAATAAAAGCTGGGAAAATCAAAGTGTTCTTTAGAAGAAAGGATGAAGAAGTCACTGAGATGGGTAATGAACTATCCTAGCATGCACCATTGACATTACAAGAGTTAAACGCACCATCTTAGGGGAGGGGGAAGGGAGGTCAATATGGAGAGTCTTTATGAAGGGAAAATCTTAAATGACTATGATCTATGGAGGTCAACATAGAAACTAGTATGTGTGCACCACACACTGGGATAGTGCCTGTAACTTCTTAGAGAAGGATGGACCCTCCATAGGTAACCCATATAACAATATGGTCATTGACACAACATTAATTTCCAGCTACCAATTTAGGAACATATTGATTAACATGGGGAGGTTGGTTAATATCATCTTCAAGTTTGTGTTTGACAAGTTGGGCTTGGTGAGTTCTAAACTCCTCTCTATGAGAAGACCATTATTTAAATTCTCTAAAGAAAGGAGAGAAACTAAAGCAAAGATTACTATCCTTATGTCCTAGAGGGAGATTGAGAAGTAGTACACCACAATGACTTCATTATAGTGGAAGCACTGGCTACTTACAATCCCATTTTTGTCTAACCACTACTCAAATATTTAGGGCAGTGGTATCTGCTTATCATGTAGCTGTCAAATTCTATGAAGGTAGAGAAGAAATCAATGTCAGGGGAAACCTAACCCAATATAGAACCTATTATCCAAGAGCAGTGGGAAAGTCTAGAAAGGAGGAAGAAGTCCTATAATTAGACATTACCCATATATGAATTGAAATACTCGATCAGATACAGGAAGTGTTTACCTACTCCAACTGTGAATGAGTTTTTAGGATCAGCTCAGAACCCTAAGCATGGAGATGCCCTCATTTAAACCCTCTAATAAAATACAAATATGTTCACCTAAACTGTAGCTGAGATGCTAGGCATTGACATCAATGTTAGTTGCCATCATCTTAATATCCAAAAAGATGCTTGCCCCATCAAACAAAAAATAAGAAAGACCATGGTGCTACTAGTCGAACTTGTCAAAGAATATGTTGTTGAAATTTTTATGTTTGGAACACCACATAGATCTTGGGGGTACTTATTTGGGTAATTAAATACATCATTAAGAGATAAATATATTATCTCAAAAGATAAACATATTTCCCTATAATAGATTTGATTATTTAATAAGCACTCCTAAGGCTGATGGCTTTCAATGTATGAGACTTTTCCCTTGAACTAAATACTGAAGTAGAATAGGGTTAATTTTGTTACAAAGATTGTAGTTTCCTATAAGGCCAAGCCCCTATAGTTAATTATGTCTTATAAATGAAGGATCTCTTCTTAAGAATAATCTCGATTAAAAAAAAAATTTATTTTTATGGATTTCAAAGCTTATCTTAAAAGGATGATAATTAAGAAAATCAATAGGGAATGATCTTAAAAGGGAAAGAGTTCTTTTATAGACCAATCAGTCTTAAGTAAGAGATGCATATAAATGTTGCGAAGCTCAGTAGGCATTTCAACTAACCAACCATTAGGTTTTATAATTTTGAGATTGAATTTAGTAAAGTTTGAATTGACATTTTCTTAAAAATTTAGGACTTAGATTCTAGCAGCATTAGTCTATAAAAATGCTTAGGTTGAAGACTTATTTTTGGAAGGATGCTTTAAAACCTAAGTCTATAGGTGCTTCTAACACAAGTTAGAGGCTCGACCTAGTTCAACTTTTAGGAATTATCAGCTCTTTCTCTAACTTGAGAAAATGAACCTATCCCCATTTCTTCTAAACTTATTACCCACCTAGAAGGGCTACTGGCTAACACTACCAAGTAATTTTAAATTTATGAATTCATTCTTCATGTTATGCAACATGGTTGAGTTGTTGTATTTAGGAAAGAGACTAATTATGAAGGCTGAGTCTTAAATGGCAACAATCGATGGAGGTGAACTTAGTAACTATTGTGTGAGCACCACACAGTGCATGTGACTTTCTCAAAGAAGAAAACTCCCTTTGTAGGCAACCCAAACAATAGCATGGTCATTGACACAACATTATTTGCATATTTCCTTAAATTAATGGGTGAGTCTGGAAAGGAGGAACAAGTCCTATAATTAGGCATTGTCCATATAGGAATTGAAGTTCTCGAGATGATAGAGGAAGTGTTGACCTCCTTCAATTGTGAGCAAGTTTTCAGGATCAGCATGACTTTTAACCCTAAGCATAGAGATGCCCTCATTCAAACCCTCTAAGAAGATACAAATGTGTTAGCTTAACCTACAGTTGAGATGCTAAGCATTGACATCAATGTTAGTTTCATCATCTCAATATCCACAAAGATGCTTTCCCCATCAAAAAAATAAAAAAAATATATTATGGTGCGACTCATCTAACCCGTCAAAGAAAATGTTGTTGGAATTTTTATGTTTGGAACACCAGGCAGATCTTAAGGTACTTATTTGGGTAATCAAATACATCATTAAGAGATAAATATATTATCTCAAAATATAAACATATTTTCCTATAATGTATTTGATTATTTAATACGAACTATTAAGGCTGATGGGTCTTCGATGTACTGAAGACTTTTCTCCTAAACTACATGGAGAAGTAGAATAGAGTTTATTTTCTTACAAAATTTGTAGTTCCCTATAATGGCAAGCCCCTATAGTTAATTACATCTTAGAAATGAAGGATCTCTTCCAAAGAATACTCTCAATTAAAAAAATATTTTTTTATTTCTGTGAATTTCAAAGCTTGACTTAAAAAATGATAATTAAGAAAATTAATAAGGAACACTTTTAAAAGGGAAAGAGATCTTTTGGAAACCAATCAAGGTTAAGTACGAGGTGCCTATAGATGCTTCGATGCCTAGTAGGCATTTCAACTAACCAACCATTGAGCTTTATAATTTTGAGATTGAATTTAGTAAAGTTTGAATTGAAATTTTCCTAAAAATTTATGACTTAGATTCTAACAAGACAAGATTGTAGAAATCCTTAAGTTGAAGGCTTATTCCTAGAAGGAAGCTTTAGAACCTAAGTCTATAGGTGCTTCTAACATAAGAGATGAACTACTTTAGGGCTTCCAACTTAAATCTAAGCCATTTCAAGTTTTTTGATTAATTTGATCATATACTTTTACTTATATTTAAGAGTATGTTGTTTATTAACTAATGGATTCAAAGGATATAATGAATTCCATATTTAGGTTTAAAATTGAGAGATTAATTAATTTTGTATTTCTATTGATTAATTGATTCATTATAAATTTAATAAATTATTAACTAAGAATTTGATTAAATTTTTACACTCATAATTATTTTATTAAACCCTAAGTGTATGATTAATCAAATTCCATGACTTCAAAGGGTTGAAATTTTTTCCTTAAGTGTTATAGTGTTAATAATATTTTTTTTAAATTGATTTTATGAATTTTATATTTTCTATAATTTTTTTATTTAATATTTTGAAATTTTTATGATAAATGAGGTTCCTTGCCAATTTAAGTTTACTAAAGTTTCACCCTAATTAGATATATAATTTAGGAGTAATTAGGGTTTTAATTATTTTAATAAAATTTAAATTAAGCCTAAATTAAAAAGATTTGATTTTTAGTTTTAATTTTCTTAAATTCTCTCCTAGAAGATGCATCCATAGAGGGTTTAGTTAGAATTTTTGAAAATTTTATTGGTTTATTATGATTTTTTGAAGTTCATATTGATTAATTGAATTTATTAATTCAAATAATTCTCAAATTATGTCATTTGGGGGATTATAGGGTGTCAGTGAGTTTTACTGTTGTTTAAAACTTATTATGATGATTCAACTTATTTTTATCATTTTTCATGATTTTCCAAATTTAATATTAATTTATTTCATTAAATTAAGGACATATGGCTTGAACATTTTTTATTTAAGATTTAATTGTCAATAAATCATGAACAATTTTACCTAAGGTAGGTTTTAAACTTAATTTCAATTCCAAATAGTTTCAAATTAATTTGATTAATGATTTGAGTTTAATTATTTTTATTTAAACCCAAATTAACTTAAAAATACCTAATAAAAATTAGGGACTTTAGGTTTAATGGATTCTTCTCACTAAGATGAATCCATAGAGCCTTTATTTGCCTTTTTTGGTTGAGTATTTTATTTTCAATTTTCTTTTGAAGTTCTAGTGATTTTTTACCATTTTTAAATTAGAAAAATCCAAAATTTTCATTTTAAATGGTTGGAGTCTTATGGCACTATTTTCCACATTATGCAGAGCCATTAGACTGGCTGGATCCACACAAATCTAGCTCAGAAAGTAGTAGCCATGCGTGATTATTTAGAACAATCTGATCTTTGATCGAACGGTCATGCTTTCACCCACGGATCCTATATAGGATTTAATCTGATGTCCAACTAGATCTCAGCTAACTAGATCTTTGCCATCCGTTCCTAATAGAAGGAATAAATGATAAAAATTGTGCCTTATTTATCAATAGTGGGAATCGAGTGTCATCCATTAATTTCAAGTGATTTCTAGCAATCTAGGTGGTGGAATCACTTGATTTTATTTATCCATTAAGAATGAATTTAAAACACATCTATATGACTTGATCTCACATGAGATCAATTTCGTTTCAAAAAGGACCAAAACCTTATGCTTAAAGAGAGGATTCAAAATGCTTTGTGGGGACCTAGCGAGACTCTCGGTGCAAGGAATTGGATTGCCTCCCTGTGGATCGGTCTAGAGGCAAAGCTTCACTCATTTTTTGGTGGTTTGGTTGAACTTTGGCTTTGCAGCGACGTGGAGATCGGGGGAAGAGTGTGTTCTTCTTCGTTTCAGTTGAGGAAGGTGATGGAAGGCTCAAATTGGCTTGAGATAAGCTCTCTCTCATTTTTCCATGGATGGTTGAGAGCTCTTAAGGGAAGGGAAGTCAACCATGGCCAACCTAGGTGATTGCCACCCTTGGATGAGGAATGGAGGTGAGCAAGTGCATTGAGGAAGAGGTTTGTCTCCATGCTTCTCTCTCTTTCTCCATGACATATTCCCCTTTATGAATGGACTTGGACCCTTTAAATTCTCTTAATTTTGGTTGCTAACTATTTTAAACTCATCTTAGGATGAGTTTGGATGCATTTTAATGTAATTTGTTTGGGCTTGAGTTCAAATGCCAACATTAAGTCCATTTGGGTTTGATTTGAGTTGAATTAAACTAAGTGTGATGTATCCATTAATTTAAATTAGTAATTAATTATTCAAATCATATTTAAGATTATTTATGAGTCAAGCAAGCTCATTTCAATTGGGTTTAGGGACAAATACCTTAGGTTAGTTAACTTAAGCATATGTTTTTCATGGGTTTAACTTGGGTTATTCCATTTGATAGATTGGATTTAAATTTGGGCATTTATTATGTTTATTCAAGTATTTAATATGATTTGGATTAAAAAATTTTATTTTATTTAAAGTGAATTTTGAATTTGAACCCATTTCGACACATGTTGGACTAAATGGGTCAACATAGGTTTGATTGGGTCAAATGATCAAATTCATCAAATAAAACCTTATAATTGGTCACATTGTGTTTCAAAATAATTTCCAAATAATTTTGGATAAGTAATTTAAATTAATTACAATTTAATTTGACTTTGAGTCCAATAAGATCCATTTAGGCCTATTTAGATCAAGTGATCTAATTAGCCCATTTAAGGCCTTATTAGATTTTGATTCATTTAATTCATGTTTATACAAGTTTATTTAATGATTTTTAGTCTTTAGAATGATTTAATTTGGTCAAATTATGGTGGGTGACCTTTGACTTGGTGGGACCGACATAAGTCAGCCCTATATTCAATGATTGATTTTCATTTTGATTTGACTCTATTCATTTTCATGTAATGACTTTATACTTTTTATTTGATATGATTTGAATTTATTTTGATTTTATTTGAATTTATTTTGTTTCAAATGGTTTTGAGCTTAAGTAGGATAGTTTGGTTAGACATCCCAATTACTTCAGCCTATGTTTAATTAGATTTAATTTTCAATTGGAATGTGTTCAGGTCTATTATTTGTTTAGATTTGGGTTGGGTTTATATCCACCTAATCCTATTAGGTTGGGTCAAACCCTAGGAGAATTCACTAGGTCACTAAGCATAGTGATCCAAGTGCTTAAATCAGGAGCTCCTAATATAGAACTAGGTGTCTTAATTCTTAATTTTAGAAATGATGTCAATAAAAGTCTCCAAATTATTGAAAGTGTATTCCATCCAAAGAAGTTTAATAACCTGAATCAGTGTCAAATATAGTCATGGTGCAAAAATTCAATGAAAAATGGTAAATATGTGTCAAATTGACAAGCCTAAACTCAACGTGCCCAAAGATGGATATCCCCTTCCCCGAATAGATGCAGTGGTCAACTTGGCTATGGGATACTTTATGGTGAGAGTTATTAATGCATTCTCTAGATATCATCAAATCCAGATGCATCTAGTAGACTTGGAGAGAACTTCTTTATCACAGTGGTATGACTATATTACTACAAAGTAATGCCCTTCAACCTCAAAAATATTTGAGCAATTTTTCAAAGAATGGTGGACCGAGTGTTCAAGGAGCAGAATGAAAGAAATGTTAAAGTTTATGTTGATGATTTGTTGATCAAAAGCAAGTTGCTTGAATAGCATATTTAAGTACTCAAGGAGACTTTTGTCACCATAAAAAATATAACATACACCATAATTTTTTGAAGTGCACTTTTGGTGCCAAATCAAGTAAATTTTTAGGATTTCTAATAACACATGAGGAAAGTAAGTTTATCTGAACAAGGAAAAGACCATAATTGAGATGCCTTCACCTAGAATAATAAAAGAAGAACATTGAATCATGGGTTGAGTCACATGACTAAATCAATTTAATTTTAAGGCTAGAGAACGTTGCTCATCATTCTTCAAAGTCCTTAAAGGAGCCAAGAAGTTTAAAAGGACTCTAGAATATGAGAAGGCTTTCCATGACTTAAGAACTTACTTGCCTCATGAATTTTTAGAAGAAGAAGGGGAAACCCTAGGGGTTAGAGAGGAATTGTCTAGTTCCATTCTCATTAGAGAAGAGGACAAAAAATAATAGCCCATTTATTACATCAGTAAATCCTTGAGAAGAACTAACATAAATTACCCAATAATGGAGAAACTCACACTCATGCTAATTATTTTGGTGACGCAATTGTGGCCATATTTCTAAGCCCACTCGATCCAAGTTATCACCGATAACCCACTTAATTTAGTACTTTCCAAGTTTGATCACTCAAATAGGTTGTTGAAATTTTCAATGAAACTATTCAATTTTGATATATTATACTCGCCTGAAATCAAAGCTCAGGCACTTGATGAGTTTCTCAGTGATTTTCACAACTCACAAGAAGTCTTGATCAACCAAGAACCATTATGGCAACTATATGTGGATGGATAATCCAATAAGCATTACATGGGCATAGGCATGGTGCTAAAAATTTTACAAGAATCATTATAATGCAATCAGTTAAGGTTAACTTTAGTTTGACAAATAACCAATCAGAATATTAAGGTTACTTGCTATACTCAAATTCGCTTGACAACTAGGGGCATTGCACATTATGGTTTATTCAAACTTGCAACTGGTGTTAAGACAAGTTAACAAAGACTACTAAGTTAAAAATAAGCTATTACAAAAATATTTGCTCAAAGTTAAAATGGAGATCAGGAATTCAGAGTAATTTAAAATTGAAAAGATTCTTAGAGAGCAAAACCAGCTCATCGACTTACTGTCTAGAATGGGTGGACCTGAAGACACTCCTCTATCCAGCTTGCCCATCCAAGTACTAAGAAAGATGAGTTGATGCAAATAAATTGTGAGTACTAGCCTACTTGGAATGAACCTATCAAAAAATACCTAAAAATAGGAGAGATGGAGGAAAACATGAAAGATGTGAGAGGAATTAGAATAAAAAATGCCTAATACACACTGATTGGAGGCGAATTATTTAGAAGATCAATGACTTCATTAAATACGTGTGTGTGAAATGGATAAAAAGAAAGTGCTAGAAGAAATACAATCTAACGAGTGTGGCAGTCACTCAAGGGGAAGAACACTCACCCATAGAATGCTAAGGTAAGGATATTTCTAGCCTACACTGAGAAAAGATGTAGAACATTTTGTGAAGAGATGCAAGGAATGGAAAAAAAAATTTCCTTCTTCAATAACAACCATCGCAGCCTTTACAACCTATTACAAGTCCTTAGCTCTTTATCATTTGAGGGAATGACTTAATTGGTCCATTGCCAATAGCTAGTAGATAAAGAAGATTCATCTTGACCATGATCAACTATTTTATCAAATGGATCAATACTAAGCCTCTCGCCAAAGTAACTACCAAGGTAGTTAGAAATCTTATTTGAATTAATAATATTTGTAGGTATGGACTTCATATAGCTAACATAACTGATAATGGGTCGTATTTTTTTGACTAGGGGTTTAGAGACTTTTGTGAGTTTCAAGGAATAAAATTGAAATTCACTTCAATGCATCACCCACAAAGCAATGAGTAGGTGGAAGTGACGAACAAGAAGATCCTTAATTTATTAAACAAGAAAGTAGAAGGCGCCAAAGATAAATGGGTTGATACATTACCTACTGTACTCTAGGCCCTCAAAATAACTCCCACTACTGCTACCAGACAGACACTGTTGTCACTATTGCATGGGACATAAGTATTGCTACTAGTCGAGTATGAAATTTATATACAATGGGTCATGACAACTATAGAGCTAGGAGAGGACATTATTGAATGAAAGAGAGTGAATTCAAAATCCATGGAAGATGCACTAAACATGCTTGAGGAGTTAGGAAATGAATCTTTGCTATGAAAAGAAGAGATAAAAAGGTGAATGGTGAGATATTATAATTGCCATAAAAAAGAAAAGTGCTTGAAAAGTAGCAACCTATTTCTTGAAAAAGGTAGGCGCAATAACTAGACAGAGTGTCTTGAGTAAACTCCCCTATACATAGGATGGCTCTTATATTATCATTAAATAAGTCGGCCCTAGAACTTACCAACTTCAAATCCACAAAAGGCAAGACCTATTGAATGCTTGGAATGCAAAGAACTTAAAAAAAATTTTCCTTAAGGCAATCAATGTCTCTTATTCAGTGTAAAGTATGATCTTCATGTTCATTCCAAATTCATTTAATGAGGTAAGAATTTCTTTCATAATTTTATGTTGAAAACACTGGGCTACTATATATAAATACTCAAGGAGTATAAGTAAAGATACCTGAAAAATATAAATAAAATACTCGGAGAGCTATGCATCAACTCAGAACACTTAGTGCACCATTTTTGGCCAAAGGAAAAGATCACATTCAACAAGCCACTAAGGCCCGAGTAAAAGATCTAAATACTTAGTGCACCATTCTTGACCCAAAAATATTGAAGTAAGAAAAAGTGATCTCTAAATGAATACTTAAGAAGCAACGTGATGACTCAAGATACTTGGTGCATCATTTTTGTCCCAAGAAAAGATCCCACTATATGAGCCATAGAGGCCCCGAGTATGAGATTCAAATATTTGGTGTGTCATTCTTGGCTCAAGGATATTGTAGTCAAGTAATCAATTCTTAAGTTGATTTTATTAATACTCACCTAAATATATTCTATAAAACTAGAGTTAAGGAACAACCCTCCTAATTGGAAATCTAAAAAACCCAATCTCTTAGTTGGAAACTAAGATGTAAGCCCAAAATTCTATGAGGTTGGCAACCTAATGAAGGATCGAGCCTTCTGGTTCGCAGTTTGAAAGATCAACTCTCCTAGTTGGAAATTAAAGTTTAAGACTAACACCCCTTGAGGTTGATAACCTAATGAAACACCAACTCTCCTAGTTGGCAATATAAAAGACCAACTTTTTTAGTTAGCGCCTAAGGTATAAGACCGACACCTCATGAGGTCAGAAACCTAATGAAATACTGATGCTCCTAGTTGGCAGTCTAAAGGGAGAACTCTCTTATGCCCACTAAAATGTAAGACTGACACCCCATAAGGATGGAAACCTAATTAAAGACCAACTCTCTTAGTTGGAAATCTAAATAACCAACTCTCCTAGTGGGCAACTACAAAAGAAACTACTCGCCATGACCAACAGCTAAGAAATCAACTCATAGTAATTGCCAATTAAAGAGTAACAAACTCATACCACAATCAACACAACATTTACCTAAAATACAAGATAAATTGTCAAAGCATTGGTGAGTACAAAATAACACAATCATCCAGTCGTAATAGCCAAAGTACTTAATAAAAAAGCACATCATTTTTATTTATTGAAATAACATTTATAGAATGGAGAGTGTGGGGATTACATGGATTGCTTCTCCTCCTTAACTTGCAACAAAAAAAAGTATACAGAGAAGTAAGAGAAAATGATAGAGAGTCAAATCATGATGCTCTCATCATTATTGAAGTTAGAGAGGGAAACTACATTGGTGAACTCCAAGAACTTAGGGTCTAATTGGCCATGCTTCATGAGGTCCATGACTATGAAGTCAGCATTCACCTTGAACTTTTGTTCCAATAGCCCCTTGTACTCAGTATAATCTAAAAAACCTACAAACTCACTCTCTTTCTTCTATGAATTCTCTATACAGTGAGTGAGATCTTCCTACAACTTCTAGAGTGGGCATGCTATGGAAAACAAAGGTTTTCATCTGGGGATCGAAGTCAAGAACTTCATTGATCTTGGATAACATTAATAAACTCACCAGTTTCTTTAAAGCAGCCATTAAAGTCACTCACTTCTAAGAAATTAGAAAATAAAGCCTACTCACTTGAACCAAGAAGGCAGTCGCTCGATAGAGGGTTGCAATAAAGTTTCAACAACCCATGGTAAAACTACGTTTATAGGTGGAGTAAGTATGGCTTGGCAACACGAACATCATTTCGAACATTAATGAAAAAATCATTACAAAATCTTGAAAAATTCTTAAATGATACATATGAATACAAAAGCAATAAATGAATTCCTACAAGTAACCGTCAATAATGATAGAACACTTGATAAAGGAAAGGTGAATATGAGATAAAATTATTCTATAAATATTTATTCTTTGTTTCAGAATATTAAAAATTTGTAAACATACTTGCTATAACCCTCTACTACTTCTTGAAATATTTTACAATGGGATCCAAGAGCCCTTCTCGCACATATAGTCTAGCAAAATATTGACACTGATGATGAAGAGAGAACACTCCTTCGTCTACACCAAGCACATGAGGGAAATTAACTCATCCCTCTCATTGCCAAGTCTCTCTAAAACTTGGCCTTTGTAGCTACCCTTCACTGCGACTCTACATCCAGTAAAGACCTAAGGTTGCCCACTTCCTACCCTGACATGCTCAAGTCCATCTCTAGATAGCGACCTTTCCCTACACATTAGCAAGCTTAGCCAAGTTTGCAAGCACTTGTGGCCCCTTCTCTGCATTTCTCTTGTCTAGGGGATCAAACCCATTTCTCTTAGACTCTCCACTATGAGAATGAAAACTCACCAACATTTCCTAATGTCAGTAGAAATGAAGCCAATAGCAGCTCTAGCAAACAAGGCAGACATCTTGACTAGCGGTCCATGAGAAGTCGGCCCCTCTATAAGAACAAAACTTGGGGCCACCACCTCAACTCACAGTGAGTTTGGAGTTACACCTAAACAATGAAAACTATACTTGCCAAAAATAGGAAGAGCGATTTCAATAAGGCAATCTGTTATGGGAATGATCCTTGAAGAAAAGAGCCATTGTTCGAACAAATAGACTTCCTCTTCAGTCGAAGGATGGCATAGCAAATCATCTATATAAATATGAATTAAGCTTTTAAAACTACCTAGATTGTCCAAGAAGATAATCTGAGGAGACACTAAGTGTCCACTATCTCCCTCTATCACTTCCTACACACATGCCACTATTAGGTTAATACTACAATAAAGTTTGAAAGAGACTAGTTAATCACCTCGGTAGAATTCTCCTTTAAGGGAATGATCCTCGAAGAAAGGAGCCATTGTTCAAACAAATAGACTTCCTCTTCACTCGAAGGATGGCATAGGAAATCACCTATAGAAATATAAATTAATCTTTAAAAACTACCTAGATTTTCCAAGCAAATAATCTGAGGAGGCATTAGGTGTCAACTATCTCCCTCTATCACCTCCTACACACTTGCCAATATTAGTTTAATATGACAATAAAGTTTGAAAGAGAACAGTTAATCCTACCTCGATAGAATTCTACATTATGATTGTGAGAATGGGAGAGGTAACATTCAGCCTCCTCACCACTACCTTCTTGTGGTGAACAAGGGGAATGATGATCCCCTCTTTGGTGCACTATCTACTTGTGCAAAGCGAATACTTGCCCGACCAACAACTTTGCAACACTATCCTCAGCTAAAGCAACCTTGATCCTTGGGGTAGGGGTATCAAAAGAGCTAGACTCCATTGCATGAATAGCAGTGACTTCTGCTAGCTTCTTGGACTTCTTCATTTTTTTATGCCAGCCTACAACTCTGAAGAGTCAATATTGTTATGCGATCCCTTGGAATCCATGGCGAGTACGTGTATTTTACGTTAATAACAAACTTGAAAGAAGAAAGAACCATATATTTGATCACGAATGATAGACCTAGCAAATATTCTCATGAAGGCCAATGCCCTTTTTATTGCTTAAAGGGCCAGGGATATGCCAAAAGACTGAATCCAGCCAAAAGATGGTGTAACATTTAATGAAAATTTTTTTCTAGCATTTATTATGAGCTAATTGAATTTTTTTTTTATTCTTTTTGTGAGTTGTCTCTACAAAAGACAAAAGAAAGCTGGAGCTAAATATATACCAAAAATAAGTAAGCAGCCCAAATACTAAAGACTCGTCGCATGCATGGAAAGCATAGTAAAAGCATGGGCATCGATCACTCGAATATAGACTCGCCCTTAGAAGGCGAGAATTCAGGAAGAATAGCTGTTTTAAGGTGACTCAAGAATTGCACCCTCCACTTATAGGGAAAAGTGTCCGCTCAAGAAATCTAGTCACCGCATACCCGTGGCAGGGCTCATCACTCACCAATGAGCACTCGCCTCCAATTAGGGCAAGTCCTTTGTACATATTCGATCGGCTTTTCTTGTACTCACTTCCAGATTAATAGCATCATTATATTGATGTTTGCTTACATATTCATTGGATATCCTTCTAATGTCATGTTAGCGCTAATGGATTAGATATATGGTATTTGAGCATAAGATTTTATGCAAAATCCTAGTTATGTTATTGATGTAAAAGAAAATACAACTAGATAGAAGAATTGTTTTAAGATTAAAATTTTTCCCCTCAAACAGTTTCTTCTAAAGTAAAATTAATTTCTTCGAACAAATAACCAGTTATAGTGTGAAAATTCTGAAGTAATAAATAATAATAATAATAATAATAATATTATTATTATTATTATTATTTATATCATCATCATTGGCATCATAGTAAATAACTTCAACCATCAACATTGGCATATATTGCATCAACCAATTTTTTAAATTTACCTACAAAATGCATGCGATAAAATTCCTGTTAGAATATCACATGAAATAACAGATTATATAAACTATATAAACATCAAAAGTATGTAATTTTTAGATGGGTTATCTTGAAGAAGACATTTTTTGAGGCATAGTGTTAATCTTCAACAAATGTTTTGTGCATCATCTCTCCAATTATGACCGCAGCTGGGGTTGCAGCAGGCATAAGTTCGGGCTAAGCTTTCCCAGGGTTTAGCCTACAATTTCCACACAAAAAAATACAATTAAAAAAATAATGTAACCAACATAACTGTTTAGTCACAGTTCCTTTATTATCCTGGGATTCAATATAAAATAGATTATTGTCAACATAAGAAAAAAATTAATATAATGCACCTAAATTCCATATAGTTTTACAATAACAATTATATGTCAGCTATATATATATAGATATATATAATAAATACAAAATTAAGTAAATATTAAAGATATACAATCTGATTTATATAATATTAAATGTTATTCTTTAATGCAGAAGAAAAACAATTAAACTAAAGCGCATAAAAATTCCTAAAACAAATACGCATAAAAAATTACATATGCAAATGTATAGACAATGAGGAGCTAACCACGAAGAATGCAACTTCTGCATGACCACAGACAATACATTTCTTCTCCTTTGCACGAGGAAGTGTTGGATCTGCATAAGCATCTCGCAATACAACAGGTGGCACGTAGATACGTTGCACCTCATTTCTGTACACGCAGTTGTTTTTTGCTCGCTCCTGTAATATATCAATTAATTTAATTAATACTACATATCAAAAATTTCCAAATCAATATTTTTAAGTGATTCCGAACCGTGTAACTACAAGTGCGGCAGGCATTGAGCAGGATCTTGCGCTTCTTATCTTCTTTATGGTAGAGTAGGTTGTTGCTGCATGTAAATATATTATTATCTCAAAAAAACTTAAATGAGAAAAGACTACAAGAATGCGCGAAGAGAAGTAATGCTTTCTACCATTCCGGGCAAAATGTCATTGGATTCATGGCCTCCGCCACCAACGTCAGGCCTCAATGCCTCTTAATTTTTTTCCTGTGAGAGAGAGAGAGAGAGAGAGAGAGAGAGGAGGGAGATTCAGCGAAGAAAGAAAGGGAGATTTTGCGCAGTTAAAGTCCAATGTAGACCGCAAAATGCTCTGAATTAGCTGAATGGTGGTTGGAATGGCTGTTGAGGGCTTATTTTTCTCCTATTATCGTGGGTTTAAATAACTAAATTATATTAATTTTTAAATTTTATTTCTACATATTATATTGTATTTTAAATAAATGGAGAGGAAAAAATGATTTATTATATATGACGAATATGTTTATTTTTGGATATAATTTTCTTAGATTTTGAATTGAAAGTCTAGCCTGCATCTTGTCTTCCAAAAACACTTCTCTCTCAATAAAATAAAATATTTTAGGAGGATTTACATACATATCACATAATTCTTATGTATTTACATATATATATATAACTCTTAAATTTTAATTTTTAGATATATAACACCTTTATCTTCAATATTACATCAAAAATATCATCATCATTCACTTTTTAAAAATGAACTGCACCTTTTTAAGCATAAGAAAATATTAGATATATAAATTACTAACTTTCCGTATTAGATATGTAAATGCATAAGCATTATGATATGTATATAAATCTTCAAATATTTTATTAGTATATATGATATAGAGCTGGATGAACAAAATATTTAATGGCAACTCTTTGAAATCCTCCTTATACACATTAGTATCTACCTTGATACAAAAGTTTATATAACTTCTTATTTTTATATTAACAACTATAGGGTTGTATTTGTAATTTTGTTATTTTCTAGGCAATTACATACATAGCATTCAAAACATACATTTACAAAAATAGCATCCTATTACTTTTTTTTTTTTTAAATTCTCACTTAAAAATTAAAATTCACATTAAAATCCCCAATCCATAATTTTCACTTTTATCAAATTTTTAATAGATACTAATATTATGATCATCATGATTATATTGACAGTTTTGCTTTATAAACAGCTGCCATGCTTTAGTTTGATTAGAGCATTTTTTAATTATTTTTTAATTTTTTTTAATAAAAGTAGCTTTTTATAGCTAAATATATTAGCATATATATATGGCAGATTAGTTGCTGGTGCCGTGCTCCAGTAACCTTCCACATTATAATGAAGATAATTGGAAGAAGGAACTCTATAGTAAAACCCTCCAGAAATAGAACCTAAAGAAAGAAGCAAATAAAAACACGAAAATAATTAACTCAAAAGAGGAAGAGAAATGCTCTATATCTCAAAATAAAAGCTATTTCAAACTATTATCAAGCGGCATATGGAACAAATAAATAGCATTTATTGGCAGGAGCATTTCCTTAGCCATTTATTCCTTTCTTGGGTTATCAAAATTACAACAATTATTTTTATTTTGGTTGGCTTTAGTGGCCGTTTGAGATCACTTTTTTTTTATTTAATTTATATTTTGATTTAAAATAATATATATTTGATATTGATCTTCAAGTATTTTTAAAAATAATATGATTTATTTTTAAATATTTAAAAAAATTAAAATAAATAAATAAATATGTTTTAAAAAATATGAAAAAAATAACAAATAAGATAGATCCTAGCACGGGCAAATTTACGAGATCGTTAGTTCAAAAAAATATACTACAGGCTAATTATGTATATATAGAAGTTTTGAATATTA
This sequence comes from Cymbidium sinense, assembly GCA_021442155.1. NCBI lineage: Eukaryota > Viridiplantae > Streptophyta > Magnoliopsida > Asparagales > Orchidaceae > Cymbidium > Cymbidium sinense. The sequence continues at coordinate 28,927,782 of CM038223.1, forward strand.
TGTATATAACTATCCTTTTTTTTTTTTTTTTATTTTGGTCACCCTCTTTAAATAATAAGTAGCGGATAGATGTATAGAGAGGAATGGATAAAATCTTTCCTATTTCTTAGCTTTCTGCTTCTTTTCCAGATCTCTGTTTCTTCTACTTTCTCTTCTTCTTCTTCTTCTTTTCTTTCTACTTCTTCTTCTGTTTCTTCTTCTTCTTCTTCTTTTTTTCTTTCTGCTTCTTCTTCTATTTCTTCTTCTTCTTCTTCTTCTTTCAAAATCCATGAAATGTGTAACCGTATTGCTATCCACATTTTTAGAAATCTGAAATCAAAATGTTAGTCTAAGAAATAATCGATTTTGATATCACTTAACCAAGTCATGGTTCATTTTCTTCTTCTATATTGTTAAGAGAAAAGAAGGTACTTAGGGGCTGTTTGGTTGTCTGCATCTGGAATGCAGTGTAAAAGGAATACATTGTAAAAGAATTACTTTATAGTTGTTTGGTTCAGAGCTTTACAAATTCATGACTTTATTTTGTTTGGTTGATAAAATGTAATGTAAATAAATTAATTTGGGCGTCGGTGGTGAGTCGTTACCCGGCGGCCAGTCTGATGTAACGACGCAATGCGGCCAGATCGATGTGGCGCCAATGAGTGGCGGCCAGCGTAGGCGGCGGCGGCGTCTGGCCAGCCAGGCGGAGCCAGCTGGATGGCTGCGAGCGGCAGCTGGCAAGAGGCAGAGGCTCCGGCGACGGCTGAGCTCAACCACATCACTATTGCTGTATTTGGTTATTGGAATTCCTCTATAACTTCGGTGTATTTGAAATGCAGAATTTTACTTGGAACCAAACGCAGAAATGTTCAAGCGTGCATTTGGAATCGTGCATTCAAATCGCTAAACAGCCAGTTTTGGTTTGTTAACTTTCAGCTTTAAACCAACTCACCAACAGCAATTTTGTTAATCCATAGTAGATGAACTCTAAGAAGAATTCTTTGGGGCCACTTTTTATTCAAAATTAAATTTATGTGCATGATTTCATCAAATCTTCATGAATGATATATATTCCTAAAAAAAGTTTTTTATTCATCAAAGACATTATGAGTTCTTTTTTATATCATTTGGATTATCCAATGCCCCTGCTACTTTCAAACAGACTATGAATACCATTCTTAAACAATTTTTGTGACATTTTAACTTAGTTTTTTAATATCAATCTTATTTAAAGCAAGTCTTACTCTGATTATGTGATACTCTTAAAAGATTGACTTCAAAAAATCAATTTTTTTTATAAAGCTATCAAAATGTATTTTGCTTCATCTCAAGTTGAATATTTAGGACATATTGCCACACCAAATGGAGTTTCCTTAGCCCCAACAATAATTAGTGCAATAATATATTGGTTGTCCCTTTAAACATTAAAAAAATGAAAGGGAGTTTCCTTGTCCCTTAGAGATTATATTCTATGCTTCTTTTTTGTGCCCTTATTCACATACTATAAATGATTCATTTGCAATTATGCTATTATTGCATCACCATTAATAGATCTCTTAAAATATAATTTTTTTTAATGATGAGGTTGAAAATATTTTCTTATATTGAAACAAGCATTCATATCAACCCTTGTTTTGCATCTTCCATTTTCAAAATAATTTTTTATAGAGACTAATGCTTCAGGTGTCTGCATTGGAGCTATCTTAATACAAGAATCACACCATATATCTTTTTAGTAGGAAATTAAACTTATTAATACAGCTAACTTCAGCTTATGTTCATGAACTATATGCCAAAACCAAAGTTATATTAGAATGTTGTCAAACCTTCTAGTCACATATTTGTTATTCACTTTTACCAAAAAAAAATTCTCAAAAGTTTAATGCACCAGGTGGTGAAATCACCAAAACAAAATCATTTTCTTGTATAACTTCTCCATTTCTATTTTATAATAGAATATAATCTTGCCTACATTAATAGATTTGTTAAGGCTTTATCCAAATGAGTGGATGACATCTTGATTATTTATGGCACGAAATATCCCAATTTGCTTTTAGAATGCATGGTTTTTTCTTCCTTTTTTTGTTTTGCTAGAGAAACTCCAATTGTAAACTTAGCTTAAAATAAATCCCAAGATTTATAATTACATCTACATATATTTTAGTAGATTCACTTAAATATTTCAATTATATTATACTTGGTGGATTAAATTTTTATAATGGTAGAATAATTTTATTCGCATGGTTGGATAAAAAAATTCAATTGATGATATAAATTTTTTTCACTCTAGTAGTAGAACCTGTTGGGTTTAAACAAACACTAGCACACATTTCAACAGAATTTTATTGACCTAAGATTAAAGACTATAATAAATTATTTGCCAAAACTTGTCCAACATGCCATCACACTGAATTTGATTCAAAATCCCAAGAAGATTATTAGAGCCATTGCAGGTTCGAAATGTTATTTGGGAAGATATATCTATTAATTTCATCATAGATCTTCCACTCCTATGGCAAAATGTCAATTTCTATTATAGTTTACTGGTTATCAAAGCATGCAAACTTCTTCCCACTAGCCACTAAATTTACTGCAATAAAGATAGCATAAGTTTTGTGCAAAATATCATCTACTTTCTTGGGTTTCCAAAATCTAAAATGAGTGATTGTGATCCCATTTTACTTAGCTCATTTTGGAAGGAACTATTTCACATTAGTGTACACACTTGAATTTTATCAACACTGATTACCGTCAAACATGTGATCAAACATAAGTAACAAGTTGTGGAACTAAGCAATATATACATTATTTTGCAATGAAAACCTTCATAATGTTTTATTTACTTTCCATGGGCTGAATTTTCATATAATACAACACCACATTCTTCATCAAAATTTACACTATCTGAAATATTTATGATCACTCACCACCTACTTTTTCATCTTATCATTCCATAACATATATTGTAGCTTGTGGAGTTATAAAATTTGGGATACCATATAAATTTTAGGGGTACTTATTTAAATGATCAAGTATGACATCAAAGGTTAAAACAGTATTTTAAATGATAGAGGCATCACCCTATAATGGACTTAATCATTTAATAAGAACTCCTAAAGTTGATGGGTCTACGTGTACCAAAGAATTTCTCCTTGATTTGCATAAATAAAGTAAGATAGGATTTATTTTAAGCTAAGTTACAAGTACCCTATAGGAGTAAGCCCCAGTAGTTAATTACATCTTAAAAGATGGGGTCTTCTAATAAAACTCTCGATTAAATAGTTCATCATCATCTTTATGAACTTCAATGATTATGATTAAAGGATTGCTCAGTTTGAGGAATCAAGTAGGAAACTCAAATGAGAATAGTTCTTGCCAAAATCCAAGAGAAATAAGTAGGGAGTGTTTGGATAATAGGAATCTGTGGTATTTATTTTCAGATGCGTCGGGTGGACACCACGCAGATCGTAAGGGTACTTATTAAAGTGATCAGGTGCGACATTAAGGTATTATGTACTAACTCAAAAGATAGATACATTACCCTACAATGGACCTAATCACCTAATAAGGACTCCTAAGGCATGATGGGTCTTTGAATATATAAGAGATCTTTCCCCTACCTTACATAAAAAAGTAAAGTATGGTTTATATTAAGCCGTGTTCTTTAGTTCCTTATAGAGGCAAGCCTCAATAGTTAATTACATCCTAAAGAATATGAATTTCTTAATAACACTCTCGATTAAAGTAGACAATCATCATCTCTAAAGATTTCAAGGCTAGACTATCAAAGGATTAGTTAGTTTGAAAAATCAAATGGGATTATTCAATTGGAAGACTTATTTTAGAATCCAAAGAAAATAAATAGGAAATGCTCATGATACTAGGAAGTTTAATGAGCATTCCAATCTACCCTATAGTGGGGATTTACATATTTGAAAGTGTCGAGATTTATTTATTTGAGTTGAATTTTTATTTGATTGCTAAGGCTTATAATCCATCAACACTAGATTGTGGAAATGCTAAGAGGTGAGAATTTATGCTTGTAGCCTGAAGGAAACTAACTACCTCGGATCCTAAGTCTAGAGAACTTTAGCTCAAGCTAACGTACTACCTAAATCTAAGAGAAAGGTGGACATAAAGGTTTATTTCTATAAGAGAGAATAAACCCATCCGACTTCTAAGCTTACAACCATCTGGAGTGGCTGCCAGTTAACACCTCCTATGATTCAAAACCATGTAGTATGGTCTTATGAAATTGCAAGATAGTTAGGCTTGTTATTCAATCGGAAAGAAACTAAATTCTTAAATACACTCCTTAAGAGACTAGAACATGAGTGTTATGAACATATGACTTAATCTAAAAATGCAAATATTTATAATTTTTATTTAATTTTGGCACATTATTTTTTGACAAAGGCTTTAGGATTTCTTATACCTAAATGCATGGACATAAGAGAGTTAAGAAGATTTGGTTTGATAAAACTTCATGTCAAGGACATGAAGAGAGATCTGTGGAATCACACATGAATTGGATTTGATTTATGGATATATTTATGCCAAGGGCATAAAAGATGTCAGATTGAGATTTGATTTTATATATTTGGATTGTTTAGGAGGAATCCATTGGGGATACCGGTTTGAATCGATTTTATTTTATTTTATTTGTGTTTGATTTAGTTTGGGGGCATATCCGCTAGGGATATAGGCTTGAATCCACTGGGGAACAAGACTGGATTTATTATGACTCCACTGAGGAGGTTGGTTTGAATTTAATTTATTTATTTGATTTGTTTATTAATTTGGGCTCCATTGAGGAGAGGAATGTGATTTAACTCCACTGGGAGATTAAATTGGGTTTGATTTATTTTAACTTAATTTGTTTTGACATGTTTTCAAGGAATACCCACTGGGGGATATGAGCTTGATTGAATTTGTTTGATTTAATTTTGATATGATATAGACCCTGTTGGTGTGTGATGGACCCACTAAGAAGGAGCCACAGGGGCCTTAACTTATCTTAGATTTACTAGTCCAAAGGGGAAGTCTACTGGTTGTAGAATATGACTACCCAACCTAAGGGTTGTCTTTCGGTGTGCAATGACTATGTTAGGAATAAAGTGTAGGAGACTTACATCTTTTGAAGGTGGAACAACCATTGGGGTGACTTGTTGGATGCACAATAAAGTCAAACATGACTTAGGGCGACTACTGAGTGAGTGTCATTGGGGATCTTACCTCAACTCAAAAGTAGTCAGAAATAATTTCATTTGATTTCATTTAATTTGATGGACCCTATTCATGTGCGATGGACCGTACTGAGAAGGGGCTACGTCGACCTGGACCTATCTTAGATTTACAGATCCAAAAGGGTAGTCTATCGGCCAAAAAGTGAGAGTAATCAACCTAAGAGTTTCTTTTCGATTGTGCAATGGTTGTGCTAGAAAGAAAGCATAAGAGACTTACATCTTTCGAAGTAAGAACAATTACTGGGGTGACTTGTTGGATGCATAACAAATCGAAGCTAACCTAGGGTGACTACCGAGTGAGTGCCGCTAGGGATTTTACCTCTACTCAAAAGTAGTCAGGTGATTCTATAAGGAGTTTTGCTAACACTACCCTAAAGATAGGATGCCTGCTTGGGAATAGAAACTGCTGGGGGTGTTCTCCTAATCCATAAGCGAAAATATATTTTATTTGTTTATATGTTTGCATGGACCTTGTTGGTGTGTGATGGACCGCACTGAGAAGGGGCTATGTTGGCTTGGACCTATCTCAAATTTACCAATCCAAAGGGAGAGTTTGAACATCTGCAGTACAAACCTTCCAATCATAGGGGTAGTTACTAGGACAAGGAGACTACCCAATCTAGTAGTAACCCGGGTAGTGTCTAGATGGGGTCATAAGGACATGACCCAAATAGTGTTCCCACAGGGAAGGTGCCACTATGGGAATTATGCTGATCCCTGAAAAAGAAAGCCAATAGGTGTATGGTGGCCAACTCAAGGAGAAAGTGCAGGAAATCACATATACCATGAACAATGTCATCCATTGGGTGGGTTGTTGTCAGCATAGCGAACACTAGCCAACTTAAGGTGCCCGTCGGTGTGTAATGATTAACCTAGGAAGAAAGCGTAAGAGACTTACATCTTCATAGATGAAAATGATCATCAGGATAGTCCATCATTGGTTAAATAGCTAATATCCGACCTAAGGCAACTTCTAAGCGGGGAGTCCCAAGAAAAGACTAAACCCAAGCTTGAAATTATTAGGAGGGAAGGAGCCGCTATGGGACTTACCCTAATCCTCAAAGATTAACTTGACTCAATCAGTGTACAGTGGCTAGTTTAAGAAGAAAGCATAGGGACTTACTTCTTCTTAAATAAAGCCAACATGATGATAGCTTACCGGCTACGCAGTAAGGCCTACCACACTAACAAGGAGCTCGTCAATGTGCAGTGGTTAAGCCAGGGGGAAAGCATAGGGACTTACATTTTCTTAAGAAAAAAGACCACTAGGGTGACACACTAGCTATGTAGTTATTCAATATGACCTAGAGTAGCTACTGAGTGAGGGCTATTGGGGGCATTATATCAACTAAAAGTAGTCTGAGATAAAAGATATGTGTTTGTTTTATTTATGTTTGTGTTATGCCGATGAAGGATAGGATGCTACTTGGGTTCTCTTACACCTATCCTAAACAAGTCATGGTGGTCATAGACATAAATATTTTCAATTTGAAGAGACTAAGTTTGAAATGAAATTTTCATTGATGATAATTGCTTTTATAAAAGATTGTATGGATAATAATTCTTCAGGTAGATCCCGTTGATTGGAAGCATAGCATCCCTTTTATGGTTGATGAGTTGATATGATCCTCCTTGATAGGCTTTCTCTATGACAAAAGGGCCTTCACAAGTGGGTTCAAACTTGCTTCCCATCTTGCGACGGGCAACAGTTGGTCTCCTTAGAACTAAACTAAGCTCTCCTACTTGAAAAGCTCTAGGGCAGACCAACTTGTTGTGAGCTTGAGTTTGGCTTTGTATAGCTTGAGGTTTTGGCATGCTCATCATTGTCACTCCTCCAAATCTTCAAGCTCTTCTAACTTCAACTTGGTGTTCTACTCCATCATGATCTTGCTACCCATGACTATCCTCAATGATGGGAGTGGGACTTCTTGTGGTAAGACAGCTTCAGACCCATACACTAAGGAGAAATGAGTAAATTGAGTTGGAGTCCTGTAGGTGGTGCAGTTGGCCCACAAGGCTTCAACTAACTGCTCATGCCACTATTATTTATTTTCGTCCAGTCTTCTTGATTATTTAGATGAGAGTTTTATTGAAGTCTTCTGTTAAACCATTCTCTCTTGGATAATAGATGGTAGTGTATCTCCAATCTATGATGTGTCTCTAGGCAAAGTTGTTGACTTTGGTGCTCTTGAATGTAGTACCATTATCAAATATAATCCTGTAGGGTACCTTGAATCTATATACGATATGGTTCCAACAAAATTAGTGGACATGCTGAGCTTTGTCCTCCTTGAGCGGAATCACCTCCCCCCATTTGAAAAAGTAGTTGGTAGCAACTAAGATAAGCTGTTGACTCTCGGAAGAAGAAGGATCAATCAGACCCACTATGTTAGGGATAATAGCATAAGGGAGTCATCTAATGCAGCAGTGTAGATGACCAAATGCTTGCTTGGAATAGGGGCAGCTAAGACTGGTGGCATCATCAAGTACTAGTTGACATCTTCAAAGGCATGCTGACACTTACCATCCCACTTGAACTTGATGTCCTTCTTAAAAAATGCTAAATATGGCTGACATCTTCTTGATAGGTTGGATACAAAGCATCTTGGATACATCAACTGCCCTTGGGATGAACTGAGTCATGGCATGTTGGTATATGGCACATGCATTTTTAAGACCGAAAGGCATGATCTTATAGCAATAGATTTCGATTGGGGTTCTAAAGGCAGTATTTTTTGTATCTTCAGGAGCCATCTTTATTTGGTTGTATCCAGATGAGCCATCCATGAAAGAGAAGACTGCATGAGATGAGGTAATGACCACCATCAGTTATGGTATTGGTAGTGAAAATTCATCTTTTGGACATGCCTTATTTAGATCTCTAAAATTGATGCATATGCTAATTTGGCCATCCTTCTTCTTAGTTGGGACAATACTAGCCAACCAGTTGGAGTCTTTTTCCTCTCGGATGAAACCATCATCGATCAATTTCTTGACTTTAAAAATGATCTATTGTTCAATGTCTAATCGCATGCGTCTAGGAGCTTGCTTGATAGGGTTAGCATCAAGTAGTATTACTAGCTTATGGACTGCTACATTAGGAGCCAATCCAATCATTTCTTCATAACTCCATGCAAAGTAGTCCTTAAACTCAGTAAGTAGCCAAACTAAGTCATTAGTTTCAATTTGGTTTAACAAGGAACTGATGTACGTCTGGCATCGATCTTCTTCAATTCCTATGTTGATTTCTTTGAGTTCATCAATAGTTGATTTAATTTCTTCTTCAAACTCTGGTAGTGCACCATTAACTTGGAAATCATTTAGATCATTTGAGATTTCTAAGCACACCTCATCATATGAGTTAATCTGATTTAAAAAGAACCTATCATATTCCAAATGATTGGTGATGACTAAGTAATAATGGTCATCGTTGATTGGGCCTATTGTCCAAAAGCCTAGTCCTGGTCTTGATTGAGAGTCCTTGCATTTATTGTTACATAGACTTTCAAAGTAATCCTACTTGTGCTTAGACCATTTGTGTGGAATTAATTCTTTCATTGCTAAATTACGAACACAAAGTGAGTACTAATCAAAAGGTAATTCTATTAAATCTTTATATAAATTATCCTCAAGTTCTACATCAACTTCTTGACTTGAGGATGATGCGCCAGGAAAGAACCTATGAATCTTTATAGCTATGGATGATTTAGGGGCTTCCTTAACTACCAAACCCTCAACTTTCTGTGAGAAAAGTAGGGTTAGAGCTAAGGTTCCCAACTGGTGCCTAACAGTTTCACATAAATAGGACTTGAATACAACTTAAGAGGTAGAACATTGCCACTATGAAGGTTGACTTTAGTGATTTCTTGGAATAATTTTATGGAAAGTTCTACCTACTCATCGGGTATGCCTACAGCTTCTCCTAATAGATCCTCGAAGTCAGATGACTCCAAGTCAATCTCAAGAGGTGAACCTGATTGATTCAGAGAAGGAAAAATCTAATTTTGAATCGAAGAGGAATGGATCAGAACTATTTGAACTATAATTATTTTGACTTGGAGAGATTTTAATTAGAATGAAACTAGGAGTATCAGAAGTAGAGAGAATGTAATTGGAATCAGCTTTCTTCATTGATTTCTTTAATTTTTGAGGTGGTACATAATAAATATTGAGTAAAGTAAGTGAAGTGAGGAATTTGGTGCCCTCATCCATGGATATAATGCTCTAGTTGGAGGTTGAGGAGCTAGTAGAGGTGGTAGTAGCTACAACGGTGTAAGAAGTGCTAGACTCGAATGGTGATTACACTATGGATCTATCCTAGGCAAATGAAGGCTATTGCTACTACTACTGTTGGGCTTCCACCCCACTGAGTTATCCTTCATAACTAGCAAACCTTCTTTGGTGTTAGAGGTTTGAGCTATTTCAGGCACCTACAGAGAAAGTTTCTTGATTTTAGATATGATCTTTTTAGAGGTTCGGGATAATGACATATCCTAACCTTCTTTTGTCTCAAGAGGATCAATAGTATCCCCAAGGATTACTCTAACAGATGATTGTTCTACTAAGTATTCCTTAGTGATAACAACAGCTCCTGACTTGTACTAATGCTTAAGCTAATTCTTGAAAGTAATGCAATCCTCTAATACATGGCCTACCATATGGTGGTAGGGATAATAACTATGATCATCATTCTTGCCAACTTACTCCAGCCTCTTAGGCTCAGTTAGCTAGAAATTAGGTTTCTTTAAGAGATTCTTGAAGATTTTCTTGACTACCTCCCTCCTGAGTGAGTATGGCTTGCTTAATTTTTTAGCAAGAGTGGGTGAAAAGTAGCTACCTAGTGGTGGATATGGATATTACTCCTGAGTAGGCTATTGTGGCGGCGATGGTGGCCATTGTGGCGGTGGTGGTGGCAGTATAGTGGTCGAGGTGGTGGAAGAGGAGGTGACAATAGGGGCTATTGAGCTCAAGGCCTCTCATATTATGCTCTAACTGGCTATTTTCCTCTATCCACTAACACAATTGTCCCAAGCTTCTTCTCAAATACCTTTTAAGGCTTGGGCTTAAATGGTCTAAGAATGATAATTGTTTAGCTTCCTCTTATAGGTTAGCCACCTTACTGATTAGCTTCTCAAATGTTTTAATGGTGAATCCCTTAAGCATGAAGCCGACCAGACCATGGATTTTCTAGAGTATAATTTCAATGGCATGCTGTTCAAAAATCTGTTGTTCACATTTCATACTCAGGTTGTGCCATCTGAGAATGTAATTAATAAGGGACATCAGGTTTTCATTTCTTTGCAACAAGGTCACCTATAGTTACCCTTTGTTGAACTCTTGTGAATCTCTTGATGAAGAGATGCTCTAACTCTGCAAAGGTCTTCACTAAACCATTGGGTAGTTTGGAATACCAATCAAATGCAACACATGCTAAGCTACTAACAAAGAGGCAGAAAAGAGGTGCATCACTGGCACCAGTGTGGAAACAACTAGCTCAAAAATGTGCAATATGCTGCCTTGGGTTCCCACTTTCATCAAAAGTCTTGAAGGATGGTGGCCCAAAACCATTGGGGTACTAAACTATAACAAATTTTGATGGGTAGGGACAAATAAGCTCCCCCGGGCTTGTGCTAATGCTTCCTTCACTAGCTTCTCCACCATTTGCTTTATGTCCTTTTCATGCATGGAGGTGCTATAAGTGACCTTCCTATGCAAGCTACCAGCATCTTCATCCATCGGAGTGCACTTAGGATGATCTAACATATGTACTAGCTCTGGCCGATCAGCCATCATGGAGAAAGGTTGTGAAACTAGGGCTTGGTTCTGCAAGGCTAGAACTACTACCATCAATTCCTCTACCTTCTTCAACATCCTTCCAATCTGATCATCCTTCTATTTGATCTACTGGAGTAGGTGTTGAGTTGAGTGAGATGTGTCACCTTCCTTAACTACAACACCTTCCTGGCTATGTTGTTTCCTATGTAGGGATCCTCAGGTATCAACCATGTGGACTTATGTTAGGTCATCCAACATGTCATCCTCATCGGGGTCAAAATAAACCCTACCCTCTTCTTGGTTCAAACGATCAATCCCAACTATATTTCCAACTGCAGCACAGTAGTCACCTAAGATGTCATCTAATAAATGGTCATCCACTTGACCCTGCTCTACTGGAACATAAGCTGGCTGATGACTGACTACTAGACTGAGGTGTGTGGAATCTTTGTACTGAACACTTAGATATGGTGGGGTGCACTCTTTGGCTGGCTCAACTATCATGGGGACCATCTCAATATCTATTCCACTCTTCTCCTCCAACTATTGTGATGGTGGAGCGACCACGATGCTCTTAGGTCGCCACTCCTTCTTCACCATAGTTGAGGTGGAAGGTCAAGCAGGGGAGCTCAACCTCACCTCAATGGGCAGAGTAGATGGAGTGAGATCTTTGGGCCATAGTCGAATCACCAGTGGAGAGGCTCTCTCCAAAAGGAGGCTATGGAACTTGGTGGGAACTATAGATGTTGGAACCTAAACTGGTGAAGGTGGACGATGAGCAGAGCAGTCTAGTGTGGGTGACACCGGCTGCCTCTTCAGTAGAGATCTCCTCCTATGGCTGACGGTATCGATAAGACTATGCAGTCTGAATGATCAACTCTAATAGCTAATTAATTGGGGAAATCCATCAAAGCAGAGGCCGCCTACTATCTAGCAAATATCCTCCTCTCTCTCTCTCTCTCTCTCTCTCTCTCTCTCTATTGCCCGCATGGCTAGTGACTCTAGCTTCAGAGGCCCTCTATCTATGTATCTGATCCTTAACACTCCTAGGGATCAGGCTCTTTAGATCATGTAATGTACTAGACTGCTGAGTGTCCGTGGGCTCTACCAACTCGATGAAGATTAGACATTAGACCAACATAGGGCTTCCTCCTATCCCTGGCCGGTGTCTCATAGTCTACATGTGGCAGGGGGGATGTAGTGATTTTGTAGTAGTCCTCCTCTCCCTCTGAAGCTGAGAGAGGGTGGAACTTACTACCACCCAAGAATGGAGAAGTCTCATGAGGGGAACCATCCTCAGCAACATGAGAAGCCTCATCTATCTGCCTCACCTCATGCTCGTACTGTCACTTGATCTTATGATTATTATTGTGGCATTGAGTCATAGTGAGAGGGCCGGAATGGGAACTAGAACCTACCTCAAAGGTAGGGAGACTATCCCTAAAGCTAAGATAGCCATCCCCTTCCGAGCATGGGGAACCAACGAGGAGGCACTAACCCATACTGCAACTATAGCAGGGGCAAAAAACTATATTACTAGCTCTGATACAACTAGCACTGGCACAAATGACATTAACACGGGTATGGAAACCACAATAGCATTCCTCTTTAGAGAGATAAACTCAAAATTAGAGTGCACATCGAACTGGAGAAGTGGCTTCTTGCCTGCCACCTCCTCTCTGCTAACAATGGTGAGGGCTGATCCCTCGCAGGTGACCTTGAATTGCTTGAATCCAAGGCCAAACTTGATGAAAGAAGCACAGGTGGTATGGCCTATTCCATGACCAAATCCACACTAGATGCAAAAGTCAAGATGAACTTGCTGGAAGACATGGTGGAAGCTAACTGAATGAAGGGAAAAAAGAGCTAGGTCGACATCTCTGCACTATTGGAAAAGAGAACTGAATTAGACCGTTGCTTGAATTGTTGACTTGAGTTGTTGATTTTGATTTGACTTTTGAATTAGAACCCTCATTTAATAAATTTAGGTATTCTAAATAAGGTTCAATTATATGTTGGAGAGATTTTGGCAATTTTGAGGAGAGACTTTGCCTTGAATTGTATGTTTGAATTTGACTTTGATTTTGGAACCCACATTCAACAAATTTGTTATGTTGAGTGAGGTTCGATTATTTTGGAGAGACTATTAAAAATGTTTTTGTTTTTTTCTTTTGTTGGAATTTGATTTTGGAAGCCTCACTTATCAATTTAGGTATGCTAAATGGGGTTTTAATTGTATTGTTTGAAAATTTTGAAAGCTTTTATTTTGATGATTTGCTTGTAGATTATCGATGTGTTGATTTGATTTTGAAAAATAGAACTTTCACTTAACAAATTTAGGTATGTTAAATGGAGTTCAAATGTGTGTTTGATGTTTGTTATTAATTTGATTTTTGAAAATGGAACTCTTATTTAACAAATGTAAGTATGTTAAATAGAGTTCAATTGTATGTTTACATTGATGTTGGAGTTTACTTTTGTTATAAAAATGAGACTCTCATATAACAAATTTGGGTATGTTAAATGGAGTTCACTTGTATGTTTTATTGTTGGGTTTTATATTCATTTTGGAAATGAGACTCTCATTTAACAAATTTAGGTATGTTAAATAGAGTTGGTTTTGTTTGAAAATATTTTGGGTATGTTTGATTTTTGATTTTGAAAGTGGGACACTCATTTAACAAATTTAAGTATGTTAAATAGAGTTAGTTAATTAATTTTTGAAAAAGGGGTTTGAACATATTTACTTTTGAAAGAGAAGGTTGTTGTTTGATTTAATTTTGATTTTGAAAAGAGGAACCTTCATTTAGCAAATTTATGTATGCTAAATAAGGTTCAATTAATTTTATTTGAAAAAGGAATTTAAAAAATTTTTAAAAAAATATTTTTATTTTGTTTTAATTGACTTTGATTTTAAAAGAGAACCTTCACTTAGTAAATTTTATTATGTTAAGTGAAGTTCACATGATTTTGCTTTAAAAAAATATGGAAAGCTTGCAAAAGATTTTACTTATTTTACTTTGGATTTTATTGAAGTCTTATTAAATATGAAATGAACCTTGCTTCACCAAGCTAGTGGTAAGAGGTTCTAAATTCTATTTGATTTATGTTGGATCATCTCCTTTTTTTAATTAATTTATTATTACTTATTGGGGGACCCAATAGGAGTTTTATGACCTACATGGGAGTGAGGTCTTAAAACCTAAAGGATGTTGGCTACCTCTGCCTAAGAATAAAATAAACTAAGAACCAATGGAAAGAAAGATAGTCTTGGGCTTATATAAAATATAAGTCCACTATCGATGCATTGAGATAATAATTGTCTATTAAAGATGGAGAGAGGAAGTCTCCCCAACGGAGTCGCTAGAAAATTTTATGGTGTTTATTTTTGGATGCATCGAGTGAACACTACGCAGATCGTAGGGGATGCTTATTGAAGTGATTGGGTAGGACATTGAGGTATAATGTACTATCTCAAAAGATAAAAACATTACCCTACAATGAACCTAATTTCCTAATAATGACTCCCAAGGTATGATGGGTCTACAACTATACCAGAGATCTTTTCCCGACCTTACATGGAAAAGTAAAGTAGGATTTATATTAAGTTAGTTTCTTCAGTTCTATATGGAGGAAAGCCTCCATAGTTAGTTACATCCTAAGGAATATGGATTCCTTAAGAACACTCTCAATTAAAGTAGGCAATCATCATCTCCAAAGATTTCAAGGCTAGACAATCAAAGGATTGGTTAGTTTGAAAAATCAAATGGGATTATTCAATTGGAAGACTTATTTTGGAATCCAAAGGAAATAAGTAGAAAATACTCATGATACTAAGAAGTCTAGTGAGCATTCCAAGCTACACTATGGTGGGCCTTTATTTATTTGAAAGTGAAGAGATTTATTTATTTGAGTTGAATTTTTATTAGATTACTAGGGCTTATAATCCATCAATACAAGATTGTAGAAATACTTAAGATTTGAGAATTTATGCTTGTAGCCTAAAGGAAACTAACTACCTCGGATCCTAAGTTTAGAGAACTTTAGCATAAGCTAAAGCATGACCTATATCTAAGTGAACGGTGGACATAAGGGTTTATTTCCACAAGAGAGAATAAACTCATCTGAATTCTAAGCATACAACTGCTTGGAGTGGCCCCAAGCTAACACCTCATATAATTCAAAACCATGTCCAATCTTATGAAATTGCAAGATAGTTAGGCTTGTTACAGAAAGAAACCAAAGTCCTAAACCCACTCCCTAAAGGACTAGAACATGAGTGGTATGAGCATATGACTTAATCTAAAAATATAAATCTTTATAATTTTTATTTCATTTCACACATTATTTTTGGACAAAGGCTTTAGGATTTCTTTTGTTTAAATGTATAATGAAATGGGGTTATTGGCTAAATTAGTAAGAAGAGGGTGTTCTCCAACATAAGGAATGCCTTCACTGGTCAAGCATTCCCCTATCATGTAAGGATAGAGATCCCCCATATTCAAAGAAGAAGGAATACGACATGCATGATGTGAGACACACAACATACAGCTAAGGGGTTGTTAGATCTTTTAATTATCTTATTTAACACCTAAGCTTTATGATGAGGATGTGAAATATTTGAAAATTTAATTATGAGTGATTAGTTGGTGGTAGAAAGATTAGTTTTATCCTAAGAGCCTACTGTATCTAGGCCACACATTCAATCATCAAACATAAGGAAACTATGAAAATCATGCAATCATATTGTGCAATTTAGACGTAACATCAAATAATTTATATAAACTAATGCAAAAGAGTAAAAGGTCAGTGTGGTCGGGTACCGCCGTATACCCCAAAAAAGATAAAAGATGGCTAGTCGGCTCTACCCTTATAGAACCAAGAATATAAAAGAATAATTATAATTAGAAATAAATACATGCTATGGGGGTCTTCTTTTCTTCATTTTTTTCTTTCTTCTTTAACTTGATTTGCTCCAAAAGCATCACATAGAACCCCAGAACTAAGCCTTCTAACCACTGCTCATCCTAATACACAATAACACTAGTCCTAATTCCAATTGCAAAAAAATTTATTTATATAGGAAAAGTAAATCTAACTACACGTGCAAAGTAGAGGTTTGTTAAACACACATACAATCCTAAGCAGTTATATTTGTAATTTGTACTTGGCACCCTACACATAGGTAACCAAGCCCACCTGGCCTAACTTGGATTGTGTTAAGGGGTTTAAGCAACCTATAAAGAGAATATTTATATTTATTTTTAAGTGAGCCCTTAAGAATAATCCCCTACAGAAGATATGATTAGGCTAAGAGCGGCCTAACATCTAGTCTAAAACATTACATCACAAAATAAAACATTTATCACACATACACCATCCTAACTTGGGACTAGAAGTGGTGGCGTAATTCTAATGTGTGCACCAAGGCTTTGTGTAGTAAGTTTTAACTAAGCATTAGAGTTATGGTTTTCTAAGTGTGGAAGAATTTAATTTAACATAAAGGTTGGTTCCACTTCAAGTTGTTTAGTTGATTTACAAATTTTAATTTATGTTTTGTTTCATTTCATATAATTTACACTTAGCATCTAAGTATTATAAAGAGAGGAAAGAGGCTTACCCCCTTTCATCCCTACCTTAAGCCATTTTGAAAACATGAATGCATGGATTCATATGACATACAACATTTAGAAGTGATTGGGAAGGAATGACTAAACATAAACACTTGGGTCATTCAAATAAATTAATTCCTAAGGATAATTACATCAAATAAAATTGCTTAAAGAAAACCAAAGCTTCTTATAAACTTGATTTTTGGATTTGAGTTAAACTTAAAGAGGATAGAAATTATTTTCTATTTTAATCCCATTCCCATGTTGGTAATCTTAATTAGTTCAAAGAAAGATAATTAAATGAATTTTATGAATTAATTAAGTTGAATCATTAATTAAATCACTTAATTACCCTTTTTAATGCTTCTTTAATTTGATTAATCACTTAATCATGAGCCATAAATGATATGAACATGTGAGAAAATAAAAGTTGCAATGTTCCTGTGGTGAAATTAATTCCCTCTTCATCTATCTTTGATAGATAAATGGAAAAAAAATAATTTTTCCTTGCTTGGGAGACCACGTAGATCCGCAGATTTTCTTATTAGGGTGATCGAGTATGACATTGAAGAATGATGTACTATCTCGAGAGATAGAAGTGACCATCCTACAATGGACCTAATCACCTTAATAAGGACTTATAAGGACTATGGGTCTTTGTATATACTAGAGATTCTTCCCCTACTTTACAAGAAAAAGTAAAGCAGGATTTATTTTAAACCGGGTTCGTTAAGTTCCCTATAGAGGCAAGCCCCCATAGTTAATTACATCCTAAGGAATGGGATTCCTTAGGAATACTCTCGATTAAAGTAAATGATCATTATCTCCAAAGATTTCAAAGATAAGACTATCAATCAATTGGTTTATTTTTAGAAAATCAAGTGAGATTGATCAAAAAGAGGGAGTTATTATAGAAACCAAGAGTAAGATGCTCATGATGCTAAGAAGCTTAGCGAGCATCCCAAACTATCCAATGGCTGGGCTTTAGGTTTTTTGAAGTTGAGGGGAATTATTTGTTTGAGTTGAATTTTTATTAGAAATCTAAGACTTACATTTCCATGATACAAGATCATGGGAATGCCTAAGAGGTGAGGATTTAAGCTTGTAGCCCACAAAGGAAAGTAGCAACATCTGAACCTAAATCTAGGGTGCATATCAAGAGCCAAAGCACAACCTAAATCTAAGAAAAAAATGGGTATATGGTTTACCTCCACAAAAGAGGGTAAACCACTTGACTGTTTGGACTTACAACCGCCTGAGGGGTGGTCGCCAACTAACTCCTCCTATAATTTTAAATACATGTAGGCAATTCATATGGTTTTGCAAGATAGTTAAGTTGTTGTTTATTTAGAAAGAGACTATGTTTTTAAACACACTCCCTAAGTGACTATATCATATAGGGAATGATTAATGACTTAAATCTAATGCAAATTTTATTATGTTTTATTTTGATTTTTGGACAATTGATTTGACACATGCTATGAAATTCATAAGCGTAATGCATGAGAAATTTGATTATGGGCCAAAATCAGCAAGAAGGAGGAGTGTTTCCACCATGACTCTCAAAGGTCAAGCCAAGTTCCCTAGCAAAAGTGAAAGCCCTCCATAAGAAAGAGTGAAGCAAGATGCTTTTATGCATAATGTGAAAATATACAACATCCAGCTAAGGAGTTGCTAAATTTTCTATCTTATTTTATAACCTAGGGTTTACGTGAGGTTATGAGTTATTATTTTAGTTTTGAGTTGATTAATTGGATAGATAATTTATTTTTCCCTAAGAGCCTAATTGTATTTAGGCCATTCATCAAAGCAAGAAAGAAACTAGGAAAACATGTCATCTTAATGCACAAGTTAAACAAACATCAAATAATTTATAAAGCTAGCGTAAAAGAATAAGAGGCCTTTTAAGGTCGAGCTCCATCACACAAACCTGAAAAGACAAATGTGGGTAGCCGAGCTCTACCCTTATACAACCCATATTATAAATGAATTAATTACAATCAACAATAGAACTCATGTTATGGGGGTCTTCATTCTTCTCTCTTCTTTTCTTCATTTTTTTCTTTTTTCTTCTTTCTTTCTTATTTCTTATTTTGATTGGTTGGAATGTGGTTACTCTAAAGGCTTCACATGATGCATAAGACATAGTCTTATGACCAATGTTCATCCTAATCCTCCATAACATTCATTCATAATTCTAATTACAAAAATTTCATGAAAATTGGAAAAGTAAATCTAAAAAAACAAAATAGAGATTAGCTAAACACTCTACACAATCCCAAGCATGCATATGAATTAATTGGACTTAGTACCCCACACAAGGGTAACCAAGTCCACCTAGCCTATTTTGGATTATGCTTAGGGGTATAAGAAGCCTGCACAGCAAAAAATATTTATATTTTTATTATAGCGCCCCTTAAGCACAAATCCCCTGCAGAAGACAATGGTTATACTAAGATCACCCTACCATTTAGTCTACACACATACACATTAACATCCAAACTAAAAATATCACATCATAAAATAAAATCAAGTATCAAACCATGCACTACCCTAACATAGGACTAGAAATGGTGACTTAGCCTAATGTGTGTGCCATTTAAGGATTATGTGGTATGTCTTAGCTAGGCTTTAAGGTTAATATTCTCTAAGTGTGAAAGAGTTCAACTTAGAGGGTGGTTTCATTTAAGTGATTTATTTGATTTGTTAATTTTATTTGGTGATTTGATTTGGTTTGAGTGAACCTACACTTAATTACTAAGTTGTAAAGAGAGGAAAGGAGAAGAGGACTTCTCTTTCTTCCCTACCTTAAGTAATTTCTAAGGTAGATTCATTAATGATTTTTCTTGAGTGAATGTTTTATTATGTGTTTTAATTAATCCTAAGTTTTGATTTGCTCTAAATAAACCTATTCAAATAACAAAGGCATTTTAGATTAATCAAAAAAGAATTATTATCACAAAACACGCAACACTTTATTTCATTCCAACATGTGTATCATGCATATGAAATGATCCTAAGCATATCTATACATGCAAATGCACATATTTAGCACACCTTAATGATGGATGCAAAGAGATTTTGCTTAAGAAAATTTGGATGTTTTATGATGCATGATTTTGTTAAGTAGAAAAAGACAGGGGTTCTTTTATCCATTAATCAAATACACATTTACATGTATGAAAGACATAAGTGAGTATGGTGCCATTATTTTCTACACCAGGGGTGTAAGGTACAAGAACTACTTAGGGCTACTTAAAGCCTCGCAACCCTAGGGTGTCCAGACTAATATACCACTTTTCTTAAATACTTGTGCATGTACAAAAAAAAATGAGTGGAAAAAGAATCATGTAAAAAGGTTTATATGATTTATTTGGTTATGCAATTTACATGTATAGATGTGAAGATCCTTCTTAAAGGTTAACATAGGAATGAATAGGAATGAATTTAAGAAAGTGTTGTGTTCTTTTCAAGTGAACTATACACTTTGCAAACCCTATTCAAAACTATGTTAAAAGAGAAGAGAAGAAAAAGTCACATAATGGACATCATATGTTGTATTCACATGCAAGCTTATAAGTAATTATAAGTAGTATACCTTTCATTTGTCATCTTTGATTTATAGTTTTCAAAAATAATTTTTGGATTTAATAGTGATAATAGCCATTCATATTCTTACTTTAGCCAAAACATGCAATTTGACATAAAGGAAACATTTCATTTTAATTTATTTTTCAAAAGACATGGATGCATGATTTCATATGACATACACCATTTAACATGCAAGGAAAGAAATAAAGTGATGTAAGCATATAACTTCATTCACCATAATTAATTCCTAAAGACAATCCTATGGAATAAGATTATTTAAAGTGAATCAAAGTTGTTTAAAGAGATTCTTGTTGTAATTTTAAGTTAACATGCTTAATTACCTTTAATTACATTAAGAGAGTGATTAGAGATTCATTAATTGATTTCCCTAATTAAATCATTAATAAATTCCAAAAAATTAGTGGAGGCAGAAGTCATCCCCCTAAACATGCCTGAGAAGTTTGGAATTAATTAATGAAATGATTAGGGAGTAATTAGGGTTATTAAGATTTCAAATAAACCTTATTTAAGGAAAATTCACTTTTCAAAATAAATTAAAAACAATTTTATATTATTCCTCACTGAATTATCTTTAAAATGAGCCCTCAATCATTTTATTGTGATTTTTCTACATTTAGTTATGTATTTTTGAGGTTTCAATAATTAAGAATAATTAAATAACCATAATTATATAGCTAATCTATGGAGCACGAGTGCGATGGGTCATATTTTTATGTGGCATGATGATTGGTTATTTAAGTTATCAAATCAGTAGTAACGACTTCATTGATTTCCCGATCATCCAATCAAATATTGGACAATCTAAATTAAACCCACTATTTTTAAAGAAATTAATCATCTAATCTAGATCATTTAATCAAGAGTCATCCAAAACACACGGGATGGATGGTCCATGATTCATCCCACATATTGGGAGATGGTGATCGTCAGTCCTAAGGCTTGATCCGATCTGAGATGGGTAGGATTCAACCACCATCAAGTGTGAAGAACATCCAAAGATCAATTTCAATTGGGATGATACTTTCCTTAACAAAGGACCAAAGAAAATTCTCCCTAATGTTGAGGTAGCTTCACCTAGTGGAGACGAAGTCTGTTGAAATTTTGAAGGCTTAAGATAGAGTGGATCTTCCTATTGGCTAAAGTAAGCTCCAATGGCTTGTAGCTTTGGTCTAGCTCCTCCTTCCCATGGGTTGATTGCTTGGGATTTGATTTGGTTGAGCTCGATTGGGTCCTCTAATGGTGCTTGCAAGAGGAATTAGAGTTTGGTGGTGAATTGAGCAAAGTGGAATTTCTTCCTACCTCCCCTATTTTTGGCTTAAGGAAATTGAAAATGGAGAATTGGGAAGAGCTTGGGGATTGCTTGAGATAGCTTGGGGAGCTTGCCTTAGGTCTCTCTAGTTCAATCGAGTGCAAGTGATGTCAAATGAAGTCGAATTATGGGGAGTATATCTCCTCCTACTAGGATCGGATGGCCGTGAGTTATCCTTCCATTTTGATCAAATTGATCACTTGGATGGGTTTGTTAGGCTGTTAGAGGTGCCATGTGACTCAATTTTTGTAGAGGGATGTAGTGGATGAGCTGCCCACGGGTTAAATGAGTGTGAGAGTGATTCCATGCAGAGAATTTTCTGTTGGGTGGTCGATTTTGGCCTTGGGTTGGGTTTGGCTGACCCAAACCCATTGGATCATGTGCACCACACTCATTAATGTCCATTTGGTCCACTAAGAGGGTGCCAAGTGGCCATGAAAAGGATTTGATCAAATTCCAAGTGGAATTGGTCATAGGTTACCCCTTGGCCTAGGGGTAAAATGGTCACTTGGCTTTGATTTCAATTTAGGCAAATTTGGATTAGTTTGAAATTGGGTTGTGTCAATTTTCAATGAATTTGGAGTTTGTTTGATATCATTTGGCTCATGTTGACCCCTTTAGATCAAAATTGGTCAACTTGGGTCAAGTTGGCCAATTGGTCAAATTAGGTCAAACCAAGGGTTGGGTTAAGTTCATATGACCATTTGGAGTGGTTTGGTATCATTGGTTTGGTTCAACTTGATTTGTATTTGGTTTTGGTTCATTTGAATTCATTTAGGTCAAATGGGTCAAGTTGACCAATTTGACCCATTTGTCCCAATTGGGTTAGGTCATGGGTTGTTTTAAGTTTGGTTCGTCATTTGAAATGCATTCCAAGATTTGGTTTCAATCAATTTTGGTTTTGTTTGATTTTGGCTTGATTTGACCTTTTAGGTCACATTGGGCTCATGTTAAATTGGGCTAAGTTGGGTGTAGTTGGCCAATTGAGGCTTTGGTTAAGTTCAACAAGTGATTTAGAATGAATTTGACCCATTGGTTGTAATTAGCTTGGCTTAGATCAAGATTTGAATTTGATTTGAGCTAAGTCCATAAGATGGAATCAAAGGGACTTCGAAAAGATTTTAGATTTGGACATAAATTTTGGATTTGGTTTTGGTTATTTGAATTTATATTTCATTTATATTTGTGAATATAAATGAGAGTATGAATGGGTTATGAGAAAATCTCTTGATTTTGAAGTGATTTGAATTTGATTTGAGCTAAGTCCATAAGACAGAATCAGAAGGCTTAGAAAAGAATTTGGATTTGGAATTCAATCATGGGTTTCAATCATTTGAAATTGATTCATGATTTGAGAAAATCAATTGAGTTGAAATTAATTTAAGATTTGATTTGGAATTAATTTTGATTTGAGTTTGAGGTTGATTTTAATTTGAAGTTTGACTTGAAAGAAGGAAGTAAAGATTTGGTTCAAGCTACACGGTAGTCAACTTTCCTTAACACTCCTAAGGCATGACCTATTCCTATGACTAACTCTTCTAAGTCTCTAGGATTTGGTTAAGTGTTCACCTAATCGCTAGAAGTGTCTTAAGACTAAGGAACTCTTAGTGTCTAAGATGAGTCCTATGTCTAAGATGAAGGGGTTGTGAGCTCATTCTAAAAATGAGGTCAACAAAGGCAATAGGTGTGTGTGACGACACCAAATTGGTGTTGATCGAAATAATCAACAACACCAAACGATCATAAGCACTAATAGAAGCGATCTACTCCTAATCCAAGGTGTAGAAGGAATCAAGAACTTAGTGCAATGTAGCTCTACTCATGTCAAAGACATAAGGGTGTGAAAGAGGAATCGACTAGGGATAAAGTATGTGAACCTTCCACTAGGGAAATAGGTTCAAGTCATCCACAGGGGGATGAGTGATTTGATTAGATTTGAGTCTTACTGGGGAGAAATTGGTTTGATTTGTTTGATTTAGGATTTAGTGGCCACTAGGGATGAAAAAGTGAACGCTCCACTAGGGGAGCAAGTTCAAGTCATCCACTAGGGAGAAGAGGTTTTGAAATCTATTGAGGGATTAAAACTCGAGATTCGCTGGGGGAACTAGAAAGATTTGCATCTCACTGAGGAGAAGCAGATAGATTTAATTTGTTTGTTTAATTATTTATTTTTGATTTTTTTTTGTTTTGATTGTTTGATTTTTCTTATTTTTGTTTTGACTCCATTGGGGGAGGGTTGGGTTTGTTTTAAATTTTAATTTTGGATTTTGAGATGGACCCTGTTGGTTTACGATGGACTGCATTGAGTAGGGGCCATGTCAACCTTGCACTAGCACAGATTTGTCAATCCAATAGGGTAGTCTACCAACCACATAGTAGGACTAACCAACCAAAGGGGTGCCTTTTGGTTTGTAATGGATAAGTTTAAGAAAAATGTGTGGGTACTCACATCTTCTAAACCAAGGAACCACTAAGGTGATCGATTGCTTGTGCAACAAATTGAACCAGACCTAGGATTGACTATTGAGTGAATGTCACTGGGGGACTTAAATCAGCTCAAGCATAGTCAATATTAATTTCAAATTTTTTTTTATTTTTGATGGATTCCATCAGTTCGCGATGGACTACACTGAGTAGGGGCCATGGAGGCCTTGATCTAACATAGATTTATCAATCCAAAGGGAGTAGCTTCCCAGCCAAGGGGAGAACTATCCAACCAAAGGGGTACCTTTCAATTTATAGCAGCTGATTCAGGGAAGAAAGCTCAAAGAATCACATCTTCCACTATAAAAAGACCACTGGAGTGACAAATTAACAAGGTATCATGTCAACTCAACCTGGGGTTGTCCGTCAGTTTGTGACGGTCATGCTAGAAAGGATGCAAAGTAGACTTACATCTACCAAAGTGAAATGACCACCGAGGTAACCTGTTTGTGGAAAATTGATTAAACCTAACCTAAGGGCGACTACTGAGAGAGTGCTAACCTGGGGACTTATCTCTACTAAAGAGTAGTCAGGCAATTCCTATAGGGAGTTCTGCTGACACTACCCTAAAGATAGGATGCATGCTTAGGAAAGGGGCTGCTAGGGGCTTGAATTCTTAATACACAAGCGAATTAATTTATTTGTTTATTTTGTTTTTTTATCATGGACCCTGTTGGTTTGCGAGGGATCATACTGAAGGATCTTATATTAGCCTAGACCTATATCAATTTTACTAAACCAAGAGAGAATTTGTGCATCCACTGAACGGATTCTCCAACCATAGTGGTGGCTACTAGGAAAGGGGGACTGTCCAATCCAAAGAGTAACCCAAGTAGGTCTAAATGGGGGTCACAAAGGATGTGATCCAAATAGAATGCCCACAGGGGAAGGGGCCACTAAGGGCTTTATCCAAAACCCTGGAGAAGATAATTTGCATAGGTATTCTACGGCCAACTCAGAGAGAAAGTACGGGACTCACATCTGTCAAGAGTGGTGTATCCACCGAGTGAGTTGTTGTCAACACAGTGAACATCAACCAACCTAAGGTGCCTAGCACTTTACAACAATCAACTTAGGAAGACAACATCGAGGTCTTACATCCTCCTATATGGCGGGCGATTGTCGAGATAGTCTATCTTACTCGATAGGGCTATCAGACTAGAGGCTCTTGAGTGAATGCCACTAGGGGACTTAAATTAGCTCAAGAGTAGTCAAAAGGAAAAGATCCTCTGGGGGACTTATCTAAAGCCTCAAATATACTCCACCTAGTCAATTCATGGTGGTTAGTTTAAGAAGAAAGTGTAGGGACTCACATCTTCTTAATCAAAATTAGCAATAGCTTTGCTAGGCAGGCTACCATAATAAGGCTCATTGGTTTGCAATGGTCAAGTCGAAGAAAGTCGGGACTCATCTTCGACAAGTGACCAGGTGAGTGATACTTGGCAAGGTAGTATGTCGGCGACCCAAACTACTAATGAGTGAGTGCCATAGGGGGCTTGCTCCCACATCAAAATAGATCGAGACAAAAGATATGTGTTTTTTTTGTTTGTCTTAGAAGGAATAGGATGCCTTTCAGGTTATCTCATACCTACCCTAAACACTCTTGGGGAATTGATGAAATGGTGCCATGAATGGCAGTTGGGATTCCCCACAAGAAAGGTTGTCGCTTGGGTTCTCTTACACCTAACTTAGTTGTGCTAGTCAAAAATAGGATGCCTCTTGGGTTCTCTCACACCTATTCTAGTAGCGTTAGGAAATTGTATTTGATTAATGTTTGTGTTGTGAAAGAAGGATAGGATGTCTCTCGGGTTCTCTTACACCTAACCTAAACATGTCGTGGCAGATTCGCAAACAAGCAGATAATGCTTCAAATGAAGAGATGATTTTGAAGAATTGGATTAAAGTTTTGTTCTTTTGATGATAATTATTTTCAAACATATTTTTATGGGTAATAATTCTTCAAATAGAGCCCATTAATTGGAAGCATCAGATGTTCCCCTTTATAATTAATAAGCTGATAAGATCTTCCTTGGTAATCCATCTCTATGACAAAAGGGCCTTCCCAAGTGAGTTCAAACATGCCTTCCATCTTTCAGCGGGCAAAAATTGGTCTTCTTAGAACTAAAACAAGCTCTCCTACTTGAAAAGCTCTAGGGTGAACTAGCTTGTTGTGAGCTTGAATTATTTTGGCTTTGTATAACTCGAGGTTCTGGCATGCCCGTAGGTGTCTCTCCTCCAAACCTTCGAGGTCTTCTAACTGTAACTTTGCATTCTGCTTTGTAGTGATTTCACTACCCATTGCTATCCTTAGTGATGGGAGTTGAACTTCTAAGGGTAGAACAGCTTCAGACCCATACACTAAAGAGAATGGTGTAGATTGAGTTGGAGTTTTGTATGTGGTGTGGTAGGCCCATAAGGCTTCAACTAACTGCTCATGCCACTGTCACTTGTTGTCGTTGAGCATCTTCTTTAGTATCTGCATGAGAGTTTTGTTGAATGCTTCTATTAGGCCATTTGCCTAAGGGTAGTAGATGGCAGAGTATCTCCAATCTATACCGTATCTTCTAGCAAAGTTGTTGATCTTGGTGCTCTTGAATGCAGTACGATTATAATATATAATTCATCGAGGCACCCCGAACCTATATACGATATGGTTCCTGAAAAATTGGAGCACATGCTGAGCTATAACCTCTCTGACTAGGATTGCTTCCACCCACTTGGAAAAGTAGTCGGTGGCAGCTAAGATGAACCAATGACACTTGGAAGAAGGAGGATCGATAGGACCCATAATGTCAGCACCCCAACACTCAAATGGCCATGAGGCCAATGTAGGATGTAGAATGTTGGGTGGTTGATGTAGGACCACACCATGTACCTGACACTGATGGCATCTCCTAGCCACATTCATGCAGTCTGTAATATCAAAGGCCAGTAATATCTTAGTCTCTTAATCTTTGATTTCATCTTTGGACCTGATTGGTGTGCTTTGCATAGACTTGAAAGTACCTCGATCATGATCTTACGAGCTTTGTCCAAATAGCATAACCACATTTGATCGAAAGACCATCAGTATAGGGTGCCATCCATGAGAGGATAGGAGAGAGCTCTATGTTTCATCTGATGGGCTTGTGATTTCTCTTGAGGTAGTTTACTGGTGTTCAAATAATCTATGAATGGTTGCCTCTAATCTAGCTCCTCATCTTTATTAGCAACGGCAACCTCCCCTTCAAGAAAAAGTCTCTCGATGAGTTCAGCATTAATAAGGGATAGGACATGTCTATTTCAGACCCTTATTGATATGGACTCATCTTCCAAACATGCCAATTCCTTGGAAAGTTTGGCCAAAGCATCTACTACTATGCTCTCTCCTCAAGGGACCTTGTAAATGGTGACCTCAGGAATTTTGGCCAACAACTTTATAGTATACTCATGGTAATGATGAAGCTTGGGTTTGAGAACCTTGTAAGACTTACTAATTTGGTTGATGACCAACTAAGAGTCCCCATAGATATTGATGCTTTTGACACACACTATAATAGCTAATTCTAGACTGACAATCAAAGCCTCATACTTGGCTTCATTAATGGTGCAGGGATTGGAGAGATAGTGTGAGAATCTTATCACATTGCGGTCTGGAGTTAAGAGAACTAGTCCTACCGTTGCCTTTCCTGGAAGAGTAGATTGTGGTTCTTCTCCTTTATGAAAGGAAGTCGCACCATCATAATACATCTCCCAATAGTGATTGTCAACCTCCCTAAGTTTATGATTTGTTCATTAGGGAGATCATCACTGAGCGGGGAATCAACAAGCAGTGGGTGTGCTGCTAAGAAATTTTCTAGTGCTTATCTTTTTACCACATGGAGGGGTACAAATGTGATATCAATTATGAGAGAATCATGGACCAACGTGCCAAACATTTGGATAACATCGACCATGTTATGAGATACTACAATGAATTGATTCTTGAAATCAAGTTCACCTTAAGAGGAATCATATAGTGTCGTAGCTTTTAGGATATAAAGATTAAAGCTAGGAAATGTTTCTCAATAGGCGGGTAGTTCGGTTTAGTAGGAATCAAATGATGGCTGAGATAGTAGAGAGCATTCTCCTTCCCTTCATCATTGGCTTGGGCCAATAAAGCTTTAAGGGAGCTGTCAAATGCAGCTATATAAAGGATCAATAGCCTGGCCGGGATAGGGGCTGCTAGAACTAGAAGCTTCACCAAATATTGCTTGATATCTTCAAAGGGATGTTGTTACTTTTCATCCCACTTGAACTTTGCATCCTTTTTGACAAGTGCTGAAAATGATTTGCATTTTGTAGATAGGTTGGAGATAAAGCATCTTAGATACGCCAACTGCCCGTGGAAGGATCTAAGTTGAGTTAAACTTTTAGGTGGTGGCATTTTTAAGATAGCTTTGATCTTTTTGAGGTCTATTTCTATTCCCGTTTTGGATAACAAAACCAAGGAACTTTCCTGAAGCTACTTCGAATGCACACTTCAGGGGGTTTATTTTGAGGTTAAACTATCTTAATCATTTGAAAGCTACTCTTAAGTCAAAGAGATGGTCTTCCTTGTCTTTGCTATTGACTACTAGATCATCAACATAGCATTCAACTTGATGATGAATGAGTTCATTGAAGATCTGAGTCACGGCCCATTGGTATGTAGCACCAATATTTTTAAGGCCGATCGATGTTCAAAAAGCCTTATTTCTTTCATCCTTAGGGGACATCTAAATTTGGTTGTAGTCAGATGACCCATCCATGAAGGAGAATACTGAATGAGATGAGGTGGTGTCCACCATTAATTCTGGTATAGGAAGAGGAAACTCATCCTTAGGACATGTATTATTTAAGTCCCTACAATTGATGCATATGCAAATTTGGTCATTCTTTTTCTTAACTGGTATGACACTGGCTAACCAGGTAGGGTAATTTTTTTCCCTGATGAAACTAGCATCGATCAATTTCTTGACTTCAGAAATGACCTATTATTCAATTTCTAATCACATGCATCTAGGAGCTTGCTTAATAAGGTTAACATCAGGGTCTATTGCTAGTTTGTGGACTACTACATTAAGAGATAATCTGAGCATTTCTTCATAGCTCCATTCAAAGCAATCCTTAAACTCAATGAATATCTTAACTAAGTCATTGGTTTCTTCTTCATTTGATAATGAACTAATGTATGTTGGGCGTGGATTTTCTTCCATCCCTTTTTTAAGCTTGTCAATAGTTGAATGGATCTCCTCTTTAAATTTTGGGAATGCATATTTGATTTGGAGAATCATCTGGATCATCTGAAGTTTCTAAACATAGTTCCTCATAAGAGTTAGTGTGGTTGGAGAAGGACCTATCAGACTCTAGATGATTGGTAACAAGTAAGCAGTAATCGTCATCATCAATTGGACCCATTGTACCAAATCCTAGTCCTGATCTTGATTGTGCATACCTGCTTCTGTTGTTCCATAGCTTTTTTAGGTATTCTAACCTTTGCTTAGACCATGTATAAGGAATAAACTTTTCTTTGCAGGATTAAAATAAAAGGCGAGTACCAATCAAAAGACAATTCCATTAATTCTTTATATGAATTACCCTCAAGTTCTACATCAGCTTTTGGACTTGAGGATGATGATCCCAATAGGAATCTCTTCAGCTTTGCATCAATGGAAGACTTAGGGGCTTTCTTAATAACTAAACCTTCAACTTTTGGAGAGGAAAATGAGGTTAGAGCTAAAGTTCCTAACTGCTGTCTGATAATTTCACATAAATTTGATTCGAATATATCATGCTTTTCTTGGAGGCCTGGTCTTCATTGCTGTCTAGCTCGAGTGTCACCTCTAATGAAACCCGCTGAGAGGGGTTGGCTAGTATAGTAATCACATGAGACTCATCCACTGAGCTGGATTCCAAGTCTATATGAATAATAGGGGTACTCCTGTGAACTAGAACATAACCCTGTTGGTGGTGCCAACAGGGGTCTTCCACCTCTAGGCCTCTATCTACCTCGCCTTTGGTGGAGGTCGAGTCATCCTACCCACATGTCCATATGATGGAATGAATTGTGGGTGGAATGTGATATGTGGCTCTACTTCTTCCTTGATATTCTTTTTGTTCACTTGAACTTTCATTTTTCTTTTCTTTTTCTTTTCTTTTTCTTTCTTCTTTTTTTTTCTTTTTAATTTGAATTTTGACCAAGTTCATAAGAAAAGGTATTTTAAGGAAGGTAGTAAGTCACATCCTCATATATCTCAACCTCTCTAATTGAAAAGGCTTTTCATCACCTTTGACATAGTACTTGATCCCATCCTTTCAGAACTTGATGCACTGATGGAGGGAGGATGGAATCATCTTGTTCTAATGTATCCAAGGTCTACCAAGCAAAGTAGTGAATGATGTATTTGAATCAATTATATAGAATTTGGCTTCACTCTTCCAAATACCTATCTCCAAAGAGAACTCTACAGAATCTAAAGCCCTCTTTCCTTGTTCTTTGAATCCTCTCAACATCATCCGATCTCCTCAGAGTGTGGAGATGTTGATCCATAAATAGGCAAGGGTCTTTAGACTCATAATGTCCACTGATGCACCTAAATCTACAAGTACTCTGGAAAGTCTAAATATGCCCATGTCCACTATAATGTAGAGGGGACGGTTGTGCTCCATGTCCCCTAGAAGAAGGTCTTCATATGTGAAAGTGACTCCTTGGGCTTCTCGGAAATAATGTGCCTCCTCTCCAATAGCGATCGGTTAAGCTAAGCATATCTCTGGATCAAGAAAAGCCTTGATCAATGATTCCCTCATCTCTTTGAATAAGATAAGGGCATCGTATATGCTTAACTTAGATGGCAACTTTCTTAGGTGAGAGAGAGCATTGTAATCACTCTAGGCTGATCCTCCACAAGCATATCCAAGGGTGGAGCATCCTGTGGAGGGGCTTCTCGATCATCTGAACCAATGACTTATTTCTCCTTATCTTGAGGTGCTGCTCTAGGAGGTAGAACTTTGCCACTAGGGAGGTTGACTTCGGTGATCTCTTGTGGCAAGTTAGTGGAAGGTCCTACCTGCTTGTCAGGCTAATCTACAGCTTCTCTTATGGGACCCTTAGAATCTGAAGATTCCAAGTCTATCTCAAGAGGTGATCCCATATTATTCAGAGAAGGAAAGTCCAACTCTGAATCAGAAAAAAGGAAGATCGAGTTGATATAATTATCATTTAAACTTGGAGAGCTTTCTAAAGAGTAGAGTTAGATAACTAATCAAAAGTGACATAAATATAATTCAAAGTACCTTTATTCCTTGATTTCTTGGATTTTGAAGGAGGTACATAGTAGAAATCTAGTAAAGTAAGTGGGGTGAGGGATTTGATGCCCTCATCTCGATACAAGATGTCTTAGAGAAGAAAGCAAGTAGAGGTGCTCCTTGAAGTAGTAGTTGCAGGAATGGAGGCTGACTCGGTCGGTGGTTGTGCTACTTGGCTATCTAGGCGGCATGGGCTACTCTACTCTTGATGAGCTCCCCTTTCCCTGTTCTCTTTGGCAACTTGCAAACCTTCCTTGATGTTGGAGGTTGGCTCGAAGAAAGTTTCTTGATTTTGAAAATAATTTTCTTAGAGGTTGAGATAAGAGATATCCCAACCTTCTTTTTGGTTTTGAGAGGATGTATCCCCAAGATTACCCTAATGGCGGATGGTTTATTCCACAAGGTATTCCTTTGGGATAATTATGGCTCTTGAAGCTATGCTCAAAGTCCTTGAATGTAAAGCAATCCTCAAAATATGGCTAGCATGCGTGGTAGGGGCAAAAGTTAGGATCATTACTCTTGCCCTTCCTCCGCCTTCTAGCGGGTAGCTAAAAGTCGTTTCTTTAAGAGATTCTTAAAGATTTTCTAACTACTCCCTCTTAAATGAATATGGTTTGTTTAGTTTATCCATAAGAGTAGGTGGATGGTATAGTGTACCTATATGTGTGGAGGAGGCGAGGTGGTGAAGGCCATGGAGGCTGTGGCCGGATGGCCTCGTGGTGGTAGAGAGGTGGAAGTGATTGGAGCTCGAGGTCTCTCATACTTCTCCTGTCACGCTCTTATCTACTCACACCGCCCCGCTTCTTCTCATAAGCTTTCTATGACATTGGCTTTGTAGATTGATCTAGAAAAGGCAACTGCTTTCTTGTGTTAGCCTTGTTGATTAGCTTCTCAAATGTTTTGATGGTAAAACCTTTGAGCATGAAGGCAATCGGTTCATGAATATTCTTAAGTAGAATTTCAATGGCATGTTGTTCAGATAGCTACAGTTCACATTTCATACTCAAATTATGACATCTAAGATTATAATCAATGAGGGACTCACCAGGGTGTTGTTGAGCCATAACGAGATCGCTTACAGTCACCCTTTACTGAGCTCCAACAAACCTCTTAATGAAGAGATGCTCCAACTCAATAAAATTCTTTACAGAACTATTGGAGAGTTCAACATATCAATCAAAAGCTATGCTTGCTAAGCTACTAACGAAGAGACGAAACAAAAGAGCATCACTGCCACCAATGTTCAATAACCGCCCAAAATGTGCCTGGGTTCCGCCATCATCAAGCTATTGAAAGAAGGTGGCACGAAACCCTTAGGATACTGAATGGCATCGAATTCCTCTGGGTTGGGTCTACCCTGTAGAACCAATGATCCTCCTCGGGATTGCACCATCAGTTCTCTCATCTGCTGCTCAGCCATGAGTTTAATGTCATTTTCTTGCATGAAGGTACTATACACTACCTTCTTATACAAGCTTGTGCAGCCCTATTCTACCAGAGGTAAACTCTTAGGCTGATCCAAGACATGCACTAACTTGGGCTGACCTGTCTCTGCAATAGTAGGATACACTGTCGGGGTTTAGTTTTGAAGTGCCAAGACTACTACTAGAAAATCATCAAGCTTCTTCCCCATCCAATCGATTTGTTCATCCTTTTGCTTTAGTTGTTGAAGGAGGTGTTGGATCAAGTAGGCTATTTCATCCTGCTCAGCTGCATCACCTTCCAAATTATGCTGATCATGAAGAAGAGAACCCTTGGTATCTACCATGTGCACTCCTACTGAATCCTCAAACATATCATTTTCATTAAGATCAAACCAGTCATATCCTAGGATCTCCTTCTTCTCCACTAGATACTGAGCTACAATGTCATCTAGGGATTGGTCCAACTAAACAGATACAAAAGATCGAGGCTAATCAGTAGTAGGATCACTATCATGAATAGAAAGATATCTAACCTCTACTGCTACAGAAGAGCTAACCCTATGAGGGCTAAGCTCACTAGAAGAAAGATGTTCTTAGCTTTCACTAGATTTCAATGGAGTAGTACTCCTAGGAGGATCTATGGCCATGGGAATAGTGGTACTGTCTCCTCCTCCCTCGATTATTGCTATCTCCATAGCTTGTTGTGGTGGTGGTGGTGATGGAACAACTACTATACTCTGAGGTCACCATTCCCTCTTCACCACAACTAGGGCAGGAGGTCAAGCAGGAGAGCTCGACCATGCTTCAGTCGGTGGTGCAGATTGAATGGGATCTCTTGGCCATAATCAGATCACCAATGGGGCTCTCTTCTCCCCGGATGCAACCTTCATGGCTTTTATTGGAATAGTGGATGATGGAACATGACCGAGATGGGGGTGGAGTAGGTGGTGTGGACACCACGACTCTCTCTGAGAGCTCTCCTGATGGGTAGTACCCATCATTAAATGTTATCAAGATGATCATCATGCAAGATTAATGGGAAAGTCCATGAGGGAAAAGCCGCCATACCTACATCTCTTTTTGCTAATAATCTGCACTGATACTCGGGCCTCCCTAGCCCTTTCCTATCTGATGTGTTTGCCCACACTGCAGGGGATGACTGAACATAAATCAAATTGAGCCCCAAACTCTAATCGTCCATAAGCTTCGCCAACTCAGTGTAAAATTGCTCTAAGTCTGGCATACAACCGTCTCCTCTCACTGATAGAGGCTCAAACTATACTACTGGTGGAGGTGAAGC
Organism: Cymbidium sinense; assembly: GCA_021442155.1. Lineage (NCBI taxonomy): Eukaryota > Viridiplantae > Streptophyta > Magnoliopsida > Asparagales > Orchidaceae > Cymbidium > Cymbidium sinense. The sequence goes on from CM038223.1 coordinate 28,961,828, forward strand.
TAAAATCCTCCTAATGCCTTCCTGTCCATCAACCAGGGAGGAGGGGGTGAAATTTGTTCTCTATGATAAGAGGAGACACTATCCTAAGTACCTCCACTACTGCATACTGGGAAACTACCTCTAGCTCCTTCGCTATATGAGTGTGATACTGCTTGATCATGTGGTTCTTATTTTAGCATTGAGTCCTGGTGGGATGAGCAGTGCAGGAACTAGACCCTACCTTGTAGGTAGGGGAGACAATCCCTAGAATCAGGGGAGCCTTCCCCTTGTAGGTAGCCAACAAGTGGGTGCTAGCCCGTACTGGGATAGAAAGGGGAACCACTGAGCACGCTGGCATTAGGACTGCTACTGCTACGGGAACTGCCACAGCCTTCCTCTTTAGTGAGAGAAAATTTAAGTTAGATGGCATCTCAACCTAAATGATCAGATTTTACCCAGTCACCACGCTCTTATTGACTGTTGTGAGGGTGGTCCCCTCATAAGTGATCCTAGCCCCCTCAAACCTCGCCAAAATGAATGAGGTGGGAGAAGTTAGACTTTGGGAGGCTGGCCCAATCCAAGGCCAAATCCATCTAGAAAGAAAATGTGATCACGTACTACTATGCTACCATTTGAATGAACTAAATTGAACAGAACTGAACTAAACTAACTGAAACTGATTGAAAGTCTGCAATATTGAAAATAAGTTCGAATCAGATTTTTTGCTTTAATTCATTTTTTAGAATTTGAACCAACACTCAACAATTTGAATATGGTAAGTGGGGCTCTTTGATTTTGGAGATATTTTATTTTTGAATTTAGAATTGAAAAGGAGATTTTTGAATTTAGAATCCATTTTCAACAAATTTGTGTATGTTGGAAATGGGTTCAAATATTTTGAAGAGATTGATGCTTCCATTGGTTCATATTTAATTTTGATTTTTAGGACCCTTATTTTTATTTGAGTATGTTAAAAAGGGTCAATTGATTTTTTGATTTGTGATTTTGGAATTTACTCACTTAAATTTGGGTATGCTAGTGAGGTGTTTGAAAATAATTTTCTTCTTTTTGCTTTATTTGTGAATTATGTGAATTTGAATGGAATCTTTAGCAAATTTGGGTATGCTAAATGAAGAATCCAAATGTTTTGTTATTTTGAAAAGAGGATCTTTACTTAGCAAATTTAGGTATGCTAAATAAAGGATCCAAATGTGTTTTATTTTGATGATTTTGAAAGAGGATTCTTACAAATTTAGGTATGCTAAATTCAAATGTGTTTTTGTGATTTTTTGATTTTGAAGAGGATCTTAGAATTTAGGTATGTAATCAAATTTTTTTTTTTGAAAAGAGGATTTTTACTTAGCAAATTTAGTATGCTAAATAAAGGAAATCCATGTTTATTTTGATTTTTGATTTTGAAAAGTGGATTTACTTAGCAAATTTAGGTACTAAATAAAGATCATGATGTTTATTTTGAAAACATTATTATTGACTTTATTTTTGAAAAGATGATTGTTGATTTTATTTTGAAAATGAAATCTTCATTCAATAAATTGAATGAGGATATTCATTTGTGATTTTGAAAATATGATTGTTGATTTTGATTTTTATTGAAAATAAAATCTTCATTCATTAAATTGAATGAGGGTGTTCATTTATGCTTTTGAAAATATGATTTTGGATTGATTTTTTTGAAAATGTTATTCAATTGTGAATGAGATGTTCATTTTGATTTTGAAAATTTGATTGTTGATTTTGATTTTTAAAAATGAAATCTTCATTCAATAAATTGAATTAGGATGTTCATTTGTGCTTTTGAAAATTTGATTGTTGATTTTGAATTTTGAAAATAAAATCTTTATTCAATAAATTTAAAGAGGATGTTCATTTGTTCTTTTAAAAATTTGATTGTTGATTTTATTTTTGAGAATGATCTTATATATAACAATCATGAAGATTGTTAGATGAGGTTGATTTATGAAAATTTTGTACAAATATTTTATTATGTGCATTTTAAAATGGTGCTTTTTGGAAATTAATGTTTTTATAAAGGATTCATTTTTATTTATTTTTAGAATGAACCTTACCCTACCATAGAAATGGTAAGAAGGAAGTCTTTAATTATTTCTTTTTTATTAAATTTTTATTTTATTGGGAAACCAATGGGGTTTTAAGACCTACATAGTGAGGTCCTAAAACCTAAAGATGTGGCAGCTGATGAAATAAGTGCCAATGGAAAGAAGGATAGTCTGGATCATATAAAATACAAATCCACTATACTTGGAGACAATGATCATTTACCAAATATGGAGAGGAACCTCCCCGAGTAGAAAAATCTATGGTGAATTTTCTCTTCATCTATCTTTGAGATAAATAAAAATAAAAAAATAATACCACCTTTGTTGGACACCACAGAGATGTTCTTATTAGGGTGATCACATGATATGAGGAATGATGTACTATCTTGAGAGGAAGTCACCATCCTACAATGGACCTAATCACCTTAATAATGACTCCAGGACTATGGGTCTTGGATATACAGATTCTTCCCTACTTTACATGGAAAAAAAAGTAAAGCAAGGTTTATTTTAAATGGGTTCATTAAGTTCCCTATGGAGGCAAGCCCCATAATTAGTATATCTAAGGAATGAGATTCCTTAGAATACTCGATTAAGGTAAATGATCATTGTCTCCAAAGATTTCAAAGATAGGACTATCAATCATTGGTTTATTTTTAGAAGATCAAGTGGGATTGATCAAAGGAGGGAGTTATTATCAAAAAGATAAGTAGGGATGCTCATGATACTAGAAGCCTAGTAGCATCCCAAACTATCTATGGTTGGGCTTTATATTTTTTTGAAGTGATTTATTTGTTTGAGTTGAATTTTTATTAGAAATCTAGACTTATAATTCCATGACACAAGATCATGGAAATGCCTAAGTGAGGATTTATGCTTATAGCCCATAGGAAGTAGCAACCTCAACCTAAATCTAGGAGCTTTGGCGAGGGGGCCAAGCACCTAAATCTAAGGCAAAATGGGTATGGTTTACCTCCACAAGAGAGATAAACCACCCTTGTTGGACTTACAGGGTGGCGCCAACTAACTCCTCCTACAATTTTAAATACATGTAGGCAAGTCATATGCTTTTGCAAGATAGTTAAGTATTTATTTAAGAAAGAGTCCTTAAACACACTCCCTGAGAGACTAGATCATATAGGGCATGATTAATGACTTAAATCTAATGAAAATTTTATTATATTTTATTTTAATTTTTGGATAATTAATTTTACGTAGGCTATGGTATCCATATGCCTAATGCATGAGAAATTTGATTATGGGCCAAAATCAACAAGAAGGAGGTGTGTTTCCACCATGGCTCTCAAAGGTCAAGCCAAGTTCTCTGGCAAAGGTGGAAGCTCTCCATAAGCAAGAGTGAAGCAAGATGCTTTTTATGCATGATGTGAAAACATACAACGTCTAAGGGGTTACTTAATGTTTTATCTTGTTTTATAACCTAGGCATTAGGTGAGGTTATGAGTTGTTAATTTTTAGTTTTGACTTGATTAATTGGGTAGAAAATTTATTTTTCCTTAAGAGCCTAATTGCATCTAGGCCATTCATCAAAGCATGGAAGAAACAAGGAAAAATGCCATCTTAATGCATAAGCTAAACAAACATCAAATAATTTATAAAGCTAGAGCAAAAGAATAAGAGGCCTTTTGTGGTTAGGCTCCACCGTACAAACCCAAAAAGACAAATGTGGGTAGTCGAGCTCTACCCTTATATAATCCGGATTACAAATGAATTAATTACAATCAATAATAGAACTCATGTTATGGGGGTCTTCTTTCTTCTTTCTTCTTTTCTTCATTTCTTTCTTCTTTCTTCTTTCTTCTTTCTTTTTTCTTGTTTTGGTTGGTTGGAATGTGGTTGCTCCAAAGGCTTCACATGGGGGCGTAAGATATAATCTTATGACCAATGTTCATCCTAATCCCCCATAACATTCATTCAAAATTCAAATTGCAAAAATTACATGAAAATGGGAAAAGTAAATCTAACTAAAAGTTGTAAAATAGAGATTAGCTAAACACATCACACAATCCCAAGCATGTATATGAATAAATTGGTAGCATTTATTTTATTAGGTAACCAATTCACGACATTAATTACACCTAATAAAATATCACATCAAATAAATCAACTCAAATTTCCTTCCCCAACATAGACTATGGTATTTCGCCCCATACCGTGAAACTTGTGTGTGGTATGTATTAGCTAGGCTTTAAGGTTAAGATTTTCTAAGTGTGATTTCATTTAAATGATTTATTTGATTTGTTAATTTTATTTGGTGATTTGATTTGGTTTGAGTGAACCCACACTTAATTACTAAGTTGTAAAGAGAGGAAAAGAGAAGAGGAATTCTCTTTCTTCCCTACCTTAAGTAATTTCTAAGGTATATTCATTAATGATTTTTCTTGAGTGAATGTTTTATTATGTGATTTAATTAATCCTAAGTTTAGATTGCACTAAATAAACCTATTCAAATAAGAAAGGCATTTTAGGATTAATTAAAGTATCATAAAACATAGAACACTTTATTTCTTTCCAACATGTGTATCATGCATATGAAATGATCCTAAGCATATCTTGACATGCAAATGCACATATTTAGCACACCTTATGATGGATGCTAAGAGATGTTACTTAAGAAAATTTGGATGTTTTATGATGCATGATTTTGTTAAGTAGAAAAAGAGAGGGGTTCTTTTATCCATTAATCAAATGCACATTTACATGTATGAAATACATATGAGTATGATGCCATTATTTTCTACACTAGGGGTGTAAGGTACAAGACCTACTTGGGGCTAAAAACCTCAAGAGTGTCCGTAATATACCACTTTTCCTAAATACATGTGCATGTATAAAAAGAAATGAATGGAAAAAAAAATCATGCAAAAAGGTTTATATGTTTGATTTGGTTATGCAATTTAGATGTATAGATGTGAAGATTCTTCTTAAAGGTTAACATAGGAATGAATAGTAATGGATTTCAACAAGTGTCGTGTTCTTTTCAAGTGAACTATACACTTTGCAAACCCTATTGAAAATTATGTTAACACAGAAGAGAAGGAAAAGCCACATAATACACATCTTATATTGTATTCACATGCAAGCTTATAAGTAATTGTGAGTAGCATACCTTTCATTTAACATCTTTGACTTATAGTTTTCAAAAATAATTTTTGGATTTAATAGTGATAATAGCCATTCATATTCTTACTTTAGCAAAAACATGTAATTTGATATAAAGGAAATATTTCATTTAAATTTGTTTTTCAAAAGACATGGATGCATGATTTCATATGACATACACCATTTAGCATGCTAGGAAAGAAATAAAGTGATGTAAGCATATAACTTCACTCACCTTAATTAATTCCTAAAGACAATCCTATGGAATAAGATTATTTAAAGTGAATCAAAGTTGTTTAAAGAGATTTTTGTTTTAATTTTATGTTTGATTTGATCTTATGAAATGTGAAAAGGTTTGCTAGCCCTAACCCATCTCCCACATATATGTGTTATTTTAGTTTGATTTTTAGAACCATTAGATTGATTTTATGTTTAGGTAAAGGTGTGAATTAAGTTCATTAATTATCCCTTACCTACACCTCCTTAACATAACTAACCTAACAATTATGAGCCAACATATGATATGCAACCACATTGAATTCAAATCAGCAATGTACCCTAAGAAAGAAAGGGCCTAATGCAATTGGCTCACAATTATTGATTAATTATGCTAAAGGGTTTAATTAGGTACTTTCAAAACCTTCCCACACATGTGGGTTGGAAATAATTTCCTTAAGCTTACTTAGGTTATTGCACACCTAAGTATCTACACAACAAAGGATTGATTAAGTTTAGATTGATTTTGAGAATTCAATTAAGCTAATTAAGCAAATTATTAGTGGATTAATCCTTAATTAGGTTTGGATTAAGGAAGAAAGGGGGTTTAGGGAATAGCTTAAGAAAAATATCCCAAAATTATTTCATAAACCTCCTATTTACTTAAATAATATTTAAATATTTTAATTAAGTCATTAAATCACTGTTCACATGCTTAATTACCTTTAATTACATTAAGAGAGTGATTAGGGATTCATTAATTGATTTTCCTAATTAACTCATTGATAAATTCTAAGAAAATTAGGGGAGACATAGGTCATCCCCCTGAACATGCCTAAGAAGTTTGGAATTATATAATGAAATGATTAGGGAGTAATTAGGGTTATTAAAATTTTAAATAAACTTTAATTAAAGAAAATTCACTGTTCAAAATCAATTAAAAATAATTTTATATTATTCCTCATTGAATTATTTTTAAAATGAGCCCTCATTCATATTTTTCTATGTTTAATAATGTATTTTTTATGTTTCAGTGATTAAGGATAAATAAATAATGCTAATTATATACTAATCCCATCGACGCCACGTGGACCGCTGATGCAGCGTGCGCTTTCCATGTGGCACGAAGGGATTGATTATTTAAGTCATCAAATCAGTTGCACAATCAGCCGACAGCACTACACACTATCCTTTGGACCGTCCGATCAAAGATCAAATGGTCAGGATTAAACCTGCAATTTCTAAAGGAATTAATCATCTGATCTAGATCATTTAATCAAGCGTCCATCCAAAACATGCAGGATGGATGGTCCATGATTCATCCCTGCCCTCGCCTACAGGAGATGGCGATCGTCCATCCTCTAAGGCTTGATCCAAGCTCACTTGACCTCAGATTGGGTAGGAATTCAACCCACATCATCAAGAGGTGTGGGGAAGAACATCCATAGTCAATTTCAATTGGGATGATACTTTCCTTCACAAAGGACCAAAGAAAATTCCTCCTAAGCTTGATTTTGATGCATACCTCGACGGAGGCTATCACTTACGCTCCCAAACACCAAGGTAGCTTCGTCTAGTGGAGATGAAGCCCTGTTGAAAGTTTGAATGCTTGATATGGAGTGGATCTTCCTATTAGCTAAAGTGAGCTCCAATGGCTTGCAGCTTTGGTCTAGCTCCTCCTTCCCATGGGTTGATTATTTGGGATTTGATTTGGGTGAGCTTGATTGGGTCCTGTGATGGTGCTTGCAAGAGGAATTAGAGTTTGGTGGTGAATTGAGCAAAGTGGAATTTCTTCCTACCTTCCATATTTTCGGCTTAAGGAAAATGAGAATGGAGAATTAGCAAGAGCTTGGGGATTGCTTGAGAGAGGATGGGGATCCTGCCTTAGGTCTCTATGGTTCAATCGAGTGGAAGTGATGTCAAATGAAGTTGAATTAGGGGGAGTATATCTCCTCCTACAAGGATCGAACGGCTGTGAGCTATCCTTCCATTTTGATCAAATTAATCACATGGAATGGGTTTGTTAGGCTGTTAGAGGTGCCATGTGATTTGGTTTTGGTAGAGGGATGTAGTGGAGGAGCTGCCCATGTGTTAAATAAGTGTGGGAGTGATTCCATGTGGAGAATTTTCCATTGGGTTGTCAATTTTTACCTTTGGTTGGGTTTGGATAACCCAAACCCATTGGGTCATGTGCACCACACTCATTAGTGTCCATTTGGTCCACTAAGAGGGTGCTAAATGGACATGAAAAGGATTTCACCAAATTCCAAGTGGAATTGGTCATAGGTTACCCCTTGACTTAAGGGTAAATTGGTCATTTGGCTTTGATTTCAATTTAGGTAGATTTGGAATAGTTTGAAATTAGGTTGTGTCAATTTTCAATGAATTTGGAGTTTATTTGATATCATTTGGCTCATGTTGACCAATTTAGGTCAAAATGGGTCAACTTTGATCAAGTTGACCAATTGATCAAATTGGGTCAAACCAAGGGTTGGGTCAAGTTCATATGACCATTTGGAGTGGTTTGGTATCATTGGTTTGGTTCAATTTGGTTTGTATTTGGTTTTGGTTCATTTGAATTCATTTAGGTCAAATGGGACAAGTTCACCAATTTGACCCATTTGACCCAATTGGGTTAGGTCATGGGTTAGTTTAGGTTTGGTTCATCATTTGAAATGGATTCCAAGCTTTGGTTTCAATCAATTTTGGTTTGGTTTGATTTTGGCTTCATTTGACCTTTTAGGTCAAGTTGAGCTCATGGTAAATTTAGCTAGGTTGGGTCTAGTTGGCCAATTGAGGCTTTGGTCAAGTTCAAAGTGATTTAGAATGAATTTGACCCATTGGTTGTAATCAATTTGGCTTAGATCAAGATTTGACATATTTTGAATTTTTAGGTCAACTTGGGTCAACTTGGGTCAAGTGGCCAATTAGGCTATGTTTGGCTCAAATGATGACTTGGTTAAGTTCAAACATTGATGATGAATTGGTTTTGATTCATGGTTTCAATCAGTTTGGCCTATGGTGGATTTTGGCTAGTTTAGGTTCATTTGGATCAAATATTGACTTGGTCAAAGGCTAGGTTTGACTTAGTTTGACCCAATTTGAGTGATTGATCATCTTATGATGATTGTTGGTCATAATGTGAGGCTTAGATGGGCTTAGTTCAATCCAATTTGGGTAGGATTAGAATTTGGCTCAAAAAGGTGCTTTAGGTAACTTTGGGTCAAGTGAGCCTAAGTGGGTCAATTGACTTGATCAAGGCTTGATTCAAGTTTGATTGAACTCACATATGGTCTTACGATTGAAATATAAATCCATTTGCAAGTGATTTGGAGTCAAATGGGTTTTGATTCATTTGCCAATTTCAAGTTCAAAGAATGAACATGGGTTTGATTTGGGTTTGAATTTTGTACTTAGTTTTGATTTGATGATTGAAGTTTGTGTTTATGTTTGGATTCATGATTGAAGGATTGATTGAATCATGAAGAAAATCCAAGGGTTTGGATTGATTTGGGGTTGATTTGGCTAATTTCAAGAATTTGACTTAAAAGGGTTTAGGTTGGACTTTGATTAGATTTGGATTTGAGTTTTGAATTTAGTTTTGGGTATTTGAATTTATATTTCATTTATATTTGTGAATATAAATGATAATATAAATGGGTCATGAGAAAATCTTTTGAATTTGGAATTATTTGAATTTGATTTGAGCTAAGTCCATAAGATGGAATCAAAGGGACTTAGGAAAGATTTTGGATTTGGACTTAAATTTAGGATTTGGTTTTGGTTATTTAAATTTAGATTTTATTTATATTTTTGAATATAAATGAGAGTATAAATGGGTTGATTTGAATTTGGAGTTTGACTTGAAAGAAGAAAGTGAGGATTTGGTTCAAGCTACAAGGTAGTCAAGTTTCCCTAACACTCCTAAGGCATGACATATTCCTATGGCTAACTTTTCTAAGTCTCTAGGGTTGGGTTAAGTATTCACCAAATCGCTAAAAGTGTCTTAAGACTAAGGAACTCTTAGTGTCTAAGAGGAGTCCTATGTTTAAAATGAAGGGTTGAGAGCTCATTCTAAAAATGAGGTCAACAGTTCCTAAAGAACCTAATGCAATTGGCTCATAATTAAGGATTAATTAAGTTAAATAATCTAATTAAGTAGTTTTATGATTTTCCCACACTTATGGGTTAATCATAATTTTCTTAAGGAGTCTTTATGTTATTGAACACATAAAGAGGAACCCTTAATCTCATTGTTAATTATCTAATATAATTAATATTTTAATTTGATTTGATTATAACATTTAATTCATTAATTAACCATTTAATTAATTACCATTTTAATTAATCCTCTTAATTTGAAATAAATTTTGGAAAGAGACTAGGAAAGAGGTCTTAATCACTCTCCCACATCCACTTACTATTAATCAATGATTAATAGGCTTTATTTAATAATTTTTGCTATTTTGAATGCTAATTAATCGTTAGATTAATTAAGGGGGTAATTAAGACTTGAAACATCAATTTCTCAAATTACCTAAGCAATAAATTCGAAGTAAATCATGGGAGCTAGAGATCATCCCATAAAATTGATTCCCCAAATTTAGAATGTATTAGCCAAGTGATTAGGGATTAATTAAGCTAATTAAGTGGACATTCAAACCCTAATTAAGCCTTAATTACTATTCAAAATCAAATGGGAATATTTTTATATAAATCTCCAATGTTTTACCTTTAAATGAGTATTATTTGCAATTTCCTAGATTTTTATACAATTAGTTATGACTTTTCAAAGTTTCAGTGCTTAAAATGGATAATTAGTCTTAATCCCATCGATGCCACATAGATCACTGATGTGGCACACTTTCCACATGGCACTGTAGGATTGGTTATTTAAAATCATTTGACTTAGTGCTGATGTGGCGGTGGTGGATGCGCTTTCATCCCCACCGTTTGATCTAAGATCAGATGATGAAGATTAATCTCGCAGTTCCAAAAAATTAAATCGAGATTAAATCTAACAAGAGATCACGATCGTCCATTCCAATCTCATAGAACGGACGACGGATGATCTATCATCCTCCAAGCGATGAAAGATAGACATCATTTGCCTTCCTCTACCCAATTTGAGCTTGCCGAAGCTCGGGGAGGCTCGAGATCGATCCCACACTTTCACGAGGTTGATCTACAAGGATCCTACTATTGGATTCACACGACATTCACATTTCCTTCAGAGGCCTAAAAATATTGGAAAATACTCGGCATGCTAGAAAATACCTCGCCAGAGCTTTGGACCAGTCGCTAACAGATCGGGGTAGCTTCACCTTGAAGGGCGAAGCCCTGTTGAGAAGACGGTGCCTTAATTCCTCGCTAACGGTTCTGTGGGTCAACTGTTGCTGAAAAACTCGCCTGAGTTATGCTTGGAGGGGCTTCTGGTGCTCGAATCTAATTTTCCACATCATCTTAATATATTCTTTTCAAATATCATTTTGATTTTTATGCTTAGAAAAATACTTTATTTTGTTTAAATATCATTAAGGAATGTTTCACTCATGCATGCATGTATATATGAGTATTTCAGATTTTATATTAAATAGGAATTTAGATAAGTAATATATGTGTATATATATGGATATGCATGTAATTTTAAAAAAAAAATTAAACACATGCATATATAAGTATACATACACATACATTAAATAGTTGTAAGTACTTGCTAATATTAAACCAAAAGGTTGAGGTATCAAGACCTCTTTCGGACTGGTAGTGATGTGCTCTCAGGTTATGCTAACTAGCTATGTATATGTATTTATAAACAAGCATTTAAAGGAATATATTACTTTAAATATTATTTGTAATCAACAAGTTTTAAATAATAAATAATTTAATATACATATGCATCTTTCTTTGCATTCTTTTAAGCACGTGTCATTATCAAACTAGGGAGCTGAGATATCAAAGACCTCTTTCAGATTGGTAGCCCAACACCCCCAACTATCCAGATTAATACTTTAGAGGTTGCATTGATGATATATATGGTTATTATTATTATTATTATTATTATTATTATTATTATTATATTAATATGAACAATTTATAAACAAAGAAAGTAGTTTTGAGATTTACTTATGATAATAGCATTAATGACATAACACATAAAATTTTTTATACATGAATGAATGAATATGTACTCAAACACACTATAGAGAGGAATGACTTAGTGTCACAAAGCAATCTACTTAAACCATCAATCCTAAACTAATCACATGAGCATGGCACAACTTAAATAATTAATTTTTTAACTTAATATATTTGAATTAATATTATTTAGACATATTTGAGGGTATTAGACACTCTAAAATTATCCTACAACCCTTTCTGCTCATTATGTGAAAAGTTTTAAATGATTTTGATGATTTAATCAAGGTTTAATAACCATTTAATATAATTAGGCTCAAAGAACTTTAAAATTTTAATTAGACATGAAATATAAGCCCAAAAATTATGAAAAGTTTTTGGAACATGCACTAACATAAATAAACCCATTCAAAAAATTCTAATACATTTGGACTTATAATTTATAACTAATTAAGTAAATAAAGAAAATCATAAATCATTGATTACACTCAAAATACCCCAAACCAAATTAGGACTTTTAATTTATTGAAAATCTCTCGATTAGTAGAGCGTAAAGAGAGGTTGATCAGAATTTGTGGAGACCTACACAACTAGTTATAGATTTTCTAAGTCCTAGGCCATTTAATGATTTATTAATTGCTAATTAATCTTCATAATTGTGGTTTTGAATTTTAATGATAACTAGAGATCTTGGTAATTTTTCCTAGGTGTTTTCATGATAGGTGATCGTATTTATGCATTTAAATATAAGTTTGGTAATTTTTAGGATTTTTTTAATTAAATGGTAAGTAAATTTGATTATTAAGTACTCTAAAATTCAAAACTTTTCATCCAATCATCCAAATTCCATGAAAATTTTATGAGAAGTGTATATTGAAGTGATTAACCAACAATAAATATTTTAAGTTAATTAATCATGTATTTTATGATTAATTAAGAAATTATTATTTTTAAAATTTTTAAAATTATCCTAGAAATACTTATCAAAATTTAGAGTTCTTAATTTTGTTCGATTCTTCTCTGAAATATGCATCCAAAAAGGGGGTCATTTGTAGTTTTTGGCATAATGGTTAAGCTTTTATGAATTTTTGAAGTTTGCGCTCAATAAATTTATTTAATTAAATTTTTAATTCATTATTAAGTCTAATTAAGTGTTTATTTTTATGATTTTTTCAAATCTAGAGACTGTAGTTCATTTTTATAGAGTCCCTTATTTTGGAAAAAGAATTTTCAATCATTTTGTTATTTTTCTATAATTTTTTATATATTTCAATTAATTATTCTTTCTAAATTATCCTAAAAGAACCTCAAAAATTATATATTTTGATCTATGAGTTTGATTGACTTGAAATTTTTATGATTTGTAGATATTAATAATAAGATCTTACACTAAAAATTTAAATTAGTCTGAGTTAAATTTTGATAGTTATTAAGAAATTTTTCTTGATGATAATTTCTTAATAAACCTCAAAACGTTTAATAAAACTTAAGGATTTTAATTTTTTTTGGATCCCTCTCTTAAATATGCATTCATAGAGGCATTGCTTGTATTTTTTTATTAAGTGGTTTATTTATGGTGAATTTTTGATGTTCTAGTTCAAATAAATTAATTAATTGAGTTTTAATTCCATATTAAATTCTAATTGAGTAATTTTTGAGATTTTAAGTAATTTGGAGGGCTTAAATATGTTCTCTATGTTCTAGGTTTTATGTTAAACTATTTTGAACCATTTTGATGAGTTTTAATAATTTCTATGATATTTAAATTTTTATTTTTTCAAAAATCAAGCAATGAATTTTAAAATTTAATAAATCTTAAACTGGAAACTCATTTGGCTTGAAATTCTTATGGTATGTGGGAATTAACATCAAATTCAATCCTTAAAAATTTTAACTCAATTAGATTTGTATTTTTGAATTAAATAAATAATTTTATGTTTCATAATTTTCAAATTAATCTCAAAAGGCCAAACAAAATTTGATGATTTTGGGTTCATTAGATTCCTCTCAAAATGGGGAATACATAATGGGCTTATTAGTAATTTTTGATTGTGTAGTTTAATTTATATGACTTCTTGCAGTTTCAGCTATTTTCTAGTAATTTTAGATCCAAAAATTCACCTATTTTTTTTACTTAAACTAATAAGCGTTGATGTGGCATTTCTTTATGTGTGTCAACACCCAATTGGACCATGTAGAAATGGCATAGATTAGGTGAAAAATAATTATATTTGGACAATCCATTTTTTAAATTGGATAGTCCATATCAAAGATTGTTTGTAATAAATCAAAAATGAGGATCTAGTTATGGCCATCAATTCTAATCAAGTAGAATGGATGGCCCTAGGCTTATCTTATTAATGGGAGTTAGACTAAGGAGGGAGGTTGGATGGAATCCATCCCAAAGCCACTAGATTTCATGATTTTTAATAATCTTCACCAAAAATTGCTTTATTTTATATTGGGGTGTTCAAAATGAAAAATGCAATGAGAATCTAAGGGAAAATTCTAGAATCACATCATGTTTTTTACAAACATCAAATCTATTACTTACTTGTGAGATTTAAAATTTCCCTAACTCAAGCTAATATTGAGTGGATTTTTTGATTTGGAGATAATCCTTGGGTTGAGGTGAAGCTTTCAAAATAATTTGCCTGCTTACCTCCCCTCGGATTGCTTGAACCACCAAGTGCCATCGCATCTTCATAGGAATCTGCCTAATTTTTGTGTTTGTGTTTGAAAAAGAAGGAGGATGAGTTGGTTTTACTTCATGGGAGGTGGAAAAAGTGTTTTTAGCTATAAAAAAAAGAGAGGTTTTGTGCTTCTTTTCTCCACCTCTTAATAGTTGGCCAAAAATCTCCATAGGAAGGTCATATGGAGGTGTGATCATTAATGGTGGGCATCTAGCATTCATGGTGTGAGGTGGTTGAGTGTATTAAATTACTCAAATATAAGCTAACGGAGTGATGTAAGGTGATGGTGAGGGGATGTGAGGAGATGGTGGGTTTTGGAGCTTTGCACTTTTTCCCCTTTTTCTCCTCCCCCACCTTTGACTTCCCTTCCCTCTCTCCATGGATAAAGTATCAGCTCATACATGTATATATTGGGTGAGGTTAAGTGTGCATGAGCTTGGTTTAGGTTTCATGTGATGTCTTTATATTTGGGTTAGCTTGGGTTAACTCAATTGGGTTCAAGTTGGATGAAATATTTGGTTTGATCAGTTTGGGCTTAGATATGCTTTAATCATCTTTAGTTCATAATTTATGTTGGTTGAGTTTGATTGATTACAAATTGATCCAGATTTATTTTAGATTTGACCCAAATTGGCCTAATCGAGTCAATTAGGGTTTACATAGGTCCATTGGCCAAATTGGACCCAAAGAATACTGGATTGAGTTCAATTAAGTGTCCTAAGTAATTTTGAGTGATCAATTTGATTTAATTGCAATTCATTTTTATTTCTGCTCAAAATAGTTTACATAGGTTGATTTGGTTCAATTTGAGTCAAGTTGACCAATTAACCAAATTGGCATGAGAGACTATTGGGTGATGTTCAAATA
Organism: Cymbidium sinense; assembly: GCA_021442155.1. Lineage (NCBI taxonomy): Eukaryota > Viridiplantae > Streptophyta > Magnoliopsida > Asparagales > Orchidaceae > Cymbidium > Cymbidium sinense. The sequence continues at coordinate 28,976,919 of CM038223.1, forward strand.
TTACTTTGAAACATGTAAGAGTGATTAGTTTGATTCAATTTAGCTTGAGTTTGATTTTGGGCTAAGTTGGGTTAGTTAGCCAAATTGGCTAAGTTGGGTTAATTAGCCAAATTGAGTTCAATTAATCATTGAATTATGTTCAAAAATTAATTTGAAGTATTTTGATATACTTAGTTTATCTTAATTTGGTTTAGATTTAAATTGAATATTATTTTTGCTTCAAACGGTCCAATTAGGCTTACTTGGGCTGTGTGAGCCAATTAGTTGAATTGGATCTTAATTAGCCTCTAACTAAGTTTAATTAAAGTTTTAAATGGTTTGGGTATGTTCAATTTTCTTAAGCTTGGATTTATTTTAGGTTTAGCCCCATTATGCTTAAATGGGTCATGTTAAGTTGATTGAGCCAATTGGTCAAATGGGACCTCAAATGGTTGTGATTTGGTTTTGATTGGTGTTTGGGATTCATGCAATCAATTGATTAAAATCAATTTAAATTTTGGGTGTCTTGGATCAAATATGTTAATTTGAGTTAAGTGGGTTAGTTAGCTCATTTGAAGCCAAGTGCATTTGGTTTATAATCAGGTTTGTGTTTGAAGCTAAGATTAGCTTGAAAACATTTTAGTTTAGTATGTAGGGGTTTAAGTTAGTTTGGGCAAAGTGTGGTCCATTAGTCCAATCAAAGTATCATCCTAAGATAGATAGAGTCTTTGGGTTTGAGTATCCTCTTAATCTCTTGAAGTGTCCTAACATTAAATGAGAAAGTCCTAGTGCCAAAATAAAAACCTTTTGTTAAAAGAGAATAGATGTCAACCTCACTAAAAGTGAGGTCAAGATAGTCATAGAGGCTACTTTCAAAATCAAAATAAAGTTCCGCATCAACTATGTGATAATCTCTATGATACATACAATCGTATAAAACTACTTGCAAATAAAAGGCATCAAGAACATAATTTTCAAATTGGAGACCTTGTTCTTATTCAATTATAACCTTATTAACACATTTCAATTCATCAACAATTATATTTCAAACTTTCCAAATGATATTATAGACATTTTACTGTACTTAAATGCATTGGAAATGCGGCTTACAAAAGGATTTTCCACCCACAACCAGAACATCTAGTTTTCATGTCTCTTTATTAAAATCTTATCAAAATAATACTTTGTTTCATTCTCTTATTTTACCTACAAATATATTTGAAAGACATCAAGTAATTAAACCATTAGTAATATTGCAGCAACGTTACAATACATAAAGGGAAGCCATTCATGCATCTTTTAATTCAAAGAGAACGACTTTAACCAGAAGATGAGTATTGGATTTCATATTTAGATTTGGTAGAGGCTTACCTAGATTATTTCCCTTAAGAAAAAGTTCTATTTCTAAGGGTGGACGTATGGTATAGAGTTAATTGAGCAAAATTCAATGGAAACTTGTTAAAATCCTACTTGCAGGCATCAGCATCCGTCTTAGCAACATATATTTATATAAATTAATTATTTCATTTATGATCACCAATTTTGTCATTTTTATATTAGCAACCATAGGCTTTTATTTTTACTTTTTCCATTTTTTATCTTGGTCACCCTCTTTAAATAAGGAGCATGATAGCTATATAAAGAGGAATGAATAAATCTTTTATGTTCCTCTATAATATAAAGAGGAATGAATAAAATCTTTTTTATTTATTTTCCTCTTCTCTACTTATTTGTATTCTTTTTATTCTTCTTCTTCTTCTTCTTCTTCTTCTTCTTCTTCTTCTTCTTCTTCTTCTTCTTCTTCTTCTTCTTCTTCTTTTTCTTCTTCTTCATCATCATCATCATCATCATCATCATCACCATCATCATCAAGATTATCTTCCTCTTCTTCTTTCTCTTCTTAATTCTCTTAGGCTCCATGAAATTATCATGGTTCAATTCTTCTTTGGAGGAGAACTTGTTCTATTACCATCAGATTCACTTTCACTTGAACGAACATAACAAAATGTCACCAACCATTGAATATTTTGTTATGTATGAAAAAATAAATTTTTCATAATTGGAGACCACATTGTATCATCATTCATCATATGTTAAAATTTTCATAAATAATATGTTAGAAGTTAATAAGTCATCTTTGTTAAGATAAAAAATGGATGAATTTGAACGTTTTAAAGCTGATCACATATTTTGAATTATTGTAGGAACTTTCATACCCTAATTTATTACTAATTAGTTATGAATAGCTAGAACCCTTGATTGGGTCAATATCATTTTCTTCCTTTTTTTCTTGGAACAAGCACAAGTAAAGTAGTATAAACAATGTTTTTTATGATAGAAAAAGTAATTCCTAGAGTGATATAATATTTTGCTTTTTTCTTTTGTTATGTAAGGTGATGTGAGCTACATCCTTCACTTGAGTTCCAAAAAAGAGGGGTTGAGAAAAAATGAAATTTAGATTCTTTTAAATTTTTAGGTGATAGGTCAAGCTATCATAAAAAACTACAATAAAATTTTGTATCTTACAATGACTTAATTTTCTTGATTTAAAATTTTTAAAGGGTACAAACACTAAAGATTAGAGATCTCTCTCTTAAAGGGAGTACAATTGATTAAATGTAAGGGTGCAAGCTCTCTCATAAATGTTTTGTTAAAATTGATATTTCATGAAAAATAAGGGGTCATCAACTCTTAAGGGATTTATAGTTTGCTATAATAATATCATCAAAGTTATCCCAACAAACATAAGTTAATTAATAATCATAAATAATTTCTCTAACATAATAACTTACAATTCAAACCCTAAATCCCAATTTCATCCCCAATACAAATCATCAATCACATCACCCATATCAGATCTCCTTCTCATTTGAGCTTTCAACAAGCATATATGTCTTATAATGACCACCATCATATCACTTGCATTGACCTAAAGGGTTTCTTCTTTATCAATGATCCCTCATTGTTAAAAAAGAAACAATCACCAACAGGTATATTTAGAAGGTAATTTTGGTGTCATTACTAGCTTCTTTGCCATTAATAATAATCTAACACTCAAGCCATTAAAGTTGGAGACCAAAAGTTAGTTTGGAGAGTTTTGATAGCTTGGCTATGAAAAGGTCTATTAGACATAAGTGAAGTGATTTTCAGTAACCAGATTAATGATAACCATTAAATCATCACTTCTAAGCTCAATATTTATTTCTTCTCTGCATTTCTCTCTTTCTTCTTCTTAACTATAATCAACCAAGCATGTGTCTAGAGCCTCTCGCACCCACAAAACTCAATTTAGCTCTATTCTTCTATCAAACCATAGGTAAATCCCTTTCTATAGATTCTTCAAGATTCAATTTATCATAATATACATTAATCTTTTTGGTTTTCTAACTCTAAGCTTCAATGCAAAAATTTGTTTTAGAGCTTCATTTCAATACAAAAAAAATAGTATGGATATCTCTAAGTTTTATGCTAGTTCTACTTATATTATTAAGGTTATAAATATTTTATATTCAAAATTCAATTTTCTTAGCAAGAAATTTAGTAAAATTTGTTTTTTTGAGTTTGATTAAAATATTCATGTGATTTTGAACATTGAAAATAATGTTGATAATGACCATATATTGTAATGGGTTATTATTTGAATGAAAATAATTAAATAAAGATTTTTTAAATTATCTCAAGTATTGTGTATCTGGCTTATTAATAGCTTATTTATCATTTTGAGCAACTCTTTCATGAATTACGAAAGGCCTCTTAACAACCCATGTAGGAAGGTTGTACCAATCATTCTTAGATATCTATTCTTGTGGAAATGCTTGAAATTAAAATAGAATTCAATATGTTGAGAGAATGCCTTTAGCTAGTTCATGGCCCTGATGAAAGAACTAATCCAAGAGATAACTTAGGGGTTGTTTGGGACTATATTTATTTTTTATTTTTTGTTTTGTGTTTTTATTTTGTTTTGTTTATGTTTTTCTTAAAAATAAAACTTGTTTGATTGTATTTGTTATTTTTAAAAACACTCAAAATATATAAAAGTTGTTTTGAGTGTTTTTAAAAATAATGTTGTTTTTTTTAAATAAAAAATAGAAACACATAAAAAATACTCTAAAAAATATGTCTTCCAAATAACATAAAAAATAGAAAATAAAATTGATCCCAAATAGCCCCTTAGTGATAGGAGACTTATATAGAACTAAAAAATTGGTGAACAAATTGGGTTTTAGTGCATAAAAATAAATTAATACAAAAATTATTATTTATTATAATGATAAAATAATAAAATGTAAAGTATAAATTATTTGGAGTACCTAGATTCAAGATATAAAACTAGTTGACATTATAAATAGAAGGATGTTCCATAAAAGTATTTATTTTATATGCCTATCTTTCCATGCTTTTTTATTAAGCATATAAGATGGTACTAAAAATAAGCAGCTGAACTAAACATTTTGAGAAATCATATAGATGGTTAGGCATTGAAGGGCTTTGATCATACATATTTTGTGCTCACTCTTAAGCTACAAAATATCCTATTTAGTTTATGTGTTAATAGTTTCATGTCATATTATCAAGCTTTCTAATCTTAGTCATGTAGGGTAGTGAGAATCACACCATATAATATACCTTCATGGATATATATGACAACTCCATACATGTTTTTTACTCTTACTATTCTTGGATCATATAGCCTAAAGGAAAGAATTCATATGTACTTGTAGTAAAATTTTTTGAGAAGATCGTGTGTTCATGTATGAAACATCCTAAATAAAATAAAATTTTAGATGAATGTGGTGCTAATGAAAAATATTAATGATTTCATTAATATATTATATTATTAGACTGGGTCACTAAAAATAAAGTAGCTTATTCTTTCTACATGGAATCGTCAATAGCACTAAAATTGAAGAATGGTGGAAAAATCATAGTTTGACAATCAAGAAATGTTCCTAGCCATTAATATTACATTAAAAATTATTAAGGACACATTTCTAATAAAGTTAAAATATCTAAGTTACCACCTATGTTTTGTGCAGATCAATTTTTGTTTAGAATTGCATTGATACCATGGATTACTACCTTGTCCATTATTAGATAGCATACTACCACATTAAGATGTTGATTATAACCAAATTAAGAAACATGTTTTTTATGAATTCTCATATAAAAGGGCAAACCTAATCTAATATAATCTTGATGTTACACATATAGAAATTTTTTTTAAAATATGTCCAACATTATAATGAATATAAAATGAAAAATGAAGGATATATTAAACTTGAAATGGATTTGAAGTAGTATTATAAAAGGAGAGAGTTAGAGCTTCAAGCAATATCGGTGAAAATAATCTTTATCTTAAAGCCAATTATTACCTCAAATTAGATCAGTAATGGGTAATGTGTAAGTGGGTGGAGTCACTAAAGAAGTTAAATGGATATTCATTAAGTATGAGAAGATAAAGTAACATAAGATCAGAAAAGTTATTTGGGATCGAATTCCATTATTATCATATATTTATGGAGTGTCAAATGCTATATGTGCTAGTGCTTCTCCAAAACTCATACTAAATCCCAAAATTGAGTCAAGCTTACTCTTTAAGGATCTCTATTTACTATGTTTAAATGAAGACTCTTTAGTACAATTTAAACAAAATATATTAGTCAAATTATATTCGAGAAAATATATTTTTACTAGACTTCTTTTAATGCAATGAAACACTTACCAAAATTTATCAAATGAGGCATGAGTTGGTGGTATAATTCAATCTCAAAGGATACACCCATTCAAGATGAAATTATCAATGCTGAAGACTATGTAGACATTACATATTTGATCTTTGAATAATATTCATAAAACTATAAAAATAATGCATAGCTAGATGACATTATCTATGATGAATATCTATCTAAAGAGACCAAAAAGTCAAGCTCTTATTATTTTGAATCATATGGTGAAAGTTAGTCTGGAAGACCATAAAAAGTGAAGATGTTGATATTAGGCAAATGTTATAATCATCGTTATCTATTTTTCAAGTAATTAGCAAAGCATCTAGTAAATGTATCTCAAGTTACTTAAACAATGAAGGCATCATTACATCAATAATATATGTTCTTCAAAATTGCAATGAATTGTAACATTTTTAAGCTTGATAAACTATTATGTTAATAATTATTTTGTCTAAAAATAAGTTTATTTAATATTATGCAAGATACAATTCAATTGCAGATTCTTTGTGAGCTCACTCTAAATAGATAATTCTATTATGATTATTAAGAATATTGAAGAAGAGTTTAACCTAGTTAACTTATACATAAGTTTATTTAATATAGTAAATATTACACCTATCATAATTATTATTACTTCTAAAATGAATTAATTTTTTTAAAAAATTAACTCATAGGTTCATGATCTAAATAGCACAGTTGAGAAATAAAAATTGCTTAATCTTGTGTGGAGGCCAATGAAATCAGTTATTATACTTTTTTGGTTAATGGTTGTAAATTTTATATCATTTCATCATGTGAAGATAGTGAAATAGATAATTCTTATATTTATGTTGCAAGAAACAATACATACATAGGATGAGAATAACTACTATACTGTTCATCAAAAAAATAATATAAATATGGTATCCTATTATGCATGAGAAATATTTAATCCTATTCAACTATAACTAATTTGATTCTATATTTATTCATAACACTTTGGTGCAAAAGTTATATAGATTTAATAAAGTTAGAAGATTCCAAAGATATGTTGAATTCATCACATTTATTTTTGCCACAACAAGCATTATAGGTATATTATACAAAATACAAGAAAAAAAAAGAAATAGAATGGGCTAGCCAATCATGATTAAGATTGAATAAGAGATAATATTAATTCAAAAATTAAAAATTAGATTATTATTATGAAATATAAAAAATGATAGTTTTGATTTTTAGTTGGTGTTGTTAAGCCACTAGGGAGGTTACAAAATGTTGATATAAATAATAAAGAGGTTAACATTTTTTTTAAAAAATGAAAAGCACAAAAATAAGAACCAAATTTAAGGAGCCTTAAAAAACTCAATCAAACAATTAAGAGAGTGGTGAAAGCAAAGAAGACAATAAATGGCGGGCTTAGAGATTCATTGAACCAATAATACCATAGTTGTCACAAAACATCAATTCTTAAGTTGCCAAGGGCCATGTAGTCAAGGAAATCAAAAGCCAAATTTAGAAGAAGTAAGCCTTAGCATAACCACAACAAAAAAGTATAACCATATAATAAAATCCATCAAATGAGAAAAGTGCATTAGAAAGAACAATCTCATAAGTTTACTCAAAGGCCCTCAATTAAGACATGACCAAATTTACCTACTACAAAGATAAAAAAGGATGGAAAGCAGCTTATTTAAAAAATGTTGCCATCAAAATCCCAAACATTATGCATTCAATATTATCCTCAACTCCAATATCATCAAAACCATAGTGCAAAAACAAAAAATGATAAAAATGATTAAGGGATTTAAAAAAAATCCTACATACAACCATAAAATTTAGAATTTATAAGGGAGAAGATCATGAATAGAGGAAAACCATTAAGAGATATTGGAAAGATAATGGAGGAGACTTTATGAGCAACTTGAATGTCACAGTGAATCATCATATGAAAAGGGGTAGCCAATAATGAAATAAACAACAATAGATAGACCCAAATGCTCAAAAAGAAATAATACTTTCTTTCATCTTTCATTTGAAAACTTTATTATTAGTAGCCATTATGATTATGTGTAGTATTATAGAGAAGCTTTTAGTAATTGAATTGACATCATGATGCTTTACTATGTGATTAAGAGCCATAATTAGTTTTTCATATAGAAGAACCACTTTTAAAGTAAATAACTGAAGCTCGGGTGATGTAATAAGTTCTTTTGATTTTTTTTATTTCTTTCATGTTGATCTGAGATGGGTTTAATCTAGTTTGAGTTATCCATAGAAGAATCATTTGGATATGAAATCAAAAATTGGCTGAGTAGTGGCTATGATAGTTTCAAAGTGCAAAAGATTGTCAACTAGGAAGGAGAAGAAGGTAAAATAATAACATCTAATCTAAAGTTCTCCTTAATCAAAATTCTTGATATTTACATCGAAAGAGTTGAATCCTCCTCTTGACTAGTTATAACCAATTTCTCCATAGAAAGCATAGAGTATTCTATAATTAGATTAGTATTTTCCTCTCTAGCTTGAGAACATAATGAATCATTCAAATTCTTCTCCAGTTGAACACCATTCTAATTTAGAAAAAGAGAAGGGTGAATATGAAAATCTTCTTGAAAGTGAGGTAGAGCTTGTTACATGTTATCAACTAAAATTGGTTCCTCATTTTCATTAATCTCTTGAACATGATTGATTTGATTTTAAAAATAAACTTTATCATAGCTCTCATTAGAAGGTTGATTTATTACCTTAAGAATAGGGACATGATCTATAATACAAGAGTTAGGTAAATAATTTTCATCATTTAGGTTTAGTTTTTTTTTCTTAAATAAGGGTGTAGTGTGAAATACTCTACTACTAAATGAGCAGGCATGAAAAAATGGTTACAAACACATTTTCTAATTAGACTATCAAGAAATACCCTTTTTTTCCAACCCATACTTCTGAGGGTGTTTCTCAATAACATTCAATTCTACTGAAACTCTAGCCATTGAGAGATGGTCCTTGAAGCAATAGCTTGATTCATTTGTAAATTACAACCTAAAATAGACATAATTGCATGAATGATCTTATAATTGATCAGATGAAGATGCATATTTGAACAAGAAACCCAAATAGAGATAAGATTTTCCATTAATATCAAAATAAGGGGACCATTTGAGTAAATGCATTTGATAGTTGTTGATAAATATGATTGACATGCAAAAATTTAACTATACTTAAGATCATCAGAAAGTTTAATAAAAATATGTCTTTCATCAAGTAATCCCTTCAAAAAAAAACCGAAAGTTTTAGGTTAAATAAGAATGATCAGATAGGTCCCATAGAGGTACTTCACAAAGTAAATTTACCAACCAAAGTAAACTCAAAAGGAGTTGCTAAAAGAATTATTTCTTCACTCATTAAAAAAGTTGTAGTTTTACCACAAAATAAAATGGATCTAAGGTTAAGAGATGTACTAGAAGGCCTCCTTGAAATACAAAGATGTAGTAAAACTAGCATCCAGTTCATGGCCCAAAAGGCCATTAACAAGATTCAAAGGAATCTGAATCAAAACCCCTATGTTGGGGTTCCTCGCATCATTTGGTTATGGGGAGTGATGCACCATAGACAGAATCTAAGGCATCGTCATGATTGAAAAAGAGTTATATATAATTTAACATTATTGAAGAGGCATATGCCACCTCTAAGCTATCATGTCCTCATTCTATGGTCCAAGTTGGGACATCTCACTTACTTGCTTAAAATGACAGGTAAAATGTGAATGAAATGTCTGTGTCAAATTAAACTTTCTTCACAAGTGACTTTATTTTTCTTCTTCTTCTTCTTCTTCTCCTTCTCTCTCTCTTTATCTCTCTCCCTCTCTCTCTCTCTCTCTCTCTCTCTCCCCACTCTTCATTTTTCAATTTGATATTCTTATTTTTTACCATCTTTTTCTCTTTTTTTTCTTCATTTTTATTGGCATTATTTTACATATCATGTGAATATATATTCTTTCTCTTGGGAAGGTAGTAGGTTGCATCTTCATATATCCTGATCTCGTGCACCAAGAATAGCTTCAAATCACCCTTTATATAGTATTTTAAGCCAATGCCGATGAACATGATGCATTGGTGTAGTAAGGACAATACCATATTATTCTTGTGTATCAAAGGTCTCTCAAGAAAAGCCTTGAAGGATGTGTTTGAATCTATGAAGTAAAAATTTTCCTTGATCTTCAAATCATTAATCTATAGTGTGGTGTGATTAAGCCTAACACCTTCTCGCCATGCTCATTAAATCCCTTCAACATCATTTTATCTGCACTAAGCTTAATGATTTTGATCATCAAGTAGGCAAGGAGCATTATACTCATGATGTTGATTGATGTACCAAGGTCAACAAGAACTCAAGATAGTCTAAAGTTGTCCAAATTCATGAAGATGTATAATGAATGATTGTGATATGTAGTTTCCAAAAGTACATCATTATCTAAAAATGAAACCTCGGGGACTTCCTTATAATAGTATGCATTTTTTCAATTATACTCATAGTGGCCAACTGAGCTAAACATATATCAGGATCTATGAGAGCTTTGATTAAAGACTCTTTCATATGTTCTAATAAGATAAGGGTATTATATATGCTTAGCTTAGCTCATAACATTCTAAGATGGGCTAGGATGTTATAGTCAACCTTGGGGTGGTTCTCCATAAACATATCCCATACTAGGGAATCTTGTGGAGGGGTTATATACTCATTAAAACTAATGACTTATTTACCCTTATCTTAAGGTTTCATCCTAAGAGGTAGAACTCTGCCACTACAAAATCTGAATTCTATGACTTCTTTAGCTAGAGGAGTTATAGTGGTATCAACTTGTTCATTGAGTGCACTCAAACCTTCTCTTAATACATCTTCATAGTCATATGACTCTAACTATATCTCATGGGGGTGCCTTGAAGATTTAAGGTAAGGGTGTCACTATTAGAGTTGAAGTCATCATAGGAGAAAGATGGATCGAATTATTTTAATTATTAAGATTTGGAGATTTATTATTAGGTTTAAGATCATTTGGGTAATTTTCACCAATACAATATATATAGATATTTTCTTTATTACTTAATTTTCCAATAATGCTACAAAATAAAACTCATACAAGGAAAGCGACATAAGTTACTTGGTGCCTCGATCGATAAATATTATGCTTTTAGTGTGAAAGGTGGTAGATGGTGATGCTACTGCATTATCTTAAGCTTGCACATGCAACTTTTGTTTGGAATCCACCATCTCCGAGTTAGACTTCCAAACTTGTAGACCTATATTGCATGACTGTGATATGTAATCCCCAAAAGTACATCCTCATCTAAATATGAAATTTTGAGGACTTCCTTAGAATAATATGATTCCATTTCAATTATACTCATAGTGGACAACTGAGTAGGTGAGAGGGCTTTAGGCGCCATAGCTGAGAGGATTCAATGAATAGGGAGAGAGGGCTTTAGGCTGCATAGTGTTACCTTTGGAAATAGGTGATCGAAAGACTGAAGCCAAGTTCTACATAATTGATTTGAATACATCATTTACTACTTTGCTCATTAGGCCTTTGATACACTAGAACAAGTTCAGAAGGGATGTAATCGAATACTGTGTCAAAGGAGATGAAAAGTTATTTTTAGTTAGAGAGGTTGAGCTATATGAAGATGCGACCTAATAGCTTCCCCAAAATCAAAATACATTTTCTCACAAACTTGGTCAAAATTTAAATACAAAAGAAAAAGAAAAAGGAAAAAGAAAAGAAAAAGGAATGTACAAGTGAGCAAGAAAAGGACACCAAGGGAGAAGTAGAGCCTCATGTCACATTCCACCCATTGTTCATTCCACCATATGGGCATATGGGTAGGTTGACTCGACCTCCACTAGGCAGAGGTAGAGGCAGATATAGAGGTAATTCCAGAGGTGGAAGACCCCCTGGTTGGCCTCCAGCCAACAGGGGTTATGTTCCAATTCACAGGAGTACTCCTGCTATTCACATAGATTTGGAATCCAGCTCGAAGGATGAGTCTCATGTGATTAGCATACCAATCAACCCCTCTCAGCGGGTTGCATTGGAGCTGACACTTGAGCTGGATAGTGATGAAGACTGTGCCTCCAAGGAAAGCACAAATGTGTTCGAATCAGGTTTATGTAAAACTATTAGATAGGAGTTGGGAACTTTAGCTCTAACCTCTCTTTCTTCTCAAAAAGTTGAAGGTTTAGTAGTAAGCTCTAAGCTCCAAGTCTTCCAATGCTGCCAAAAAAGATTCCTATTGGGATCATCATCCTCAAGTCCCAAAGCTGATGTAGAACTTGAGGATAATTCATATAAAGATTAAATGGAATTACCTTTTGATTAGTACTCGCCTTGTGTTCATAATCTTGTAAAGAAAGGTTTGATTCCTTATACATGGTCCAAGCATAGGTCAGAGTATTTTGAGAAACTGTGGAACAATAAAGGCAGGGTTGAACAATCAATATCAGAATTAGGATTCAGTATAATGGGTCCAATCATTAATGATGATTATTTCTTAGTTGTCACCAATCATCTAGAGTCTGATAGGATCTTCTCAAACCATACTAACTCTTATGAGGAGATGTGTTTTGAAACTTCAGATGATCTAGATGATCTCCAAAGCAAAGATGCACCTCTAGAATTTGAAGAAGAAATCCATTCAACTATCAATAAGCTCGAAGAATCAACCTCAGGATAGAAGAAGATCCATGTCCTACATACATCAATTCTCTGCAAAATAAAGAAGAAACCAATGACTTAGTTAGGCTATTGTCTGAGTTTAAGGATTGCTTTGCATGGAGTTATGAAGAGATGTCTGAATTATCTCCTGATGTAGCAGTCCATAAACTAGCAATAGACCCTAACGCTAACCCTATCAAGTAAGCTCCTAGATGCATGTGATTAGAAATCGAATAACTGGCCATTTCTGAAGTCAAGAAACTGATCGATGCTAGTTTTATCAGGGAAGAAAAATATCCTACCTAGTTAGCCAGTGTCGTGCTAGTTAAGAAAAAGAATGGACAAATTCTCATATGCATTGATTTCACGGACTTAAATAAGGCATGACCTAAGGATGAATTTCCTCTTCCTATATTAGAATTAATGGTGGAAATCACCTCATCTTATGCAGTATTCTCCTTCATGGATGGGTCATCTGGCTACAACCAAATTAAAATGGCACATGAGGATGAAAGAAACACTACTTTTCAAACCCTGATAGGAATCTATTGTTATAAGGTTATGCCTTTCGGCCTTAAAAATGTTGGTGCTACATACCAGCGGGCCATGATTCAGATCTTCAAAAAACTAATTCATCATCAAGTTAAATGATATGTTGATGATCTAGTAGTCAAAAGCAAAGAAAAGGAAGACCACCTCTTTGACTTGAGAGTAGTTTTTGAATGGTTAAGATAATTTAACCTCAAAATGAACCCCCCTGAAGTGTGCATTTAGAGTAGCTTGAGGGAAGTTCCTTGGGTTTATTATTTGACATTGGGAATAGAGGTAGACCTAGAAAATATGAAAGCTATCTTTGAAATGAAGCCCCCTAAAAGTCTTACTCAACTCAGATCTTTCTAAGGGTAATTGGCATATCTAAGATGCTTTATCTCCAATTTGCCGAGAAGATGCAAACCATTTTCAGCACTTGTCAAAAAGGTTGCCTAGTTCAAGTGGGATGATAAGTGCTAGCATGCCTTTGAAGACATTGAGCAGTATTTGGTGAAGTTGCTAGTTCCAGCAACCCCTATCCCGGGCAAGCCGTTGATCCTCTACACTGATGCATTGGATGACTCCCTCGGCCCTTTGTTGGCTCAAACCAATAATGAAGGGAAGGAGAATGCTCTCTACTATCTCAGCCATCGTCTAATCCATGCTGAAGCAAACTACCCACCTATTGAGAAACATTTCCTAGCTTAGATCTTTGCATCCCTAAAGCTACGACACAATATGCTTTCTCATATGGTGAACTTAATTTCAAGAATCAATCCACTATAGTAACTCATGACACGACTGATGTTGTTTGGACAGTTGGCACATTGGTCCATGATTCTCTTGTAGTTTAATATTACACTTGTACCCCTCCGTGCAGTGAAAGGATAAGCACTAGCAGATTTCTTAGCAGCACACCCACTACCTGTTGATTACCCGCTTAGTGACGATCTCCATGATGAAAGAATCATGAACTTAGGGGAGGTTGACAATCACCGTTGGGAGACAAATTTTTATGGTGTAACTTCCTTCCAAAAAGGAGAAGGACCATGATCTACTCTTCCAGGAAAGGTAGGGGTAGGAATAGTTCTCTTAACTCTGGACCGCTATGTGATGAGATTCTCATACTATCTCTCCAATCCATGCACCAACAATGAAGCTGACTATCAGGCTTTGATTGTGAGTCTGGAGTTAGATATTACAATATGTGTTTGAAGCATCAACATCTATGGGGATTCTCAGTTAGTCATCAACTAGATTGTTGGGTTCTATAAGATTCTAAAACCTAAGCTTCATCATTATCATGAGTATACCATGAATCTATTGGCCCAAATCCCTAAGGTCACCATCGACAAGGTCCCTCGAGGAGAGAACGCAATAGCAGATGCTTTGGCTAAACTTTCCAAGGAATTGGCATGCCAGAAGATGAGTCCATTCCAATAAAGGTCCAAAATAGACAAGTCCTATCCCTTATTGATGCTGAACTCATCGAGATACTTTCTCTTGAAGGGGAAGTTATTGTTGTTAATAAGGGCGAGGAGCTGGATTGGAGGCAACCATTCATAGATTACTAGAACACAGGCAAACTACCTCAAGAGAAATCACAAGCCTATCAGGTGAAGTACAGAGCTCTCTCTTATGCTCTCATGGATGACACCTTATATCGATGATCTTTCAATCAAATGTCATTACATTATTTAGACAAACATGAAGCTTATAAGATCATAACTGAGGTACATTCAGGTCTATGCAGAGTGCATCAATCTAGTATGGAGATGAAAGTAAAGATCAAGAGACTAGGATACTACTAGCCTTCAATGATTATAGACTGCATGAATATGGCTAGGAGATACCATCAGTGTCAGGTATACAGTGTGGTCCTACATCAACCACCAAATATTTTACATCCTACATTATCCTCATGGCCATTTGAGTGTTGGGGTACCGACATAGTAGGTCTTATCGATCCGCCTTCTTATAAGGGTCATTGGTTCATCCTAGCTGCCACTGACTACTTGTCAAAGTGGGCGAGGCAATCCCACTCAAAGATGTGCTCCGCTTTTCATGAACCATATATAGGTTTGGGGTTTATACCTGAATTATATGGCAATGGTACTACATTCAAGAGCACCAAAATCAACAGCTTCTCTAGAATACATAGTATATATTGGAGATACTCCACCATTTACTATCCCAGGATAAATGGCCTAGCAGAAGCATTCAACAAAAGTCTCATCCAAATACTGAAGAAGACACTTGATGACAACAAGTGATAGTGACATGAGTAAAAGCTTTGTGGCATCTGCATACAAACAACTCATTCTACCCATTCTTCTACAAAAGTAAAAGTTCTACCATTCAAGTTCCCATCTTTAAGGATAGAAATGGGTAGTAAAATCACTATAGTGCATAATGAGAATTTGCGGTTAGAACAGCTAAACGGTTTGGAGGAGAGATGCATATGGGTGCACCAGAACCTTGAGTTGTACAAGGCTAAGATGATTCAAGCTCACAACAAGCTAGTCCGCCCTAGATCTTTTCAAGTAGGAGGACTTGTTTTCATTCTAAGGAGACTAATTATTGTCAGTCGAAAGATGGAAGGCAAGTTTGAACCCACTTGGGATGGCCCTTCCGTCATAGTGAAGGCCTACCATGGAGGATCTTATCAGCTTATTGATTGTAAAGGGGAACACATGATGCTTCCAATTAATGAGCTCTATTTGAAGAAATATTAGCCATAAAATCATGTTTGAAAATAATTATGATCAAAATTTTATTCCAATTAATCAAAATATTCTCTTCATTTGAAGCATTGCTTGCTTATTTACGAATCCATCACGATGTGTTTTAGGGCAGATGTAAGAGAGCCCGAGAGGCATCCTATCCCTATTTCACAACACGAACATAAGTTAAACATGATTCCCCAGCGCTACTAAAATAGGTGTGAGAGAACCCAAGAGGCATCCTATTTTGACTGGCATGGCTAGGTGAAGTGCAGAGAACCCAAACGACATCCTTTCTTCGCGCAATCACAACTTCCATTCGTGGCACCATTTCATCAATTCCCCAGTGTATTTTAGGATAGGTCTAAGAGAACCCAAGAGGCATCTTATTTCTTCTAACACAAACACAAACAAAAACAAACACAAATCTTTTATCTCAGACTATTTTGATGTGGGAGCAAGCCCCTGTGGCACTCATTCATTGGCTGCTCTAGGTAGGGCTAACATACTACCTTGCTAGTGTGTCACCTAGTGGTCATTTGTCTGGCAGATGTGAGTCCCTACACTTTCTTCCTGACTTGACCATTGCAAAACAATGAGTGCCTTATTAGTTTTGTAGGCCACTACACAACCAGTAAGCTACCTCATGTTGACTTTGTTTAAGAGGATGCAAGCCAACATGCTTTCGTCTTGAACTATCCATCATGTGCTGACTTATCAATTAACGGGCACCTTAGGTCGGTTGATCTTTGCTATGCTAACAGTGACTCACCCGGTGGATACACCACTCTTGGCAGATGTGAGTCTCTGTGCTTTCTCCTTAAGTTGGCCACCGAATACCTATGGACATTATCTTCTTCATGGTTTTGGATAAAACCCTTAGTGGACCCTCCCCTGCTGGTACTCTACTTGGATCACATTCTTTGCAAACCCATTTAGACACTACCCGAGTTACTTTTGGATTGGACAGTCCCCCTTTCCTAGTAGCCACCCATGTGGTTGGAGAATTTATTCAACGGATGGACAGATTCTCCCACAGTTCAGTAAAACTGATATAGGTCTAGGCTAATATAAGCTCCTTCTTAATAAGATCTCTTGTAAACCAAAAGGGTCCATGATAAACAAACAAACAAAATAAATAAATTTATTCGCTTGTGGATTAGGAATTCAAGCCCTCAATGGCCCTTTTCCCAAGTAGGCATCCTATCTTTAGGGTAGTGTCAGCAGAACTCCCTATAGGAATTGCCTGGCTACTCTTGAGCAGAGATAAGTCCTTAGGGCGGCACTCTCTTAGTAGTCTCCTTGAGGTTGGGTTTAATCCATTTTACCAAAAATAGGTTGCCCCAGTGATCATTTCTCTTTGGGAGATGTAAGTCTATTACGCATTCTTTCTAGCATGACTATCACAAATTGACAGGCATCCCTAGGTCAGGTTAACATGTTACCTTGCTAATGCATCACCTCAGTGGTCTTTTGTAGTGGAAGATGTGAGTCCCCATACTTTCTTCCCCAAATTGACCACTACAAACTGAAAGGCACCCCTTTAGTTGGATAGTTCTCCCCTCGACCGGGAAATTACTCCCTTTGGATTGGTAAATCTATGTTAGATTAAGGCCAACAAGGCCCGTACTCAGTGCAGTCAATCGCAAATCGATGGGATCCATCAAATATAATTAAAAAAATGAAATTAACCTTGACTATCTTTGAGCTGATTTAGGTCCCCCAGTGACATTCACTCAGTAGTCAGTCTTAGGTCGGGTTAACATGTTACCTTGCTAATGTGTCGCCCTAGTAGACTTTTGTAGTGGAAGATGTGAGTCCTCATGCTTTCTTCCCAGAATTGACTACTACAAACCGAAAGACACCCCTTTGGTTGGATAGTTCTCCCCTCGATCGGGAAACTACTCCATTTGGATTGGTAAAATGAGCTAGATCAAGGCCAACATGGTCCCTAATCAATGCAGTCCATCACAAAGTGATGGGATCCATCAAGTAAAATTAAAAATAAAATTAACTTTGACTATCTTTGAGCTGATTTAAGTCCCCCAGTGGCATTAACTCTTTAGTCAGCCCTAGGTCAAGTTAACATATTACCTTGCTGACGTGTCACCCTGGTGGTCTTTTGTAGTGGAAGATGTGAGTCCCCATCATTTCTTCACTGAATTGACCACTACAAACCAAAAGGCACCTCTTTGGTTAGATAGTCCTACTTTGTAGTTGGTAGAATACCCCTTTGGATTGAAAAATCTATGCTAGGTCAAGGTCAACATGGCCCCTACTCAGTACAGTCCATCACAAACTAACAGGATCCATCTCAAAATTCAAAGTTTAAATTCTAAAACAAATTCAACCCCCCCTCCCCAATGGAGTCAAACTAAACAAACTAAATAAATCCAATCAACCTCCCTAGTGGAGTCAAAATAAATTTAACAAATCAAATCAATCTGCTTCTTCTCAGTGAGATGTAAATCTTTCTAGTTTCCCTAGTGGAACCAATTCAATCCAACTTGAACTTGCTCCCCTACCAAAGAGTTCACATTTTCATCCCCAACGGATCCCGAATTCTAATCCCCTAGCAGATTTCACAGCTTCTTATCCCCAGTGGATGACTTGAACTTGCTCCCTTAGTGGAGAGTTCACATTTTCATCCCCAGTGGAGCACCAAATCATAAATCAACAAATCAAATCAATTTTCTCCCCAATGAGATGCAAATCAAATCAAATCTCTCATCCTGAAGTGAATGACTTGAACCTATTTCCCTAGTGGAAGGTTCACATACTTAATCCCAAGTGGATTCTTCATTCACTCTCTTATGCCATTGACATGAGTAGAGTCACATTGCACTCAGCTCTTGATTCCTTCTACACCTTTGGTTTAGGAGTAGATTGTTTTTGTTTATGCTTGTGATCGTTCATCATTGTTGATCATCTCAGACAACACTAATATGTGCGGTGTACCTTATCAGTCACACCACACCTATTGAGCGCCCTTTATTGACCTCACTTTTGGAGTGAGCTCTCAACTTCTCCATCCTAGACAAAGGACTCCTCTAAACACTAAGAGTTCCTTAGTCTTAAGATACTCCTAGTGATTAGGTGAAAACTTAATCTAACCTTAGAGACTTAGAAGAATTAGCCATAGGAATATGTTATGCCTTAGGGGTATTAGGAAAACATGCCTACCCTTTATCTTGAACCAAATTTTTACTTCCTTCTTTCAAATCAACTTGAAATTCAAATCAACTTGAAATTCAAATCAACTTCAAATTCAATTCAACTTCAAATTCAAATCAACTTCAAATTCAAATCAACTTCAAATTCAAATTAACTTCAAATTCAAATCAATCTCAAATTTAAATCAACTTCAAAATCAAATCAACTTCAATATTAAATGAATTCCAAATCAAACCTTAAATTAAATCCAACCTAATTGATTTTCTCAAATCATCAAATCAATTCCAAGATCCAAATCATGAATCAATTCCAAATCAAATGATTGAAACCCATGATTCAACTCCAAATCTAAAATCTTTCCTAAGCCATTTTGATTCATCTTATGGACTTAACTAAATCAAATATGAATTACTCCAAACTCAAAAGATTTTGTCATAACCAATTTATATTCTCTTTTATATTCACAAATATAAATAAAATATAAATTCAAATAACAAAACTAAATTCAAAACTCAAACCCAAACCTAACCTAAATCCAAACCATACCCTTTCAAGTCAAATTCTTGAACTTAGCCAAATCATTCTCAAATCAATTCAAACCTTTGGATTTTCTCTCCAAACAATCAATCCTTCAATCACAAACCAAATATGAACTTAAACTTCAATCATCAAACTAAAATCAAACTAACCAAAGTCAAACCCACGTTCACCCTTTTGACTTGAAATTGTCAAAATGAATCAAAACCCATTTGACTCCAAATCACTTGCAATTGGAATTTATATTTTAATCATAAGTCCATATGTGAGTTCAACCAAACTTGAATCAAGCCTTGATCAAACCAATTGACAAACTTAGGCTCACTTGACTCAAAGTGACCTAAAGCACCTTTTTGAGCCAAATTCTAATCCAACCCAAATTGGATTGAACTAAGCCTACCTAAGTCTCACATTGTGAGCAATAATCATCCTCGGATGATCAATCACTCAAATTGGGTAAAACCAAGTCAAACCTAGCCTTTGACCAAGTCAATACTTAGCCCAAATGAAACACAAATTAGCCAAAATTGACCATAGTACAAATTGATTAAAACGATTGATCTAAACCAATCATCAATAATTGAACATGATCAATCTATCAATTGAGCCAAACCTAGCCAAATTGGCCACTTGACCTAAGTTGACCCAAGTTGACCTAAAAGTAAATATGGGTCAAATATTTATCTACGCAAAATTGATTACAACCAATGGATTAAATTCATTCTAAATCACTTGTTGAACTTGGCCAAAGCCTCAATTAGTCAACTAGACCCAACCTAGCCCAATTGACCATGGATCCAACTTGTCCTAAAAGGTCAAATCAACTTGAAATCAAACCAAAGCTTGTAATACATTTCAAATGACCAACCAAGCCTAAACCAACCCATGACCTAACCCAATAGGGTCAAATGGGTCAAATTGGTCAACTTGACCCATTTGACCTAAGTGAACTCAAATGAAACAAAACAAAATATAAATCAAATTGAACCAAACCAATGATACCCATAGGCTACAAATGATCATTTGAACTTGACCTAACCCTTGGTTTGACCCAATTTGACCAATTGGTCAACTTGACCCAAGTTGACCCATTTTGACCTAAATGGGTCAACTTGAGCCAAATCATATCAAATCAACTCTAAATTCATTGAAATTTGGCCCAACCTATTTTTGAATCATTTCAAATCTAACCAAATTAAAATCAAGGCCAAAAGGAATTGGCCAGTTCACTTGGAATTTGGCCAATTCCTTTTCATGGCCACTTAACATCCTCCTAGTGGAACACATGGACACTAAGGAGGGTAGTGAACATGACCCAATGGATTTGGGTCAGTCATGACCCAACCTAAGGCCAAACTGACCCCTCTTATGGAAAATCTCCACTCGAATCTCCTCCTACACTCATTTAACACATGTACACTTCGACTCCTCCACTTCTCTACCAAAACTGAAGCACATGGAACCCCTAACAACCTAAACAACCCAATAAATCTCCTCAATTTGATCAAAACAATAAGATAGATCTAAATCTAATCTAAGGAGGGGGAGATATACTCCCCCTCATTCCAACTCAGAGCATACACTCTGAATTCGATTGAGCTGGGGTGATCGAAAGGAAAGCATCCACAAGCTTCCCAAGGTCATTTCCAAGCTTCCCAAATCTCTCCCTCTCAGTTTTGCTTAAGCTAAAAATAGGGGAGGCCTAAGGAAATTCCACTTCACTTAATTCTCTACAAAATCCAACTTTACTTTGCAAGAACCATCAAGGAAGCAAGTTGAGCTCACCCAAAGAATTTCCCAAGCATCCAAGCCACAGGAAGGGGGATTTCGATCAAAGCTGCAAGCCATTGAAGGGGAGCTTGGTCCACACATCCACTTCAAATTGAGCTTGGAACTTTCAACAGAGCTTCATCTCCACCAGACGAAGCTACCTCCTCCGTTAGAAGCCCTGGTGATAGCCTCCGGTGAGGTATGACTCAAAACTGATCCTACATTGAAAATTTCTTGGTCTTTTATGAAGGGAATTATAATCCCATTAGATCCTAGCTATTGGATGTTCTTCCCTACACCTCTTGATGATGTGGGGTGAGTCTCAGCCTAATCTGAGCTTAGGTGAGCTCGGATCAAGCCATGGAGGATGGACGACCTCCGTCTCCCGTAGCTTAGGTAGGGATGAATCTTGGGCCATCCATCCCACATGTTTTGGATCGATGGCCCTGATTAAAACATGCTAAATTCATTGATTAAATCCTTTATAACCACGAGTAATCGATCCGTCTAATCCTTGATCGATGACCTGAAAAACCTCCAGCTAATGCGGCACACTGTGATAACTTAAATAATCAATTCTGTCGTGCCACATAGAAAGCATGCCGCATCAGTTGTCCACGTGGTGTCGATAAGATTAGTTAATTAATTAGGCTATTTAATTATTCATTAATCACATAAACTTTATAAATTCATAACTAAATGTACAAAAATCCAAGAATAATGCAAACTCAAGTTCATTTTAAAGATCATTCAGAGGGAATCCAATAAAACTATTTCTAATTGATTTTGAATAGTTATTTTTCCTTAATTAAGATTTAATTAAAAATTGAATTACCTTAATTACTCTTTAATTACTTTATTAATTAGTTCTAAATTTTTCATACATTTTAGTGGGGTGACTTCTGCCTCCCCTAATTTTCTTGGGATTTATTAATGAGTTAATTAGGAAAATTAATTAATGAACCCCGAATCACCCCTTAATATAATTAAGAGTAATTAAACATGTGAATAGTAATTTAATCCATTAATGAAGATAATTAAATATTGTTTAAGTAAAGGAGGTTTATGGAATGGGTTTGGGATATTTTCCTTAAGTTATTCCCTAAACCCCCTTTCTTTCTTAATCTAAACATAATTAAGGATTAATCCACTAATGATATGCTTAATTGGTCAAACTTTCAAAACCAATCTGAACTTAATCAATCACTTGCTGGGTAGATCCTTAGGTGTTCAAAAGCCTAAGGTAAGTTTAAGGAAATCATATCCAACTCACATGTGTGGGAGGATTATGAAAGTACTTAATGAAAATCCTTTAGCTTAATTAATCATAATTGTGAGCTAATTGAATTAGGCCCCTTTCTTTCTTAGGAGCATTACTGATTTAAATTCCATGTGGTTGCATATCATATGCTGGCTCATAATCATTTGTTTAATTATGTTAAGGTGGTATAAATAAGAGGTAATTAATGGATTTAATTCACACCTTAACCTAAATGAAATATAAAATCAATCTAATTTATTCTAAAATTAAACTAAACCAACTCACACATGGGGGAAATGGGTAGGACCAGCAAACTCTCTCTCTCAAATCATTTTCAAATCAAAACCAAGAAAAAATAATAATAATAAAAATCTCTTTAAAGAATTTTGATCACTTTGAATAATCTTATCTTATAGGATTGTCCTAATGAATCAATTAGGGTGAATGAAGTTACATGCTTACATCACTTTATTTCTTTCTTAGCATGCTAAATGTTGTTTTCCATATGAAATCATGCATTCATATCTTTTGAAAAATCAATTAAATAAAAATGTTTTCTTTATGTCAAATTGTATGTTTTGGCTAAAGTTAAAAATATGAGTGGCTATTATCACTATTAAATAAAAAATTATTTTTTAAAACCTATGAATCAAATATTATAAATGAAGGTATGCTACTTATAAGTACTTATAAGCTTGCATGTGATTATAGCATAAGATGGGTTTTATGTGATTTTCTTCTCTTCTCTTAAACATGGATTTGAATAGGATTTGCAAAGTGTACAGTTCATTTGAAAAGAACATAACACTTGCTTAATCTATTCCTATGCACTTCTATGTTATGAATTAAGAAAGATCTTCACATTACACATGTAAAATAAAAATCTTTTGCATGATTCTTCATCCATTTATTTCTTTTTGTACATGCACATGCATTTAAAAAAAGTGGTATATTAGTCTAGACATCCCAGGGTTGCTAGGCTTTAAGTAGCCCTAAGAAGGTCTTGTACCTTATACCCATGGTGTAGAAAATAATGGCATCGTACTCACTTATGCCTTTCACACATATGGATGTGCATTTGATTAATGGATAAAAGTCCCTCTTTTCTACTTAATAAAAACATGCATTTATGGAATATCTAAATTTTCCTAAATAATATATCTTTGCATTCATCATTAAGGTGTGCTAAAATTTGTATTGCAGGTATAGATATGCTTAGGATTATTCATATGCATGATATACATGTTGGAAAGAAATAAATGGTTGTGTTATGTGAAAGTAATTCACTTTAACTAATCCTAAGATGCCTTTATTATTGAATAGGTTTATTTAGAGCAAATCTAAACTTAGGGTTAATTAAAACACATAATAAAACATTCACTAAAGAAAAATCATTAATGAATCTACCTTAGAAATTACTTAAGGTAGGGATGACAGAGAAGTTGTCTTCTCTTTCTTTCTCATTACAACATTTAATAACTAAGTGTAGGTTCATTCAAACTAAATCAAATCATCAAATAAAATTAACTGATAAACTAAATCACTTAAATGAAATCACCCTCTAAGTTGAATCTTTCACACATAGGAAATTTCAACCTTAAAGCCTAGCTAAGACATACCACACAAGCCTTAAATGGCACAAACATTAGGCTAAGTCACCATTTCTAGCTCTATGTTAGGGCGATGCATGGTTTGATGCCTGATTTTGTTTTGTGATGTAATGTTTTTAGACTAGATATTAGGGTGCATATGGGTAAATTGGATGATAGGATGATCTTAGTCTAATCATTATCTTCTGCGAGAGATTATGCTTAAGGGGAGCTATAATAAAAAATATATATAAATACTTTTGCCATGTAGGTTGCTTATACCCCTAAGCATGATCCAAACTAGGACAGGTGGACTTAGTTACCCATGTGTGGGGTGCTAAGTCCAATTTATTCTAATAACTGCTTGGGTTGTGTGGTATGTTTAGCTAATCTCTATTTTGTAGGTTTAATTAGATTTATCTTTCCCATTTTGATGTAATTTTTGTAATTAAGATTTAGAATGAATGTTATGCAGGATTAGGATGCACATTGGTCATAAGACTAGGTCTTATGCACCATGTGAAGCCTTGGAGCAAACTACATTCAACAAACCAAAAAGAAGAAAGAAGTGAAGAAAAGAAAGAAAGAAAAAAATGAAAAAAGAAGAATGAAGAATGAAGATCCCCATAGCATGAATTTCCTTTTAATTGTAATTATTCATTTGTAATCCGGGTTGTATAAGGGTAGAACTTAGCTACACATTTTCTTTTTCTAGTTTGTGTGGTGGAGCCCGACCACATCGGCCTCTTATTCTTTTGAGATAGCTTTATAAAATTGTTTGATATTTGTTTAGCTTGTGCCTTAAGATGACATGATTTTCTTAGTTTCTTCATTGATTGATGAATGGCCTGGATGCGATTAGGCTCTTAGGGAAAAATAAATTTTCTATTCAATTAATCAACTCAAAATTAAAAATTAACAACTCATAACCTCACCTAAAGCCTAGGACATAAATCAAGATAATAAATGATTTAGCAACCCCTTTGCTAGATGTTGTATGTCTCACATCATGCATAAAATCATCTTGCTTCACTCTTCCTAATGGAGGGCTTCCACCTTTGCTAGTGAAAATGGCTTGAATTTTGAGAGCCATGGTGGAAACACACCTCCTTCTTGCTGATTTTAGCCCATAATCAATCTTATCAAGCATTAGGCATATGAAATCCCATTGCCCGTGTCAAATAACTTGTCTAAAAATTAAAATAAAACTTAATAAAATTTGTAATAGATTTAAGTCATTATTCATGTCCTACTTGATCTAGTCTCTTACGGAGTGTGTTTAAGGACTTAGTCTCCTTTCTAAATAAATAATAGCCTAACTATCTTGCAAAGCATATGACTTTACATGTGTAAAAATCATGGAGGGTTAGTTGTTCAAAACCACATTTAGATTTAGGATTTGGTTTATCTTTGTGGGATACAAGCATAAATTTCTTGCCTCTTGTCTTTCCAGATTGTAAGGAATTTAAGCCATAAATTCTTTCCTTATATAACTCATTTCAAAATATAAAGCCCAACCATAGGATAGTTTGGATGCTTGTTTCCTAGTATCATATGCATCCCCTACTCATCTCATTTTGGTTTTGATAATAACTCCCTCCTTTTGATCAATCTCACTTTATTTTCCAAAAATAACTAATTTACTGATAGTCCTACCTTCAAAATCTTTGGAGATAATGAACATTTACCTTAATTAATAGTATTCTTAAGGAATCTCATTCCTTAAGATGTAATTAACTATGAGGGCTTGCCTCCATAAGGAACTTAATAAACCCGATTTAAAATAAACCCTACTTTACTTGTTCATGTAAAGTAGGAGAAGAATCTCTGGTACATTCGAAGACCCATTGTCCTTAGGAGTCCTTATTAGGTGATTAGGTTCATTGTAGGATGGTGACATCTATCTCTCAAGATAGTACATCATTCCTCAGTGTCATACCCGATCACCCTAATGAGAATATATGTGGATCTACATGGTGTCCAACTAGTGTATTTTATTTTCATTTACTCAATAAGATGAGAAGATGAAAATAAAATATATAAAAAACACCCACAGTAATGCTATCCTTTAAGTCATTTCGAAGCATCTAATGATAGGTGACAATTAGGATCATCACTCTTGGACACTTCCTTGGGCTTCTTCGATTTGGGTAACTAGAAATTAAGATTTTTGATATGGTTCTCAAAGATTTTTTTGATTACCTCTTCTTAATCAAATAAGGCTTATTTAGATTTTCAATAAGAGTAGGTTATACATAACTACTGGGTGGATGGCAGGGGTACTAGTATAGCGAAGGTTGCTATAGGCATGTGGAGCAAAGGCATTAGAACTAGCCACTTGGCCGATCTCATGG
Organism: Cymbidium sinense; assembly: GCA_021442155.1. Lineage (NCBI taxonomy): Eukaryota > Viridiplantae > Streptophyta > Magnoliopsida > Asparagales > Orchidaceae > Cymbidium > Cymbidium sinense. Next base: position 29,003,248 of record CM038223.1, read on the forward strand.
GTTGCTTCTTTGTGGGTGTAGATTGAATTAATCTAAAAATAATAACTACTTGGATTCTTCTTGAATGTTGGTTTCCTTACTAATCATATTCTCAAAGGTCTTAATTATGAAGTACTTATGCATTAATGTCACTGGACCATGGATGTTCTTAATTAGAATCTCAATGACATGTTGTTTTAGAAGTTAATGCTCGCACTTCATACTAAGGTATGTCTATGGAGATTTTATTTGAAACACCATGAAAATATAGAGGGTACTTATTTGAGTAATCAAATACATCATTAAAGAATAAATATATTATCTTAAGATAAAAAAATATAACCATACCAGAGAATTTTCTCTAAAACTATATGAAGAAATAGAACAAGGTTTATTTTAGCATAAGGTTCATAGTTCTCTATAAGGGCAAGTCCCTATAGCTAATTACATCTTAAAAGGAAGGGAATTTCTCCTAAGAATACTCTTGATTAAAGAAATTGGCCTTTATCTCTATGCATTTTAAAGTTTATTTTCAAAGGATGATTATTTTAGAAAATCCAGTGGGGTTGAATTAAAAAGGAAAGAGTTCTTTTTCAAAGACCAATTGGAAGTAAGTTGAAAATGCTTAAGATACTATGAGGCCTTTGTAAGAATTTTAGCTTATTCTACTATTAGGGTTTATAGCTTTGAAAATGAAGTTATTTAGATTTTGAGTTTAATAGAAGTTTAGGATTTACGATTTAGGGAAACTATTCTTTCTCATTTGAGAATAAGAAATTATAAAATTCTTTCTCATTTAAGAAGAAGAAACTCATCTTAATCTAATCATAAAAATTTAAGAATAATCAATTCTTTCTCATTTTATATAAAGAACCTATCTCGACTCTCCTGGACTTACTTTCCACTTGGACGAGTTGCTAGCTAATACCACCTAACAATTTTAAATTCATAAGGTTCATCTTATGAATGCAAGATTGTTTGGTTGTTGTACTTGTAAATGGAAACTAAGAGCCTAAACTCGCTCTCTAACCTTATGGTTATGACTAATATGTTATGCTTCTAGGTAATGAAATAATTTTTTATTTTTATACATTTTGACTCATAATTTTATTTGAATGTTTTAGGTATGCAAATCATGTCTAAAATGAGATATAGTTTGAAATAAGTCATGGTCCAAATCAAAAGTAAAGGCAAACTTCTCTTAGAAGGGTAGTCATCCTCATAGATCAAATGCCCTTTATGTGCAATAGGAAAATGGCCTGATTCATGAATTTAAGATAAAATATGTAGTCATGGTTCATAATTCTAGGGTTTGTAGTTGCATTTTATTTTTATCCCTATGATTGTAATTGATGAGATTATGAGTTGTTTAATTTTTTGTTTGAGTTAATTAATTCAATAGGGTAGAAAAATTAACTTTTCCTAAGGGGCTATTTTGTTGCCTGAATTTTGGGTGTGAAGTAAAGTAAATGCAGGGGTTTTAACCATTTTGGTGTTTGGCATGGTGCAAAGTAAAATCTTTAAGATAATGAAATGTATTTAGAATACATTACAAAGGTCATTTTTGGTGTACCAATTCCAAATACACTGGCTTGTTCAAAGTGTTATGCTCATCTCCACCTTAAATCGCCTTGCCATAGAGCAGTGATATCATCGTCATTTTTTCAGATTCATAAAATCTTGAAATCATTTTATGATTTCATCTTAGTCACCACCATTGATTCCTCGGAGTACTAGTCGTGGTCTCACATATTTGTCCACCAGCATATCATTGCCATCAATCTGCTTTTGCACCACCGTCAAAAATGCTTTTACATTACATTTATTTTGCAAAAGAAAAAAATCAAACTCATGTATTTATAGAGTTTTCAACCAAACAACCCAAAATAAATTCAAATACACTACATTCATTTTACACTATATTTTTTTTCAAGTATCAAAATAGCCTTTAAGAGCCTAAGACATCTGTGCTTTCATCATAAAATATGGAAAGAAACCTAATAAAACCATGTAGTTTTATTCTACACCCTAAACCCTAAAATAAATCAAACCAAATAAATTAAATTAAAGCGATGGTGTGGCTAATGCATTATATTAAAATAAAGCATCATGCGCCTTATATAACTCCTAAAACTAAATTTTGGTATGGGGTCTTTATTTGTACTACTTGATAATCATCTTCTTCAAGGATCTTCTTAGGCTTCATAGGGGACCATCTATTGGTACAGTCAGCCCTTACTAATCCTAAATCTCATAAATCCTAACTTAATTCTAAGACCTAATTACAATTTAAAATTTCTAAAGTAAAATTCTAAACCATGCAAAATAAATATTAGGAAAGTAAATAACAGACAAATAGTTTATATCATAAATATACATGCTTAGCACTGAAGATTGCCAAGCCCACGTATCCCATTATTCTATGCTTATGGATTTAAGCAAAGCACCTTCAAGCAAATAATATTTCTATTTTTTATTTATTATACCAGTCCCTTTAAGCACTATATCATGTAAAAAATAATGTTAGTCTAAAGATGTCATAACATCCAAACCAATGAACAAATAAGCCTAAACATCTAAACTAAAATAATACACCACAAAATAAAACAAAAATCACATCACAAAACATATCATTGTCCTAAGTTTGTGAAAAGGAGGTTTGTTTGGTGAGCCTGTACTAGGCTTCTTTAAGTTTAAGTTTTTGTTTGAGTTAAGATATTTGTTTAATTTTCCATTGGATGGTTTGGATGGTTTCACTTTAAATGATTTATTTAATTTATTAGGTTAAAATTTGTATTTTAGGTTTTCAAGAGTGAAAAATGAATAAGCTTTATTTAAGGTAAAACCCATTAAGTTCATCATTTTAATCCTAATATAAAAATTTATTAAAGGATCTAAAATTTAAATATTTTATATCGGACAAATTTTAATTAGGTTTTAATTAATTATAAATTTATTTTTTTCATTTAATTTACTTTCTATAATTACTCTTTCATAGGTACGTGCCATTGTTAAACTAATTGTTCGAGGTACGAAGACCTCCTTCAAACCAAGATACCTAAGCCCTCAGGAGTCCAAACTATATATTTTGTGAATGTTTATCAAGAAAAGTTCCAATTAATGCTTTGATCTTATTATGATCATTTAGTTTAAGTTCAATTTTAATTTTATTGTTGAAGTTAAATACATTTTTTTATTATTTTATACTGATTAAGTTAATTAATTTTGTTTTATTATTATTTGTATTTGGTGTTTTTATTTTAATTTGATTGGTTTAATGATTTAATTTTATATATTTTATATTTTTAAAGTTTTTTACATAGTTAAATTTTTTATGATTTGAGTACTCATATAGATTTTTTATTATTTTGATTTATTCAAATGATTTCATTGAAGCTCAAATTGATTTATTTAATTTTGGTTCAACTAGTGTTCAATTTCATATTACTCTATAATATATATATATATATATATATATATATATATATATATATATATATATATATATATATATATATATATATATATATATATATATAGTGTTTTAATTTGATTTTAATTTCTTTAATTGTTCATTTAACCTTCAATGTAGAATTTTAAGATTTTATTATTTTTGGTAAACCTTAAATTAAGGCCAAAATTTTTAATAACATTTTAAACTTTTAGTTTTCCTATATTATCATTTAAATTATAAATCTAGAGTGTTTATTTGAAATTTTGGATTATTGGTTGACTTATTATAATTTTTGGAAGTTCAACTCATTTAAATTAATTAATTAATTCAATTAATCTCAAATTAAGTGATCTTCTAGGATTTTCTTCTTTCTAGAAGAGTTTGATATTTCTCTTAGGTTCATTGATAATATTTAAGATGTTATGAATTATTTTCATATTTTTTCTTTAATTTTATTAATTTTTAAATTAATTATTTTGTTAATGTTAGGTGTTTAAACTTAGTAATTTTATAACTTTTGATTTATTTAACTTTAGCCCTCATTTTTATCTAAGGTTTGTTCTAACTTCAACAACTTTCTATGAAATTTAAAATCAATTGGTATATTTTTTTTAAGGTTTAATTAATGTTTGATTATTTTCATTAAAACCAAAAATATGCTAAATTTATGTATAATAAAACTGCTTTTAATTTTCTTTTACTCCTCTCTAGAATATCAATTCAAAGAGTTGTTGTTCATAATTTTAAGGTTTTTAATTAGTTTATTATAATTTTTTTAAAGTTATATTTAATTATATTTAATTTTTATATAGAATATTTTAGTTTTTTTTCTTAGGAAAGGTTTGATATTTTCTATAAATTCATTGGTGTTAATTATGATGTTTAAAGTTATTGTTATGCCTTTCCATGATTTTTATAGTTTTAAATTAATTAATTTTATCAATTAAGAGATTTTAACTTGAAAATTTTATAATTTATGATCCATTTTGATTTAGGCTTTGAAATTTTTATGGTTAGTGTGTTCTAACCCTAATTTTAATTCTCCAAAGTTTCAATTTAATTAGATATTTATTTTAAATTTAATTAGAGCATAATATTTTTTTAATTAAACTAAAATTACTTAATAAAAATAAGTGATTTTTTATTTATTAAATTCCTCTCATTAAGATGAATCAATATACCCCTTATTTGTAAATTTTTCGTTAAGTATTTTATTGTCTATATATTTTTAAAGTTTTGAGTATTAGTTTATTAACTTCTTGAATCAGAAATCTCAATTTTCCTACTGAACCCAGTTAGAGCACAGGAAGTGTTGACTAGGCACTGTATTATATATGGCACAATTAGCATACTCGATCACCCTAATGAGAACATCTATGGATCTACATGGTGTCCAACTAGCGTATTTTGGTTTCATTTACTCAAGAAGATGAGAAGATGAAAAAAAAAAAAAGCACCCATAGATTTTTCTGGTGACTCCGCTGGGGAATGTTCCTCTCTTCATCTTTGGTAAATGATCGTTGTCTCTAAGTATCGATAGTGGGTTTGTATTTTATATGAATCCAAGACTACCCTTCTTTTCTATTGACACTTAGTTTATTTCATTCTTAAGCTAAGCTAGCCAATATCTTTTAGATTTTAGGACCTCACTCCATGTAGGTCTTAAAACCCCTATTGGGTCCCCTAATAGGTGAAAATAAAAATTTAATAAAAAGAGATTATTAAGGACCTTCCTCCTTACCATTTCGATGGTAAGGAAAGGTTCATTCCAAAAATAAAGAAAGGAAAATAAATCCTTTATAAAAATGTCACTTTTCAAAATGCACTTTTTCAAAAAGTTCATAATAAAATACTTGCACAATATATTTATACCTCAACCTCATCTAACAATCTTCAAGATTCTTACATGTAGAATTTTTTCAAAAAACAAAGTCAAAAAATTATCTTTCAAAAAGCACAAATGAACATCCTCATTCAATATACCCAAATTTATCGAATGAAGATTTCATTTCTAAACAAAATCAAAAATCATCTTTTCAAAAAGCACATTTGAACATCCTCATTCAATATACACAAATTTATTGAATGAAGATTTCATTTCTAAACAAAATCCAAAATCATCTTTTCAAAAAGCAAAAATGAACATCCTCATTCAATATAACCAAATTTATTGGATGAAAATTTCATTTCCAAATAAAATCCAAAATCATCTTTTCAAAAATCACAAATGAACATTCTCATTAGATATACCCAAATTTATTTGTTGAAGATTTTATTTCCAAATAAAATCAAAATTATCTTTTCAAAAAGCACATATGAACATCCACATTCAATATACCCAAATTTATTGGATGAAGATTTTATTTCCAAATAAAGTCAAAATCATCTTTCAAAAATCACATATGAACATCCTCATTCAATATACCCAAATTTATTGAATGAAGATTTCATTTCCAAATAAAGTCAAAATCATCTTTTCAAAAAGCACATATGAACATCCTCATTAAGTATACCCAAATTTATTGAATGAAGATTTCATTTCTAAACAAAATAAAAAATCATCTTTTCAAAAAAAGCATATATTTGAAAATGAACACCCTTATTCAATATACCCAAATTTATTAAATTAAGATTTCATTTACAAATAAAATCAAAATTATATTTCAAAAATATACATTTGAACATTATTTAGCATACCCAAATTTGCTAAGTAAAGATCCATTTTCAAAACAAAATTCAAACACATGTGGATTCTTTATTTAGCATACACAAATTTACTAAGTAAAGATTCTCTTTTCAAAATCATAAAAATCAGACACATTTGGATTCTTTATTTAGCATACTCAAATTTGATAAGTAAAGATCTGATTTTCAAAAATCATAAAAATCAAACAAATTTGGATTCTTTATTTAGCATATTCAAATTTGCTAAGTAAAGATCCTCTTTTTAAAAATCATAAAAATTAAACACATTTGGATTCTTTATTTAGCATACTCAAATTTGCTAAGTAAAGATTCTCTTTTCAAAATCGTAAACATCAAATACATTTGGATTCTTTATTTAGCATATCCAAATTTGCTAAGTAAAGATCCTCTTTTCAAAAATCAGAAAAATCAAACACATTTGGGTTTTCATTTAGCATACCCAAATTTGCTAAGTAAAGATCCTTTTTTCAAAAATCATAAAAATCAAACACATTTGGATTCTTTATTTAGCATACCCAAATTTGCTAAGTAAAGATTCTCTTTCAAAATCTTAAAAATCAAACACATTAGATTCTTTATTTAGCATACCCAAATTTGCTAAGTAAAGATCCTCTTTCAAAATCATAAAATTCAAACACATTTGGATCCTTCATTTAGCATATCTAAATTTGCTAAGTAAAGATTCTCTTTTCCAAAAATCAAAACAAAAACATTTGAACTTTGTTTAGCATACACAAATTTGCTAAGTAAAGATTCCATCTCCAAATTCACACATGATTCACATCATGGGCAAACAAGCAAAGGAAGAAAATTATTTTCAAACAACTCATTTAGCATACCCAAATTTGCTAAATGAGTAAACCCCAAAACAAAATCAATTGACCCTTTATTTTAACATACTCAAATTTGTTAAATAAAGGGTCCCCAAAACCTAAAAAAAAATCAAATTCAAATATGAACCAATGGAAGTATAAAAAAAATTTCTCTTCAAAATATTTGAACACATTTTCAACATACACAAATTTGTTGAAAATGGATTCTAAATTCAAAATATCTTTTTCTCTAATTCTAAATTCAAAATATTTCTCCAAAATTCAATGAGCCCCACTTAACATATTCAAATTGTTGAGTGTGGATTCAAATTCTAAATCAAAATTCAAAAATTTAGCAAAATACTAAAGTAGAATTTGATTTGAGTTTCTTTTCAAAAATTGTAGAATTTCAACTCAGTTTTAGTCAGCTTTTCCCAAGTTCAGTTCAGTGATAATGGATGCTCAGAAGTATGCCTTCACTTTTCCTTTTGGGATGGATTTTGCCTTGGATTAGGACCTCCCACAGACTAACTTTGCCCATCTTATTCACTTTGGCTGAGGGTTTGAGGGGGCCAGGATCACTTGTGAGGCGTCCAGGCGTCGGGGTGTGGTGGAGGCGAGCAGTCATCCATGTTAAGATGCCATATGATTTTGAATTTCCCTCACTGAAGAGGAAGGCTATGGAAGTTCTGATTGTAGTTTTAGTGCCCATTCATTTAGTTGTTCCTATTACCGCACACCAGTATGGGCTAGTACCCACTCGTTGGCTTATTCTAGAGGGAAGGCTCCCCTATCTTAGGGATAGTCTCCCCTACCTACGAGGTATGGTCTAGTTCTCATACTGCTCCTCCCAGTAGGACTCAGCACTGTAATAAGTGTTGTAAGATCAAGTAGCATCATGTGCACACAACAAAGGAGATGGAGGCAGTTTCTCAATTTGAAGTAAAGGAGCCACCTATTGTAGTCTCCCTTTATCTACACAGAACAAGTTTCATCCTCTCCCTAGATCTGATGAGGAGGAAGATGTTAGGAGGTTTACAGTGTCACCTCCACTTGTAGTTTAGTATGAGGCTCCTAAAAGAGATAAGAGGAGGTTGTATGCCGATCTCAGGATAGTTCTGCATTGAGTTGGCAAAGCTTATGGATGATCAGAGTCCAAGGCCCAATTTGACTTATGATCATTCCTCATAGTATGGGCAAACATATTAGCTAGGAGAGGGCCAGGGAGTCCCGTATATTAATGCATGTTACCAGTATGGAGTGGAAAAGCTATGCATAGTCGCCTACCTCTCATCGATGGATTTCCACGATGCTGCTACCTCTTTGTCATCCCATTCTATTATTGTAGTACCACCATGGGAGGAAAGCTCCCACACAGAAAGAGCGGTGTTGTCTCCATAAAATTGCTCCACTCCACATCCACCATCTCCAGTGGAAGTTCCATCTTCAATAGTTCCATCAAAAGCCATGAAGGCAGCATCTGGGGAAAAGAAAGCCCCACTGGTATGATGAAGAGATCCTATTTCATCTACACCATCGACTGAGGGGAGATTGAGCTCTCCTGCTTGTCCTCCCACCTCAGTTATGGTGAAGAGGGAGTGGAGACCTCATAACATAGTAGTTGTGCCATAACCACCACCACCGTAGCAGATCATGGAGATAGGAGCAGCTAAGGGAGAAACAGATAGTTCAGTTGCCCCCATGGCGATAGATCCTCCCAGGAGTACTACTCCACCCACATCAGATGATATCCATGAGCATAGCCCTCACAAGATCAATATTCCAGTAGCCGAGGAGGATAGATGTATTATGGTGAAAATGATCCTACCACTGGTTATCCATGAGCTTTTATGCCTACTCAGTTAGACCACTCCCTAGATGATATCGTATCACAGTATCTCATTGAGAAGAAAGAGATCCTAGGGTACGACTAGTCTGATCTAGAGGAAGAAAAGGTTAGCTTTGATCCCAATGAAGATGATTTGTTGGAAGACTTAGCAGAGGTGCATATGGTAGACACCAGGGGTTCCCTCCTTCGGGATCAGCAGAGTTTGGAAGGTGCTTGATCGAATAGGAAGATACAGCCTATTTGACCCAACACCTCCTTCAAAAACTCAAACAGAAGGATGAACAAATTGATAAGATGGAAAAGAGGCTTGAAGATTTGCTAGCAGTAGTTTTGCCACTTCAGAATCAAGCCCTAGCAGTACATCCTACTATTGCAAAGATCGGTCAGCCTGAGTTATTGCATGTCTTGGATCAAGACTTCACTTCCAGTAGAGCAGGGCAACACTAGCTTGTATAGGAAGGTAGTGAACAGTACCTTCATATAAAAAAAGGATATTAAACTCATGGTTAAGCAGCAAGTGAGAGAAGCATTGGTGCAAGCCCGAGGAGGATCATTGGTTCCAAAGGGTAGACCCTACCCAGAGGAATTCGATGTTATCCCGTATCCTATGGGTTTTTTGCCTCCTTCTTCAAGAGCTTTGATGGCAGTGGGAACCCATGCCAGCATGTAGCGTACTTCAGGGCCAGCTGTTTTAACACTGGCGATAACGATGCATTATTATTCTATCTTTTTGTCAATATTTTAGTGGGCATAGCCTTTGATAGGTATGCTGAACTCCGCAACAGTTCAGTGAAGATTTTTGTTGATTTGGTGCAACTCTTTATTAAGAGGTTTACTGGAGCCCAGCAAAGGGTAACTATGGGCGATCTCATTGTAGCACAATACACCTCGATGAGTCCATCATTGACTATATTCTCAGATGGTGTAACTTTAGTATGAAATGTGGACAGCACTTGTCTGTACAACATGCCATTGAAATTCTACTAAAGAATATTCATGGCCCAGTCACCTTCATGCTTAAAGGTTTTACCATCAAGACATTTGAGAAGCTAATCAACAAGGTGACTAGTCTACAAGGAGAGGCCAAATAGTTACCTTTTCAAGAATAGTCAACAAAGTAAAAGCCATAGAAAATCTATGAAAAGTAGCCAAGGGCAGTAGCTGCAATGGACAAGGGGAAGCAATCGACCAGAGAGCAGTACGAGAGACCTCGAGCTCCATTACCATCACTTCCACCTCCTCTACCACTGCTTAGGCCATCTTACTGACCACCATAGTAGCCTTCTTGAACTTTGTCACCTCCTCCTCAGCCACATTCTCAGCAGAGGTACAAATACCCGCCACTAGGTATCTACCATCTACCTACTTTTTTTGATAAACTAAATAAATCTTATTCATTTAAGAGGGAGGTAGTCAGAAAAATCTTTAAGAACCTCTTAAAAAAACTTGATTTTCAGCTACCCGAGCTTAAGAAGCCGAAAGAAATGGGTAGGAGCAATGATCCTAACCTTTTCCCTACCACCGTATGCTAGGCCATATTTTGGAGGATTGCTTTACATTCAAGGACTACCTTGAGCATTGCTATAAGTCAAGCGCCATAGTTATCCTGATGAAATATCTAGTAGAACAACCATCCAATTTTATTAGAGTAATCCTTAGAGATACATGCAATCCTCTCAAAACCAAAGAAGGTTGGGATATCTCTTTATCCCAAACCTCTAAAAGATTGTTTCAAAAATCTAGAAACTTTTCTTGCAAGTGCATGAGGCAACTCGAACCTCCAACATCAAGGAAGGTTCCCAAGTCACCAAAGATAACTTGGGAAAAGTGGGACCTTAGCAGCAGCCCATACTAGCCTGGGATAGCCAAGTAGTGCAACCACTGATCGAGCCCAGCCTCCATTCCACCATTGCAGCTATTACTTCTTCCGACAGTTCTACTTCAGCTAGCTCTTCTTCTAGTAGACATCTTGTATCGATAAATGAGGGCATCAAATCCGTTATCCCATTTACTTTACTAGATTTCTACTATGTACCTCCTTTTAAATCCAAGAAATTGAGAAATAAAACTAGTTTGAATTACATATGTGTCACTTCTGATGGGTTGTCTAATTGTACTTTTATAGAAAACTCTTCAAGTCTAAATAACAATTATAACAACTCCAATCTTCCTCTTTCTGATTTAGAGATGGACTTTCCTTCTTTGAATAATATGGGTTCACCTCTTGAGATAGATTTTGAATCTTGTGATTCTGAGGGTCCCATAGGAGAAGCTGTAGGTATGCCTGACGAGCAGGTAGAACCTTCCACTAACCCGCCACAAGAGAACACCAAAGTTAACCTCTATAGTGGCAAGGTTCTACCTCCAAGGGAAGCACCTCAAGATAAGGGGAAATAAGTCATTGGTACCAACGAGCAAGAAGACCCTCCACAGGATGCTCCACCCATGGATATGCTTATGGAGGATCAACCTAGAGTTGATTACAATGTCCTCGCTCACCTAAGAAACTTTTCAGCTAATCTAAGCATATATGATGCTCTTGTCTTATTCAAAGAGATGAGGAAATCATTAATCAAGAATCTTCTTGATCTAGAGATATGCTTAGCTCAACTGTTTACTATTAGAGAGGTGACACATTTTTCAAGAGAAACCTAGGGAGTCACATTCACAGACAAAGACCTTCTTGTGGGGGACATGGAGCACAACTGTCCCCTCTACATCATAGTGCATATGGGCAGATTTCTCTAGGGTTTTAGCTGATTCAGGTGCATTGGTGAATATTATGAGTCTAGAGACCCATGCCTATTTGAAGAATGACATCTTTACACTCTGAGGAGATTAGATGATGTTGAAAGGATTCAATGAACAGGGTGAGAGGGCTTTAGGCTCCATATTATTACCTTTGGAAATAGGCGACTGGAAGACTGAAGCCAAGTTCTATAATTGATTCAAATAGATCATTCACTACTTTATTCAGTAGGCCTTGGATACACCATTAATAAGATGATTCCATCCTCCCTTCATCAGTGCATCAAGTTCAGAAGGAATGGAATCAAATACTATGTCAAAGAAGATGAAAAGCCATTTTTAGTTAGAGAGTTTGAGATTTATGAAGATGGGACCGACTATCTTCCAAAAAATCAAGATGCCTTTTCTCTCACGAACTTGGTCAAAATTTAGATACAAAAGAAAAAGAAAAAGAAGCAAAAGAAAAAGAAAAGTACAAGTGAGCGAGAAAAGGATACAAAGGAAGAAGTTGAGCCACATGTCACATTCCACCCACAGTTCATTCCACTATATGGACATATGGGTAGGATGACTCGAACTCCACCAGGCAGAGGCAGAGGCAAATACAAAGGCAATTCTAGAGGTAGAAGACCCCCTAGTTGGCCATCAGCCAACAGGGGTTATGTTCCAATTCATAGGAGTCTTATTATTCACATAGATTTGGAATCCAGCTCAGAGGATGAGTCTCATGTGATTAGCATACCAGCCAACCATCTCAATGGGTTTCATTGGAGGTGACACTCGAGCTGGACAGTGATAAAGACCAGGCTTCCAAGCGAAGCATGAATGTATTCAAATCAGGTTTGTGTAAAACTATTAGGCAGGAGTTGGGAACTTTAGCTCTAACCTCACTTTCTTCTTAAAAAGTTGAAGGTTTAGAAGTTAAGAAAGCCCCTAAGTCTTCCATGAATGCCAAGCCAAAGAGATTCCTATTAGGATCATCATCCTCAAGTCCTTAAGCTAGTGTAAAACTTGAGGGTAATTCATATAAATATTTAATAGAATTACATTTTGATTGATACTCACATTGTGTTCATAATCTTGCAAAGAAAGGTTTGATTCCTTATACATGGTCCAAGCATAGGTCAGAGTATTTCGAGAACCTATGGAACAACAAAGGCAGGGATGCACAATCAAGATCAGAACTAGGATTCGATATAGTGGGTCAAGTCAATGACAATATTGCTTAGTTGTCACCAATCATCTGGAGTCTGATAGGATCTTCTCAAACCACACTAACTCTTATGAGGAGGTGTGTTCAGAAACTTCAGATGATCTAGATGATCTCCAAAGAAAAGATGCACCTCCAAAATTTAAAGAAGAAATCCATTCAACTATCGACAAGCTCAAAGAATCAACCTTGGGATAGAAGAAGATCCATGTCCTACATACATCAATTCTCTACTAAATGAAGAAGAAACTAATGACTTAGTTAGGCTATTAAGTAAGTTCAAGGATTGCTTTGCATAGAGTTATGAAGAGATGCCCAAATTATCTCCTAACATAGTAGTCCACAAACTAGCAATAGACCCTAACATAACTCTATCAAGCAAACTCCTAGACACATGCGATTAGAAATTGAACAATAGGTCATTTTTGAAGTCAAGAAATTGATCGATGATGGTTTTATCAGGGAAGAAAAATACACTACCTGGTTAGCTGTTGATGCTAGTTAAGAAGAGGAATGGCCAAATTTGCTTATGCGTTGATTTCAGGGACTTAAATAAGGCATGTCCTAAGGATGAATTTCCTCTTCCTATACTAGAATTAATGGTGGACATTGCCTCATCTCATGCAGTATTCTTCTTCATGGATGGGTCATCTGGCTACAACCAAATTAAGATGACACCTGACGATGAAAGAAGCACTGCTTTTCGAACCCTGATCAGAATCTATTGTTATAAGGTTATGCCTTTCAGCCTTAAAATTGCCAGTGCTACATACCAGAGGGCCATTACTCAAACCTTCAATGAACTCATTCACCATCAAGTTGAATGCTACGTTGATGATCTACTAGTCAAAAGAAAAGAAAAGAAAGACCACCTCTTTAACTTGAGAGTAGTTTTTGAATGGTTAAGATAATTTTACCTCAAAATGAAATCCCTGAAGTGTGCATTCGGAGTAGCTTTAGAGAAGTTCCTTAGGTTTTTTGTCTGACATTGGGGAATAGAGATAGACCTAGAAAAGATCAAAGCTATCTTAGAAATGATGCCCCCTGAAAGTCTAACTCAACTCAGATCTTCCTAAGGGCGGTTGACATATCTAAGACACTTTATCTCCAATCTATCAGGAAGATGCAAACCATTTTCACATATTGTTAAAAAGGATTCCAAGTTCAAGTGGGATGACAAGTGCTAGAATGTCTTTAAATACATCAAGCAGTATTTCATGAAGCCGCCAGTTCTAGCAGCCCCTATCCCGAGCAAGCCGTTGATCCTCTACACTGCTGCATTGGATGACTCCCTTGGTGCTTTGTTGGCTCAAATCAACGATGAAGGGAAGGAGAATGCTCTCTACTATCTCAGCCATCGTCTAATCCTTACTGAAGAAAACTACCCACCTTGAGAAACATTGCCTTGCTTTGATCTTTGTATCCCAAAAGCTATGCCACTATATGCTTTCTCATAAGGTGAACTTGATTTCAAGAATCAATCCACTGTAATATCTCATGACATGACTAATGTTGTTTGGATGGTTGGCACATTGGTGCATGATTCTCTCACAGTTCAATATTACATTCACCCATGTGTGTAGTGAAAGGACAAGCACTAGCAAATTTCTTAGCAGCACACCCACTACCTACTGATTCCCTGCTTAGTGACGATCTCCTTGATGAATGAATCATGATCTTAGGGGAGGTTGATCACCATTGGGAGATGTATTTTGATGGTGCAGCTTCCTTTCATAAAGGGAAGAATCATGATCTACTCTTCCAGGAAAGACAGGGGTAAGAATAGTTCTCTTAACTCCAAACCACAATGTATTTTTAAATTAATTATTTTATCTAAGCTAGTTGTTTAAACTTAGTAATTTTATAACTTTTGATTTAGTTAAATTTAGCCCTTGGAATTTGTATCTAAGGTATGTTCTAACTTCAACTTCATTCTATGAAATTTAAAATCAATTGGATTATTTTTTGGGTTTAATTAATGTTTGATTATTTTCATTAAAACCCAAATTAAGCTAAATTTATGTATAATAAACTAGTGCTTTTAATTTTCTTTTACTCCTCTCTAGAATATCAATTCAAAGAGTTGTTGTTCATAATTTTAAGGTTTCTAATTAATTTATTATAATTTTTTAAAGTTATATTTAATTATAGTTAATTTTTATATAGAATATTTTAGGTTTTTTTGCTTAAGAAAGGTTTGATATTTTCTATAAATTCATTGGTGTTAATTATGATGTTTTAAGTTATTCTTATGCCTTTCCATGATTTTTATAGTTTTAAATTAATTAATTTTATTAATTAAGAGATTTTGACTTGAAAATTTTATAATATATGATCCATTTTGATTTAGGCCTTGAAATTTTTATGGTTAGTGTGTTCCAACCCTAATTTTAATTCTCCAAAGTTTCAATTTAATTAGACATTTATTTTGAATATAATTACTGCATAATATTTTTTATTAAACTAAAATTAAACTAAAATTACTTAATAAAAATAAGGGATTTTAGGTTTAATAAATTCCTCTCACTAAGATGAATCCATATATCCCTTATTTGTAAACTTTTAGTTAAGTATTTTATATATGCATTTTTAAAGTTTTGAGTATTTTTTATTAACTTATTGAATCAGAAATCTTAATTTTCTTACTGAACCCAGTTAGAGCACAGGAAGTGTTGTCTGGGCACTGTATTACATATGGCGCCATGCCAATGGTCCCCACGGGATCCACGTGGATCCCCTATGGAAAGGCAGGATGGTTGGGAGATTTATTAGGGCCATTCGATCAAAGATCATATGGTCCAAAATAATCTCACTATTTTTTTATAGGATTTGAAACAAGTGTTGCAACTAAATTATGATCTCTCACTACAAATAAAAGAAAGAGATGGTTATGATTTTTACCTTAAGCTCTCGCTGAAGGTTGAGAGCCATTAACATAAATGGGTTGATCTCTGATGATCTAGAGGAAGAATCGAGGATTTTGATTATAAATTGATCAAGGATCTATTTATAATAGATCTAAATATTACATTAATGGAGATTGATTCAACTTCACAAAACACAAACCAAAATGAAAGGGTGGTTAAAAAAGTGGAGTACCTCACCGATGTTGATCCTTGAGGGTGTTATCATTTCAAAAAGCTTCAAGGTGTTAAGATGAAGCTCTAGGAGATGTTTGACACGTTGCCTCCCTATGGATTAGTGTGGAGATCAACCATAGCTATCACTCACTAGAGTTTAGTGTTTGTGAGGGTTTAAGAGATCAGGAGAGAGGGGAAAAGATTCATTTGGGTTTGATTTATTCTAGAATGAACAAAAGGGGATTGTGGGTTTAAGGTCAAGTTCATTTAGATTTGAAATGAATTAGGTTGAATTAAGTGCATTCATTTTATTGATTGGCCTTCGGGATTAAGTTTCAATTTCTTTTATTATCCTTTTAATGAATTTAGGATCAATTAGTCTAAGACATATGGACTTTTGACCTAGTTTAGGTTTTGCAAACCCATTTTCCCTAAATGGGTAAAATTGTTTCTCCTAATTTATCTAGCAATTTCAGGATTTGGTTTTGGATTTATGCTTAATTGATTAATTATAATGTTCCTAATTGATTGCATTGACTTGATTTGAACGTAATTTTGATTTTGACCCAAATTAGCCAATTTTAGACTAAATGAATTAATTTTGGTTTATTTGTGTCATATGGCCAATTTCGCCCAAATAAAGTATGTTTGAGCTTCAATTATATTTGATTAAGTATTTATTATGATTTGATGTAAATGATTTCAATTAATTTGAATTTGACCCAATTGAGCCTAATGGTTCAAGAAGGGTTCACTTTGGTAAAATGATCAAATTCAACAAATTAAGTCCAAGAAGGAGTTATATCATGTTTGGCTATGATTTTAAAATGATTTTGGATGTTTAATTTGAGCTTAGAGATCCTAATTACTACAATTAGGATGGTGTCAATCTCATTCAAAAATGATATTAACATCCTCCACCTAAGAATATATCAATTTGAGAAAAATATTTATTTCTATGCTAAGTCCACTACATACCTTTTGTCCAAATTTTGATGAATATCTACTCTAACTTGGTGAAGGTCTTCATTAAACTATGGGCATTTATGTCACTTTAAAACCATTTTAATAGAACAATCTTTTATCTCTAGGATTATGATAATTAGCTCAAATGGCAATGTTTTATCATGGATTAAAGTACCATCAAAATCTTGAAGGATGTTCCTTAAATATTTTATTTGAATTCTTTTAAGTAAAGTCTACCAAATGAGGCTCTTTGGGTTTGTGCATTGTTTCACCAATTATTTAATGTCACACTCCTAAAGAGTTGCACTATCTATATGCTTATTATGCAAACAACCTATGTCTTCATCTAAAGGAGTAGTGCTCTTGTTCTTATCCACTATATGCACTATCCAAAGCCTATCTACCTCTATAGTTGTAGTTTAGAGGAATGGAGCTTATTCTAGAATGACTGAGCTACTGACATCAACTCTTCTAGACTCTACTCTATATGATCAATCTGGACATCCATCTATCTTAGTTGATATAATAGTTGCTAAGTCAAGTCTGACAATGTAACTTCTTCAACTATAACATTATGTACATCCTAGTATTGTGGTTATCTATGTAAGGACCTCAAGCATCAACCATATATATATCTCTATTAGATCTTCTAGAAGGTTATCTCATTGGCATTATAATCTACCATGCCACTTTCCTGATCAAAGTGATAATCCCCTACTATTTATCATATTATGGCATGATAATCCACCAGTATGTTATCTGAGAATTGATCATCTACTTTGACTAGCACTACTAAGATATATACTAGATAATCATTATAATTAACTAGATCCTCTTCTTGCATCAAATCTCTCAACTAAACTGCCTACTCGATGGCTGACTAGGACACCATGCAAACTAGCTACTCTTCTTTCACTTCATTTTTCTCCATATTGAGAGATTATGGTGAAGTCATGACTATGGTATTGCACCACCACACCCTTTTCTTTATCAGTATAGTGAGAGGACGAATATGGGAGCTCAACCTCACACCATCAGGAAGAGGAAAATTGGCACTCAAGTCATAGCTTGATCAATAGTAATGGAGCTTTCCTTTCCTTTGATCAATAGCTAGGTATTTTACTCCAAATAGGAGCAATGGAAGGCGGATGTTCTATGCTAAAGTCAAAAGAAGTACTCCATTTTAGAAATTTCATAGCAATATTAACAATGTGGTAAAGCTTCTTAGAAAAAAAAGTCTCGCATAATCTTCCTCCATAGAAAGCTCGATCATTATATGCCTCCCAACAAGGAGACCCACCATCCAATTTCCAACAAATTTTAGATCATTAAAATGGTTTCTGATTAAGTCCATTTTTGAGTTCTTATAAGTGAACTTTCCAATGAGGGTGAATCTGAAAGGTTTGACTAAAGTCCATGTCTCAAATTTAGAAAGTAGAAGGGTTAGTTTACCATTCTATATGACTTTTCTTAAAAAGGCGGAGGTGCCTTAGAGTATCATGATAATCTGAGAAATGAAACAAGTTTAGGTTGGTAGGTTTAGCATGGAGCCACTAGCCAATACATTTCTAGAAGGGATCCATGGGAAATGGGGAGAAGCACCAAGAAGAGTCGAATGAAGCTTGAGAAATCAATGGAACATTAAACATTGACGGGGGAGGAAGCGTACGAGGGAGTTGTACCAAAGCAGTTGAAGCTTGACTTACTTCTACTTATAGAATTCGGATATAGTGACACACTCTCACTTGAGAATATGAACCTATCTTGAGTCTTTTGACATACAACTGCCTTGAATGGTTGTCAGTTAACATTTCTTATGCTTTAACCATGTGGAAAAATCTCATGTATGTGCAAAATGGCTTGAATGTTATTTATTAAAAGAAAACTTAAAGGCCTAAAATCACTCCTTATAATTTTATATGAATAATGTAATAATATCTTAGACTAATGCAATAAAATCTTCCATTTTTTATAAATTTTAGACTCATAAGTTTAACTTAGGCTTGGGTAATTCAATATACCTACATGAATGGTAAAATTACATTATGGGCCAAATCAGTAAAGGAAAGTATTCTTCACTCAAGGGTGGCTACCCTCAATGATCAAGCCCTACCCCCTTATCATGTAATTATTGAAGGTCCTCCATATTCAAGGAAAGGAAGAACAATGTGCTTATTATACATTCATCAAGGACTTAATTATTTCTAAATCTCTTAGTTGATTAAATTATAAGCTTTAAGGTGATGTTATGTATTATATTACAATTTATTTGATTCTTAAGTTGATGTAGAAAATTTAAATTCTAAATAGTATATTGAAATTCAAGCCATACATCAAACTTTAAACTTGAGGAAACCTAGAAAAAAATTTGTCTCAATTTTATTGGGCAAACAATATACGCATACCAACAAATCAGATCAATTAAAATAAAATGAAGGCTGGTGCCACTGAGTTTTGCTTTACACCCTAGAAGAAAGAATAAAAAAGAGGTAACTGAACTTTAGCCTTATACACCCTAGCCTAAGCTAAACATTATATCAAATAAAGCTAATGGTGGTTTTCATATCATCATCTTCGAGTGTTAGGGACTCTAAGTTTTATAGGGTCTCTCATGTCAAATATTTCTAGTCACTACTCATCCTAAATGCTATGTCTTTATTTCTAATCCTAATACAAATAAATTATATTTATGAAATTCTAAAATAAAATCTAACTATATCTCCAAAATAAAGGTTAGTTATAACAAACATACACACCTAAGTAGTTGTATTTCTATACATTGGGGCTTTGCTCCTGCTTATCACCAAGCTCAACTATCCTTGTGGGTTATGCTTAGGGATATATATAGTCTGCAAGCAAAGTTCATAACTTCTAAATTTATTATAGCATCCCCTTTATTCAGCATAACTCCCTATAAAAATAATATTAGTTTAATATCATCATAACATCTATTCTACCAGCATACTCCCTAACATCCAACCTAAAACATTACATCAAAAAAAAATTCAATCCACAATAAATACATCAACTTTACTTTCTTCTAGTATCAATGACCTTCATTTAAAGTGTGTGCAAAAGGCTAATGTGATGAGACAAGGCTAAGCTTTTAAGTTCTTAAGTTATCATTTGAATGAAGAGTTTAATTTATCAATAATAAATGATTTTAATTTAAATGGTTTATGGCATAAGTGTAAATTTTATATCATGAATTTGATTTTGGTAAAACTTGAGCTCGATGTTGTAAAGAGTATGAAAAGTTGTGGATCCCACTTGAGTCTATTGACCTCACTTTTGGAGTAAGGATAACCATTTCTTCCTTAAACTTAGGGTATATCTAGGTACTAAATAATTCCTAGAACTAAGACACTTCTAGTGATTAGGAGAATACTAGCCCTAAGCTTAGAGACTTATAGGTTATAGTCCTATGGTTGGACCTTAGGCTATGGTAGATGGACCTTGCCTACCTTGGACCTAATTGACATCTAACATCACACCAATTCTTCAAATCTAAACCAAATAACCACTAACCAAACTTTAGCCATGACCAATTAATTCTTAACTTAACTTGGTTCAATTTAGTCAAGTAGTTAGGTTGATTTTACCCACTTGGATTATAAGAGATAAATCCAAACTTAGCCTCACCCAATTGAAATGGAGTTCACCCAAACCCATGTGAGCCTTAATTAAACTTGATTGAATTTTAATTACAACCCAATTCACTCCAATTCAATCAAACCAGGTCAAATTAGTCTCTGACCTAAGTTGACCCATTTGAACTTTATAGGGTCAAAACCCAATTCAAGTTGATCTAAGCCAAATTAAATCAATCCAAAGATTCATGATCATCCTGAATACTTAATTAAGCATTTTAGCCCACTTCAACCCATTCCATTCCACAAATTACTTCAATTGACATAACTTAACCTAATTAACCTAAAAAGGTCAAGTGAACCAAAATCCAATCTAACTCAAATCAATTACAACCAAAGCTATTGATCAACTCCAAACTCACCATTGGACACATTCCAACACTCACAAGACCTCAATTGAACTCAATCAAGCAAATTGGTTCACTTAACCCAATTTAGCTTAAAGGCTCCAATTGATTCAAATTCTAATCCAACTCAAATTGGACAAAACCAATTCATTCAACCCCTTCCAAAATGATTGTTTATTATGACTGATCATCCAATTGCAGCCAATTGAGTCCAATTAACCCAATTTGTCCACTTGAGCCAAATTGACAAAAATCAACCTAATGACCCACAATGAGCCAAAAATCATCCTATATCAAATTAGTTTGAACCATTGCCTCCAATCAATTACAAATTATTCCAACCCTCAATTGATGTCGAATTGACCAAACCAATCAAATTGACCTACTTAGCCCAATTTGACCTAAAGGGTCTAATTAAATTGCAATCCAAATCAATCCAAATCATTGCATACAATCATTCTCAAATGATCAACCATAAATAAAGTAACCCCTCACCCAACCCAATTTGGTTAATCCCAACTTAACCCATTTGACTCAAATGAACCCATATTAGCCAAATTCAAATCCACTCTAAATTAAATCAAATTAAATGAATCAATCCCCTCCAAATGATCATTTGAACTTAATCTAATAGCTCTCTTAATTTGATTTGATCAATTGGTCAACTTAACTTATTTGAACCTAAATTAGCCTACATGGTTCAAATTCAGCCAAACTCAATCAAACTAAGCCCAAACCTAACCAAACTTAACATTACTCATTCTTAGGTCCCCCTTGACCTACCCAAGTGGGCACAACCCATGGTGAACCTAGTTTAACCTATTCTAAGTGAACCATATGTTTCAAATGAAACAAAATCCTCATTTGGAAGGCCTACATGCTCCCTTAGCCCATGATAGCCACCTTTGGCTCTCTTTTGACATAAGACACTAACCAAACCTAACCTAAAGCTGATGAGCTCATTTCTTAAGAAAGTGGATGACCACCACCCCTTGGCCAGCCATTGGTCCACCTCAAAAGAGGTGTACACTCCATGGTAGGATTGCTCCCTCAGCCACTCAAGCACATCCACCTCACACATCCCCAACCATAGCTAGCCAACCATGTTGTCGGATGATTACCAATGACTGAACCAATCCCATGGCTTGGTTCACTTGGGGAGGAGAGTATACTCCTCCCCTTACATTAAAACTCAAGAGACACATTCCCTAGAGCATCACGATCAATCCCTGAGCTTCCCTCGAGCAATTCAAGCACTCCATTGGCAGTGAGACTAATCCAACATAAAATTGGAGTACTCTCTTTGTACAACCTCATGAAAACTTTATCAAACCCAAATTAACTCTTCCCACACATTACTCATGCAATGATGGACCAAAATGAATTATTTAAGCACTAAAAGTTATTCCAAGACCAACTCCAGTGAGCTTCATGGCATCACTTGGGTTAAAGGAGGCAACTCATGATATTCTTAGCAGGGCTTTATCTCTTCAAGTCAAAGCTACCTCAATTGTTGGACCATCAGTCATTATCTTTGACAAGGTAATTTATGACCAATAGTAAAAAACTATAGGATTTTTTATTCTTTGTGAAGTGAATGTGTGTTTCGTTTCGATCAAATTATAGGATACATTTTAGAATCTCTTCTTGATCGATTTGGAATCAAATCCACCATCAAATGAGGTCTGATAAGCTCAAATCTAGCAACAAAAGGTGGATGACATCCATCTATCACCGTTAGTAGACAACGAATCATCAGTCGTGTGATTAGAATGGATCACCATGATTAATTATATTAAATTTATCTGATTTAATTATTTTCAACTACAAGATTAATCTCTCTCATCCAATCAATGATTGAATGACTGAGATGAAAGCACATCGACTACTGTTGAGACATCAATCTTATTGGATAATTTAAATAATCAATCTCATGGTGCCACGTGGAAAGCACTGCCATGTTAGTGCCAACACAATGCTGATTGTGTAATTAGGTTAATTGGCGATGAAAATATGATTTAATTAGTAAGAACTTTGAAAAATCATAATTAATTGCAGAAAAATCCAAAATATAATAAACCCATTTTAAAAAGTTTAAATATAGAAGAATTAAAGAAAAAAAAATCCTAAATTTTATTTAATGTATTATGACTAATTAAGGTTTAAAATTTTTCTTAATTAGCTTAATTAAACCCCATTTGCTTGACTAATTAACTTGGGATTTGGTGTTTTAATATGTTGGGATGATCTTTGCCTTCATAATTTTTCCAAGCCAATTTGTCAATTAATTTGGGAAATTCTAATTTTTGAGATTTAATTAATAATTTCATGCATTTAATAAATATTTAAAATAAAGATAATTATAAAATTAGTTATGAGAACTTAATTAATCATTAGAGTAGTAAAGGTGATCATGAAAATTAATTAGGACATATAGTCCTAGTTATTTCTTAAAATCACCCTTAAAGGTATTTATTTAATTAAGTAAATTAAGTAATTAACTTAGAACTTAAAATTCATCATAATTAGAATAATTCCTTAAAATTTTGATTAAACCCTCTATGTGCTCAGTTAACACAAAGGCCTTCATTGAAATTAAGATTTCATATTTTTGTGTGTAATTGGCAATTTGGGCCTTCCTTTCTTTATTTTATTAACCATTAATTATGAGGCTAATTGCATTAGAATTTTTAGGGCATATTTATTTTAAGTTTATGCATCTCTGGTAATTTTATCGTGATTTATAGGCTTATATTCAAGGTGTCTCTTTTGGGTTTAAGAAAATTAAATAATTAGTTAATGTTAATTAATCCATAAAATTCACTTAAATTAGCTTTAAACTAATTAATGAACAAAGGTGGGTTAAGGGATAATTTTAACAATTTGATATTCTCTTTAGGTTTAAATAATTTAAAATCCTAAAATTAGTACTTAATGAAGTTGATTAAGCTTAAGGGTGTCTATTTTAATATTACTACTCTTAGGAATTAATGAACTCAAATATATTATTTAATGAAGTTTCATTACTTTGCTTAAATTATCTATGAATTCTTTTATATTTCTTATGCTCATTATTCATGCATTTAAAAATGTAAAAGAAATTATATTAATTGCATGCATTTGAAATAAGTAGTGTGACTATTCTCACTTGTAAATCCCAAAGTATTTTCTTTAATCAGTTAAAAGATAGCTACTACTTTAAATATAAATGAATATAAATGATTAAAATTTTGATTCTAATTCATACAAGTATGGACCATGAATCAACAAGTATATAGTTTGGACACCCTAGAAACATGAGACTTTAAGTAGTCCCAAGGAGGTCCTTAATTAGCTCACTTCCCTTATTTAACAATGGCACGTACTTGTGGAAATTCACTAAATATATGCATATGTCTAAGCACATAAAAATATATATATATTACTCCCTCCATAATAATCACACATCATAAATTCATTCATATGTATAAACATACAAGAAAATCAAATTATTAATCCTATAAATTCATAAATTATGTAGTTCTTATCCGTATTAAATAATAATACTTGAATATGGACCAAGTAGGGTCATGCATCAAGTGTGAAGTAATCAAGTGACATATATGCAGGTTCATTCAACCCTACTAGCTAATTATATACACATGTTGGAATGAATACTGAAGATTAAATAAGCAAAGTCCAAAGGAATATTGTCAAATTAATCATATCTTGGTTTCGTTAATCTTAAGTTGTCATTCACATTTAAGATAATGCCTTTAAGTCAAATATAAACATTAGCTATAGTGAAACCAAAGTATTCCATTAAGAGAATTAAAATCCATAACCACTCATATTTAACCTAAGGGTAGAGATTAAAGATGGTTCACCCCTCTTTCTTCTCTAATTAATTTCAAATAATAAGAATGAAGCAAACAAAATATACATATATATATATATATATATATATATATATATATATATATATATATATATATATATATATATATATATATATATAAAGATTAAGCTAAATAATTATTTCAAATTCTTAACAAACATAAATTGTAACCACCCTTAATAAGAAATTTAAGCATCTGACATTAGAAAATTCATAACTCTAAAGTACAGTCAAGGCACACCACATTAAGCCTAGCACACATATTAGGATAATAAGTCATCGATCCTAGTCTTAGGTTAGGCCAATGATTGTTGTGATGATGAGATGTTTTATTTATGATGTAATATTTTAGATTGAATGTTAGGATTGTATGTGCATAGTCTAGATGGTATGAAATTATCTATTAAACTCATGATATTTTTTGTAAGGGATTATGCTAACTGGACCACTGAAATAAAATAATTATAAATGTTGCTTATTTATCAGTGCTGCTTAAGTGCCTAAGCATAATTCATTAGGACATGTGGGTGTGGCGATCCAACGTAAGGTGCTAAGCCCAAATGTATGAAATATAACTACTTGGTTTGAATGTGTGTTAAGCTAATTTTGTAAGTAGTTTTATATATATATATATATATATATATATATATATATATATATATATATATATATATATATATATATATATATATATATATATATATATATATATATATAATCTAACCTTCATAATAGGCTTAGAATTAGAGCTATGAGATTTAGGATTAGCAATAGATAGAAGGCTTAGGCCCGAGAGGCTGTGTGATGCCTGGAGTACTCAAATCCATGAAGCTAAGTGAAGATAAAGAATTGAAGACCCCCATATCTTTATTTCAATTGAAATTTAATTGTAATATAGGTTGTATAAGGGCATATATTAGCAACCAAATTTTTTTTTTCAGGGGAGTACAGTGGTACCCGACCGCATTGGCTTATTATTTTTTTCAATTGATTGATATTTGATTATTGTGTTTACATTGATTATGTAATAGAAATGGCATGCTTTCATAAGTTTCCTAAATTTTGAATGTTTACTGTTTGGCATGGATGCAGTAGGCTCTTTGGAAAATTTAACTTTTCTAGTCCAATTAATCAATTTTAATTAAATTTAATGAACTCATAACCTCACTCAAAATCCTAGGTATTATAATAATAAAAAAGATTTAGCAATCCCTTAGCTGTATGATTATATGTTATAACATCATGCTTACATATTATATCACTCTTGAAAATCTAGGATCTCCACTCTTGCACGATAAGAGATGATGCTTGACCCATGTGAGCAGTCCCTTGTAGTGTAAAGCACCTCTTTTTACTGAGTTTGATCATAATCCAATTATATCATGCATTTTAGCATAAATTTGTTTAAGCATGAGACTAAAATAATGAGTCAAAAATGAAATAAAAATGTATAAATTTTATTGCATTAGTCTAAGTCATGAATTTTCACACTAATCATTATTTAATTTCTTGGAGAGTGAATTTTGGGCTTTAGATTCTTTTCTAATAAATAAGAGCCTAACTATCTTGCATTTACACAAGACTGACTGCATGATTTTGAACCATAAGAGGTGTTAGGTAGCAACTCTAGGAGATCGCAAGTCCAAAAGAGTCAAGATTGGTCCACTCTCTATAGTGGAAGTGAACTAAATCCCACTTCTCCAAGTACAATTGGGTCGAGCTCTTAGATTACGCTAGAGCAGTTTAGATATAGGTTCAGAGGCTGCTTGTTTCTCTTTTGCTATGAGTGTAAGTCCTCACCGCTTAGTCATTTTCATGATCTTCTTTTGTTGGAACCTAAGTCTAGCATTCTATTGAAAATTCTAACTCAAAATAAATTTAATTTTATTTTCTAGAACATATAAAGCCTCATTATGGGTAAATTGAAACACTCATAAGGTTTTCAAGTATCATCAGTGCTTCCTACTCATCCTTCTTTAGAATCTATTAAGAACTCTTTCCACTTAGACTTTCCCATTTGATTTTCCAAAAATCATCAATCCTTTGAAATTTTTGGAGACATTAGTTGACTACTTTAATTGAGATTATTCTTAGAAAGTTCTCATTTGTTAGGATGAAATTAAGTATGGGGACTTACTTCCATAGGAAACTAAAGAACTTAGCTTAAAATAAACCATGCTTTATTGCATCCATATAAAATAGGAAAAATATCTCTAGTATATGTAGATCCATTAGCCTTAGGAGTTCTTATTAAATGATTGAGTCCATTGTGGGGTGATATTTCCATCTTTTAAGATACTACAACTTTCCTTAATGTTGTACTCAATCATCTCAACAATTATCCCCTAAGATAAGAAAAGTTTCCCTATGATCTACATAAATAACACCACAAATTTTTTTGGCGACTTCATTGGGGATATTTTCTCTCTCCATCTTCAGTAATCAATCATTGTCTCCAAACATCGATAAATATACAAAACACATTAGCAGCTATATTCTAAACATACGAGATTAGCATTAGTATCTTTCCAAGCACACTTGTGTTATTGGGATACACTTAGTGACTTAACCATACCTACAAGTAAACAACATTTACATATTCTTTTATTATAACAGTCCCTTTTTGCACTGCCACTTGTAGAAAATAGTTTCAGGCTAAAAATGTCATATCATCCACTCTAGAGAACAAACAATCTAAGCCATCTAGTCTGAAATAGTACACCATAAAATAAGATAGTATTTGACATCACATCACTAAATATCACAAAACATCGATCTAACCTAAGTATAGGGTTAGTGACCTAAAAATCAAGTTTGTGAAAGAAAATGGGCTCATGTACTATGACTTTACTAGGCATTTTAGATTCAAGTTTTGTTTAATTTACCATTAGGTGGTTTCAAAAATTAATTTTTACTTTCATTCTTATTTTTAAGTTTACCTTTTGTTAAAGTTGAAATTTAGGTTTTAAAGAATGAAGAATGAAATAAGTCCAATTTTGGGTGGAAGCCATTATACTCAACATCCTAAAGTCTAATAGAATGGACTTTAATCCATTTTAGAAGGTCAAGCTAATATCTTATGTTTCTTGATTATATTCTTTCAAATTTATAAAATGAATTATTTTAAATTGAGTTTGATTTGATTGAGATTTTAAATTTCTTTTTAAAGTTTAGGGTTTATGATCTTTTGATTTATAACCTTTGCTTAAAATTTAGAGTTTTTCCTTTCATTTAATTATATGTTCATTTGATTTAATCTTACTTATTCATTTCATTATTTTTTATGAATTTGGATGAGTTAACTTGATTACATAACCTTGATTATTTTGAATTTTAATTACTTTATTTATTCGAATTTCAATTGATTTTATTCATTAATGCTTATGTCATTAGCTTAAGTGAATCCACTTAATCCATTTAAGTTAATATTGTAATTCAAGTTTAGTTCAAAAGGTTTTCATTTTAATTCGTTGGTTGATTTATTAGGAATTTATTAAACTTAAGGTTTGATTTTATTTTATTTTATTTTATTTCATTAGACCCTAAGTATTTCTTAACTTCTCAAAGTTATAAATTTCTTTTCAAGTGTTCTAATGTTAATTAAAATGTTTTAAATAGATTTTATGAATTTTATAATTCTTATGATTTTTTATTTATTATTTCATTTAAATTGACGTAATGATTGGAAATTCAACAATATCTAATCCAAGGGTCATTTGACCTTGAAATTTTTATGGCGAGTCGGATTCCTTGCCAGTTTAAGTTCTCTAAAGTTTCACCTAAATTAGATGTATAATTTTGAACTAATTAGGGTTTTAATTATTTTAATAAAACCTTTTAATTAATTATTTTAATTTTCTTGAATTCCTTTATAGAAAATGCATCCATAGAGGGTTCATTTAGAAATTTTGGAAATTTGGTTTATTTATTGTGAGTTTTCAAAATTCTTACTATTTAATTAAGTTAATCAATTCAATTAATTACTTAATTAGGTCATTTTAGGATTTTTGAGGCTTTAGTGAGTTTAATAATATTCTTAAACTCATTAAAGTTTTTCATGATGATTTGAGTTAATTTCATATTTTTCCATAATTTTATGACATTAATATTAATTAATTTCACTAAATTAATGTTCATAACTTGAAATTTTCATATACATGGAAAATTTCCTAATAAATCCTAAAATATTTATTTGAGGTGTGCTTAAACCTTAATTTTATTTCCACAAAATTTCATATTAATTGAAATGATGGTTTGAGTTTAATTTAAGTTTGATTATTTTCATTTAAACTCAAATTAACCCAATAACACCTAATAAAAATTTGGGATTTTAGGTTTAATAGATTCTCCTTATTGAGATGAGTCCATAAAGCCCTTATTTGTATTTTTTTGGATGACTATTTTTTCCATGATTTTTTGAAGTTTTGGCAAGTTTTTACCATTTTCTTAATTAGGAAAATAAATCTTCATACTTATCTATGTCAGCGCCATATGGCACTAACACAGTGTTGCTTTACACACACATGGCATAATGCCACTGGACCACACAGGATTCATGTGAATCCCACATCAAAAGGCAGTTCAGACATGGGATCGATTGGAGCCATCCAATCACAGATCGGATAATGGTATTTGATCTTAACTTTCTTAAGGGATAAAATAGAGTGGTTTAACTAAATCAGAGCCATCCATTCAAAATAAAAGTATTAGACGATGGAGATTATCTTATTGTCCTTCATTTGGGAATCGAGGATAGTTCTCCCTTTAGAGACAATCTCTAACTATCAGAGTGTCGAAACCATGCTATTTAGAATGCAAATCAATTAAGGATCAATTTTCAATCCATCTAAATGGCTTGATTTCAACATAGGTCAATTTTACTTCACAAACACTAAGCTATGCACGAGGATGGTCAGTTTGTTCTCGTACCTCACCGGTGTTGATCCTCGATTGCTGAAATAGTTAGTACACCTTTACCTCAACATGATGATGCTTTGGTAAAGAAATTTCAGCTTGCCTCCCTAAAGATTTCCATGGAGAACAAGCTCTGCCCATCCTTTATTAGGTTTGATAGTTCTTTGGCTCACCAACAATGAGAGGGTCAGACAATGGCTCGATTGAGTTTGATTTTGACAATAAAATGTGTAAAAAGGGTCAATTTAGTGGGAGGAATGGTCCTCCCTAGTTTCTATGTTTGGCCGAGAGCCTACCCTATAGCTTTGGACAATTGCTAGCTCACCAATGGCGAGGAGTCTGACAAAGAGCTTAATTCTTCCTTTCTTCACTTTACAAGTGTGTGAGGATGCTGAGATTTCCTAGAGGAAGCTTCATTACTCTCTTTCCATGTATAGCCAAGAGAGATGGAAGAGGATTTTGGATGGTCAAAATCTGGCCATCGGTGGTGAGAACACTGGCCAGAGGGGTCGATTTGATCTCTCTTTCCCTTATGAGTGTGTTGGGTTGTGTCCCCCGAGGAGAGGGAGCCTCCTTCCTCTTTTTCTTTCTTTGTCATTAGCTTCCCATGGATAAGGAAAAATTAGATTTGTCATGGTGACTTCCACCCTCGGAGGCTAGCTCCAATGGGTGGTCAATTGATTGGAGAGTGTCCAAATCAGTTATGGTGAAGAGGGGGATGAGGTGTGGAGGAGAAAAAAAAATGAAATTTGGCTTCTTCACATATGTTTCTCTCTCTTTCCATTGCTACACCTCATCCATTGTGATTTCATCTCACATGACCTCTCTTGGATTTTGGCACCACCACAATATTCATTTGGATTGGTGGTTGGTTACCAAGTCAATCCAAGATGAATCATAGTTCAAACCCAAGTCCGTTTGAGTTGGGTTTGGTGATTGGACTTAATTTAATGCCATTTGGATTTAAATTAATTTAAAGTTATTTAATTTCATTTGGATTTAGATTTGAGTTCCAATTAGTGTTGATTATCTAATGGATAATTTAGAGTTCAATTACTCCATGCCAAGTGATGTTTAATTTGGTTTTATTTTAATTTGACTTGTTTTAACTTAAATGGGTAAAGTTCCATTGAGTCAAATAACCAATTGACACAATTAAAGTGTGTTTATACTCAAATCATGTTTACTCAAATGTGTGGAATGATTTTGAGTAATTAATTTCATTTGGATTCAAATTAATTTCAATTTTCATCCACTAAACCCAAATTGGGCTTCATGGGTTGGGCTGATCTCATTGCAGCCAAATGGCCAAATTGGTCAAATTAAACCAATGATTTATTGGATTGTGTTCAATGACGTTTTCTATATAATTTTTAGTAATTTATTTGGATTAATTTCAATTTAATTTTAATTTTGATATTAATTAGGTTCACTTTGGTTTATTTAGATCAAGTGAGCTAATTAGCCCAAATAAGGCCTTATTGGGTTGACATTTATTTGATTAATATTTAATCATATTTATTTATGATTTTATGTCTTTGAAATGACTTAATTTGGTCAAAATATGGTGGGTTTACCTTTGACTTTGTGGGACTCATATAAGTCAACTCTATGTCAAATGGTTGACCAACTTTGGCTTTCATTTGGTTTTAGTTTTAATCCATTTATATTAATGGAATGACTTTATGCTTTTGATTTGACTTAATTTTAATTTGTTTTGAATTTATTTAAATTTCTTTGAGTTTAGGTGATTTTGAGCTTTAAGTAAGATAAATTGGTTAACCACTTCAATTATCTTATTTTAAACTTAAATGTCATTAGATTTCAAGTGGTATGTGTTTTATTAATTATTTGTTTAGATTTGGGTTGGTTTTGGATCCACCTAATCCCATTAGGTTAGATCAAAACTTAATACAATCATTAGGTCGCCAAGCATAGTGTCCTATGTAAATAATCAGAAGGCTCCTGATCTAGGATTTGGCATCATAATTACTAATCTTAGGATAATGTTAACCTCTTCCAAAAATGAGGTCAACAGTATCCTAATAGTCTAGTGTCTAAAAGAAAGGGGTTATTATGATATGACAACACTAGGACTTTATTTAGGTTCTTGAATTCAAAGTTTATTTGATTTTAGTTTTAAATGCTTTTAATTTAATTGATTTAATTGACTTATGATTTTATTTTAATTTTGTGTTTATTTTTATGTTGAAGTTGGGTTTTGGTGTTAAAGAATGACAAATAAAATAAGCTCTGCTTCGGGTGAAACCCATTCTATTCAACATCCTAAACCTAGTAGAATGAGATCTTCGTCATAAGATAAAGATCCATTCTATGAGTCAAAGTAAGAACCGAAGCATCCTAATTATCCCTTTTTAATTTATTTCAATGATTTAATTAGCTCACTTGCCAAGCCCACCTATCATATTGGGTTATGCTTAGGGACTTAAGAATACCTCCAAGAAAATAGCATTTATAGATAATTTATGATGGTAGTCCCCTTTTACATAGTCCCCTATTGAAGACAACATTAGTTCTAAAAGAACATCTTACCATCTAGTCTAACAGGCAAATAATCCTAGACATCCAGTCTAAAATAGTGCACCACAAAATAAGAAAAACACATCACATCAAAAAACATCATAGAATATCATAGATCGACCTAACCTAAGTTTAGGGTCCATGACCTAATAATCTAGTATGTTGAAGAATTGGGTTTGTGTGGCAAGACTTTGCCAAACCCTTTTAGATTCAAGCTTCAATTTAGGTTTCCAATTTTAATTTAATTTTATTTTGAGACTTTTTAATTTTCATAACTTCAATTCATAGATATGTGTCATTATTATACTAGAGATTCGAGGTATCAAAACCTCTTTCAGCCTAGTAGCCTTGTGACCTTGGGTGTCAAGACTATATATCATATGTTCCTAGTTATGAAAATTTTTATTTTTTAATCTTTTAATTTCATTTAGTTTTAAAATTAGTTTAATTTACCATAAGTGGTTTTTAAGTAATTAATTATTTATAATTTCATTTTCATTTTAAGCATTTTATGTTAAGATCAAATTAAGATTTAAAGAATAAAGAATATAATAAGTTTTATTTTGGGTGGAACCTATTCTATTCAACATCATAAATCTTAATAGAATGAAATCATCACGTAAAGTGAGAATTAATTCCAAAGGTCTATTTAAGATCCTAATTGACTTTGATTTTAAGACTTTTAATTTTCATAATTTCACTTATAAGTATGTGTCATTGTTATACTAGCGATTCGAGGTATCAAGACCTCTTTCGGACAGGTAACCTTGTGACCTCAGGTGTCCAGACTATATACCATATGTTGTTAATTATGATAATTTTTTATTTTCTTTACTCTCTTAACTTCTTTTAGCTTTGAAATTAGTTTAATTTACCAGGGTTGATTTCAATTTAAATAATTTGATGATTTGTTATTTCATTTTTATTTTAGGTGCATTTTATGTTAAGAAAATAAAGTTTTCAAGAATGAAAAATACAATAAGTTCTATTTTGGGTGGAACCCAATCTATTTAACATCCTAAATCCTAATAGAATGAATCCTTCACCCTAAGATGAATGTTCATTCTAAAGGTATAACTAGGATCCTAAGTATCTTAATTAATCATTTTTTTAAATTTATTTAGATGATCTGATTTAATTTAATGTTTAATTTAATGAATGCCTTAATTTTGTTTTGAATTCTTCTCTTCATCCATTTGTTCTTTCTTTTCTTTGATTGAACACATTTTAATTTGGTTTCGTTCCTTTAAAGTATGTCTCTTCAATTAAGCTCAATTAAGGTTCTTTTATTATAATTTAATCTGGTTTATATGGGTTTTCACTTTAATTTTACTTCATCTCTTATTGCAGTTTGAGATTTGTACTTTAATTTTATTAATTCATTTGATTAGATTCATCTTATTTATTTGATTTGTATTATTTATTTAACTTATCTACTTTTATTTATTATATTAATGTTTATGTTATTGTAATTTACTTTGATTTAATTTTCATTTTTATTTCCTTATCTTTTTAATTTTGGTTTTATGTTTACTTGATTTGTTGATTAATGTTTCTTCTATGTTTATATTTTAATTGGCACGCTTAAGTTTTATCTTGATTTCTTTTATTTCCATTTATTTGTTTCATTAACATTCCAATATTTGTTCATGAGTTTAAACTAAAATTGTTCATTTCAAGTTATGATTTTATTATCATTTATGTATTTGAATTTAAGTGAAAAGATTCAATTATCTCCAATTATCTTTTAAGGAAATAATATCTTCATTATCTTTAAAAAGGACTTTTTAACATTTGATTTAGTGTGATTACTATTTTGATCTAAGAAGTCTAAGAAGAGATGTTCTTATATATTAA
Source organism: Cymbidium sinense (assembly GCA_021442155.1). Taxonomy (NCBI): domain Eukaryota; kingdom Viridiplantae; phylum Streptophyta; class Magnoliopsida; order Asparagales; family Orchidaceae; genus Cymbidium; species Cymbidium sinense. The sequence goes on from CM038223.1 coordinate 29,037,238, forward strand.
CCTATCCTAATTTATTTTACTGTTGATGTTATTTATGTTTAATTAATTCATCCTTATTAAGTTTATTTGAATTCAAATTTACTTTGTTCTTTTGATGTAATTAAGTTTATAAGTTCAAAGATTAATAAATATTACATTTTATTTTATTAGTGAATTTATGATCAATTATTAAATTTTTGAAGTTTAATTGAATTTCATAATTTTTTTGTTTTAATTATCTTTAATATTAAACCCCAAGCTTATGTTTAATTAAGTATTTTTGCTTTCTGATTATTTAGAAGTTTTCTTCAAGTGTTTTGATATATATTATAATGTCTTAGACTTATTTTATAGGTTTTATAAAATTTTATAATTTTCTAAATTATTATTTCACTTATATTGACCTAGAGACTTGGAAATTCAATAATTCATAATCGAGAGGTCAATTGGGTATGAAAGCTTTATGGCAAGTGAGGTTCTAAGCTATTTGATTTTCCTAAAATTTCAGTTTAATCAGATGTGTAATTTGGATTTAATTAAGCTTATAATTATATTATTAAAACCTAAATTAAGGTTAATTTAGGGAAAATTATTTAAGGTTTTTATTTTTCCTAGATTCCTCTTTAGAAGATGCTTCCATAGAGGGTTTATTCTTAATTTGTGGAATTTTCATTGATTTAATATGGTTTTTCTAAGTTCAAGTTGATTATTTGAGTTAATTAATTCAATTAGTCATTAAATTAAGTGATTTTGTGTTTGATTAAGTTTCAAGGAGTTTTAATGATGAATTTAAATTTATTAAGATGTGATATGATGATTTAAGATATTTTAATGATTTTTCATAATGTTCTATAATTAATATTTATTTATTTCATTATAATTAGGTTTTAGGATTGAAAATTCATTATCTCCTAATTTATTTTAAAATAAAAGATGAGAATTTTATTTAGGTATATTTTAACATCAATTTTAGTTCCCCAAATTTCATATTGATTGATTTAATGGATTAGGATTTATTTAAGTTTTAAAATTTTTATTTAAACCCAAATTAATCAAGAGTTAATATACAAAATTTGGAGATTTTAATTTTAATTGATTCCTCTCAATAAGATGAATCCATAAGCTTTTATTTGTATTTTTTGGATTAATAGTTGATTTATTATGATTTTTTGAAGTTTTTACCAATGTTTTACAATTTTTAAATTTAGAAATCCTGATTTTCATCTTTTACCACGTCGGCACCACGTGGAACTACTTTACACACAGCGTCACTCCATTCATCCATATGGGATCCACATGGATCTCTTGTTATAATGGTGACTTACACAATTTTGTTTCAAGCTCGGATGCTTTTGTGGGTTTCCTATAGAGGTTTTAATCCATTTGTCTGGCTAAATCTTGGCCATTTGCTCTTAATAAAAAGAACAAACAGTGAATATTTCACCTCCTTTAGTGACACAAAAATTTGAGAGCCATCCATCAATTTATGATAATTTTTAGTGATCCAATCATTAAAATCACTTGATTTACTTCCAAAAGCATCAAGCCATCATTAGGATCACATGTATAATACTTGATCTCCCTTGAGATCAAGTTTCTATCACAAAGGACCAAAATTGATTAAAATGGTCGATTAATGGCATACCTAGTCGACGGTGATCTTCGGTAGTGGGATTGATTTGAATAGCTTCAGAATGGTGTGACGACGGTGTGGGAAGGAGGAATTGTATCCTCTTCTAGTGGATTGGCCCATAGACCAAGGTGCAAATGGATTTTGGTGAGCTTGGTCATTCTACAACCTCCTAGCTGTGTGGGATCAGGGTATAGGTGCACTCGACTTTTTTTTACTCATGGAAGGTGATGGAATGCTCAATTGGACATGAATTGGACTCTTTCTTCTTTCACCATTAGAGGTTGAGAGCCTCTTTATGCTTTCTTACTCTCTTGGTTGGCAAGTGTGATTGCCACTCTTGGAGGCTAGCTCCAAGGATGCTATTCTATCTCAAATCTATCTAAAGGTGTTGAGATGGATAATCAAAAAGGATGAGAGATTGGGGGAGTTGGATTTGGGTTCATGTTCTCTTTACTTTCCATGGCATATTCCATTATTTTAAATTTTATTTGGGATTGATTTAGTTTCTTAAACTTTATATCAGTTACCTTTAACCCATCTTAGGATGGGTTTAAATGAGTTTAGATGAGTTTGATTGGGTTTGATTAAAGCTTGGGTTCATTAAATGTTTAATTATTTCATTTGAATTTGATTAAATTTCAAATGTTTTAATGATGTTTCTCTTGATTGATTTGTTTTAGGTTTTGGTTTAAATCATTATTAATATTTTCAATGGATAATTAAGAATTTAATTAGCCCATGCCACATGAGAATTTAAATCAATTTTGAGTTAACATGAACCACTTTGACTTAAATGGGCTAAGTTGAATTTAATTGAGTGAAATGGCCAATTTTGATTTAGTAAAATTTTGTTTGAAATCCAATCATGTTTAATCATATGTGTGAATTAATGGGATGATTTGGAGTGATCAATTTAATTTGATTTCAAGTTGATTTCTATTTTGACCCATTTGACCCAAAGTGGGAATAATGGGATAAGTTTGGGTTCATTTAGGTCAAATGATTAAATTGGTCAAATTGGACCTAATGATGGATTGAATTATGTTTGATTACCATTTCCAAGTGATTTTGGGAAATCAAATTAAGTTGTTTTTGGCTTGATTTCAGTCTAAATGCAATAAAGATCCTTTAGGTCAAATGGTCTATTTTGGCCAATTAAAGCCTTATTAAATTTATATTTTTAAATTCATGTTTAGTCATGTTTATGTTAATTTTTTAACCATTTGAAATGATTTTATTTGTTCAAATTTTGGTCGGTTGATCTTTGAGTTGCTTGGACCCATATAAGTCAAACCCATGGCAAAATGGTTGACCATTTTTAATCTTGATTTAGATTTTACTTTCTTTAATTTGATTTGATTTGATTTTTTTTGTTTATTTAGATTTGTTTTGATTATATGTGAATATCTTTTGGATTTAATTAATTTTAAGCTTAGATAGGGTAATTTGGTTAATCACCTTACTAACCTTTGCTTTAAGCTAAAATGAATTCTAGTTTTAAGTGAAATGTGTTTGATTTAATTTAATTTGGGTTGAGTCTACCTAAACCCATTTGGTTAGATCAAACACAAAGAGGATGCAAATATGGATAGTTACTCTTGGTCCAAACTACATTATATTTTAACTAGGGAAAGATACCACTAGGGGATTAATTCTTATCTGGTTATTTATTCGGAAGGGATCTTTGGAGACTTGATTCCAACCTAAACACCTAAGCTAGGGAGAAGGGGCTAAAATAGCTTAATCCTAAACCTCAATATTTTGACTATTAGACAAGGGATATGGACTTAATTCATGATCTAAATAGTTTATAGGAATGGGGCCTTCAGTGGCTTATTTCCACTCCTTAATTTCTTTTATTTTGCAGTAGAGAAATAGTCATAAGGACTTTAATCATCTTCTAATGAAGTTCAGCTAACAGGAAAGGACCTTCAATGGCTTAATTAAAACATAAGTAACATGATAAGGAAAGGGATCATGATGACTTTATGCTATCGTTATAAGGATGCCTAGTAAGGGATTTACTCTTTTATGATTGGCTATTAACCAGGGGCCTTCAATAGATTAATTCCTTCTTGAGTAGCTATAAGCAAAAGAGAGGTTTTAATAACTTATTCCAAAATCTCAATGATTTTGGCAAATAGGAATGTGGTCTTCATGACTTATTCCTAACCTAAATAGCTTGTTTGACAAGAAAAGGGTCTTGATAATTTTATCCTAGCTTTCCATGTGAAAGGATGCCTATTGAGCCTATTTGAGTAGCTATTAAATGAGGCTTTTAATGGCTTAATCTAACTTAAGTAGTGTGGGAAAAATTTACTACACCACATAGAGTGTAAGAATTTCTTATTTAGATGATCAAATGCTTCATAAAGGAATAAACATATTATCTCAAAAGATAAACATGTTATCATATAATGGATTCGATCATTTAATAAAAAACTCCTAAGCTAATGGGTCTTTCATGTACCAAAGAGTTTTCCCCTAAACTACATTGGAAATAGAGCAGGTTTTATTATAAATTAGGTTCATGGTTCCCTATAATGGAAATCCCTTATAGTTAATTACATCTTAAGAAGAAGGGTCTCTTTCTAAGAATACTATCAATAAAAGAAATAAGTCATTATTTCTAAAGAATTTCTAAGTTAGTTTTCAAAGGAATAATCTTTGGAATTTTAGTTGGGATTGATTCAAAGTGGAAAGGATAATTAGGATGCCTAGTAGGCACTTCAACTATCTTATCATTGGGCTTTAGAGTTTTAGAATTTAATTTAAATTTTGAATTGACAATTTCTTAGAAATCAAGAGCTTAAATTCTAGCTGTATAAGACTACAAAAATGCCTAGGGTTGAAGACTCACTCCAAGGAGGATGTTTGAAAACTTAGGTCTATATGTGCTACTAACACAAGTCAGATGCTTGACCTAATTTCATTTTGGGAATTATCATCTATTCCTCTCACTTGGAAGATTAAACTTATCCCTAGCACTTCTAGACTTACAACCTGCTTGAATGGGATACTAGCTAACACCACCTAAGCGCATTTTAAATTCATGATGCTAAGTCTCCTATAAGCAAGATGGTTGGGTTGTTATCTTTTTAGGAAAGAGTCTAAGAATCCTAGGCTCACTCCCTAATCCCTATGATCATGTAGGGTATGAAATGCACTAACTAATGCATATTTTTCATATTTTATATGTTTTGATTCTAGATTCATTTGTGGTCTTGGGTATGCATTTTTATGCCTAAATTCCATGCAATTAAAAATGGTTGTGGGCCAAATCATTAAAAAAAAGGAAGACTACCCTAAGAAGGTTGTCTTCTCATAGGTTAGATGCCCCTTATGTGCAATAGGTGAAGTGCACAATTCAAGAGTTAGGAGCAATATGATTGCATGATTTTAAGACCTAATTATTTCTAATCAATTTTATGTTTTGCCCTAAGACTTTAATTTGTGTTAGATTTTAAGTTTTATTTAATTTTATTTTAGTTGATTAGATTTAAGTTAGGTAAAAAATTTAATTTTTCCAATGGCCTATGTTTAGGCATTCATCATATAAAGAAAAACATAGAAAGAAACCTAGAAAAGCAAGTTGATTCTATTGTGCACCCAAAATAAATCAAGCTAATTTAATTTAAAGAAAGGCCAATATGGTTGGGTATGACTATACATCTGGGAGGAAAGAGCAAATGGGCAGTCAAGCTCTGCCCTTATATAGCCTTGCCTTGAACTATAAGTTTAGATCTATCGGTCTTCTCAATCATCTCCTTGTTTAGGAACCACCATTTGGCTTCACAAGGGACCTCTGCACCATCTCCTGGCAGGGTCAGCTCCTGCTAATCTTAGATCCCATAGATCTTAACCTAATTCTAAGCATAAATTTATATTTTGAATTCAAACATCAATCCTCAGCTCTGCAAAACAAATGTTTGGAAAATACAAATAACACACATTAGTTATATTTCATAAGAATATGAGCATAGCATTAGCTACTTTGCTATTAGCTATGATTAAGGACTAAAAGAAACAACATTTTAATTTATTTATGATGTCCTTTCTGAAGATAATGTTAACTTCCTATCATCCAGTCTAACTAGAAACTAATCCTAGATATGTAATCTAAAATATTATGATAGAAAAGAATCATAAAATAACCTAACCTAACTTTATGGTCTATGATCTAATGATCTAGTGTGTGAAGGCAATAGGTTTGTGTAGCAAGACTTTGTTAGGCCTTTTTAATTCAAGTTTCAATTTGGATTTTTGAATTTATTTATTTTACCTTTGGATGGTTTCAATTCAAATGATTTAATGATTTGTTTTAATTTTCAAGTTCACTTTTATTTTGCTAAAGTGAAGTTTAGGTTTTCAAGAATGAAGAGTAGAATAGATTTCACTTTTGGGTTCCACCCATTCTATTCAACATCCTAAACCCTAATAGAATGAAACATTCATCATAAGATGAAGATTTGTCCCAAAGGTCTAACTAAGATCCTTAAGTATCTTAATTAATCTTTTTAGGTTCATTTAGATGATTTGGGTTTGAATTCAATTTGGATTTTGGATTAATATTTCAATTCCTATCTTTGGAATTTAATCCTTTTGACTAGATTTAATTTATTCATTTAATTTGATTTGGTTTGAATTGGTTTAACATTTGTTTGCATTAATGTTTTAGTTTGAGTTATGTTTAGGTTTGTTAAATTATATTCATTTCATTTGGTTTGATTTATGTTAACCTAAGGCAGTTAGGTTAATGTTTTAATCCATTCTCAAGCTACATTGATTTAATATTAGGGTTGCATTAGTTTGTTTGATTATGTGTTCATTAACCTAAGGTTTAATTAATCTTAATATGCATTATTAATTTCATTAACCATTAAGTATGAAATCGATCAATTTCTTTGATTTAGAATGTTGGAGAAGTTATTCTTAAGGGTTCTGGTGTTAATGAAGATGTTTCAAATCAATTTTAAGAATTTTTATGATTTTGTGAATCTTTTAATTTATTATTTGATTTATATTGACTTAGAGAATTGGAAATTCAACAATTCTCAATCCAAAGGTCAATTAGGTTTAAAATTTTTATGGCAAGTTTCATGCCAATTTCATATTTCTAAAGTTTTATTTTAAATAGATTCATAATTATTGTGTAAGGTTTTAATTATTTCATTAAAACCTAAATTAAGCCTAATTTAATATGGATTAGTTTGTGGTTTTGTTTTTCCTGATTCCTCTCTAAAAGGTGCTACTATAGAGCGTTCATTAATTTTTGGAGATTTGGTTGATTTATTGTGATTTATTTAAGTTCTGCTTATTTTTCGGCTTAATTAATTCAATTAATTACCTAATTAGGGCATTTTGTGATTTATCAAGTTCCAATGAGTGTCATTAGTGTTTTTAAGTTCATTTGGATTTGTTATATTGTTTTAAGGTAATTTGATCCATTTTTAAAAGATATTTCAATTAATTTTAATTTATTTCATTAAAATTAAAGTTTAGGGTTTGAAATTTAATATTTCTTGAATTACTTAGAGATAATTCATGAAATTTTTTCTTAAGATGCATTTTATGTTCAATTTCAATTCCCTAAAGTTTCCATTCAATTGGATTAATGATTTATGATTAATTAGGGTTTGATTAATTTCATTTAAACCTAAATTAAGGCTAAATTACCACCCACATAATTTCGGAATATTAATTTTAATAGATTCCTCTCATCATGGGAATTCCATAGAGCCCAAGTTTACATTTTTTGGAATTATATTAAATTTTCAATGATTTTTTGAATTTTTGTCATTCTTTATTAATTTTTTAATTCTAAAAATCCAAATTTTAAATTTAGTTGTGTCAAATCCACGTGGATCTGATGTCCTACCACTTTTTACATGGTGTCACATCATTTTTCCATGTAGGATCTCACACTAAAAATGGCAGCGCCCGTAGGTTAATTCCAGGCCGTCCGTTCTTTGATCGAACGATCATGATTCAACCCGCATTTCTCCTTATTATATTCAATCATAGATGCAACTAGATTGGAGTAGTCTGTTCCTACCAAAAGGAATAAGTGGCATAGATTATTTCTCTTTCGATGAAAATGTAAGCCAAGGGCTGTCTGTCGATTCCACATGGTTTCCAACCATCTCATCATTGAAATTGCATAATTTTGAAGTCAAATCCATCATTGGACAAAATCCTAATAATCTAAATAGTTTAATCTCAGTTGAGATCAAATTATCTTCAAAAAGTACAAAAACTAAAATCTATAGAGGTGGCATTCATGGCATACCTCAATTTCAATGATCTCTAGCAGTGGGATCGACTTGAACACGTTCATAATGATGCAATGAAGTTGTGGGAGGAAGGAATTTCCTCATCATGGATTGGCTCCTAGATCAAGTCAAGAATAATTTTAAGTGAAATTGGTCATTTTCTGACTTCCTGGTGGTGTGGGGATCAGGGTAATGTCACGATCGTCTTTGTTTTAGGTGGGGAAGTTAATGGAAATGTCCATTTGGCTTGAGGATGTCTCTTTGGGTTTTTCCATTGGAGCCTCACATATAATCCTTCTCTCCCCTTCCATTTGGTCTGCCATAACTAACTGAGGTCCTCAGAGGCTAGCTCCAAGAGTCCTTAGTTGTTTAGCAATTGTCCAAAGCTTTAAGAAGGTGGAACACTAAAGGGATGAGGGAATGGGTCAGTTAGATTTGGCTTCTTACAATCCCTCTTTTTCATGGTATAATCCATCTTTTCTAAATGACATAGAATTTATTAGTTTGCTTAACTTTGTTGGCAATCTCTCTTAACCCATGCCAGGATGAATTTCGATAAGTTTGCATAGGTTTTGTTCCAATTTGAATCCATTTGGTGATTAATCTTAGCATCAATTTTAATTTAAGTTTCAAATGCTTTAATCACTAATAATTGGTTTTATATTTTGGTTTAAATCATCCTTGATTGTCCATTGGATGATTAGGAATTGACTTAACCCATGCCACCTAAGGGTTTGGTCCAATTAAGTCAACTTGACCCATTTTTCCTTAAATAGGTTAAGTTGGATTTGATTAAGTCAAATGACCAAATTAAACTTAATTAAATTATGTTCCCACTCCAATTATATTTAATCACATGTGTGAGATGATTTGGAGTGATTAATTTCATTTAATTTTAAGTGGATTTCAATTTGACCCAAAATGGGCTTAATGGGTTAAGCTTGGGTTTCATTTGAGTCAAATTACCAATTTGACCAAATTGGACCTAATTATGAGTTGGATTGTGTTTTATTATCATTTCCAAATAATTTTGAGCAATCAAATTGAATTGGTTACAATTTTATTTGGGTTTGAACCCAATAGGACCCATTTAGGTTCATTTAGACTAAGTGGTCTAAATAACCTAATTAGAGCCTAAATAAATTTAACATTCTTTAGATTCATGATGAAAATTTTTTGTTTTATCATTTGGAATATTTAGAATAATTTTATTTGGTAAAATTTTGGTGGTTTGACCTTTGACTTGGTGGGACTTACCTAAGTCAAACCTATGTCAAATAGGTTGACTAGATTTTGACCTTTTGTGTGGATTTGGATTCATTCAATTGATTTATTTTAATTTATTTTGATTTAATCCAAATTTTAAATTTTGGTTGAGTCTAGCTAAGCTCATTAGGTTAGATCAAACCTAAGGAGGGTGTACTAGGTCACTAGGCATAGTGTTGTGAGCACTTAATTAATAGATTCCTAATCTAAGATTAGGTATCCTAATTACTAATTTCAAATATGATATTAACCTCATCCAAAAATGGGGTCAATAAATGGGCCCGCAATATGTGTAATGGATCAACTAGAGTACACTTCCACTACACATATTGGTGATGATCGAATTAGTCAACATTAGAAGCATATGCTTAGATGGAGTTCAGATTTAGAATTTTGAGTTTTTGAATTTGATTTTGATTTCAATTTTTGTTTTTGATTTGAATGTGAAAGATGGGCATATGTATGCCTAAGTTTGTTTTAATTTGATTCATTCTTAAGAACTTAAATTCACTAAGTTCTTAAGATGAACAAAAATATCATTAGGAATGGACTCAAAGGAGGACATAGTCCTAAGAATTCATTGTAGTAAAAAAAATGCATTCAAGGGACTTACTCTTGTTTGAGAATTGTAGTTAGAGAGGATGCCAATATGGACACTTACTCCTAATACAAACTACATAACATTTTAATGAGGGCGAGAAACAACTAGGGGGTTTACTCTTCTCTAGTTAGCTATTAGGTAGGGATATTTGAAGACTTGATTCCAACCCAAATAGCTAAGTTAGGGAGAAGGGGCTTAAATAGCTTAATCCTAAACTTTAGTATTTTGAGTACTACATAGGGGTCACATTGACTTAATTACTAGTTTGAGTAGTCCACAGGAATGGGGCCTTTAATGGCTTATTTCCATTCCTTAGTTTCTTTTGCTTTTATTAGAAAATGAGTCACAAATACTTGGATCTTATTCTAATGAAGTTTGACTAATAGGAAGAGGCCTTCTATGGATTCCAACTATGGTCACTTGAAAAGGAAAGGAGTATTTATGACTTTATCATATCCTTATAAGGATTCCTACTAAAGGACTTACTCCTTTATGATTGGTTATTAAGAAGTAGCCTTCAATGGCTTAATCCATCTAGAGTAGCCACAATGACGAAGAGGGGTCTTAATGACTTGTTCCAAAACCTCACATTTTTGCTAATAGGAAAGGGGCCTTCATGACTTATTATTTGCTTAAGTAGCCTATTTAATAGGAAAAGGGTCTTCATAACTTGTTCATATCCTTATCTCTCAAAAAGAATGCCAACTAAGAGACTTATATCTTTCTAACTAGTTATCAGGAAGGGGCCTTCTATGGCTTAATCCAACCTAAATAGCTTAGGTGGAAGAAAGGGATCTTTGATGACTTGATCCTAAACTTCACATTTTTATTTTGACTAATAAGATTAGGGTATTAATGACTTGATCCTAACTTATAGTAATTTTAAAAGGATGCCTACTGTAGGACTTACTCTTATGTGATTAGCTATTAAGATGGGGCCTTCAATGGCTTAATCCAACTTAGATAGCTTAAGAGAGGAAAGGGACCTTCATGACATAATCTAATACTCAATCTTTTGATTAATAAAAGAAGGGTCTTTATGACTTATTCCAAATTTACCTGGTCAGTATTGACAGGGGAGGGGGTCATGGTGACTTTATCCTAACCTTTTCATCTATAATGATTCCTTCTCTAGGATTTACATCTATATGATTAGCTTATTAATATGAGGCCTTCAATGGATTAATCCAACTTGAATAACTTAGAAAAAGTAAAGGGGTCATAATGGCTTAATATAATACTTCTTACACATGAAAAAGTTTAGTGAAGAAGGTTTCAATAAGTTGAAGTGTATTTTTGTAGCAGAATTTGGGTACAATTTGGACCCAACACTTTACTATTCCATATGCATAGAATTTCATTATTTTTCTTTCTTCTCTTTTTCTTTTTTCTTATCTCAAAGTTATATATGGCCATGTTATATGTCTAATCCACTTTAGGCAAGACACCATATGGTACTAACCTCAAAATTTCAGCCTTTGAGCTTCATTGTGACTTTCTAGTTCTTAGGCAACAAAAACTAAAGTAAACCAATGCTTCTCAAATGAAAAGTTACATTTCTTTTTGATTGGATATGTATTTTATTCTATTTTGTTGACATGAATCAATAGCTTATTTAGCCTTCTCTTAGATTCAACCAAGATCAAGAGATTCCTTTAAATATTTCAAAATTGAATGAGAATCAAGGTAAAGAAACTCTTATATTCTCTTTAAGACATTTTTGTTTTATTTTTTGCCCTAATTAATAAGGGAATTAAGAGGATTAACTTATTAGAGAAGCTATGATTCTACTGATAAGTTTGAAATTGATTTCTTTTAAGTTGATGTATGTTCTTTAAACGTTTTAGGAAATGATATTTCATAAATGGCTTTGATTAATTCTTGTTTGTGTATTTTTGATCCTTCTATAATTTACTACAAGTTCCATGAAATTACCTTAAAGGTATATTTCAAGATTCTGCATGTAGTCATATGATTATTTTCAAATCGTGATGAAGTTTCCTTTCTTTTTCTTTTTCTTTTTATGAGCTTTTTTAGCAAGATTTTCAATACAACACTCCCTTAATCAAAAGTGAGTTCATCAGAAAACTTGATCATGACACTTTGATAAATTTTCCCAATTTCCTTTTTTTTAGCTTGGATGATAGAACTATGTAACATAATATTTTTTTCATGGATTCTGAATGTCGTATCATATGCTTTCAATTTTCTTTCCTTGAATTATTTTGATTTCATAATTTTAATACAAGTTATCCTTAATGAGGATAATCTTATGCATGAAAGCTCTCTTTTTTTAATTGAAGTATGTGCAATAGGAACCCAACTTCAAGGTAAATATTTTATCCTAGTCCCAAGATGTGGCATATATGGATTTGATCTTTTTCTTTTCATTCTTGTTATAATGATGTTAGCCAACCAAGAGGAATGTTTTCTTCTTCTTATGCAAATCCATCATTAACTAGCTTTTGGTCAAGGGATATTGCTTCTCTTTTGAAATTTAACCACAGTTGTCAAGGGACTTAGCTTATATGAAATGACATCAAGCCTAAACTTATAGACCACTACATCTATAAATTATTTCATTTTATTTCCAAATAAAGTAGTCTTTAACTTTAACATTAGCTTTATTAAGTCATCAATAACCAACTCTTCAAAGAGTTAGATTATTGATATAAATTGTAGATCAACTTTTATTTGTTAGTTTGTTTGATTTAGCTTGTCAATTGTGAATTTAGATTCCTCTTCAAATTATAGGGGTGCATCATGAACTTGAAGGTTATATAGATCTTCAGACACATCTAAACAATATTAATTTATTATGTTAGAGTACCTTGAAATTTAAAACTTTTCATCATGCAATGGCTTTATAGTACTGAATTTCAAGCCAACTCATGGTTTCAATTCCTTGAATGGTTCATAGCTTTTCTTGTTCATGACTCTTATCTATAGGCCATTTGCAAATGGAAAAAATTATACGCAATTAAATCTTTAACATACAAAAGATAATGATTATTGAAAAAGCAGACTCGTTATCTCTTTAACCTACCATGTGAGCTCACCCAACATGGCAAAGGCCATGTTGACAAAGTATAAAGCATCTAATTATTTTTCTTCTTAGTTTGAGGAAATTCTTGACTTCTAACCCTACCACTTTATTTTGATTTGGAGGAGTTTAGGATTAAAATTCCCACCTACTTAGAAATTTTAGATTCCATCTTTTTGCTCATATATATAGTCCTTCCATCCTTTCTATTTTATTTCTTTTATCAACATTGTAATAACATTTCAATTCCATGTAAAATGTCATAATCGATATTTTTCCTAAACACAAGATTTACTAGGACATTGAACGCATTCGACTCTTTGACTGAATGCAACATTTGGTGATATTAAATTCCTTATTTTGATTGATTGATCATATTGTAGAATATAATAATTTCTAATCTTTAATTGAATACAAGACTTAGTGAGGTAACTAAAAGGACATTCTTAAAGTCATTACACTTATGATTACATAATGGGTATGAACATCCTTTCATAATTATTATTTTTCTCCTTTTTTTCCTTCATTTCATTTATTTTATTTTATTTTTATTTGCATTGAATAAGACCATCCAAGAGCATTAAAGATGTTCTTGAATTCCTAAGAATCTTTTTCAATGTTTGAATTTTCATCTTCAATCAATAATGTGATTAAGATCAAGTTCTTCTTTAAATTAAATTTTTAAGATTAAATTTTCATTAACCTGAAAACTCCATTTTGTACTTGATTGAATCCACATGGCAGCATCTTACTAGAATTAGATTAGAATTGGGCCTATGTATATTCACTTTCCCAGTTACAATTGATGTTGACCAATGCACCCGAATCAACAAACATTTTATAAAATTTTTATTCAAATTTCTTACATCAAGTAAGATGTAAGCTTTTATTAGTATACCTTCATCTCAGAAGATAACCTTAGAACTTCTTTTATAGTAGAATGCCTCATTATGAAGTTGTTTATAATTATAGAAGGAAATTACAAAAATATGCAATGCCTTGATTAATGATTATTTCATTTTCATTTATTTTTATTTCATTTTACTAATTTCTTAGAGAGCATTTTGATGCTTGATTTTGCAAGCAACTTCTCTAAGATGGGCAAACATCATATTTTAAAGATGACTTATTTTTCATTTCTTTTCAGTGTCACTTGAGGTGGTATGACTCTACTATTTTGAATTTGATTTCAATAATTTTCTTTTTGATATGAAGGGAAGGTTAGTCTAACTCTATCCTCAATAGATTAATAGATCTCATGATCTATTCATTTGAAAGATTATCATTTAAAATAGAACTCTCAGGTAAAGGATGTGCTACTAAAAAGTCAAGTATGACTTGTACTTTTTATAGCATGTAGAAGATTAAAGGTAATCTCAAATTGCAATTGATTATTTGACCACCATGCTAGACATAAATACAATGTCAGGTGAGTCATAAGACATTACAATGGATTCACTATAGGTTCACTTTCTATGAAAGCATATAATGTCTTAGTTTCTGAATGGAGAATAGTAAAGTTTTCTTTATTAATTTGTACTAACAAAGTCCCAAGTGATTTATCTCTATCAACCTACCAGAGATAGAAGTTTCATACTTTTACTCTGAGGGATAAAACTATCACCCTTACGACCCAATCCTAAGGTCATGATTTTTTAGAAGGATTGAAATCTTCATTTATTTTTATGATTTGTCATTAAAATTAATTAGGGCCATTTATAAAATATCAAACATTCAATGGGAGAAAACTCCCATTAAGGAAGTTGATTTAAATTTAATTCATTTCAACTTTATTAAGAGAATCAAAATTCTCTTTCACTGCCCTCTCTTTTCTTTTATTGATTTGGATCAAAAGTGAATTATGTCATAAATTTTTTTATTCATAATGTCATGTCATCTTCTTTGTTTGGCTCTTTCCTAAACTCTTAAGGATTCAAGATTTTGGAAGGTTACCTCCAAGTCACTCCCTAGAATTGGCTAATCAGCTTGAATAATTGATTTTCTAAAATTCTAGTGGACATATCAAGATGAAATAAGAATAAAGCTGATTTGCATTTTATGTAAATTTTCTTTTATAAAGAAAAGAAGATTCACACATAATTCCATAATTGACCTTAACCTAAGGTTAATAAAACATTCTTTTGCGATTATTTTTCATATCTATCCCTCTTTTATAATTTTCTTTTGAGTTAATTCCTTTTTTTTGCAATTCAAGTTTCAATCATAATGGTAATGGACAATAGCTAAGACTATGTCCACTTCCTTTTATTTGGATTTTCTTTGGATTTGAAGTTACTCCTTCATTTCAATATACATCCTTAGGTATTTGCTACATTTGAATGTATTAGAACAAAGGGTACTAATTTAGGACCCTGTCCTGATTCTCTTTAGCTTTAGTATAAAGCAAAGTAGGATCAAGAACAAATTTAACTTTGAGCATTTTTTTTAAGATTTACTTCTCAAAATTTGAAGTGATTTTCAAACCTTTTGAATATGAAGTTTCTTTTCAACATTAGAATCATATCAAATAAGTCTTGACCATACTCAGATCTAACAGAAATAACTTAATTTTCATTTGCTTCTCTCCCTTTGTTTATTTCAGGGATTGGTTTTAAGACCCAGTCGTTTAACTATGACAAATAAAGAGTTTTAGAACCATATTTTAGAATGTTGAATGAGCTCAACCAAGGATAAAATGGAGAGGCATCCAATGGAAAGAAAGATAGTGTTGACCTGTGTGTGGCATAAGTACACTATCAATATATAGAAATAATAACTTATTTCTAAAGATCGAGAGAAGAACCATTCCTGAGTAGAGTCACCAGAAAGTATACTCTGTGGAAAAAATTTATGACACCACGTAGAATTTAAGAATTTCTTATTTAAATGTTCAAATGTGTCATTAAGGAAAAAACATATTATCCTGGAAGATAAACATGTAATTCTATAATGGATTTGATCATTTAATAAAAGACTCCTATGGCTAATGGGTCTTTCATGTACTAGAGAGTTTTCTCTTAATCTACATGGAAAGTAGAGTAGGGTTTATTTTAAACTTGGTTCATGGTTTCCTATAAGCCCAAGCCCTTATAGTTAATTACATCTTAGGAAGAAGGGTATCTTCCTAAGAATACTCTCAATTTTGTTTTTTATTTTTATTAGTTTTTAGCAAGTGGATTTTTGAAAGAATGATCTTTGGAATTTCAATTGGGACTAATTCAATATGGAAAGAGTTATGTTTGGAAGCCTAATGGGATGAAGTAAGAAATGCCTATTGATAGTGGGATGCCCAGCAGGCACTTCAACTATCCTATCATTGGGCTTTTGAATTTTGGAATTTAATTAAGATTTTGAATTAACATTTTTTTAGAAATCTAAGGCATAGATTCTAGTAACACAAAACTAAAAATGTTTAGGGATGAAGACATACTCTAAAGAGGATACTTCAGAGCCTAAGTATTTATGAGCTTTTGACATAAGTCATGCTCAACAAAATTTTATTTTATGAATTATCGACCATTCTTCTCACTTGAGAGAACAAACCTATCCCTCACTCTTCTAGACTTACAACCTGCCTAGAGGGGCTGCCAACTAACACCACTTAAGCTCGATTTAAATCCATGATTCTATGTCTCATTAAGGAAAGAATCTTAGAATCCTAAACTCACTCCTTAATCCCTAGGATCATGCAGGGCATAAAATGCACTAACTAATGCACATTTTTTTGATTTTATATGTTTTGATTCAAGATTCATTTGAGGTCTTGGGTATGCATTTTCATTCCTTAATGCCATAGAATTAAAAATGATTATCGGCCAAATCATTAAAAGAAGGCAGAACTCCTCAAGAAGGTGGTCATTCTCATAAGTCAGACCCCCCTTATGTGCAATGGGTGAAGTACCCAATTCAAGAGTTAAGTTCAACATGATAGCATAATTTCAAGACCTAATTACTTCTAATCAATTTTAAGTTTTTCCCTAAGGCTTTAATTTTTATGAGGTTTCATGTTGTCTTTATTTTTATTTTAGTTTATTAGATTTAAGTTGGGTAGAAAATTTAAATTTTTCAATGAGCCTACGTCCATGCATTCAGAAACAAACCTAGGAAAGCAAGTTAATTCTATTGCGCACCCAAAATAAATCAAGCCAATTTAATTTATGGAAATGCCAATGTGGTCGGGTACCACTGTACACCCCGGATGAAAGAAAAAATGGGAAGTCAAGCTCTGCACTTATATAGCCTGATCTAGAACAAAAAGTTTAGATCTGTGGGTCTTGTTTCTAGAATTGTCTCCTTCTTTAGGGACCTCCATTGGGCTTCACAGGAGACCTCTACACCATCTTGTGGTAGGGTTAGCTCCTAGTAATCCTAGACCCTCATAGATCATAACTAAATTCTAAGTTGAAATTTACATTTTAATTTCAAAAATAAGTCTTATGCCCTATAAAACAAATGTCAAAAAAATACGAACAGCACACAACAGTTATATTTTTCAAATATACGAGCTTAGTATTAGCGGCTTGCCAATCCCACCTATCCTATTGGACTATGCTTAAGGACTTAAGCACACCTGCAAGAAAATAATATTTTAATCTATTTATGACAATAGTCCTATCTAGCATAGCTCTCTGCAGAAGATAATGTTAGTTCTAAAAAGAAGTCCTATCATCCAATCTAATGGGCAAAAAATCTTAAGCATATAGTCTAAAATAGTACACCATAAAGTTATGAAAGCATATCACATCACAACATAGAGCAACATAGAAAATAGTCACAAAATGACCTAATCGAAGTCTAAGGTCTATCACCTAATGATCTATTGTGTGAAGGGAATAGGCTTGTGTAGCAAGCCTTTTCTATGCCTTTTTAATTCAAATTTATAATTTAGATTTTTCAGTTTAATTGATTTACCTATGGATGGTTTCAATTCAAATGATTTAATGATTTGTTTTCATTTTCAAGTTCACTATTATTTTCTTAAAGTTAAGTTTTGGTTTCCAAGAATGAGGAGTAAATAGATTTTACTATTGGGTGGAACCCATTTTATTCAACATATTGACCTTTAGTGGAATGAAAAATTCATCTTACGATGAAGATTTATCCCAAAGGACTAACTAAGATCCTTAAGTATCTTAACTAATCATTTCAGCTTCATTTAGATGATTTGGGTTTGAATTCATTTTAGATTTTAGATTAATGTTTAAATTCTTATCTTTAGGATTTCATTCTTTTAATATGATTTAATTTTCATTTTTGATTTAATTTATTCTTTTAATTTGATTTGGTTTGAATTGGTTTAACATTTCTTTGCATTAATGTTTTAGTATGAGTTATGTTTAGGTTTGTTGAATTAAGCTCATTTTACTTAGTTTGATTTATATTAACCTAAGGCACTTAGGTTAATGTTTTAATCCATTCTCAAGTTACATTCATTACAGATTAGGAGTTCATTAGCCTATGGTTTAATAAATCTTAATATGCATTATTAATTTCATTAACCATTAGGTATGAAATTGATCAAGTTCTTTGATTTAATATGTTGGAGAAGTTATTATTAAGTGTTCTAGTGTGTATGATGATGTTTCAAATGAATTTTATGAATTTTTATGATTTTGTGAATCTTTTGATTTATTATTTGATTTATATTTCCTTAAAGATTTGGAAATTTGATAATTCTCAATCCAAAGTTCAATTGGGTTTGAAATTTTTATGGCAAGTGGGGATTCATGCCAATTTTATATTTCCAAAGTTTCATTTTAATCATATTCATAATTAAGGTGTAATTAAGGTTTTAATTATTTCATTAAAATTTAAATTAAGCCTAAATTAATGAGGATTAGTTAGGGATTTTATTCCTCTCTGAAAGATGCTTCCATAAGGGGTCCATTCATAATTTTTGGAGATTTGGTTGATTTAATCTAATTTATTAGTTAATTATTTCAATTAATTACCTGATTAGGGCATCTTGTCGTATATCAAGTTCCAACGACTTTCATTAGTGTTTTTAAGTTCTTTAGTGTTTGTTATGTTGAATTAAAGTTATTTGATCCATTTTTATGATTTATTTCATTTAATTTTAATTTATTTCATTAAAATTAAAATGTAATATATCTTGAATTACTTGGATATAATTCATGAAAATTTTTCATAAGGTGCTTTTTAAACTCAATTTTAATTCCACAAAGTTTTATTTCAATTGGATTAATGGTTTGTGATTAGTTGGGGTTTAATTAATTTCATTCAAACTAAAATTAAGGCCAAAATTCCCCTACATAATTTGGTTATATTAATTTTAATAGACTCCTCTCATCAAGAGGAATCCATAGAGCCCAAGTTTACATTTTTTATTTATATTTAATTTTTTATGATTTTTTGAATTTTTTTGGATTTTTATTAAGTTTTTAATTCAAAAAATCCAAAATTTTAATTTAGACATGTTGGATCCATGTGGATTCGATGTGGCATCACTTTTCATGCAATACCACACCATTTGTTCATATGGGATTCATGTGGATCCCACATAAAAATGGTGGTGCACGTGGGTTAATTTTGGGCCGTCCGATTAAAGATTGGATGGTCATGATTTGACCCATGTTTCTCCTTACCAAATTCAATTAGATATGACTAGATCGAAGTTATCCATTTTTAATAGAAGGAACAAATGATAGAGATTATTTCTCCTTCTAGAGATGAAAGTCAAGGATGATTCATTGATTTTACATGATTTACTGCCATCCGACCAACAAAATTGCATGATTTTGATGCCAAATTTATCAGTTGACAAAATCCTAATAATCTAAATGATTTTTTCTTAAATGAGATCAAATTTTCTTCAAAAAGAACCAAAATCAAAAGCTATAGAGCAGCGTTCATGGCATAACTTGATTCCAATGATCTTGGGTGGTGGGATTGACTAGAACACCTTGGAATGACGTGATAAAGCTATCGAAAGAAGGTAGTGGATTGCCTCCTCATGTATTGGCTCCTAGACCAAGTCATAAATAGTTTTCAGTGATGTTGGAAATTTTCTGGCTTCCTGGCGGTGAGGGGTTTGGGGCAAAGTTGCGATCATTTTCATTTTAGGTGGGGAAGGTAATGGAATTATCCATTTGGCATGAGGATGTCTCCTTTAGGTTTTCCATTGGAGCCAAGCCTCTCACACTTCCCTCCTCTCTTGCTTTTAGCTAGATCCACCTTCAATTTAACTATCCATGGAAAAATTTGATTTGGCTTCACGCAATATGTCTTTTCCATGGTATAATCCATCATTTTAGCTTGACTTTCACTTTATTAGTTTGCATAATATTGGCTGGCAATCTCTCTTAACCCATGCTAGGATGAATTTAGATATGTTTGCATAGGTTTAGTTTCAATTTAAATCCATTTGGTGATTAATCTTAGCATTAGATTTAATTTAAGTTTCAACTACTTTTAATCACTATTAATTGGTTTTATATTTTGGTTTAAATCATACTTGACTATCTATTGGATGATTAGAAATTAACTTAACCCATGCCACATGAGGGTTTAATCCAATTCCAAGTCAACTTGACCCATTTTGCCTTAAGTAGGTTAAGCTAGATTTGGTTGATTCAAACGACCAAATTTAACTCAATTAAATTATGTTCACAACCAAATTATGTTTAATCACATGTGTGAGATGATTTGAGTGATTAATTTCATTTAATTTCAAGTGGATTTCAACTTGAACTCATTTGACCCAAAATAAGCTTAATGGGTTGAGCTTGGGTTTCATCAAATGACAAATTTAACCAAATTGAAGCCAATAATGAGTTGGATTGTGTTTCATTATCATTTCCAAATAATTTTGAGCATTCAAATTGAATTGGTTTCAATTTGATTTGGGTTTCAACCTAACAGGACCCATTTAGGTTCATTTAGACTAAGTGGTCTAATTAACCTAATTAAGGCCTAAATAAATTTAAAATTTATTATATTCATGATTAAACATGTTTATTTTATCATTTAAAACTTTTAAAATATTTTCATTTGGTCAAATTTTGGTGGGTTGACCTTTGACTTGGTGGGATCGACCTAAGTCAAACTATGTCAAATAGGTCGACTAGATTTTGACCATTAGTTTGTGTTCATTTATTTGATTTATTTGAATTTTTTTTATTTTATTTGGATTTGTTTTGATTTAATCCAAATTTGGAATTTGGGTTGAGTCTACCTAAGCCCATTAGGTTAGATCAAACCCAAGGAGGGTGCACTAGGACACTAGGTATTGTGTCCTGAGTACTTAATTATGAGGTTCTGAATCTAAGATTAGGTGCCCTAATTACTGATTTTAAAAATAAGATTAACTTCCTCCAAAAATTAGGTCAATAAGTAGCTGAAAAAAGGAAAGGGGTCTTGGTTACTTTATCCTAACCTATGAATAATACCAATGGTGCCATGAAAGGCTTGTTCCAAACCTATAAAAGACATGAGGAGGATGACATGGAAGGCTTTATCCCAACTCAAGGTAAGTATAGTAAAGGTGCCTTGAAGAGGCTTACTCCAATCTAGAGAGATTGCATTTAAGAGGACCTATTTAAATTTATAAGATTTTGACAACCATTGTGTAGAAAGAAATAACATCTAGTACAAAAGTAGGAAAGAGAAACATAATTTTATTTATCATTATTCTTCTGAAACTGAATACAAGTTACATAAAATATTTCTTTAGGTAATGTCCTTTGATGAACTACATTGGATGTTCACCATTACAAGTAATCAACTGATTAGAACCTCCTTTATAGACTTTTTTCACTACAAATGGCCCTTCCCAAGTTGGCTCGAATTTGCTATGAATTGTACGATGAGCTAAGATTTACCATTTAAGAACCAAGACCAAGTCTCTGACTTGGAAAGTTCTAGGATGGGTCAATTTATCATGTGTTTGAACCATTCATGATTGGTGCAGTTCAAAGTCTTGTTGTTCTTTTAAACATATTCCTTCAAGGCTTTCAAGTGCTTCCAATCAGAGTCTGTGATTTTGATCTATTGTAATACTATTATTAAGTACTATTCTTAATGAAGGTAGTTATACCTCTAATGGAAGAACATCTTCAGCTCCATAAACTAAAGTGTATGGTGTAGACTAAGTTGGTGTCATATATGTGCCCCGATTGGCCTATAAAGCTTCAGCGAACTTTTCATGCCATTACCATTTGTTTTTATCATGTACTTTTTTTTGAAATTCTCACAAGAGTTCTAATAAATGCTTGACTAGTCCATTTGCCCACGGGTAATAGATGGTTGAATATCTCCAATCTATTTTGTGTCTAGCGATAAAATCATTTAATTTTGTGGACTTGAATGACAAACTATTATCAAATATAATTTGGTGAGGAACACCAATGATATATGACATTTTCTTGAAAATTTTTCAACACATGATATGCTTTTACTACTTTCAGTGGCATTGCTTCAGCCCATATAGAAAAACAATCAGTTGTGGCTAATATAAAATGATGCCCCTTTCATATACGAGGGTCAATACACCCTGTGATGTCGATAACCCAACTCTCAAAAGGCCAAGAGGCAATCATAGGGTGTATTACATTAGGAGGTTGATGTAAAACTACATCATGTATTTGGCATTGATGGCAATGACATGCAATTTCCATGCAGTCATATAACATTGACAACCAAGATTATCCAAGACTTATGATTTTTAATTTCATTTTAGGTCCAGATTGGTGAGTAGCGCACAATTTAGAGTGTACCTCAGTCATGGTCCTATGGGCTTCCTGCATGTCTAAACAATGTAGCCACATTTGATCGAATGACCCACGGTATAATGCATTGTTAATTATTGCACAATACAAGACACATTTCTTTATTTGTTTTGATAGTGACTTATCTTTAGGAAGCCTTCCCTTACATAGGTTGTCAATCAATGGTTGCCTCTAGTCATATAGTTCTTGATTTTCGCCAAAGGTAGCTATCCTTTCCATTTCTACTTTTATATTCATGCAGTCTATATCTATAGGAGACATAATTTATTGATTCTTAACTTCTATAGAAATGGACTCTTTTTCTAGACATAAAATTTCTTTGGCAAGTTTAGGCAAAGCATTTTCTATAGAATTTTCCTTATGAGATATCCTATAGAGAGTTACATATGAAATTTTCTCAAGTAGGTTTATTGTGCATTGATAATAACTAAAGAGCTTAGGGTGCAAATCCTTATATGCACCACTCACTTGGTTTATAACCAGTTGAGAGTCCCCAAAGATTTTAATAATCTTAATATCCATCAGGATTTCTAGCCCTAATTCTATTATGAGAGCTTCATTGTTTATGCATGGCTTAGCCAAATGATAAGAATATTGCATCATTCCTTTAACTAGAGTTATAAAAATTTATCCAATCCATGCCTTCCATGGGATAGATGAATTTAATTATTTATTTCCTTCTTTGATGATGCTACACTATAAAAATATAATTCTGTGTGGCATTAGGTTCTCTTGTTAATGTCATAATCTACTCATTTGGAAGATCATCATTTAAAGGGGAACCCTCGGGTAGAGGATGTGCTGCAAAGAAGTCAGCTACAACTTGGCTTTTTACAACATGAAAAGAAATAAAGGTAATTCCAAATTGCAAAAAAAATCATTGACCAATGTGTTAGACATTCAGATAATGTCGAGTGGGTCATAAGAAATTACAATGGATTCACTCTTAAAATATAATTTTCTATATGTGAAAGAATCTAGTGTCTTAATGTTTGAGCGATGCCAAACAATGCTTTTTAATAGGCAAATAATTCATTTCCCCCAGAATGAGCCTTTAGCTTAGATAATAGTGGAAATTTTCTTTCCTTTCTATATTAACTTAGGCTAGTAAAGCCCCAAGTGATTCATCCAAAGCTATAGTGTATAAAATTGGTGGCCTTCCTATAATCGAAGCATCCTAAAGAAGATGGTTCATCAACTATTATTTTAAGCTTTCAAATGCATTTTAGTGATTTTTATCCCAAATAAATTTGGAATTCTTCTTTATGAATGTTGTAAATGGTTAACATCTTCCTGATAAGTTTGATATGAACATCCTTAAATATTCAAGCCTTCCTTGAAATGATCTTAATTGTATAAGGCTCGTAGGTGGCAACATTTTTATAATAGCTTTTATCTTTTCTAGACCAATTTCTATACCAAAGTGCCTTACTATGATCCCTAATTTTTTTAAGTCACTCCAAAAGTTCACAATAACATATTCTTTTTCAAGTTATAGTGGTGCAACCATTTGAAAATGATCCATAAATCATATAAGTGGTTTTATTTTTCTTTACTTTTGATGACTAGATCATCAATGTAATATTTGACTTGATTGTGAATAAGGTCATCAAAGGTTCTAGTCATAGCTCTTTGATTAGTTTCCCTAGTATTTTTAAGACCAAATGACATGACCATGTAATAGAATAGGGAGAGTTCTAAATGCCGTATGATTTTCATCCTCTAGTGCCATCTTAATTTGGTTATATCCAAATGATCTATTTGTGGATGGCCGAATCTTTTGTGAATAGGCTATGTCCACCATAAGTTCGGGTATTTGCAACGGGAACTCATTTTTAGGATAAACCTTATTCAAGTCTCTAAAGTCAACGCAAATGCGTATTTGACCATTCTTTTTCATTACGGTGATAATGTTGGCTAGCCAATCAGGATATTATTCTCCTCATACAAAGCCAGCTTCAATTAACATTTAAACTTTAGTAATTATTTTTTATTCAATTTCCAGATGAATATGCCAAGGATCTTATTTTTCTAGGATTACATCTGGTTTGATCTCTAGTTTATGCACTTTAACATCCAGAGAAAAACTTGGCATTTAGTCATAGGTCCATGCAAAGCAATCTTTATATTATAGTAAAGTAATCAACTCTTCAAAATCTTTTGGACCCAACAATGAACTAATAAAAGTTGATTTTGAGTCTTCATCAATTTTAGGTTGATCTCTTTTAACTCATCAATAGTGGACTTTTTTCTTCTTGAAACTTAGGGGATACATTTTGAAGTAAGCAGTCATTAAATTCATTTGTTGATTCAAGGCATAATTTCTCTAAAGAGTTAGAAGGAATTTCAAATAATTATTTGGATTCTAGATGATTTCTTATCATCAAATAGTGTTCTACACCATCTAAAGGTCCAACGATATGAAACCCAATGCTAGCTTTGGATTTTGGATTTTTTTTAGTATTTCACAAGCTTGCAATGCAATGATCTATATCTTTTGGACAAGTATTTATAATCAAACCACATTTCATAGAACTTCTAACACAATCAACATACTAATCAAAAGGAAGTTCATTTGATAATGAATCTTCAAGCTTTGCATCTACTTCTGAGCTTGAAGGTCTGGGTATAGAGTAGAACTTAGACAACTTCCCCACCTTTACTGATAAATTAGGGACCACTTTGACTTCTAATTGGGATATTTTATTTTGAACAAGCGGAGTTAAAGTCAAAGTCACTTATTTCTTTAACTTTTCATATATAAAGAGTTTAGTTTCATCCTTTAATGCCTTGATTTTCTGATTATAATGTGATCTTAAACTTAACTAAAGCATATTTTTGATTGGAATCTTCATCAGAACTAGATTCCAAATCAATTTATATCATTGGAGGTTTATTTTCTTTGTCTTCCTCTTTTTCTTTCTTTTCTACTATTTTTTATTTATTATTTTATTTAGTTCTTCAAAAATGCTGGATTTCACAGAATCATAAACTTGCATCTTAAGCATATAATAAGCTGCATGTTCATATAGTTCAATTTCATAAATAAAGAATGGTTGTATGTTACCTTTTATAGTGTATTCCACTCCATCCCTAGTGTACTTTATACACTAATAGAGTAAAGAATGAACCATTATGTAATCATGAACCTAGGGTCTGCCTAAGAGGGCATTGAAGGATGTATTTGAGTCAATAAAGTGGAATTTGGCTCTAGTCTTCAATCCCTCTATTTCTAATAATAGAATGATTGAGCCTAAAGATTTCTCCATAGTTTCATTAAAACCTCTCAATAACATTTTATCTGAGCTGAGTCTTTTAGTATCAATTTTCAGGAATGACAATGTTCTAGAGTTCATAATATTGACTAAAGCACCAGGGTCCACAAAAACTCTTGGCAACCTAGTGTTTTTCATTTTAATAGAAATATAGAGTGGTTGGTTATGATCAGTGGTCCCTAAAAGTATATCCTTATCAGAGAAAGCTACAAGCCTCATCCAAGGAAGTTTCCTAAGATGGGTTAAGATGTTGTAGAGACCTTAGAAGCAATTGGCTTGACTACTCACTCTTATTGTAAAGGCTTTAAATCTAGATCAATAGTTTGCTTCTTTTTATCTTTAAAAGGAGGAGGTAGGCAAAGTAGAAAAACCTTCCTGCTATAGAGATTTACTTCAATGACATCTCTCGGGGTTGTATCAACCTGGCCCTCATCCATCATGTCCTTTTCTATAGATTGGTGAGTATGATAATTCTATCTTTATGCTAATTGGATTTATTTGTAAATCATCTATAAGACTATCAGTGTTTGACCCTGGTTCATAAAGCACATCATCATGCAAAGTTTCTTTTTGATCTTTTCATTTTTCTACATTTCCAATAATAAATTCATCATATATAGCATAAATGTATGAAACACCTTTGGAAGTGAATTTTTCATTTATTGCAAAAATGAGTACATAATGAAAAAGGACTATAAGGCTTAACCTTTCCATCCTTATCATACAAAACTCTATCATGTATAGAAGATATCCCTCCCTCACCACTCTCTCCAGTCATTTGGGTAGCTAAAGATGTTGAATGGCGTTGAGATGGAACTAACTCTCCAGACTCCGGTGGATCAATTTGGATGAGCTTCCTCCAGGTCTTCATCGGATCCTACATTACATTTTTAAATTTTTTCATTAAATATTTTTTTAAAAGAATGGTATAAGACTATATCCCATTTATTTGAAGAAGGGGTAGAAGAAGTGGAATCACTTGTAATTACTTTAATGGACCCTTGTCCAGAGTCCATGAGGTATTCTATTGGAATTATCACCATCCCCTGTTTATAGTTTTTCTCGAGCTAGTCTTTGAAGGTGAAATAATCTTCAATAGTGTGCCCTAACATTTGGTGGTACGAACAATAGTTAGGGACATTCACCTTGTTAACTTTCTCTTGCCTCTTTGGGTCGAGTAATTTAAAATCTGGCATCTTTTTTAAATTCTTGAATATCTTCTTCACCACCTCCTTTTTGAAAGAATAAGTGCGATTTATTCTTTCACTAAATGAGCTGGTTGGAATCTTCTTGGGGGAAGGCGATATTTTCTGCTATGGTGTCCTAAATGACAAAGGCCACTCTACTTATATCTGAATGGGGGATTTTCCTTTAACCACTGTAGAGACATTGCTTGCTTTATTTTTTAATAGCTTCCTAGGTTTTGACTGCTCTATGGAAGAGTGTTTATTTAAGAATGTCATTATAAGAGCAACTTCTTGTAGGCTTGAGGCTTTGTTTAAGAGTTTTTCAGAAGTTTTGATTGTAAAGCCTTTTAATAGGAAAGAAACTGGACCATGAATGTTTTGAAGGAGGATCTCAATAGCATGCTGCTCTTGCAATGAGGGCTCACACTTAAGACTAAGGATTCTCCATTACAAAATACCATCCACTAGGGACTCACCGGGCTTTTTCTTCTCTACCAGTAAGTCTCCTACATTGATGTGGTGTTGGGTGCCCGTGAATAATTTTATAAAAAAAATTTCCAGTTCAGTGAAAGTGCACACTGGACCATTTAGTAGTTCTATGTGCCAATCGAAAGCAACTCTGGTCAAGCTGCTAATGAACTATCAAAATAGCAAAGCATCAATCTCATCGACATTATAGAAACTTGCATGAAAGTTTGCTAGATGCTATTTGGGATTCCCAGTCCCATCAATTACTTAAAAAGAAGGAAGTACAAATCCTTTGGGATATGGAATGTATTCATATTTCTCATAGTATAGTATACCATTTGGAACCAAAGTTGTACCTCATGACTATGCTAAAGCTTCTTTGACTTGTTGTTCCAACAAGGACTTGAAGTTAGTTATAAGGGGTATATCATCTGCAAACTTCCACTCTTTATGATATTTGCCTAAACTGAGCCTTATCTCATTAGTGGGATGGGTTGCTTTAGGTTGTTGTAAATGATGTGGGTGTGAAGAAGAAGGGATTATGCTTTGGAGTGATTGCGTGGTAGCAATCATCTCTTCCATCCTCTTTTCCATAACAACAATCTGATAATCCTTCAAATGTAGTTGAAGGATTGGTTGTTGAATAAGATTAGTTATAGGATTTTCGTGTGTCTTATCCTGCTCCCTCTTTGACGCTCTTGTATCTACCATGTAGATATGTGCCATAGGCAACCTTGAGTCATCATCATGTAAATCATCTAGTTCTAAATCAAAATCTTTTTGATTTTTTTTTATTTTTTTCATTTTCAACATCCTCGTTCATAATATTCTACATTTCTTCCTCTATGAGTTGAAATGGAACACCACTACTATCAAGGATGAAAATAAACTCATCTACCAAATCCATGGGTTTTACCTTAGATGCTTCACCATTTGGAACCTCTTGAATATTAGAGACTTCCTCAATATAAAAAGTGGCTCCCAAGCCAAAGTATCGCTCATCCCTGATTTTTCTATCATAAATAGATAGATGAAGGGACTATATTCTCCTACTTGAAATGTGAGATGATGATGACTCATCAGCTCGAGGCCTAAGTGGAGAAGATGAAGACTTATGTGAAATAGGCTTAATGATGTGCTCTCTCTCTTTAATGGTGAAGGTGATGAAGGAACTCTAAGCTTAGGGGCCAATGGAGCATTCCAAACATTGAATTTGTTGTTTACTTTCTTAAGGAGGATTCTCACTTTCCTTAAACTAACTAACTAATCTTTCTGCCAAGTCAATGATTTTTCTAGGTGATGATATTGATCAGATATGACAGGAACATGATATGAAGGTTTTCTTTTAGTGGATATTGTATATACTCTACTAAAGATGAAATGGAGAGATACTAAATGAAAAGAAAGGCAATCTTTACCCATGAAAAAATAAGTACATTGCTGATACGTAGAAATAATAACTTACTTCTAAAAATGGAGAGGAAGAAGTCCCCAACAAATTTACCATAAAATATCTCTATGGAAAAAATTGATGGCACCGCATAGAATTTAGGAATTTGATCAAAAGTGTTATTAAGGAGTAAATATATTACCTCAAGAGATAAACATGTTATCTTATAATGGATTTGATCAGTTAATAAAGTTCTCCTAAAGCTAATAGGTCATTAATTTACTAAAGAGATTTCTCCTTAACTATATAGGATGTAGAACAAGATTTATTTTAAATTTAGTTCTCTATAAGGGAAAATGTTTATAGTTAATTACAACTTAGGAATCATGGATTTCTTCCTAATAATACTCTTGATTAAAGAAAAAAGCTATTATTTTTATGGATTTCTAAGGTGGTTTTGAAAGGAAATGTTATTTTGAAAAATTCAATTAGGAATACTTTAAAGTAGAAAGAGCTATTTTAAATGCCAATTGGGATTAAATCAGAAATGCATGTTGATATTAGGATGCCTAGTAGGCATTTCAACTATCCTACGATTGGGCTTTAATTTTTGGAATTTAATTTAAATGAAATATTAAGTTGACTTTTTATTAAAAATCTTGGGTTTAGATTCTAGTAGCACAAGACTATGAAAATGCATAGGGTTGAAGACTTACTCTAGTAGGAAGCTTCAAAACCTACGTCTCTAAGTGCTTCTAACACAAGTTAGAGGCTTGACATAATTCCACTTTTAGGAATTATCAACCATTCCTCTTATTTGAGGGAATAACCCGATGCCTGACTCTTCTGGACTTATAACCCGCATGGAATGGTTGCCAGTTAACACCACCTAAGCATATTTTAAATCCATGATGTCAAGTCTCATGTATGCAAGATAGTTAGAGTGTTACATTTGTGTAAAGAATCTAAGAACCTAGACTCGCACTCTAAACCTTAAGATCATGTCTGGTTATTTAATGATCCTACTTAATGCAACATTTTCTAGCTTTTAAATATTTTGACTCATGATTCATTTCAATTTTTGGAGTACTCATTTTATACCTAAATGACATGCAATTAGAAGTGGTCCTGAGCCAAATCAAGAAGAGAAGGCAAACTTCCCCAAGATGGCAGACTTCCCTTGTAATGCAGCCATCCTCAAAAGTCAAATGATCTTTTTGTGCAATGGGTGATGTGCCAAATTCACAGAGTTAGAACAATATGCTAGCATGATTCACATAATCTAATTATTTCTAGTTGATTTGAAGTTATTCCTAAGGATTTAGTTAATATGAGGTTTCAAGTTTCTATATTTTAGTTTAAGTTTGTTTAAATTTAAATTAGGTAGAAATTTTCATTTTCCTAAGAGCTTAACATCTAGGCATTCATGACAGAAAGCATAGCAAAAAAAAAAAAGAACTTAAAAAGTAGGTTGATTCTATTGCTCACCCAAAGTAAATTAAGCCAATTTAAATTAAAGAATGGTGAATGCGGCCGGGTACTGCTATACATCCTAGAAGAAAGAGAAAATGGGCATCTAAGCTCTACCCTTATTTAGCCAGGCCTAGAACTATAATTAGATTTATGGGGGTCTTCTTTCTAGGATCGCCTCCTTTAGGGACCTCAATTGGGCTTTACAATGGACCTCTATACCCATATTTTGGTAGGGTTAGCTCCTGTAATTTCTCAATCCTATAGATCCTAACCTAATTGTAAGCATCAAATTACAATTTTAATTAAAAATATTCTTAAAACATGCAAAACAAATGCTAGAATAATACAAATAGCTCAACAACAGTTATATTTGCAATGCATGGAAACATATTAGAGTTAATGGTGAAATCATGCGAAATGAATGTCAGATGATTCATCATCCCTTGATCTCTGAAAGACAGACATCATTTGCCATCCATCACCTAATCCAAGCTCACTAGAGCTCATTCAATGGTGAAATCGACTACAAAATGATCAAGAAATGAATCTAAAGGGATCCTATAGTGGAAATCACATGAAAACAAAACTTACTTCAAAAAAGACAAACACCTGGGGGGAGATTATGATTGCAAAATTTTTACCTCACTGGAGCTATAGAACGATGGTCCATCGATAGATATAGCTTCATAAGAGCCAAAGCCCTATTGAGAAGATCATGAGCTACCTCCCCACCGATTTCACTATGGAAAAATGCCTCTTTAAAGCTCGCTGGAGTTGGTCTAAGGAAGTCTTTCGGTGGTCAAATCATTTGACAAATGATTTATTTTGGCTCACTGGAATGAGGTAAAGGTGTGGGAAGAGTTAATTTAGGTTTGGTAGAGATTTTGAAAACTTGGATGGATGGAGCTCTCAGGTTCGATCGGGGGGTAGCCTTGTCGGCATTAGAGCATACGAAGAGCTCAAAAAAGGGTATGAGAATATGTAGAATGCTCTAGGGAAGGAATGTGTTGAGTTTGAATCTATGGTGAGGAGTATACTATACTCCCTAGCTACACCAAGGACTGAGTTTAGTTCAGCCTTTTTCAGCCATTTGGCTGAGGTAGGTGGCCGGAGGTGGCATGAGACTACTAGGGTGGCTAAGGGTGAGAGGCTGAGGGAGTGTAGTTGTTTGGAATGGGGTGTATAGCCTCCCTTAGGTGGACCCTCTCATGGCTAAAGGCTGAGCCCAAAATCCTTTGATTAGGTTGGGTGAGTGGTCCTTTTATTTAAGAAAATCCAAAGGCGGCTTCCATGAGGTGGAGAACCCTTTCAAATGGGGATTTTGTCCCATTTGGAGGGCTTGATTCAATGGATTTGACCCAAACTGAGTTCAGCATGGGTTGGGCCCAGTTGGGCAGGCCCATGGTGACCCAAGGATGAGGCATGCCACATTTGGTTAGGTTTAAGCTTGGTTTAGTTGGGTTTGGCTCAATTTGATTCATGTAGTTCAAATGTGCTAACTTGGGTCGAGTTGACCAAATTGGGTCAAAATAATGGTTTGGGTGAGTTCAATTGGTCATTTGAGTGAGTGAGTCATATAGTTCAATTTGGGTCAAATGGGTCATGTTGACCAATTTGACCAAATTGGCCAAATTGTCTTGTACATGAGTTAGGTTTATATTTAATTGATCATTTGGGAATGATTGTAGGTGTTGGGTTTAATTAATTTAGAATAGAATGAGTTTTAATTCAATTTTGAACTTTTAGGTTAGTTTTGGCTAATTAGGTCAATTGGGTTGGCTTAGTCAAATTGGCTTCAATTGATCATTGTATGGTGTTCAATAATTAATTTATGATTAATTAGAGGCATTGCTTACAATCATTTTGGATTGAAATGAGATTTGGACCAATTTAGCCATTTAGGTTAATTGGGTTAATTTAGGTTAAGTTGTCAAATTG
The DNA here is from genome assembly GCA_021442155.1 of Cymbidium sinense. Taxonomy (NCBI): domain Eukaryota; kingdom Viridiplantae; phylum Streptophyta; class Magnoliopsida; order Asparagales; family Orchidaceae; genus Cymbidium; species Cymbidium sinense. Next base: position 29,069,509 of record CM038223.1, read on the forward strand.
GCTTGATTTGAATGAATTGATTTTAATTAGGTAATCAAAAGTGCACAACAATCATTATGGAAGGGATTGGATGAGTTGATTTAATCCAATTTGGTTGGATTAAAGTTTGAATCAAATTGATCATTTACGTCTCATTGTGTCAAGTGAACCAATTGAGTTGAATTGGGTTGAGTTGGTGTGAATTAAGTGTTGAGAGGAGTTCAATGATGGATTTAGAGTTTATTAGTTATTTTGATCGCAATTGATTTGGGCTTCATTAGGTTTTGGATCATTTGAATCCTTTAAGTCAAATGGGCAAACTTGAGTTAATGTCAAGGTTAATTTGACTTTTAGCTTGGATTGGAAAACCAAATTCAACTAAGATCAATTGAATAAGTTTGAGGTTGGTTGTGTTTCATTTACATGAGCTTAAATTTTGATGAGTGAATGGGTATGAAGTTTGGTTTATGCCTTAAGGTAGGTGAAACCTATTTGTCCTTAGGAAAAATTTTATCTAAGGGTTATGTTTTCTAAGTATCTAAGCTTGGGTTTAGTACTTTCTTCATCCCTAGAAGTGTCTTCGTACTAAGAAAATCGAAGTATCTAGAAGGTTCTTAAGTCTAAGATGAGAAAGATTAATTCTAACTCCAAAAGTGAGGTTAACAACAATGTTTGGCTACTTGCATTTTAGCTACTTTTTAGTAAGTTTTCTAGTGAAAAGTTACTTTTTAGAACTAGAGCTGTTAGAGTGTGGTGGTTGTAAAAAAGTTATTATTTTAATATTTTAAAAAGAAAACTATTTGTAACACATAATAGCTTTTTGAAAAGTTACTTTTCCCACAACAACTTTACAACTAGCTTTCCAAAAAGCTATAGCTCCCTTAAATAGACCCTAAGTCACTTTAATTCCCCATTCCCATTGACTATTTAAGTTAGAAATTAACTCTATATGACCCGTACCTAATAGTCAAAATCTTGAGGATTAGGATGTAAGTCACTAAAGTCTCTTTTTCCTCATTCTAGATATTTAGGTTGGAAAAAGTCATTGAAGACCCCTTCCTAATAGTTAATTAGATAGGAGAAAGTCCCTTAGTAGGCTTCCTTTATAAAATATAGGGATAGGAGTAAGTCATCATGACTCTTTCCCACTTGAGCTTTTTGGGTTAGGAACTAAATCATCCCAAGTCCCCTTCCTATTAACTAAACTAAAATATTATTCTTAGAGTGCCCCTTTCCATTTCAAGTCCCCTTTTTAATTGTTAAACTAACTAGTTAGGAGTAAAACTCTTAGTGATACCCTTTCTCAAAACATTTTAGGATGGAACTAAGCCTCCATAAGTCCCCATTCCCATAGACAATTTAGGTTTGAATTTAAGTCCATGCAACCCCTACCTATTAGTCAATAATTAAGGATTAAGGAATTAAGCCACTCAAGGCCCTTTTTCCTCATTTAAGCAACTCAGGTTGAACTAATCCATTGAAGTCTCTTTCTTATTAGATGAATCTTGTTAGGTCAGTAACTAAGCCACCATATGGCCTTGCCTATCAACTAAAAACCTAAATAAAAGTAAGTATCCATAACAAAATTCATTATGGATTAATGCAATGAGAATAGGAGTAGCTATCTATAGTGGCATCCCACCTGTCTAGTATAATTAGTTAAGAATAATTTCTCTAATGGTATTTCTGCTAAAAAAATTTTAATATGTAGTTTATCTTAGTGTAGAAATCTACTCCTTATGTTGGCTACTCTTTTATACTACCCGCTTAGCGAATCCCACCTAAAAAGATGTGAGTCTCCATGTTTTCTTCCCAGGTTAGCCTTTGAAAACTGACATGAACTAAAGTCTGTGATAGTCAAAATAATAGTAAGTCCCTCATAGGCATCTTTTCTTGCTATCACATCTATGTTAGGTTATATTTTTTAGAGAGCATTTTCCTAATAACATCTCTACTTCTTTTAAAAACTAGTGAATTTAGATTCTTCTAAAAATAAATTTTTCTAAATCAAAATAACTTAAAGTAGTTTGCACTTATCTTTCACAATCAAATTCTGAAAAAATTTAAATCAAAATTATTGATAAATTGAAATTTTAAATTTGAAAACACAATTTGAACATTTACAAGCATTATTGCTTTTAATTTTTATAAGATCTATTGATTAGTTCAGTCAATGCTAATGTGTGCGATGTTCTTTAGTTAGACCACCACAAATATTGGGGGCCCATTTGTTGTCCTCATTTTTTGATGAGGTCATCATTCCAATCTTATTAATTAGGATATCTAATCTTAGATTATGTGTTTCTTAATTAAAAACACAAGACACTAATTTTAGTGGCTAGGGGTATCTCTAAAACAATTTAGACAACATTAATGAACCTAAATATAATAGAAACATAAAGCTGTTAAATTCAAATAATAATAAAACCAATTTAATTAACACAAACCACATTAACTTAATAAAATTTATAAAATAAAAATTAAAGAAAAGAATCAAACATTGATTGAATAAGAAAGGATATGTTCAATCAAACTCAAACCTAATAATTAATCTAAAATTAATATCAATAATCAATGCATATGAAGTTAAACAACCTCAACATACTTGACATTTTAACCCTTAACTAAATCAAATGAACATCAGTTAAATTAAACTCAATTCAACCAAATCATTTAAATAAGTCAAAATGGTTAATTAAAATACATAAACATTAGTTTTAACTCTAGAGTGGATTTTCATCTCAAGATGGAGATTTCATTATACTTGGATTAAGTTGTTGAGTAAAATGGGTTTTGTCTCAAGCAAAATTTATTTTATTCTTCCTTCTTTAAAAAAAAATTCAACTTTAACATAAATAAATATAAAGAAACCTAAAATTGAAACAAACTCAAAATCAATTAAAACATTTAAATGGAACCATCCAATGATGAAATTGAATCAACTTTAAATTAAAATTAAATCTTGAACCTAAAAAGGCATAATACAATCATACCATATGAGCTCCTCTTTCCACACACTAGATTGCTAGAACACTGACCATTGACTTAAGTTAAATTGATGATCTATAATAATTTATGATGTGATATGATATTTTTCTTATTTATTAGTGTATTATTTTAGACTAAATTGTTAGGAATTGCTTGCTCACTAGTCTAGATGTTAGGATGCCCTTTTAGACTAACATTATTTTCTAAAATGGGTTATGCTTAAAGTGACCATTATAGAAAAAATATAATAGATATTGTTTGCTTGCAGGTGTTGCTTAAGTCTTTATGCATATCTTAATAGGATAGGTGGGCTTAGTAACCATTAGTGTTAAGTTGTGTTTTTTCATTATAATTACTTATGTGCCATTTGGTTTTTTATATTTGTGTGTAGGATTTAGGAATTTATTTTTGAATTATAAAATATAATTTGGTCTTAAAATCATATTAGAATCTATGGAGTCTAGAAATAGTAGGGCTTGACTATGCCTATTGGTGATCCCCTATGGAGCTTGAGGAGGTCGTTGAAGAAGGGGATGACCATAAATGAAGAGCCCCACTGATCAAGAGTTTAGTTCTTAGCTGAGCTGTATTAGGGTAAAGCTTAGTTGCCTTTTTAATTTTTCTAGGGTGTACAACCGTACCTAGCCAGTTTATTTATTTAATTTAGCTTCATTTAGTTTAGGGTGTACAAATAAAATAACATGGTTATCACAAGTTTCTTTTTGCACATTGATTTATTTTGATGAAACTAGATGCATTATGCTTCTATAAAAGTTAAGTTTTTACTCCATTAAATTAATTCAACTTGAACATAAGCATAATTAACTCATAACCTCACTTAATTAAAGCACTAGTTAAAAATAGCCAAAAGAAACTAGAAATAATTAGAACTATGAACCATGGTTGTATATTCCCTTATATTTCTTGAATTGGGCTCTTCACCAAATGCACATAAGGATGACCACCTTTCTTGGGGAAGTGTGCCTCCTCCTATTCATTTGGGTTATCAAGATTTTCTAATTGCATCTCATCTTAGGTATGATTTAAATACGTAACATCATAAATGAAATTTTGACTAAAAAAATAAATCAAAATTAGGAATTATTGCATTAGCTAAGAACATAACATGTCAATTATGATCTAAGGGTTAAGGAGTGAATTTAGGTTCTTATCTTCTTTTCTATAATATAATAGTTTAACTTTCTTACATTCATAAGATTGAATTCATAGATTTAAAATCATTTAGGAGGTGTTAGCTGATAACCTTGTTATGTATACACCTTTTGTATCTCACCATTTAATTTGACGATAATAAACATTATGTAATAAAGATTAATAAATTTTTTGTAGGATGAATTATCCATATTAATCCTTATGATTATCATTATTAAAATGATAAATATATTTTCTTGAAGCTACTAATTATTTATTCCAAGTATTTTAAGAAATTCACCACACTTAGTTTGCTTCATTAGATCACAAAAGTTATATTAGTTTGGAATGGTGTAGTTTGGGAATTTTCATAGGACTTGCAAAATAAGATTAATTAAATCTCACAAAATTAAAATTATTATTGAATAAGTTTCATTTTATTTATTCTAATTTTTTAAAATATTTTTCCATATCTAACTTCATTTATTTTAAATTTCAATGAAATTATCCCTTTTTTAAGATTTGACTACATGCACTTAGTTTAGCCTTATCCATTACATCTAAAGTTATGGTTATTTATTTTCACTTGAATCAATTTTCATACTTATAATAATTTAAATATATTAGGTTTAGCATGAGAATTAATTTATTCACTTAATTATCCAAATTATTATTTTTACCTTTCCTATTATGTTTTAACTCTCTCCAACCAATAATTTTATTTGAAAACTTTGTCCATGTATTATTGCACTTTCAAAAAGTTAAACCCTTATTTTTGGAAATTCTTTAGCCTGCCCATTCCCTTTTGTCATTTAATTAATTTATTTTTATTAGTAATTAACTAATCATCTTTTATTAATAATAATTCATGCATGGATAACTTTGGCCCACCCTTATATTATGGATAAATTGAATTATTTTTTGTTTGAATTATTTTTAAATTTGATATCTTCATTAATTAGAACCTCTTCAATTATGGAAATACTATTTAAACACATTGCATATCATGTTTAGGCCATTCACATGCTATTTGTTTGAATTTATTTTGAATTGTTACAACATATATTTAAATTTTCAAAAATTAAATTATTTCCCTAAGGGAATTTACCTCTCTTTCTTTCATGGCCTTGCCATAATTCTTTTGGATTAACCTATTGTGGTATTTTAATTTGGAGTCATTGTGGACACCATGTAGATCTTAGGGGGTACTTAATTTTGAGTCATTGTGGACACCATGTAGACACTGAGCTATGATATACCATCTTGAAAATTGGAAATACCACCTTACAATGGACCTAATCACCTAATAAGGACACCTAAGGCAAATGGGTCTTCATATATACCAAAGATCTTTCCCCTACTTTATATGGAAAAGTAAAGCAGGGTTTATTTTATGTCGAGTTATTTAGTTCCCTATGGAAGCAAGCTTCCATAGTTAACTTAATCTAGGAAATGTTAATTTCATATGAAAACTCTCGATTAAAGTATTCAAAAAATATCTCTAAAGATTTCAAGATTAGACTATCAAAGGATTGGGTATTTTTGGAAATTAAGTGGGGAAGTCCAATTTGGAAGATGTATTTTTAGATTTTGAAGGAAGATAAGTATGGAGCACTCATGATAATAGGAACCCTAATGAGCACTCTAGTCTACCCTATAGTGAGGCTTTACATATTTGAAAGAGAGAGTTTATTTTAGTTTGAGTTGAAATTTTATTAGAATGCTAGGGCATATAATCCATCAATACAAGATTGTGGAAATATTTAAGAGGTGAGGACTTATACTCATAGCCCAAAGAAAATAAGCAACCTTGGATCCCAAATCTAGGATGCTTTAGCACAAGCTAAAAGCATGACCTATGTCTAATCAAAAAAATGGGATATAGTGGTTTGCCTCTACAAGAGAGGATAAACCCATCCAGACTCTTCTGGACTTACAACCACTTAGAGTGGCCACTAGCTGGCACCTCCTACACTTCAAAACCATGTGGGCCGGTCTTATGTAAGTGCAAGATAGCTAGGCTATTATTTAATTAGGAAGGAGGCTAGAGTCCTAAACTCACTTCCGAAGAGACTAGATCATGACTGGCTTGAAAATATGACTTGAACTAGCGCAAAATTTACAATCTTTTATATCATTTTTGACACTTTCATTTGGACACAAGCTTAAAAAAATTATGCCTAAATGCATGATGAAGTGAAGTTATGGGCTAAATCAGTAGGATCAAGAGTTCTCCACTACAAGGGATGCCCTCAAAGGTCAAGCATTCTCCTATATTGTAAGAATGGGTACCCTCCCTATTCAAGAGCAAAAAAAGATGTTATGCAAGATGTTATAACATTCCACATTTAGCTAAAGGGTTGCTATCTTTTAATTATCTTGATTATAACCTAAGCTTTAAAGTGAGGTTATGAGTTATATTTAAAATTTAGTTATGAGTTATTTAATGGGGGTAGAAAAATTAATTTTATCCTAAAGAGCTTATCACATCTAGGCCACACATTCAATCATCAAAATTTAAGAAACCTATCAAAAACATGCCATTTCTATTGTACAAGCTAAGCATAACAATCAAGCATTCATTGATTTCATAAAAGAATAAAAAAATGGTGCGGCCGGGTACCGTCGTATGCCTTGAAAGATAAAAGTAGTTAGGTAGCTGAGCTCTACCCTTATGCAACCCAGATTACTAAAGTATATTATAATTACAATTGAATGCTATGGGGGTCTTCATACTTCATCTTTCTTTAGTCCTTTTGATTTGGTGTTTCTCCAAGGCTTCACAGTGCCTCCTAGGTATTTACCTTCTAGCCATTACTCCTCCTATACCCAATAGCACTAAGGCTAATTCCTATTGCATAATTACATATTTATGGAAAATCAAATCTAAGTACACCTACAAAATAGATGTTAGCTAAAAAAACCTTTCAAACCAAGCATTTATATTCTATAAATTTGGACTTAGCACCCTATACATGGGTAACTAAGTCCACCTATCCTAATATAGATTATGCAAAGGGGATAAGCGACCTGCAGGTAAAAGCATTTATAGTTATTTATTTTTTTAGCGGCCCCTTTAGCATAATCTCCTACAAAAACATGATTATGCTAATAGTAACATAACATTTAGTCTACGCATAAATAATCCTAACATCTAGTCTAAAACTTTACATTACAAAATAAAATAGAACATCACAACACACACCATCCTAACTTAGAGCTAGAAGTGGTGACTTAGTATTCTAATGTGTGTGTTAAGGTTTAGTTTGATATATTTTACTAGGCTTTAGGATTATGACAATATAAGTTTGGAATTATTTAAGTTAGACAATATGGGAGGTTTTACTTCAAGTGATTAAAAGGATTGGTTAATTCTAATTCATATTTTCCTTTGTTTCACTTAATATTTACTTAACATCTAATTATTATAAAGAGAGGAAAGAGGTTTGACCCTCTTCACCCCTACCCTAAGTTATTTTCTAATGACATTTTACTATGATTTTTGGATTCTTTTAGTGAATGATTTAATAAACATTTTATTAATCCTAGGTTTGGGTTAATATTAAAAAAATGAAAGCCATCTTAAGATTAATTAGATTGAATTACTATCATATGGATAATATTACATCATTCCTTTTCATCACCAATAGCATGCATGTGATATTGAGCTTAACATGTTTGTACATGTAATGTGCATATAGTATTTTTGGCACACTTGAATAATTGTTGATTATATATTTTTGGTAGAAAAGAGATATTTCATTCCTTAGTTAAGTATACATACATATTTATTGAAGATTTAAACAAGCGTGTGCCGTTGTTAAACCAGGGAAGTGAGGTAATCTAAGACCTCCTTGGGGCTACATAAAGCCTCATGTTCTCGAGTTATCTGGACTATATACTTGTTATCTTAAATACATATAAAAGTACATATAAACATGAGAATGAAATTCATGCAAAAGATTGTATGTTAGCAAATTTATTTACTCATGTAAAGTAAAGCTCTATCCAAATTCTAGTATATATACACGTATGAATGAAATTAAGTAAGTACATGCCATTTTTAAACTAGGAAGTGAGATAATCTAAAACCTCTGTGGGGCTACTTAAATTCTCGTATTCTGGGATGTCTAGACTATATACTTACTAACATTCAAACACATGTAAACATACATATGAATCATGAAAATAGAACAATCCTTTAACATGTTTAAACTATAAGTGAATGTAAATCATATATAATATTCATAGCCACCATCAATTTAAATCTTCATCATTAGTTTATTATTTTAAAAATAATTTGAGAATTATTAGTAATAATAGCCATGCCATATAATAAGATTAATTCATCACATTCGACCTATACATATATAATCATATTCATTTGATTCTTTTATTTAAAGACATGAATACATGATACAAATGACATACAAATTTATAATGATTGAAAAAATAATAATTAAAAATTATCACATAATACACAATCAAATTAATTACTAGGGACAATCAAGTCAAATAAAATTCTCTATGACTAACCAAAGTTGTAATGAAGTTTAATTTTTGGATTTGAATTATTATAGCTTAAAGAGGAGAAATGATATTTGTTGTTTTGCCCCATCCCATGTTGGCGACTTAATGTGTTTAAGGAAAAAATAATTAAATAAAATTTATGGATTGATTAAATTCAAATCATTTAGTAATTAATTTAATTTCCCTTTCCTAAGTCTCCTCAATTTAATTAACTACTTAATCATGAGCCTCCAATGTTATGTCAATGAGAAATTAAAATTTGTGATGCTCTTAAGAGGGACCTAATGCAAATAGGCTCATGCTTAAAAGTTAATTAGATTAAGGAAGAAACTAAGCTAATTACTCTTATGGTATTCCCACACCCGTGGGTTTCCATAAATTCCTTAATGACCTTTATATTATTAACATAAAGGGAAACCCAAAAATTCAATTTGGATCATCTAAAATAGTTGTCATTTTAATTTGGATTAATTTTGACATTAAATTACTTAATTAGCCTTTAATTAATCAAATGCATTAATTAACCATCCTATGAAAATGTTTTAAGTAAAATAACTAGGAAGGGGGCCCTAATTATTATCCCTCATCATTAGCACTATCTATAGTGATTAATCATCATTAATTACTTAAATTTTACTCTTTAGCATTTTTAATAATTATAAAATTGATTAAAGAGGGTAATTAGGATTGAAATATCAAATTCTCCAAACTACATGCCAATAAATCCCAAGAAAATTATGAGAGGCAGATGACATCCCATAAAACTAAGCCACCAAATTTGGAATTGGTTGGCCAAGTTATTAGGACTTAATTAAAGTAATTAGGATAAACTTTAAGCTCAAATTAAGCACTATTCATTTATCAAACCTTAGGGGTTTTATTTTTATTAAATTCTTCTTTGTTTATGCTTTCCAAAATGGGTTTATTTATATTTTTTTTCAATTTTTTAACAATTAGTTATGAATTTTCAAAGTTATACTAATTTAATTGCATTTTAATTACCTAATTAATACCCTAAATCATCAGTGCGATGTTGGAGCTAATGTGGGAGTGCTTTCCACGTGGCACCACAAGATAGGTTATTTAAAACATTTGACACGGTAGCTGAGTCAGTGGTAGTGGATGTGGTTTCATCTGAAGAGATTTATCTCATAGTTTCTATTAGATTAAATCACAGTCGTCCTTTCTTATGATGTGGAATGCATAATCGATGATCTGTCATCCCCTAAGCATTAGAAGACGGACACTGTCCACCTTCTATCACTTCATCCGAGCTTACCAAAGCACATAGGATGTCGAGATCAACTCCAAATTATGTGGGGAGGAGATCTAAGGAGATCCTACTATGCAAATCATATGTACTCAAAATTTTCTTTACAAAATAATAGCACCTAAGAGATTTTCTATTATTTTTTGAGTTTTACCTCACCAGAGGTAGAGACATGTGGTTCATCATCTAAAGTAGCTTTGTCTTAAAGATATGAAGCCTTGTTGAGAAGAACTTGAGCTACCTCCCTGTCGATGCCTTTGTGGACCAAGCACCATTGCAAAACTCATCGGAGTTGGTCTTAGAGTGCCTTTCAGAGATCAAATCGATCAAGGATCAATTCTTTTCGTCTCACTGGAGTGAGGGGAAGGTGTGGGAAGAGTTAATTTGAATTTGGTGTAGTTTAGGTGAGGTTGGACGGATGGGGCCCTCAATTTTAATTGGTAGTTTGTCTCCTCGATAATGGAAAGCATGAGGGAATCAAGGAAAGCTCTAGGACTACTCAGAATGCTATGAGGAAGCTCTGTATAAAGTTTGAGTGGATGGGGAGGAATATACTCTCCTCCCCAAGTGCACCAGGGTTGAGATTGGCCCAGCCTTTAACAACCATCCGGATGGGGTAGGTGGCCGGAGAAGGTAGTCGATTACTGAGGTGGAGGTGCTTAAGAGGTTGAGGCAGTGGCATGGACTGGCATGGGGTGTACCTCCTCCTTCAATTGAACCAATGGAAGGCTTAGGTTGAGTTCACCCTCTAATAACCCATGGATGAACCCACCATCCTTGGGTCAGGTTGGGTTAGTGGACCTAGTGTCCAGGAATGGCCAAATGTGGCTACCAAGTCTTCAGGAGTAGGTGAACCCCTCCAAATGGGGATTTTGTCCCATTTGGCTGGGTTGATTCAAGGGTTTTCACCCAACTTAGGTTCGCCATGTGTTGGGTCCCCTTGGGTTGTCCCATGGTGACCCAAGGATGAGTCATGCCAATTTAGTGGGTTTGGATTTGGTTTAGGTCAATTTGACCCATATAGGTCGAATGGGGTTCAAATGGGTTAGGTTAACCAATTGGTCAAATTGGGTCTAACCAAGGGTTTGAGTGTGTTCAAATGATGATTTGGAATGTATTAGTGCAATTGGTTTGATTTAATTTGGAGTGAATTTAATTTTGGCTCATATGGGTTCATTTGGCTCAAATGGACTAAATTAACCAAGTTGGTCAAATTGGCTAAATTGGCTTGGCTTGGGTTGGTTTAGGTTCAATTGATCATTTGAGAGCAATTGTAGGTGTTGGTTTGAATCAATTTGGATTTGGGAAGGATTTAGTTTAATTTTATCCTTTAGCTCAAATTGGGCTAAGTGGGTCAGTTAGGTTGGTTTGACCAAATTGGGTTCAATTAAAGGTTGGATCATGTTTAATAATCACTTTGTGATTAATTAGAGGTATTTCTTTCAATCAATTAGGTTTAGGATTTCAATTGGCCCAATTTAGCCTTTTAGGTCAAATTGGGTCAACTTGGATCAAGAGAGCAAATTGGCCTGGTTAGGACTAACTAGTGGTTGAGCCATGTTCAATAATAAATTTATGATTGATGGGAGCCATTGATTTCAACCAACTGACATTGGAATGAGATTTGATTCATTTTGGACATAAGCGTTAATTGGGTCAACTTAGATCAAGTGATCAAATTGGTTTGGTTTGATATAATTGATTGCAATTGGACTATCAACAATGGTCAACAATCATTATAGATGAGATTCAATTGGTTGATTCATTCCAATTTTGGTTGGATTGAAGTTTGAGTCAATTTAGTCATTTAGGCCACTTTAGATCAAGTGGAATAAATGGGTTCACTGAGTTGAATTGAATTGAATTGGGTGTTGAGAAGAGTTCAATGATAGATTTAGGGTTGAGTGATGGCTTTGATTGTAATTGATTTGAGTTTGATTGTACTTTGGTTCATTTGGACTTTTTGGGTCAAATGGGCTAACTTAGGTTGATTGGATTCATTTGATTCAATTAGTTTGATTGTATGTATTAGAGGGGTTTGGAATAGAGTATTGAATGGTTGGAGTGCTTTTGTGAAATTCAATTGGATTTGGTTTACTTGAATGGTTTTGGGTTGGATCCAAGGATCATGATGGAGTTAACTTAGGTTAGGGGCTAAGTTAATTTTGCTTAGAGCTTGGAAAAAAAGTAATATTCAATTGAGGTTGGTTTTGGATGAGTGTGAAAGCATGGGTCTTAGTTTTGACCATAGGATAGTTAGAACTTATTTTCCCTAGGGCATAACCTAAGCTTAGGGTATGCCTTTCTAAGTCTCTAGGCTTGGTTTTAGTGTTCCGTTAAAAATTTGATGTGTCCTATGACTAGGGAAATCCAAGTGCCTAGAAGGTTCCTAAGTTTAAGATGGGAAGGATGAGTCCTCACTCCAAAAGTGAGGTCAACGCCTATATTTAAAGAGTTGATTTCATGAATTAACCTCTTTTAAATAGAAATCAACATTGGTCGACCCCTTAAAAATTTGTTTTTAAGTGCTCACTTTGGTTTCAATTACTTGTGTTCATCCTTTCATTTGTGATTACATCTTCAACAATAATTCAAATGGAGAGCCTCTTCACTTTCTTCACCAAACAAGATTCAACTGTCTGGGATTGATCATTCAAGTCTTGAGCTTACATCTTCATCCATTCTTTTAACTTGAGCAAAATTATTTTAATGAGTTTTAATAAATTCATAGTTTATGATTTGATGATTTATTTTGATTGAAAAGGTTTTAATTTTAATATTTCTCTTTAGTTCTATTGCATTTATATTTCAAGTGTTTGAATACTTTATATCATCTTGTATTTGAGTTTTTTATTTGATAAGTTTTACTCCTAATGCTCTTAATATTATTTGTTCTAAAAGTCTTTCTAATCTATAAATTTTATTTTCTTCAAGTGATCTTATGTGTTATTTTATTTCAAACACATTTATCAAGTTGTCTCTAGTTTTTTATATTTTCAAATCATGATTTGAACTTATGCAAGCATCTCATAAAAATTAACTTAATTCACTATTGTAACATTAAGATTTCTCATTACATGTTGTCAAAAATCTTTTTTGAGATAAAGTTATTTCAAGTGCATTTCATATCATTACATTTTTTTAAAAAATAAATAAAAGAAGCAAATACATTGTAAGCTATCTAAAATTTATCTTGTTATTTCTTAGTACATTTTAAGTGAAACATTTATTATAAATCAGAGATATAAATTATGTATTTGTAATTTTTTTCTTATTTGCTTAATCTTGTTGGATTATACTTGCTCGATGTAGGAAGGTATAATGATTGGCCTATCTTGCATAGTGTATAAAAGTACATTATTGGAGTTGTACCTACCATTATAAGAAAGTACATGAGATTCTTTGTAATGTTGACATGATTAGTGAATTTTTAGTCAAGGTGACTAGGTGTAGATGTAGGCCAGCTTTGTGTTTTGGCCAAATCCCCTAGTAAACAATTTTTTGTGCCACTTGTTTAACTTTTTTCTACTTTTTATTTGGTTGTTTTCTTTTGCTCTCTACTTATAAATTTCTTATAAACTTTATAACTAACTTTTCTATAAAGTTTTAAAAAATAAGTTTTAATTTATAAATCTTTTAAAATACTCAATTCACCCCACCTACCCCCCACCACACACACACACACACACTCTTGAGTGTAATAGCCTATAAAAATTAGTATCAAATCCTTGACTTAATTTGTGGCTTAGCAGCCTTGAGTCGATCACTATGGGACTTTAAATTGTTTCTTGTTCTTATGATAACTAAATTTATTATGCACCTACTTTTAATAAAACTAATTTTAATGTTTGTAAAGCTAGATTCTTATGGTTTTTAAAAATTATTGATTCTAGAATGACGTATATTTGTTTAAATGGTAGCTTATCTTCTATTATTGAAAAAGATTTGATTATTCTAAATGAAAAGTTAAATTCATGTTTTTATAAGATAACTCTTCCTAATGAGTTTTATTATTTATTATCTTTTAAATCCATAAAAGATATAATTAATACTCTCACTTTGTTATATAATTGTGATTGTAAGACATGTGATAAAGAGTCCCATTAGGAAAATGTTATTCTAATTGAGAATACCATAAAAATGAATTCAAGTCCCCAAGTACCTGCCTTTGGTCCTAAGAAGGGTAGGAAGAGAAATAATAGGAAAATGAAAGAAGACTTTAAAGAAAGTCTTATAGTCTTTATAGAAAGAGAAGAAAAAGAGCTTTCAACCACATCCCTTAAGTTATCCTGTCAAAGCTTTCAATCTGAATCTAATTTTAAGAATGACCCTTAGGTAAACAATCTATTTCATGAAGAGTTATCTAGTGTCTTTGATGAATTAGTGGATACTTATAATAAACTAAAAAAGCATTTCCACTAAAGAGAAAAAAGTCTAGAAGCTTTAAAGTAATTCATGACACTTTGATGAAACAAAATGAATCACTTCTATTAGATGCTCAAAAATCTCATTATATGATTTGTTTTATTGAAAATGAAATATCTTCATTGAATGTCATGATGAGTTTATTTCCAAAATCAAAATTTATATGATCAAAATAAAGTATTAAAAAATGAGTTATTCTGTAAAAGTAAAGTTGAACATGATTTACATATTGAGATTAAAATTTTAAAAGGTGAGAATACTAATATTCTAAGTAAATTAAATGACATATCTTTATCTTCTACAAGTTTTAATTGTTCGCATGATTTACATTGAAATCCATCCTTTTCTTGCAAGCAATATTTATTTAATTCACATACTTTACATTCTTGTACATCTAACATGCATGTTTGTTCATTCGTAAAATTAAACCTAGAAGTTATAATTCATTTATGCATGCTTTGCCCAATGTTACAAGTACTTATTATTGTAAGCTAGGTCATGTTTCATATGTTTGTTCATTTAGAAGATCCATGAAATTAAATGCTTCATCTTTGTAAATTTGTAAAACATGAAGATCCATGAAGTTGCATTGCCCATCATCTACTTATTCAAACATTTGTAATGCTACTAATGTTAATAGATCCAGCCTTTCTTGGATACCAAATCTAGGAAATGAATCATATTACAAGATTGTCTTCATGATGGACTAGTGAAGATAAGTCATTAATTCATGTATGTAAAAGCAACAATTAATTATAACAAAATAAAAGAAGAAATGATAGGAGGTAACATATTTTGTATTCTTCGTTAATACCTTCCTTACATGTATTTAGGTCTTATGATTTATTATGTTTCTTTCATTCCTAATTGATTTATTTAAGCTGCATGTTTTATTTATTTATTTCATGAATGAGTTGTTTTAAAATATGATTTGAAAATAAATTTATAAATCACATGAAATTCATATTTTAAATATTATTTGACTTATTATGAAACAATATTTTCATGGATTTTATGAGTTTTATATTATTTTCCCAATGAATGTTTTAGATTCAATTTTAAATTCTTTAAAATTTGTGATAAGTAAATTTAGTTGCTACCCTATGTACATATTTTAGTCTTTGAACTAAATTAGTTTCTAGTTTTGAAGATAAAAGTTTTTACATAATTGATATTTATAATTTTATATGTGATTAGATCTCTTATGACCCTTTAATAAATTTTGATTTTTATTAGTTTATTGATTTCATCAAACTTATTCAGCATATTTTTTATGATCAATAACTCAATATGCTTAATTTGAAACTCATCATTTCTTTATATAGTTTATGATTATTAATTTTCTTTAGCTTATGTTCAAAAATGGATATGATTCATAAATTAACATGTATTTGTTAATTTGGAATAAATATGAAATTTGCATTAGAATTTCTCTTGTAATATCTATCATCATTATTCATGAAAGTATATAATTTTTAGCCTTTATTGTTCAATTAAATTTGATACAAATGCATTTGATTTGATGATAAGATAATTTTAGTTGGAATCTTAAGTTGTCATTACATTCAAAATATTGTTCATTTTGAATAATTAAGAAGTGGAATATAAAAAGTATTGCTAAAATTTTATTTTAGAGACAATTTTGTACTTTCCTTATGCTTAATTGTATATTTTCATCACACATGACATTTGCCTTCATTTACATGTTTAATCAAAGTTAGTTTTATATTTTAAAAAAATGTAAATTGGTTTACATTAACAGGAGAGAATATCGAGCAAATTAATATTTAATTATCTTTATCATCTCATGCATAATTAAATTTTGTAGCTAATTATGGGGGGAAATTTTGTTAATATAGTCAATATGTACTTTTAAATTTTTGATGATGTTAAATGGATAAGAAAAATTAATGTTGGTGAATATCATAAATGATGTTTGTTATAATTTTATTTTCTCACATATGCATTTAGTGAGGGGAAGAAAAATCTCTATAATATTATTTTTACTCTTCACTCCAACATTAGTTTTTCATAATCAAATAGGTAGAGATTACCAAGAATACACCTCATGTCCCTCACCATTTGATTTGATGATAATAAACCTTGTGTAATAAATATTAATAATTTCTTTGTAGAATGAATTATCCATATTAATCATTATGATGTAATTATTAATTTAGATTTTTATTGATAATAAATATATTTTCTTAAAGTTACTAATTATTTATTTCAAGTATTTTGGCAAATTCACAGACTCAACTTGCTTCATTAAATTGGGAAAGTCATATCTAGTGGAACGGTGATAGTTTGAGAATTTTTATAAGACTTACAAAATAAGAAAAATTAAAATTACAAAATGAAGATCATTGTTCAATCATTTTCATCTTATTTATTCTGATTTTTACAATATCTTTCCATATTTAATTTGCATTACTTTTTAGTTTTTATGAAATTATGTATTTTTGGATAATTTGACTACTAGTACTTAGTTTAGCTTTATCCATTTCATCTAAACTTGAGTTTAATACATTTATTTCTTCTTGAATCGATTTTAATGCTTATAATATATTTTATCCATTTATGTTAGCATGACAATTAATTTATTCACTTAATTATCCAAACTACCCATTTTCTCTCTTCTACCAAAAAGTTTATTTGAAATTCAATTTCATATAGACAAATTTTTGTTATTTTGGCATGATAAATTATATATTAATTAGTTTATTTAATTAAAAGTCATTATTCATTACATATTAAATTTTCAAATTTCAATTTTATTTTTATGTAAATTTAATATTACCTTGAGTTATTTCTAAATTTGGTTTAATCACTTTGGGAATGTTATGGCCAATGTATTTTTATTTAATTTTGTACGATTTGATTTGATTTAATGTAAATTAATTTAATTTAGTTTAAATTTAAAATAAAATAGATTTGTATTTAAAGAACTTTCCAAATTTATTTATTTATTTTAGAAAATACATTAGTAAGTCACTATTCCATTGCTTTTAATATATTATAATGGTGTTTTAATTTCAAACCTTTCTCATTTAATCTCTCTTAATTCAATTAAAATTGATTTTCATTTATTTGGGTTTATTCCATACATGGAAAGTCTTGGCCAAATTAATCTTTCATTTATTTTATTAAATTATTAAATTTGAATATTGCACATATTCATTTCAAAAACCAATTCTCTTTTCGAAATGATTATGGATAGACCACATGTGTTTAATTTATCTTATTTTAAAAAGTTTATTTGGTTTATTTATGCTTAGATTAAATTTATATCCAAGGAGCCATGTATTATTGCAATTTTATAAATTAAATCATAATTTTTAATAATTCTTTAGTCGACCCCTTCTTTAGGTACATTTATTTATATTTTAATATTCAAATCTATTATTTATTAATCTACTTTGATTATAATTAAAATTTAATTCATGCATGGAAAGATTTGTCTAACCATTATATTATGACTAAATTAAATTATTTTTAGTTAGAATTATTTTTAAAATTTATATCTTCATTAATTATAGCCTCTTCATTTATGTAAATGGCATTTAAACGCATTCCCTCTCAGGCTTTGGTTGGCCACATTCTATTTAGTTTGAATTTATTTTGAATTATTACATCATGTGCTTTAATTTTCAAAAATTAAATTATTTCCTTAAGAAATTATCCCTCTTAATTTTCCTTCTCTTTATCTCTTGCCTTCGTCTAAACTCTATTTAAAGAGTGGATTTCATGGCTTAACCTATGTTGTAAAAGATAAACCTTGGCCAACCACTTGTAAAAATGCTTTGATTGCTCACTTTGGATTTAATTACTTGAGTTCATCCCTTTCTTTGTGCTTAAGTCTTCAACAACAATTCAAAATGAGATCCTTTCACTTTCCTCATCAGGCAAGCATCATGTGTTGGAGATTGGTCATTCATGTCCTGAGCTTACATCTTCATCCATTCTTCTAACTTGAGTAAGATTATTTTAATGTGTTTTAATCATTTCATGGTTTATGTTTCGATGATTTGTTGTGATTGAAAAGGTTTTGATTTCAACAATATTTCTTCTTACTTTTCCTTAATTTAAATTTCAAACATTTTGAATACATCATATCATCTTGGATTTAAGCTTTTGATTTGATAAGTTTTATTCTTAAAGATTATAATATTATTTTTTCTAAAAGTCTTTCTAGTCTACATTTTTTTATTTTTTCAATTGATCTTAAGGGTTATTTTATTTCAAAGTCATATATCAAGTTATCTCTAACTTTTAAGTTTTCAAATAATCATTTATTTTGAAAGCAAAATTCATTGATCACTACAAAATACAAGTAATCCAAAAGGTCAAAAGAAGAATGTATTACAAAGGTTTAGCTCTGATATAAGTCAATTCCAAATTATCACTATTCACCAAGATTTCCAATTGTGGGTCCATAGTTGTGTAAATGCAAAAGGAGTGAGAGGAAGAGCCACAGTTGACTAACAAATCAGTAGGTCTGTTGCCCTCTCTATGCAAATGAGAGATTGAGACATTTAAACCTCTTAGTAGTTTCCTCAAGTCTTCAATATCATTGATAATGAACCAAGGAGTATAATCTTCTTTGTTCTCTTTAGTATATGGATAAGTGTCTTGGAGTCAGATTCAATCCAGTACTTCCTCAGTGGGTGAATAAAGGCTATCTTGAGTGTAAAAATGTTGGCTGGAACGTCAACATGTAGTGGGGACAAGGCAGCATAAGGCCTAGAGAAATGTCTTAAGTACATGCCATTCCTTCTTTTAAAAATTCCTCCAATACTAGCATTTCTAGTTTTAAGATCAAAGATTCCATATATGTTTATCTTGATTATGCCATGAGGTGGTTTATTCAAGTGAATGATATACCATCTAAGTCTATTGTTGTCAACACAAGGTGCTAGGATGTTTGCATATTTCATCCGTCCAGCAAAATGAGACTTTCGAATTGCTCTAATATGTATTGGTTTTATAAGTTATAATTTTTGACTGACAATAGTTGTTATTATGATGCTCATTATGTTTGATCTTATTTTTAGCCATCCAAAAGAACCATATGATAATCAGAGGGGTGATTAATGTAATATTAATTTGCCAGTGATTTGTAGGTTGCCAACTAGCTATTAACTCATATATAGAATAATCCTTATAATTCATGTCAATCTCGAATAGATCAGCAAATTCCTTGCATATTTATGTATTGAATTTATAATTTATGAAGCAATATGGTATGCTCTTCTTCTTTCTTGCATAGCAGACATATTGAAGGTATTCATAGTCCTTTAAGCTTCAGGATGTCATCCATTGGTATGAAGTTGTCAAAAAATCTCCAACAAAAGAAGGAGATTATTGGTTTTATTACTAAGTTCCAAATTACATTACCCCATGGCAATTTTTGGATGTATCCTAGCACTTCCTATATATAGTTTTAATGATTGATGCTGCCTTAAATCAACATTTAATGATCAATTTGTCATTTCAATTTTTTTATTCAGTATATTGATGATTTCTTTGCAAATATGTTCTAGAAGTTGCTCTCTCAGCTTAAGTTCATCCCAATGTTAATATATCCAAAACATGAGATCTAATGTGCGTGTTTTAGTCTCCCTTCAAACTTCCATCTAAAAAGAGCATCATCCCCAATTCAGTGATCATTCTAATAGTCTTTTTTTATGTCCCCTAGATCCCAAAATATCAATTCTCTTTAGTCTTTTCAGCCTCTTCTTGATGCTATTACATATGTTTCCAAATTGAGGAATCTGATTTCCTTGCTTTAATTATCATTGGATGAGCTTGCTGGCAGTACTTCTCATGCATATATTTATCCCATAAGGTATAATTTTCTCTAAATCTGATCCACAATTTAGTTGCATTGCATTTAAAGTTATCCTCTAGCATTTTGATTCTCATACCTCCATTGTAAATTAATTTACATAACTTCTTCCAATTGGCCCAGTGGATTGGTTTGTGCTTGGGGCTCTAAATGAATCTATTAAGCATCCTTTCTATTCTATTCTAAATTATTTTAGGGATGTGTTGCACTTGGGTAGTGTATAGTTGAATGGAGTTGAGGATGCTTGTCACCAATGTGATCCTTATACCAAATGAGAGCAAGGAATTCTCCCAAGATTCTATTTTGCCTTATATTTTGTCAAGGAGGTCATGAAAACATAAAGAAATAAGTTTTTCTTTGTAAAGTTGGATGCCAAGGTAGTTAAATGAAAATGATGTTTGAGTGAAACATGTCTTCTCTTTAATTCATTTGATTTTACTTTTGTGCCATTCCTTGTCATAAAGAAACACTTATTAGCATTAAGTTTCATACCTGACAATAGTTTGAATTTATTGATGATTGTCATTGGCGTATTGATGGAATTATTACTACCATTATAAAAAATTAATAGATCATTAGCAAAAGCCAAGTGTGTGATCCTTAGAATACTTAAATTTTGAAATCCAATCTTCTTTCTGGATTATTCTTCTTTATTTAATCTCTTAGAGAGCAACTCCAAAGCTAAAATTAAGAGGGAAGGAGATAGTGGATCTCTACTTGACACCCCTGCTAGCCTGGAAATTTCCATGTGGTTGCCCATTAAGAAGAATCTTATAATGTCTTTGAGTAAAAGGTATTTGAATTAGGATGCACAAATCATCAAAAAAACCTCTTTCCTTGAGAGATTTAAATATGAAACTCCAGTTAATAGTTTCGAAGGCTTTTTGAAAGTCAATTTTCATGATGAAATTCCCTCCCCTACACTTTCTATCAATATCCTTAATGAGTTTCTTGGGTTAGTAATATATTGTTCATGATATTTCTACATTTCACAAAAGCTACCTAGTTTGAGGATATGAGAATTGGGAGTATACTTTGAATACTATTTGCAATAATCTTACTGATGATTTTGTTGGTAAAAGGGTTTAAGCTGTTGGGTTTGAATTTGTCCAAAGTTTGATGATCTTTATCCTTAGGAATCAAGATAATAGCAGATGTTGAGAAGAATTGGTGGATATTCTATCCTCTGAAGAAGTTTTGTATGATAATGTTGATATCCTTACCCATCATGATTTGTGCCTTTTGATAGAAGAGGGTGGTAAAACCATCCAATATAGCTACTTTATATCCATTCATTGAGTTGAGTACAATTTAAATTTCATCTTCCAGTGGTACTGAGACAAGCTTCTCATTGTTGATCAATTCACTTTCAATCCTAGGGAAATGTTGATCAGATTAAGTGGTTATATTGTCTTCATATGGATGTTTGAGTAGGTTAGAAAAATAGTACATACAATCTTCCATGATACCTTCTTGACTTTGAATCCATCTCCCATTACTACCTTTAATTCTTGTTATGCAGTTTCCTTCTCTTCTCTTCTTAATACAAGAAAGAAAGTATTTAGAGTTTATATCCCTTCGGAGAAAAATATTTGATCAAACTTTTTATCTAAGAAGGTCCTTGTCTTTATAAATATTTCCTTACAAGGTTGCTTGTAGTTACTCTAATCAAGTCTCATGTTCTTGGGTATTCATATAGTTCATTCCAGAAAACTCATTTTCAATGTTATTAATCTTCTCTTCATTGGATTTGATAAGGGAATGGATGTTTCCAAATACCTTTTTATTCCATTTCCTAAGAGCCTAGATTGTATTTTTATACAATGACCATAATTTAACCTAGGGATTTTCATGCTCCACCCTATTCTAGGCTCTCCATATGAAAATATTGAACTTAGAATGCAAAGTCCACATATTTAAGAATTTAAACTGAGCATGTTTTGGTGTGGTTAATGAGCTAAAGCTAACTTGAACTAGGTAGTGATTAGAGGCAATTATAGCTGTGTTGTACTTCTATTATGCTGAAGTGAGAATTCCATATTGAGTTAATAAGGATTCTATCAAGCCTCTCATAAACATTACCTCTTATCCAATTGAAAGGAAAGTTATTAAAACCTACATCAAATAGATTGGCCTCTACAAAGTGTTCAACAAATTCAGTAATAATCAAAAGGTTAGGCCTCATTCCTTCCTTCTTTTCAGCAGGGCTTGCAATCATGTTAAGGTCTCCACCGAATAACCAAAGGCTAATGGTATGACTAATGTGTATTGTGTTCTTCTAGAGTTTTCTTCTGTGTTCCCTATTGCAAGCAGCAAAGATGATGGTAGCAAAAGTATTTACATTGACATTCATTACGTGGATATAGATGTATTGAGTGGTATCAAAGAGGATGTGAATTTGAAAATTGGATTTCTAGAATAGCCAAAGTTTATTACTAGCATTAGAATGGATGGTGAATTGGAGAAATCTTCTTTTCATTTTGGTGAGATTTTTGTTGCTGACCAAAGGTTTCAGTATAACAAAGCATTAAAGTTTGTGGTATCTCACAAGGCTTTTTAGTTCATTAGAGGCATCAGCCTTATCAATTCATCTAATATTCCAAATCATTTTCCAGGCCCTTCTCCAATTAAAAAATCCTCTACTTTTTGATTTTTAGCTGCTAGTATATTTTTTAATTCTCTGATGCCTTTCTAGCTATGTTTTCTATGCTTGTTGGTATGCCACTCCTCCACAACAACATTGAGTATGACCTCATAGTGTTCACCTTCTAAATTCTCTTTTTTTTAATAAAGAGGATAAAATTTGTTGATTAATAGAATATTACAATAAACCAAAAGATAGAAAATAGGGGGATGGTTACAAGTATTTTGTTCTAATGTATGGGAGGCCTAGCTTGTCACTACGTACAAGTAAGCTCAATTCTTTGTTAGGGTGTTTGGAAGATGAGAGGATTTGATGCTATGCAAGTAGATCGGCTGGCTATTGCCTTCCCTCCATATATGGGAACAAGAGACTTTGAGGATCATTCTTATATTTTTAATATCTTTGAGGAGGTTGATGATGAACCAAAAGGGCTGCTGGAACTGATCTTCATGTAAGATTTGGATGGGAAGTAATGAATCTGAATCAATCCGATAGTTGAGATGGGGTCTTCTTAAAGCAAGGTGGAGTGAAAAGTGAGTTTTGTCATTTTAGCATGAAGTTTGAAAGTGCAGCATAAGGCATGGAGTATAAGTAGATGCAATCACCTTTGTAGTTCCTAAAGATGTCACCAATTCCAGCACTACTACTTTTGGTGTTGTAGCTACCATTTATATTAATTTTGATGCAGTCTTGGATCAGTTTCTTCTAGAAAACATGGTTGTAGGTTGGAGGTTTGTAACTACCTATATTCACATAGTTTCTTTTCAAGTTCAAAGTCTATTCTTTTTCCATTAGCTGGAAGTGGGATTTAATCTTAAGAGCAATGGATTTAGCATTGACGATGAAAGCATTATGCTTGAGGTCATTCATAGTAGTGCAAATGAACCAAAGGATGATAAAGATTACATTTAAAGTTTTGGTGTGCTGCTTGTATGTTGCATGAGTTGATTTATCCAAGAGTTAAACCAAGTTGAAGAGAACATCTCCATTATGGTCATTTGTTTATTTAGAAAAATTGTTCCATAATATTTTGCTGAATTTGCAATGGATGAAGGTATAAAGGAGACCTTATTCTTATTCATTGCATGGATGGCATCTTGAGGAAAGTTTAAGGCCTTTGAGTTTGAGGATATCATCAAGGTGAAGAAAGTGGTGAAAGAGTCTCCAACAAAAGAAGGCTATTGAGGGTCGGATATTTGGGTTTCAAATGTCTTTTCCCCATGGTACACAATTTGTTTCATTCCACCAAATTGAGATGAGAATCTTACGAATTGAATTATGTATGGATTTACCATTGATAATCAATGTGTCTTTTCTTTCAGGGTTGATAGTAGACTGCATATTTTATTACAAATTTTGGGTGGGAAAACAAGTTTCAATTTTTTGTAAATCCCAATCAACATTTAACCAAAAATCCTTATGAAGCAAGTTTGAGGAGGCCTGAAATCAACAAATTCCAAATAAAGGGGTTCCTCCCCAATCTAATTATCATTCCAAACGTCAATGCATCCATCTCCCAAGTCCCAAAAGATGAGGTCTTCAACTTCTTCCATGTGCTACAATAAACTCCTCCAAATGGTTGAATAAGATGGTTTTTTATAGCTATCATTGGATGAGAATCTTTGTAATACTTTCCTAACATGTACTTGGCCCATAATGATTTGTTCTCCTTAAGTATTAACCATAGTTTGCATATGTTAGCATTGATATTATCTTCAATGATTTTGAATCCCAAACCACCTTTAGTGGTTAGTTTACAAAACTTTTTCTAGATAATCCATTGACTAAACTTATGGTTGTGACTCCATATAAATCTATTAAGTAGTCTTTCAATTCTCCTTTAGATTATTTTTGGAATGTGTTGGACTTGGGTAGTATATAAAAAAATTAAGTTAAGGATGTTTTTGGCAATGGTAATTAAAAAATTATAGGTTGGATGGAAATTTCTTTCAAAGTATTCTAAGGGATTGTGAAAGTATTTATAGAAATCATATCTAGATTCAAGGAGGTCTAATGTGAAGTTATGGAAAAGTTGTATCAGTTCCCTACTGGGGTTATGTCTAGGTGATTGAAGCATAAGGGTTTTGACAAAATCTAGAATGACTTTAGCAAAATTTTGAAATTCAACAAGATGGATGGAGTTTTGTTTCAAAGTATGATGAGGGATTGTGGAAGTAGTTATGAAATCATATATAGATTCAAGGTGATCTATTGTAATGCCTTGGGAAGGAGGTGGTAATCTCCTAATAATTTTATCAATTTTGGGACTGTTGTCAGTTAGATTATCAGATTGAAGAATGGTTTCAATTTTATGCTCTTTTGTTAAAAAAGCTTTGCGGTTTCCTTATGGTTAGCGTAGATCAGTGAGATTTAAGTTGTTATTGGGAATCAAATTATGCTACTTCTATTCTCAAGAATTATTAATTAGGTTAAAAAAATGTTTAGAATCTAGTTGTCTTCTATCAGAATTATCTTCCAGTATCAAAGAGTTGTTTACAAGTTTCATATGTTTAGTGTGGTTTGTGCTACTATTTGATGGAACTTTAGACTGAATTTGAGCTGGGACTAAATCTTTTTGGATAATAGTTTTCATTGGCTATTTTCCTTTATCAGATTTGCTATTTTTTAGTTTTGGATGTACAATGAAGCAATTGTCCAAAGAGTGTACAAACATTCAACATTTACTACAATATAAAGGTTTTTGTTTAATCTCCACCTTTGCCAATACCCATTGGAATGTGTTCATATGCAGATTTGTTCATTGAAAGGTGTTGTTATGTCCATCTCCACTAAGATTCTTGTAGCTGATGGCCTAATTAAGTAGGTAGAATGTTGGAGTGTCCAGCTTAAGGGGTTTTCCAAATATTGTAGCTATGGAGTAAAGGATTTTCTTATTACATAATTGGATTTATAGGCTAGGTATTTTAATCTGAATAGAAGCAATGTGGGGGTTCTATGCAAAAGTCAAAAGAGGTAGTCCATTTTAGAAATTTTATAGAAACATTATCAATGTGATAAATCTTCTTAGAAAAAAAGTCTTGCATAATCTTCCTCCATAGAAAGCTTGACCATTATATGCCTCCCATCAAGTAGACCCACTTTCCAATTTCTAGCCAATTTTAGATCATTAATATGGTTCCTATTTGAGTCCACTTTTGGGTTCCTATAAGTAAACTTTCCAATTAGGGTGAACCTGAAAGGTTTGGCCAAAGTCAATGTATCAGATTTAGAAAGTAGAAGGGCTAGTTTAACATTCTTTCTACCAACTTTTCTCAAAAGGGAGGAGGAGTCACCTCAACAAAAGTATCATGGTAAGACTGAGGAAACATGTCTGGTTTGGATTGTGTGGGGGAGGTTCACAATGGGAGGCACCAACCAACGCATTTGCATAAGAAGGGGGATCCATTAGCAGTAAGAAAGGATAAGCACCAGGGAAGAGCTGGATAGGGTTGCCAGGAAATCAATGTTAGTGCGTACAATGGAGTCCTGCTAAAGTAGCTAGGTCGAGTTGCTACATCCTCATCCCCTTAACTTAGTCCTTTGGACTAACTTAATACCTTCTAATTTCTCTTCATGTGAGTGTGTATCAGTTTCTTCATCATTAGTCATTTCTTGGGTTACCAAAGGTTGTGGGGTTCTATTGTCTAAAGTCACATTCAGCTATCTCGAATCAATTGGAAGATGTTTTAGAGTTTCCCTTTTAGTAATTATATTGGTTGTGGTTTTATTATATTCAATGGTGTTATTATTGATTATATGCATTGGATTTGACTTATCTTATAGGATTTCTAGTTTAGCTAGTGTGAGTACTACTATTATGTTGTATAATCTCCATATGGTTGTTGAAGCTAGAGACTTGTTTCTCGATAATTCATGTTATCAGGTGATTTTAGCTGATTATTTGTCTCCAAAAGTTCTCCTTGTATATTATATGGCATGTTTGGTTGGATCTTTTCCCTCAATGTTTTCCTTCAATTTTTTATCCTTCTATTTCTTAATTTAGGGTGTACAATAAAATAGTTCTCAAGCTTGTGGCCAAACATTAAACATTTTTTTACAATATAGAGGTTTTTATTCTTTCTCCACCTTTTACTAGTATCCATTTGCTTGGGTCCCAATCCAGATCTCCTCATTATAGCTAGTAGTTATGTCCATTTCTACAAGGATCTTTACAATTGGTGTTATAAAATTAAAGGTAGTAGTGTCCAGCTTTAGGGTTATGCCAAAGATGGTAACAATAGAATAAATGATTTGTTTGTTGAATATATATAGTTTCAACCTAGGTAGTTTGATTCAAAAAGGGATAATAGCTGGTTCAATACAATAATTAAAAATAGGGGGTCCAATTAAGAAATTTAATAAGTCTATTTTCAATGTGGTATAGTTTCTTAGAGAACACCATAGCATAGTCTTCTTTTTTGGAGAGCTTTATCATTTTGAGTCTTCCATCTAGAAGGACAACATTTCAAGTGCCAATTAGCTTTAGTTCCTCAAAATGTTTTCTAGTTATATCCATTTTAGGGTGTTTGTAGGTAAATTTGCCAACCATAGTGAATTTAAGGGTTCAACAAGGCTCCAGGTCTCCACTTCAAATAGAATGAGAGTAGGTTTACCTACCTTTCTAGAGGCTTTTCTTAGAAAATAAGAGCTAGAACCATCTAAATACAAATCATGGTAGCATTGTGAGAATAACAAAATGTTGGGGTCAAAGCTACCTTCAGCTAGGCTGGGGCCACCAACCACCACATTAGCCTAAGAGGGAAGGTCCATGGCACAAAAAGTAAGAAGTAGGTCGTAGCCCTACAAAATCAATGGAACAATAACTAAAAAGGAGGAGAAGACATACCCATGAGTGGCCTTTTCCATGGCACTAGTTTTCAAATCATCATTTGAACTTATTCAAGTATGTCATAAATATTAACTTGTTTCACTCTTGTAACATTAAGATTTATTTTTGCATATTATCAAAATATTTTTCAAGGATAAAGTTTTCTCAAGTGCATTGCATATCATTACATAATTTAAAATGAAAAATAATAAATAGATTCTGAGATTTATTAAATTTGTCTTACTATTGCTTAAAGGATTTTGACTATAAAATTTATTTTGAATCAAAGAGATAGCTTTTTATTTGTAATTTTCTTTTTCTTGCTTACTTAAATTTGTTGGGGTTGTACTTGCCTAGTGTAAGAAAGTATGGTGTTTGGGTTATATTTACTTGGTGTATGAAAGTATATTATTGTGGTTGTACTTGTACAACATAGAAAAATATGAGAGATTCATTGTAATCTAGACTTGAGTGAATTCCTAGTTTGGGTGACTAGGTGTATATGTAAGCAAGATTTTTGGATTTGGCCAAATCACATAAATAATTTTTAAGCCTCCTATTTTAGTTTTTTGGATATAATTTGATTGTTTACATTGTTCTCTACTTACAAACAATTTATACTCTTTGAAACTACCTTTTTTTTACAAAAGTTTACAAATTAAGTTTTAATTTAAAAATCTTGCCCAATTCAAGCCACTCGTCCCCACCCACACTCATCTCTCATAACCCCCCCCCCCCCCCCCCCCCCCCCCTTGCCACTTCACCCATGCCTCACCTTTGCCCCTTCTCTTGAGTGTCATGCCAAACCCTCTTAACAGGGTCTTCTAGGACATAGTTTGTTATTCTCAAATAAGATAAAGGCCCATAATTCCCAAGGAATAGACTAACTCAAGCTTCTGATTTGCAACAAATGCAATTTTAGAATCAAGATTTGAATTATCTTATTAAAGGGAAGAGTCTCTAGCTTGCTCTTATAAAAAAACTAAGAACCCTGTTATAGAATAAACCCTATTTTATCTCATCATACAGTTTGGGGAAAGAGTCTTTAGAACATCAAAAACCCACCAATTTTAAGTGTCTTTTATTAACTGATCGGATCTATTAAAAGGTGATATTATCATCTTTTGAGTTGATATATTATATGACATCTTTGATCACCTAATTAAGAAATTTTTGAAATATGCAAGCTATCATTAAATTTTTTTTTCATAAATTTTTCAAGCTACTCTACTAGAGAATGGTTCCTCTCTCCATCATTATGAATTAATTTTTACCTATATATGTCAGTAGTTGAGATAGCCTTTTATTTTGTTGGGGTCCTCTCCATTTCATCTTTGGCAAGACTTACCCAACATATATAAAATAAATCGTAAAACCTCAATATTTATTGGAATCAAGTAAGTGGTTCCAATAATTTATACATTTTAACTTTAAAAATAGAATTTTAAATTCTATCAATAATAAAAAATGGTTAAAAATCTTTTAAGAAGTCAAAAGATTTTTGACCTCATTGTTTTAATCAATTTTTATTATAACTAACATATTTCACTAGTTTGGATTAGAAAAATGGTTTGACAATTTATCTTTATTGCAACTTCTAAAATTAACTTCTCCATCAATAGTGACAAATTACCTAATGGCTCCATAATAAAATTTGGAGTTGGTTTTGAAGATCTAAACACCACTGCTGATGAAGTGACTTTTGTTACTATTAACAATACAATGTTAGCTCCATGAACCCATTGACTCCTAATTTGGATTTTAATGATAACAAACAAATAAGTAGAATTACTAATGTTTTGTTTTTGATATTTTCATGAAAGTTTTAGTACCCAATAAGACTTAATAAGATAGAGAAACTCATTACTTTTTCAAGTTTATCTAGGATTAGAGTCTTTCTTTGTATATCTAGCAATAAAGTTTTTTAAATGGCTCAACTTAAATCAAATTAGATATTTATGATCATTTCATAATTACATTAACCATAATATCTTTTCAATACTATGTGAATTATTATTTTACTTTCTCATATGCACATTACTTAATGTATAATTGTTTCAATTGCAAAACTAACATTCAAATAATTTCCTTTTTGTTATGTTAAAAATAAATTTTATAAAATCATAATTTTAAACATTTCATTTTGTGCTTAACTTATATTAATTTTATTAAATTTATTTTGGCAAGAATTTTTAGTATTTATAATTCTGCTATTTAGTTAAATTAATGAAAATACACTTTCTAAAATGTCATTTAAATTAAATAAAAATTCACATAAATTCATGGTTGCATATTTTTATTTCAAATCTGATCTTGTTTTATTTTATATGATATTTTTTGCATTTAATCATGCATTTATAATTTATATATTTATGTATATACATTAACCTATATTATCCATATATGACTCAATCCTTTGACCCTAAATGCTTCACCAAACTTTTTAAGTTGTGTTCTAGATTTAAATTATAGTTTTACTTTGTTATTCACTCTAATTTGAATTCAAACCACTCACATAATTATCTCTTAGTAGTTTGGAGCCTTATAGGTTAATGACTTTCCATTTTGAGTTTATTTCATGTGCTGGCCAATATTCTTTGCAAAATAACATAAATAATTATTTATGCCATCTATTATCCCTCCCATAATCATGGTTACCTTCCTTTAGTGGTTACAAGAACACTTTAAAGCAAAAATATAATTTCTAGAGATGACAACTTCTATAATTTCTCTCAAAATGGAGCCATTGCTAAAAGACTCTTGACTTCTGATTTTTGGTGATTTGTTAGTGTGCTTCCTCTTGTTGAATTCCATTACTTTTTTTCAAAAAATCCATTGCAAGGAGAGATGTGTAATCATTTGAGAAGGTTCATTCTAAAATTCATTTCAAATTGGCTTAGATTTCCAAAGCCTTGAGTGAGATCTTCATTCTTCTAATTTCTCTATATGATATTTCGTTACAAATGTTTGAATCTTCTTTTTTATTTAATTAGTTAAGATCAACTTGATCAAAATTTCAATCCCTAGTTTTATCTTTTAATTTGATTAGTTTTAAACTTAAAATTTATTATTTATAGAGTACCATTTTGTGATCAAAAGCAAGTATTGCGATGTTTTTTCTTTATATCCCTTATTATTGTACTTTGATTAATTTCACCACTCATACATTAATATTCCTTAAGAAAATTCACTTGATATACTTGATATTTTCATTATAGTTTCATCTGAATCATTTGAACTTTTGAGAAAACTTTTGATACATCTTATAGGAAAATAGTCTATATTCATAAAATTTTTATTCTCCAACAAAAATCACATGTATACTCAAAATTATTTAACTTAAGGTTTATGTGAAAAGTACTTTATTGTTAAAACCTCTTTAAAGTATCATTTTGAGTAGAACTAAAGTCTGTTGTTGCTAAAAATGTTTTTTACTTTGTTGAAATTTATCTTTCCTGACAAGAACTCTTAATTTATCTAATTTCATTTCACCATAGCATTAATTGAAGTTCTCATAATGGTTTGGATAAAAGTTTATTTTTTTTAGAATTATTTTTCATTTAATATATTTATTGAATTCATCATAAAAACTACTGGTTTATTAAGATTTAAGTTATACAAATTATATTTTATCTTATGTTTATTAATCCTTGCATTGTACACTTTACACCTTGCATGAATTTAAATTTAAATTACTTTACACTACTATTTTATGGGTGGAAAATCAATAATCCTTTGTTAAAATAAATTTTACATTGGCAGAAATTTAGTTTGTTAGAAAATATGCACTTGCAAATTTCATTTCAAATTTATTTTTATATTTATCTATTACTTTCATTAAGCTAAAAAATATTTCTTTTTTAAAAGATAAATTTACATTTCTTATTAATTAGAACTTTGTGAGCCACTTAGTTTGTCATACTTGTTGCAAGTTGATCTTTTGTAAAGTGATCATTTTTCTTCATAAGATCACCATTTTGTTTGAATAGATTGATAGATATTTTAATTTTTTTTATATTTCAAATTTGTATATGATAAATCATATTAAATCTATTTAATATTAAGTGAATGATGATAATTATAAATAAATACACATAATTAATCAAACCATCTAATATAAATAACCTAGAAGCTTAGGATGGCTTTGATTAGGTTTGAGACCTAAGTATTTCATTCCATTATATTTCTTAGGCTAACCTCTAAAAGTTAAGTATTAATAAACAAAATCTCATTATAAGAAATTCAATTAACTAATAAACCCTTAATCATAAAACTCCTCTTAACTCAATTAAAATAATAAATTGAATAATTAAATCAATAAAGCCCAAAATTATAAAATCAAAATAATATAAATTAATTAAATGATGAAATCAAAATCTTTAAATTGTGTTTAAATTAAAATTAAGCTTTGAACATTAATTCAAATTAACAAAATTAATTAACTTAAAGCACTTAAGTTTAACCAAAATTCACATTGAAAATAAATTGAATTTTAAATAGATTAAATAGATTAATCAAATTAAAATCTAATAACCAATCTAGATTATGTGAAATTGAATAATTATTTTATCTTAAAATCAAATATGTATAAAGTTGCATATAAATTCCAAATTATGAAATCATAATCGATAATTATTTATTTTAAACAACATTTAAATAAACCAATCAACACAAGATTTAAAAAAAGTAAAAAAGTGAAATTAAATTAGAAGATCAAATTAAACTAACCAATCATTAAAATAAGTCAATGATTTGCATGCTGGTATAGATTACATCCTGAAGCATAGCTCAATAGGATAGGTGGGCTTGGCAATTATTAGTATTTGAAATATAAATTATTAGCGTGTTGTATATTTTCTTGACATCTATTTTTCAAGGTTTAGGATCTTATTTTTAAAATTTTAAAATATAAATTTGAACCTAGAATTAGATTAGGATCTATAGGGTCTAGGAATAGCAAGAGGTGACTTTACTTGTTAGCAGTCCCCTCTGAAGCCTGAGGATGTCCTTGAAGAAAGTGATGATCTTAAATGAAACCCCCATAGATCAAAACTTTAGTTCTACGCTAGACTATATAAAGGCAGAGCTTAGCAACTTATTTCTTTTTCTTTGGGGTATATAATGATACCTGGCCACATTGGCCTATTTTATTAATTTAATTTGGCTTGATTTGTTATGGGGTGCACAATAGAACTGCAAACTTTTCCTAAGTTTCCTTTTATTATTGATATGTTTTATGATAAAAAAGCTTAGATGCATTAGGCTCTTAGGAAAACTAAATTTTTTATCCTATTAAACTAATCAAACTCAAACATAAAATAAAAATTCATAATCTTACCATAAATAAATCCCTAGGTTTAAACAAGCGAAACAACTAGAAACAATTAGACTTTATGAACCATGCAAGCATATTCTTCATAATTCTTGAATTGGGCACTTCACCTATTGCACATAAGTGGGCATTTGACTTCTAAGAATGACCACCCTTCCTAAGGAAGCATGCTTTCTTGTATTGATTTTTCCCATGATTCTTTTCTAGCTGCATCTCATTGTAGATCTAAAATTGCATACCTAAAGCCTTAAATAAAATTATGAGTCAAATTATATATAAAATAAAAATTATTGCATTAATTAAGTGCATAACATAGAAGTCATTATCTTAGGATTAGCGAGTAAGTCTGGGCTATTATATTTTTTCTTAAATATAATAACCCAACTATCTTGTATACATAAGAATGGTATCATAGTTTTAAATTAGATTATGCGGTCTTAGCTGGTAACCATCCAAGGTGGGTAATAAGTCTAAAAGAGTCAGGGATAGGTCTAATTTCTCAAAGAGATTCAACTTGGATGGTTGAAGTGGAGGAATGTGTCTTGTATGTTGTGTGATAGAAAAGTACTGCTTAAACTTAAGAGAAAATTTTATAAGATTATGGTAATACCTACAATGATTTATGGTGCAGAATGTTCACCAATAAAAGGGAAGCATAAGACTAAGTTAAATGTTGTAGAGATGAGGATGCTAAGGTGGATGAGTGGCTTTACTCTTAGAGATAAAATGTGAAATGAGTATGTTCAACAAAATGTTGGAGTAGCATTAATGACAGATAAGATTAGAGAGAGTCTCCTTAGATGGTTTAGCCACATTAAGCATCAGTCATTTGATGACCTAGTTAGGAGAATAGATGTATTAGATTCATCTTGAGTTAAGAAAGATAGAGGTAGACCTAAAAATACTTGGTTAATATGTATAAAAAAGTCCTTAGTATTTTAGAATTGAATAAGAATTTGACACATAATAGAACATAATGGAGAAGAAGGATTCATGTAGGTGACCCCACATAGTGGGATAAAGGCTTGTTGTTCTTGTTGTTATCATTATAGAAAAGAGAAAAAAATTAATTTTTAAAAGTTAGACTAGGTTGAGCCTCTAACTTATATCAGAAGTGCTTTTAGACTTAGGTTCTGAAGTATTATATTGGAAGAAGTCTTCAACTCTTAGGAGTTTTTGTAATCTTATGTAGTCAGAATCTAAGTAAAAGTTTTTTAATAAAATGTCAACTAAGTATCTTTGTAACTTCAATTTCAAAAATGTAAAGCCTAATGATATTATAGTCTAAAATGCTTACTAGGCTTTATAGTATCTAAAAGCATTTCCTACTTATTTTTGACTGGCTTTAGAATAGAACTCTTCCTCCTTGAAGCATTCCCTTTTGAATTAACAATCATTTTAAGACAAGCTTAAAATTCTTAGTGATAGAAGTCAATTTTCTTAATAGAGAGTATTCTTAAATGGAATTCTTTTCCTTTTAAGATGTAATTAATTATAAGTGCTTGTCATTATAAGAAACTAAGAACCCTACACTAAAATAAATCTTGTTATACTTCTCCATGTAATTCAAAGGAAAAATCTCTGATACATAGAAAACTCATTAGCCTTAGGAGTTCTTATTAAGTAATTGAATCCATTATAGGGTAATATATTTATATTTCAAGATAATATATTTATCTCTTAATGATGAATTTTATTATCTAAATAAGTACTCTCAAGATCTGTGTGGTGTCATAAATTTTCTCCATAGATTTTTTTGGCGACTATGTTGGGGATAGCTCCTCTCACCATCTTTAGAAATAGATTATTATCTTTATACATTAGTAATGTACTTATGTTATTCATGGGTTAGGATTGCCTTTCATTTTGTTGGGTACTTCTCCATTTTATTCTTAGATCATACTGAACAAATTATAGAACCACTCTATTTATTAAAATCAAATAGATGAGTCATATAATTTGCACATTTTTAACAATCAAAATAATTATTTCTTTTAAAATTCTGCCATGATAAAGATGGCTAAAAATGTCCTAGTGGGTCCAAAGATTTTTTACTTTATTATTTTAATCAAAATATTTTATTATTTAATTTTTTTACTTGAAATAGAAAATAGTTGAAAAACTCATTTTTGTTGCTACTTTTGGGGTCAACTTCTCTATTGATAGTGGTAGATTGCCTGATGGCTCCAATATAAAATTTGGAGCTCACTTTGAATACTTGAATATCATTACTGATGGAATGACCCTAGATCCTATTAGCAATGCATTTATTAAAGACAAAAGCCTCTCCCGCAGTTCTCCAAGGTACCTCATAGCACTCCTACTATTAAAAGGGAGGCAGCTATGGAAATTATTGAGAGAACCCAAGTAGGTTTTACACTTAAGAAAATCAAACTACCTTATAAAAAGACATCTGTTCTCTCCTTTCCTAGCACTTTTTAGATAGGTTCCACTTTCAACCCACTTATGATGACCAAAATAGTCAAAGAAAAAAAAAAGCAGAATGTGCTCTTAGAAATTGAAGAAGCTAGGCGATGGAGGGATATAATTTTTTGGATACTTCTCTTTCCGGAAGAAGTAGGTTTCACCCTCTTTCCATAGCCCAAGAAGAAAAAGAAGTGTTTAAAATAGCAAGTTCTCCACCTTACCCCTTCATTTATAAAAATAAGAAGAGTTTCAGACTATTGAATAAAGAAACTCATGATAGACTACAATAGGTCCATCATAGAACTACTAGGTCCTCTACTTATACCATGGAAGAGTTACACAGGGTCATGAAGGGAAAAGTCTCCAAGAAAAGTGAGAGAGAAATTTTGGGAGAAGCTATGATTATTCGAAACAAAGCAAAGGGAAAGGTGGTTTCTCATGCAATAAGAAGACCCTGTTGACTCCTACCTATTGAATTTGATTGGTATCATCATCCAATAAGATCATTAACTTGGCATAGAAATAAATTGACTAATACAAAGAGAGATAGGTATATTTCTAGGAAAGGGACTAGGAAAGTCTATATGAGAAACACCCCATTGGCAATAGAGCAAAAGTCATGCTCACTTCTCTTATCACCATCACAGATAAAGTTTGATAGTTGTTAGGCCTCTTAAAGAGAACCCTCCATCACTTTTGCGTAATCCCCAAACTAAAGTAAAGCCATCATCTCATACCTCTAGAGGAGGGATGGACCATTTTAATCCATCCCTACATAATATAGAAATTTTTGATATTAAATACCTTGGTTTGGGGCTACTCTTACTAAGAAGGAAGTTCCTATCATTTAAGAAAGCCATAAATGAGAGACATTTGAACCCAACCCCATTGATGTAGAAACTAATGAAAAACTTGAACTAGTCCTTAATAGTAATGATCAGTCAATTCATCTAACTCAAGATGAAATGGAGGATGAAGAAAGAGAAAGAATAAATAAAATTCATCAAAGTTTTGACTTAAATCAGGATGACCTTGTAGATGAAGATTCAAAGCTACATATAGCCCATGCATTTATGGTAGACATGAGAGCATCTAAAATAGAGCAAGAAGAAACACAATATATTATAAAAGAGGGGTCCTATACCTAATCCAACCCAACCGTTAATCCTTAAATTACAAAAAAAAAGGATGACCAAATCTTTAAAATTAAAAAGAAGATGGAGGAGATGATGGCTACATTGTGATCACTCTAAAGTCAAATTCCTACCACTTTTCAATCTTTTTCACTAAAGAAACTAAAAGATTCATCCCACAGAGGATAAGAAGTTTTGTTTTGGGGATCATCCCTAGGAACAAAAAAACAATTGATGATGTATCACTCAAAGCTGACATAATGTTTCTAATGGAATAATAAGTGAATTCACTAAACTTGAAACTAATTTAGGAAGAGATTCACCTGTACCTACCACCAAATTATAGTTAGTAACTTAGTCATCAAAAAATAAAAACTCATTTAATTTCTCATAGATTATATTTTGAGATGGAGGATTCTCAGCCTTATGTGTGAACCCCATACACAAGAATAACATGCTATAGAAATCTCTCTCTAGAATATTCATGGTCCTGTTGCCTCTTTGCTGAAAGGCTTTACTATTTAGACCTTTGAAAAATTGTTAAGTAAAGCCTCTAACCTTCAAGGGGAAGCCCATATGATGTAGTTCCCAAGAGACCTATCCACCATGAAACCTTTTTAACTTAGGAAATTGCTAAAAAAGAGAGAAAGCTTTGTCTCTATAGTGGATAAATGAAAAATTCCAATCCAAGTCTAGGTGGAGTGCCCTCCACTTTAAAGGCCACAATAATAGCAATTAGTGCCACCCAAGAAACACCTTGCAAACCCTCTTAGTAAAAAATAAGATCAAACTTATCCTTTGAAGAGAGAAGTTGTAAGAAAGATTATTTAAGAATTTGAAGAAAGAATGAGATTTCAAGCTCCCTTATCTAAAGAAGCTAGAATAAGTTGGAAAGGTCAATGATTCAAATTATTGTCCATATCATCTAATATTAGGTCAAACTTTTCAAGAGTACTTCACTTTTAAAGATTGGCTTGAAAGGAATAACAAGCGAGGGTGATGATTATTCGTAAAGACTACTTTATGGACTCTAGGCTGGGGTATAAAAAGTGATCACAATCGAATCTTCCACCTCATCTTTAATAGATACTTCCTTTTTAAATGATTGGGATATTACTTTATCCTCACTTCTAAAAAGTATTTGTGAAAAAGTTTAAAAATTCCATGTAAGATCATGTGAAAACTTTAAAGATGATCATCTAAGTTGATCTTCCAGTGTTAGAAGCAATTCCTCCTCAACCTTATTTAGCACCACTAGATGCTTAAATGTTTCAAGAGAGTAATGAGTGAGGAATAACTACTGTATCAATGAGTATTTTATAATAGGGATGTAGTGGCTAGGCCTTATGTCAAAGTTTAAGATAAAAGGCATTTCTTATGTTTTTGATATCTTTGATGACTATGATATGAATGAATTAAAATATAAAAAGTAAGAGAACATTCTCATAATGAATGCTATATATTTTATGAGTTAGGGTCAAAAAATGATAGATATATGGCTAATTTGTAGGGAAATCTTGTTAACATAGAAATAGAATTTTCAAATTCTGACCAATCTTTACAAAAGAAGATGAGTGATGAGGGACAAGTTGACATAAGCCCTACTTCTAATATGGGAGATATTATTGAAGTCAATCTCCATAGTGGGAAGGTCCTACCACCTCGCCTACCTTCCTCCAAGTACAAAAGAAAACAAATTATTTACCAATGTCTTGAAACTTTAAAGAATGATCCAATCATTAAACCAACTACTCCAAAGGTCAACTACAATGTCTTAGCTCATCTTAGGAAGCTACATTCTAGACTAAGCATTCATGATGTCCCTATTCTATCCAAGGAAATGAGGGAATCTTTAGTTTAGGCATTACTTAACCGAGATATGCTTGACACAGCTACTAGCAATTTTCTTTAATTAGGTTTATTATTTTAAAAAGTCTCCAAAGTAACTTTCTTAGATGAAGAATTACTTTTGGGAACTACCAAGTTTAATTAGCCCCTCAAAATTTCAATATAGGTAAAGAATTATAAATTATCCAGAGTTCTTATCATTCTGTACGCCTCAACTAACATCATGAACTTCAAAACATTATCATTTTTGAAGAACAACACATGGAGACTTAGTTTTGATAAAATATTATTTAGGGGGTTTAATGAAGTGAGGGAAAAAACTTTTGGTTTAATCACTCTATAATTAGAAATAAATGGGTTGAAAACTAAAATGAAGTTTCATATTATTAATTAGAGAGATCTTTTAATGCCCTTTAAGGTAGGCCATAGATAATTGAATATAGAATGGTTCCTTCATCACTTCATCAGTGTATTGAATCGCAAGGGATGGAGTGGAATATATCATAAACGGA
Organism: Cymbidium sinense; assembly: GCA_021442155.1. Lineage (NCBI taxonomy): Eukaryota > Viridiplantae > Streptophyta > Magnoliopsida > Asparagales > Orchidaceae > Cymbidium > Cymbidium sinense. The sequence goes on from CM038223.1 coordinate 29,108,425, forward strand.
GATATATAACCATTTTCTATTCATAAAATTAACCTCTACAAAGATGCTACTTATTATATGCTTAAAAGGCAAGTGTCTAATTCTTTGAGATTTTGCATTATTAGGGCATCAAAGAAAATAAAAGAACTCAAGACAAATGGAAAAGATGAAAAGAAAAAGGAGGGAAAAGAAGAAGAAAAAGAAAAAGAACCTCTTATAACTCAAATTGATTTGGAATTTTTTTTGGATGAAGGTTCAAATTAAAATGATGCTTTAATAAAGCTTGAAATCTAATTATAATCAAATAGTGATGAAGAGAAGATTCAAGCATCTAAAGATGAAGCTGGATTATCTATTTATGAAAAGTTAAGAAGATATATAGACACTTTTAATTGTATTCCTTATCTCTACCTAAAATTGCACAACTAGAAGTTAAAGTAGCACTAACCTTTTAGGATAGGTTAAGAAGTTGTCAAAATTTTATTATATATCAGAATCTTTAGGATCAAAACCAGATGTAAAGCTCAAAGACTCATCTTAACATAAAATTGCATAAATAGAACTTCCTTTTGATTGGTATCCAAGTTATGCTAGAAATACAATTAAAAATGGTTTAATCATAAAAGCCTAGCCCAAAGGTATAGCCCAATGCATGGAAAGTTTATGGGACACTAAATATAAAGAAATTAAAATCCAAGCTCAACATTGCATTTGATACCATTGGACCTTTAAATGACAATGAGTATTGTTCAATGATAAGTAACCATATGGAATCTAATCAACATTTTAAGACTTCATCCACTCCTTTGGAAGAATTTTATCTTAAAACATAAGAAAATTTTTATGATTACTTAGTTCAGAATGCACCCCCAGGACTCAACAAAGAAGTAAAATCTACTATTGATAAATTAAAGGAAATTAACTTAAGAACTAAGGAAGACACGTGAACAACTTTTATTAGTTCACTATTGGGTCTAAAAGATTCCTATGAGTTGATTAATTTACTTTCTGAATACAAAAATTATTTTTCTTGGAATTATGATGAAATACCAGGTTTATCTCTGAGCATTGCAATTCATAAATTCGAGGCTAATCTAGATGTAATTCTAATTATATAAGCCCCCAGACACATGTGTTTTGTGATTGAACATAATTAATAGTTGATATAAAGAAATTAATTGAAGTTAATTTCAAATGAGAAAAAAAAGTATCCTTCTTGGCTAGCAAGTATTGTGCTAGTGAAGAAAAGTATTGTCTAAATGTGCATATGAATAGATTTTAGAGACTTGAATAAGGCTTTTCCCAAAGATGAGTTTCCATTACCGATACCAAAACTTATGGGGGATATAGCCTTATTGCATGAAAAAAATTTCATTTATGGATGGGCCATGCCGGTATAACCAGATATAAATGGCACTCAAAGATGAGAAACATATGACATTCAGAACCCTGATTGGGATATTGTATTACATGGTCAGGCCATTTGGTCTCAAAAATGCTGAGGCTGCTTATCAAAAGGCAATGACTAGAAGATTCGATGATTTAATTCATAACCAAGTTGAATGCTAAATCAATGATCTAGTCATCAAAAGTAAAAAAAGAAGAAGTTATATATATGATCTTCAGATTATTTTTGAATGGTTGCATCCATTATATCCTAAAAATGAATCCTTTGAAGTTTGCCTTTGGAGTAACTTCAAGGAAATTTTTCAAGTTTGTATTGTAGCATTGTAGAATAGAAATCAATCCTAAAAAAGTTAAAGCTATCATAGAAATGCTACCACCTAGAAGTCTCACATAGTTAAGATCATTATAGTGTAGACTTGCATATGTAAGGAGATTTATATCAAACCTATCTAGAAGATGCCAACTATTTGCAGCATTAACAAAGATAAATTCTAAATTTATTTGGAACATAAAATGTCAAACTGTATTTGAGAGTTTATAATAATTTTAAATGAATCCTCTTGTGTTTGTTGTCCCAATCCCAAGAAAGGCATTAATTTTATATGTTGTAGCTTTAGATGAATCTCTTGGAGCTTTATTAGCTCAGGTTAATAAAGAAGGAAAAAAAATGGCTTTTATTATCTAAGTTGCAGACTTACTCTAGTGGAAATGAATTATCTGCTGATCACTCAAGGAAAACACCTTTCAAAGCTCTTTGCCATGTTTATTGTGATGGGTAGGAGTCTATTCTTCATGAGATAGATTGATATATTTTTAACCAAATTTTCCCTAACATTATGTTAAGATTTATTTAGATCTAGGTTCTACTTCCTATAAATGCATGTATTCATAGTTAATTACCACTCTTATAATAGTAAGAGAGAACTCTCGATTAAGGTTGAAAAAATAGATATATCTTTCTGATATGAATTGGTGTCTGGTGGGTGTGATACGACATAGATGATTGTCTAAGAGAAATAAGAGAATAGTCCCGATCAAGATCCCATGGTTTCATCATCCTGAGAATATATTATTATAGTCTACCAAAATTAGAGGGCAAGCCATAATGTCCATTGAGTTCAACTAATAGCCATGGGTGGTGTCATTTCAGATATCTCGAGAAGACTAGAAGTTTAGTATAGGGGTGTTGACATGGAAAATGTATGGGTTGGACTTACATCCCTTTAGAATGCCAGATTTATATAAGTGTGCACATGGTGAATGAATTACAGGGTGTACACATAGCCAATAGATAGAAGATTAGACTTAATCCATTTGGAAGGCTAGCGGGATGTTGTGCTTGCATTATAACCATGGGTCAAACTTACATTGATTAGAAAGCCAACAGGGTTATATAGGTGTTCATATAGTGAACAAATTATAGTGCATTCACATGGTGACTAAATAGAAGACTAGGCTTACATCCCTTTATAATGCTAGTAAACATAAGGGTGTTCACATTGTGAATAGAAAATTTTGACTTACATCTCTTTGGAATGCTAGTAAATATAAGGGTGTTGACATTGTAAAACAATTATAGGTCATTCACATGGAGAAGGAATAGAAGATTGAGCTTACATCGCTTTGGAATTCCAGTAAACATAAGGTTGTTCATATTTTGAAAAAATAAATTGGACTTACATCCCTTTGGAATGCCAATAAACATAAGGGTGTTCACATTGTGAAAAAATAAATTGGACTTACATCCCTTTGGAATGCCAGTAAAAATAAGAATGTTCACATTTTGAAAGAATTTTAGGGAATTCACATGGTGAATGAATAGAAGATTGGGATTACATTCCTTTGGAATTGCTAGTAAACATATGCGTGTTCACATGGTAAATTGATAAATTAGACTTACATCCCATTCAAATTCCAATAAACATAAGCATGTTCACATTGTGAATAGATAAATTTGACTTACATCCCTTTTAAGTGCTAGTAAATATAAAGTTCACTTTGGTGAATAGATAAATTAGACTAAGATCCCTTTGGAATACTAATAAACATAAGGGTGTTCATATGTTGAATAGATAAATGGACTTACATCTCTTTGGAATGCTAGGTTATTTTGGCTTTCACATGGTGAACGAGTGGGTTGTACTAGGGGATGGTGCTAGAAGGTAGTTCCTTGGAACTATAGATCATAGTGCCTAGGCATTATTAGGATGAGGCCTCGATGCTAGGAAAGCAGTGCCATGGCATTATAGGTGCTATAAAGGGTATTTAATAGTAGGTTGGCAAATTAACCGGTGCTTACGCATTGCTTATCTAATACCTCAATGTTAGCCAAAAAGATCATTGAAATGAACTAACAGGTTGGCAAGTGTATTCATTAAATAGGATAAACTTTTGACTAGTGTTGCCACGTTAAGTCAGAATGCCATGGTGCTACATCAATATCTGGCATGCTTATCAATTCTTATTGATTATAAAATTAATAGTAATAAGTGCTTCTCTGATGTCTGAAGATGAAGTAGAGGAGGAGGATGAATATGATTACTATTTTTCCCACTTTTTTATTTTGCATTTTCTTCTATTTTATACAACTTATGTAATTATTTTTTATTTTCAATAAATATATTTATTTCACATGTTTATGCATTTATATGTATATGCCCTTTATTTGTCACTTGAATGCTCTAGAATTTAAAATAATGCATTTTTTTTACTTTAAATGATACCATAGTAGTAGTGGCTCGGTGCTAGGAATACAACAACTAGGCATTGCTAGCCTATAAGACATAATTTTAAAACTAAAATAGGCTACATTATGGCACCTATGTTGCCATACGGTGGCACTCTCAAGATAAAAATAATTTTTGTTTATGGCTCGAGAGTGTAGTGCTGATGCACTTAATATGCAACACTAAGATGATCTTAATAGAAAAACTTCTTGTCATCTTACCAAAGAGTTTAGCACTGCAATGCTTGATATGCAGTGCTGTGGTACTATAAGATAGATATGTTTGGGTTATTATTCTAGAAGATAGCACTATGGCACCTAATGGGCAGTGCTATAATGAAAAGTTAAAGATTTTTGACTTATAAGCCTAACAGGTGGGACTACGGCTCCCAATGGTTGGCACCTTTGCACTGTGTGATAGGAATTAGATTTTAGATTTGAAAAAACTGATGTTTTAATTATAGAAATATAATTACAAAATTAATGTAGAGCCTTGAGACTTTAAATACAGCATTACGGTGATATATATGGATGTTTTGACCCTACAAAACCTGATAGGTTAGCACTCAGGCACTAAGAATGTAGCATTATGCTTGGCACCTTGGCTCCATATAAGGCACTGCAGCGCTGTGATGTGGGATGTCATGTGTTCAAACTCCCGAGAGCATAGAGTTGTTGCACTATCTCCCAGCGCTGAGGTGCTACGTGTCAGGAACTCCATTTTTTAAGTAGTTTTCTTATGGGAATTCAGTGATTTTTCTTAAAATATTGATAGGGTAATGACTTAGTAGGGTTATGTTTACAATATTTAGTATGATACATACTTTTCTCCCTTATTTTGTATCCAAGATCAATGGAGGGAGAATTTTCATCTTATGTTGGAACTAAGTTCAACAATTGATGCCTTTAAATTTTAAGAATTTTTAGAATTTTGGTAGAATTTAGGTATTGGTAATGCCTATGATGTAATCAATGTGATCTTATTCTTATCCCTTGCTTCTAATTCAAGATCGATGGAGGAAAGACTATCATCTTACATCAGATCCAAGATCAATGGTAGATGTCTTCTAAAATTGATAGTGTTTACAATGATCCTCTCCATTTTACTTCAATCATTTCACATGGGAAAAGAGTGGAGAGAATGTAATAGTGCATAGAGAGGATATGCAATGAATAGAGTAAAGGGAAGAGTGCAGAAAAATGCAATATATTGAGTGGAGAGTGAGAGTCCAAAAAGGGATAGAGAACAAAGCGTGTATGCATCCATTTGTATAGAATAACTCCTCTTAACTACTCTCACTCTCATAACCATTCCCACACTCCCCTCTAAGTAGTTATTATTAAAGAGGATAGCTGTGCTGAGAGTTTTAGTATTTCTCTAGATTTTTTTAAAACTGAGGGATGACGATAAAGCCTAGGCATTGGGATTGCAGCATCATAGTGCTACAAGTCAAGATGTCTTATTTATTTCTTTTTTTATGCAAAAATTCCCCAATGAATATGTCATGTCAATTGGATATGATATATTTATTGCTTTTTCATTTATTAATTATTTTAGTCAAGAATGACAAAGATGGATGTTTTTGTTTATATTCAATTCATTTTTTAATGTGTTAAATCTAGATTTATATTTAGATCCAACCTTTTTGGGTATGTTTGGACCTAGATTTGGTCCGTTTAGACATAATAGATCTAGTTTTGGATTTAAAAATGGTCATATTTTGCTTAGTATGGTCAGCCTTTTCCAACTAGTTGTTCAACAGCTCCTTAAGAAATAACTGCTTTGACTTTCTAGCTAATGAGATCTTTTACTTAGGATTTGATGATAATGTTAGCCACTTGATGGGAATTTAATATAATTTCTCTTTAAGTTTTTGCATTAGTGTTAAAGCTATCGATAGGTTGGGTGTAGCATTTTGCATGCCCTTAGTTCTAGCTATTGGGTTCACTATCTCTGGAACATTTCTCAAAGGTACTTGTTGTATTGTAGTTATTATAAAGTTAAGTTAGCCAAATAGTTCCTTCATCTTCCAATTCATTTCATTAAGGTCACTGTTGAGATGGCTAATTTCTTGGTCTCTTTTAATGAGTAGAGAACCTTATTTGTCATTGCAAACATATTATAAAGTCAATTAGCTCTTCTGTTACATCAACTTCTACTTAAGCTTCACCTCCGGGTTGTTGATGATTTTGGTTCTCTTGATATTCTTCCTCATTTGGTTATTCTATTGCCACATTTATATTTTTTAAATGTCTATCGACTATGCAAACAACTTCAACTTCCATGTCATCCATATCTTCATTATTTTGGAAGTTTAGAATTGGTTGGTCTTCATTGATTGGAAATTCCTCATCTTCCCAAAAGAGTTGAATATTTGCCTCATCATCAACTTGTTGATTCTTTTTAGACCACCATTTCCAATTGATAATAAGATATTTACTTTCTTCATCATGTAGTAAAGCTGGCTCATATTGGGTTATCTCATCATTGGTACTTCGGATGCTTTAGGTATCCAAATTGATCGATTCCTTCCTGTGGTGGATCTTTGGAAATGGATGATGAATGCCTCAACTTAGTGTTCACCAGATAGAGGATGTTCTCTTTTTCATGGGGGTTATCGGGACCTTCCCACAACTAGCCACTTAGTACTTTTGCTTAAGGAATCATTGTCAATGTTAACTGAACATTAAACCCCTGAGCTTTGAGTTCTGCTTAAGATGGGTATTATATTTTTTAAAGTTCCCACCACTCTTAGAGTAGAAATTTGTTGGGTAGGAGACTTGGCTCACCAGCTACTTAATTCTTTTTTGAAGGTTTGTGATTTTAAGAGCCTTTAAGACTTCATAGATTTTGAAGGAGACGAACACTTCTTTTCATGGATGATTCTATGATATGAGATGTGTATGTTCATCCAAGAAAGTCTTCTTGATAGATCCTCGAGAGCTATTCCTCTTGACCCATTAGAGTAAGTAAAAGTTATTATTGGTGGGTATGTTTGCTTCTACAAGTAGGTCATATTGTTGCACAAAATGAACAGGCAATCTGACATCACTGTGACTAGCTTTATACTTTCTCCTAGACCTCTTGAAAATTTTAGTGCTTGAGGAAGATGCTTCATGTTCATTACTATTTTGAAGTAAAAGTGGCATCTTGTGGGATAGTAGGCTCCCCTAATGCACTACAAAGTGAATTGACAATGATAGACTCTAACTTTGGCTAGCCTACTACCTTATCCTTAGTATGCATTGTCAATATTTCCTTTGATAGCCTATCAAAAATTAAACTCTTTTTGGAGGATAGAGAATTAAGCTTGGGCACATTAGGAATGATCACATTTGACCTTCATCCTTTGTTGATGCCTTTGACATTCTAGTGCCCTTATTGATAGGCTTAGCTATTGGTACAATAAATAGAAAACTAGACAACCTCAAAAATTATTCTAATCTAGAGAGTAGTTCCAACAGAATTAATATTGATTACAACTTGAGGGAATCTAATAGTGGACCCATCTCCTAAATTAATAATAATCATTCTTGTGAAATTTGCCATTGGAGGTTTCAAACCTAGTCATAGATCTAAAGTCAAGTTCTACTAGATTTTAGGAACCTAAACTTTTAAAAGAATATAACTCAATATTTGAGTCTATGATGACATCGTATATTGTAAACTTTCCAACTAGAGATTGATAGAGAAGTAATCCCCAACAGAGTCATAAGAAATCTGATTGCTCAGGAATAAAAACCATTTGGAGTCCATAATCTATATTGGGATGGGTAGGAGATTATTCTTCATGAGGCAAATTGACATATATTCAACTGTATTTCCCCTAACATTATGTTAGGGTTTATTTAGATCTAGGTACTACTTCCTATGAATGCAAGCATTCATACTTAATTACCCCACAAACTATAATATGAGAATACTCTCAATTATGGTTAAAAATAAACATATCTTTTTCACATGAATCAGTGTCTAATGTTGTGTGGGCATGGAATAGATGATTATCTAAGAGAAATAGAAGAATAATCTAGATCAAGATCCCAGGGTTCCATCTTCTTGGGACTACATTATTTTAGTCTACTAACATCATAGGGCTACCTATAATGTCCAAGAAGTCTGATTAGCAACCAAGGGTTGCCTCATTTCAGATATACCAAGTAGACTAGAGGTTTAGTATAGGCCTATTAGCATGGCAAACATATGGGTTGGACTTACATACCTTTAGAATGTCATATTTATATAGTTGTTCACATGGTGAATAAATTATAAGGTGTTTACATAGCGAATAGATAGTAGATTGGGCTTACATCTCTTTAGAATCCAAGTGTGATGTTGTGCTTGGATTGCTAGCATGGGTCAGACTTACATAGAATAAAAAGTCTACAAATTTATATAGGTGTTCACATGGTGAATGAGTTATAGGGCATTTGCATGGTGAACAAATTGAAGAATGCACTTACATCCCTTTGGAATGATACTAAAGATATGGTTATTCATATTGTGAACAAGTAAATTGGATTGACATCCCTTTGGAATGCCAGTACACATAAGAGTTTTCACATGTTAAATAGATTAATTGGTCTTACATCCCTTTGGAATGCTAGTAAACATACGAGTGTTCTTATGGTGAGTAGATAAATTAAACTTACATCCCTTTGGAAAGCCAAATTATTTTGGTGTTGACATGAAAAATGAGTGGGTTGTTCTGGGGGATGGCATCTTAATGTTGGAAGTATGGTGCCTAAGCGCTATGGAAGGAAGTGCCTTGGTGTTGTAGATCATTACAAATGGGCATTATTAGGATGGTGCCTCGATAATAGGAAAATAATGGCATAGTGTAGAGGTGCTATAAAGGACAGTTGAATGTAGGTTGGTAGATTGACCAGCACACCAGCTCCTGAGCATTGATTATCTAGTACCTCAATGCTAGCCAAAAAGACTATTTAAAAATACTAATAGGTTGGCAAGTGTACTCAATAGATAGGACAAACTTTTGACAAATGTTGCAGTGCTTCATCAATATGTAACATGCTTTTCAATTCTTGTAAGTTATAGAATTAATAGTAATAAGTGGCAATAAGTGCTCCTCCAGCATTAGAAGAAAAAGAGGAGAATGAATATGATTACTAGTTTGCCCCCTTTTCTTTTATTTTATACTTTCTTCCTTTTTATACAACTTATGTAATCATTTTTTATTTTTAATAAATATATTTTTATTTCTTATGTTATATATATATATATATATATATATATATATATATATATATATATATATATATATATATATATATATATATATATATATATATATATATATATATATATATATATATATATATATATATATACCTCTGTGTGTGTGTGTGTGTGTGTGTGTGTGTGTGTGTATTTACCCTTCCCTTTTGTTTTTCATTTGAAAGCTCTAGGATTTATACTAATAGAATCTTTTTAACTTTAAATGAGATCATAGTAGTAGTGCCTATGCATTATTAGCCTGTAGGATATAAGTTTAAAACCAAAAAAGACCACACTATGCCACCTAAGTTGTAGCACTATACTGGTCTCAAGATAAAATATTTTTAGTTTATTTCCCAAGAGTTTACCATTGTGGCACTCAATATGTGGTGCTATGATGTACTTACGAGAGAAACATCTTGTCATCCTACTAGAGATTCTAGCATTATGGTGATTAATGGGCAGCACTGTAGTACTAAGTTAGAGATTTTTGATTTGTAACCAAAGAAGATGGTGCTACAACACCTAATGGGATGCTCTTGGGTACTGTGTGATAGGATTTAGATTTTAGATTTGAAAAAAAATAGTGTTTTAAGTGTAGAGATAAGTACAAAAATAACATAGCATCTTGATGCTTCAAATACATCATTGGAATGCTATATATGGATCTTTTGACACTACAAAACCTTAGAGGGCAGCGCTAAGAATGCGGCTCTATATTTGGTGCCTTGCCAATGTATAATGTGCTATGGTGTTGTGATATACGATGTCATGTGTTCAAACTCTAGAAAGCTTAGCACTATGATGCTATCTCCAAGTGCTGAGGTGCTACAAGTCAGAAACTATTTTTTTAGTAGTTTTCTTGAGGGAATTTAGTGGTTTTTTCTTAAAATTTTAGTAGGGTAACAATTTAATAGTGTTATGTTTATTAAATTTAGTGTGATACACACTCTTATCCCTTACTCTAGATCTAAGATTATTGAACGAAGGATTTTTATCTCATGCCAAAATCAAGTTCAACAGTAGAGGTTTTAGATTTGAAGATTTTTGAGATTTTTGATAGAATTTAGGTATTGGCAATGCCTATGATGTAATCAATGTCATATTATTCTCTCCCTTGCTATGGATCTAAGATCAATGATGGAGGTTAGCAAAAATATACAGCATTTTCAATGATCCTCTCTCTTTTACTTCAATCATTTCACATGAGAAAAGAGTGGAGAGAGTCCAAGAGAGCATAAGAAGGATGTCAAGTGGTGAGAGTAAAGGGAAAGAGTGCAATCTTGAGTGGGGAGTGAGAGTCCAAAATGGGAGAGATAGCAAAGTGTGTAGGCCTCCTTTTATTAAGAATAACTCCCCCTAACTACTTTAGCACTTATACTATTCCCACACTCCCATCTGGGTGGTTATTGCTAAGGGGGATAGCCATGGTGGGAGTGGTTTGTATTTTTCTAGATTTTTTAAAACTGAGAGATGGTGATAATATTTAGGCACTGGGATTGTGGCATTGCAATGCTCTAAGTCAAAATGTCTTATTTATTTCTTTTTTTATGCAAACATTTTCCCATTGAAAATGATTATTTAGCTTTGGTTTTTGCTGCCCAAAAATCAAGGTATTACATTCTATCACATAAAGTAAATTTGATTTTAAGACTAAATTCTTTACAATACCTTATGACCTGGTCGACATTGTCTAGACGTCTAGCTCGTTGGTCGATGATCTTGTTATAATTTGAAATTACATTTATCCTTCTTCATTCTATAAAAGGTTAATTAGTTATTGATTTCTTTGCAGTATAGTCTCTCCCTTAGAGTTCTCCTTCAAATATGATCTCCTTGAGGGGTAGATCATGATTTAAAGGAAGAAAATTATGCTACCCATGAACTATATTTTGATGGTGTAGCATCTTCGAAAGAGGCAAAATATTTAATTCTTCCATCCCACGGAAGTCAGGGATTGGAATAATCTTTATAACTCCAAATAAAAGAATGATGTGATATTCTTACCATCTATCTGAGACCTATACAAATAATGAAATTGAATATGAAGCTCTTATAACTTGTTTGGAGTTAACCATCCTTATGGATATTAAAGATATTAAATCTTAGAGATTCCAAACTAGTTATTAACCAAGTGAGTGGAATTTATAAAGTGTTGCATCCAAAATGCTTTAATTATTATGAATATACAATGAAGTTACTTAAATAGATTCATTTAGTGACTTTGTTTAGAATATCACACAAATGCAATTTTAGAGCTAATGCTTTAACAAAACTTACGAAAGAAATAATGTGCCTAGAAAAAAAATCAATATCTATAAATTTTCAAAACTAGTAAATTCTATTTCTCACAGACTTAGATTATGTAAATACAAAAATGGAAATGCAAAGGATAGCCACTCTTACTAAAGGTCAAGAAAAATTTGACTTGAGACACCTACTCATTGACTACTTAAGTGAGGGAAGGCTACTAGAAGGCAAATCACTAGAGAATCAAATGTGGTTGTGTTGTTTAGATAAATAAGAAGCCCATAAGATTGTGACTGAAATATATTCTGGATTGTATGGTGATCACCTATCCAAGCCCAAATTTAAAATAAAAATTAAAAGATTCGAGTATTTTTAGCCTTCAATGCTTAATGACAATGTGGAATTTGTGTGTTGTTTCCATCAATGCCAAGTACATGGTGTAGTTTTACTTTAATCGCCTAATATATTGCATCCAATGCTTGCCTCTTAGCCTTATAAGAGTTGGGGTACTTAAAACATAGGGCTTATTGATCCTTCTTCATCAAAAGAGCATCATTTTATATTGGTTGCAATTTATTATTTTTATAAATGGGTTGAAGTGATAAAAATGATAAAAAAAGTTATGATTCACTAAATTTTTATTCATGTAATTTATTTAGGTCAAGAGATTGATCTTCTGTGAAATAAATGAATTCACTTTGGGGTAAATTTCTATTTATAATATTGTTCTGCATAGTTTTAAACAAAATTATTTCTTTTCTAACAGTAACTTAACTAACTGAAGATAAAAATCGTTCAATGATATCTTTCATATCTTTTATAATAACTTTTTGGAAATGGATTTAAGCCATATAAGGCACCATTTCAATAGACTATTAAGGATAGGACTAAGTCACCAACACCCCTTCCTACTAGTAAAATTTGATGATAGAATTAAGTCATTAAGAGCCCTTCCTATTAAATAGACTATTAAGGATAAGATTAAGTCATCAGGATCCATTCTTGTTGAATAGACTATTTAGGTTAGGATTAATTCACCTAGACCCCTTCCAACTACTAAAAATCTAAGGATAAGATTAAGTCATCAAGATCCCTTCCTATAAAATTGACTATTAAGAATAGGATTAAGTCATTAAGACCCTTTCCTATTGAATAGACTATTTAGGTTAGCATTAAGTCACCAACACCCACTTCCTACTAGACAAAATCTACATATAGGATTAAGCCAGCAAGACTCTTTCTTGTTAAATGGACTATTTAGGTTAGGACTAAGTCACCAAGACCTATTTCCTACTTTTCAAAATCAAAGTCCATTTCCTTATTTTAGCTATTTAAGTTTGAATTAAATCATTAAAGGCCCTCATTAAGAAGATATCAAAAATAAGAATAAGCCCTTTAATAGACATCCTTTTCTAGAAAATAATGATAGGATTAAGTCATCAAGACTCCTTTCCTTTTAGCTGAATCTACCTAAATTAGAATTTAAATCCTTGAGACTCTTTTCTAATTCAAAATAAAATAAATTTAAGGATGGAATTAACCCACTCCATGGACCGATTCTAATAAAATTGTTTGGTTAAAAGCAAATATCTATAGTGGCATCTTCTCCAACCACCACCTATAGATAGGACTGAGTACCCATAGTGGAATCTTTTCTAAGAAAGAAAACCATATGGTCTACCTATAGATCCTCTCTAAACCAAACTCTATTGTAGTAAGGATATGAATAAATCTTTGGAGACGTTCTTACTAGTAGTTATCATAATTAGTTTAGGACTAGATTTCTTAATGAGTCTTATCCTATTAACATCTTGATTCTTCTTAAAGACTAGTAAGTATATATATTTCTAATAATGAATATCTCTAAATCAAAATAACTTAAAGTAGTTCTTGCTTATCTTTCACAATCAAATTTAAATAAAATTCAATATCAAAATCATTTCAAAACCATAAATTGAAACCATCACATGCACTGTTGCTTATAACCTTAATGAAATTTATTGATTAATTAAATTAATGCCAATATTATGTACTCTGTTTAGTCTATCACACATATTAGGGGTTAATTTATTGACCTCATTTTGGATAAGGTTGACATCATCCCTAATCATAGTAATTAAGCCCATTAATTTTAAATTAGGAGCTTTCTAATTAGACATTTAGGATACTACACTTAGTGACCAAGTGTATAAAAAAACCAAATAACAAAATAAATTAAATATAGATCTAAACCCAAAGATTAAATTTAAAATCAAAATTAAAGAACAAATTAAACTCAATGTCTTAAGATAAAAACCTAAGCAATCCTAGGGAATCCTTCTAAGGCTTGACCTAACCCAATTGAAATAGGTAAACTTGGTCAAACCCTAAATTTTAATAAAAAATCTAAATCAAACACTTTTGAATTGAATTCTAAATTTAATTGAGCTTAAACTACGATAGTTGGGATGGTTGACCCATTTAAGCTCAAAATCACCTAAGTCCAAGGAAATTCAAATGAAATCAAAATAAACAAAATAAATAAAACAAAAAGCATTGATTTAATGAACAAACATAAATGAACCTAAAATAAATTTAGACAGGGTTTAGAATGGTCAAACAAGTTATTTGACCGAGAATTGACCTATATAGGTCCTATTAGGTCAAAAGTCAACTCTTTAAATTAAACCAAATTAAGTCCTCTTAAAGGATCAAAACCATCAAATGAACATATTTAAACATAAATTTAAACAAATCTAAATGCAATAAAGATTTAATTGGGTTGATTTGGCCACTTAATCCAAATAAACCCAAATGCACCTTAGTAGGCTTAAATTCAAATTAAAATGAACATAATTCAAATAAAATGTTTAAAACCATTTGTAAATCATAATAGAATATAATTCAACCAATCATTCAGATTAATTTAACCAATATGGTCTTTTAACCCAAATGAATTGATATTAGGCCATTAAGGCCAATTTGGGTCAACATGGGTCTAAATCAAAATCAACTTCCAATTAGTTAAAATCAATCGATACAAATCAATCCGAACACTTAATTGAATATAATTGAAGTCATGGAGAGTAAGAATGACTGATCCAACCCATCCTTTTCAATACCTATCCATGCTTGCTCCTTTACTACCTTCAGTTAACTTTTGACCTTTGCACTGCCTTCCTTATCAAGATAAAATCCAGATTCCATGGCCAGTGACCTCCCCTTAAAGCCAATGGAATAGCTCTCCACCATCTATAAAAAAAGAAAATAAGCTAAATTGAGGGCTGCTATTGACACCATCACCTTTCTTAAGTAGAATCAAATACATACAAACCTTTTTCCACCTCTCAATCCATTCCAATCATCCTCCACACCAAACTCCAATAATCAACAATGTGAGTTGGTCTCCACATGAAACAAGAGGGTGGCAACTCACAAAATTTCTCCCAAAGCTTTGTCCAATCATCTTGAATGAGTTCCAAGAGCCCATGCTTGCTAGGTCTGGCCAAACCAAATCCCCCTTTCAATTTAGTTTGGTCCTTTATGAAATGAACTTGATCTTAGGTAATAATAAATTAAATAGACTGCTTGAAAATCATTCAATGATCTTTTTTCAATTCAAAAAAAATGCATTTTGGTCAAGTAGATCATCAAAAATTAGCTATTAAATGTTGATGGTTCTCACCCTTTGGTGGAGATTATAGACATAGTCACCACCATTTGTTCCTTTTATTCAGATTGGTTGACCATGATTTAGTTACACAATTTGATTTAATCCCTATAAGAATTGTGCGATGAATCTAGGCCCTCTGATCTTTGATCAGATGTCCTTAATTGAAAGGAACATCCCCACCATTATAATGTAGGAGCCATGTGTCTCTTGTGTGGCCTAATCATGCAGCATCACGTGTAAGGAGATGCAGTATGAGGGCCCGATCAATGTTGACTGGTTAAGTGGGAAAATCTAGATATTTTGGATTTAAAAAAATGCAATAAATTCTTAGAAGATTCAAAATCCATGTAAAATCAAATACTAAATAAAATGCAAACAAAGCTCTATAGATTTAGCTTAGTGAGAAGAATCCATTAAATCTAAAATCTCTAATTTTATTGAGTAAATTTGGGTTAATTTGAGTTTAATTAAAATCAACTAAACCCTATTAAGCCAAAATAATAATCCAATCAACTTAAAACTTTGTGGTGTCAACTCCATGAGCCATATCTCATTTGAGATGAATTTGGATGATAACAAACATATGTTCAAGTGCAATTAAATTTTCTAATTCAAGTGATGAAAAAGATTCTTTAAACCTAGCTTCCTTAATTAGATTTGGAAAGTTAAAGCTATTGGACTTGAACTGGTTGAAAAATTTTTAGGACTTACAATATTAAGGAAAATAAGTGCTCAATAAAATAAAATTAATGGATTAATCATTTAAAAATTTTTGATTTAAACTTCTCCATGTTTTTCTAAAAGTATCCACAGTCGTTATGGATTTGGAGTGACTAATGAAAAAGGTAGGACTATATTAGATTTTGCTTTGGACTATGATTTTGTAGTTGCCAATACTTTATTTAAGAAAAGAGATGAGCATATTATTACTTATAAAAATGGATCTAGTAAAACACAGATTTATTATTTTTTTATAAAGATTGTAAGGTCATTCTAAGTGAAAGTTTAAATACACAACATTGATTATTAGTCCTAAATTTTAAGATGAAATATTGGAAGATGAAAAATAAATCAAATTATTGTCCTAGGATTAGATGGGGGCACTTAAAGAATACTGATAAAAATATTTTTAAGAGCAAGCTATAAGAGCTTAGAATTTGTGATGTTCATAAGGAAGCTAATGTTATGTGGGAAAAAGTAGCAAGTGAAATTAAGCAAATTGAAAAAATTATGTTTGGAGAATTAAAAGGAAAAGCTTCTTTTAATAAAAATAATTGGTGCTGGAGTCAGAATGTGCAAGATTAGATAAAAAATAAGAGGTATTATTATAAAGCTTGGTTTAGATGTAAAAACTTGGAGAATTGGGAAAAAATATAAAATACCATGTAGAGATTCTAAGAAAGCAATATATGATGTAAAAAAATTAGCCTTTAGTGATTTATACAATAGATTAGATACCAAAGAAGGTGAAAGAAGTATGTATAAGTTAGCTAACTAAAGAGATAGGAGAAGTAAAGATCTAGTTCAAGTGAGGTGTATTAAGGATGAAAATCATAAACTGGTTTTCTTAGAAAAGGATATTGAAAATAGGTGGATGAGGTATTTTGATAAACTTTTCAATGAAGAATCTAAAAAATACAATTTATTTTAGCAACCTTAATACCCTAAACAAAAATAAACACTTTTATTTTTATCATCGCATTAGTAAATGTCAAGTTATAGAAGCTTTAAAGAAATTGAAATGTGAAAAAATAGTAAGACCTGGTGATATTCTAATAAAAGTGTTGAAATGTTTAGGAGATCAAAGAATTTCTTTGCTTATAAATCTTTTTAATGTTATTTTAAAGACTAAAAAGATGTAAGATGAGTGGAGAAAGAGTTTGTTGGTTCTTATATTTAAGAATAAAGCTAATGCACAAGAGTGTGCAAATTATAGAGGAATTAAGTTAGTGTGTCATACATTAAAATTATGGTAGAGAGTAATTGAGCATAGGTTATGATGTGATACAAAAGTTTCTCACAATTAGTTTAGTTTCATGCTAGGTAGATCTACTATGGATGATATACATTTGTTAAGAGGTTTGATGGAGAACTATAGAGAAAGCAAAGAGGATCTACATATGATATTTATTGATTTAGAGAAAGCTTATGATAAAGTTTTAAGAGATGTTCTCTAAAGAGTTCTAGAAAAGAAAGTAGTTAATATTGGTTATATTCAAGACATTAATGATATATATACTAGAGCTGTTACTTGTGTCCAAACACAAGGAGGATTGACAAAATATTTGCCTATTTTAGTTGGATTACATCAAGGATCAACTTTAAGCCCTTATCATTTTGCTATAGTTATGGATGTTCTTACTAGGCATTTACAGGAAGATGTACCTTGGTGTATGCTTTTTATTGATGAAATTCTTCTTGTTGATAAGACTAGAGAGGGAGTCCAAGAGAAACTTGAATTATGGAGGTCAACCTTAAAGTCTAAAGGTTTTTGTTTAAGTAGATCTAAAACCTAATATAAGGATTGTAATTTTAGTTGTAGAAGTTGTAGTGGTAGTGTTGTGACATTAGGTGAACAAGTCATTAGAAAGAGTGAGCGGTTTAGATATATAGGCTCTATTATTCAAAATGATGGTGAAATAGATGGAGATGTTATTAGTAGAATTCAAGTTGGATGGTTGAAGTGGAGGAATGCATCTGGCCTATTGTGTGATAGAAAAGCACCGCTTAAACTTAAGGGAAAATTTTATAAGATGGTGGTAAGACCTGTAATGATTTATGGTGCAGAATGTTGTCCAATAAAAGAGAAGCATGAGAGTAAGTTAAGTGTTGCAGAGATGAGGATGCTCAAGTGGATGAGTGGCTTTACTCTTAGAGATAAAAAGCAAAATGCGTATGTTTGGGAAAAAGTTGGAGTAGCTCTAGTGGCAGATTAGATTATAGAGAGTCGCCTTAGATGGTTTGGCCACATAAAGCATCAGCCATCCAATGACCCAGTTAGAAGAGCAGATGCATTAGATTGCCTTATGTTAAGAAAGGTAGAGGTAGACCTTAAAATACATGGTTAAGATGTAAAAAAATGGCCTTAGTATACTTGAATTGAATGAGAGTTTGATAGATAATAAGACACAATGGAGACGAAGAATTCATGTGTTCTCCATGCTTTTCTACATTTTAAAATTGTATTATTTTTAATTATCCTTTTTGGATAATCTAAATCACTTACATCAGTTTAATTATCATATGCTAGGATTTCAAGTAAGGTGAATTTATTTCATACTTAATTTAACTATTTTCATGCTAAATTACATTAATTATCCATTTCATTTTTCATGAGAATAAAACTATTCTAGAATTATCCTAATTATTCTTTTTCTCTCTCCCATCCTTTTATTTTCTCTCTCGTATCATTTTTTATATTGACCAAAATTTTTTAAGTTTTTGAAATGATAAATCATGTAATAATTACACAAATTATTTCCATAATATTTCTCTCATTTATTCAAATTTAAAAAAACCCTTTATTTGAATTTTTATTTAAATAGTTTTGAATCTTAATTAAATCATCATTATCATAATAATGTTAATTTGAATTTATTCCTTTATGGCATGGGTTGGTCGACCTCATCATGCTTTAATCAAGCTAATTTGAGTTTAATTGAATAACTTTAAGTTAATTGAAATGAGCCATGAATTTACACACTTTCCTTTCTTTTAAATTAATGTATTTATGAAAAGTGATTGGTTAGTCTCTATTTAAATAAATTTAAATTATTTTACATTTCAAAATGTCTCTTAATTAATCTTCCTTAATTTGAATTGATTGGTTGCATTGATTGGAGATTGTTTTATTAAGGGAAAGTCCCTTGGCCCAAAATCCCTTAATGGAATTATCATAATTAATTGAAATGAATTAAGTCTGGTAGTTTCTATTTTATTCCTTTCTAATTAATCCATTAAATCATCTATGTATCATGCATTAAATTTGATTGAATCCATTTTGGAATAATGCTTGGCCGACCACATTACTTGGAGATTTGAATTTCAAAATAATTTAATTTGATTCCCTCTTGAAATTAATTTCCTTTGTGGACCTTGCTTATTATGTTAAACTTTATTTTCCCTCTCCTATTTTGTTGGCTGATCCTCATGCATAATAAACTTCATTTGAATTCAAAGTTACATCATGTGTTAATTGATTTAAATTTCAAGCTTTTGCTAAAAAAATTTTTCCTCCTTTTATCTTAATTGGCTACTTAGCTCTTCTCCATGTTGGCTGAACAATTGTAATTTGATTTCTTAGAGATATTAGTGATTCAAAGTGCAAATTTCTCTCAACCTTATCATAATTTCTCTTGACTGAAAACACTCATTTTGTTCAATTTCTCATTTGGCCGAATAGCTCTCAAATTAAGAAAAGTTCTCAAAGGTGCTTATGCTCTCTTTATTTCATAAATCTTTCTAACATCTATTTTGTAAGGTTTAGAATCTTATTTTTGGAATTTTAAAATGTGATTTGAGACTAAAATTATGTTAGGATCTATGGGGTTTAGAAATAGTAGGAGCTAACTTTACCTATTGGTGGTCCCTTGTGGAGCCCAAGCAGGTCCCTCAAGGATAATGATCCTAGATAAAGACCCCTATAGATAAAGACTTTAGTTCTATGCCAAGCTATATAAGGGCAAAGTTTGGCTGCCCATTTTCATTTTCTTCTAGGGTGTATAGTAGTACCTAGCCACATTGGCTATTTTATTAATTTAATTTGGCTTCATTTAGATTATAGTGCATAAAAGAACTGCATGCTTTTCTTAGATTTCTTTCTATGATTACTATGTTTTATGATGAAAAAGTCTGGATGTGATAGCCCCTAGGAAAATTAAATTTTATACTCCATTAAACTAATCAAGCTTAAAAATAACATAAAAATTAATAACCTCGCCATAAATAAATCCCTAGGTTTAAAAAACTAAAAGCAACTATAAATAGATAGACTTTATGAACTAGTCTAGCATATTCTTCATAATTTTTTAATTAGATGCTTCATCCATTGCACATAATAGGGCATCCGACCTATGAGGATAACCACCCTTCATGTGGAAGTGTGCCTTCTTGTATTGATTTAACCGATGAATCTTTTCTAATTGTATCTCATTGTAGGCATGAAATTACATACCTACAGCCTTAAATAAAGTTGTGAGTCAAAATACATAAAATATGATAATTATTGCATTAGTGTGGTGCATAACATGCCAATTATTATCTTATGGTTAGAAAGTGAGTATAGGCTTTTAGCACTCTTTCTTAAATATAATAACCCAACCATTCTATATACATAAGATTGGAAACATGGTTTTAAAATTGATTAGGTGGTATTAGTTGGTAACCCTTCCAAGTGGGTATTAAGGCTAGAAGAGTCAAGGATAAGTCTATTTTTCCAAGTGAGAAGAGATAACTAATAAGTCCCAGAAAGTACACTAAGTCAAGCCTCTAATTTATATGAAAAGCACTTTTAAACTTAGATTTCGCATCTATTGGAATAATTCTTCAACTCATAGGCATTTTACTATTCTTGTGCTATCAGAACTTAAGTCCTACATTTCTAATAAAATGTCAACACATAATCTGAATAGCTTTAATTTCAAAACAATAAAGCCTAGCATTAATATAGTTTGAAATGCTCACTAGACTTCTTAGTATCTAAAAACATTTTCTACTTATTCTTCATTAACTTTCAAAAAGAATTATTTCTCCTTGAAGCATTATCTTACAAATTTTTGAATTAACAATCCTTTTAGACTACCTTTAAAATTCATATAAATAAAAAATCAATTTTTTTAATTGAGGGTATTCATAGGAAGAATTATTTTCCTTTATGATGTAATTAATTATAGGAGCTTGCCTTTATAGGGAACTATAAACCCTACACTAAAATAAATTTTATTTTACTTCATGTAATTTAAGGGAAAAATCTCTAGTACATCGAATACCCATCAGCCTTACGAGACATTACTAAGTAATTAAATCCATTATAGGGTAGTATGATTATCTTTTGAGACAATATATTTATCCCTAATGTAGTATTTGATTATCTGAATAAGTACTCTCAAGATCTACGTGGTGCCATAAAGATTTAATATGAAGATATGTCTTATTTGAGTGTCTCATTACTATGGTTTACATTTGATTAGTTTAGGTACTATTCCAATAGTTGCTACAATTTATAGTTATGGTTTATGTTATTTTCATTATGGAAATAACTCCTTATGTTGGTGTGTTCATAAATAATAGCTTCATTAATCAAAAGGCATATGTATCTTCAACAAGTTGATCTTCCCCAAAGTGTATCATGAAGAGGTTGAGGGAAACCTACCTTATTTTGGCCTGAAGCTAAAACCACTCAATTGTCTAAACCATTGAGGTTTTCCCTATTTAAAAGATTTACTTACAAGCATCCTAAACTTTATATAATTATATGGAATTTTGATGAATTAAAGCTCACGAGTGAATGGAGTGTGGGACTTTTGGATGTGAGGCATATTGCTATAGAGCATAATAATGAAGAAGATTATGAAAGAATCTTCTCTAAGAAGTTATATCAAATTGATAATGTCTCAATGAATATTCTTAAATAGACTACTTCATTTGATTGTAGTGCTAAGCCACCTATTGTCCGAATTTGTAATA
Source organism: Cymbidium sinense (assembly GCA_021442155.1). Taxonomy (NCBI): domain Eukaryota; kingdom Viridiplantae; phylum Streptophyta; class Magnoliopsida; order Asparagales; family Orchidaceae; genus Cymbidium; species Cymbidium sinense. The sequence goes on from CM038223.1 coordinate 29,130,358, forward strand.
AATTTCCAAATATGAAATTACACCTATTCAACAAATAAGTGTTGTATTCCATCACTACCATCATTTTCAAGCCCTTAAACTTGTACCTTCCAAATTATAACTTTTCAAGGCTTTCAACTACAACCCTACAAGAGAGTTTAGATAGGATCACAATCTAATGGGTATTAGCAACTAATGGTTATAGAATAAAATCTATTATATTATAGCAAATGCTAGATGTTTGGGCACAATATGGAGAGTTGTTATGTTGTTCATCTAGAGGTAAGATAAAAAAGTTCAAAGGAGGGAGAAAATAAGAATGAACCAAGCTTAGAGAAGATGGTCAACAATGAAAATAATGTCATTCTTATATCTGTCATTCAAGATGTTCTAGATCAAGATCGAAATAGTCAAGAATTGAAAGAGAATGAAGAGAGTATACATGCTACATAGAACTTGAACATTTAAGAAAGGATGAATGTTGAAAGGGAAGTGGGAACCACAATTGAAATCAATAAAAAACTAATATAGGGAATGGTGGTTAGGTTGATAGATTAAGAGATAAATAGATTCACATTGAGCCCAATCTTTTCTTTGAGGAAAACTCCAATATCAATGTGGATGTGATCAACAATATGGCTCAAGAGATGGAAGATGATTGGCTTATTCAAAAAGCTTAAAATATAATTAAAGAGGGATTACAGAGTTGAAATATGTTGATATAAGTGTTGAAACAAACCTTCTAAGCTTATCTTTTATAGATATTTTAGCATCATACAATGATAGATCACTCCTTAGGGTTACGAGGGTCAATCAATCACTTTTACATGACTAAAGTTATCATTTAGAAAATATGTGGTACTATTAAGGATAGTTTCTCTATTTATCTTAAAATCTTTATTAGGATTCATATAATTAGAATTTCTTTCAATTTTAGAACCATTGTATCAAACAAATAAAATTTCTAGATTTGTTAAAAGATTTGGTTATTTTGATTAGGTTACTAATACCAATGCTAAGATATGGTTCCATTGGAAAGGAAGTTTCAAAGTAGATGTTTCGTTGGAGAATGATCAATTTTTGCATCTGATGATCTCCTATTGTAATTTTACTATTCAAGCTACTATAATTTATGCAAGTTATTCTAGAGAGGAAAGGAAAGATATTTAGGGTAAACTATGTCCAATTCATATTAACTATCATGGTGGATGGCTAGTAGGTGGTGACTTTAATATGATTACATGTGCATCTAAAAAAAGGTGGCATGAGACCAAATCAAGCTGCCATGAATATATTTGTTGATGATATCCATAAACCAAATCTATTGGAAGATGGCTTCTCTAGTTGTTTGTTCACATGGCCTAGAGGAAAAACTTTTGAAAGGCTAGATAGAGTCGTAAATAAAAAATGGAACTTATTATTTTAGTATAGATCAATTAAACATGTTAGAAAAATCAGATCAGATCATACACCTCTTCTGATATCAATTGATCTACTACTTAAACCATTGCATACATAATTTAGATTTTTGAACAAGTGGATAATGCATGAAGACTTTTAAATTGTCTAAATAAAGCTTGGCAAGCTTATGAAGGGATTACTACTTGAATTAGACTTTGGAAGCTACACAAGAATTTAACCAAAAAATTGATGGTTTGGAATTAGGAAACATTTAGTAGCATTACTAGGTTCATGCACAAGCTGAAGAAAAATTGTGTAAATTAGAGGAGGAATTCAATATTAGCCAATGTATTGAATCTGAGATCAACCTACAATAAGGCTAAGCCAATTTGATTATATTTATCTGCACGAAAGAGTACTTTCTCAATCAAAAAGGTGTAGTCACCAATTTCATTAAGTGGATAGAAATTCTAGATCTTTTCATGCTTGTTTCATTAAATGGAGGCAAACTTAAGCTATTCTTAAAAATAAAAGTGATTGTAGAAGTTGGTAAATTAAACGAGAAGAGATTGTGCTGAGTTATTTGATTACATTAAGCATCTCTTTACTAAAAAGAAATTATCCCTAATTGAATTTAGATATGATCATTTGATTGAGTAGAAATAATATGTTAGATAATTGTTCTTATCTACTATCCTAGATGAACAATAGATTAAATGTACTTTAGACTCCATGGAAAGTAATAAAATAGCTGGTCCAAATAGTTTTATAGCTGAGTTTTAGAAGTGTAGTAGGCATATTATCAAGGAGGATGATATTGCAACTATCCAAAGTTTCTTTAAAGGGAATGACATGTATAAATTCTTCAAGACATCTACTATATCATAGATTCCCAATGGGAATAATAAGAATAAAGAAGAAAACTTTAGGCCAATCGGCATCACTTCTACGATCAGTCAAATTATTAGTAATAGCTAATCAATTCTAGCCCCATCTTACCAACATATATTCAGAAAATCAATATGTATTCATAAAAGGAAGGTTTAATACTTGATAATATACTATTAGTTCAAAAACTGATCAAAATTTGGATGGGAAATGTAGAGGTATTAATTCAATTTTGAAGTTAGATATCAAAAAAGTGTATGATAGATACAACTGCAGGTTTATGCTAATTGTGCTGAGAGCTAAGAGATTTTAATAAGAATTTTGTAAAATTGTTGAAAGATTGCTGCAAATTTTTTTTTATTATTATAAATGGTGAGTCTAATGGTTTTTTCAAATTTCATAGGGGTTTTAAGTAAGGCTATCCACTCAACCCAAATTTATTTATTTAGGTAGTATAATATTTCTCTGGATTAATAAATGAGTTGTAAGCTAGGCACAAGTTTTCCCATTTCTTGATTAGAAGTAATCTATTTAACTTTTATTTGGCCTTCATGAATGATTTAATTATATTTTCTAATGGTAACAAACAAGCAGTTAATCAAGTAATGAAGATAATCAAGCATTACAAATTAGTGTTTGGAATGAGTCTTAACTTATCAAAGTGTAGTTTCTTGACTAGAAGGCATGCAATTAATAAATTATTAGATGGATCAAACAAATAAATAGATTTTCCAAAGCTAGGCCACCAACGAATTATTTAGGAGTGAACTTAAATAATGGAAAGATTAACTCAAGATTATTTGATGATAGTTTACTTAAAGAGCAATGACATATTAAATCTTGAAAAATTGCATTCTTATCTTTTGGTGGGAGATTAGCCTTAGTTCAAAGTGTTCTAAAGGCAATCCCTGTTTACTCAATACAAGTCTACAAGATGCCATTTAGGGTTCAAAGAAGATTTGAAGGCATGTTTAACAAATTTATTTGGAATAGAAATGCTAACTCTATTCAGTGGGCAAGTTGGAAGAACATTTACAAACCAAAAATACAAGGTTCCATGAGATTTAAATCACTACAAGACTCCATCATAATCAATAACATCAAATTATGGATCTGATTTAGGGTTAATTACTCTTTATGGGCAAAGTTTCTACATAGCAAATATTATTTCAAAGTTCATCAAAGAATGGTTAATTACCACCTTAGTGACTCAGTCAATTGGAAAGCTATGATTTGACATAGAGATCAAGTGGAGGAGTTAATGTTTTGGAATCTTAGAGATGTTAAAATTAATTTTCAGTTGGACAGCTAGGCTATTGATGGTACTTTACAGGAATTCTTGATTAACTAAATGGATCAAAATATTGCTTTTTTTGACTTAGGGAATGACAACGAGTGGAATACAATAATGCTACAGTAACTTATTCCCCATTCAATCATACAAGATACAACTAAAGTTAAAATATAATCTTGTGTTAAGGGCCAATTAGTTATGAAATGCAACTTAGGTTATTCCATATACAAATTGAATTATGGTATGATAAGAAATAGTAACAATATAGGTTGGGGATAATTCATTTGGAATAACTTACTTAAAACATTTATATCATTCTTTGGCTGGATAATATTTTATAAATACTCCACACAGATGATATACTTAAACACAAAGGTTTGTACTTGATTTTTAAATGTAGTTTATGTTCTATAAGTATGGAGATTTTCAATAACTTGTTATTTAGCTACAAATTTAGTATAAAAATTTGAAAACCCATGTGAGACATCTTCAATGGACAAATTCTAACAAATGGATATCAATGAATTTTATATTTAGTCTTAGACTGGATGCATTATCATATGCAACAATTATCTAGTTATTCACAAACACTTTTCCTATCATTATCTTTGGTTATTTAGATGATAAGAAATAATGTTAAACATGAAGAAGTGAATGTGCAGATGGGCAGGCATATCATTCAAATCAAAGCTTACCTATAGAAGGCTCAATTTGTTAGTGGAATCAAAAGTTCTATGCTGAAGGGATCAAACACAAAATTAGATCATTATTGAATTCTTGTTAATCCAAAGACCAAGCCTAGATGGAAGATGGTTTGATGGGAGAAACCAACACAATATTAGATTAAAATTAATTGGGATGGCAACTATAACTCGATCAGTAATAAGGTTGGAGTTGGTGGAGTTTTTTAAATGCTAAGGGACATTATCTATTTTACTTTTCCATGCCATGTGTTTCTAAATCTGCATATTTAAGGTATAGCTCTCTTGACTGAACCCAAATTTTCCTACAACTATAGGATGAATAATATATGGGAGGAATTAGAATCTAACTTGCCATGGGGATTCTACATCTGAAGGATAAGGCCCCATGGTATATGATTAATATTGTTAAACTAATGGGATGCTTAATACAATAGAAAAGGGTCAAATGAAGCCACATTTAAAAAGAAGAGAATTAGCCAATAGATTTTCTAGCAAAGCAAGGTGTGAAAAATGAGATATTTATTGTATCTAATGCTATGTAAGCAAATTATATCAACAACTCCCCAATGTTAATATATGACTACCTTATATAAGGGGGAATTAATTATAATTTCTTTTGTTTTTTTGTCTTTAGATGTACCACACATTTTTTTTAAATAGAAGAATAAAGTTTTACTATAAAAAAGCTATTAATACTAAATTTAATGATTGGAAAAACACTCATCATTGATTAGAAGTGCTAGATAATCTTAATAAACTTCACTCACAAGCCTTATAACATCTAGAGTTATATCATTATTAAATAACAAAAGCACATAATAAGTTATTAGACCTTGAACATTTGTTATTTTAGACCTCCTATTGGTTCTACAAAACCAATTGTTACATGCTAAAGGTTAATCAATAAGTTTGAATAGATGTACGAAGGAACATTTGTAGTAAAAGTATTGTATAAAGGATGGCATACCTTTCTATAAAAGAGATGAAATTTAATCACTACCTCTTATAAATGATCACTTTTCAATAAAAAATTTTTCTAAGATCATAGTTCTCATTATTTTAAAATCAAGTAAAAAATCATACATACATTGAAATCTTCATGAATCCTAGTGTTTGATTTCATTCTTTCAGAAAAATGAATGAAGAATATCATGATTATATTCTTCTAATATAGTCACTAGCACTTAGCTAGTTTTCCTAAATTGTCCAGTAATTATAAGAAAATACTATATGCCTCTTTCATAAAAAACTTTACATTATCATCTTTCTTTAAAATGTTGATAATGTAGATCCTTTTCACCAGCCATTAGAGGTAGAGAGTCATTGGCAATAGTCTCCTCAAGTTAATTAGCTTCAGGTTCCACCTTATTATTCCCTATTCAATATCATTTATTGCTAGATGAGCATCCACCACAATATATAATTTGAAAGTATTTATTATAGTTAGAAGATTCTGAGATATCTCAGATCATGGATGAAGTTCTCAGCATCTTAATCTGGTGAACGTTGGAGTTCAAACATTAGAGGGCTAGTTGATATATGAGATGTACTTTAAGATTTGTCTTAGAGTGGGCCAAGTGTCCAATTTTCAATATTCAGATAAGTTTGCTCATAGTTTACTCCATGAAGTTCTAGACCTAATAGAGAGGATTACATATGCTCATTCTACCATAGTTCCTCACTCTTATTTGATTCCTACCCCAATACATAAAGCAAAAAGGTATATTACACTACCCCATTTGAGATGGGCTTCTTCTAGTGGATTTAGTTTTGTTATTTTAGTGTATAGGTAGCATCATGGTCATGCAACTTTTATTACCATAAATTGTGAAAGGAAGTTGGAAGCAAAAACACTTTTTGCAAAAATTGTACAAATATATTTTGGATAATATAAAATTTATTGCATATTCTTCATATATGCACTTCTATATGCTTTTCCATGAAGTAAATCATATGGATAATCATTTGACACATGGCTAAGCTCATTATGTACAATGATGGATAAAATATATTTTTCTTAGAATTATTTCATTATAATTCAACTAGACTGATTAAATTCTTCTAATGTTTTCTAGAAAACACCTTTTATTACCCTTTAATGGCATAAATTAATATTGTTAGATTTTCTTGCAACATACAAAAATAAGAAAAAAATATTCAGTCATTGTAAGCAAAGAATTGCTTTATTTTAAGAGCCTTCAATCATTGTCTACCAAGAGAGATAGAGAGAGAGAGAGAGAGTTTCATATATAAGGCTCTCAAATCTTGGCTAGAAGTAAATTATATTTAGGACTGAGTCCAATTTAACAAATTCTTTTTATACAATTACTATGATTTGTTTGATGGTGAGTAATGTTAGATCCTTATTCTTTTTTAAAGGAGAGTCTAATTCATCAAAACTTATCCATTATCAAAATAAGCTTCTCATAGAATCCCTGTTGTAATTCAATCTTACCACTTATAAAGCAATTTCTTTAGCCAAAATTGTCATACCATGGCATTTCTTAGATGCAAATTTTCTTATGTACATATAAACAAAAATTTTAAATCAGTACATTTTAGCCACATTATAATTCATTTGAATACAAACCTTGGTAACACTTAAACCATCCAAAGGTAAAGTTCTAACAAAATAAAAATCTAAATAGAAACTTGAACTAAAGAGGCCTAGCAAAGTCTTGCTGCACAAGCCTATTTACTTCACACACTAGATCATTAAGTCATGAACAATAAACTTATGTTAGGTTGCTTTGTGATCCCTTTTGTGATTTTTTGTGTTGTGATATGATATGCTTCACATGTCATTGTGGTGTACTATTTTAGACTACCTTATTAGACTATATGATAAGACATTATTTTTAGATGTAATATTATCTTATATAGAGGGCTATTCTAAGAAGGACTGCTATCATAAATAAATTAAAATGCCATTTTCTTGCAGGTATGCTTAATTCTTTAAGCATAGCTCATAAGACAGGTGGGCTTGGCAAGAAGCTAATGTTAATACCTGTAGGTTTATGAAATATAACTACTGCATGCTATTTATATTTTACTGGCATTTGCTTTGCATGGCTTAAGAATTAATTTTGAATTTAAAAATCTAAATTTAAGCTTAGAATTAAGTTTGGATTTATAGAGTTTAGGATTAGCAGGAGTTGACCCAACTAGAAGATAGGTGCAGTGGTCCCCTATAAAGCCCAATGGATGTCTCTAAAGAAGGATACAATCTTGGAAAGAAGGCCCATAGATCTAGACTATAGTTCTAGATCGAATTGTATAAGGCGCATTGTTGCTCATTTACTCTTTCTTATGGGGTGTATCGTGGTACCCGGCCATATTGGCCTTTTATTTAAATTAAATTTGCTTGATTTATTTTGGGTGCGTAATTGAATCAACCTACTTTTTAAGGTTTATTTCTGTGTTGTGCTTTCGTATGAATGAATGCTTGGAGATTAGGCTTATAGGGAAAATTAAATTGTATAACCAATTTAATTCTCAACAATTGAAACAAAAATAAATGAAAACTTGAAACTTCACATAAGCTAAAGCCTTAGGAAAACTTAAAATCAATTAGAAACTAATTAGGTTTTCAAACCATAAAATCATATTGCTCCAATACATGAATTGGGCAACTTCTCCCATTACACATAAGGGGCATCTAACCTATGAGGATGACCACCTTCTTGGGGAAGCCTACCTTCAAATATTGATGTGGCCCATAATCATTTTTAATTGCATTGAATTATGCATACAAATGCATACCCAAGTCCTCAAATAAATCTTGAATTAAAAGATGTAAAAATCTAAAAAATGTGCATTAGTTAGATGCATTTCATACCATACATGAGCTTAGAGATTAGGGAGTGAGTTTAAGTCTGTAAATTCCTTACCTAAATGCACAGCCTAGCCATCTTGCATTCATAAGACTTGATGTCATTAATTTAAAATGTGCTTAAGTGGTGTTAGCTAGCATCCCTATCCAAATAGGTTGTAAGTCTAGATGAGTCAGAGATATGTAAGTTCTCTCAAGTGAGTGGAATGGCAGATAATTCCCAAAATGAAACTAAGTTGAGCATCTGACATGTGTCAGAAGTACTTGTAGACTTAGGCTCTAAAACATCATTCTCGAAATAATCTTTAACCCTAGGCATTTCTACAATATGTGCTATTAGAATCTAAGCCCTAGATTTCTATGGAAATTATAACTCAAAGTCTAAATTAAATTCCAAAACTTGAAGCCCAATTATAGGATAGTTGAAATGTCTACTGGACAACCCAATATCAATAAGCATTTCCTACTTTATCCCATATGGCTTCCAAAAGAACTCTCTCTAATTTGAATCAATCTCAATTGAAATTTTAAATATCAATCCTTTGAAAACTAACTTAGAAATCTTTAGAATTAACAACTTATTTCTTTAATCAAGAGTATTCTTTGGAAGAGATCCTTCTTAAGATGTAATTAACTATAGGAGCTTGCCCTTATAGGGAAACATGAACCCAATTTAAAATAGACCCTGTACTACCTTTCTATGTAGTTTAGGGGAAAAATCTTTGGTACTTGAAAGACCAATTAGCCTTCGGAGTCTTTTATTAAATGATTGAATCGATTAAAGGATAAAATGTTTTTATTTCAAGACAATATGTTTATTCCTTAATAATTCATTTGATCATCCAAATATAAAATTCCTAAACTCTATATGGTGTCATAAAGTTGTACTTATTAGAGTATAAATTTTCTCATCAACTTCATATTAAGTTCTTAGTAGTTTAGTGGTTATAGTCATGTAGACACTTTGTATATTGAGTTGTAATCTTACTTGGTTATGGTGATTTACCTTTTTCGCACATAGACAGCACCTAGGGGCCTTTTGGATGGAAATGGTGTTACGATATAGTGCCATACTGCATTGTAATATCATTTGGGTACTACATTCAAGCTACTTTTTAGCTGCACTTTGAGGAATCTCAGATGGGAATGTTGTATTTTCTAACTTGACTTGGCTTCATGTTTTAGTAGTCAGAAAGCTACAGTTTGACTTTTGTAAAATAAAAAAAGTTGTATGCCCACTATATCTTGTTCAAATAATAGTTTCTTCGTAACACCTTCAATTGCTTCTTTTTCATACAATTATAATTGTCCCAAATAGACCCTTCATATATAGATTATCTACTATGACATGCCTACTATTAAATGATAAACCTTTCTTAGAAAACTAATTAAAATCAAAATAAAAATATATTTCTACTTGTTGAGAGTTTCTTATACAGATGTTTGTGAGTGTAATTAACTAGAGTAAATATATCTCTCTAAGATGATAAGAAACCCATGATCCATCTATTTTCATTATTTACTTAAGGACATACCCACATATGACTATTTTAATAAGTAAAGATGAAGAGTGGCACCTTACAAAGATACTCTTCTCCTCTCTTCTTCTGAGATACTTCATTTGTTAATTATATCATCTTATTAATATATTGTACACCCAAACTAGACCTTCATAAAATTTTTAAAGAGTAATTATTCATATCATAATTTGTATCTAATTTCTTCAACATAAAATCTTGAGACCTCCTAGCATGAATGGAAAAACTTTTTTTTTTTCAAATGAAAAAAGACATTTTATTGATTACATGAAATATAAGAAATCCATAAAAAAATGGTAAAAGATCAAATAGACACATATATTTACATCTAATTTATGGGATGTTCAGATTGTTTCCTTTAGGAAGTGAGTATAACTTAGTATCTGGTGATGATGATATGATGAATTCTTCATTGAAAGCGCCACATTTGGCCAAGTAATCAATAGGCTAGTTCGCTTCTCTATGAATGTGGCAGAATTTGGTGGTGTGGCTGCCCATGTGATATTGATTATCTTAGATGTTGAAACCAAGTTTCAAGGAATGTTTTTATAATCTAGGTCATTAATCAGATTATCAAGAGTAAAGTCTATCTTAATCTAGAAAATTGAAGTAAGAAAGGAGCTTGCAAGTCTCATAATTGTGAAAAGGGCATCACTCAACCTAGAGAGTTAAGTGGGCATGGCATGACATAAAAAAGATGATGAGACATTTCTCTTGATAGTTACTAAATACACCACCAAATGTATATAGTTACTTTGATAAAGGGGTTAGTTGGATTCTTCCATAGGATAAATTCCAAGGTTATTGAATTAGTAGGAGATGAAAGACTAAGTTTGTGAATCAACACATGATCACGATGAATGTGTTCACCTTTTAGACAGTCATTTTGAATTGACCTTAAGACATTGACTTCCTTCATAAATCTACTAAAGTAAAGAAAAATTATGTTAAAGACTCTAAACATAAAAAAAATATTAAGAATCTTCAATATCTCTTTTTCTCTAGTATAAGTAAAACTTGATATTTTATTTATCATCACTTTTCAGCAATGCCCCATGGATTACATAAAAAAGAAAATATTGTTGGAATATTTTAATTATAGATTCAGGCATTTAATCCTACAAGAAATGCAAAATTGAGTATATCACATATGAATTAAATTTGCAAATTCAAGATAGACATTCCATAGTAAAAACTGCTTTCTACTCACTAAAGAAGACTATTAACTCAATCATAATTGTCATATACCTATGTTAAAAAGCAAAACTAAGCTCACCTTGCATGCCATTAAAATCTTAATCAGTTTGGTAGCTCAAAGTAGCTAAAGATATATATATACATAGTTATTTCATCAATAATAATGTACATAATAGACTAAAACATGCTTAATTAGATCTTTTAAGAAGTAGAACTAATAGATAATTTTAGAAGTGAATTTTTTATGGAAGACCATTGAAGCATCATTAATAGTGGTAGATATCATATTACTTGTCTTAATCACTCTAGGTAAGCTTATTGTCCCATCATAATATGAAAGATATTAATATAATATTATTTGTAGAATGAGCTTTATGAAAAGGTTAAGAAGTGTTTTGACATTCTTTTCTACTCAAAACCTAAAATTCAAAGAATAAACTAATGTTATAATATATTAAAAAATTATAAGAAGCTAAAGTATGTGAAGTATAATTTTCATTGAAAGTAAAATTGTTAAAAAACTTCATTCATTTAATTTCATAATGAATTTTCTATGATGATGATGGAATCCATAAATAATTAACTAACAATCATTAAAGAATTTATCAAGAATTAGGAACTTTGAAAAAAAAATTCTTGATGTTTTAAAGTTTTTAAGTAATTTGGTTGATTGGATAAATTACAAAATATCTTGAAGAACATAATTATAAAAGTGACAAAATCAAAATTGTTATTGTTTATGACTTTTCTAATTCTTCATATAAAATTCTATGAAATAGATAAATTTTGTTAAGTGGGAGATGTTTGAGCCACGAAAAACATTGTCATTCAAAGATTATGAGATGATCCAATGTGGGTGATATGTTGTATAAGTGTTGATAGAGTAAGATTTTATTTATTGTTGAAAATGGGGGATGATTATTTAAGCAATGGTGAGTAAAGTTTCTTTCTATAAGGTTTGTGGTAGATCGGCTTCAAAAAGGATGATGCGTGTTATTTCTACAAGATTTCTTTTTTCATGATAGGCCACTCCATTTTGTTAGGGTGCGTAAGGGCATAGTTTGATGGATGATGCCCATGTAGATAGTTTTTAAAAGTGTGATGAGGTATTCATCACCTCCACATGTTCAAAGTATTATAATTATTTTACTAAATCATTGTTCAACCAGATTTTTAAAATTAGTGAAAGTTGAAGTAGTTTCAAATTTTGTATGAAGAGGGAATACTGATGTATACCATGATTGGCCACCAACAAATAAAAATTATTAATGAAAACCACTTATAGATGTTATGGGGGGAGAACCATAAATATTCTAGTAGATTAATTCTAATTTAGAGCTATGCAAAGTTGATATATAAAATGGAAAATAATGACCTTTGTTACATGACACATAGTACATAAGTGATTAGTTTAAAGAATGCATATTACCACATATTGTTTAGTTAAAAGAGACATAAGGGATGTAGAAAGGTGTCCTAGCCGATAGTGCCATAAGTTTATAACTGATTAAGTTGATAGAAGAGCTAGTTATTTTAGTTGGAGTTCAATTGTCGAGTTGACAGAGTAGAGGCCGCGATGGTAGAGTCCCCTAAGAAGAAGCTTATTAGTCTTTAAGTCCATAATGGTGTAGCTAGGTAAACCAAAAAGAATAGAATCACATGGGCCTTCACAGGGAATCTAAGTTATGATGACTATAAATATTTCTAGTTTAACTATTATTTTTACAAATTAGTTGTGTTTTCAGTCTATAGTAAGCTTTTAATGTAAGTATTACAAGTAAGTAGCTCAATAGAAATTGACTTAGAAAGGATGAACAAAGGCTATTTTCATATGCTAGATCAAAAAAGAGCTCATAAAGGCTACAAATGATGAAAGGTTGCTACTATAAGGCCAAAGTCATGCCCAAAGTTGTATTATTATTTTAATATTTAAATATATTATCTTCATATAATTGGCATGTGAATGATGAAAAATAATCAAGCACACACACATCTAAGAAAATATAATATAATTCTTTTAAATTAACTTTTTTTGAAATTGTACTACATAATTTATGTTGTATTGGATGATTTTCCATGTTTGTCAAATAATTTTGGCCATAATAATTAAGTTGCATAACCCCAAAATTTTTAAAATTAAATTAATCATATAATATGATATCTGATCATATTGTATGATTGTTCCTTTTCAATATAAATTTTAAGATGAAAGGATTAAGTTAGTTAATTATATTTTTAGCAAAATTTATTATTTGTATAGCTTTGGTGACACTGCATTTTATTTTTGTTATTCTTTTTCATCCATCTTCTTATTGGACATTAAGCTATAACTTAAGAGATAATTCTTGTAGAGAACTTGTGTGAGAATTTTTGTTGATATATATTTGTCCCTTTATGATGTAGTGTCATCCTTCTTATCTTAAAAGAGAAGGAGAACGATGTGGTGTTTTTCTATTATCCATTAAGGACAAAGGCATCTCCGTCTTGATTTTTTATGTTAAAAGATAGGTACTAGAATTTTTGTAGGAGATTTGGTGAGTGGATCTAGGTCAAATAAGCCAAACCATTGGTTTATTATATTATTTTATTGGCTTTGATTTTAAAGTTATCTCTCTCTTTCTCTCTCTCTCACCCTCGCCTTTAAGTATTTGATTTGATTTTCTTTTCTTTTTTAAGAAATCTTTTATAGCACACCATTTTGGCCTCCACTCTTTGGCCTACCATTCTTACAAGTGGTTTGAGAGCAAGTTGTTTGTTTCAAACTCAAACAACCACAAGAAAATATGTTAATGGCATATCTAGGGAACCAAAACACTATGGAAGGGTTCTCTATTACCTTACTTCCTCTATTTAATGATATTAATTTTGATATTTGAAAATTTTGCATGTTTACTTTCATTCAGTTGATTTATTCTTTTGATGTAAAATATGATATTAGTTGGATATTCACCCCCACATGAAGTTTTCATGGAAAATGTGCTTAAACACCTTTTAATTTATGGTCAGTAGAAGTTAAGTAATTAGTATAATGAAATTTTAAGTGTTTGAATTGAATTTTCTATCCTTCAAAATCTGAAGAATACATGCATGTTTTCACTTGCAAAATTAACAAAGACATTTGGAAAAGTTTCATATTACTTATTTAGGAACTAATGAGAACAAAAAAATATTGGTTTCTTATGTTGAAACACCTTTTGAAAACATGCATGTAACATGCAACATCTGAAGTATACATGAGTGAAAACATCCATTAGTGTTTTCGGCTTAGTTTGCATATTTTTAACTAAACTGGAGTAATGCTAGGAAAAACTCCTCCAAGGTTACTGATCTTATTTATTGTGAATGTATAAAACTAAGTCACAACAAATGAGAGTGTCCTTCACTCATGAACATAAATTAGAAAGAAAAATAAGAAGAAAATAGTGATGCAAAAAGGGAGAAAGAAGGACTCATCATTCTTTTGGATCAACTCTGATTCAAATTATTCTAAATAAGAAGCTATAGAGGAAGCTTTAAACCTCTATTTGATGGCAAAAGCAAATTCCCATGGTTGATGATGAATAGGTAAATAATCATTATTTTGATAAACTCTTGAATTTTTGTAATGAATTACTTGTTGTATTCAACTCTTTAAGAAAATGGTATTTTTTCTCTGATCGTCTTTGAAAATGAGTTATAGCATATTTTTGAATAAGCATGAAAATTCAAAAAATGATTATAGAGTTAGAAAATTAAGATGACATAAAGGACACGACTTATCTAACAAGATTGGATTTCTTGAATGTATTAATGAACATTTGGAAACAAAAAGTTGAAAATTATAAAAAAAACACACAAACACAAAAAAAGAAACTTAAAGCTAATAAGATCAGTACTATGATAGGGAGTTTTAATGTAAATATTTTTATCAATAAATGTTCTTTAAATTGTAAAAAATATTTCAAAAGTTGTTAGAACTTGAAATAGCCTTAGACGTTAGTAATATAGACTTCATATCCATGATTGAACACACAATGTAGAAGAAGTGATATATGATGAATTCTAGGTTGAGACAATGTAGGAAAAATTGAATCAGTTTGCTAAAATAGATGTTTATTAGTAAGTTAGTATCTAGACCATCATTACAAAATGTGATTAGAACTAAGTAGGTGATTCAAGAATAAATTAAATGACTTGAGAGTTATTATTAGGACTTAAGAAAGGCTTATGGCAAAAGAATTTAATTAAATAATAGGCAATAATTTTGAGGAAACTTTTGAAACCAATTGCTCATTTGGAAACATTTGATTATTGCTTACATTTTCTTATTTTAAAGGCTTTAACATTTTTACTTGGATGATTAAAAGTGCTTTTTTGAATAGTGTAAGAAAAGAAGATGTGTTTGTTAGAAAACCACCTTTATTTGAAAGCTAATTATACCCTGATTATGTTTATGAATTAAAAAAAAAGCCTTGTATGGTTTAAAATAAGGGTTTAGTTCATCTTTATTAGAAAAATCATTCTTTTAAAAGATCTATTGATACTATATTTTATCAAATGAATAAATTATGACATTCTTCTTATACATATTTATGTAAATAAGATATTATTTGGATCTATTAGTTCTTTAATGTCTAAATATTTTCTGGACTAATTAGAACAAATTTTTACATGAGCATGATAAGTGAGTTTGGTCACTTCTTGAGAATCAATGCTAAGCAAATTCAAAAAGGTAAATTCTTAAGTCAATCTTAGTACACCAAATAGTTAATATAAAAGTTTAGATTAGGAGAATGTAAAAGCTTCAGAAGCCCTATGAACCCTATCACTTAGTTCAACAAGGATCATGCAAAAAATTCTACATAGATATCACTTAGTTTAAGATGCTTCATCAAATATTCTTTTTAAGTTAAATCCTTAAATCATTTATTTTTTCACTTTGGTCACATTGTACAATCCAAAATGATATGGTGTGATAGATCTACTTAGCTAATCAAAATAGGTTTGGATAAATGGCTTGATGATTTATAGAAAAATTTATCATACTATATAAACCACAATCATATAGTATGATATGATTAGAACTGTATGATCGACCTAGTTAACTAGTCATGTTAAATGAATGTTGGGATAATTAACATTGATTAATCATATTGTATGATTTTCAATCATATTATAAGAGTTTTCATAGTACATGTTATTGACTCAATCAATGTAACAACTAAGATGGACACTAGGATGATCTAAATCATACTATATGAATGCAATTCATATTGTATGATCTCAAAGACCCAAAACATTAAAAATAGCCCATCATTTTTTCATTCTTTCTTACAATTTTTTCCCTTCTCTTCTCAAATTTCTAGAGTTGTTTGAAAGTATGAAATATACTATCTATGGCTAGCAAAAGACCACATGTTTGGCACTAAAATCACTTTAGATCAGACAATCAAGAAGTTGCCAAGTTGAAGTGTACAGAATGTGGAATCATTAATTCAAAATATGTTTTACAAGATAAATTATCTTGTCACATACTCATTCATTATGCTATCATACAATTTAAATTTTGATTTCTCTCACCTACCACTTTCACTCATATTTCTTTTTAAATTTTTAATAAATCTTATTATGAACTACAACCACAACATTCTCCAATTTAGAATCTGTGACAAAAAATTTCTATTGCCAATATATTATCATAAACCCCACTTATAATTTATCATCCATTAACATGGTCATTAGAAAGTCAATAGACTTGTGTTGAATGCTTGTGATATTGAACATGTGCTTAGGCACACTACCATTCCCAAAGCGAGTGATTGTAAAAATATCACACCTCTTCTTTCTATCATCACTTACGCCAGCATGACTCATACACAATTCAATGTGTGGATCTTTTTTACTTATTATTTTAAAAACCTCAGAATCATCAAAAATCTAAAATCTAAAGGAAAGTACAATCTAATGCCAAGATACATGATTGCATATCTGCAACATGTTAAATACAAATTTACCATTTTAGAAGAACTAGACCACACTCTGCACTTCCAAAATCATTCCATCCGTAGTCATTTATAATGAGAAGTGATAGCATTTCAGTCCCCATGACAGGTAGAAGAAAGGAGGCTATTAGATTGGGGGAGCTATCAACATAAAAACACTACCCTTAGGATGCCTATATTAAGCATTTTGTAGCGCTTAAGCTCAAAGTTATGAACATTTAAGAGCAAGGAGCATGATAAGATGATAACTAGGAGAAACATATAAGTGATATTGTATTAGTTATTATGTCTTGTATCAATTGCATTAGTCACTTTTTGCATATTTATTCTACATGACTTTTTTAATCAATGCCCTTTTCTATCATAATCTGTGAATAATAAGTTTACACAATATTTTCTTTAAACATTTTTATATAACATTCTTATGATTAAGTACTATTTAGAATACAAAAATCTCTAAATTATAAGTTTATGCAATATATTCCTTAAACTTGCTTATATGACATACTTATGATTAAGTACTATTTAAAATACAAAAATCTATGTAGTAAAAGTTTGAATTACTAACCAAATCAAACACTAAAATTTTTTTACAAAGATATGGATAATGTTCACTATAAATTTTCTTATGTAAATCAAATCTTTCTCTTTTACTCTTTTTTTTACTGTTGTAACAAATCAATTTGTGCATAAATATGAGTGTGAATGTATGTGATTTTGGAAATTATAGAATGATTCAAGATTGATAAAAATAAGATTGGAATGCATAGACTAAGATAAAAAGTTAATTAAACAAATCCCTAAAGTGGGAAGTATGAAAAAATTTTCCAAAGTAAATATTAAAAATAAAATTAAAAAATATTGTGCCTCCCCATCCTCTTATTAAGTGGTCCTACATAACAATCTTTTGTTTTGCTTGAATCTTGTAATAACATCTCTAGTCATCCAAATGAAATTTAAGCAATACTTTATTTTTGTTACATAATTATATAAATAATTTAGTAAATTGATTTATATCATTTACTTAAGTAATGAAGTATGACCACAAAAGTGTTTTGTATAATATTATAATTATAAGGTAAGTAAGAAATAATTATTAAAACATATCATATTATCATTAATTAACCATTCTAAATATGCTTGTTTTATAAGTATGTGTGTTAAAACTATTTCATGAAAAATCAATTTGACTTAATTCACTAAATGTGCCTTTGCTACTTTACTATTTGTATGGTTTGTTTTTACTCTTATTCATCTTTTCACTTCTACCATTTTTGATATGTCAAAAGGGGGACAAAATTAATGTTTTTTGGTTTATTTAAGACCTCTCTTATATATTACATATTTTTGCACTCTTTGAATATTTGCATAAATATCAATCCATTCATTCCATAACTTTATGCAGCATAAATTGAAGAATTATATCATTTTTTTTAGTTTTTAATCTCTTGAACTCAAAGTAAAATATTTGGCGTTATCAAAAAAATGAAAAATTGTTAACTTCATGGGCATTCACATGTATTCTCAATTTTGATGATCGCAAATATTTCTTATTGAACATTTATTTTCACTAATTAGTTGTGTGAGAAAGTTGTAGTAAACTTTGAATACAAGTACTATAAATATGTAGCAAAATGAAATTAACTTAAAGTGCATGAATAGTTGTTGTTTTCAAGTGTTAGATCAAGGAAGCATCCATGAAGACTTAAAATGATGAATAATTGACATCAGAACACACAAGTGGAGCCAAGGTTATATTATTATTTTGGTACATGCGAGAAATTCAAGCTTATTTTTAACCCGCAAAGCATCCTCTAGTAGTAGATTTATGTTATTGTTAGTGTGTTAGGTCCCATGTGGGTTATTTAAGGTTATTTCAGAAATAGTACCTTGGCACTGCAAATATGGTGCTTCGGTGGTATAGAGATTCATTTTGTTCTTTTACCTGAGCAGGTGGTGCCTCAGTGCTTATTATGTAGCTACATGGGGCTCTGTAGAGTTTCATTTTGTTCCTCTACCCGAGCGGGCGTCACCTCGATGCTCATTATGCAACATTATGGCACTCTGTAGAGGTTCATTTTGTCTCTCTATTTCAGTGTGAAGCACTTCAACATTCATTATTCAATGCTACGGTGCTCTATATAGATTCATTTTGTTCCTCTACCTAAGCAAGCATGCCTCAAGGCTTGTTATGCAGCACCATGGTGCCCTGTAGAGGTTCATTTTGTTCTTCTATCAGAGTGGGCAATGCCTCAACACTCATTGTGCAGCATTGTGGTGCCCTTTAGAGGTTCATTTTGTTCCTCAACCCGAACAGGAGGCACCACAGTGTTCGTAGCTCAACACCACGTCACTGTTATAGGAAAAACTCAAGTGTATATATTTTTTTTCTAAAATGTACCAAAAGCATTAAAATGTTAAAACATTATGGTGATTACTATATGGCATCGAGGAGCTAATGATATTTTTTTATATGCCTATAACAAAAGAAGTTAGTGTCATAACATTCATGATATAGTGTCGAGAATTGAAAATTTTGGTGGTATAATGCCTTAGCATAATTAGATTTTTTTTATATGTTTATTATAGGGCACTCATCTCCCTTATTCTAGATCTAAGATCAATGGAGGGAGGGTTTTGTTACATGCCAAAACTAAGTTCGATGGAGGAATGGATTTTAAGGCATGGTGCATCCGGTCTTAAGGAATGGCTTTGCAATGTTGAATAATGTGCGAGAGTCCAAAGAAGTTGACACTGCGGCGCTGAGTAGTCGGCACCGTGGCACCATCAAATAAAGAAATAAGGATATATTTCCTGATAGAATGGCACCTCGGTGCTAAAATTTATTACCACGGTGCTGAGAGTCAAGAATCCACCTTTTAGAGAGAATTTCTTGCAAAATCAAGTGATTTTTATGAAAATTTGGATAGAGTGATGCATTAATAATGCTAGATTCTCATATTTCAATGTCATTCTCCCTTGTTCTAGATCTAAGTTCAACAATGGTAGGTTTTTCTTCTTCTCACATCAGAACAAAGTTCAACAATGAAGGATCTTTGATAAAAACCAGTGTAGAAAAAAAAGACTTGATAAAAGAATTGAAAAAAAGTTTTACAGAGAATTCTTTACCTATAGTGGACGAAAGATGGTTTTCATAAGGACGAGAGTTGATCTTATAGCAAACGTGGGTTCGCAGAAGTAAGAATTCACCAACTAAACTAGAGAATCCAAGTAGAACTGGAGTGAGGAAGGAAGAAGAATAGGGGCGGGGCCGGGGGAGCAGTTTCCACCCCACTCACGCTTTCCTCTTTTTATAGAGTTCCTTCCACTAGTAGGGTAATTATCAGCCTCATAACCATTCCCCCCATTCCCACGTGGTTTAGCATTCTTTAGGCAGGAAGGCCAGTTTTTTCTTGGTTCTTTAAACTATAGATCGTGCTCATTGTGCTTTAGTGCTCTCATGGTAGCATCATGGAGCTAGGCCATTGGCTTGCCAACTGAATAGATCAATTAGTAGTTATAACACCATTGCACCAAGATCACAGCACCGTGACAATGTAATAAAAAAATTTTAACTTTTTGCATTTTTGATGCAAGCAATTAGAAAGTTAACCATGGATATGAAATTTTCAAAATAAGAACATTAATTTAATGAAATTAACTAATATTATTATCATGAAATTATGGAAAAATATAAAATTAACTCAAATCAACATAATAACCTTTAATGAGTTTTAAAATATTATTAAAACTCATTAAAACCTCATAAATCCCAAAATGACTTAATTAAGTAATTAGTTGAATCAATTAATTCAATTAAATAGTATGAATTTTGAAAAATCATAATAAATCAATAAAATATTTTAAAAATTCTAAATAAACCCTCTATGGATGCATCTTCTATAAAAGAATTCAAGAAAATTAAAATCTCTAATTAAAAGGTTTTATTGAAATAATTAAAATATCAAATAGTCTTAAATTATATATTTGATTTAGGTGAAACTTTAGAGAACTTAAATTGGCAAAGAACCCCACTTGTCATAAATGTTTCAAGGTCAAATGACACTTTGATTAGAAGTTGTTGAATTTATAATACTTAGGTCAATTTATGTGAAATTATAAATAAAAAAGAGTAAAAATTATAAAATTTCATAAAATCAATTTAAAACATTTCAATTAACATCAGAACACTTAAAGAAAAATTTTAACTCTTTGAAGTTAAGAAATACTTAGGGTCTAATGAAATAAAATAATATAAAATAAAATCTTACCTAAAGTTTGATAAATTCCTAATAAATTAGCCAATTAATTGAAATGAAAACCTTTTGAACTAAACTTAAATTACAATATTAACTTAAATGGATTAAGTGGATTCACTTAAGCTAATGACATAAACATTAACGAAATGAATAAATGAAATCAATTGAAATTCAAATAATAAGGTAATTAAAATTCAAAATAATCAAGGTTATCTAATCTGGTTAACTCATCCAAATTCATAAAAATTAATGAAATGAATAAGTATGATTAAATAAAATAAACATTTAATTAAATGAAAGGAAACACTCTAAATTTTAACCAATGTTTATAAATCAAAAGATCATAAACTCTAAACTTTAAAAAGAAACTTACAATATTAATCAAATAAAACTCAATTTAAAATAAATCACTTAATAAATTCTAAAGAGGCTAATTAAGAAATTTAAGATATTAACTTGACCTTCTATAATTGATGAAAGTCCATTCAATTAGAGTTGAATAGAATGGGTTCCACCCAAAGTGGGACTTATTTCATTCTTCACTGTTTGAAACCTAAATTTTGACTTTAACACAAAAGTAAACTTAAAATTGGAAATGAAATTAAAAATCAATTTCTGAAACAACCTAATGGTAAATTAAACAAGCCTTGAAAAATAAATCAAAACTTGAATATAAAATGCCTAGTAAAGTCATACTGCATAAACTCATTTTTCGTCACACACTATATTATTAGGTTACTGACCCTAGACTTAGGTTAAGTTGATCTTTTGTGATATTTAGTAATGTGATGTAAAATATTTCTCTTATTTTGTGGTGTACTAATTTAGATTAGATAGCGAGGATTATTTGCTCGCTAGTCTGGATGGTAGGATGTTCTTTTCAGCCTGGTAATATTTTCTACAGGGGGTTGTGCTAAAAGGAACTACTATAATAATAGAATATGTAATTGTTGTTTGCTTGCAAGCACGCTTAAGTCCATAAGCATGGCCCAATAGGATGGGTGGGCTTGACATGCAACTAATGTTATGCCCATATGTTTGGAATATAACTACTAGTGTGCTATGTGAATTTCCTATTATCTATTTTGTAGGGTTTAGGAATTTATTTTTAGAATTTTAAATATAATTTGAGATTAGAATTAGGTTAGGATCTATTAGGTCTAGGAGTAGCAGGAACTAGCCCTACTAGTGCATGGTCTCAGTGGTCTCCTTTGAAGACCATGGAGGTCCCATAGATCAAACCTTTAGTTCTAGGCTGGGTTGTATAAGGGTTAAGCTCAGCTACCCATTTTTCTCTTTCTTCTATGGTGTACAGTAGTACGCAGTCACGTTGGCCTATTCTTATTAATTAAATTGGTTTGATTTCTTTTTGGTGCATAATAAAATCAACTTGCTTTTCTAAGTTTCTTTTTGTACCGTGTTTTCGGTGATAAATTCCTAAAATATTAGGCTATTAGGAAAAACTAAATTTATCGCCCAACCTAAATATAAACAACTTAAACATTAAATATATATAACTCATAACCTCATATTAATTAAAACCTTAGGCACAACTTGAAAGCAAGTATAAATAATTAGCTTTTGTGAAATATGATAGCTTATTGTTCATACTCATTGAATTGGGTGCTTCACCTATTGCACATTATGGAGCATCTATGCTTTGAGGATGACCACCCTTCTTGGGGAAGTATATCTTTTCTTCTAATTTGGCCAATGACCACTTCTAACTACATATCATTGTAGGCATAAAATTACATAACTATGGCCTTAAATAAATTATAAATCAAAACATAAAAAATAAAATTTATTGCATTGGTTAGGTGCATATCATACCTGACATGATCTTAAGGATTAGAGAGTGAGTGCAGGCTCTTAGTCTCTTTCCTAGAAGCAATAGCCAAACCATTTAGCATAGCATAAAGACTAGAACCATGGATTTAAAATTGGCTTAATTGGTGGTAGCTGATAGCCCTTCTAGGATTGTGATAAGTCTAGAAGTGTTAAGGATAAGTTTATTTTCTTAAGTGACATAAAGAACCAATAATTCCAAAAAGTTGAACTAGGCCAAGCCTCTAACTTATGTCAGAAGTGCCTGTAAACTTAGGTTATGAAGCATTCTTCTAGAAATAAGTTTCAACCTTAGGCATTTCTACAATCTTGTGCCTACTAGCATCTAAATACTAGATTTTTGATATAACATCAATTAAACCCCTACTAATTTCAATCCTAAAATTGTAAAGCCTAATGGTAGGTTAGTTGAAATTTTTATTGGGATATTTACCTCATTTTGGAATGAGATTAACATCACTTCTGAAATAAAAAATTAGGACACCTAATCTTAGATTCAGAACCTCTTAGTTAAGTGCTTAAGACACTATACCTAATGATGTAGTGTATCTTCAATGGGTTTAATCTAACTTAATGGGTTTAGGTAGACTCAACCTAAATTCCAAACATGAATTAGATAAAAAAAATCTAAATAAATTAAAATGAATTTAAATTAAATCAAATGAATGAATCCAAATCTAAATCAAAGCCAAATCTACTCAACCTTTCTGACATAGGTTCAACATCTATCGGTCCCACAAAGTCAAATGTCAACCCACCAAAATTTTACCAAATGAAATCATTCCAAATGTTCTAAATGATAGAATAAACAAGTTTAATCATGAATCTAAAAAAATTCAAATTTATTTAGGCTTTACATAAGTTAATTAGACCACTTGGTCTAAATGGGCCTAATTGAGTCCTATTTGATTTAAACTAAAATTAAATTGAAATCAAATCAATTTGATTGTTCGAAATTATTTAGACATGATAATCAAACATAATCCAACCAATCATTGGGTCTAATTTGATCAAATTCATCATTTGACTCAAATGAACCCAAACTTAACCCATTAAACACAACTTTTGTTCAAATGGGTTAAAATTAAAATAAAATTAAAATAAAATAAAATTAATCTCTCCAAATCATCTCACACTAGTGATCAAGAATGATTGGAGTGTAAACAAAATTCAATTAAGTCAAATGGGTCATCTGAACCCCAATTGAAATGAAGCTTAACCCATTTAAGCCCAAATGGATTAAAATGAAATGAAATCTAAAACCAATTCAAATACTAAACGAATTAATTAGATTGAAACTTGATAAATCATCAATTAAACATATTTGAACTTAAAATTAAGTGAATTAAATCAAAATAAATTAAGTTAAAACACTTTAAATTCAAATGGCATGAATTTGGTTCAAACCACCAATCCAATTCAAATGGATTTGGATTCAACCTCAAACTCATATTAGGTTTGATTTGGCTAGCCAAACACTAGCCTAAGGGTTGTGGTCGTGATGATAGAAGTGATAACTAAAGTCAAAGGGAGATGAGTTGATGTTTCACCAAGTAAAGATGCCTTTATGATTCTTCCTCCTCCCATCATCCAAACTTCTTGCATTTTATCGAATTTATTTTGACCACCTCTTAGAGGATGATTCCAGGGGGTCAAATCAAGTAGCCAGCCCTTAATAAAAGGGAAAATTGACTTCTTATAGGAGAGATAGCAAAGAAGAAAGCAAGAGAGAAATCCCATGAGCACTCTCTCAGCCAAGGAAGGAAAGGGGATGAAATGACTTCCTACCCTCAAACTTCTTATCCTAACACACTCACATGGCCAAGAGGGACTAAACCCACCCTCTGACCAAGCCACTTGCTGCCAGTGGTTAGAATCTAACCATGTAGAAGCCTTCAAACATGGCTTTCAACCATGTATGGAAAGAGAGGAGAGAGGCCATTTTCTCTCCATCTTTTCATTCCAAAACATTCACAAGGTGAAGAAAAGAAGTTGAAGAAAAGAAGAAAGAGAGCATTCCTCCAAACTCTCACAATCATCAATCTGAAATTCGACTAAAGTCAATGGCCAATCTCTTGGCCTCTAATGGTAAAACTAGAGGGAGAGTACTTCTCCTCGAATTGAACATCCCAACTTGTTCTAGAGGTCAAGGTGACCCCAAATAAACCTTCACTAAGGCTCATCTCCATCCGCGAGCTCAAGAATGGTCAAACCCGATAGGAAACAGCCACAAGTTGGTCTCCAAAATGTTAGGTGGGGAGGCAAGCCACCAAATCACAACCACAACTTCCTCCCTTCGAGGCGAAGGTGTTCAGAGCATGGTGACCATCGACAAGTTATGGCTCATAATCAACCTCTATAGCATCTCAATTTGGCCTTTTATGAAGGAATTTGATCCCTAAGAAGATCAAACTGTATAAGTCAATTGCAAATTGATCCTTAATCATTTTGCAATCAAAATCATGTAAAATTTGGACTCATATTACAAGAAATCGATCAGATTCGATGAATAGTGTCTATCTCTCATCGAAGATGAACAGGGAATGATCTTTGCCACCAGTTTCATTTATTTGGAATGGATGGATGAGATCTAGCTGCACAATTTGATTCAATCCTTATAAGAAATCATGTATGAATCAAGACCATTCAATCTCAGATGGTCAGGATCAATCCCATGAGGGCTCTGCTCTTAACAAGGCCACCTCGTGGATCCCGTATGGCGAAATGGCACCACGGCACGTGGCAATGGCACCACATCCATGCCGCCATTTAAAATAGAATTTCCCATTTTAAATCATTAAAATGTTATTAAAAATACTAGAAACTTTAAAAAATATTAATAAACAAAATATAAATCTAAATGCAAATGTGAGCTCTATGGATTCTTCTTAATGAGTAGAATCCATTAAACCCAAAATCTCCAATAAGCTTTTGATAATTTTAAATTAATTTTACTTTAAATAAAATTAATTAAACTTAAATTACTCACAAACCATTAATCTAATTGAGATGAAACTTTAGGGAATCGAAATTGAGGTTAAAATGCACCTTAAAATGTTTTTCATGTTTTATCTCAAAGTAAATCAAAACATATTAAATTTTAAACTCCAAACTTCAATTTTAATGAAATAAATAAGTATTAAATTAAATAAATCATGACAAATTGATCAAATCAATTTAAATTAACATAATAAACATTCATAAACATAAACAAACCAATGAAACTCACTAAAACATAATAAACCACAAAATAGCCTAATTTGATAATTAATTGACATAATTAACATGAACTTAGAAAAATTATAATTAATCAACCAAGTTTCCAAAAATTATGAATGAACCCTCTATGGATGCATTTTTCAAAGATGAATCAAGAAAAATAGAAAAAAAATGAGAATGAGACTTTGAAAGTATGGAATTTGCAAGGAACCCCACTTTCCATAAAAATTTTAAACCCAATTGACCTTTGCATTGGGAATTATTAAATTTATAAATCCCTAAGTTAATATAAATCAAATAATAAAATAGAAAAAATCACAAATCATAAAATCCATAAAAATAGGTTGAAGCACCTTCACCAACATTAGAAAATTTGAGGATAATTCTCCAACATCCTAAATCAAAGATTTTGATTACTTACATATTTAAACTTTAATGAAAATAATAATGAATATTAAGTTTAATTAAACCTTAAAGCTAATAAACTCATAATCAAACAATTAATAAAATTTTAATCCATAATCAATGTAACTTAAGAATGAATTAAGACACTAACCTAAGTGTCGTAGGTGTTGACTTCATGAGCCCCATCTCATATGAGATTGATTTTGATGATAGTAAACACATATTTAAATGCTACTAATCAAGTTAAATTAAAGTGTGCAGAAAAAATTCTTTAGCTCCCCATTCTTCATTTATATCAGAATGTTAAAGCTTTTGGAAATGGACTATGTGAGAATTTTTCTAGGAATAACTATATTAAGGCAAATAAAATTTTCATTAAAATAAATTTATCATTCATTCATTCATTTTAAACCAATCTATTTTAAATTATTCATAAACACTATATTTCAATTTTTTAATTATCCTTTAAAATTATTCATTTTTTGAATAATGTGACCTAAATGCATAAATCATGTTACATTTATTATGCTTCCATGAAAGTTAAATTAAGTTCACATCTCATTAAACTATTTCCATGCTAAAATATATTCATTATCTACTTATTACATCCATATAATCCAATTATCCAAAAATTATTCTTTGTATTATTTTTCTCTCTATTATCCTATTTTCTCTTTCCTATCCTATTTTGCATCCTAAACCTTTTTGGCCGAATTTTTTTATGATTATTTGCTAAATAAATTGTGTGAGAGTTATTCAAATTATTTACATAATTATCCAATATTTTTCTAAATCAAATTTTTTTTTATTTTAATCTTTAATTTGAATTATTTTTGAATTCAAATTAAATATTCCTTTGATTGCATATGCACATTTGAACTCTCCTCTTTATGGAATGTTTTGTTGCTGATAATTTGCTAATCTAGTTGGTTTAATTTTAATTAATTTAAATTTATTTTAGTTAATTTAAATTCAATTAAAATAAGCCATAAAATTATCTTCTTTTTTTCTATATAAATTATATTTTTGAAAACCTCCATTGGCCAATCATATATTTCTTCAAATTCAAATTAATTTCATAATGAAATTTTATTTAAACTCTCCTAAGAGCTGATATATCATCATTTAATCTAAATTAAGAAAATTAAAATAAGTTTAATCTATATTAGGAATGTATCTTGGCCAAAATTTTCATAATTCTATTGGATTTAATTTAAAATGCTCTAAAATAATATATTTCCTTCTTTCATTCAATCAATTTTAATTGATTGATTATTACATGATATTGAATTGAATTCAAATTGAATCCTATCATCAAAACTCCTTGGCCAATCCTATAATGCCAACCCATCTAAATAAAATTTTATATTTTTCAATAATCCACCCTATGCCAAATTTATCCTAAAAAAAATTCAATTGATTACATTGAATTACTTACCACTTGGATTTCCCTCTTCCTTGGCTTGGATGAAATCCATCTCATGCAAATTTAATTTCAAATTGATTGATTCTAATCAATCTTTCTTACCAAATAGGTTTCCCTCCTCACATTTCCTTCGAACCCATCACCCTTCAAATTTATTTTAATTTTATTTGATTTGTATTTTAATTAATTCCAAGTTTACTTTCCCTCCTATTTCCTTCAGTTTGCCCAACCCTATTAACTTCTTATCTTTTATATGCCTCTCTTGAGGCTAGGGTTAACTCCTTCTTGAATTTTCTCCTCTTGGCCGAACCCTTGCAAAACGTTTTCCTTTGGAGATTTCTCTTGGTGAATCAAGTGTTAACCTCATCAACATTCTTTTCTTTTTTTCTTTAAGTGATTGGTTTCAAGTTTGCACAGAAGAACTTGGAGGATTGGCAGATTTCCTTCTGGCCAAAAACTTAACAAGGTGCTTTCTTTTTAGTTTGAGATTTTACATGCTAATTGAACTTGTTCTCCTTCATGGCTTGAGTTTCTTATGCATTTGGTCAATTTGGTTTATGCATAACTTATCTATTTCAATACTTTCTCAAGTTGGCTAGAAGCTTTGTGATTGACTGATTAAAGTGTGTTATTGCAAGTTATTTTCTCTTCATTATTCCTACATGTTCTAAAGAGAGATTATTTTCTTTGCATTTATTTCATATAAAACACTTGTGAGTAACAAGTTTTATTACTTCTAAATCATTTCATATTTTGCATAAATAATAATTTCTTTAAAAAGAGAATTCATTTGAGTTTATGTGTTTTCATTTTGCATATACATATGACATTTCCTAAACTCAAGTCTCTTTATAATCACTTGATTGGCAAAGTTTTTAAATCATCATTGTTCTGCATTTTAAATCATTAATTAAATCACTTTCATTTCAAGTTATTACTTTTTTAAAATCTTTTTAATGTTTATTTCACAACATAAATACTTTCAAGAATAATCATTGCATTCAAATACAAACATTAATTATAGTGAGCTATATTTCTTACTTTTATTTTCAATTGCCTTAATATTGTTGTAGTTGGGTTTTGAGAGCAAAATTGTTTTAAAATTGAGAGCTAGATATGTTCATACTTCTCTTTCTTGTTCTCTTATTGGGTTGTACTTCCTTGCTAAGGAAAGTATGTGTTGGGTTGTACTTGCCCATTTAGGAGAGTACGTATTGGGTTATACTTGCCCATGAAGGAGAGTGCAGGAGATTTATTGTAATCTCAATTTTATTTAGTGAATTTTTAACTTAGGTGGCTAAGCGGGGATGTAGGCCAATTTTGTGGTTTGGTTGAATCACATAAAAATCTATGTGTTCTCTTTCTTTACTATCCTGAACTTTAGTTTTTTGCTATTGCCTTTTTATTGTTTCATTTCACTAAAGCAATATTATTAAGTATTTAAGTATTTATGTTTGCTACTAAAGTTAAAATTAAGTTTCATGAATTTTATTTTTAAAATCCAGTTCACCATCATCCCCCATCTTAGGTGTTATAACTAAGTAACATTAGGGCTAACATAATTCAAATTAAATGAACATGAATTCAATAAACATAATCATAATTCAAACTAAACATTAATGAAAAAAATTTTAAACCAATTAAATCCAAATAAAATAAATCAAATTAAAAACTAAATTAACCAAAAGAAACACATAATCAAATCAAAAGAAATTAAAAGAAGAATCAAATTTTAAAAGAATTAAAATTATAAAACATAATTAAATCCCAAATCATAAATGAATCAAAAAGAAGTTAATTAACATACTTAAAGATCTTAATTAAGCCTTTAGGATGAATTCCATTCTATTAGGAATTAGGATGTTGAAGAGAATGGGCTCCACATAAAGGTGGAATCTATTTTATTCTTCATTCTTGAAAACCTAAACTCCAATTTAACATAAAAGTGAATTTGAAAATGAAAATAAAATCACAAGTCATTAAAAAATTTGAAATTCAAACCATCAAAAAAGGTAAATCAAACAAACTTCAAAATCCAAATTAAAACTAGAATTAGAAAAGCCTAGTCTTGTTCCTTTTCGACTAGATAGTCATGAACCCTAGACTTAGGTTATGTCAATCTATGATACTCTATGATATTCTGTGTTGTGATGTGATGTATGTCTTTGTGGTGTATTATTTTAGCCTACATATTTGGGATAGTTTGCTTGTTAGAATGGAAGGTAGGATGTTCTTTTTATAACTAATGCTATCTTCTGTAGGGGCTGTGCTAAAAAGGACTGCCATTATAAATAAATTATAAATGTTATTTTCTTGTATGTATGCATAAGTCCTTAAGCATAGCTCAGTAAGAAAGGTGGGTTTAACAAGCAGCTAATCCTAAGCTCATATGCTTATAAAATATAACTATTATGTGTTGTTTGTATTCTCATGACATCTATTCTATAGGGCTTAGGAGTTATTTTTAAATTTGAAATGTAAATCTGAGCTTAGAATTAGGTTAAGATCTATAGGGTCTAGGAGAAGTAGGAGTTGACACTACCAACAGATGGTTATAATGGTCACTTGTAAACCGAATGGAGGTCCCTAAAAGGAGATGATACTAAAAAGAAGACCCATAGATCTAAACTATAGTCATAAGGTAGGTTGAATAAGGGCAAAGCTCAGCTGCCCATTTTCTTTTTTTTCTGAGGTGTACAGTGGTACCCGATCGCAATGGCCTTTCTTTAATTTAAATTTGGCTTGACTTATTTTGTGTGTGTAATATAATTAACCTACTTTTAAGTTTCTTTTTGTCTTAAATTTTTTGTGATGAATGCTTAAATGATTAGGCTCTTAGGAAAAAACTCAATTTTTTATCCAACTTAAATCTAATTAACTCAAACACAAAAATAAAGAAACTTAAAAGTTCATATAAATTAAAGCCTTAATAATAAACTATAATAAATAATAAATAATTAGCTCTTGCAAATCATGTAATTATACTGCTCTAAATTTTTTGAATTGGGCACTTCTCCCATTACATATAAGGGGCATCTGACCTGTGAGGACGATCGTCTTCTTGGGGAAGTCTACCTTCTTTTATTGATTTGGCCCATGAGTACTTTTAATTGCATGGCATTTAGACATAAAATGCATACCCAAGATCTTAATAGAATCTTGAGTTAAAATATCTAAAAAGAAAAAAAAAAGTGGATTAGTTAGATGCATTCCATACCCTACATGATCTTATAGATTACAGACTGAGTTTAGATTCTTGGATTCCTATTCTAAAATAAAATAGCTTAGCCATCTTGCATACATGAGAGTTAGCATCATTGATTTAAAAAGTGCTTAGGTGGTGTTATTCGACAGCCCTTCTAGGTTAGTTATAAGTCTAGAAGAGTCAGGGATAGGTTTGTTCCCTCAAGTAAAAGGAATGGCCAATAATTTGCAAAATGGAATTTGGTCAAGCATCTGACTTATGTTAAAAGCACTTATAGACATAAGTTCTGAAGCATCCTACTGGAGTAAGTCTTCAACAATAGGCATTTTTATAATCTTGTGCTGCTAGAATCTAAGCTCTAGATTTCTAAAAAAATTGAACTCAAAATCTAAATTAAATCCCAAAATTTAAAGCCCAATGGTAGGATAGTTGTATTGCCTACTAGGAATCTTAATATCAATAAGTATTTCTTACTTAATCTAGATTGGATTCCAAAATAAGTCTCTTTACTTTGGATCGTTCCTAATTGAAATTCAAAGTTATCACTGTTTTCAAAAACTAGCTTAAAATTCATAGAAATAATAGTTTATTTCTTTAATCGAGAGTATTCTTAGAAAAATACCTCTATTCTTAAGTGTAATTAACTATAAGGACTTGCCCTTATAGGGAACCATGAACCCAATTTAAAATAAACCATGCTCTACTTCCCAAGTAATTCAAGGGAAAACTCTCCAGTACATGAAATAACCATTAGCCTTAAGAGTCTTTTATTAAATGATCAAACCCATTATAAAATAACTTATTTATCTTCTAAGATAATATGTTTACTCCTTAATTATGCATTAGAACACTCAAATAAGAAATTCCTAAATCTTATATGGTGTCATAAAGCTTCCCCATAGAGATATTTTCTAGAGACTCCACTTGGGAATGGTTCCTCTCTACATCTATAGAAATAAGTTGTTATTTCTATATATCAACAAGTGTAGGTGTGCCACTTACAGGTTAGGGGCCTTTTTTCATTGGATACCTCTTGATTTAACCCTTACTTAAGCTCATCCAACATCATGAATTGAGATTCTAGAACTCTTTGTATGCCATAGTTAAATTATTGGCTCTTAGAGCCAACCCCTTTTGAAAGGACATAAATAAAAATAAAATCATTTTTGTTAGGCCTGAGTTTGGTCAAGACAAATTTGATATCATTCCATAATTGAAAAGAAATATTATATTCAATTAATTTTGAAAATTACCTTTAATTTTGAAAAACAATTGCAAAAATAAATTCAAAGTTAAATTAGTCTTTGATTTTTTTACTTTTACTTTGTGCTAAAGCTAAAGACAACCACGACAAGGTCCTAAATTAATACCCTTTGTACTAATGCATTCAAAGGTAGTAAACACATAAGGATGCATATTGAAGCTTGAATTGCATTCTAAAAAGGAATTGACTAAAAAAAAAATTATAAAAGAGGGATAGATAAGAAAAATCATTCTAAAAGAATGCCTTATTGACCTTAGGTGGAGGTTGATTAAAGAATTAAATGTGAGTCTTCTATCCTTATAGAAGGAAATTTACATAAATACAAATCAGCTTTAATCTTAATTGATCTCCATATGTCCACTAGAATTTTAGAAAATTTGATGTGTTTATTGATTGACCAATTATAGGGAGTGACTTGGAGGTAACCCTCTTTTAGACCCTCTAGAAACCTTGAATCATTAAGAGTTTAGGAGATAGTCAAAATAGAAAAATGGCATGATATTGTGAACAAAAAAGACATGATATAATCTCACTTTTGCTACTAATCAATTAAAAAAAGAGAGGGCAGCGAAAGAGAATTATGACTCTCCTGATAAAGTTAAAATGAATGAAATTTAAACCTAATAAATTTAAATCAACTTCTTTAATAAGAGTCATTTCCAATTTAATGATTGATATTTCATAAATAGCCTTAATTACTTTTCAGGACAAATCTTAAAAATAAAAAAATTAATGAAAATCTCAATCCTTTTAAAAACTCATGACCTTAAGATTGGATCCTAAGGGTAACATTCCAATCTCTCAAAGTAAAAATATAAAAATTCTATCTCTAGTAGATTAATTGATGAATTACTTGGAGCTTTGTTAGTCCAAATTAATGATGAAAGCTTTAGTTTTCTTCGCTCAAAAACTAAAGCATTATATGCTTTCATATAAAGTGAATCTAAGGTGAATCCATTACAGTATCATATGACATGCCTAACATTGTCTTGATATCTAGCATAGTGATCAAAGACTTTATTGCAATTTGAGATTATCTTTAATCCTCTTTGTGCTGTAAAGGTTAAGTCGTAGTTGATTTCTTAATGGCACATCTTCTACTTGAGGGTTTTCCTTTAAATGATGATCTTCTAAATGAATAGATCATAACATTAGAAGGTGAACCTAATGCCACTTGGGAGTTATATTTTGATGATGAAGCATCATCAAACAAAAAAAAATCAAAGAATTAAATTCATCTATCCTCGGGAAGGCAGGGTATTAGATTGATTTTTATAACCTCAATCAAAGGAATGATAAGGTATTATTATCATTTATTTGAGCCTTTCTCTTTTGACCCTTTTTGAGAGTTGGATACCAACTTCATGAGGTCTATTGATCCACTGAGGATAGAGTTATACTTACCCTCTCTTTATATCAAAAGGGAAATTATTGGAATTAATATCAAAATGGTAGACTTATACCGCCTCAAATAACATTAAAAAAATTTTAAATAAGTCATCTTAAAATAAAAGAAAATAATAAAAAATATATTCACTTCAAAATTTTAAATATGATGTTTTTCCCATCTTAGAGGAGTTTCTCACAAAATTGAGCACCAAATGCTCTATAAGAAAAGAAGAAAATAAGAAAAATGAACTTTTAAAAAAAAAAAAAAAAAATAACCATTAATATAGGCATTACATATTTGTATAATTTTCCTTCTTTAATTATAAGTAACTTCTTGATGTGGCATTCCAGTATAAAGAAGTTCTAGGGGTATCTTCTGTGATGAAGATATACTACTAAAAACTTATTAATATCTTAATCAATATGCAAAATTCAAAAAGAAAATTTTTAGAATACTCTTTGATTTAGGTGCATAGGTCAATACCAATTGTGAACAACAAAGTGAATATATATTAACCAATTTTGATTTAATTTTTATAAGATGGTGCCATGTGGATTCAATCAAATAAAGAAATGAGTTTTCAATTCAATTAAAATTTAATCTTGAAAACTCAATTTAGAAGAAGAACTAAATCTCAATCATATTATTAATTAAAGATGAAATTGGAGAATTAAAAAAGAATCTAAGGAATTCAAGAACATCTTTAATGCTCATTGATGGTCCTACCCATAACAAATAAAAAATGAATGAAATGAAATGAAAAGAAAATTTTTGTGAAAGGATGTTTATATCGATTATGTAATCATAAGTGTAGAGTTTTTAGTTATGCCATTTTCCTAGTCCTAAATGACCTTACTAAATCTTATATTCAATCAAAGAATTAGATAGTGTCATATCATGTAATATGATCAATCAATTGACTCACATCAAATGTTGCATTCAGACAAAAAGTTGAATGCATCTAGTGTCCTAGTGAATGTTGGATCTAGTAAAAATGTCAAATGTAACATTTTACATAGAATTGGAATGTTATTTGAATGTTGATAAGAGAAAGAAAGGAAGAAAATAAAAGGGATGTAAGGACTATGTCCAAGAGAAAAGGATGGTGTTTGATATTTTTGAGTATGTGGGCATTTTGACTTTAAACTTCTCTTCATCAAAATAAAGTGGTAAGGTTAGAAGTCAAGAATTTCCCCTAACTTAAAATCAATCAGATGCTTGATACTTTATCATCATGGCCTTTGCCATGTTGGGTGTGATCACATGGCAGGTTAAAGAGATATTGGATCCTCTTTTTTAAGAAACCTTATCCTTTGTATGTCAAAGATTCGATTGAGTTTAATTTGATTCCATTGCATGTGGCTTATAGATAAGAGTCATAAGCAAGGAAAGCTATGAACCATTCAAGAAATTGAAACCATAAGTTAGTTTGAAATTTAGTATTATAAAGCCATTACAAGATAAAATTACTAAATAATCTAGGTCCTAACTTTTTCCTCAAAGGCACCCTAACATATTAAATGAATATTATTTAGTTGTGTCTAGAGATCTACATAATCTTTAAGTTTAGGAAGCACTCCTAGAATTGAAAGAGGAATCTAAATTCATAATTGACAAGCTAAAAGAAATAAGTCTGTAAATAGAAATTGATCTACAACATATATTAATAATCTAACTCTTTGAATGATATTGATAAGTTAATCAAGCTATTCTTAAAGTTTAAAAAATACTTTATCTAGAAATAAAATGAAATGATCTTTAGATGTAGCGGTTTATAAGCTTAGACTTGATTCCATTTTAGTAAGCTAAGTTCCTTAACTAATAAGATCAAACTTCAAAAGATGAGCATGATGTTGCTAGACTAAAAGTTAGTCAATGATGGTCTTACATGAGAAGAAAATAATCTTCTTGGTTGGCTTACATCACTAGAACAAGAATAAAAGAAAGGAGAAAGAAGAAGAAAGAGAAAGATCAAATTTGCATGTGCTACATCTTGGGACAACGATAAAATCTTTACCTTGAAGATGGGGTTACAATTACCCATACTTCATTTCAAAATAAAAAAGCTTTCATGCATAAGATTATCCTCATTAAGGATAA
This sequence comes from Cymbidium sinense, assembly GCA_021442155.1. Taxonomy (NCBI): domain Eukaryota; kingdom Viridiplantae; phylum Streptophyta; class Magnoliopsida; order Asparagales; family Orchidaceae; genus Cymbidium; species Cymbidium sinense. The sequence goes on from CM038223.1 coordinate 29,166,288, forward strand.
CTTATCTGATTATTATCAAATCAAAATAATTCTAGGAAAGGGAATTGAAAGCATACGATACAATACTCAAAATCATTATAAGAATGTTACATGTACATATTCAGTCTCAAAATATTGGGATAATTTATCAAAGGGTCATAATTAAGATTACTGATAACCTCACTTTTGATTAAGTGAAGTGTTATATTGAAAATCTTGCCAAAAAAGGTGATGATGAAAATGAATGGATAAGGAAGAGAAAAGAAATGAAACTTCATTATGAAATGAAAATGATCATATTACTACATACAAGTTCCCTAAATATACCTTGGAGGTAATGTCAAGGAACTTGTATTGAAATTTAGAAGGATCAAAAAAATAAACAAAGAAGAATTAATTAAAGCCATTTATGAAATGTCATTCAATAAAACCTTTAAAGAATAATAATTTAACTTTAAAAAATTTATTTCAAACTTATAAGGAGAATATTAATTTCTTAAACAAGTTAACCCTCTCAATTCCTTTATTAATTAGAGATAAAAGAATAAAAAAATTATCTTTAGGAGAATCTAAGAGTTTGCATACTTTGATTCTCAATCACTTTTGATAGCTTAAACGAATCTCTTGATCTTTATTAAATCTAAGAGAATGTCTTATAAGTTATTGATTCATGTCAAATAAACAATAAAAAAATGAAATACATATCCATACCATGAAGAAGAAGATATTTCATTTGAGAAGCAATTTTTAACTTTGGTTTTTACTGCCTAAAGAACTAAAAAGTCACATGCAAGCTCAAAAGGTATAATTCTTAGGTTAATACCATATGATGCCTTGCCTAAAGTGGATTAGATATATTACATGGCCATATGTAACTTTGAGATAAAAAAAGGAGAAACAAATGATGAAATTCTATGCTTATGGCATATTAAGTATTGAGTCTAAAATGTAGACAAATCCTTCTTCAAAAATATACTTTAACACATTGAAACCTTCTCACCAAACTTTTTCATGTATAAGAAGCATTAGAGAAATCAAGAAATGAAAGCAAACTTTCCATCACCTTTAACTAATCAAACTAATCAAGTAAGGATTAAGTCCATGTGACTCTTGCTTATTAGTCAAAAGACTTGAGGATTATGAATTAAGTCATTATGACACATTTTCTTCATTCATATCATCCATAAGTTAGAAGCAAGCCCTTTTTGGCACCTTTCTTATATATACTTTAAGTTGAGAGCAAGCCCTCTGAGGCACCTTTCTCAAGTATTCCTTATGATTTTGCAGTAAGCCATTGTGAACCATTCTCATATGCTTATAGTAAGCCTTTTATGGCATAACTCTTTCTTTCCTTGAGTACGGAGTAAGCCCATTTATGGCACCCTTCCTATAACATCACATAGGATTGGAGCAATCTTTTCTTGGCACCATTCCTATTATTCATAGGATAGCATAAAGTCATGAAGGCACCTTTCATGTGACATAAGCTAGTTAAGTTAGGAATAAGTCATGAAGACCCACTTCTTATTATCCAAACTTTTGAAGATTGGATTAAGTTTTGAAGACCCCTTTCCTCATTCTTAGCTATCTAAGTTGGATTAAGCCATTGAAAGCCCCATCTTAATAGTTAATCATATAGGTGTAAGTCCCAGAGAAGGCATCCTTTCAGATGATAATGTTAGGATAAAGTCACAATGACCCCTTTCCCTATCATACTGGCTATTTACATTAAGAATAAGTCATTAAAGAACCCTCTTCTATTAGCCAACATTTTGAGGATTGGGTTAAGTCATGAAGACCCATTTCCTCTTCTTTAGCTATCTAAGTTGGATTTAACCATTGAAAACCCCATCTTAATAGCTAATCACATAGGAGTAAGTCACACAGTTGGCATCCTTTTAAGATGAAGATGTTAGGATAAAGTAATTAAGACCCCTATCCTATTAGTCAAAAAAAAATATGTGAGGTTTAGGATCAAGTCATCAAAGAGCCCTTTACTCAATCCAAGCTATTTAGGTTGGATTAAGCCATTAAAGGCCCTTTCCTAATAGCTAGTTAAAAACAAATAAGTCCCTCAGTAGGAATTCTTTTTGAAATCCAAGGATAGGAACAAGACATGATGACCCCTTTCCTATCCAATAGGAAATATAGGTTAGGAATAAGTCATGAAGACCCCTTTCATATTAGCCAAAACTTTGAAGTTTAGGAGCAAGTCATTAAGACCCGTCTTCCTCATTGTGGCTACTCAAGTTGGATTAAGCCATTGAAGGCCCTTTCTTAATAGTCAATCAAAAAGAAGTAAGTCTCTTTTAATAGGGATCCTTATAAGGTTAGGATAAAGTCATCATGACTCCTTTCCTTTTCAAGCTACCCAAGTTGGAATTAAGTTATTGAAGGCCTCTTATAAATGATCTAAATGGTAGAATAAACATGTTTAATCATGAATCTAAAGAAAATTAAATTTATTTAGGCCTTACTTAGGTTAATTATCCCACTTGGTCTAAACGGACCTAAATGAGTCCTATTGGGTTCAAATCAAAATTAAATTGAAATCAACTCAATTTGATTATTTAAAATTATTTGAAATGATAATCAAATATAATGCAACCCATCATTAGTTTAATTTGATCAAATTTGTCATTTGACATAAATAAACCCAAACTTAACACAATAAACCCAATTTGGGTCAGATGGGTTCAAATTGAAATAAAATTGAAATCAAATAAAATTAATATCTCTAAATCATCTCACATTTGTAATCAAGAATGATTGGAGTCTATACAAAATTCAATTAAGTCAAATGGGTCATCTAAACCCCAATTGAAATCAAGCTTAAACTAATTAAGGCCAAATTGGTTAAAATAAAATGAAATCTAAAACCAACTCAAATCCTAAAGGAATTAACTAAATAAAAATTTGATAAATCATCAATTAAACTTAATTGAACTAAAAATTAAATTAATTAAACTAAAATAAATAAAGTTAAAACACTTTGAATCCAAATGTCATGAATTGGGTTCAAACCTCCAATCCAATTCAAATGGATTTGGATTCAACCTCAAACTCACATTGTGCTTGATTTGGGTAGCCAAACACTAGCCTAAGGGTTGTGTTGGTTATGCCAAAAGCTATAAGTATAGCCAAAGGGAGATGAGTTTAAGTTTTACTAAGTAAAGATGCCTTTATGATTCATCCTCCTCCCATCATCCAAGCTCCCTTGCATTTTATCTAAGTCATTTTGACCACCTCTTGGAGGATGATTTGAAGGGTTGAAATCAAGTAGCCAGCTTTTTTAAAAAAGAGAAATTGACTTCCTCCATGGGAGATAGAAAAGAAGAAAGCAAGAGAGAACACCCATGAGCACTCTCTCGGCCAAGGAAGGATAGGGGAGGAATTGATTTCCTTCCTTCAAACTTCTTATCCCAACACACTCACAAGGTGAGGGACTACACCCACCATCTGGTCAAGCCACTTGCTACTGATGGATGAAATTAGGCCACCTAGAAGCCTTCATACATTACTCTCATCCATGTATGTGAAGAGAGGAGAGAGGCCCTCTCCTTTCCCTCTTTTCATCCCAAAACATTTACAAGGTAAAGAGAAGAAGAAAGAAAGTGTTTCTCTGACCTCTCGCAGCTGTCAAGCTTAAATTTTGCTAAAGTTGGTGTCCAATCTCTCGACCTCCAATGAGAAAATGAGAGGGAGAGTATTTCACTTTGAATTGAACATCCCAACATGTTTTAAGGTCAAGGTGACCTCAAACAAACCTTCACCAAGGCTCATCCTTGCTGGTGAGCTGGAGAATGATCAAACTCAATGAGAAATGGCCACAAGTTCCTCTCCAAGGAGTTAGGTGGGGAGGCAAGCCACAAAATCTTGTCCACAACTTTGTCCCATCGAAGTGTAGGTGCTCGAAGCATGGCGACCATCGAGTTTCACCACCGATGAGGTATTCATCACAATCCACATCTATAGCATCTTAGTTTGTCCCTTTGTGAAGGGAATTTGATCCCCAAGAGAATCAAAATGTATAGATTGATTGCAAATTGATCTTTGGTCATTTTGTAATTAAAATCACATTAAATTTGGCCTCAAATTGCCATAACTTCATCAAATTTGATGGATGGCGTCCATCTCTCACTAGAGATGAATGGGGAATGATCTCCATCATCCGTTCTGTCTATTTGGAATTTATGGACAATTTCTAGCCACACAATTTGATTCAATCCATATAGAAAATTGTGGGAGAAATTAAGACCATTTGATCTTCGATCGAACGGTCTGGATAAATCCTTCATGGGCGCTCTTAACTTGACTGTTGCGTGGATCCTACGTGGTACCACACCATGTGGCAATGGCATCATATCGGCGTTGCCATTTAAAATGGTATTTCCCATTTTAAGTCACTAAAAAATTATTTAAAATGTTTAAAATTTAAAAAAAAATAATACTTAAAATATAAGTCCAAGAAATGTAAATGAGGGCTCTATAGATTCATCTCAATGAGTCGTATCTATTAAATTCAAAATTCCTAATTAATTTTGGGTAATTTTAGATCAATTTAACTTTAAATGAAATTAATCAAACTTAAATTACTCATAAATCATTAATCTAATTGAAATGAAATTTTGGGTAACTGACATTGAGATTAAAATGCACCTTATGAAAAAGTTTCATGATTTTCTCTCTCAAAGTGACTCAAAAGTTATTATATTTCAAACTCCAAACTTTAATTTTAATGAAATAAATTAGTATTAAATAAATTATATCATGAAAACTTATCAAATCACTTTAAATTAACATGACAAACATTAATGTACTTAAACACACTCAATGAAACCCACTAAAATGTAATAAACCATAAAATACAATAATTTGGTAATTAATTAAATTAATTAACCAAAACTTATAAAAATTATAATAAATCAACCATGTTTTTAAAAATAATGAATGAACCCCCCAAATCATTTCTTATTAAGTAAGCTTAATTTACATTTTAATGAAATATTTAAAACCTTAATTACACCTAATTATGAATCAAATTAAAATGAAACTTTGGAAATATGAAATTGGTGAGGAACTCCACTTGCATAAAAATTTCAAACCCAATTTACCTTTGGATTGAAATTTATTGAATTTCTAATTTCCTATGTCAATATAAATCAAATAATAAATTAAAAAAAATCACAAATCAGAAAATTCATAAAATAACTTGAAGCACCTTCACCAACATCATAACATTTGAGGATAATTCTCCAACATCCTAAATCAAAGAATTTGATCATTGACATATTTAAGGTTTAATGAAAATAATAATGAATATTAAGTTTAATTAAACCTTAAGGCTAATAAACTCGTAATCAAATAATTAATAAAATCTAAATCCATAATCAGTGTAACTTAAGAATGGATTAAAACAGTGTCTTAGGTTTACATAATTTAAATTAAATGAACATAAATTTAAATAAAGATAAAAATAATATAAACTAAACATTAATGAAATAAATTTTAAACCAATTCAATCCAAACAAAACAAATCAAATTAAAAAATAAATTAAACTAAGAAGAAACACATAATCAAATCAAAAGAAATTAAAAGAAGTATCAAATTTTAAAAGAATTAAAATTACAAAACTTAATTCAAACCCAAATCACAAATGAATAAAAAATAGCTAATTAAGATACTTAGAGATCTTAATTAAGCCTTTAGGATGAAGATTCCATTTTATTAGGAATTAAGATGTTGAATAGAATGGCTTATACCTAAAAGTGGAATATATTTTATTCTTCATTCTTGAATAGAATGGCTTATACATAAAAGTGAAATTCAAAATAAAAATATGATCACAAGTCATTAAATCATTTGAAATTGAAACCATCCAAAAAGTTAAATCAAACAAACTTTAAAATCCAAATTGAAACTTTAATTAAAAAGGCCTAGCAAAGACTTTCCACACAAGCCTATTTCCTTCACACACTAGATCACCAGGTCATGGACCCTAGACTTAGGTTAGGTCGATCTATGTGACTATAATATTCTATGTTGTGATGTGATGTATGTCTTCATGGTGTACGATTTTAGACTACATGTCTAGGATTTTTTTCCCATTAGACTGGATGGTAGGACTTTCTTTTTGGAACTAATGCTATCTTTTGTAGGGTGCTATGCTAAAAAATACTATCATTATAAACAAATTATAAATGATGTTGCTTGCGGTATGCTTAAGTCCTTTAACATAGCCCATATGTTTGTAAAATATAATTGTTATGTGCTATTTGTATTTTCCTGATATCTATTTTGCAGGGCTTAAAAGTTATTTTTGAATTTGAAGTGTAAATTTAAGATTAGAATTAGGTTTTGATATATGGATCTAGGACTAGTAGGAGTTGACCCAACCAGTACATGGTTACAGTGGTCCCTTGAGAAGCCCAATCGAGGTCTATGAAAAAAGAAGAAGATTCTGGAAAGAAGACCCATAGATCTAAACTATAGTTCTAGGCTAGGCTATATAAGGGCAGAGCTTTGCTTCCCATTTTCTCTTTCTTATGAGGTGTACAGTAGTACCCGACCACATTGGACTTTCTTTAATTTATAATTGGCTTGATTTATTTTTGGGTACGCAATAGAATCAACTTATTTTTCAATTTTTCTATGTTGTGTTTTGTGTGATGAATGCTTGGACGATTAGGATCTTAAGAAAAACTAAATTTTCTACCCAACTTAATTCTAATTGACTCAAACTCAAGAATAAAGAAACTTGAAACTTCATATAAATTAAATCCCTAGGAATAATTGAAAATCAACAAGAAATAATTAGCTCTTGCAAATCATATAATCATGTTTCTTTAAATTCTTGAATTAGGCACTTCATCCATTGCACATAAGGGGCATCTAACTTGTAAAGATGACAACCTTCATGGGAAAGTCTACTTTCTTTTATTATTTTGGCCCATAACTATTTCTAGTTTGATGGCCTTTAGGCATAAAAATTCATACTGAATACCTTAAAAGAATCTTGAGAAAAAATATCTAAAAAGATAAAAATGTGTATTATTTAGATGCATTTCAAACCCTACATGATCTTAGGGATTTGGGTGAGTATAGGTTCTTAGATTACTTTTCTAAAATATAATAGCCTAGCCATCTTTCATACATGAAACTTAGCATCATTGATTTAAAATGAGCTTAGGTGGTGTTAGCTAGTAGCCCCTCTAGGTGGGTTATAAGTCTAAAAGAGTTAGGGATAGGTTTGTTCCCTCAAGTGAGAGGAATGGTCCATAATTTCTAAAATGGAATTACATTGAGCATCTGACTTATGTGAGAAGAACTTATAGATTTAGGTTCTGAAGCATCCTATTAGAGTAAGTCTTTAACCATAGGAATTTTTGTAGTCTTGTACTGCTAGAATCTAAGCTATAGATTTATAAAAAAATGTCATCTCAAAATCTAAATTAAATCCTAAAATTTGAAGCCTAAACATAGGATAGTTGAAATGCCTACTAGGAATCCCAATATCAATAGGTATTACTTACTTAATCCTGGTTGGCTTCCAAAAACAAGTCTTTTCAGTTTGGATCATTCCCAATTGAAATTCCAAATTATCATTTTTTTTGAAAACTAGCTTAGAAATTCATAGAAATAATAGCTTATTTTTTTTAATCGAGAGTATTCTTATGAATAGGTCCTCCATTCCTAAGATGTAATTAACTATAAAGGCTTTCTCTTATAGGGAAACATGAACCCATTTTAAAATAAACTTTGCTCTACTTTCAATATAGTTCAAGGGAAATCTCTCTAGAACATGAAAGTCCTTTTAGCTTTAAGAGTCATTTATTAAATGATCAAATACATTATATGATAACATATTTATCTTCTAAGATAATATGTTTACACCTTAGTAATGCATTTGATCATCCAACTAAAAGGTTCTTAAATCCTATGTTATGTCATAAATTTTTCCCACATGAGCATCCTAGTATATATAGGCATTTTCTACTTATTCCCAATTGGCTTTCAAAAGAACTCTTTCCCCATTGAAAGCATTCCTTACTGAATTACCACCCTTTTAAAACAAGCTTTGAAATCCATAGAGATGAAAATATATTTCTTTAATCAAGAGTATTCTAAGAAAGATATCATTCATTCCTAAGATGTAATTAACTATAGGGGCTTGCCCTTATAAGGAACTATGAACCCAGCAATAAAATAAACCCTGCTCTACTTCTCCATGCAGTTCAAGAGAAAAATCTCTGGTATATCGAAGACTAATCAGCCTCAGGAGCCCTTATTAAGTATAACAAAAAGATGCTTTCATTATAGGAGAATAAGTCATCTCAAAAGAAAATAAAAGAAAACAAAAAGGAATTTAAATTTATTTTAGAATGTTGATTATAGTGTTTCTGCCCATTCTAGAGAAGTTGCCTACTAAATTAACCATCATAATGCTCTAAAAAATGAAAATGAAAAGAATCATTAATTTAGGCATTACATAATTTTGTAATTGTCCTTCCTTAATTATTAGCAATTTTTGATGTGGCATTCCACTATGTAGAAGTCCTTGGGATATCTTTTGTGATGAAGATCTAATGGTAGGAATTGTTGAATAAAAATAAACATGCATATAGCAGTCAATGTAAAAAATCCTAAGAAATATCTAAAATGCAGATTTCTATTATGCAGAAAGTTGATATGGGTGTGCATCGGTCAACATCAATTATAAACATACATGAAAATGAATATACACATGTCTAATTCTAATATAATTCTGATATGATGGTACCATATGAATTTAAATAAGAAAAGAAAAGGAGTTCTAAACTCAAGAAAACATAATCTTGGAAACTCATTCTGAAAACCTAATCTCATTCATAATGTTGATTGAAATTGATAATTCAAACATTGAAGTGAAATCTTAGGAATTCTAGAACTTCTTTAATGAACTTGGATGGTCTTATCTAACCCAAATTTAAAAAAAAAAAGAAGAAAATAATCATCATTTTGAAAGGATATTTACATCCATTCTATATTCATGGGAATAGAGTCCTCAAGAATATAATTTTGTTTTATTAGTCTTGTAAAATTAAGGCACTACAAAAAGAGAGAAAAGAAGAAAAAGAAAATCCAAAATTTATTTAGTGCCAAACCAAATCTTGCATTCAGCCAAAGAATTAAGAATTGTCTTGCTAAGTAATTTGATCACTTAAAACAAGAAAAGAATTGAGTATGTAAAGTTTTGTAACAAATCTTGTAATAGGACAAAAAGTTGAATGTGTCTAGTGTCTTAGCAAATATTGTATCTAAGAAAACTATCAAATGTAACATCTTACCAAAAGTTGTAATGCTATTGAAATGTTAACAAAAGAAAGAAAGAAAGAAAGAAAGAAAGAAAGAAAAAATAAAAAGGATGGAAGGACTATATCCAAGAGCTAAAGGGTGAAGCCTGATTTTTCTGAGTTTGTGGGCATTTTAAATCTAACTCCTCTATATAAAACAAAAATGATGGAGTTAGAAGTCAAAAGTAGCCTCTAACGTAAAACTGATAAAATAAAATAAATCAATTTTGCATCTTCATCTTTAAATTCAATAAAGGAAGTAAACCTTGAAGGTAAAGAAAATGGATTTGCCTTTTCAGGTATCCCTTTGTCTATCAAAAATTCAATCAAGTAAGAAACAATCCCTCACAAGTGCCCTATAAATATGAGATATAATTAAGGAAAGCTATAAAGTATTAAAGAAATTAAAACTAAGAAGTCAGCTTAAGGTTTACTATTGTAGAGCCATTGTAAGACAAGAATTCCTTAATAGTCATGATTCTGACTTTCTCTTCAAAGGCACTCTAATATATTAAACTAGTATTGTTTAGATGTGTCGAAAGACTTAAACAACCTTCATGTTCAAGATGGAGCCCTAGAATTTGAAGAGGAACTTAAATTCATAATTGGCAAGTTAAGAGAAATAAGTTTACCATAGAAATTAATCTATACTATCATCAATAAGCTCATGCTTTAGTAAGTTAGATATTAATGATTTAATCAAGCTATTCTTAGAGTTTAAGAACTTTTTTATCTAAAACCAAGATAAAGTGTTTCCTTTGTCTCCAGAAGTAACAATTTATAAGTTCAAGATTAAGCTTGATGCTATTTTAATAAACTAAATCCCTTGATCTATGCAGTCAGACTTGATTGAAAAAGTAAGATGTTGCTCAATTAAAAGCTGATCGATGGTGGCTTTACATGGGAAGAAAATATTCTTCTTGGTTAGCTAACATCATCACTGTAAATAGACTATATAATAAAAAAGCAAAGGAAAAGGGTCAAATTTGTAAGTGTCAAATCTTGAAACTCAAACAAGGCTTTATCTTGAAGATAGGTTTCTATTACCCATACTTGAATTCAAAATCAATAAAGCTTTTATTTATAAGATTATCCCCATTCAATGATGACTTATCTGAATATAATCAAATCAAGACAACTATTAAAAGTAAAAAAGCACACAACATTTAGAATCCTTATTAGGATATTCTGCTATGCGGTCGTATTAGTCAATCTCAAACTATTAGGATAATTTACCAAAAGGTCATGATCAAGATTTTTGATAACCTAACTCTTAATCAGGTGAAGTAATATATTAAAAATCTTGACAAAAAAAGAAGAGAAGACAAGAAAATTTATTACTGCTTGAAAATGATCATATCATTATATGTGGATCCCTAAAATATGCCTTTGAGGTAATTTAATGGAACTTCTAGTAGAATTTAGAAGGATTAAAGGTACAAAAAATTAATAAATTAAAGTTGTCTATAAAATATCATTTGAAGAAATCTCTAAATTATGATAATCAAACTTTATAAAATTTATCTCAAAATTATCACGAGAATCATGATATCTCAAATAAGTCAAATTAAACCCTCTAAATTTATTGATTAGGGATAATCAAAAGAAAAACTAATATCAAAAGACCTTTGAAGAATCTAAGAGCTTACTTATCTTGGTTATCATTCATTCTTAAAAATTATATCAATTATAGCTTTAAAAGAATCTCTTAATCTATATTAAACTAAAATCAATAAAGAAAATGATGAGAAGGCCATATAAGCTATAGATTCATATCAATTAAAAATGGAATACATATCAATTGTAGCTTGATTAACTCAAGTTACCACTCATATAAGCTTCATTAAGAAAATACATCATTTGAGAAGCATTGTTTGGCTTTGGTTATTGCTGCTTAGTAACTAAAAAGTCACACGGAAGCTTAAAAAAGTAAATTCCTTAGGTTGATACCATATGACGTTTTGCTTAAAGTGGGGTAGACATATGATAAAATTGTTTATAACTTTGAAATGATTGAAAATGAATGATGAAATATTATGCCTATGACATTAACATATTATACATTGGGTCCAAAATGTGCCCAAAGCTTTCTTCAAGAAACAAATTCTTCAACTCTTTGAAATTTTCTTCACCAAACTTCTTCATGTGTAAGAAGCATTAGTGGAACCATATAATGGAACCAATTCATTCCAACACCTCTCACTAGTTAGACTAATTAGGTTAGGATTAAGTTCATGTGACTCCTACTTATTAGTTAAAAGACTTGGGGATTAAGAATTAAGTCACTAAAGACCACTTTTCCTCACTCATACCATCTATAGGTTAGTATCAAACCCTTCAAGTCACCTTTCCAATACGTACCTTGAGTTGGGAGTAAGCCCTCCATAGTACCCTTCTACTATCTTTTTTATCTTTGGGGTAAGCTTTTGTGCATAATTGCCATAGGTTTTGAGCAAGCATTTCACGACACCATTCTTACTATTTATAGGATAGGATTAAGTCACCAAGACCCCTTTCTTGTGAATTACACTATTTAGATTACGATTATGTCATCAAGACCCTTATCATATTAGTCAAAATTGAGGTTAGGAATAAGTCTTCAAGACCACTTTACTCCCTCTTCACTATTTAAGTTGGATTAAGTCATTAGAGGCTCCATCTTAATAGTTAACCAAAGAGGAGTAAGTCCCTTAGTAGGCATCTTTTAAATGATAAGGATTTGGATGAATTCATCAAGATCTCTTTCCTACTAGTCAAAATTTAAGGTTTAGGATTAAGTCATCAAGACCCTTTTCCTTAACCTAAGCAATCTAGGATGGATTATTCCATTAAAGGCCTCATATTAGCTAATTAGAAAGAAGTAAGCCGCTCAGTAGGCATTCTTTCTGAAAGATAAGGATAGGATTAAGTCACCAAGACCCCTACTTGTTAAATAGACTACATGGTTAAGATTAAGTCATCAAGACACCTTTCCTACTAGTCAAAAATTTGAGGTTTAGGTTAAAGTCATTAAGGCCCCTTTCCCTCATTATAGATATAAAAGAAAGAATTAAGTCATTGAAGGCTCTTTCTTAATAGCCAATTATAAAAAAGTAAGTTTTATAGTAAGCATTTTTTCTAAAAGATAAGGATAGGATTAAGCCACTAAGACCCCTTCCTTAAATAGAATATATGGTTAGGATTAAATCACCAAGCCCTCTTTCATATTAGTAAAAAATTTGAGGTTTAGGACTAATTCATTAAAGGCCCCTTTTCCTCATTGTAGCTATTTAAGGAGCTAAGCCATGGAAGGCCCCTTATTAATAGCTAATCTTATCGGAGTATGTTCTCTAGCAAGCATCCTTGTAAAAAAATTTTGGATAAGATTAAGTCATTATACCCCCTTTCCTTTTTTTTAAGCTATCTAGATTTGAATTAAGCCATTTACAACCCCTTCCTATTAGCTAAATTTTATTAGATTAGGATTCAAGTTCTTGTGCCCCGTTCTCTAGCTCAAAACAAAAGATATTAAGGAGTGGAAATAAGTCATTGAAGGCCCCATTCCTATGAACTATTTATGTTAGGAACTAACTCCATGTGACCCTTACCTATTAGTCAAAATCTTAAGAATTAGGAATTGAGCTGTTAAAAGCCCCTCTTCCTTAGCTCAACAATTTAGGTTGGAATTAAGTCTTTAAAGACTCCATCCTAATAGTTAACTACATAAGAGTAAATCTCCTATTAGTATCTTTTTCTGGTTAAAATTCACATGGTTTGGTTGGGAGTAAGTCTCCATGTTGGCATGCTCTCCAACTATTATCTCTAGATAAGAGTAAGTATCCATAGTAACATCTTTTTTAGAAAAATTTCTCTATTAAGTCTATGTTAGGATTAGATTCCTCATTGAATCTTTTCCAGATAACCCCCACCCTTCTTTAAACTTAGTGGATCTGAGTTTCTAAGAATAAATCATTTTAAATCAAAACAAATTTAGGCATATTTTTGCCTATCTTTCATAATTAAATTCAAATAAAATTTGAAATCAAAACCAAAACCAAATCCAAACTCTAAAACAAAACTCAAATAAATTAAATCAAAAATTAAAATTAAATCTAATGAAAAGCATAAAATCATTCCATAAACATAAATGGATTTAAAACTAAATCTAAATGAAGGTTAAAGTTGGTAATCCATTTGACATAGAGTTGACTTATGTGGGTCCCACCAAGTCAAGGTCAACCCACCAAATTTTGACCAAATTAAGTTATTACAAAGACTCAAAATCATTAAATAAGTATGGTAAAACATGAATCAAATGATTGTCAACCCAATAAGGCCTTCTTTGGGCTAATTAGATCACTTGATTTAAATAAACCCAAATGAACCTTATTAAGATGAAAATTAGAACTAAATTGAAATTAATCCAAATAAATTACTTAAAATCATTTGGGAATCATCATTGAACACAATCCAATTAATCATTAGCTCTAATTTGACCAATTTGGCCATTCAACCCAAATTAGTTCAACCCAACCCATTATGCCCATGTTCAATTTAAATGTATCAAAATTGAAATCAATTTCAAACCAAATAAAATTAATCACTCCAAATAATTCCACACATCTGATTAAACATGATTGGAGTATAAACATATTTAATTGTGTCAATTGATTATTTCACTCAATTGAACTTAATATAGCCCATTTAAATAAAAATGGGTCAAATTAAAATAAAACCAAATCAAACCTCACATGGCATGGAGTAATTGAACTCCATATTATCTATTATATAATCAACACTAATTAGAACTCAAATATAAATCCAAATGCAATTAAATCAGTCAAAATTATTTTAAATCCAAGTGGAATTAAACTAAGTCCAATCATAAAACCCAATTCAAATGGATTTGGGTTTGACCTATGATTCAGCTTGGTTTGACTTGGCTAACCAACAACCAATCCAAATGAATGTTGTGGTGGTGCTAAAAGCCAAAAGAGATCATGTGAGATGAATCACAAGGGATGAGGTTTAGCAATTGCAAGAGAGAGAGAGAGAGAGAGAGAGAGAGAGAGAGAGAGACCCATGTGAAGAAGTCATATTGCATTTTCTCTACTACACACCTCATCCACCTTTTCACCATAACTGATTTGGACCCTCTCCAATCAGTTGACCACCCCTTGGAGCTAGCCTCCAGAGTGAAAGTCACCATGGCAAATCCAATTTCTCCTTCTCCATGGGAAGCTCATGGCCAAAGCAAGGAAAGGAGGAAGGAGGCTCCCTCACCTCAAGGGACGCAACCCAACACACTCACAAGGAAAAGAGAGATCAAACTGATTCCTCTGGCCAGAGCTCTCACCATCAATGGCTAGATTTTGGCCATCCCAAATCTTCTTCCATGGCTCTTGGTCATACATGGAAAAAGAGAAAGGAAGCTTCCTCTCGGCAATCATAGCATACCTACACACTCCTAAAGTGAAGAAAGGAAGAATCGAGCTATTCACTGGACTCCTTGCCATCGATGAGCCAAGAATTGGCCAAATCTAGTAAGTAGGCTCTCAACCAAACATAGAAATTGGGGAGGACCATTCCTCCCCCTAAATTGACCCTTATTACAAATTTTATGGGCAAAAGTGAACTCAATTGAGCCATTGCCTGACACTATCACTACTGGTGAGCCAGAGAACTATCAAACTCAAGGAGGATGGGTAGGGCTTGGTCACGATGATTTATGTTGAGTTAAGCGGAGATTTATTCAACAAAGCTTTGTTATGTTGAGGCAAAGGAGTACAAAACAATTTATCCATCGAGGATCAACACCGGTGAGGTACAAGCTCTAACCAACCACCCCTATGCATAGCTTGGTCCTTTGTGAAGTTGAATTAACCTATATTGAAATCAAGCTATTAGATGGATTGAAAATTTATCCTTGATTGATTTGCAATTAAAATGGCACTATTTCATCTCTTTGATTGTCAAAGATAATCCACTAAGGGCAAATGGTCCTTGATCATCTAGTGGAGAAAAGAGCGATAATCTCCACCGTCTGTACCTATTATTTAGAATGGGCGGCTTTGATTTAGTTGAACTACTCAATTTAATATTTTTAGAAAATTGAGATCGAATACATTCTATTTGATTCGTAATTAGATGGCTCCAATCAATCTCGCATCTGTTTCACCTTTTGAAGTGGGATCTGCATGGATCTCGCATGGTCTAGTAGTGTTTTACCATGTGGAGCCAACATGGATAACTAGAAAAGTTGATTTTTCTCATTAAAAATGGGAAAAAATCACCAAAACTTCAAACAATCAACGAAAATAAAATACTAAACTAAAAAATACAAATAAGGGTTCTATGGATTCATCTTAGAGAGGAGAATCCATTAAACCCAAAATCTCCAATTTTTATTGGGAATTTTTGGGTAAATGAGAGTTTAAATAAAATAATCAAACTAGAATTAAACTCAAACTTTCAATCCAATTAATTTCAAACTTTTGGGAAATGAAATTATGGTTAAAACACACCTAAGATAAATTTTTTAGGATTTATTGAAAAGTAATTCAATGGATATTAAATTTTCAAGCTATGAATATTAATGTCATAAAATTATAGGAAAATATGAGATTAACTCAAATCATCTTAATAAACTTTAATGAGTTTAAAAATATCATTAAAACTCACTACAAAATCATAAATCCCAAAATGAACTAATTAAGTAATTAATTGAATTAATTAATTCAATTAAATTGTTTGAATTTTGAAAAATCACAACAAATCAACTAAATTTCCAAAAATTCTAAATAAAGAATCCATGGATACATGTTTCATAGAATAATTCAAGAAAATTAAAATCCTTTGTGAACTCCTTTTAGTTTAGGCTTAATTTAGGTATTATTGAAATAATTAAATTAATTAGTACCAAGATATACTAGAAAAAAAAATAATTTCAATCCCTGCCATAACGGAGACAACTGCCCAAGGGAGTTGAGGGGGGAGGGAGGTTAGCTGGTTGAGCGGAATATTTATGAGGCAAAAAGAACCGCCCCACTAATAAAAAAATCTTATAAAAATGTAGGATTGTCCTTAGGCTACTTCTTCTTTTCTCCTACTCTTACTTTCTCACAACTCTCTTACTAGAACTATAAGGGGACTTTCAATAGTAGACGTTCAGTGATTGTTTGAGGACACTTTCCTCCTACACAACATCGAAGCCAAGTTCGTCACTACAAACTCCATGTAAAATTCGTAAAATGCTATTTTATATGAATTTCTCTCTTAGGAATGATATTTTGTAAGATTTCCACCACCAATCTTAGATCTAGTGGCAAATCAAATAACGTATCTCCATCTATGTTCGATCTAAAGTGACAAGAATGCCTTCATACCCCTAAAATCATAGAATTTAGAAGAACCTCCGCTATTAAATTTAGTTTTGGCATGAGAAGAAAAAAGACATCCCTCTGCTGATCTTAAATCTTAAATAAAAGAGAATTATATTAAAAACACGAGAATCTTGCATTGCTAAAGTGTTACTTTGCCAACCTTTTCATAAAAATTGCAAGAATACACAAGAATTCTTGTTTGATATGTGCATTTTTGTCTCACGATGCTATGGCATAAAGCCTAGTGCCAAGGTGTTGTCCTCTCGGGAATAAAGTCCTTGGTGCTCTGTTTCATAGCGTTATGGCACTGGATACTTAGCATTGAGGCACTATGCTTTTGGGTTTCATCTATTTAACATAGTGACATTACCATAGTGCTGAAGATCCATGTTTACAAGTCTTTTCTATCATTCAACATAATTCTCGTGTGAAATAAAAAACCTCCCTCTCTTGATTTTATATTCAAAACAAGGGAGAAGAGTGCTAATGAACTAAAAAAAATGTTTGTCTCATAACTTTAAAGTGCATGTACGCCTATTAGTTATCTTGAATGGAATTTTGATCGCACTGTGGGACAATACCCTCAATTCCTAGGCACTGTTCAAAAACATGACCAATAATTGTAACTCCAAGGTGCTAACCATGCAATGCCTAGGCGCCATATTTTTTAGCGCCAAGTCATTTAGCATAAAATAAATTGAAATTACCCACATGGCCCATACATAATAATAATTTCCTAAGTCCATTTCCTAAGGATACTTCATAGTTTAATACAAAAAATGATGAATCTAAATCAACCATATGTGCTCCGACATATGCATAAAATTTCAAATTAAATGAGGATGCTGCTCAGGTTAAAATTCCTGGTTGGGTTTCATGACTAGGTCTAGGCAACCAAAAACTAATCATTCCCCGATGATTGTTGTGTTGATTAAATATTCAACTAGTGGAGTTATTTTAAAACTTGAATGAAGTCTATCATTCAAAATATCTTAAAGTAAATAATCATCAATCCATCCTTCATCATTTGTTAAGGATGATAACCTAGGAAAACTTTTATCACAAAAGAGCCAATGTCAAATTAAATATATCACCATGTTCATACACAAATAATCTCATACTAATAAGGATGTGGCCTATGTCCTTTATCTCTGATTCTTCCACCAAAAGACACCATATAAAATGTAAATATGACCAGAACACTCTGATCGGGTGGCTTGGCATCCATAAAGCTCCACTATATTTTGGTCACGATAATTGCATATATTGGCTTTGCTTTTTGAGCCATGAATTATGGAATATATTTAATAGGAAAAAAGCCTTCTAGTAGCTCAGGTTGTCTTAAATTTGTCATCTTAGACAAATATCACCCCAGGTCTACAAGAACACCTTAGACAACTAAACCCATGACTACTGACAAGGATTCATCGGCCTAGTCGAGTCAACTATTTCCCCTTGATTAAGTAGACTAGGGACCATGATAACTGAAGAATGATGGAACAATGAGATCTTAATCGGTGCATCATCATTCCCTCTAACATATGCTTTAAGTTAAAAAAGAATTATAGCTCCATTTTATTTTGTATTCAAAGATGTGTAAGCCAAATCTTCTTATTCGCCATGCAAAGTCTACCTACCTAGACAGTCATCTATGCCATACTACTCTAATAGACACCGTTATATATCAAAAAGATATGTTTCCATTATATATCAAAAGGATATGTTTGTTTCCAACCTTAATCGGGAGTTCCCTCTTACTGTAGCAACAGGGATAATTAAAGGGCACTGGAATTCAAAAGGCATTCAATAAGAGAAAGAGGTCGAATGTGATCATTTCAAATGACCCCAACCCTAAAATCCTGAACATAAAAAGAGGTTCCTTCTTTTATAAACTTTGAAAGGAAATTCCAACTACTTTTGCTGAGAAAAAGATGTCTTTCAGGCCCAACTTGAAGTTGATTATCATCAATCCAATCAACAGTGCATTAAGGGAGCATACTACCCCACATAGTGCTATCCTTCAGAAAAAGTTCAAACATGAAACTTCTTCCTCATGTAAAAAATGCCCAGGAGGGCTCTTAGAAAATCTAATGATGATCGTAGAGTTGTTGGATTTCCCGTTCATGTCGAACAACAACACAACCCACTTCTGGAAGCAAATATACCCACCAACAATAACTTTGATCTATCCTGATGGGTCAGAATAAATAGCTTAGGAGGACTATAAAAAAGAATTCTTGGATATACACATCCCAGTCCATAGAATCAACCATAGAAGGAGCAGACCATTTCATCCAAAACCTACAAAGTTTTGAGGCCTGTTAAAAATAGAGACCTTCAAACAAGAACCAAGAAATTAGTGAGCGAAGTTACCAACCCAACAAATTCCCACCCTAAAAGAGGTGGGAATATTTAGAAATACCATGCTTATTTGTAGCAAGACTCAAATAATATAAGAACTATAGTTGGTGAACACCGACAATGAACTCTTAGACATAAAGACACTAACTGGTCAGTTGTTGGAAGGTCTTGCCAGCCATCATAGAAATCTGATGAAAATAGGGTGTGACATTTAAGATATATTCCTATAGAACCACTACTAGAAGGTCCCGATCAATTTGGGTACCAAAAGAATCACAAGTCATCAATGATAAGCTAACCCCACAAGATGACAAAGGAACAGACTCTTCTATCATCAACAGGAAAATTTAGTCTGAAAAGTGCCGACTAGTGGATGATGACATGGATGACAAACTTTTCTATGAAGATGAAGATCTCTTAACCAAAGAAGAACAATAAAATTTTGGTCTCCAAAATACTGAATACATTGATCACATGAAGATTGATGTTTTTCATATGGTTGACATGTGTCTACAAAATAAAGTCATGGTACCCAAACATTAGAATCAAGAAGAGAAACCAAGGAACACAAGCCACTAAGAGCCCAGAAGAGAAGCGCAACTATATTGGAAGTGACTGAAGAGTTAATAGACATTGAAACAACGTTACAATAGTTGATGGGTTCCCAACTTCAAAGGAGAGATCAAAGAAATCAGCCAGCTCAATAATCAGATAAATAAAATAAGTGGGCTGATGAAAGAGCTATATGGTCAACTCAACCTCTTAGCAACTACAACACAACAGATACTTTCAAGAATTTTTTTGGAAATGAATAATATGATAGTTGAAATGAGAGGTGTACAAAATGGTTTGCCTAATCTACCAACAACTACAAAACAAAAGCATGAACCTCCAAGAGAAACTATAGTGAACACTTATCAAGAAGCTTATGTTATCAATAAATCCCAAATAGAAGATCTCATCAATCAAAAGGTCAAAGTAGTGATAGCTTTAGAAACCTCTGAGCAATTAATTGGAAAAGGCTGCTCGTATCCAACTGAATACCACCAAGTGTAGTACCCTAAAGGGTATGTTGTATTGAAGTTTAATACCTTTTCAGAAATGGAAAACCTGGAGTAGCACTTAGCTCAATTTAAAGCATCATGTGAAAATACTTGAAGAAATGATGCCCTACAGCTAAGACAATTACTTAGCAGCCTTACACACACAACTTTTGAATGGTATGCTAAGTTACCTAATGACTCAATAAAAACCTTCGTCGAGCAAGAAACACTTTTAGTTAAGAGATTAGCATGAGCTATAAAGAAAATAATAATTGTAGATCTCACCTTGGAAAAGAGAAGGAAAGATGAGAGTGCTACCAAGTGTATTACTAGATGGAGAAATCTAAGCATGAGATTTGACTAACAACTCAAAGAAAAGCATGTAGTATGACTCCTCATGGAGAATATCAATGATCAAATGGTACCATATCTAGCTATGGCTACCATTAAAACATTCCAAGAATTACTTGATTTTCCAATTTCAAAAGGTTTCCTAAATAGAATGGGATAATATTTGTTATGACAATAATAACCCCTTTTGGAAAAGGGAAACAACCAAAGTTTGGCGACTTAAAAAGAAATGATGTGAATATAAGCATTCATATTCATAGTGGACAAGAAGGCAAATGGACATGGAGCAAGCTCACGACTAGTTGTATCCTCGCAACCAACAGCGAAGCTGGTATAGAAGAAAAAAAGGATTACCCTTCAAGAGAAATTGACTAAATATTACTCAGTCAAATAAGAATGTACTGCTAAAATTTTTAACCATGCCTAATGTTGGGGTTATAGTTGCTAGAGACACAACGTCCAGACTAAACCTTAAAAGTCTACTAAAATAATATTAAATTATAATGTTCTGGCACATTTATGTAAGCTCCCAGCTTTATTTAGTATGTATGATGCTCTCTTTTTGTCCAAAGAAATATGTGAGACAGTAATCAAATCTTCTAAAACTCAATATAAAATGAAGCATTTTTTGTTGAAGAAAAATTAAAAGTGGACTTAACCTCTCAAAACACAACAACCATCACATTTAGTAAGAATGAACTGCTATTAGAAATGATCGAACATAATCTTCCATTTTATGTTATAGTTAAAAAGAATGCTATTCAAATAAAAATGGTATTGATTGATCCAAGTGTTTCAGTCAGTCTTATAATAATTAAAATGCTATGAGCACTAGTTTTAGATGCTCACTACTTCGATAAAAGTACAATATTCCAAAAGGATTTAATGAATAATGAAAATAAACCTTAGGGTATCTTGTACTACCCATATGCTTCTAGAAATTATACAAAGAAGCTAAATTCCATGTGAGCAAAGCCTAAGTTGTTTACAAAGCATTTTTTATAGGTCATGGATTCATGAATTCACCACTGTGCCTTCAACTCTTCATCAATGTATGAAGTATATCCAAAATGGTGAAGAGCATCAAATTGATGGTGACATGAATCTATTCTTTATACATGAAATGAAGATCTATGATGATGTTGAGTACTTCATGCCTAAGAAAGTAGAGGTAGTTAAAGCTCAAAAATAAGTGGCTCCACCTATTAAACTAATACTGAAAGGTGATATCTCAAAGGGTAAAAGTACTAGTGTATCAAAGTAGTCCAAAGTAATTCCTCATCTTAGTAGCGATACTGAAGACAATAAAGATGAGTTGGTACTTTATCCACTTAAGCAAAACTTAGTTAGCCAAAGGTTATTATAAGCTAGTACTAGAATGATAAAGTAATTAGAGAAAACTCATATTTCTCAAATAAGGGTACCTGAATCCTAATTATCTATCAAGGTTTTGAAAATAACTATAATGCCGAAAGCACACATAAAAGTCTTAATAGCTTCAAGACATGAGAAAATAGAACAACTAAAAACTTTCAATGTCTTTCCTAGAAGAGGCCATAATGAACTTGGAATTCTCTTTCACAAGACATAAGAGTGAACGTCAAATCCTACATAACTATTGTTGGAAGAGGGTGATTTTGAGGAAGAAGATATTTCAATAATAATTCCTTTGTACTTCTCATCAGCTCTAAAGAAGTTAATTAAAAATGGCATCCAACCTATACAATCAAGCTTACAAGATTGGTTGTTTAAGAAGCTCTAGCATGTGGATAATGTCCAAAATCCCATAGGATATGGAAAATTCACCACATGGGGATATGGATATATTGCTTTTGCATCTCCCTCAATTAACTCATGCTATGCCATATCCTGCGAAGAAGAAGCTCCTAAGGAAACTACAAAAATAAAAGAATATTTAAAATGAGAATATACTTGAAGAAGAACTAATCATTGACACAAAGGAGGTTCTAAAAGAATTTGAGGAAGACAATCAAGTCACCATCAATAAACTCTAGAAAATTAAACTTGGTACCAAAGAAGAGCCTAGACCAACCATTGTTAGTGCTAACCTCACATCAGAAAGATTGAGGAAATTAAAAGCACTACTCTATGAATACAAAGATTATTTTGTATGAAATTATACTGAAATGCTAGGCTTGACACGTTATGTGGTTGTAGATAAACTTGCCATTAAGTCTAATGTACAACCTATAAAGCTAGCACCAAGGTGAATGTGATTAGAAATTGAAGAGAAAGTAATTACTGAAACCAAAAAGCTAATCAAAGTAGAATTTATTCAAAAGAGAAATACGCTGACTAGATTGCCAATATTATCCCAATAAGAAAAATGAATGGACAAATTCATGTTTGCATTGATTTCTCGGACTTAAACAAAGCATACCCAAAAGATGATTTCCCATTGACCAATGTGGAGGTCATGGTGGAAAATACTTCCAACTATGATGTTTTCTTCTTCATAGAGGGATCATTAAGCTATAATCAAATTAAAATGGGTCCATAGGATGAAAAGAATACATCCTTATGCACACCAATTAGCATATATTGCTATAAAGTGATGCCATTTAGCTTAAAAATATCAGTACTACATAGCAAAGGGCAATGACCGCATCTTCGATGACCTCATACATAGATATGTAGAATGTTATATCGATGATTTAGTTGTCAAAAGAAAAAATCAAAAAAGAGCACATAAATGACTTAAGAGTTGTATTCAACAGAATTTGAAGTTTCAACTTAACGATGAATCCATTGAAATGTGCATTTGGTGTGACTACTGAAAAATTCCTAGGCTTTATTATGCACCATAGAGCGATTAAAATTGATCCTTCTATAATAAAAGCAATAATAGCAATGCCAAAGCCTAAGACCTTAAAGTATTTACACTCACTATAAAGTAAATTGGCTTGCATTAGAAGATTTATTTTCTATCTTTCATGAAGATTCAATCTTTCTTCTGGTTAATGACAAAAAATGTACCTTTTATATGGGATGATGCTTATCAAGAAGAATTTGATAGCATAAAATAATATCTGTTGCATCCCCTAATTTTATCAACATTAATAACTGGAAAGCCATTGATATTTATATGGTAGCCTTAGAAGAATCATTAGGAGCTCTATTAACACAAAAAATAAAGTGGGGAAGGAAAATGCCCTATAATATATAAGTCAATGCTTAATAGGAGTTAAAATAGAATATTCTTCTACTAAGAAGTAGTGCTTAGTATTTATATTCTCTACTCAGAAATTGTGGCACTATATGTTATCACATAAGATAACGTTGATATCTAAAGTCATCCCTCTTAAATTCCTTATGACTAGACCTACCTTCACTGGTCACTCAGCTAAATAATCAGTTCTATTACTTCAATTTGATATAACATATGTCTCGCAAAAGGTTATAAAAGGAGAAGCTTTGGCTGACTTTATAACCCCTCATCCTTACCAACAAACTCTCCACTCAATGATAAATTGCCAGACATACAAATCTTTGATGTGGAAAAAGCTTAACAACCATCAAAATGGGAATAATCATCGAAATAGGAATAACCATCAGAATAGGAACTCTAGTTTGATAGGGCCTCATCAATAAATCCAGCTAAACTATGTGGTCTACGTACAGTATATGTCAAAATTAGCCTAATATTTGTAACACTACAAGAAGGTATTCTTCAATATTCTTATAGTCTGATAGAACCTTGAACCAACAACAAAGCCAAATATGAAGCATTAATTGTGGGTCTAGATCTATCAATTAAAATGAAAATTAAGAAACAACATACATAATCTGATAAATAATTATGGTTTTCAAGATAAAAAGCTTGAGTTGGAAATTTATCATAAGCATATCTTAGAACTTCTAAAATAACTCCCTGAAGTGATAATCACAAAGGTTTCATGTTAAGATAATGGAAAAGCCAATGCATTGGCTAAATTAGCTAAAGAAATGATAGACTCTCAGAGAGAGCCATTTAAAATAATAGTCCAAAGTAGGATAGCATTAGCATCAACCCTCCTGTAAGCTTTTGAAGTTGAAAACCAAGATATCTTTATGATAATAGAAGAAGAAGACTAGCGAGAACCATTCATCACTTATCTTAAAGGAGGTGGATTGCCAAAGAATAAATTCAAAGCTCATCAAATTTAATAAAGAGCATTGTGATATGCTCTTATGAATGATATATTATATTGATGCTCATTCGACCAGATGTGGCTCCGATGCTTAGGACTAGATTAATCCATAACAATAATGGTTGAAGTCCATAAAGGATTATCTGGTGCACACCAATAGACATAAAATGAAAATAAAAATTAAACAAATGGGATATTAGTGGCCCAACATGGTTCAGGGCTGCATTAACCATGCTAAAAAATATCATTAGTGTTAAATACATGCCACATTGCACCAGACACCTAATGCTTTACACCCAGCAGTAGCAACCTAGCCCTTTGAAAGTTAGGCAACTGATATAATTGACTTTATAGATTCTGCATCATCTAGGGGACATCACTTCATTCTAACCACTATTGATTACTTCTCAAAATGGGCGAAAGCAATCCCATTAAGAGAAGTAAAAATAGACAATGATAGTAAAATTCTTTCGAGATCACATCATCTATTCATTCAATATACCTCAAAGAATTATATCAAATAATGGCACAACCTCCAAGAATGTTAAAATCTATTACTTCATTAAGAACTATAAGATAGATTGGCGATATACCTCAATATACAATCCAAGTCCTAATGGTATTGTAGAAGCATTTAATTAAACATTGGTTAAACTTCTCAAGAAAATTCTCTTTAAAAATAAAAAGGAGTGGCATGATAAATTAATGGAAGCATTATGGCATACCAAACCACATACAAAACTACAATGCAAGTAATGCCATACTCTTAGTCTTAAGACCAGAAGCAATACTGTCTCTTGAAGTGGAGTTACCTTCACTTCGCATAGCATTTCAAAATGACCTTACAATGTAAGAAAATATCCAACACAACTCGAAGAGCTTGAAAATCTAGATGAAATTCTACTACGAGTCCACAAAGTCTAGAAAATATGATCCAAATTGGGAGGGATCTTATATTATCAGAAATGTATATGAAGGTGGAGCATATCATCTTATCGATGCAAAAGGTATTAGACCTATGCCCTCTATAAATGGACAATATCTAAAAAGATATTACTCATAACTATGAAAGAACAACTTTCATTTCAATGAAAAATTTCCTTATTAACTTGGGAAATTTTATATATACTACAAAGCAAGATCCCACATCAAAAGAAAATGTTATCTAATCAAATAAATTTATATCAGATCCATCATGCCCAAAGGAGCCAGATATAAATTTATAACTAAAATCATCATGCCTGAAGAAGCAAGATTAGATCCATCATGACCAAAGGAGCCAAATCCAAATTTATAAATAAAATGCATCATGCCCAAAGGGGCCAGATCATATCCATCATGCTCAAAGAAGTCAGATCAGATCCATCATGCCCAAAGGGCTAGATCTAAAGTTTAAATTAAGATCCATCATGCTCAAAAGGGCCGGATTAGATTCATCATGCCCAAAAAGGCTAGATTTAAAATCCAAAATTTTGATTTCAACATGCCCAAAAGCGGACAGATTTAAATCCAAACCTTGAGATTAATCATGCCCAAAAGGACTAAATCTAGACCTAAACTTAAATTCAGCATGTCAAAGGGATAAGATTTAAGTCTACATATAAAGGGTAGGTTTAGATATAAAATTAGATTTAAAAAAGAGATTACTTAAACTCTATGACACTAGAGAATATTAAATCAAAATTCATAAGTATAGTCCACTTACAAATGCAAATATTACTACTTTTTGATGATACTAGTGATATTTATATGCTTCTTGTGTTTAAATTTACTATACTTTAGTTGTAATGTTTACTTGGAAAAGTCTAAATGAATTGCCTCTTACTGAGCCTATTGAGGAGTAGATATGGGCCACCATTGAAGCCTGCGATCAACATAGTTTAGTCAAGTTATAGGATCAATTAACATTGCATGAAGATATATTGATGGGCCAAGATTTTATGAGGATTTGTTTACATCATCATCATACATTCCACCATCTACTTCAGAGTTGCCATCATATCATGATCCAACTGATTGGGTGATCAATTTAAAATTAAGACATCTTCATGATATTTCTTTGGAGTGAGTCACATATTGTATTAGTTTAAGAGATAATGATATACTTCAATCAGCTGAAGATATAACTCTCTATGGAGGCATAATTTGATTATTCAATAAATACATATTGCATCATGAAGTAGAAGATTGGAACTTGAAATTAGTATTTGGTACACTTTTGACAGTAGTTAGTGGAAATGTATTATGGGCATGTTGTCACTTATAGATGCATGGTGATGTTTTTAAAAAAGCAAGCATATATTATGCAGTCAACATATCACTCTTTAATTGCAGCCATCTAACTTTTACTTGGATCTGAAGTATCGTAGAATATTAGGATAGGGCCACTAATACCTATTGGATTGGTCCATATGAGATGACAATCATAATAGATGATATATATGATATAGCAAGCCTCCATATTATAGGCACTCCTTAAGAGGAATGCATTCCTTCGGATCATGAGCTTTTTTAGCATCAGCCAATTGATCAGCATTAGAGAGGTGGCAATTAAATATACTCTTTACGCCTTCATCATGCTCTGACACACTACCAGAGGCTATACCAGGAGTGGAGATTAGTCCTAGAGGCATGATCACTTTAGATATGTGCTCTAAGAGTTTCCTATAGCAGTATTATGCTTGTCTTATTTTGTAAGACTTGTTGATCCATTTGATATAGGGTTTCATTCTTTTGAGAGGTCCAACAATGCTAGATTTGAACCTAAGGGTAGAACGAATTCCCAACACAGTTTGGTATGAGACATTGATGAGGAGCTATCTCTAGTAGCCTTTATTACCACCTCGTTGTGCTACTTTGTGTTTTCCTGCAATAATAGGATTTTTCATCCTTCCACACTTTTGATGACCAGCTTGCTTTCCTACGATAAGAGGATAGCGCTGGCACTTATAGCATTAGATTACTTGTACCATGGATTGGGCATAATAAGCATCTGACAGACTCACAATACTACGGCATGGACAGTCCTTGGCATTATTTATATGGATGGATTCACTTGCATATTTCAGAAGAATTTAGCTATCTTGAGACACCATTATATTTTAGAGAATAGTGATTCTCTCGAATTATGCAGCTGAGCTGACCTACGATTGCTTTGAATAAGATCAGATATGAACTTTCATGTTTGCTCTATCATGCATGATGAATCATTTCTAGATCATTCATAGATCATCCTGCCATGGTATACCTACTTAAAGTCTGGGATAGAGATTTATAAATTCTCTCACCAATAGAGTAACACCCTTGCTTTAATTGAAGCTAGGACAAAATGTATAGCAAAATATCTCATCAGGCTATGTCCTACTTAGCTTTACTATCATCACCATGAGTTCATGATCCTTGAGGGATATAAATCCAATAGAGTGGCCAAACAGTACAGGTTCACACAGGTTACACCTATATACAGACTACCATGGACATTGAATATAACAAATACTCATTCCTTACGGACATTGCCACTATTTGTTCATTTAATAGAAGCTTTTAAAGTATGGGCCTTCTTACTCCACCTAGGGACTAGTTCTAATTTTGTGTGGCCCCATACAAGGCTTCAACAAAAATTAGTCACCTATGGTTATTATGGATCTGCCACACCTTCTCTAGCTTCTAAGAGCTAGGCTTTCACATATACAAATGTAAATTATAGAAAGCTATACTATCCCATCATCCATAGTCTCTACAATATATGACTCAAACTTCTAAAAGGCCATCAGATCATAAAAATAGTAGCAGGAAGCAATGGTGTCAGACTCCAGCCACTTAAGAGAAGAATGATAGAGGTATTCATAGCCCTTTACCAGTTGATCATGATATGAGAATAGTAAAGATAGATGACTTAACTCATGTTCTCATCCCACTAATGTTAGTTAAACCATTAGAAGAATGAAGGGAAAGTGATGTCACATGGTTTTTTCAAAGTAATCAAACAACTTTAATTTCATCATCATCAATGGTGAAGCAATGGTTTTTTCAAAACAACAAGAGGCATTAAACAAGTTGAAACTTGATCTCCATCCCTATTCATTTTAACACTTGATTACCTTTTTAGAATGATGGAAGTAAATAACAATTGTAATTGGACAATTAACTATTCTTCCAAAGGGAACATTAATGTATCTGACCTAGCCTTTGCTAATAACTTATTACTATTTTACAATGGATCCAAAAAATCAATCCAAAGAATCGAGTTTACTCTTAATACTTTTGAAACAATCTCATTGATAACCTTCAACAAATTAAAGTGTTTATTTATTCTAGGCAAACATTGCAAAATGGATAAAGGATTACACTAGATTTACTCATTTGCATCACCCACTAAAGTACATTGGTGTCAATATTCACAAAGGATGGCCAAAATCTTAATATTTTGATGGTGTTATAAGTTCCATCCAAAAAAAAAAAATCAACTCATAGGAGAATACCTTTTTATCTACTAGAGGTAGGATTGGTTTAATGTAAAGCATACTCAACTTATTCCCTCTCTATTCATTGCAAACCAAGTTGATGTCATACCAAACACAAAAAAAGATTGAAGATTTATTTAATAGATTCTTATGGAGTAGGAAGCATGCCTCAATTCACTAGATGAGCTGGAAAAAGATGTGTAAAACAAATAAAGATAGAGGGACTAGGCTTCCATTCTTTAGCGGATTCTATCCATATCAATTAGATGAAATTGTGGATCAAATTAAGATAAAATGATTCCTTATGGGCCAGTTTTTACCAACCAAATATTGCTAAATAGTCTATCCAACAATGGTTTAACCATAGAAGACTTACTCTTAATTCTAGAAGAGTTCGATAACACACAAAGATGCAACTAAAAATCTAATCTTATACTAGTTAGGACATGTTGCTCTCAATTTGTCAAAAGATCATTGGTTTCTAGAAGGTTTACTATCTAATTACCTAATGAATAACACCCATAATCTTGTGTTAGTCTCTAACTTCAAGATTAATGACAATTAAAACTTATCTAAATTGAAAGAATACCTCCCTGATAATATTCTTAAGGAAGTATCCAACATTCCCCTCATCCCACATACCAAGGACAAATTAATCTTAAAATGTCATGCTACAAAACTCTTTATGTCCAAGACCATCTATCAGGCCACTTATACCTCTATCAGAGCCTATACTTGGCAACATGCTGGCATCAAACCCTTTATCTCCAACATGCTGGCATCGAACCCTCTATGTTATTTTACTATTGGAGACCATGGCATCACCAGATCTCCACTGATGATATATTAAAGCTTAAAGGTCTTAAAATCCCCTATATTTTCCACTTGGGTGAAAAGGAAGAGGAAAATGTCCATCACTTTTTTTATCACCTAGTCAATTATTAAAGAAATTTTGAATCAAATGCATGCACAATTTCAAATTGATAGATTAGAAGAAAAGGACTCTATATAAATCTACTTCAAGGCCAGGAACCTTTCCAAACACTACAACAGGAAAGACCATGTATACATTATTCCACTGATTTCTATTTGGTTCATTTGGATGATAACAAATTCAAACAAGCATGAAAATCGTAGGGTAAGAGTAAAAGATATAGTGTCATTAATCAAGATCTATCTTATCAAAGTTGAAGCTGCAAATTTATTCAAGATCCCCAACCCCCAATACTTCAGGAGAACCAAAACATACCCCAAACACTTCTCTTATATTGGAACAAACTAGAGTATGACTACATCAAGATTAACATTGATGGTAGCTTCCAAACACAAGATTAGCATGTTGGTATTTTGCTGAGTATTCAAAAATAACATAGAACATTGCATCTACCTCTTTCCATTCCTTGCTTTAGAATGAATGCTCTATATGTTAAAGCACTAGCTTGCCATTTTGCACTAAGGTTACCAATCTCCCTTCATCTCAAAAAAAATTTCACTGAAACTAATTCATTAACACTATGCAATTACATCTCAACTAATGGTAATAACCCATGGAATATTTTTTACATCATTAGAAACATCAAGTTGATAACTAAAAAAAATTCAATTAAATTCAGCCACATTCATCGAGAGGCTAACAAGCCTGCTAACATTTTGGCTAAGATGGTTCTCTTGTGGATAGACAACTCTTCTCACATCAACCAATACCTTAAATCTTCTTCTCACTTAAAAATGATTTACTATAGTTTCCATATGTAAGAAGATTGTAATTTTCTCTTTTTTCCATGCTTGACATATGGTTGTACTTTTTTGCATTTCATAGTATAATGTCATCTTCTACTGCTTATAAGAAAGGGAAAGTGATGTCATGTCAGTATTATCAATATATGCTAGTGCAGCTTCCCCAAAGTTTACCTAACATACTAGTAATGATTATTTACATGCTAGACAAGACTTATATACAGAGGTATTTGGCTTGTTAATGACTAGTCATGAGCCACTCTTATCTAACTCAACTTGGGTGATAGTGAGTGCCACCAAGTACATTTCCTTTGATGCCAACTCTTATGCAAAGAGTCATCTTATTCCCAGTTCAAGCTACATAGTTCAAAAGGAGCTATACAGTCTCGAGATCTCATGCTTTGTCTCCAGGATACATCTTAGGCCTTCAGATCCACTATAACGTGGCTCTTCAAAATGCCTATAACATATAGTAAGGGCATTGTGCCACTTACTTCTAGGCATTGATGTGGAAATTTTACCCAAGCTCTCTAATTTTTGAGTTGAGCCAAATTCTTTATTAAATTGTACTGCTACCTTAGGTCTTAAAACCATAAAGCAATGACTTTGGGAATCCTTTTGCAGATATATTGAGTTTGGAATATTCTCATTACACACTACTTACTGAGAAGTCCTATCAGATACAATTGCTGATGTAGAAGCCTCACTCGGCACTACTTCGCATCAGGTCTCTTTAATTCTTCAAGATCTCGAGCACAACATCAGAGCCTTGAGATCCTTTTAGAGGGAGCTTTCTAAAGCACAGATTGAGCTCCTTGACATATCAACTAATTTAAGAGAGCTATAGCTAAAGATATACTATATACTAGAAAGAAGAGCTATGATCAGACAAGCTATCACAACCATAGAAGAGGATTACTTGCATGTAGACACTCACGTGTCCAGAGCAAATCCTTTCATCATTAGTTCATGACCAAGAAGTTGCCTTTTAACATCTCCATGAAGCTTGAGAAAGATAATCTATTATGGCTTATAGAGCTTATACAGCTTCTATCTGCATTAGAGAAATTTAGGCTAATCATTTGTAACTATAATCTCTCTTATATCATTGCTTATATGATAAATAAAAATTATTAGAAATTTTTAAAGCTATGTTTCTCTCTTCTCATCATATGACTACATAAATCATTAAGAAAAGGAAATGAATGCATCATGTACTATTGATATGACACATTTGTTACGGGGTAATTTTGTTCGCATAAGAAAATTAAGTAAAATAATTTTTTCCATAGCACCACAGTGCTGTGATCTTGGTGCTGAGGCACAACTACAATTCTTCTAGAAATATAACTACAAGTCTAGTTAGCAAGTGATGGTATGGCACCGTGACATTGCTATGATAGCACTGAGGCATTGTGATGATGATCTATAGTTTAAAGAAGCAAGAACTGTTGTCCCCACCTGAATGATAATAATCACCCAAGGGAGTGGGGGAGGGGGAACAATTATGGTGTGAAAAGAACAACCCCACTAGTGAAAAAAATCCTATAAAAAGGGGGATTATCCCCCTAGGTTGCTTCTTCTTTTCTTCTACTCTTCATGGCTCTCTTACTAGAACTATAAGGAGACTTTCAATAGTAGGCGACCAATGATTATTTGAGGATGCTTTCTTCCTACACAAGATCAAAGCTAAGCCAATCATTATAAACTCTAGGTAAAATTTTAGTAATGCAACTTTATATAGATTTCTCTCTAGAAATAATATTTTACTAGATTTCCACCATCGATCTTAGATGCGATTGAAAACCAAATGGCATATCTTCATCAATCTTTGATCCAGAGTAAAAAAGAACATCTCCATACACTTAAAATCCAAGAATTCAGAAAAAAAAAACCTCCACCATTGAATTTAGTTGTGATGTGAGAAGAAAAAGAAACCTTCCTCTTTTAATCTTAGATTTGGAACAAAAAAGAATTATGCTAAAAACATGAGAGCCTAGCATTGCTAAAGTGTTACTTTGTCAAAAATTTTATAAAAATAATTAGAATACTCAAGCATTCCCATTCAATATGTGCATTTTCATCTTGCGACATCATGAAACCAAAGCCTAGTGCTAAGGAACTAAGTTCTCACAAATAAAGTCCTTATTGCTCTACCTCATAGCATTGAGGCATTGGGTACTTAGCACTGAGGCGCTATGCTCTTGGGTTTCATCTATTTAACATAGCACCATAGCACCATTACCATAAAGCTGAGGTGTCATGTATGGAAGTCTGTTGTACCATCAGACTTATTTCTAGTGTGAAGCGAAACCCTCCCTCCTTTGATCTTAGATCTAGGACAAGTGAGAAGTGTGTTAATGCACTAGAAATAAAGTTTGTCGCACATGGGTGCCTGTATGCTTGTTAGTTATCCTAAATTGACTTTTGACAGGCGCTATAATGCTAAACCATCAAACCCTAGGTGTTATTCAAATAATAAACATAACTAATAATTGTAATGAAAAGGTACTAACCATGTAGCACCAAGGAGCGATATAGTGCCTAGGTGCCTTATTTTCAACACCGAGGGGCTTAACATAAAATAAATTTAAATTTTTGCATGGGCCTCTGTACAATAATAATTACCTAAGTCCATTGCCTAAAGATGCTTTATGAGTTAATATAAAAAATAAAGAATCTAAATCACTCGTATGTGTCCCGACATATACATAAATATCTAAATTAAATGTCAAAGGATGTTACATGGGTTAAAATTCTCGATTGGGTCTCAAGACTAGGTCCAGGTTATAAAAACCTAATCTTTTCTCGATGATGGATGTGTTAATTAAATATTCAGTTATAGGGGTTATTTCAAAAATTGAATGAAGTCTATCATTCAAAAAAACCTAAAGCAAATAATCATCCACCCGTCCATCATCATTTGTCAAGGATGATAAGTTAAGAAAACCTTTGATCACAAAAGTAAACTTGAACCTAGAAATGAAATTGAAAATCAATTTTTGAACCACATAATGGTAAATTAAACAAACCTTAAAAAACAAATCAAAACTTGAACCTAAAATGCCTAGTAAAGTCATACTACACAAGCCTATTTTTTTCACACAATAGATTATAAGGTCACCAACCCTAAACTTAGGTTAGGTTAACGTTCTATGATATTTAGTGATGTGATGTGAAATATTTTCATGGTGGTGTACTACTTTAGACTGAATGGCTAGGATTGTTTGCCCACAAGTCTAAATGATATGACATTTTTTTAGCCAAAATACTTTTTATTATGAGGGGTGTGCAAAAAAGGACTGTTATAATAAAAGAATATGGAAATATGTTTTACTTGCAGGTATACTTAAGTCCCTAAGTGTAGCTTAATATCATAAGTGAGCTTGGCAAGTAACTACTGTTAAGACCATATGTATGGAATATAGCTACTAGTGTGTGTTGAGTGTATTTCTTAATATCTATTTTTGCAGAGTTTAAGAATTTATTTTTAGAATTTAGAATACAATTTGAGCTTAGTAGTAAGTTAGGATCTGTGTCGTCTAGGAATAGTAAGAGTTGACCCTACCAATGCATGGTCTTACTAGTCCCCTATGAAGACCATGGAGGTCATTGAAGAAGGTGACAATCCTGGAAGAAGACCCCCATAGGTCAAACTTTTAGTTCTAGGCTGAGTTGTTAAAGGGCAGAATTCAGATGCCCATTTTTCTCTTTCTTTTTGGGTGTACAGTGGTACCCAGCCACACTTGCTTATTCTTATTATTTAAATTGGTTTGATTTTTATTGGGTGTACAATAGAATCAATATGTTTTTCTAGAATTCTTTATGTGCTATATTTTTTGTGATGAATGCCATGAACGTTAGGATCTTAAAAAAAACTAACTTTTTTACCCAACTAAAATCCAAACACCTTAAACATTAAATATATAAACTCATAAGCTCATATGATTTAAAGAATTAGGCATAACTTAAAAGCAACTAGAAATAATTAGCTTTTACAAAATATGATATCATATTATTCATACTCCTTGAATTGGGTGCTTCACCCATTACACATTAGAGAGCATCTAGGCTTTGAGGATGACCACCCTTCTTGGGGAGTGTGCCATCTCTTCTGATTTTGCCCATGACCACTTCTAATTGCATATCATTATAGGCATAAAATTGCATACCTGTAGCCTTAAATGAATTATGAGTCAAAACATAAAAAATGATGTTTGTTGCATTAGCTAGGTGCATATCATACTTGACATGATGTTAGGGATTAGTGAGTGAGTGTTGCAATTAGTTTCTTTCCTAAAAATAACAGCCAAACCATCTTGCATTATATAAAGACTGGAATCATAGATTTAAATTCACTTAGGTGGTGGAAGCTGGTAGCCCTTCTAGGTAAGTGATTAGTCCAGAAGAGTCAGGGATAGGTTTATTTCCTCAAGTGAGGGATACAACCAATAATTTGTAAAAGTTGAACTAGGTCGAGCCTCTGACCTATGTCAGAAGGATCTATATACTTAGATTTTGAAGCATCCTTCTAAGAATAAGTCTTCAACCCTAGACATTTCTACAATTTTTGCTATTATAATAAAATTCCTAGATTTTTAATAAAATATCAATTCAAACCCTACTAAATTCAATCTCAAAATTATAAAGCCCAATGGTAGGTTAGTTGAAATGTCTACTAGGCATCTCAATATCTATATAAACTTTCTACTTATCTTAATTGGCTTCCAAAAGAAAACTTTCCCCTTTGAAAGCATTCCCTATTGAATTTTTAAATTACCACCCTTTTTAGATAAACTTTGAAAGCAATAAGAATGAGAATATAGTCTTTAATCGAGAGTATTCTTAGGAAAAGATCCTTCATTCCTATGATCTAATTAAGTATAAAAGCTTACCCTTATAGAGAACTATGAACTCTACAATTAAATAAACCCTTTTGTACTTCTCCATGTAGTTCAAGAGAAAAGTCTCTAGTATAATGAAGACCCATCAGCTTTAGGAGTTCTTTATTAAGTAATCAAATCCATAATAGGAAAATATATTTATCTTTTGAGATAATATATTTATCTCTTGATGACATATTTGATTACCTAAATGAGTATCCCAAGATCTGCATGGTGTCCAAACAAATAAATATTTCAATAATCACCAACCCTAGACTTAAATTAGGACAATGATTTATGATGCTTCTTGCTATGAAATAATATTTTTTTTTATTTCATGGTGTAATATTTTAGACTAAATTCTTAGGAATGATTGGCACATGAGTTTAAATGTTAGGGCATTCTTTAAGGTTAACACTATTTTCTATTGGTGGCTATGTTTAAAGGGACCATCTTATTGAATATAAAATGCTATTTACTTGTAGGTTATGTTTAAGTCCATTAACATATCCTAATAGGACCAGCGAGTTTGGTAGCCATTGGTACTAAGCCCATATGTTTGAAATATAAACTACTAGTATGGTGTATATTTTTTTTTATGTCTATTTTGTAGGGCTTAAAATTTTATTTTAAAATTTAAAATATAATTTAAGCTTAAAATTAGATTAGAATCTATGGGGTCTAGAAATATTTAGAGCTAACTTTACCTATTGGTGGTCCTTTGTGGATCCCAAGGAGAACACTAAAGAAGGTGATGATTTTGGATGAAGACCCCCATAGATCGAGACTTTTAATTTTAGGTTGGGCTATATAAGGGCAAAGCTTGGCTGCACTAGCCTATTTTTTTATGAGGTGTACAGTGGTACCCAACCACACTGGCCTATTTTATTAATTTAATTTGGCTTAATTTATTTTAGAGTTCACAATAGAACTACATATGTTTTATAGGTTTATTTTTGTGATTGATATATCATGACACTTGAAAATGTTATGTTCATAAAGAAACTAAATTTTCTACCTCTTCAAAATTAAATAACTCAAACATAATATGAAAACTCATAACCTCACTATAAAATAAGCCCTAGGCATATCATAAAAGCAACTAAAAATAATTAGACTTTATGAATCATATGAGTTTTTTATTCATCATTCTTGAATTGGGCGCTTTTCATACAAGGGAAAATTTTATCTATGAGGATGATCACCCTTCTTGAGGAAGTGTGCCTTCTCATATTGATTTAGACCATGACCTTTCCTGATTGCATCTCATTGTTGGCATGAAATTACATACCCAAAAGAGTTAGGAATAGGTTTATTTTCTTAAGTGAGAAAGAGAACTGATAATTCCTAAAATTAAACTTAGTCTAGCTTTTGACTAATGTTAAAATAAATTTTAGACTTAGGTTCTAAAGCATCATATTAGAATAAGCCTTCAACCACTAGGCATTTATGTAATCTTACATATCAGAATGTAGGTCCTAAATTTCAAATAAAATGCTAAATCAAACTCTCAATAATTTCAATTTTAAAATGGTTATGGTGTTGTAATTTGGAGCCATAGGGACAACACACAGAAGATAAAAATAGCATCTTATAGTGGACCTAATCAGCTAATAAGGACTCATAAGGCATATTAGTCTATGTATATACCAGAGATTTTTCCCCTATTTTATATGGAGAAGTAAAGTAGGGTTTATTTTATATCATGTTCTTTAATTCCTTATTGAAGTGAGCTTCCATAGTCAATTACATCTTAGTAAATAGGAATTTCTTAAGAATACTCTCGATTAAAGTAGTCAATAAGTATCTCCAAGGATTTCATTGCTAGACTATCAAAGGATTAGGTATTCATGGAAATCAATGGTGAGAGTTCAAATAAGAAGAATTATTTATGGATTCCAAAGGAGAATAAGTAGGAAGCACCCATGATACTAGGAATCTAGTGAGTGCTTTAGTCTACCCTATCGTGAGGATTTGCATATTTAAATGTGAAATTTACCTTTGTTTAAGTTGGAATCCTATTAGAATGCTAGGGCTTATAGTCCATCAACACAAGATTGTGGAGATGCCTATGAGGCAGGGACTTATACTTATAGCCCAAAGGAAGCAAGTAGCCTTGGAACATAAATATAAGATGCTTTAGTAGAAGTTAAAAGCATGACCTAAGTCTACACAAAAAAATAAGACGTAATGGTTTACCTCCTCAAGAGAGGATAGACCCATCCTAACTCTTCTCGATTTACAACCACTTGAAGTGGCCGCCAATTAACACCTCCTATATTTTAAAACTATGTAGGTCGATTTTATGTAGATGCAAGATAGCTAGGCTATTATTTAATTAGGAAGGAATCCAAAATCCTAAGCTCACTCTCTAAAGAGAAGATCCTGACTGGTATGAAAATAAGACTTAGAGTAATGCAAAAATTTATAATGCTTTACACCATTAGGGTGCATTCATTTTGGACTAAGGCTTGGGATAATTATGTCTATATGCATGATTAAATAGCGTTATGGGATAAATCAGTAGGAGAAGGTGTTCTCCACTACAAGGGATTGCCCTCAAAGGCCAAGCATATCCCTTATCATGCAAGAGTGGAGAATCTCCTTATTCAAGAGTGACAGAAAATGATATGCATGGTGTGATGACATACAACATTCAACTAAGGGGTTACTAAACCTTTTACTTTTCTTGATTATGAACCTAGGCCTTTAGATGATGTTGTAAATTGTATTAAAATTTAGTTATGAGTTA
Source organism: Cymbidium sinense (assembly GCA_021442155.1). Lineage (NCBI taxonomy): Eukaryota > Viridiplantae > Streptophyta > Magnoliopsida > Asparagales > Orchidaceae > Cymbidium > Cymbidium sinense. The sequence goes on from CM038223.1 coordinate 29,204,702, forward strand.
TTTAGTAAGGATAGAAAATTTAATTTTATCCTAACGAGCCTACCGCATCTAGGCCATACATAAAATCATCACACTTTAAGAAACCTATAAAAAGTATATCATTTCTATTTGACAATCTAAACACAACATTCAAACATATGAATTTCATAAAAAAATAAGAGGCTGATGCAGCCCGGTACCACTATACATCCCATAAAGAAAAGAAATTGGGGTGCTGAGTTCTACCCTTATACAACCTAGATTATAATTTAATTTTATAAATGAAATAAATTCTATAGGGGTCTTCAGTCTTGCACTCTCCTTTTCTTCTCCTTCTTTTGGATTGGTTTTGCTCCAAGCTTCATAAGGTCTCCCAGGTCTTTGCCTCCTACCCATAGCACTAATCCTAATCCCTTTACAAAAATTACATATTTAGAAAAAATGAAATCTAACTTCACCTATAAAATAGACGTTAACTAAACAAACATACAAGCCAAGAAATTATATTTTACATATTTGAACTTAACACCCTCCACTTGGATAACCAAGCCCACCTGTCCTAAGTAGATTATGCTTAGGGGCATAAGAAACCTACAAGTACGAACATTTATATTTACTTATTATTACATCGACCTCTTTAGTATAATCCCTTGCAAAAAATATCATTAGGCTATTAACGACTTAACATCTAGTCTATGCATAAATAATCCTAACATCCAGTCTAAAATATTACATCATAAAATAAAACATAACAACACAACATACACTGGCCTAACCTAAAAGCTAGAATTGGTGACGTAGTATTCTAATGTGTGTGCTAAGGTTTAGTGTGGTATGTCTTAGTTAGGCTTTAGAAGTATGGTTATCTATTGTTTAGAATTATTAAAGTTAAATATTAAGAGAGGTTCCAACTCAAATCTTTGAATAAATTGATCAATTTTAATTTACATTTTTTTTATTTTATTTCATTTGATACCTATTTAACATCTAGTTATTGTAAGGAGATGAAAGGGATTTCACTCCCTTGTCCCTATCCTAACTTATTTTCTCAAGGTATATTATTATGACTTTGATTTCTTTAGTGAATCATTTATTAAATATTTTATTAAACCTAAGTTTGGGTTAGTCTTAAGGGATCTTATTCAAACATCAAAGGCATCTCAGGATTAATAAAATTGAATAACCATTATATGGGTAATAGCCCACCACTTCTTTCCATCATAAATAATATACACATTTCTTCATTCTTAGTATTCATGATATTTGATTTATACACATATTTATACATGCAATGTAGATTTGCATTTTGGCACACTTGGATGATCATTAATGCATGTATTTTGGTAAAAAAAAAGATTTCATCTCTTAGTTAATCATATATAAACATGTATTAGAGATTCAAGCCAGTACGTGCCATTGCTAAACTAGGGAAGTGGGATTACCTAGAACTTCTTGGGGCTACTTAAAGCCTTGGGTACCCTGGATGTCTAGAATATAGACTTGCTAAATTAAATACATGTAAACATATGCACAAGCATAGAAATGAAAATCATGCAAATTTTATATAATAGCAAGTCCCTTTTTATTTATGCAAAACTTGGTGACACGAACAACAAAGTTTTAACTCAAATTCTAGCCCTTGAATACATATAAATGAAATTAATCAAGTGAGTGCCACTGCTAAACTAGGGAAGTGAGATTATCTAAGATCTCCTTGGGGCTACTTAGAGCCTCGTGTTCTAGGGATGTCCATAATGTATACTTGCTAACTCCAAACATATGTAATCATACACATGAATCATAAAAATAAAACAATCCCATATAATGTTTAAATTTTAAATAAATGTAAATTTTGTTGAATATTTATAATCAACACTAATTTGAAATTTATATCATTAGTTTATAGTTTTGAAAATAATTTAGGATTTATTAGTGATAAATGCCACATTATATAATAAAATTTAGCCAACACATGCAACATAAATGCATCCATATTCTTTTGATCCTCCTTCTATTTTTTTTTAAAATATGAACATATGGAACCAGTGGCATGTAAATTTATAATGATTGAAAAGAAATAACTAAACATTGCCACATAACATATTCAATTGCATTTAGTTCTAAGGACAATCAGGCCAAATAAATAATCTTTATGACTAACCAAAATTCTTATGAAATTTTATTTTCATGTTTGAATTATTAAAACCTAAAGATGTGAGATGACACTTAGTGTTTACCCCATCCAATGATGGTGATTTAATATGTTTAAGGAGAGCAAATAAATAGATATTTGTCTATGTCTTGATTAGGTTTAAACCATTAAGCACATTGATTTAGTTACCCTCCCCTAAGCTCCTTCAATTTAATTAACTACTTGATCATGAGCCTTCAATGATATGCTTTTAAAAAAGTAAAATTTGCAATGCACCTAAAGGGATCTAATGCAATTAGGTTCATGCTTAAGAGTAAATTAAATTAAAGAAGGAAAGAATCTTAGTTAAGTATTCTTATTATTTTTCCACACCAATGGCTCAATCATCATTTCTTTAATAACTTAATGTTATTAAACACAAAAAGGGAAACTAATAAATTATATTTTAACTATCTAAACCAATCAATAATTTAGTTTGATTTATATCTTATCATTAATTTGCATAATTAATCGCTAATTATTACATGTGTATATAGCTTAGAAATCCCAGGAACATGAGAATTTAAGTAATCTCAATGGGGTCTCTGATTACCTCACTTTCTTGGTTCAACAATGACATGTACCTTATCATTTGTGATAAATTATGTGATAGGCATAAACTAACTTCATTAACTAAAATCAAGAGAAAATTTTCAAGTTCATCCTTTATGTTTATGTGTGTGTACACATATGTATGAATTAGCAAGTATATAGTTTGGATATCCTGAGAAAACAAGACATTAAGTAGTCCTAATGGGGTCTTTTATTACCTTACATCTCTGGTTCAACAATGGCACATACTTGCAAATATTCATTGTATATATATGTTTTCACATGTTGACATAAGGCTAAAATTATGTAAATAAAAGATATTATCTTCTTTCAAAATAAAATTCATGCATCATGTGATCCCAACCTACATTAACTAATTAATAATCAAATTTATATCCATTCATGCATGCATTAAACATAATATGATTAAATAAAACTTCTATATACATTAAAAGTAATGGTGCTTTATCAAATTCATCTTGGGTTTAGTAATCTTAGGTTGACTTGTGTTATTCAAGATGATTTCTCTAAGTTGAGTCCAAACATAAGTACAAAAATAAAAGAAATTAAAAGTCATAAAATTTACTTCTTAAATCCAACCTAAGGGAAGGGATGAAAGGAACCTCGCCCTTTCTTTCTTTCTTTACATTCTTAAATCTCAAATGAATGGAACTTAAAATTTGAATCTAAAATTCATCCTAAAATATTAAACTTTGTAAAGTATAACAACATTTAATAAAGAGTTAAATAAAAAAGATCCAGCATTAGAAGAATTCATAACTTTAAAGGCCAATAAAGACACACTACATTAATTCTCACACACACTCTAGAATATTAAGTCATTGTCCTTAGTCTTAAGTTAGGATGTTGTTTGTTATGGTGATGTGATGTGATGTCTTATTTAGACTGAATGTTAGGATTGCTTGTGAGTAGACTAGATGTTAGGATAATATTAAACTAATGATATTTTTTACAAGAGATTGTGCTTAAAGGATCACAATAAAAATAAAAAGAATATAAATTCTTCTTGCTTGTAGGTTTTGTTAAGTCTCTAAGCATAATCCATTAGGACAGGTGGGCTTAGCTACCCAAGACTAAGTGCTAAATCTGAATGTGTAAAATATAAACTATATGGTTTACATGTATGTTGCTCTAACTTTTGTTTTGTAGGTGTAGTTAGATTTTTTTTATTTACAAAATATAATTTTTGTAATAAGAATAGGATTAGTACTATGAGGTTTTAGATGACCAGTGGGTAGAAGAGATAGACTTTGGAGGCCCTGTAAAATTGGAGTGTTTTAATCCAAGAAGAGGAGGTGAAGATAAAGAATTAAAGGCCCCCATAGATTTTGATATTTGTAATTAAAGTGTAATCTAGGCTATATAAGAATAAGGCTTGGCTACCTAATTTATTTTCTTTTTTAGGGTGTACAACAGTACCCAGCCACACCAACCTCTTATTCTTTTAATAGATTCATGTTTGATTGTTGTGTTTATATCAATTGTGCAATAAAAATAACATACTTATCTTAGGATTTTTAAGGTACGCATGTTTGATGTTTGGCCTGAGTGCGCTAGGTCTTTTAGGAAAAATTAATTTTTATACCCCAACAAAATAATTTTAACTAAAATTTAATCATTTTATAACCCTACCATAAAGCCTAGGATCTTAATCAAAAATAAAAGATTTATCAACCACTTAGCTGTATGGATATATGTTTCAATATGATGCATGCATATTATTTTTCTCTTGTAAATAGGAGGACTCTATTCTTGCATGATAAGGGACAGGCTTGACCTGTGAGGATAGCCCCTTATAATGGAGAACACCCTTTCTCTCTAACTTAGCCCATAACTTATTTTTGTCATTCATTTAGGTGTAATCTCACCCAAGCCTTAATATTAAAATGACAAGTCAAAAATGGAATAATAATATATAAATTTTGTTGCAGTAGTCTAAGTCATAATTTGCATACCAAATATGATATAGTCTCTCACGGAATGAGTTTAGGACTCTAGATTCTTTCCAAAAATAATAATGGCCTAGCCATCTTACATTTATATATGACCAGCCTACTTGGTTTTAAATCATAGGAGGTGTTAGCTGGTAGCCACTCTAGGTTGTTGTAAGTTCAAAAGATTCAGGATTGGTGCACTACCTCTAGTGGAAGTGAACCAACATATCCCACTTCCCCAAGTAAAAATTAAGTTGAACTCTTAGCTCATGCTAGAGCCCATTAAATATAAGTTTAGAGGCTATTTGTTTCTCCTTTACTATAAGCATAACTCCTCACCTCTTAGACATTTCTATAATTTAATATTATTGGAATCGATGCCCTAACATTATAATAAAATTTCAACCTAAATTAATGTAATTTTCTCCTTGAAAAATATAAAGCCTCACTATAGGGTAGATTGGAGTACTCATTAGGCCTCATAGTGTCTTGAGTGCTTCCTACTTAATCTCCAATAGAATCTAAAAAGAAGTCTTCCCATTTTTGAACCTTCCCAATTTATTGCCAAAGACTACCAATGTTTTGCTAGCAAACTTTGAAATCAATGGTGACATGAATTAAGTACTTTAATCGAGAGTGTTTTTAAGAAATCCTCATTTCTTAGGATGTAATTAACTATAAAGGCTTGCCTTGATGGGGAACTAATGAACCTAGCTTAAAATAAATCCTACTTTATTTATCAATGTATAATAGTAGAAATATCTCTAGAAGTAGACCCATCTATCGTAAGAGTCCTTATTAGGTGATTAAGTACATTGTGCAGTGATGTTTCTATCTTTCGAGATAGTACACCATCCATTAATATTTGCAGTCAATCACTTCAATAAGTACCCCATAAGATCTATATGCTATCTTTATGACTCCAAACTAAAATACCATAGGTACATAATGAAGCATAGAAATTTCTAGAAGTCATGCTAGAAGCACATTTTAAAGGATTCATCTTAAAGTTGAAACTTTGTATTCCATGGAATACAACTCTTAAATCAGTTATGTGCACACTTTGGTTTTCACTTTTAACAACCAAATCAACAATGTAGCATTCTACATGCTTATGTATGAGATCATTAAAGATGAGGGTAATTTCCTTTTAGTATGTAGCGTTGAGATTTTTTAAGCCAAATTGCATCACTTTATAGCAATAAATGCTAATTATTATACAAAAGAATGTATATTTTCATCATTTGGAGTTAGTTGTAGCTTGATGAACAATCTATGAAGGAGAACATGTCATAGTTTGATGTGTTGTCTACCATGAGTTCTGCATTGGGTAACGGATAGTCATCTTTTAAACATGCTTTGCTTAAATCTCTAAAGTCAATGTAGACATGAATTTGCTCATTCCTTTTTCTTACTGGGATAATATTGGCAATCCAATTAGCATATTTCTCCTCCTAGATGATTTTTACTTCAATAAGCTTTTTGGTTTTAGAGAGTAATTGCTCTTTGATTTCCAATGGCATTCACCTTGATGCTTACTTTATAGGCAATACATCAGGTTTAATGACAAGTTTATGTATACCTATGTCTAGTGATAAGCCTAGCATTTTACTATAATTCCATGCGAAACAATCTTTGTATTCATAGAGTAGTGCTTCTAATTCCTCTAAATTTATTGATGTGAGGTTAGCACTAACAAAAGTTGGCTTAAGCTTTTCTTTTGTACCTAGGTTAATTTTTTGAAGTTCTTCAATAGTAGTTTGATTGTAGACTTCAAACTTCATCTGGTCCTCTTTAAGATAAATTATTAATTCACCTTAAGGTATATTATCATTGTCATGTGAAACATCCCTTTGTTCATTTGTAGCTTCAAAAGAGACTTCTTCTTTTTCGAATATAGCATAGCATGAGCTCATTAGGAGAAATGCCACAACAATATATCCTAATCCCCAAGCGGTGAACTTCTCATATCCTATAGAATTTTGGTATTATCCCGTCAATAGAGCTTCTTAAACACTCAAACTTGTATACTTGATTTTATTGTTTGAACATTATTCTTAATCGACCTTTTTAGAGCCAATGAGAAGTATTGAAAAATAATTATTGAAATACCTTCTTTCTCAAAATCATCCTCTTCTAAAAACATTTATCTGGGTTTTATGGCTCAATCTTCTATTTTTTTAGAAAAGGATCTGACGTTCAATGTAGCCCCCCTAAGAAGGACGTAGAAAGTTTTCAATTATTTTATTTTCTCAACTCTAAAGTTATTAATGCTTTTATATGTGTTTTTGGCACTATAGTTATTTTCAAAGAATTAATGGATATTTGAGATTCGAGTTACCTGTATTAGAGAAACATGAGTTTTTTCTAATAATTTTATCATATCACGAGTACTAGTTCCTTCTTTCCATTGGCTAGCTAAGGCTTCCTTAGATTGATAAAGTAATAACTCTTCTTCATCATCTTTGGTATCACTGCCAAGGTGAGGGATTACTTTTGGTCATTAAGCACTTTTTCTCTTTAAATCATCTCCATTCAACATTATCTTAATAAGTCGAGCCACTTATTTTTGGGCTTTGACTTCTCCTACTTTCTCAAAATAAAGTATTTTATATCATCATAGATTTTAATTTAATGTATCAAGAATGGATTCATGTCACCATCAATTTAACACTCCTCACCATTTTGACTGTATTTCATGCATTGATGGAGGGTAAAAGGCACTATGTAGTATTCATGAATCCATGGCCTACCCAAATGTACCTTTGTAGGAAACACTAGATTTAATTATATGAAATTTAGCTTATGTATACAGTTCATAAAATGTATATGTAGAACAAGATATCCCAAGATTTGTTGTGTTCATTCATTAAATATTTATAAGAATATTGTACTTTTAGGAAGATAACCAACATTCAAAGCTAATGTTGGGAGTATTTTAGTTGTTAAAAGATTGATTAAAGCACCTGGATTGTTTAATATTCTTTTTATATGGGTGGAATTTCTTTCAGCTATGGCATAAAGGGAAAATTATATTTGGTCATCCCTAATAATAGGTCATCACCACTAAATGTGATGGCCATTATCTTTTAAGAGGTTAAGTCTTCTTTCATCCTCTCTTTAGCAAAGAAAGTTTCAGATTGTTCTAGATTTTGTAAGATTTTAATTAATGTCTGATCACTCAAAAAAAACACCTTCAAGGATTCTATCCATCATCTTTATTGAGATGGGTGGGAGTATGTTAGGGGAAATTTGGTTGAATATATATCAATCTTCCTCATGGAGAAACATACTCCTACCCATCTTAATAAAGATGATGGAGAGCATCCTCGAAGGTGTTTTTTTTAGCGATCAATTTTCTATGATGGAGAAACATACTCCACTGGGGATCACTTCTCTCTCCATCTCTGGTTGGAAAATTTAAAATACATATAGTGCCATCATAGAATATAATATTGGAGTATATTATTTTACAAAAAGCATAAGTTCCTAAAACCTAGTAGAACCTAACTTTAAATCTATGATCAGGTGCATCAAATGGCAAACATCAAGAATATAATGAATGTTAAGCTTAGTGAGGGATCCATGCTAAGATTCCTTCAAGCCATAATCAATGTTGGTTCCATTAGAGCTACTCTCCAGTTCAAAATAATCTCAAAGATTGTCCAATTTTTGTTAGTTGGACCTATCATTAAGCCCATAGTCATGGACACTAGAATGCCAAATGCATTCAATAAGGGGAAGTGGCCAAACATAATTATTCTGAAATATTAGAGAAAATGATGCCCTACTGCTATGATAACTAATTAGCAGTCTTACACACACAGCTTTCAAATGGTATGCTGAGGTACCTAATGACTCAATAAAAACCTTCATCGGGCTAGAAACACTTTTTGTCAAGAGATTTGTAGGAGCAATAAAGAAAGTAGTAATTACAAACCTTATCTTGAAAAAAAGAAGGAAAGATGAGAGAGTTACTAAGCATATTACTAGATGGAGAAATCTAAGCATGAGATGTGACTAACAACTCACAAAAAAGCATGCAGTAAAACTCTTCATGGGAAATATCAATGATCAAATGTTCCTATATCTAGCTATGGTTGCCATTGACACATCCTAAGAATTAATGGATCATGTAGCCAAGTTTGAAAGGTTGTCTAAATAAAAAGGGATTAATATTGGTCATAACAATAATAACCCTTTTGGAAAATGGAAACAACCAAAGTTTGGTGACTCAAAAAGGAATGATGTGAATTCAACATTCACATTCATAATGGATAAGATTCCAAATTGAGGTATGGCAACCTCATGACCAGCAACATCCTGGTGATCAACAATAAAGCCAGCAGAGGAAAATAAAAAAGATCAACCCTCTAAGAGAAAATTTTTATACATGTCTTAAAGTTAGGATTGTAGTTATAAGAGCCATGACGGTCAGATCAAGTAGATAAGATTGATGATCCTAATTATTGTCCATTCCATAGGATCATATGTCATCCAATTCAAGATTATTTTGCCTTCAAGGATTGGGTGGAAAAGTGCTATCAAAATAGAGAACTCACCTTATCAGATACTGTATTAATAAGCCCTAAAAAAGGTGAAAGTCATTACAACATGCCCAATCTAGGATGTAAAAAACAAAAATGTTAAAGCTCAGAGTATATGGGATAAAGGCAAAGCCCACCAAACACATGAAGAAGAGGAAGGTGATTAAGAGACCTTCATCTCAAAGAAAACTAAAAGAATGATCAATTTTATTTTAGCAATAGAAGGTATTCACTAGATGAATTCTTTAGAGTTTGAACTCAATCTAAAAATTCTCTTCCCTAATATGAGCTAATTTATATATAATATGAAGAAACAGAAGAAAAAAAAGTGATCAGCCTTCTTCATCAAAACCCTATAAATCAAGGAAGAAAAGGTGGAATTGAAAGCTAAATTCTGAAACTCAAAAGATGATTGACTCTTTAGAAGAATACAAACAAGCTCTTCAAAGAACAGTTAACCTAGAAGAATACCTGGCCCATTTAAAGCTTGACACAAAATAACCCAAAAAAATTATGAAAGAAACATGTTGTGTCATAAATGTGATCGTGACATCAACTGACTCTAAGGAAGAATTATGCTTTCTCAGAGAAAAGCCTGTAAAGCAAAGAGTCAAGTCAGAAACTACATCTTAAATTAAGTATTTATTTTGAAAGTCCTTAAAGCCTGAGAATTCTAAGAGGGCACAAAATTTAGAGACTTCTTATGATAAAGAAGATCATATAGATGAAGCAACCCAAGTCTAGTTAAGGACTGGAAAAAGAATTCCTCTGCCTCTACAATAAAAGTTAGTGATAAACAAAAAAAAATTCAAGTCAATGAAAATACCTTACCCCCATCAATAACTAAACCTCAAAAGTCTACCAAAATAAGAGTAGATTATAATGTTCTAGCACATTTATGCAAGCTCCCTACTTTACTAAGTATCTATGATGCTCTCATGTTGTCCAAAGATATACATGGGACATTAATCAAGGTTTTATAAAATCCAAAATAATATGAAGTCTATTTCATTGAAGAAAAAAGAAAGAGGACTGAACCTCTCAAAAGTCAGTGACCATTACATTTAGTAAGAATGACCTGCTAGTAGGGACGATCAAACATTATTGATAGCTAAAAGTAGCATTGTTTGAATAAAAATGATATTGATTGATCCAAGTGCTTCAGTCAATCTTATAATAGTAAAAATTCTATGAGCATTGGCTTTAGATGCTCGCTACTTAGATAAAAGTGCAATATTCTTACAAGGATTTAATGAATAAGGACAACAAAACATAGGGTCTCTTGTCCTACATATATACTTCAAGAAAATTAAACATAGAAGCTAAATTCAATGTGATCAAAGCCCAAGTTTCTTACAAAGCACTCCTTGGTAGTCATGGGTTCATGAATAAGGTATAGTGCCTTCAACTCTTCATCAATGTATGAAGTATATTCAAAATAGTGAAGAGCAATGAATTAATGGTGACATGAATCCATTCTTGATACAATAAATCAAGATTTATGATGATGCCAAGTACTTCATGCCTAAGAAGGTAGAGGAAGTCAAAGCACATAAACAAGTCAATCCACCTATTAAACTAATTCTAGAAGGCAATCATTCAAACGATAAAAGTACTATTGGATCAAAGTAGTCTAATGTAATTCCTCATCTTTGTAGTGATATTGAAGATGATCAAGATGAGTTAGAACTTTATCAACCTAAGTAAGATTCATCTAGCCAAAAGATAGAAGAAGCTAGTACTAGTAAGGTGATAAAGTAATTAGAGGAAACACATGTTTCTCTAATAAGGGTACTCAAATCCCAAATCTCTAGTAGGGCTTTGAAAATACCTATAGTGTCAAAAGCACACATAAAAGCCTTAATAACTCAAGAAATGAGGAAATATAAAAACTAAAAACTTTCTACATCCTTCTTAGAAGAGGCTATAATAAACACAAGATTCTCTTTACAAGATAAAAGAGAAAACCTCGAATCTCACACAATTGTTGTTGGAAGAAGATTTCAAGAAGAAGACATTTCAGTAATGATTCCTCAATGTTTAAAGCAATTAATTAAAAACAACATTCATCCTATACAATCAAGTAAGAAATGAGGAAATATAATACCTATAAACTTTGTATATCCCTCTTAGAAGAGGATATAATAAACACAAGATTCTCTTTACAAGATAGAAGAGCAAACCTTGAATCCCACACAAATGTTGTTGGAAGAAGAAAATTTTAAGGAAGAATACATTTCAAAAATGATTCCTCAAGCTCTAAAGCAAATAGTTAAAAACAACATTTAGCCTACAATCAAGCATGCTAGGTTAATTAAGAGGCTCTAGCATAGGGATAATACTCAAAATCTAATAGGATATGAAAAATTCTCCATATGGGGATTAGGATATATGCTTCAGCATCTACCTCAATGAACTCATGCTATGCCATATCCTGCAAAGAGGAAGCCCCTATGGAAACTATAAAAAAATAAAAGAATATTTTAAAAGAGAATATACCTGAAGAAGAACTGATCATTACCTCAAAGAGTCCCTGAAAGAATTTGAGATAGCAATCAAGCCACTATTGACGAACTCTAGGAAATTATCCTATGCATTAAAAAGGAGCCTAGGCCAACTTTTTTAGTGCTAACCTCACATCAGAAAGGCTGGAGGAATTAAAAGTACTGCTCTGTGATTGCTAGGCCTATCGCTGGATGTCACTGTACATAACCATGCCATTAAGCCTGATGTTTAACTTATAAAGAAAGCATCAAAACAAATTTGATTAAAAATTAAAGAGCAAGTAATCACTGAAACCAAAAAGCTTATCAAAGTAGGATTTATCCATGAAGAGAAATATGCTGACTGGATTGCCAATATTATCCCAGTAAGGAAAAATAACAAACAAATATGTGTTTGCATTAATTTTTGAGACTTAAACCAGGCATGCCCAATAGATGATTTTCCATTACCTATTGTGAAACTCCTGGTGGATAATACTTCCTACTATGATATATTCTCTTTTCTGGATAGATCATCGAGTTCTAATCAAATTAAAATGGCTCTAGAGGATGAAAAGCATACATCCTTTCGCACACCAAGTGACATATATTGCGATAAAGTGATGTCAATTGTGTGCTACATGCCAAAGGGGAATGACTCACATCTTTGATGACCTCATAAATAGATATGTGGAATGTTATGTTGATTATTTAGTTGCCAAAAGGAAAATCAATGCAAGAACACAAACGACTTAAGATTTGTATTCAATAGAATTCAAAGTTTCAACTTAAAAATGAATCCATTGAAATGCACTTTAGTTTGACTTCTAAAACATTCCTAGGCTTTGGTGTGCACCATAGAGGGATCAAAATTGATCCCATTAAAATAAAAATAATAATAGAAATGGCAATGCCTAAGACTTTAAAGAAACTATGCTCACTACAATGCAAATTAGCTTACATTAGAAGATTTATTTCTAATCTTTTAGAGAGATGTCAACCTTTTTCCTGATTAATAAAAAAGTTTCATCTTTTATATGGGATGATGCTTGTATAGAAGTATTTGATAGTATAAAATAATATCTATTGCACCCCCCAATTTTGGCAGCACCAATAATAGGAAAGTCGTTGATATTTTATGCAGCAGCCTTAAAATAATCATTCAGAGGTCTGCTAGAACAAAATAATGAAGAAGGGAAACAAAGTGTCTTATATTATATAAATTGATGTTTAATAGGAGCTGAAATAAAATATTCTCATATTGAGAAGCAGTTCTTAGCATTGATATTTACTACTCAAAAATTATGGCACTATATGTTATGATATAAGATAACATTGATATCTAAAGTTGAGCCTCTTAAATTCTTGATGATTAGACCTAACTTAATTGGTCACTTAGCAAAACGGTCAATTTTGTTACTTTAATTCAACATAACATATGTCCCACAAAAATATATAAAAGGGTAAACTCTAGCAGACTTTCTAGCCGCTCATCTCTTACCAGCAAACTCTCCAGTCAATGATGAATTACCTGATAAATATTGGGAACAACCATCAGAATAGGAACAACCATCAAAATAGAAACAACCATCAAAATGGGATCACTACTTTGATGGGTTCATCAGACTAGTTTACCTACAGTACATGTCAGAATTGGCTTAATATTTATAACACTGCAATGAGGTATTCTTTGATATTCATATAGTCTGATCGAATTTCGAACAAACTAAATTAAGCCTAAATTAGATAAAATTAATTATTCATTTTAATTTTCTTAAACTCGCCTATAGAAGATGAATCAATATAGGGTTTATTTAGATTTTTTTAGAGTTCTGGTTTATTACTATGATTTCTTAAAATTCAAATCAATTAATAGAATTAATTAATTCATTTAATTTCTAATTAAGGTCATTTAGGGGATTATAAGATTTCAATGAGTTTTAATGATGTTTTAAAATTCATTATTATTCATTATGATGATTTAAGCTAATTTCATAATTTTATATTTTTTTTTATTTAATATTAATTTCTTTCATTAAATTAATGGTTTTGGCTTAAAATTTTTATATCTATGGATTTACCTTCTATTATATCGTGAGAAATTTATCTAAGGTGTGTTTTGACCTTAATTTTAGTTCCCTAAAGTTTCAAGTTCATTTTGATTAATGGTTTGAGTTTAATTTGTGTTTGACATTTTTAATGAAATATAAACTAACCTAAAAACACCTAATAAAAATTAAGGATTTTGGATTTAATAAATTATTCTCACTATGATGAATCCATAGTGCCCTTATTTGCATTTTTTTTCATGCAGTATTTCATTTTTTATTATTTTTAAAAAAGTTTAGGATTTTTTATAATTTTTGAAATACAAAAAAAAATCTATTTTATAATGTTTGATGCCATGTGGCACTAATGCGGTAATGTTAGCCATGTGGCGTGACATCATTGAACCTACTAAATCCTCTTGGATCTAGTTAAAAAGCGATAGGGTCAGTAGGTTTATTTATGGCAATTCCTTAAAGGATTTAAATTAGATCATGCAGCTATATTAGAGCCGTCCATTCCAAATAGAGGAACGGACGACACAGATTTTGTCCCTGCTCTTGTCGACGAGAACCCATAGACCATCCGCATTTTAAGGCCAAAATTTGGGAATCTATAGAGGATTTCAATACTTTTTTGATTACAAATAGTCAAGACTCTATTTTTTAACATATATATATATATATATATATATATATATATATATATATATATATGTATATATATATATATATAGTTTGATTTTACTTGAAATTAAACTTCCCGCATAAAGGACCAAACTGAATACAATAGGAGGTTGAATTGGAGGCATAGCATCGATCCTCGCTGGTGGAAATATTTCAAGTAGCTTCGTGGGGATGTGGTGAGCCTCTACATGTAAGGAATTGGTCCTCACTACTTGCTCTATAGGCTAAGCTCCTTCTATTCATCGATAGCTTTGGTTGAAATCTAGCTTGCTGATAAAGTGGGAACCGAGAAAAGAGTGGTTTTTTGTTTATTTCATTTGAGGAAGTTTTGTGAATGCTTAGAATAGCTTAAGAAAGTTTCTCTTTTCTTTTTTCATGAATGGCCAAGAGCTATATGGGGAGGAAGTTAGTTTTGATTTTTCCATTATGATTACCACCCTTGGAGTCAAGCTTCAAAGGGTGCTCAACTGATTGGGGTCATTCCATATTAACTTGGATGATGAGTGGAAGAGGAATGGATGAAGTGTCTTGGACTGGGGGGGATTTATCTTCATGTTCCACTTCACTTTCCCATAGCAAATTCATTTCCTTTTAGATTTATTTGAGACATTTAAGTTCTTTGAAATTTGGCTTCCAATCCTTTCAGACTCATCTTAGAATGAGTCTAGGTATATTGCAATGTGATTAGGGTATGTGCAAGCTCACATGCTCACATTTAGTCCATTTAAGTTTAATTTGGTTTGGATTTGGCTAAGCATAAACCATGTTTATTATTCATTCATTTAAATAAGCAACTAATTATTCAAACCACATTTAAGATTATTCATGAGTTAAACAAACTCATTTCAATTGTGTTTAGGCACAAACACTTTAAGTTAGCTTTCTGAAGCATTTGTTCCCTTTGGTTTAGTTTGATTTATTCCATTTGATAGATTTGTTTGAGATTTAGGATTTAATTATGATTATTTAAGTATTTGGGATGATTTAGATTAATTAATTTTATTTCATTTGAAGTTAATTTTGATTTTAAACCCATATTGATCGAAATTGGGCTTAATGGGTTAACATGGGTTCAATTGGGCCAAATAATAAAATTCATTAAATTAAATCACATAGGTGGTTAAATTATGTTTAAAGATGATTTCAAAATGATTTTGGGCTTTTAATTTGAGTTGATTGAATTTAAGTTTAAGTTCTAGAAGGTCCATGTAAGCTTATTTAGATTAAGTGATCTAATTAGCCTAATTAAGGACTTATTGGGATTAGATTTGACTTGATTAATATTTAAACAAGTTCATTTGATGATTATGATTCTTTGGAATAATTTAATTTGATCAAATTTTAGTGGGTTGACCTTTAACTTGGTTGGACCCACATAAGTCAACTCTTTGTAAAGTGGTTGACCAGTTTTTACTTTTATTTGAATTTAGTTTTAAATCTATTTATGTTTATGTAATGAATTCATTCTTTTTATTTAATTTGATTTCAATTTATTTTGATTTTAATTGAACTTTTTTGGGTTTAAGAGATTTTGAGCATAGGTAGGTTAGTTGGGTTAACTACCTCAATAACCTTAGTTTAAGCTTAGTTGGATTTAGATTTGAAATAGAATGTGTTTGATTCAATTATTTGTTTAGATTTGAGTTTGGTTTAGGTCCACCTATTCCTATTAGGTTAGGCTAACCCTTAGAAGGACTCACTAGGTCACTACATATAATGTCCTAAGTCCTTGAATAGGAATCCCTAATCTAAGATTAATTATCCTAATCAATGGGATTAAAAATGTTGTTAAACCTTTTCCAAAAATGAGGTAAAAAATTGGACCTCAAATATGTGCAGTGAACTAACTAGAGTGCATCGCACATGTTGGCATCGATCAAACTAATCAATAGATCCTATCAAGATTATAAGCATAAGCCTGAAGGAATTTGAATTTTAGTTTTGATTTTAAATTTTATTTTGAAATTGATTATGAAAGATAGGAATAAATATGCCTAAATTTATTTCAATTTATAATGATTTATTCTTAGAGACTTAGATTCATTAATTTCTAAGAGGAATAAATATGTCATTAGGAAAAGATGCAATGAATAATCTAATCTTAGCACAATCATGATTGTCAAATAAAATAGTTTCTAAAGGGCTTGTTTTCACTCTAACTATAATAGATTTTCATTTGCTAACTAAGAAAGAAGGTACTAGGACTCATCTCTTTCTAAGTGAAACTAGCTAGAAGTTAGCCTAAGTGACTAGGAAATTTTAAAGAAAGGGTCTACAAGTAGATCCTAAGGTCTTCTTTTTCTAGAAAGGATCCCACTAAGGATACTTCCTCCTATCTAGAGGCAATAGTTGGAGAGGATGCCAATATGGGTACTTTTTCTTATCCAAACTATATAAATTTTAACTAGAAAAAGATACCACTTCGGGTTTTACTCTTATCTTGGTCAGCTATTATGAAGGTGTCTTTAAGGGCTTGATTCCAACCTAAATAGCTGATCTTGAAGAAAAGGGGTTTTCAATGACTTAATTACTAAACCTCAGGAATTTGAGTAATAAGTAGCAGTCACATGGACTTAATTCTTATCTTAACTTAATTTCATTTATTTTAAGCTAAAAAGGATATTTAATGACTTAAATATTAATCTAGTGAAATTTATCCGAACAAGAAGGGTCCTTCAATGGATTAATTCAAACCTGAATAGCTTGAAAAGTAAAGGGGTCATAATGACTTAAATCCTATCCTAAATTTCCTATAAGGAGGCCTATTATGGGGCTTACTCCAATCTGATTAGCTATTAAGAAGGGGCCTTTGATGGCCTAATGCATTTTCAAATAGCTACAATGAGGAAAAAGGGCCTTAATTACTTAATCTTATTCCTCACATTTTTGACTAGTAGGAAAGGGATTTTGATGACTTAATCCTAACCACATAGTCTATTTGACAAGAAGGGATCTTTACTGACTTAATCCTCTCCTTATCATTTAGAAAAAATGCCTACTAAGGGACTTACATCTATTTCTTTAGCTATTAAGATGGGGCATTCATAGGCTTAATTCCAACATAAATAGGTAAAGGGAGGAATGGGGTCTTAATGACTTAATCATATCCTCAAATTCTAACTAATAGGAAAATGGTCTTAGTGATTTATTCCAAACATAAAGAGTCTATTTGACAAGATAGGGGTCTTAATGACTTAATCCTATTCTGTGAATAGTAGGAAAGATGCCACAGAATATTTATTCAAAACCTATGAAATTTATAGAAAGAGTGTCATAAATGGGCTTGCTCCTATCTTATGTGAATGCAAAAAATCATTTTCAAATGTATTTAAGAAATTTTGCAAAAGTGTAAGAGACATTGTACAAAATTCATAGATAAAATGCAAATTTAACATAAATAATATTTAGTTCTAAATAGGTTACAAAGATGAAGATAATTTTATTTATCATCATTTTAAAACTAACATACATTTTATACATAATATTTCTTTAAGTGTCATCTGTTATAGGTGGCATTTGATGTTCACCATTACAAGTTATTAGTTAATAGGAAGTTCCTTTGTATGCTTTCTCCACAATGAATGGTCCTTCTAATGTTGGCTCAAATTTGCTGCCCATATTACGATGAGCTAAAATTGGCCTTCTATGAACAAAGACCAAGTCTCTTACTAAGAAAGTTCTAGGATGGACCAATTTATTATGAGCTTAAACCATACATGATTGATATAGTTCAAGGTGTTCTTGAGCTTTAAGATATTTTCCTTTAAGACTTTCAAGTTCTTCCAATCAAAATTTATGATTTTGATCTACTATGATTTTATTACTAATTATTATCATTAAAAAGGTAGTTGTACTTTCAATGGAAGAATAACTTAGTTATATAAACCAAAGCACATGGTGTAGATTTAGTGGGTGTCCTATATGTGGTTTGATAGGTCCATTGGGCTTCAACCAACTTTTCATCTCACTAGTGTTTAGTTTCATGAAGTACTTTTTTTAGAATTCATACTAGAGTTTTATTGAATGATTCATCCAATCCATTTTCCTTAGGATAATAGATGGTCGAATATCTCCAATCAATTTTATGTGTAGCCACAAAGTGATTTAATTTATTGGACTTAAATGATGGACCATTATCATATATTATTCAATGACAAATGCCAATATGATATATGATATTTTTTAAGAGAAGTTAAGCACATGATATGCTTTCACTTCTTTTAGTGGAATATCCTCAGCCTATTTTGAAAAGTAATCAATTGTAGCTAAGATAAACTGTTGCCCTTTTGATGAAGAAGGGTTAATAGGTCTTATGATGTCCCAACTCTCAAAGGGCAAGAGGTAATCATTAGGAGTAGTACATTATGTGGTTGATGTAACACTAGATCATGTACTTGCCATTGATGATAACAACATGTAGTTTCCATGTAGTCATTTAACATTGAAGGCCAAAAAAATCCAAGTTTTAAAATTTTTAAATTTATTTTAAGACAAGATGGGTGAGCACCACATAATTTGGAGTGTACCTCAACAACAATCTTAGGCACTACTTATTTATTTAAACAACATAGGCAACATTTGATCAAATGACCTATGGTACAACACCTTATTAGTTAATGCATAAGATAAGACACATTTCCTAATTTGGTTTGCTAATGACTTATTTTCAAGGAGCCTCCCCTAACTTAAATAGTCAATGAATGGTTGTTTCCAATCATATTCCTCTTGACTTTTGATATGGGTGGCTACTCCTTGCATTTTTATTTTTCTATTCATATAATCTAAATCTATAAGAGAAAGAATTTGTTGATTTTGAATTTATATAGGTATAGATTCATTTTTTGGACATATGATTTCTTTGTAAAGTTTAACCAAAGAATCTGCTACAAAATTATCTTTGCATGATATTCTATACAGAATAATAAAAAGAATATTTTCAAGCAATTTCATTGTATATTGGTAATAATGAAAAACCTTTGGGTGCAAAACCATATAGATTATGCTCCCTTGGTTAATACCTAGTTATGAATCCCCAAAGATTTTTTATATTTTTATTATCCATAAGGATTGCTAACTCTAGTACAGTTATAAGAGCCTCAAATTCCACTTCATTATTCGTATAAGATTCAGACAAATGAAAGGAGTAATGCATCATTCCTTTGTCTAGAGTTATAAAAGTTAGTCTAATTCCTTCAATACCTAGGATAGAAGAATTAAATTCTTTACTTTTCTTTGATGATGTTGCACCAACAAAGTATAACTCCTAAGTGGCATTAGTTTCATCATTTAAAGTCATGATCTGCTCATCAGGAAGATCATCATTTAAAGGAGAACCTTCAAGTATAGGATGTGCTACAAAGAATTCAACTACAACTTACCTTTATAGCATGTAAAGGAATCAATGTGAACTCAAATTGTAATAAAAATTTTGACCAACATGCTAGACATCCAAACAATATCGGGTGGGTCATAAGATAATGTAAAGAATTTACTCTTGAAATCTGATTTACTTTATGCAAAATCATATAATACCTTAGTTTGAATGATGAAAACTAAAGAAAAATAATGCTTTTTGATAGGCGGATAATTCATCTTTGTTGGGAAGGGTCTGCAGCTTACATTATAAAGGGAGTTTTCTTTCCCTTCTTCATTAACTTGGGCTAACAGCACTCCAAGTGATTCATCTAAGTAGTATACAAAATTAATAGCTTTCCTGGAATTGAAGCAACCAAGAAAGGAGGATTCATCAAATAATATTTTAAACTTTCAAATGCACTTTAGCATTTTTTATCCCAAATAAATTTTGAATCCATCTTTGTCAATGTCGCAAAAGGGTTGGCATCTTCCATATAAGTTTGATATAAATATTCTTAAATATGTTATCCTTCTCTGAAATGATATTAGTTGTGCAAGACCTCTAGGTAACAACATTTATATGATAGCTTTTATCTTTTCTAGATCAACTTCTATTCTTTGGTGCCCCACTACAAATCTTAAAAACTTTCTTGAAGTTACTCCAAAAGCACTATTCAAGGGATACATTTTTAGGTTATAATGGCAGCCATTCAAAAATAATTCATAATTCATATAAATGATTTTCTTTTTTCTTGCTTATAATTACTAGATCATCAATATAACACTCAACTTGATTATGAATTATCTCATCGAATATTCTAATCATTGATTTTTGATATGTAGCCCCTGTAATTTTGAGACCGAATGGCATGATCATGTAGCAAATATCCCCATAAGAGTTTTGAATGTTGTATTCTTTTCTTCCACTGGGACCATCTTTATTTAGTTGTATCCAAATCATCAATCCATGAATAAAATGATCTCATGCGATGAGGCTATGTCCACCATAAGTTCTGGTATTGGCATTAGAAACTCATATTTGGGACAAGCCTTATTCAATCTCTAAAATCTACGCAAATGCATACTTAACAATTATTTTTTCCTTACTAGGATAATGCTTGATAACCAAATATGATACTATTCTTCTCTTATAAATCCATCTTTAATTATTTTTATGACTTTAGTAATCACCTATTGCTTAATCTTTAGATACATGCATCTAGGAGCTTCATTTATTGAAATTGCATTAAGTTTAATCTCTAGTTTATGAACTATAACATTTAGAGATAAACTTAGTATTTCATCATAATTCTATGCAAAATAATCTTTATATTCAAGAAGTAAGTCAATCAACTCATCAAAAATTTTGGACTAGAAGTGAACTATGAAACTTGGCCTTGGGTTTTCCTTAGTTCCTAAGTTGATTTACTTTCATTATTGATAGATTTTATTTCTTCTTCAAATTCTAGTGACCCATTTTGAATTAAGCAATCATCTAGATTATTAGATGTTTTAAAATAGAATTCCTTTATGTTTCCAAGGAGTTGATTAGATTCCATATGGTTGCTTATTATTAAATAATGTTCATCATTATCCAAAGATCCAATGGTACCAAACCCAACACCAACTTTGAATTTTAAATTTTTATTTTTAGTTTTCCACAAGAATTCCATATGTTGGGTTGTATCCTTAGGCCAAACATTAGGAATCAAACAATATCTTATAGATTTCTTAACACAATTAGGATACCAATCAAATAAGAGTTCCATTATTTCATTGGAAAATGGATCTTCAAGATTTACATCTCCTTCTGAGCTTGAAGATCCATACATAGAATAAAACTTTGATAACTTTCTAACTTCCCCTAAAAGGGTATGGGCTACTTTGACTTCCAACTATGAGATTTTATTTTGAGAAAAGGAGTTAAAGTCAATCTATCCACATTCCTTTTCAATTTCTCACAGTTAGATAGCTCAGGTTCATTTTTTAATGCTTGTATTTATTCTTTATCGCTATCTAACTCTAATAAAATCTCAAATTTTATCAAGGCATCCTACTGATTAGAATCTTCATTAGAGCTAGATTCCAAGTCAATTTGTATTATTAGATGTCCTTTTTCTTTTTATGTTTCATTTTCTTTTTCTTTTATTTCTCTTTTTTTCATTTATCTAAATTACTTTTTTTATTTTCATGGATGCCTTAATGATCCTTGATTTCATAGAATCACGCACATACCTTTTGGGCATATAATAGGTAGCATCTTCATAAAGTTCAATCTCATGAATAAAGAATGGTTGTATATCACTTTTTATGATGTATTCTACTCTATCTTTGGTGTGCTTAATGCACTAGAGTGATGAGGGAACTATTCTAATACTCATGTATCCATGACCTACCAAAGAGTGCATTAAAGGATGTCTCTAAGTCAATAATATGAATTTTTGCATTAGTCATTAATCCTTATATTTCCAATAATAGAGTGATTGAACCTAAAGTTTTCTCACCCATTTCATTAAAATCCCTTAATAATTTTTTATCTGAACTTATCCTTCGTGTATCAATTCTGAAAAATGATAAATTTTTAGAGTTCATAATATTGACTAATGTATTAGGTTCAATAACTCTTGATAATCTAATGTTCTCCACTTTAATAGAAATATAAAGTGGCCAATTATGATTTGTGGTTTCCAGAAGTAAAACTTCATCTAAGGTTGTAACCCTAGGGATCTCCTTGAACTAACAAGTCTCATTTGAGGAAGTTCCTATCAGCTGAGTCAGGCATATCTTTGGTTTAATTAATGCTCAAACAAATGATTCCTTCATTTATTTAGATAGAATAATAATTTCATAAATGCTGAGTCTACCAGGAAGTTTTCTAAGATGGGTTCAAATGTTGTAGTCAATCTTGAGAATAGTTGGCTCAACTATTGAATCCTTCTTTTTCTATGGGGGTTCAGAATATTAATCAACAATCTATTTTCCTATCTTTAGTGGGAGCTTTCTTGGGTGATGGTGATAGTTGTTGTTGTGATGGCCTATAAGGTGGTGGAAGCTCTATTTGTACTTGAATTGGAGAATTTCCTTTATTCACTATAGAGATATTACCTACCATATTTTCTAGTACTTTCCAAGGTTTTATTACTTCCATAGTTGACTTGCCTCTAAGGAATGTCATCTTAGGAGCTTCTTTTGTAATCTAGAGGCTTTACTTAATAGTTTTTCAAAAGTTTTAATAGTAAAACCTTTCAATAAGAAGGCAACAGGGCCATGGATATTTTGGACAAGTATTTCTACATAGTGTTGCTTTTGTAGCTGAGGCTCGTACTTAAGATAAGAATTCTCCATCTTAAGATATAATCAATGAGGGATTTACTTGGCCTTTGTTTTTTAAAGACTAGGCCACTTATAGTGACATTGTGTTGTGTGCTAGTGAATTTCTTTATGAATATGTTTTCTAGTTCAATGAAAGTGCACATATAACCATTTAGCATCTCTACATATCAATCAAAGGCAACCCTAGTCAAACTGCCTAAACAATAGAGCATCACTCCCTCTGACATTCCAGTAACTTGTCCAAAAATGTGATACATGTTGTTTGGGAACACTCCCTCTGAACATGTTTCCTGGTTCAATGAAAGTGCACATAGAACCATTTAGTATCTCTACATATCAATCAAAGACAACCCTAGTTAAACTGCCTAAACAACAAGGCATCACTCCCTCTGACATTGCAGTAACTTGTTCAAAATGTGATAAATGTTGTTTGGGATTACTTGTCCTATC
This sequence comes from Cymbidium sinense, assembly GCA_021442155.1. Classification (NCBI taxonomy): domain Eukaryota; kingdom Viridiplantae; phylum Streptophyta; class Magnoliopsida; order Asparagales; family Orchidaceae; genus Cymbidium; species Cymbidium sinense. Next base: position 29,228,279 of record CM038223.1, read on the forward strand.
AAAAACTTTGAAAGAAGGAGTCACAAATCCCATTGGATATGGTACAAAATCATATTCTTTAGGGTAGGGCCTACCCTTTGGAATAAGTGTCGTACCTTGGGATTGAGCTAAAGCTTCATTTACCTGCTATTCCACTAGAGACTTCAAGTCAATTTTGGGAAATATATCATCTGTTGGTTTAGATTCTTGGTGATACTCTCCTAAACCAAACTTTGTCTCATCTATGGTAATTTAGGCTGAGAATGTTCATACTCAAATAATCTTAGGCTAGTAAGGACGTGACTTTTGTTCTATATCTGCATGGTTTTTCCACTAAACCTTCTCACTGGGTGGCTTGGCTTTTTTGTGGCTCTACTATATTTTTGTAATGGTAATAGCTTGTATGTTCTATAATGGCTTTTCTCCCTGAGCTGTGAGTTATGAAATATATTTAATTAGCATAAAAGCCTTTTGTTAGCTAAGGTTGACTTACAATTTATCACTTTAGATAAATACCACCCCATGTCTACAAGAACACCATGGATGACATAATCCATGGCTACTGACAAAGATTCCTTGGTAAGTAATTATTTCACCTAGCTAAGTAGACTAGGGACCATGATAGCAAGGGATGATGGAACCATGAGATCTTGATCAGGCATGTCATCATCCCCCCTAATATACACTTTAAGTTAAATAATAGTTATTTATGCCATATTACACACACTACTAGACACCAATGCATATCAGAGAGATATTTTGTTCCCAACCTTAATCAAGAGTCCTCTCTTACTACTGTAAGAGGAGTAATTAACTATGAAGACTTGCATTTATAGGAAGTAGAGCCCAAAATCTAAATAAACCCAAAGGTAATGTTAGGGGAAATCTAGTGGAATATATATCAATCGGTCTCATGAAAAATATACTCCTACCCATCTCATCAAAGATGACGAAGAGTGTGGGGAAAATTTATGACACCACATAAATTTTAAGAATTTCTTACTTAGGTAATCAAATTCATCATTAAGGAATCAACATATTATCTCAAAAGATAAATATGTTATCTTATAATGGATATTATCACTTAAATAAGAACTTCTAAGGCTAATTAGTCTTATTAATGTTCCAAAGATTATTCCCTTAAACTATATGAAAAGGTAGGATATGGTTTTTTTTATACTGAGAATGTAGTTCCCTATAAGAGCAAGCTCTTATAGTTAATTACATCTTAGTAATGAGGATTTCTTCCTAAGAATATGTTCGATTAAAGAAATAGGCCCTTATTTCTATGAATTTTAAGGTTGGTTTCAAAGGATGGTTAAATTGTAATTTCAAAAGAGAACACTTCAAAGGGGAAATGCCTATAGATACTAGGATACCCAATAGGAATTTCAATTATCCTACCATTGGGAATTATATTTTTGAGTTAAAATTTATTATGATTTGAATTGATATTTTTATTAGAAATCTAGGAATTAGATTTTAACAACACAAAATTATAGAAATGACTATGGTTGAAGACTTTTTCCTAGAAGGATGATTCAAAACCTAAGTCTATAAATACTTTTACCACAAGTCAGAGGCTCAACCTAGTTTGGCTTTTAAGAATTATTAGTTCTTCTCTCACTTGAGAAAAGAAACCTATCCTAACTCTTCTAGACATAGAACCCACTTGTAAGGGCTACCAGCTAACACCACTTAAGAAATTTTTAAATCCATGGCACAGATCTTTATGTTATGCAAGATGGTTGGGCTATTACATTTTAGGAAAGAATCTATAAACCTAAACTCACTTCTTAATCCCTAAGATTATGTCAAGTATGATATGAACCTAACTAATGCAACTTACTTGAGTTTATTTATATTTTGACTCACAATTCATTTAAGGCTCTTGGGATATGCAATTTATGCCTATAATGAGAGGTACTTAGAAGTGATCATGGGCCAAATAACAAAAAAGGCACATTTCTCCAAGAAGGTGGTCATCCTCAAAGGTCAGATCTCCTTTATTTTTAATGGGTGAAGCACCTAATTCAATAATTCAGAATAATATGCTAGCATGGTTCATACAAGCTAGTTATTTTTATTTACTTTTAAGTTGCTCCTAAGGCATTAAGTTATGTGTGAAGTTATGAATTTTTTTTATTTTTTTTCAAGTTATTTAAACGTAAGTTGGGTAAAAAATTTTGTTTTCCTAGGAGCCTAGCATCTAGGCATTCATCATAGAAAGCACATCATAGAAAGAAACTAAGAAAAGAAGGTTGATTCTATTACACAGCTAAAATAAATCAAGCCAAATTTAAATTAAAAGAATAGGCCATTATGGCTGGGTACTATTGTACACCCTAAAAGAATGAGAAAAATAGGCAATCGCACTATACTTTTATACTGCCCAGACTAGAACTACAAGTCTAGATCTATGGAGGTCTTCTCACTAGGATCGTCTCCTTCTTCAGAGACTTCCATGGTCTTCACAAGAGACCACTAGCTAGTTGGGTCAGCTCCTACTATTCCTAAGTACCGTAGATCTTAACCTAATTATAAGTTCAAATTACATTTCAAATTTCAAAAGAAAAATCCTAAACTATTCAAAATAGTTATTATGAAATACAAATACCATTCCAACAGTCATATCTACAAACATATAGGCTTAACATTAGTTGCTTAGTAAGATCACCTATCCTAATTGGTTATGCTTAAGGACTTAAGCATACATGCAAGAAAATAACATTTATTTATTTATATTGCAAAAATCCTTTTTAGCACAGCCCCTATAGAAAATGGTTTGATCTTAAAAGGATGTCCTAGCCATCCAGTCTAAAATAGTAAACCACAAAATAATAAAAACATTTTACATCACAGCATAGAGTATCATAGAACATCGACCTAACTTAAGTCTAGGATCGGTGACTTAATATTCCAGTGTGTGAAGAAAAATGAGCTTCTGTGGTATGACTTTACTAGGCATTTTAGATATGAGTTTTCATGTTTCAAGGTTTGTTTAATTTACCATTAGGTGGTTTCAATTTAAATTATTTAATTGATTTTTGATTTCATTTTTATTTTTTAAATTCATTTTACGTTGAAGTGAAATTTAAATTTTCAAGAATGATGAATAAAATAAGTTCCATTTTCAGTGTAACCCATTCTATTCAACATCATAATTTCTAATAGAATGAGGTTTTCATCCTAAGGTGAAGATTCAATCTAAGAGGGTCAAACTTAAGATCTTGAATGTCTTAATTAACTTCTTTTGAATTCTTTTAAGTTGGATTCGGTTTAATTAAATTTTTGATTTTATTTTGGAATTTAATTAAGATTTATTCTTCTTTTCATTTCTTTTAATTTGATTAAATATTTCTTATTTTATTTACTTTCAAATGATTTGATTCATTCAATGTTTTAGTTTTCTTTTATTTTGATTAAATGTTTATTTAATTTTATGTATTTTAATTTTTTTAATTTGTTTGATTTTAATGAATTAATTTCATTCATTAATTTAATTTTTATTTCCTTGAAATGATTTGATTCATTCTTAGTTTAGATTTTGGTTTTATTATGTGTTAAGATTTAGTAATTTATTTAATCCCTTTAGATGAAATTTTATTCATCAATTCATAACTTAGGAGACTTATGTTGTTTTGTGCGCCAACCTTAACCTAAGCCATATCAAATTTCTAAGTTGTTTTAAGTTTAATTGATTTGTTTAATCACCTTCATCAACATTTGGAATTATGTTTTTATTAACCCATCTGAATTTAAGAAGTTTCCATGTTAATGAATTCCATATTTGAATATTTAATTCATAGGCTAATTAGTATTTATTTTAATTGATTAATTGAATTTAATAAGTTATTAACTTAAGGCTTTTATTTTCTTTCACTACATTAAACTATAAGTATATGATTCATCAAATATTTTAACTTCATAGGGTTGAAATTTTTTTTTTCAAGTGTTCTGATGTTAATCAAAATGCTTTAAGTTGATTTTATAAATTTTAATAATTTCCATGATTTTTTGATTTTTTTTGTTTTAATTATATTGACATAAAGATTGAAAATTCAATAACTTCAAATTCTAAGGTCCATTATCCTTGACCTTTTTATGTTAAGTGGAGTTACTTACCATTTTAAGTTCTCTAAAGTTTCATCTTAATCAAATATATAATTTAAGGTTAATTAATGTTTTAATTATTTACTAAAATCTAATTAAGCCTAAAATAATTAGGGTTTTATTTTTCTTACATTCCTCTCTATAAGATGCATCCATGGAGGGTTTCTTTAAATTTTTTGAAGTTTTAATTGATTTTCTATGATTTCTCTAATTTTAGATCATTTAATTGAATTAATTAATTCAATTAATTAAAAAATTAAACCATTTTATGGTTTATTAGTTTTCAGAGAGTTTTAATGAAGTGATTAGGTTCGTTAAGGTTCATTATGATGATTTAAATTATTTACATAAATTTTCATGTTTTTTCTAATTTATTAATAATTTATTTCATTAAAATTATGATTTAAAGTTGAAAATTCCATATTTTTTATTTACTTTGCAATAAAATATGAAAAATTTACTTAATGTGTGTCTTAACCCTAATTTCATTTCCATAAAGTTTCAAATTAATTAGATGAGTGTCTTGAGTTTAATTTGAGTTTTCATATTTTTTATTTAAACCTAATTTAATCTTAAATTACTCAAAATTAATTGGGGATTTTAAAATTAATGGATTCCTCTCACTGAGTTGAATCCATAAAACCCTTCTTTGTATTTTTTGGTTGAGTATTTTATTTTTTTTATAATTTTTTTATTTTTTATTTTCTTGCCATTTTTCATTAGGAAATAGAGGGAATTTCCAAATTTAATGGGTGGTACCATGCTCTGTCAATGTGGTGCCACTTTAAATGTGATGGCGCTTGATTCGGCTAGCTGGATCCCCACGAATCCAACTCAAATGTCTATAGGGACTGCAGGATTCATCTTGACCAACAAATCTTTGATCTGACGGTCTATATTTTACATGAGATCCTTAAGGGATTTTAATCAGATCATGTGGCTGGATCTCATTAGTTTATTCCTAACAGAAGTAACGAATGGTGGAGATTTCATCTCTAAGTTACCAATAGAGAACCAAGAGCCATCCACCTTTGTATGGTGATTTTTGGTGATCTAAGCTACCATTCTTTGTGTTTTCTATTGCAAAATGATCATGGATTGAATAAAATTCGATCCAGATGGCTTAATCTCTACTAATCATAAATTCGCTTAATAAAGAACCAAACCACATGAGAGTAAGTAATTGATTTAGGTTGTAGCTCATGGGACCTATGTCCAATCATCATGGAGACCAAGCTCTGCCTCACATGCATCATGTTTGATGGTTTTTTAGGCTCAAGCAATGGATCGATTGAGTTTTTCTTCGCCCATAGAACATATAGGGAGGGTCAATTTAGGGAGCGTAATGGTCATACCCCATATCTATGTTTTGCCAAGAGCCTTACTCTTCTTTGACTCTTACTTTGGCCAATGTTTAGCCCACTGACAGTGAGAGGCTCGAAGTAGGCTCCGAATAAGTTCATCTTCACCTATGGATCATGTAGGAAAAATTGGGTTTGTGAGCCAAAATTTCTTTCCTCTATTTCCATATATGGCTTCGAGCCATAAATGGATGGCTTGGGGTGGTTGAATTCTATCCACCAGCAGCAAGGGCTATGAATAAGAGGCCAATTTGATCTTTCCTTCCGTTGTGAATGCATTTCTTTTAGGGGAGGAAGCCTCTTCCTCTCTTTTCTTTCCTTGACCGTGAGCTAGCTCATGGAAGAAGAAAATTCAATTTTTGCTAAGGGTGATGGCCACCCTTGAAGGCTAGCTCCAAGGCATGGTCAACTGATTGGAGAAAGTCCAAATTAGTGATGGTGAAGTGGTGGATGAGATATGGAGTAGAGGAAATGGAATTTTACTTCTTTGTATGGATTCCCATCGTCTTGCCATGGCTACACCTCATCTCTTTATAACATCACTTCATATGGCATTCCGTGGCTTTTGGAATCACCACCACATCTCTTTGGTTGGTGGTTGGTGGTTGGTTGGCCAAGTCAAACCAAGGTGAATCTTAGGTTAAATTCAAGCCCATTTGAGTTGGATTTGAAGATTGAACCTAGTTCATGCCATTTGGATTTGACTTAATTTAAAGTATTTTATTTTTATTTATTTTGATTTAAGTTTGAGTTTTAAACATTGTTAATTATATTATAGATAATCTATAGCTTAATTGATCCATGCCATGTGAGGGCTTAATGTGGTTTGAGCTAGATTTGATTCTTTTGATCAAAATTGGTCAAATTGAATTCTCTAGATCAAATGGTCTTTTATGATTTAAATTTAATTTTAATTAAATTTATTTGATGATTTTTGATGTTTTAAATTGATTTATTTATTTAGATTTTAAATTGATTTTGATTTTATTTCAACTTAATTCATTTTGACTTAAGTGGGTTAAGCTGAGTTCAATTGAGTCAAATAACCAATTTGGCTCAATTATATTATGCTTGGACTCCAATCATATTTAATCACATGTGTGAGATGATTTGGAGTAATTACTTTCATTTGATTTGAAATTGATTTCAATTTGACCTATTTGACCATGAATTCATATTTATTTAATTTATTTTAAATATATTAATTTTATCATTTAACTCATTTGGAATGATTTTATTTGGTCAAATTTTGTTCGGTTGACCTTTAACTTGGTGGGATGCACAAAAGTCAAACCTATGTTAAAAGGGTTGACCAAATTTGACCTTCATTTAGATTTAACTCCATTTATATTCATGTAATGATTTCATGGTTTCATTTGATTTTAATTTGAATTTATTTTGACTTATTTTGATTTAATTTTGATTCAATTAATTTTGAGCTTAATTAGGTTAATCTTCCAAATTTCCTTCATTTAAACTTAGATGGATTCAAATTTCAAGTGGAATGTGATTGGTTTACTTCTTTGTTTATGTTTTAGATTTAAGTTGAATTCTTCTAAACTCATTAGGTTAAACCAAATCCTAGAAGGATGCACTAGGTTACTGAGGTGTAGTGTCCTAAGTACTTAATTAGGAAGCTTCTAATCTAGGATTAGGTGTCTAATTATAAAATTTATAAATGACGTTTACCACATCAAAATGAATTTAATAAATAGCATTGCCAAATGTGTGTTTTTTAGCAACCAGATTACTGGCGACTCCACATTGGATCACTTCTCTGTCCATCTCTGATTAGGAAAAATTAAATATATGGTGTTGTCGTAGACTTAAATAAAGTGTTATAATCTCTTAAAATCTTAATATCTACGACCAGGTTCATCAAATGGCAAACATCAAGAATATGATGATTTCCAAGCTCAGCGAGGGATCCACGATAAGATTCCCTCAAGCCATAATCAACACTAGTTTCGCTAGAGCTACTCTCCAGTTAGGAACTATTTCAGAGGTTGTCTAGTTTTTGCCAACTACACCTGTCACTAAGCCCATAGTTAAGGGCAATGGAATGCCAAAGGCATTCAACAAGGGAAAGAGGCCAAATGTGATCATTATGAATGAGCCTAACCCTAAAGCCCTAAACTCAAAGATGGGTTCTATCATTGATACTTTGGAAGGCAATGCTAACTACTTCTATTGAGCATAAGATGATTGTCAAGCCCAAATTAAAGTCAATCATAGTCAATCCACTTAGCAGTGCATTAGGAGAGCCTTTTAGCCCACATGATGCTGCATTTACTCTAGACAATAATAACCATGAAGTATCTTCCTCGAGAACCAAAATGCTCAAAAGCTCAAAGAAAATACAATTTTGGTCTCATAGTTGTCAGATTGCCTGTTCTTGTCGAACAACAACATGGCCCACTAGTGGAGGCAAATTTACCCACCAACAACAACTTCAATTTGCTTATTTACAACCTAACAAATTCTTACCCTAGAAGAAATGAGAATACTCAAAAATATCATGCTAGTTTACAATAAGACTTAAAGTCTACAAGCATTATAGTCAGTTAACACTACAACGAGCCCTTAGATACAAAGACATTAAGTGGCCAATTGTTGGAAGGTCCCGGTAACCCCCACAAAAAAGTGGATATCATTTATTCAGTGAACACTAGGGTGTGACATCTAAGATGCATTCCTAGAGATGCACTATTAGAAAGTCCCAATAGATTTAGGTAATAAAAGAATCCCAAATCATTGATCATAAAGTAGCTTAACATAAGCCAACCCCACTAGAGGATGAAGAATAAAATCTCTTATCTTCAACTAAAAATGTGGGTCTAAAAAAAATCAGCTAGCAGATGATGAGGATAGCTTAATCTAATAGCAAATACAATATAGTGAATACCTACAAGAAATCTTCTAGAGATAGTCAATACAATAGCTAAAACTAAAGATATACAAAATGCTACACCCAACATGCCAATAGTTCCAACACAAATGCAAGAAGCCTAAAGAGAAGCTACAATAAATGCCCATCAAGAAGCTACTATTTTCACCAACCTCATCAACCAAAAAGTCAAACCAGTCAACACTTTAGAAGCAGTTGAACAAGTAGTTGAGAAAGGAGGACCATACACATTCGAATATGATCAAATACAGTATCCTAAAGGGTACGTTGTGTCGAAATTCAACACTTTTTCAGGCACAAAAAATCCATCATAGCATCTACCTCAATTTAAAGCCATTTGCAAAGATATTGAAAGAAATGATGCCTTACTGTTATGATAATTCATTAGTAGTCTTAGAACATAGCCTTTGATTGGTATGCTAAGTTATCCAATGACTCAATAAAAACTTTTGCCTTGTTGGAATCACTCTTTGTTAAGTTATTTATAGAAGCAACTAAAAAAGTAACAATAGTGAATCTCACTTTAGAATAGAGAAAACAAAGATGAGAGTGTTACCAAATACATCATGAGATGGAAAATTTTAAGCATGAAATGTGACTAGTAGCTCAGACACAAGCATGTGATAGAACTACTCATGGGAAACATCAATGATCAAATGGATCTGTATCTAGCGATGGCTACAATTAATACGTTCTAAGAATTATTGGATAGTGTAGCCAAATTTGAAAGGTTACCTAAACAAAAAGGCCTTAATGCCAACTACAATAATAATTCATTTGGAAAAGGAAAACAACCAAAATATCATGATGTGAAGAAAATTGATGTAAATACAATATTCATATTCACAGTTGACAAAAATGAAATTGGAGGTGCAGCAACCTTGCAACTAGCGACAACCTCATGATTGATGGCAAAGCTGACAAAAGCTAAGACAAAAGGTCTAACCCTCCAAGAGAAGATTTCTAAGCAATACTCATTTGAAAAAGAATGTACTACTAAAATCCTTAGACATGCCCTAAAATTTGGATTACAATTTTAGAGCCACGATGGCCAAACCAAGTAGACAAAGTTGATGATCCAAACTATTTTCTATTTCACCGGCTCATAAGTCACCTAGTTGAAGATTATTTTGTCTTCAAGGATTGAGTAAAAAAGAGCTATCAAAATAAGAAACTCACTTTATCAGACAATGTACTCATACACCCTAAGAAGGAAAAGGTGAAGTTGTTACTACATGCCCAATCTAGGATGCGAAAGATAAAATTACTAAGCTAGCTAGAGCTCAAAACATAAATGATGATAGGGAAAAGTTCTACAAACTCAAGATGAAGAAGTTGGTTTGGAGACCTTGCTCACCAAAAAAGAAGGATGATTAATATTCTTTAAGCCATAGAGGGCATTCGATGGAAGGATTATTTAGAGCTTGAAATAGATCCATAAATATTCTTGCCTAATAGTGGGCAATTTATATACAATGCGAAGAAGCAGATAAAAATTAATCAATCTCTTTCGTCAAACCCCACAAATCAAAGAAAAAAAGAAAACCCAAAAATACAAAGTATAAAACACAAAAAATGATTGACTCTTTAAAGAAGTATGAATAACCTCCTTGAATGCCAATTAAGTTAGAAAAATGCATGGCCCACCTACAACTGAACATAAAAAAATCCTGAAGTAGTTCTAACAGAAATGTGTCATGTCATAAGTGTGATTGAAACTACAATGGACTCTAAGGAAGAACTATGCTTACCCAAAGAAAATTCTACTAAATGGAAAGTCAAGTCAAGATCAAAGGAATTATATCCTAAAGTGGCAGTAATTCTGAGAGCTCTAAAAACTACGAAAGCTCTAAAGAAAGACAAAATTTAGAGACATCTTCTAACAAAGGAGTTTAGATAGAAGAAGTAACTCAAGTCTAGTTATGGAGTAGAAAAAGAATTCCTCCACTTTCAGAATGAAAAGATAATGATAAAGTTAATAAAATTCAAATTAATGAAAATGCCTTATCCTGATCACTGACTAAACCTCAAAAATCTACCAAAATAAGAGTAGACTATAATGTTCTAGCATATTTGTGCAAGCTCTGTGCTTTGCTAAGTATCTACAATGCTCTAATGTTATTTAAAGAGATACATGAGACATTAATCAAAGCCTTGCAAAACCCAAAATAATTTAAAGCATTCTCCATTGAAGAAAAGATGAAAGATGACTTAACATCTCAAAAGTCAACAAACATCATATTCAGTAAGAATCACCTACTATTAAGAAATACTGAACATAATAGACCATTTTATGTTACATCTTAAAGTAACACTATCTGCATAAATGGATACCGATCGATCTAAGTGCTTCGATCAATCACATAATAATTAAAATGCAATGAGCACTAGCTTTAGATGTTCACTACCTAGATAAAAGTGTAGTACTCCTACAAGGATACAATGAAAAAAGATAACTAACCTTGGGGTCTCTTATTTTACCCATATGTTTCGAGAAACTATACACAAAAGCTAAATTCCATGTGATTGAAGCCAAAGTTGCTTACAAAGTGCTCCTTGGTAGGCCATGGATTCATGAATATGGCATATTACCTTCAAATCTTCACCAATGTATGAAATATATTCAAAATGGTGAAGTACATCAAATTGATGGAGACATGAATCCATTCTTGATACATGAGAGCAAGATTTATGATGATGCCTAGTACTTCATGCCTAAGAAAGTAGAGGAAGTCAATTCCCAAAAGCAAATTGCTTCACTTATCGAACTAATGCTAAAAAAATGATGATCTAAAAGGTGTAGCAAGAAATTAAAGCAACTCAACATAATTCCCCACCTTGGTAGTAAAACTGAGGATGATGAAGAGGAGTTAGTACTTTATCACCCTAAGAAAGTCACAGCTAGCCAAAAGAAAGAGGAAGCTAGTACTAGTAAAGTGGCAAAGTAATTAAAGGAAACTCATGTTTCTCTAATAAGGGTACCAGGATTCCAAATTTCCAATAAGGCTATAAAAATAACTATTGTGCAAAAGCACATGTAAGAGCATTATCAAATTTAAGAAGTGAGAAAATATAATAGCTAAAATTGTATATGTCCCTCTTAGAAGAAGTTATAATGAATGTGGGTTTCTTTTCTACAAGATTGAAGAGTAAACCCCAAATCCCACACAAATGTTGCTGGAAGAAGAAGATTTTAAGGAAGAAGATATTTCAATAGTGATTCCTTAGTATTTCTCGCCAACTCTAAGGAAATTGGTTAAAACTAACATTCAGTCTATATAATCAAGCATTCAAGCTCAGTTGTTTAAGAGGTTCTCGCAAAAGGATAATACCCAAAATCCTATAAGATTTGGGAAGTTTTCCAAATGGGGATTAGGATATATTACCTCAATATCTACTTCAATGAGTTCATGTTATACCATATTGTATAAAGAAAAAGCCCCTGCGAAAACTATAGAGGAACATAAGGACATTTCATGTGAAAATCTAAATATACTTGAAGATGAATTCATCTTTTATCTCAAAGAGTCCCTAAGAGAATTCAAGGAAAGAAATCAAGCCACTATAGATGAACTATAAGAAATTAACCTGAGTACTAAAGAGGAACCTAGGCCAACCTTTATTAGTGCTAAAGTCACACAAAAAAGACTAGAAGAATTAAAAGCACTACTCTATGAATACAAGGATTTTCTTGCATGGAATTATAATGGAATGCCAGGCCTATGGCCAGATGTGGCCATATATAAGCTTGCCATTAAACCTAATGTATAGCCTATAAAGTAATCACCAAGGCAAATGCAATTAGATACTAAAGAGCAAGTGATCACTAAAACCAAAAATCTCATCAAAATAAGATTCAACCGAGAAGAAAAATATGCTAATTGGATTGTCAATATTGTCATAGTAAGAAAAAAGAACAGACAAATTTGTATCTGTATTGATTTTAGGGACTTAAATAAAGCATGCCCAAAAGATGACTTCCACTATCCAATGCATAACTCATGGTAGACAACATGTCAAACTATCATATATTTTCCTTCATGGATGGTTCATTGGGTAAAACTAAATTAAAATGGCTTTGAAAGACGAAAGGAATACATCCTTATGCACATCGATCATTATATATTATTATAAAGCAATGCCATTTGGCTTGAAAATATTGGCACTACATACGAAAGGGAAATCACTTACATCTTCGATGACCTCATACATAGATATGTTGAATTTTACATTGATGATTTGGTTGCCGAGAGCAAGAAGAAAAGTGAGCATATAAGTGACTTAAGAGTTGTATTTAATAGAATTAAAATTTTCAAGTTAAAGTTGAATCTATTAAAATACACTTTTAATGTGACTTCTAGAAAATTCTTTGGCTTTATTGTGCACCATAAATGGATTGAAATTGATCCCTCTAAAGTAAAAGCAATAATAGAAATGCCAATGCTTTAGACTTTAAAGCAAGTAGCTCACAATAAGGAAAATTGGCTTACATTAGAAGGTTCATTTCTAATCTTTTAGGGAGGTGTAATCCTTTTGCCTAACTGATGAAAAAAGAAGCATTTTATATGGGATGATGCTTGTCAAGAAGCATTTGATAGCATAAATAATATCTGTTACGTTCCCTAATTCTAGTAGCTCTAATAATGAGAAATCCATTTATATTATATACGATAGGCTTGGAAGGACATGATCTCTTTCAACATGCCTCGGCTGACATGTAGGATATAATAGGTTTCCCTATCATAGACATTCCTATGAGTAGTGCATGCCTCTAGATCATGAGCTCTTTCAGTGTCTACTAGCTGGTCAGTATACGAGAGGTAGTCATGTATACTCTTCAAGTCTCCATCGTGCTCTAGGCCACTAGCAGAGATTATTCTAAGAGTGAAGATTAGGTAGTAGGAGATAGGGCACAATTACTATAAACACACAGCCTAAATGTTTCTTTAATGCATGCAGCAGTATGTTTACCTCATTTTGCACCATTAGAGGATCTAGTTGATACGCAATCTTATTCAACTGAAGAGTCATTCAGTATGAGATTTGAGCCAGAAGAAAGTGTTAGTTTTTGGCAAATCTTAGTATGGAACATGGATTAGGAGCTATATTTAGTGGCCTTTATTGACACTTGGTTATGCTATTTTGTATTTCCATGACACTACTTACATGGATGGATTCATGCACATATATCAACAGCTTTCAGTTGTCCTGAGACATCATCCTACTTTAAAGACCAACATTTTTCCTTGATCATGTAGTTGAGCAGAGCTATAGTTTCCTTAGATAGAGATCAAATCTAAACCTTCATGTTTGCTCCATCATGCATAATGGATCGCTTTCAAATCATTCATATATCATCCATTCATGGTCTACTTGCCTAAAGCTTAGGGAAAAGATTTATATATTCTCTCATTGATAGAGGAACACCATTGCTAGTATCATGGTCAGGATATAGAAGCATAGTAGAAAACTTATTGGGCTACTACCTACTTGGCATTATTACAAGGATCAAGACTTTATGATATTGAAGAGATACAATCCCAATAGGGTGGCTAGGTAGTACAGCTTCGCTCAGGCTATGCTCGTATATGGACTACCACAGAAATTGGACATAATAGATACTCATTCTCTAGGGATACTCCCACTGCCCATTCATTTAGCAACAACATCTATAGCATGGCTTTCTTACTCCACCTAGGGACTAGTTCAGGTTTCTGTATAGCTTTATAGGAGACTTACATAAAAGTTAGTCACCTATGACTACTATGGATTCATCATACATACTTTTTCTTCTTGGATCCAGGCTTCTCTATATATAGTCATAGATTGGGGAGAGCTAGATAAATATGAAATTTATATTCCCCCCAACATGTGACTCATACTCTAAAGAGAACATCAAATGAGCTGGGTAGCAGTAGGAAGCAATGATGAAAGGCTTCATCAACTCAGGAGAGAGATGATAGAGATATTCACCATCTCATGATAGTCGATCATGATATGAGAGTAGCAATGATAGATGATCTTACTTATATTCCCATCCCACCAGTAGAAATTGAACCACCCGCAGGATAGATGGACAATGATCTCATGCTAGTATTATCGACAGATGCTAGTGCTACTTCCCAGGATCTACTTAAAATGTTAACAATGACCATATGCATTTAGAAGAAGACCCACACACAGAGGAATCTATCACTCCAATGATTAGTCATGAGCCACTCTCATTAGATTCAATTTGGTTGATAGTGAGCACCACTCAAGATGATTTTTAAGATATTGATTCCTATGTACAGAGTCATCATATTCCTAGCTTGATAGATATAGCTCATAAGCTATCTAGTTTGGTGATATTATGCTCCATCTATAGGATACACCATAGGCCCTCATATTCATTATATTGTAGGTCTTCAAAGAGCCTACTCCATATAGTGATGGCATTACGATATCTACTTTTGAGTGTTGATTCAAAAGTCTTGCCTAAGATTTCTATCTTCTATGTGGAAGCAAACTCTTTATTAGATTGTGTTGCAGCCTTAGGTCTTGAAGCAAGAGAGGCACAAATTTAGGAATCCCTATGCAAAGATGTTGAGTTTAGGATATTCTCATTACACATTACTTATCAAGAGGTCTCGCTAGATACAATCACTATTATAGAGACTTCACTCAGCACTACTTAATATCAAGTCTCTCTAGTTCATCAAGCCTCAAGCATAGCCTTAAAGCATTGAGATTATATTAGAAGAATTATCTAGAGCACAAATTTAAGTCCTCAACATATTTACCGAATTGAGGGAATTACAAATGATGATATAGTAATTATTGCAAAGGAGATCTATAGTCAGATAGGCTATCATAGTCATAAAGGAAGACTGCTCATAGATAGACGCTCAGGTGCCCAAACCTGAGAAGCTTCTTTCCTCATTAGTACATGACCAGGAAGAAACCCTTTAGCATCTTCATAAAGCTAGGGAGAGGTAGTCTACTATGGTCTATAGAGCTCATATTGTCTTTATCTATATTTGAGAAATCAAGGCTAACCAATTGTAACTAAAATTTTTTTATGTCACTAATATACATGATCAATGATAGTGATTAAAAGTTTTTCAAAAGATTATATATTTTCTCTTTTAATTATATTACTGCATATAATGAGAAGAAAAAGAAGAATGATGAAATGAATAATAAATGACAAAAGAACAATTACAATAGAAAAAAAACACCCCATTGGAGGGAATTACTTGTAAAAAGAGAAGAGCATCCCCCTAACTCTCTCTTCTTCTTCCACTCACTCTCTCTAGTCTTCTTTCCTACTTGTTGTGTTCTTAGTTCTTGTGATTTATGCATTTTAAAAGCATGCTTTCCACTGCTACATGAATGATCTCCTGTCCACTCCACGTAAAAGATTTTTAAAATAACATTTCTTTTATGCAATTTTCTCTTTGAAAATTATGTTTAACCAAATTTTGATCATCAATCTTAGATCTAGTGAGAAATAGAAGAGCACATCTCTGTTGATCTTGGATCTAGAGTAGAAGAACACTCCCTAAGACTTAAAAACTCTATAATCTTGAATGTTCAAGACCTCCACCATTTAACTTGATTTCAGTGTGAGAAGAACACCCTCCCTCTGAAGATATTGGATCCAAAATAAGGGAGAAGAGTGCATTTGTACTGGAATAGGTAAAAATCTTATACTTCCAAAGCATTATGTCAACAAATTTCTATAAAAAACTCATCAAAACTTTCAAGAATTTGGCTTAATGTAGAGATTTCATCCCACAATGCTGAGGTGCTGAGGGCCAAAGCAGAAGCGCCAAGTTATTGGGAATGAAATTTTGAACGCTCTATGCATAACACCAAGGTGCTTCAAATCAGGAATTGTTGTGCTAAGATCTTAGGTCTTGTTGCAATTTTATTAGTGTTGAGGTGCTATCATCTAGCATTGCAGTGCTAAGGTTTCAAGTTTCCTATCTCTTATGTAGCACTACAACGCCATCCTTTCAATGCTGAGGTGCTATGTCTTCCACCATTGAATTTTATTTCGGTGTGAAATAAAACCCTCCCTCCGTCGATTTTGTCTCTAGAACAATAAAGAAGTATGCTAATCCATTAAAAATTATGTAAAAATCTAACACTGCTAAGGCATTATGCTGGTAAAAATTTTGAATCTTAGACATCAGCAAAATAATGCAATGGCATTATAGGTCCAACACCAAGGCATTGCGTCTTCAAGAAATTATGCTTAGGGAAGTATTTCATAGTGTCATGGTGCTGGTATCTTAGTGCCATAGCATTGGTATCCCAATGTCGAGGTGCTATAAGTATAGGGCGAGGCACTACAAATTCCTCTGGAAATCTAAGCTTAGGCAGGCATCTCATAACACCATGGCACTAGTATCCCAACATCGAGGCACTGTATTTCCACACATTAATAATAATATTAAAACATTTATAATTTAATCTAAATTATACCTCACATCTCCATGGTGCTATAAATATGGCATCGAGGCGCTGAACTCTCAAGTTTCTGAATCAATTATTTTAGCTTAATAGTGTTGAGGCACTAGTTTACCAATGCGATGCACTGTGCCCCTAATGTTGAGTAGAAATTTTTTGTACTAAAAAGGATTTATTTTTCTTAGAGCATTACACAAACACAAATGAGTAGAAATGAGAAAAAACACATCTTTATTAAATAAAAAATTATATCAAAAAATTATTATAATAAAAATCAAAAAAAGAAGAAGAGAAGATATCATACAAAATAAAAAATGAAAAGAGAAGAAGAAAAAAAGGGGGAACTAGTAGTGTAATCATCCGCTCCTCTTCAATTTTTGGCTCTAATGAGATAGCTACATAAGGGGGATATTGAGACACCACAAGAAAAGAAGCCTGACTTGGATCTCCAAAACCATAATTTTCAAACATATGGACCATTGCTATATTGATCTAGGGCATATAGGAAAATTGCTTATGTTGATGATCCATGAGATAATCATACTTTTTTTCTAATGTCCACTGCCCATAGCTACTCTCACCCACCTCTCTCCTTAAATTTAAGATTTGATCATTTAAGGGTTTAGAGGATTAGGGTTGAGGTCATGGGGCATGTGAGCTCTCCCCCACTTCATATCTCAAGCCAAACCCCTCAATAAGCCTTTTTATTAGAGGAGCCTTTTGAATAAGAACTTCTTCATCAAGCTCCCCTAACGGACCCGACACATTGCACAGATAATAGATAAGAGAAGGATGACCATATCCTACAATAGTACTTCCCTTAAGCATATTGTAAATAAAATTATAACTAATATTTCCTATATCAATTGTAAATCCCTTTTGAATTACAAAATTCAAAATGGTCCTATCCTTAATTACTTCACTAATATAACTAGTGGACATCAGCTTAGCAGAAATTAAATAGTGTCAATTCTTAGATTGCATTATTAAGTTGGAGGCAAGAAAGTTTATAATCCTTTCCTCCCATCATTTTCACTAGATGTTGGCATTCTAGTAGCGAGAAAACTATGAATTTCATTAAAATCAAACTACTCATTATAGTAGGAAAGATAATTATCATATGCCATATTTGGCAATTCATATTATGCATCGATAATAGTGCTACCAAAATGTACCAGTTTCTCATAAATGATAACCTTATTGTTCTTTTGCTCCATCATGTTGGCAATGAACTCTTGCATCATGGGGACAACATAGGAACTATTCTGGTAAGCCAGCTTTGCCCAACCGTGTCCATTGATTACTCTTACTCTCCCACCTGAGTTGTAGAAGCTCCTTTCTGGGATGAGATGCTTGTGGGTGAGGTCATGTTGATACCTCTCTTCATCATCCATTCTATAAACCTATTAGCCTCACTTGAAGTAGCCCTCCTCTTGCTAACGAACCTCTTAAGCGACATGGTTATTTCTTTAGTATGGGAGAAAGTTGAAAGAATGAGATAGAGATATCTAAATAAAGGAGAATGTGTAATGAAAAAATCCTATAGCCCAAGGGTTTATTTATAAACTAGGCATAGCGTTGTTGTGCCACATTTGGGCTCCAAGGTGCTAAGCTCTTAAGTTCTGGAATAAGATCCAATGCCATAGCACTCACATGCAGCACCAAGGCACTGGTCAGCTCATCAAGTTAGTTACTGTGCTAATCAAAAAGGGTATTCATTTTCATTAATTTTATAATCCAAAAATGTGTTAGGCATTGATGCAGAGCCTCGGTGCTCTAATACAATGCCACAATGAAGGTGAAAATGTTAGTCCTTTTATTTATAGGGCCTATCAGTTTGCCATCTTTTCTGGAATAACCTCTGATTGCACCGTGTTGCCATATGATTAATGCTAAGGCACTAGTCAACTAGTCAACCTGAATAAACAAAGTAAATAAATATAACATTAACACTGTAGTGTTAAATTTTTAGGGTCAAGGCACTGCTCCTTTCTTTTTTATACATAAATACTTGCCCTAAATTACTACTATACTAGTCAGTCAATGCCAATGCACCAATTTAGCATCACTATCAAGTGCCTGGGTCTTATATTTCTAGTGTTGAGACACTATTTTAATAACATTTAGGTACCATATTTTTAGCATCTATGTGTTTGATTAAAATAAAGCTAAATTACCTGCATGTGCCCTGACACATGAATTAAAAATCTAAATTAAATATTTGAGGATAGTGCATGGGTTAATTTCTCAATTAGATCTCATGATTGGGTCCAAGTCAATAAAACCTAATCATTCCCAAATGATGACTGTGTTGGTTGTAAAATTCATTTGAAGGGGATATATTCAATTAAGTTCATCATTCAAAATTACTTAAAGTAAACATTGATAAACCCATCCATCATTATTTATAAAGGATGGTAAGCTAAGAAAATCTTTGTTCACATATATCGAATGTCAAATTACATATATCTATGTTCATACCCAAATAATCACATGCGATAAAGACATGGCATGTGTCCTCTATCTGCATGATTTTGCTACCAAATGGCACCACATGAAATGTGGATATGGCCAGAACCCTCTTTCTAGGTGGCTTAACTTCTATATGGGTCCAATATTTGGTCATGATAATAGTCAGTATGTTCCTTAATGGCTTTGTGCCTTGAGCCATGAATTATAAAATATATTTAATAAAAAAATGCTTTCTGTCAGTTAAAGTTGACTTAAAATTTGTCACCTTAAATAAATACCACCCCAGGTCTACAAGAACACCTTGGATGATGCAACCCTTAGCTGTTGATAAGAATTCTTCAATCAGGAGCTATTTTCACTAGGTAAGTAGTCTAGGGACCATGATAACCAGGATGACGAAACCTATTCTTGATTGGGCATGTCATCATCCCCCCAATATAAACTTTAAGTTAAATAATAATTATTTATTCCATATTATACACACTACTAGACACTAATGCATATCATATATGTTTATTTTCAACCTTAA
Source organism: Cymbidium sinense (assembly GCA_021442155.1). Classification (NCBI taxonomy): domain Eukaryota; kingdom Viridiplantae; phylum Streptophyta; class Magnoliopsida; order Asparagales; family Orchidaceae; genus Cymbidium; species Cymbidium sinense. The sequence goes on from CM038223.1 coordinate 29,248,098, forward strand.
TTGAGAGTGCTCTCTTACGATGGTAAGAGGGATAATTAATTATGAAGGCTTGCATTTATAGGAATTAGAACCCCAACACTAAACAACTAACATATTATTAGGGGATATTTGCTTTAATATATATCAATCTGCCTCATAAAAAATATGCTCCTACCCATCTCATCAAAGTTGGTGGTAGAGAGCATCCTTAAAGGTGTTTATTCTGTGCTATGCCATTAGACTAGCTGGATCCACATGGATATAGCTCAAAAGTTGTGAAGACCTTGGGTTTATTTATAGTTGTTTGATCAAAGTTTGGATGGTCAAGATTAAATCTACTATTTCTTAAAGGATTTAAATCAGATTATGTGGCTAGATCAGAGTTGTATATTCCAAATAGAAAGAACAGTTGGTGCAAATTTTATCCCTATTATAGCTGGTAAGAACCACGGATCATCTGCATTTCATAGCCAAAATTCAATGATCTATGAAGGATTTCAATACATTTTTCATTGCAAAATGATCAAGACTACATTTTAAATATATATATATATATATATATATATATGGTCTGATCTCACTTGAGAAAAAATGTCCTTCACAAAAGACCAAGCTGAATTCAATAGGAGGTCAGATTGGAGACATACCTTACTAGCATCAATCCTTAGCAGTGAAAATTTTTTGAGAAGCTTCGTGGGGATGTGGTGAGCCTCTATGTGTAAATAATTGGATTTCCTCCTTACTAATTGCTCTATAGGCCAAGCTCCTCCTATTCTCCAATAACTTTGGTCAAAATCAGCCACATCGGTGGCATGGGAACCAGGGAAATGGTGCTTTCTTCTTTTTTTCACTTGAGGACAGTGTGTGAATTCTCAAAATAGCTTAAGAAAGTTTCTCCTTTTTCCATGAGTGGTCAAGAGCTATATAGGGAGGAAGTTAGTTTAGATTTTTTTTCATGTTGATTTCCACCCTTAGGGGTTAGCTCCATGGCATAGTGAACTGATTGGGATAACTCCTAATTAACTAGGATGATGAGTGGAGGAGGAATGGAGGAAGCATCTTAGAATGGGGAGGATTTATCTTCATGTTCCGCACTTTCCCATGGCATATTTCTTTTCTTTTAGATTTATTTGAGACCTTTAAGTTCCCTAAAATTTGACAATTAATCCTTTTAGACTCATCCTAAAATTAGTTTGGGTGTATTGCAATGTGATTAGTTTAGGTTTAACCTCACATGCTCATATTTAGTCAATTTAACTTTAGTTTGATTTTGATTCGGTTAAGCATGAACAATGTTTATTATTCCCTCATTTAAATTAAAAATTAATTACTAAAATCATATTTATGATGATTCACGAGTTAAACAAACTCATTTCAATTGAGTTTAGGCACAAACACTTTAAGTTAGTTCACTTAAGCATTTGTTTCCTTTGGTTTTGTTTGATTTATTTTATTTGATGGATTTTATCTAGGTTTAAGTTTTAATTATTCTTATTTAAGTAATTGGGTTAGATTAATTAATTTTATTTTATTTGAAGTTAATTTTGAATTTAAACCCACATTGAACCAAATAGGGTTTAATGGGTTAAGATGGGGTAAATTGGGTCAAATGACCAAATCGATCAAATCAAACCCCATAATTGATTAAACAATGTTTAAAATGATTTCCAATTGATTTTTGACATTTAATTTGAGTTGATTTAATTTAAGTTTAACTTTTATAAGGTCCATTTAGGCTTATTTAGATTGAGTGATCTAATTAACCCAATTAAGGCATTATTATTTTGATTTGATTAGATTCATGTTTAAAAAAGTTAATTTGATGATTTTGAATCTTTGGAATAATTTAATTTGGTCAAATTATGGTGGGTTAACCTTTGACTTGGAGGAAACCACAAAAGTCAACTCTTTGTCAAATCATTGACTTTTTTTACTTTTATTTGAATTTAGTTTTAAATCCATTTATGTTTATGTAATGATTTTATGCATTTCATTTAATTTGATATCAATTTGTTTTTTTTTATTTGAATTTCCTTAGGTTTAAGAGATTTTGAGCTTAGGTAGGTTAGTTTGGGTTAGCTACCTCAATAACCTTTGTTTAAGCTTAATTGGAATTAGATTTTAATTAGAATGTGTTTGATTTAATCATTTGTTTAGATTTAAGTTTGGTTTCGGTCCACCTAATCTTATTACGTTATGCTAACCCCTATAATGACTCACTAGTTCACTAAGTTTAGTGTCTTAAGTGCTTGAATAAGAAATCGCTAATCTAATATTATGTATCATAATCAATAATATAGAAAATGATGTTAAACCTTTTCTCAAAATAAGCTCAATAATCATGTTTAAAGGGACCAGATCTAAATACAAAAATTAGATTAATCATGTCTAAAGGAACCAAATCTAAATTAAAAATTTTAGATCTATCATGTCTAAAGGGACTGAATCTAAACATAAATTAGTTCTATCATGCCCAAAGAGCTAGATTTAAATCCAAATTAGATTCATCTGTCCCAAAGGGGCTAGATCTAAATTCTAACACCTAGATCCATCAAGCCCAAAGGGAGCGAATCTAAAATCTAAAACAAAAATCTACCATGCCCAAAGGGTCGGATCTAAATCTAATCCTAGATCCATCATGTCCAAATAGATCATATCTAAAATAGAAAAATTAGATTCATCATCCACAAAGGGGTCAGATATAAACCAAATTTAAATCTTTCATGTCCAAAAGGGTAGGATCTAAACAATAATTTAGATTCATCATGTCCAAATGGACTAAATCTAAATTCAAAAAAATTAGATTCTTCATGTCCAAAAGAGAAAGATCTAAACTTAAATTTAGGCCCTTCATGTTCAAAGGGACCATGTCTAAATCCAAAAATTAGATTCATCCCCAAAGTTGTCGAATCAAAATCCAAAAAATTAGATTCATCATGTCCAAAGGGGTCAAATCTAAATTCAAAATTTTAGATCTATCATGTCTAAAGGGACCAAATCTAAACCTAAAATTATATCTATCATGCCCAAAGATGCTAGAACTAAACCAAAATTAGGTTCATCATGTCCAAAGAAGCTGAATCTAAATCTAAACCTAGATGTATCATGTCCAAAGAGGTCAAGTCTAAACATAAAATCAAATTCAATATGCTCAAAATGAACTAAATCTAAGTATATAATTTGAATCTATCAAGTTGAAAGGGAATGAAAATTATATACTAAAATGGTGATGTTATAAAAGTCTAAAGACTAAATAAAAGCCCACAAGCACAACTCATTTATAGATTATGAGATTATTATCTTTCTATGATGCCCATAAAATTTATATGCCTCTCTCTTTTAGATCTTCTATGATGATTATTTTGAAAAAGCCAAATGACATGCCTCCTACTGAGCCCACTGAGGTGAAAATATGGTCCACAATTGAAGCTTATGATCCACATTATTTAACAAAATTACATGATCATTTATTATGGCATCAAGAGATGTTGATGGGAAGAGATATGTTTGAAGATTTATTTGCTTGACTATCTTACATTCTACTTCATGGTTCATAGCTTCCATCAAGATATGATCTTTCTAACTGGGTAATTAATTTGAAGCTGAGACATAGTTATGATATTCTTCTAGAGTGAAATACAAATCACCATAGTTTTGGGGATTAGGATGTACTCTAGTTAGTTGCAAATAGTGATCCTTTTACAAGTACAATCTGACTTTTTGGTTACTGCATATTACATCATGATGTAGAAGATTGGGACCCAAAGTTAGTGTTTAGTACAGCACTATCAACTATCAGTGGCTACATATATTAGGACCCATCATCATTTATAGATGCATGGTGATATTCTTAGGAGAGCTAGCATATATTTTTTTCTTAAAAATGAAAGAAACATCCATTATAAATTCAAGCTGAAGAGTGCAATCCTTGCATGGAGGAAAAAAAAAATACCATTATAAAATTATAATATATGGCAAGCCAAGTAAGTCACCTTTGAGAGCTATACAAATTTGAGGAATAGGTTACGTGATAAAAGAGGTTGTTCTTAATGTGATTTCATTTTTTTTCGAAAGGTTTACTGGTTGGTTTCCCTCTTTATAAGAGTGACTAATTTTAAATTGGCACTATTATGTTAGGAGCATGATCTTCTTCAATTAGTAAGATACCATGGACATTAAGCTTCAGTATTGATGTATTTACAGAGGATTAGAGAGTCAGTTTCAATCAAAATATTTTGGAAATGGAGGGAGGTTGCTATCTTTAAGGCCATAAGTTAGGCCATGACCTCCATTTGGAGTGCTTCAACTACATATCAAGGGATGGAGAATCAGAGTGTGCATTGGCCCTAGTAATTCCTAAAGATAACTCCAATACCTACAAGTTTGTTATTAGATGTTAAACTACCATCAATATTTATCTTAGTGCAACCAGCTTTAGCAATGTTCCACCATACTAAGGGAGGTAGCTTTCTAGGCTTCATCATATTTTGTGAGGGAATTTTGAAAAGGTTGGTACTCTCTAGTTTAGTGAGTTATTTTTGGATGCATAATAATATATTCTTCTTTCCAAGATAGTGACTATCATATCTATTTGAATTTTGAGCCATCCAAATTAACCATAAAGTTATGAGGGGAATGATGAAGATGTGTTCATTTTTTTCTATAAATATTGAAGTTGTTCCATGTTCTTAGATAGCTTTGTATAGACTCCTCCCTTGATTCTTTTTTAATATGGAATTTTGAGTGCATTTCATCCCAAACATGGTTACTAATTGGACAAGTGATGAATTGATGATTTATACTCTCCTTAGCCCTCCAACATAAATGGCATGTAGAAGCAATTTTGAGGTCCTTAAGTTTTAGAATATCATCAGTTGGTAGTAGATTATGCCATAGCTTCCAACATAGAAAGGAAATTGATGGCTTGATTATTGCATTCGCAGAAAATGGGCTGCTACTCTGATTTTCTACTGGATTAGTGTAAGATATTGAATAGAGTTTTGGATAGGGAGGAATTTCCATTGGTACATTTCAGCAATAGTTTATCCTTTATCTATGATATTACTAGAATGCTAGAAATTGTTTTTATCATGTCTTTATGGAGGTACTATCTTTGCATTAGGATATTCTAGGTATTTTTAATCTAAAAATCAGAGACTAGTACCTGACCAGGGATAGATTGTGTAAATTCGGACACGAGAGATCCCTAGAAAAGCTAAGTCCTCGCTTCTCTAGTTGTGAGAATAATTAATTTTTAGCTAATTCCCTATGTTTTAGTTGATTCTTCCAATGTTGTGGGTCCATTATCTTTTGCTAAACCATAGATAAATCATCAATGTTTTAGTTTAATTGGGCCCATAATAAATTTAGATAGTTTAATTAATAATTAATGTTGAATTAGATGTGGATCTAAAGCGCAGAACACCCTCATTTTTTGCTTTACACAGCTTCCTCCAACTAGCCCAGTGAATTGAGTCTTTGTGCCTACTCCATAAGAATCTCTTAAAAATTCTTTCAATTTTGGTTTGTGTTGAGTTTGGCATGATCATAGTTTATATTTAGTATAGTGGAATAGAACTAAGGATGCTTTGCAAGACAATGATTCTTCCTCTAGTCGATAAGAAGGTATTTTCCCATGAATTTATCTTGGTTTGAATAGAGTTGATAATTTCATCAAAGTATTTAGCCTTATTCCTCCCATTTTAAATATTAATACCCATGTATTTGATTGGGAGATGGGTATGTGTGAAACTAGTGTGATCTTTAATCCAATTTAAGTCAGTTTTATAGAATTTTCCAAGATAAACAAACACTTTGTTTTGTTGAAAGTCATTCTAGAAATAGCTTAAAAAGGTGTTCCATATGTGCTTAATTCTTTTAATAGATCGCTTGGATCCATTGCAAAATTATAGAAGATCATCAACAAATGCTAAATAGGAAATGATGATATTTCCTTTGGATTTATAATGGATTGTATTATCAGTTATATGGTCAGCATCCAACAATCTAGAGAGATGGTCAAAAATAAGTTTGAAAAGTGATGGAGAGAGAGGGTCAATTTGCTTGATGCCTTCAAGAATCCATATGCCTCTCCATTAATAAAAATAGAATAGTAGTTGTTAGAGAAAAGCCTATACACCAATGTGCAAAATCCCTCTTAAAATCCTCTAGCTTTAAAGGTTGCCATAATAAAATTCTAATTGATAATATCAAAGGCTTTCCATATATCTAATTTAATAATCATGTTCCCACCTCTACATTTCCTATCAAGTCTTCGATGAGTTCATGTGCAAATAGGATATTATTAGTGATGTTCCTTCCTTTAACAAATGCTATTTATTTTTTCTGAACAAGGTCAAGGAGGAAAGGTTGAAGCTGATTTGTTATGACTTTGTTGATAACCGAGGAGAGACTAATGGGCCTAAAGTCATCCAATTTGTATTTGTTGGTAGACTTTGATATAAGTATGATAGTTGAGGTACTAAAGAATTTTTGAATGTCTTTCCCTTAAATGAATGCATGAATATTTCCTATTATGTCTTGTTTGATCCATTGCCATGAGTATTGGTAAAAGTATGCCATGTACTTGTCTAGTCCTGTAGTTTTTGTTCCATAAAAAGAATTAAGATAGTTCCACATTTCATCCTATGGATTATATGCCAGGTCCAATTGGCATATACCAACCCCATTAGTATTGAATATATTTTCACTAAATAGATCCAGATCTACCTATTTTTTTGAAATAAGGCCCTGAAGTAGTTAATTTTATCTTCAATAATCTCTTCTTTAGTATGCAACCATGTGTGTTGAGATTTAATCTTTATGATTGCTTTATATTCCCTCTTTTTTTATGCAAGTATTGTAATACTTGGTATTTCTATCCCCTTTTTTGAGATTAGTTATAGCCACCTTTTGTGCTAAAAAATCTTCCACCATATCAATTAGATTATTTTGAGTAATATAGACTTGGTTGAGAGCATCTTTAGTTTCCATGGATGAATCATCAATACATTTTCTTTCAAAAAGGAGAACCTTTTGCTCGTGAACCTCAATTTGTTGATGGATGTCACCAAACACATTCCAGTTTTGCTATTTGAGTGCTTTGGTTAGGTTCTTATGTAGAATCCAAAGTTGGATCCAAAGGTCATTAGTTGTAGCTTGCCAAGCATTTTGGAGATAGTTGATAAAAAAATTGTGTTTACTCCACATATTTCAAAATCTGAAGATTTGGATTAATTTAATTCATTTAATTTTGAGTTCAATTATGTTTAATTGATGATTGATTAAGTTTATTTAATTAATTCATTTAAGATTTGGATTAATTTTGGATTTGAGTTCATCTCAACCCATTTATGCCTAAATTGGCTAAGCTTGATTCCAATTGGGCTTAAATGACCCATTTGACTCAATTGAATTTAGTTTGGACTACAATCATTCTTGATCACATGTGTGAGATAATTTGGAGTGGTTAATTTCATTTGATTTCAAGTGGATTTCAATTTGAACCCATTTGACTCAAAATGGGCTTAATGGGTTAAGCTTCAGTTTCATTTAGGGCAAACAACCGAATTGGCCAAATTGAGCCCAATGATGGGTTTGTTTATGTTTAATAATAATTTTAAAATTATTTTAGATAATTAATTTGGGTTGATTTCAGTTTGATTTAAGTTTGAACCCAATAAGACTCATTTAGGCCCATTTAGGTCAAATGGCCTAATTAGCCTAATTAAGGCCACATTGGACTTATATTCTCTTAAATTCATGTTTAAGTATGTTTATATCATCATCCAAATCATTTGGATTAATTTATTTGGTCAAATTGTTGTGTTGACCTTTGACTTGTTAGGACCCACATAAGTCAATTCCATGTCAAAAGGCTTGACCAATTTTTTATCATTGGTTTGGATTTTGATTTATTTAATTTCATGTAATGGCTTCATGCTTTTAATTTCATTTGGTTTGGGTTTTTTTGGATTTAATTTGAATTTCCTTAGGTTTATATGGTTCTTTGCATAATTAAGGTAATTAGGTTTAGTTCCTTAATTAAATCTTAATCTGAACTTAATTAATTTCAAATTTTGAGTGATGTATGTTTAGGTTGGAGAATTTGGGTGAATCTAATAAAACTGATTAAGTTAGATCAATTCAAGGAGGGTGTGTTATGTCACTAAGTATAGTGTCATATGTGCTTAATTAGAATACTTCTAATTTAGGATTAGGAAAAATAATTATTATTTTTGGGAGTGTTATTAACTTCATCCAAAAATAAGGTCAATAGAACTCTACACTTATACAGCCCAACCTAGAACTACAAGGCTACATCTATGGGTTTTTCTCTAAGATTGTCTCCTTCTCAAGGGACCTCCAAGGGCTTCATAGGAGACCACCAGTTATTAGGGTCAGCTCCTGTTATTCATAGACCCCATAGATCCTAACCTAATTCTAAGCTCAAATTACATTTAAAAGTTCATAAATAAATTCCTAAGCTCTATAAAATAAACTTTAAGAAATGCAAACAACATTCCAACAGTTATACTTAGAAACATATGGGCATAATATTACTTGCTTGCCAAGCTCACTTGTCTTATTGGGCTATACTTAAGGACTAAAGCATACATGTAAGAAAATAGTATTTATTTTTTTTATTTTATTACAGTAGTCATTTTTAGTAGAGCCCTAGATAGAAAATAGTGAATTACTTACATGATTGTAATTATCATCTATTGGGCTTTTAAGAAAGATGAATTTATTTCATACTTCATTTTACTATTTTCATGTTAAATTACATTAACTATCCATTTCATTTTGCATGAGAATAAAACTATTCTATAATTATCCTATTTATTCTTTTTCTCTCTCTAATCCTTTTATTTTCTCTCTCATATCATATTTCTATTTTGGCCAAATTTTTTGATGTTTTTGGAATGATAAATCATGTAAGAATTGTTCAAATTAATGCCATAATATTTCACTCATTTATTCAAATTTCAAAACCCCCTTTATTTAAATTTTGATTTAAATAGTTTTGAATTTGAACTAAATCATCATTGTCATAATAATGCTAATTAGAATTTATTCATTTATGGCATGGGTTGGTCGACCTCGCCATGCATTAATTAAGCTAATTTGAGTTTAATTGAATTACTTTAAGGTAATTCAAATTTAAATTCAAATGAGCCATGAATTTATAGAATTTCCTTTTTTTTAATCAATGTAATTATAGAAAGGATTGGTCGGCCCCTATTTAACTAAATTTAAATTATTTTAGGTTCCAAAATGTCTCTTAATTAATCTTCCTTGATTTAAGTTGATTGGTTGCATTGATTGAAGACCTTTTTATTAAGGGTATGTCCCTTGGCAAAAAATCTCTTAATGGATTTATCATAATTACTTTAGTTGAATTAAGTCTTGCTATTTCTTTTTCAAATTCCTTTCTAATTATTTTATTAAATCATCAATGTATCATGCATTAAATTTGATTAAATCCTTGTTTGGAATAATGCTTGGCTGACCACATTACTTAGAGATTTGAATTTCAGAATAATTTAAATAGATTCCCTCTTGGACATTGCTTATTATGATAAACTTTATGTTTCCTTCTCCTTTTCTCTTGGCTGATCCTCATGTATAATAGACTTCATTTGAATTAAATTATAGATCATGTGTTAATTGATTTAAATTTCAAACTCTTGCTAAAATTATTTTTTCCTCCTTTTATCTTGATTGGCTAATTTTCTTACATTAATTCTTTTAATTTATTTTGCCTTAATATATATATATATATATATATATATATATATATATATATATATATATCACACACACACACACACACACATTCTAATTTCCTTGGCCAAACCTTTCAATATGAGATCTTTGATTATTTGATTGAAATTATCAATTCAAAATTAAATAATTTCTTTAATCATTTTCCCTCTACTCTTCCTCTCTTGCTTGGCTGACCCCATCCTTCCTTCTTTTCTATAAAATGTGGTTTAGACATAAGTTATTCTCTCTTAGCTCTTCTCCATCTTATCCAAACCTTACAATTTGATTTCATTATGATCTTAGTGTTTCAAAGTGAAAAATTTCTCTCAATCCTCTCTTGACTTCTCTTGGCTAAAAACCCTCCTTTTCTTTTATTTCTCATTTGTCCAAATAGCTCTCAAATTAAGACAAGTTCTCCAAGGAGCTTAAGCTCTAATTCTTTCATAAATCTTCCTAACATCTATTTTGCAGGGTTTAGGATTTTATTTTTGAAATTTTAAAAATAATTTGACCCTAGAATTAAGTTAGGATCTATGGAGTCTAGAAATAGTATGAGCTAACTTATTTATTTGTGCTCCCCTATGGAGCTTGAGGAGGTCCATCAAAAAGATAAGGATCCTTGATTAACACTTCAGTTCTAGGCCAAGCTATATAAGGGCAAAGTTTGGCTGCCCATTTTGATTTACTTCCAGGGTGTATGAAAGTTTAGCTTGTATTGAGACTGGCATACTTAAAGACTTACCATGACCACTCTAGGCATGTTTCATTAAGATCACATAAATTCCTAAAGTTAAGATCACAACCCAAGCTCACAAAATTACCTTCAAAATGATAAAGCAAAAAAAGTTACTCTTATATATAGATTGAGTTTAGATTACTCCTTTTTCACTCACCAATTAGTTTACTTACTAAAAAAGAGAGTAGTGATGAGTTTATCCTAAATACTTTCTATGGGTTGGGACCTTTTATTTTCATATGTCTATTAAGTGTAGAACCAAGAAAAATGCTAACTTAACCACTAAAAGCAGCTCATTGAGAGTTATAATAACTCAAGTCTATTATGTAAACTTTATGATATTTGAAAAATGGTTAGATAAAAAGGTTAATACTTGCATTTTCTTCCTTATAAAAGTTTTATACTTAGGATATTACTGATTACTTCACTTGCTACCTATGAGCAGGAGTGAAGTGGGTTAGTCAATTTTCTGAATCATCATGGTAGTCATAAGATCCTTTGATCCAACACACCCATTAATTCTAAAATTATTATGACCTATCTAGCATATAGTCATCTTGCATAAAGGATGAAAATTTGAGCCCCAATAAGTTCGGATATGGAGCCTAAGTCATTAGGCTAATGACTAAAGGAACACTAACTCTTATGCAGACAATCATTTGACTAAGCAGTCTACTAGACACTTGAGTATTACTCGATATGAATCCCCTTGATGAGTCATAGTCTAGATAAACTTTCTAACATTTTGCAACTAAAGATTCATAGTCATGAACATATTGGTAGAGTCAAACTATCAAAACTAAAAAATTTAATATCACTATAATAATTATGGCATATCTTACTCTTATAACATAAATGTTTGGGGTCCTACTATTGACAACAAAAATGTCAGTAAGGCCTTGTCTCATAATCCTCCTCATGTATCATTATCCTATATCTAAATAATCTGATTAGGCAAGCCTTAACAAACCATTAGGTGGAACTAATATATTAGGGCCACTTATAAATCGTTCTTATGTTAAAACTCTTACTTTAGCCAACCCAAGTTAGACCCTTCTCATTGCTTAGATTCAACTATTCTCCCATTGATGTGAATGTAATATTTAAGTAATCAATCCATCTCAGTAATCCAATTATTGGTACATATGGCTATAAGATTTTAAGTATTGGCTTGATGAAATAATTTCTAGCCATTGTCAAAATTTTCTTAGGAAATGTGAGCCATGGTGGAGTTGATGGTACCCTTTTATCATAACCTTATGGAAACTCTTAAGTATATAACAACTACCACAATCATCCAAATAAGTTAATTTTCTTTAATTTAAACTCTAAACACATTCACATGAGCTCTTAAATGAATACAACTGATGAACATGTGCTTAGTTGACTAAGGACAAAAAAGGTCAAACTTAATGTAACCTACATCAACCCTGGGCCCAAATTAGATCGAATCCTAATGAACTTTCCCTTGAACACTTCAAATAATTCAAAGTGCATTTTCACGTAATCAAATAGTTAAATAGACACCTTAGGTATATCAATTAATTGAATTTTATCCAATTCAAACAAATTGAGCCCACTTGACCAAAATTGACCCAATAGGACCAATTGACCAAAATGGCCTTAAACATCAAATCAATTAGTATATTTAAAAAATTAAACAAAAATTAGTATATTTAAAAAATTGCACTTCTACTAATGTCTCATATAAAATAAAACATTATTTTGCTAAATTGGTCATTGCAATAAGCTGAATCAACCATGTGAAATGCATTTATCTTTTAGTAGTGACACCATATTTGTGTGATCAATTAGAACAATCAAATCATAGTATTTAATTAATTCCTTGAAAGTCATTATGTCCAAAGGAGTCATGAAAAATATTATAGTTATACCCAACTTGATTTGACCAATCCAAGTTAGTGAATTCAATTGTACATTTTAGGATGTATAAATTTATCCCAAATGGGCACAAGATCGAATGAAAAAATCACCCCATTCCATTTGGAGAGGAGTTAGTAAATAACACTACAATCAAGCTCTTAGTTCATTAACCAGATTTGATCAATTTTAAAGAGTCAAATTATTCCATCAATGTTATCATATCTAAATAGGTCAAACTAATCCATCTCTAATTTTTTATTTAATTTTCAAAATTCTTTTAATCAATCATTATATCATATTTTAGCTAGTCTCCTTAAGATGAGTAAAGTGTCCTAGGCTATTAATGGGCATTTAACCCCATGGAACATGGATGAAATGCATTCAATCATTTAAACTACCTTGATCCTCCATTAACACTTCTTAACTACTTACAAACTTCTTTGAGCAACCACTTGACCATGGGTACCAAGCTTCATCAAAAGCCTAGGTTAATGGTAGCTACATAAGAAGCTCCTTCTTAGCAACTTTAATGGTTCAAACACACTTGCATACCCACTACAAGCCTAATCTAGCCATCCTTAGCAATCCCCACTAGGTCAATTGGCCCTTAAACTTAATCTTAAACTCAGTCAATGGAGCATGGTGAAGCTACCACCTTGGTGCAATTCAATCAAATTTTTTTGAGTTGTTGGTTCTTCTGAGCTCATGAAGCTTTCACAATTGATTCACATCCTATTACTTTCTTCAAGTAACTATCTTTCTTCTTTCCAAGGTCTAGACCTTGGTTAACTAAACTCTTTAGGCTATTACATGGCTTAATGAGTCATGCATTTGATTCCATGGACCATCCCAAAGCTTCCTAATAAGCCAACTATCCATACGTAACATGAAGAGGAGAATTTTAAGCTAACTCTTCTTTGGCAACGCTCTCTGGTGATTCCGTCTTCCCTTTGATTTTCCTTCAATTTGCTTGATTCTCATCGATTCTCTGCATGATTGTCGCTGGTGGATCGCGCGCGTGATTCTCCTATAGCTATGCTTATAGTTGATTCTAGCCGCCTGAATTTCACTGCAAGCTAAGGCATCGGATTTCTTGGGCTCTTTGGATTCAAATGCCCGGTCGAACTTGAATGTGGTTAAATCTTTTAAGGATGCGCTCTCTGGTAAGAGTTTTTCATCTAATGCTTCGGTGATATTTAGTCTCAACTTCTTTTTATGGTATTCTGGCGATCATGTGCTCTGATAAGGAGGTTGAATTGTTGGCTAAGCCCTATGAATTCTCTTTAGTCGGTAAATTTTCATTATGTCAGCCAAATCTAGATAAAATTCTATCATTTTTTCATAATTTGAAACTTTCGGGTGCTTTTTCTATTGGATTGATTGATCGAAGGCATGTCTTAATTTAGCTTAATAATGACCTGGATTATTCAAGGGTTTTTGCTAGGCGTTCCTATGTCATTTTCAATTGCCAAATGCATCTTTTAAATGGACTCCTCTTTTTTATATAAAGGAGGAATCTTTGGTTGGCTCTACTTAATATGAAAATTCATTATGTGATGCACCAAGTTCTTTTTGCTGTGGTGGCTCTCTTTGGTCGGCCTCTTCAAATTGATCAGGCCACCGCTATAAGATCTCGACCATCGATTGCGCATATTTTAGTAGAAATTGATATATCCAAAAAAAACATCCTAAAGAAGTTTGGATTGGCTCTGAAAAGTATGGTTATAATCAAAAAATTGAATTTTAGAATTTTCCTGTGTTCTGCTCTCATTGCAAAATCCATGGGCACGACAATTCAAAAAAATTTGTGTTACACCCACATCTTAAAAAGAAAAATATGAATGAGGCGAACCCTAATCCTCCAATTGATAAAATTGGTAAATCTATGTATGTGCCTAAAGCTACTCTAAAAGGAAATTATATTTCTACTTCTGTGGAACCCACAAATTTGTTGAATGAAATGTTGAATGATGCTAATCTGAAAGATTTTTATGACGCAGATAAGGAGGATGCTGATGTTGATCCTAAGGCTCATTATGATAGCTTGGATACCTGTCATTCCTTGCATAATAATTTGGATGCTAAAGACAATGCTCCTACTACAGCTATCTTGACTTCCTTGAATGCTGAACATGAGGAGGAAAATCTAAAAGGGATGGAAGAAAAACTGAAACAATATCCTGAAAGTGACCATCAATTTTGTGTTCTTGATGTTTCCAATATATCCCTCTCTCTTAACACTGAAATTGCAACCTCCCCTTCTCTTATTCCTGATATTGACATACAACCTAATCATTCTTTGCATACGGATACTATAATTGAGGAAGGGGAAGTCACCATTAGAAATGCTTTGATTCTAACCTTATTCTTAATATAACCAACATGTCTCTCTTAGACGGAGACTCATTGGACAAAAATAGACCATTTCAATCTATTCTGAAAAAAGAAATTACTTAAAGCAAAAATGTTCCCTAATAACTCTACTAGATCTACTAGATCTTGATCCTCATCTCATAAATAGCTACTCTTCCTTTTATCTATTTTCTTTAGAAAACTACATTACTTTGCTTTTATTTCAAATTTGATAGCCTTTATGTTTAATTCTCTTATTTGGAATATTTGAGGGATTGGGACCCTCACTATTCATAACCGTGGTAGAAATCTCTGTCGTGTTAATAATATCATCTTACTTATTTTTATCGAACCTTTAATTCACTCTTCTAAGATCAATCATGTGGCTAGAATGCTTGGCTTTAATAACTTCTTTTACAATATTAGAATAAGATCTAGTGTTTTTGGAATAACCTGGTCTATGTTTCTATCCTTGATGATCTTCAGCAGGTGGTCAATGTAAACATTTCTTTGGGTGATTTCTTTGCTCTAGGCTCATTTGTGTATGCATCTTGCAATAGGACTGGTAGGAACATCTTTTGGGACAATTTAAGATCCTTTGCCGCCACTGTCACCAAACCGTAGTTGGTCGAGGGTGATTTTAACACCATCCTCATCTCTTCGAAAAAAAGGGAGGATGCTCTCCTAACATGCATTTTATGAAAGATTTTTTTAATATGATTCTTGATAATAACCTTATTGACATTGGCTACTCGAGATCTGATTATACTTGGCACAACTCTAGACTCTGGCAATGGCTGGACAGAACTCTCTTTAACTCCATATGGATAAATCAATGGCCCCATACTTCTGTTGAACATTTAAGTAGAACCTTGTCAGATCATGCTCCACTCTTGATTTCTATTAAAAATTTGTTAAATCGGCTCTCCCACTCTACATCTTATAGATTTTAGAATACGTGGATTCAGTATATTGATTTTTTAAATGTTGTCACCACTAACTGGACTGCCCCCCTCCACCCTGACAATTCGATCAAGGGTATGATTCACCTCTGGTTTAAACTTAAAAGACTCAACCAAAACCTTATTTGGTGGAACAAACATCGCTTTAAAATCCTTTTTGCTAACATCAAAAACATGGAAAAATTGGTCTGCAATCTTGAAAATGTTGTTTTAACTAATTCTTCTAAATTGAAGGATTTAAATGAAGCCAAAGATAACCTTGTTACTAATTTCTGATGGGGACAAAAATACCAGATACTTTCATGCTCTTTTTCAAAAAAAAAAGAGAGTTTTAAATTATATCCAAAAAATTAAAAGTACCAAATGGATCAAAATAATGAAATTAAAGAATCTATTATTAATCATTTAAATTTCTTTGAATAAGAGTCATACTTTAGATGCTATCTCCAAAGACTCATTTGATTCCCTCATTTATTTCCAAAGGTGAAGAAAACCATTTACTAACTATGATTCCTAGATGAGATTAGCAAAATTGTTAATAACATGAACACTGATTCAGCTGTTGGCCCTGAAGGATATACTACTCACTTCTTTCAACATTGTTGGACTATTATTAAACAAGACTTAGTTGAAGTGGTCATTGACTTCTTTAATGGTAACTCTATACCTAGATATTTCTCTTGCACCTCCATTGTCCTAATACCAAAATTGACAATCCAGAATCGGGTGACTTGCACTATCAGTCTTTGCACCTTCTTTCAAAAAACTTATTGCTAAATTACTTGCCAATAGACTTACTCCTTTGCTTCAAAAAATTATCTCTCCTAATCAAACTGGCTTCGTCAGAGGTAGAGCTATATCTGATAATATTCTTCTAGCCTAAGCATTAATTCATGACTTGGATGCCCCTATTAGAGGTGGCAATATCCTTTTTAAATTAGACATTTCGAAAGCCTTTGACAATATTTCTTGGAATTTTCTCTTTCATATTCTTCAATTGTTTGGGTTTTTTGATAAATTCATATCTCTTATTAAAAATTGTATTACTAATGCTTGGTTTTCTATCATTTTAAATGGGGAGGCCTTAGGTTTCTTCCCCTCATCCCATGGCTTGAGGCAAGGAGACCCATTGTCTCCTTCTCTTTTTATCATTGGAGTGGAATATCTTTCTAAGAGTCTTAATGACCTATTCAACAATAATACTACCCTGTACTTTAGAATCTTGGGTGGCATCTTTATCTCTCATTTGAGCTTTGCTGATGACTTCATCATTTTTTTCCAATGCTTTCATTCATCACATCAAAAAAATAATGAAATTATTTGTTAAATTTGGGAAGGAAAGTGGTCTTTCTATTAATGAAGGCAAAAGTTGTTTCATTCCTTCATCTAAAATTCCTAGTAACAGAATTGACCAAATCTTGAGAATCACCAATTTTCAACAACATCACCTTCCCATTAAATATCTTGGTGCTCCTCTTTATAAAGGTCAAAAAATATCACATCTCTTTAATGAGCTTATCCAAAAAATCTCAAATAAAATTTCTATTTGGAAATTTCATTTACTCTCTTTTGGTGGTAGACTTACTTTGCTTAAGAGTACCCTAAACTCCATGCCTTTATATCTTATTCAAACCATTGTCCCTACTAATTCTATCCTTAATAGAATCAAGCGCCTCCTTAATAAATTTTTTTGGGGATCTAACAACTCTTTTAAAAGGATGCATTGGACTTCTTGGTATAAAAGCTGTGGCACCCTTGCTGAAGGTGGCCTGGGTTGTAAGACGATCTGTGAAACTATTACTGCATTTTCTCATAAACTTTGGTGGAACTTTAGAAACAAGAATAGTCTATGGGCTAAATGTATGACTGCCAAATGCTGCCAGGGTAAGCATCCTCTCACCTATTCTTTCAAAGTGGGTAACTCACATGTATGGAAAAGACTTTGTAACATCAAATGGGAAGCTGAATCCTTTATTTCTTGGGGGGTCTACTCGCTCTTTTTTCTTTTGGCAAGACAACTGGACTGGCAATGGTTCCATTGATAATTTATTAAATACTCATTCCACTACTAATATTAAATTCAGCTCCTTCTGGCTGAATAACAATTGGAATGATATCATGCTTATTGACTACATTCCTACTCTGTTTATACATAATCTCACTAACATATATATCAATTCTAACAAGCTTGATCAAATCCTCTTTAAGCTCTCTCACAATGGAGATTTTAATCTTAAAGATGTTTGGTTTCATATTAAAGAAACTCATGAATTCTCTAATGTATTTTTTAAACTTTGGAATAACAATATACATATCTCTTATTCTATCCTTGGAGAATTCTAAAAAATTTCATCCCTGTGGACTCTCTTATGTGGAGAAAAGGATTTTACTTACCCTCTAAATGCTATTGTTGTTATCACATTGAGGATGTGAATCATGTCTTTGTTAATGGAGCTATTGCCTCTAAATTATGGGTTTGGTATGATGATCTTTTCAATATTAATCTTTTTAATGAAACTCTATCTTTATACCAACTTCTGGAGGCTTATTTTCAAAGAACTGTTAAAGGTCATATTAAAGTGATAACTGCCATCACTCTCATATGGTTTATACGGATGGATAGAAATGATGCTAAACATTGTGGGATTCTTATGAATCATAAAAGAATTATTACGAGAATCAAAGATAAAATTCATGCCGTATTCAATACCAATTTAATTACTAACAATCAATTTAAAGGTTGCAAATTTGTAGCTAATAAATTGGGTCTTACCTTGCCTGAGCATTTGAATTGTAAAGATGATAAGATTGTCTATTGGATTAAGCCCCATGATAATATTATCAAGATTAACCGATGGTTGTTTCTCAAAATAATTTTGGATGTGGTGGCATTTTTAGAAACTTTAAAGGCATGGTAACTTGTGCTTTTGCCTATCCTTTACCTGCATGCTCTGTTATTTTTGTTAAATTAATGGCTGTTAATAAAGCTATTGAGATCAGTTTGTAGAAAAATTGGCTTAACATTTGGATTGAAGTAGATGCTCTTCTTCTGATTGATCTATTAACCTCTAATAAAATGGGTAACACTGAATTGTATTATCTTCTCAATCAAACTAGAATGCTTCTATCTCAAGTTTGTTATAGAATCACTCATGTTTGGTGAAAAGGAAATGCATGTGCTAATTATCTTGCTAATCTGGGTGCTAGATTAGATGATCAAATTTTCTTTGATCAATCTAATCTACCTAGACACCTGCGTGGCTTAGTTAATTTGGATAATCGCCTACCATACCTTAGAAATTAGTCGCCTCCCCCCCCCCTCTCTTTTCTTACTATTTATTATTTCTTATTCTCCCATGCATTCCAATAATTGTTTTTCGCTTCTCAGGCTTGACCCGAGCCTTGCTCACCTCTTTGGGGGTTTTTTTGATAATGTTGTGTCTCATTTCGAAGGGTATGATGTTTCCTGTTTCATTAAGCTACTAGCTGGAAATGCTTATCTCTCTATCTGTATTGACAAAATTTTCACTTATGTCTTTTTGCTCGGATGGGCCTATTTTCTGTTGGCCTTTTAGTTTGCATGGGTTTATTTTTTGCTATATATTTCTGGCCGCTGGCTAATGCAGTTTAAGGGTGATAGGCTAAATGAATGATGTTTCTTTCCAAATCTTATTTCTTGCTGTGTTTTTATCATAATATATGTCAACACTATGCTCCTTTCTAGGAGTTTTTTATTCCTACTCTGTTGGATATGTTGGGGGCCTTTTTGCAATGGTCTGTCCATCAGGCTAAATAAATCTCCTCTCCTTCTGGGCAAGTGTTTCTTCATGGCTTTAAACTATAGGAATACATATGTGTTCATTGAAGTTAAAGATTTTATCGGTATATTTAGTTTGCTATTCTCTCATTTTTCTAGGAGTGTTTTTCTATTTCTCAAATAGGCTGGCATGTTCTGATTCATTTTATGTTCTACTGGAGCAAGTGGTTTTTCTGGTTTCTCTAAACTACTGGAATATGTTGTTTGTGCAGTTTCTCATTTTTTTTGTGTTTGTTGCTCCCATCAATATTTGCTGGCATGGGACTTTTTTTGGCCCTCTTGTTATCTGTTTGGCTTTCTTGGTAGCTTTGCTGATTTGTATCGGTTTATTTCCATCAGCTGGCTAACTCTTGTATTTGGTTTTATTGGTTTTCTCCAATAGGTTGGGAATGTTTTTTCTATTCCTCCAACCTGCTGGAATGTGCTATTTTTTGGAATTGCTAAACACTTTGTGTTTTTTGCTCCCATCAATACTTGGCTGTCATGGTTCCTTATTTTGGCCTGGTTTGGTCCTTTGTTGGCTCTGTGTAGTGGGCTGATTGGTGTGGTGATTTTTTTTTTAGCTGGTTTTGTCTTGCAATTGGCTTTACTTGTAAAATTTCAGTTATGATCATGGCTAGATCAAGTACTTGTGTTTCAGTTGATTCAGGCATGGATTCCTGCACATCTTGCGGTCATGCTGCTATTGGTTTTTCTATCATGTGTTGGGTAAGGATTCTGATGCTATGGTGCATATAATGGCTGATGGTTATCCTATTTGGGATAATGGCTTGCATTTTTCATATACATTGTATTTGGCTTTATTTAGATTTGCAGGTACTAAGGAACACAAATCCTTCATCCTTTGTCGCTATCACGCGGTTTGTGCTATGATGGCTTCACCCCTTATTGGTTTGGTAGTAACTCTTGTGTTGTATCCATACAATGGTTGCTTGGATGCACACATTTGCATCTTCCCTAATTTGGTGTGAATATCTTCAGCCCTCTCCCTCAAACTTTCACTTCAATCATTATTCTGCTGCCCTCTTATTGCATCTATACCCTTTTCATATTTGCGGATGCAACTTTCCTTTATTTTGCGGTGCATTGCGTTCATTTCCTGTTGATTCGCATACATTCTGCTGGATCTTCCATTGCTGATCTCTATGTATCTTTTACTGTTCTTTAGCTTTTACTTGCTTTTTGGATGTAATTAGATAGGGAATTTTCTCTCTAGGCTAGTTGTAGCTCTTTGAGCAATAGTTTTAGAGTTTATCCCCTTTTAAGGACCTTGTAACCTTCTTTTTTGTGGCAATAAAATTCCCCTTATATGGGATTTCCTAAAAAAAAAACATGAAGAGAAGAATTTCCTTTGGTTTTTTCTTGAGTCATGTTGACTTGAGCAAAGCCCAAATTTCCTAATGTGACATAGTGAGAGGTTGAAGACAACTATTCAACTGTTGGATCATTTCAAGTAAAATCCATTGGCCTTAATCAAGCTAGATTGTATTCTAGTTCAACCCTTAAATTTTTAGAGTTTGTTTTTGCTCTAAGCAATCATTAGCCCAATTAACTTAAAATTTTTAACATAAATATAATTATGAATGAAAAATTTAGGAAATATGTGAAAACCCAATTATTATGAATATTTATAATTTTTAAATTATATTTATTAATTTATTTAATAAAATTATGAAATGATTTTAAATTATTCTTAAATTTTCTATAAAATCCCTACATAACATTAGTGATATCGCATAAAACTTAGGAAATAATTTGAGTTATAGTAAAGGAGTGAGGATTTTTCAAAATTATACAATCATTGTTCAAAAATAATTCATATGAAAATTAAATTATAAAATTTTTGAAAATTTAAGTGAAATTTTAAAACACTAGTCCACATTGTCAAAAAAAAATTCATTATTTTCTAAATTATTTTGATGCATTAATCTAATTTTTAATTGAAATTTCTATAAGTTGAAGTTTTAAAATAATTATTAAAATTCTTAAGTAATTTTCTAATTGTCCCAATCTTTTGAAAAATTATTATAAATATTTATCATGAGTTTTAATAATTTCCATATGCTTAAACATATTTATAAAGAAGTAGGTAATTATTTTCAAATTAAATTAATTCAAAAAAGTAATACATAAAAATATTTTAAAATTTTAAATAATAAAATGATGTCTTACTAATAGTTTTTGAAATAATTTCTTTAGCATTATCTTGTTGAAAACTTTTTTAAGTTTCAACTTGTGGAGCACTACCTTGATTAAAATTATTCTAAGTTTTCATTTGTGTGGCCTACACCATTAGTTGGGCCTATATCAAACATTTTTTGTTGAAAATAGTAGCCATAGAAGAAATCATTAATCATAAAGGTAATCCATTTCATGTTAAGGTATCAAGGGTTGCTTAAAGCAAAGATAGTAAAACACTTACATGATAAATTTTCGTGAGCATGCATGCACACCTTCAAGCATTATACACTAATAATTTATTACACCTACTATCACAATAATTGCTTAATTTTATTTGTTTGATTTTGAGATTATTTCCCTTTGTGGAATCAATTATATCAATATATTTATTTACACTATTATTTGTGCACATGGATTGACCACCTTTGTAATGTGAATCATTTTATTTAGGAACACACAACTTAGGATCACTTTACATAGGATATTAGGTCTCGATTAATCTTCAAGTTTTCTTTTGGATTAAGTTTGTGTTAGAGCTAACCAAAAGGGTTGAGGTCCCACCATATTGAGTCATACAAACATAATAAAGCCATTTAATAACTTCAACATATCCTATTTAGCATTTGTTGATGATCTCTTATTATTTTGCAATGGATCCCAAAGATCCATCTAAAGAATCTTTCTTATTCTTAACACTTTTGAAGTACTCTCCGAGCTGAATTTCAATAAATCAAAGTGTTTATTCATATTAGGCAAACATCAAAAAATAGACTAAAAATGGATTAAAAATTACGCTGGCTTCACCCATTCACACCTCCCACTCAAATACCTTGGATTCAATATTTATAAAGGATGACAAATAGCCCATTACTTTGATGGTGTTATATGCTCCATCCAAGGTAGAATGAATTCATGGGAAAATACTTTCCTATCTACTTGAGGGAGGATTACCATACCATAATGTATACTCAACTCAATCCCTCTCTATTTCTTACAATCCAAGATAATGTCAAACTAAACACAACTCAAGATTGGAAAAAATCTTCAACAGATTCTTAAGAGTAAGAATAATGCTTCTAAGCATTATATGAGTTGGAAGAAGATGTTCAAATGAAAAAAGGATGGAGGTCTGGGATTTTGATCTCTTGCTAACTCCATTCACATCAATCAATTGAAATTATGGATCAAACTTAGGCAGAATGATTCCTTATGGGATCTCTTTTACTCAGTAAATATTGTTGGATGACCCACCCATTTTCAATTCAGCAAAAAAAAAATTGATTCTCTACTTTGGAAAAGCTTACAGCACCATAGAGATGCTACTAAGAATTTAATTTTCTAGTAGCTGGAGCATGGTGACCTCAATCTTTTAAAAGATCACTATTGGTTGAGGTCCCACTAGATTGAGTCATACAAACATAATAAAGCCATTTAATAACTTAATCTCCAACTATGACTAGACACCATGGATTACTATGTATAAAACTGTACGTATTATCATACTTTTTATTCAACATTACCTTGCACTCTAAACATTTTAAATCTTGTCTTATTTGTCGAGGATTTATCATTTGTCTTATTTTCAAGTCTTGCATGAGCACTGAAATCTTATTTAGTAGTTGATGGTCTCAACTACTTTAGTCATATTTATGTATATGCACGACATGGTGTCAACCTTTTTTGTATGATTATGTCCCAATAAAATCAAATCTTAAACCTAGATTTTGATTAATTGGTTATTATTATTAGATGAAGGTTCATTTGATAATATTAACCTTCTAAGCATAATCACATCTTCTATGACTAGTTAATACATTTAATTAGTTTAAGGCATATCCCTTTGCTCTAATTCTCCATTAAAAAGACAAGCCTTAGGATAATCAAAATACATAATTAACTTATATGGATATGTCCTCAATTCATATGAGATAATAGTAGGGTATAACAACTCTCATGCACTTAGGTGGTATGATAATTCATAATCATGTAGTCATATAATATAGGAAAAGTGTAGTTAATTAACATTAATGTGCATTTATTTTGCTTTCTTGGGGAATGATAGTTTGAGTGTGGCTAGACTTCTATTATAATTATTTGTTTACTTTGTGATGTGTTGCGATATTATTATTATTTCATAAGATCTTTAAAGAGTAAGTATTCATATCATAATTTGTAGCTAGTTTCATCAACATAAAAGCATGAGACTTGCTAGCATGAATGGAAAAACTATGCTTTTTCAGAAAAGAAAAAAGACATTTTATTGATTACATGAAGTATATGTAATCAAAAAAAAAGCAAAAGATCAAATTGTTACATATATTTGCTTCTAATTTATGGGATGTTTAGATTGTTGCCTTTAAGAAGAGAGTATAACTTAGTATCTAGTGATGATGATATGATGAATTCTTCATTGAAAGAACCACATTTGGCCAAGTAATCAATAGGCTAGTTCACTTCTCTATGAATGTGGCTTATTTTGGTAGTGTGGCTGCCCATGTGATATTGATTATCTTAGATGTTGAAAGCTAGTTTCAAGGAATGTTTTTATCATCTAGGTCATTAATCAGATTATAAAAAAATAAAGTTTATCTTTAATCTAGAAAATTCAAGAAAGAAAGGAGCATGCAAGTCTCATAGTTGTGAAAAGGGAAGCACTTAACATGGAGAATTATGTGGGCATAGCATGACATAAAAAGATGATGAGGCATTTCCCTTAACAGTTTATAAATACACCACCAATGTAAGTAGACTATTGGTTGTAACTTTTGTACATATTTACTTTGATAAATAGATTTGTTAGATTCGTCCATAGAATAAATTCCAAGGTTGTTGAATTAGTAAAAGATGGAAGACTGAGTTTGAGAATCAACAAGTGATCACCATGATGGTGTTTAGCTTTCAGATAGTCATTTTGAACTGACCTTAAGACATTGTCTTCCTTCATAAGTCTACTAAAGTAAGGCAAATCATGTTAAAGCCTCTAAGCATAAAAAATATTAAGAATCTTCAATATCACTTTTTCTCTAGTATAAGTAAAACTTGATTCTATTTGTCACCACTTTTTAGCAAAGCCCCACAAATTCCTTAAAAAATAAAAAATTGTTGGAATCTTTTAATTATAGATCTAGGCATTTAATCCTACAAGAAATGTAATAATGTGTATATCACATACGAATTGAATTTTGAAATTCAAGATAGACATTCCACAATAAGAGCTGCTCTATAATCTCTAAAGAAGACTATAAACTCAATCACAATTTTCATAAACCTATGTTAAAAAGCTAAACTAAGCTCACCTTGCATGCCATTAAAATCTTAATTAGTTTAGTAGCTAGGAGTAGTTAAACATATACACACATAGTTATTTCATAAATAATAATGTACATAATGGACTAAAACATGCTTAATTAGATCTTTTAAGAAATAGAACCAACAAATAATTTGAGAAGGGAATTTTTTTATGGAAGTCCATTGAAGCATAATTAGTTGTGGGAGATATCATATTAATTTTCTAAATCACTCCATGTAACCTTATTGTACCATCATACTATGAATGACTTAATATATTAGCTTTGGGAAGAGGCTAAGAAGTTTTTTGACATTCTTTTCAACATAAAATTTAAAATTTAAAGAATAAACTAATGTTATAATATATTAAAATAATTATATGAAGCTAAAGTATGTGAAGTATAATTTTTAATGAAGGTTAAATTGTCAAAATTAGTTCTTTCATTTAATTTGATAATGAATTTTGTATGATGATGATGGAATGCATAAATAATTAACTAACAATCATTAAAGAGTTTAACAAGAATAAGGTACTTCCAAAAAAAATTTCTTGATGTGTAATGTTTTAAGTAATTTGGTTGAGTGGATAAATTGCAAAATATCTTGAATAATATAACTAGAAAATTGACAAACTCAAAACTGTTATTGTTTATTACTTATTTAATGAATAAAAAGATAATTTTTTTATTCACATAAAATTCTAAGAAGTAGGTAAATATATTATCTATATTCATTAAATTGTTAATATTTATTATTTTATGAGTGATTGCAAAAATTCACTAAACATACGAACATCATTGAATTTAATATAGAATTACCAAAAATCTAGTTCTTCTAAAACTTGAAATCATAGAATTTTATGATAAATTATTTTGAAAAATGCATACACATACATATGATTATCCTACACTAAATATAAATAGAAATATTAATAATAAGTATTATAATAAGCATAAAGGTAGCTTATCAATAAAGGTTAAACAATGTATAATATTATCAAGATATTTGCTGAAATTATTTTCTCTAGTTTGGATAAATTAGGGTATTGAATTTTTTTAGCTTTTGTTTTTTTCTATTCAATTAAAAGATAAAATTTTTAATAAAAAAATCCTTCTATGTACTTAGATATATTTTTTATATTCATTAAATTTTAAAAATTCTTTATGAGCTAAGTGATTATAAAAACTCATTAAGCATAAAAAATCATAATTTAAATATTAGAATATACATAAATCAACTTCATCTTAAATTTTAAATCTTATAATTTTATGATAAATGGTTTTGATAAATACATACATTGTGCTACCTCTAATAGGCAAAAGAGTCTTATTGGAACATACAACCTTCAAAATTTTACCATTCTTGGACCACTCATCCAACCTCAAAACATTGACAAATTAAGAATGAAATTTTAGCTCTTCAATATAGCTCAAAATTCCACTAATAAGATCCAAAATTTCTAGAAAAACTCCTTTCACATTGATCTCTTAACTGATGCTTCTCACTATTTTCATATCCACATTAAGTGCAGTAATTATTCTATCCAAGCAAATATTGTTTATGCAGCCTGCTCTAGAGAATCAAGAAAGAATATTCAGGCAAAAATCATTTCTATTAGTCACAATTTCCAACTTAGTTGGCTTGTTGGTGAAGATTTTAATATGATCACAAACTCCAATGAGAATAATTGTGGAAGGAAGCCAAATGAAACTGTTATGGGAGAATTTACAAACTACATTGAAGAACCCAGGCTTTAGTGCATCATCTTTTACTTGGAATAGATGAAGAGTCTTTGAAAGGCTTGATAGAATCCTACTTAATACACAATGGTTTGCTCACTTTCAATAAACTACAATCGACATCTGAATAGGACCTGTTCAGACCATGCTCCTTTTCTACTAACTATTGACCAATCTGACAAGTCATCTAAACATAGATTTAGATTATGGAACATGTGGACAAAGCATGACCTCTTCATCAATTGTCTCCAAAATGCATGGAAGATTGATTCTACTAACCCATGGACTAGATTATGGAGATTTCATAAGAACTTAACCATAAGCTTTAAGCAATGGAATTGGTCAATATTTGGTGACATCATAAGATAGAACCTCAAGAGAAAGAAGTATCACTCCTAGAAAATCTTAGCATTAATGATCCTTAGAGGTCCCCTCTAGGAAGTTGAAGTAGACCTTAAATAAGCCCGGTTAACTCTCAATAACCTCATTTCTATGGAAGAAGATTTTTTAACACAAAAGGTAGTTCAGACAAATCTCAAGAAGGTGATAGAAATATTAAATATTACCTTTCTTGCATCAAAGAAAAGAGAGGGTATGAAGCCATCTCCCAAATTAAATCTAACCTATATAGTTAGAAATAAAAGAGGAAATCATTAAGGATTGTATAAACTACTTCAAATCACTTTTCTTAGAGCAAGAGGTAAATATGTCTTTATTATGTACTAATTTACTTAATTCCAATACTATTGAAGTAAGCCAACTTAACTTAACACATGTCTTATGGAAGAGGAAATATGGACTAGTCTTAACTCTCTTTGTCAGTCGATAGCTACTAGCCTAGATGGTTACACATCACACCTCTACTAACACTCTTGGAATTGGATTAAACAAGACATTATTTTTGCTATTCAGGCCTTCTTTGGAGAAAATAAAATACATAAGTTCGTTAACTCCACAACCATCACTCTCATTCCCAAGTCCCAAAAAATACAATTAGGAGGATTTTAGACCCATCAGTCTATCTTCAGTTATGATTAAAACCATTAGGAAAACTATTTCTTCTCAACTTCAACCACATCTTCTTAGACTTATCTGCAATATTCAAACTACTTTTGTCCAGGGGAGGAGTATAGTCACAAACATTCTTCTTGCACAAGAGCTCACTTTTGATCTTGATAAAAAATGTAGGGGTGGTAATCTCATTATTAAACTTGATATAGAGAAACCTTTTGACACCATCAACTAGAAATTTATCTTAACAACTCTAAATGCTAGAAGCTTCCAAGTGGTATTTTGTTTTTTAATCAAAAGATTACTCTCCAATAACGTTTATTCTGTCATTATTAATGGTGAAGCACATGGCTACTTCAAAGCAAAAAAAAATGCATAAAATGAGGTGATCCTTTATCTCCACCCCTATTTATACTTATAACTAATTATCTTTCCAAAATTCTAGATGCAAATCACATCTCCAATAGATCAATCAAATAAATAATAAAAGAGAAGAGCAACATATCCTATTTAGCATGTGCTGATGATCTCTTATTATTTTGCAATGGATCCCAAAGATCCATCCAAAGAATCTTTTTATTCTTAACACTTTTGAAGCACTCTCTGGGATGACTTTTAATTGATCTAAGTGTTTATTCGTATTAGGAAAACATTGCAAAATAGACTAAAAATGGATTAAAAATTACACTGGCTTCACCCATTCACACCTCCTACTCAAATAGGAGTCAATATTTATAAAGGATGGTGAATAGTCCATTACTTTGATGGTGTTATATGCTCCATCCAAGCTAGAATGAATTCATGGGAAAATACTTTCTTATCTACTTGAGGGTGGATTACCTTGCTATAAATTATACCCAACTCAATCCCTCTCTACTCCTTACAATCCAAGATAATGTCAAACCAAACATAACTCAAGATTAAAAAAATCTTCAATAGATTCATAATGAGTAAGAATAATGCTTCTCTTCATTGGATGAGTTGGAAGAATATGTGCAAACCAAAAAAGGATGGAAGTCTGTGATTTCAATTTCTTGCTAACTCCATTCACATCAAACAGATGAAATTATGGATCAAACTTAGGTAGAACGATTCCTTTTGGGGCCACTTTTACTTAATAAATATTGTTGGATGACCCACCCATTTTTGGTTCAGCAAAAGGAAATTGATTCTCTACTTTGGAAAAGCTTACAGCACCATAGAGATGCTACTAAGAATTTAATTTTCTAGTACCTGGGGCATGGTGACCTCAATCTTTGAAAATGTCACTGGTTCCTAGATGGTTTAATGTTCACTTTCATAAGTAAAAACATCTTTGATATGGTATTAGTATTTAATTTGTAGAATGATGCTAAGTGGAACCTTTCAAAACATAAAGAATATCTCCCTACTGATTCTTTGATTGAAGTTTTCAAAATCCCCCTCATCCCACATATAAAATACATATTGATTTTAAAGTGTCATATTAATAAACTATCCATGTCTAAGATCATCTGTCAGGCTACATACAAATATGATAGTGCTTCTGCATAGTAGCTTTTTTCTAGAATGCATCTATCAAACCTTCAATATCCTTCTTTTTTGGACATTATGGCATAATTTATTCCCCACTTATAATATTCTAAAGATTAAGGTCCTTAACATCACATCTATTTTTCACTTATGTAGATTAGAAGAGGAAATAATTAGCCATCCATTTATTACTTGCTCAATCAACAAAGCAATCTGGATGAATTCCATTCTCTTTTCAACATTGACAAATCAAATGAGGACTCCATACATAGCTATTTTAAGATTTAGAATAGTCCCATCCACTACGCCATGAAGGACAAAGTCCACATCATCCCACTCATTGTTGTATGGTTTATTTGGATGATAAGAAACTCAAATAAACATGGAAACCATAAGGAAGGTGTGAAAGATATATTATCACATATCAAAAACTACATTGATAAACTTGAAGCTACAAATTAATTATGGATCCCTCCCATATCTAAAGATAAGCCAAATTTTCTCCAATCTCTTCTCCTTAAATTGAACAAACTAGAATTTGATTGTATTAAGATCAACATTGATGGTGGCTTCAGGACACTAGATCCCCGCTAGTATTGGTGGGGTCTTCAAAATATACACTGGCCAATGCATCTATCTTTTCTCATTCCCTTATTTTACAATGAATGCTCCCCATTCTGATGCACTAGCTCTACTTATAGCACTAAAATTAGCAGCTTCTCTCAATGTCAAGAACATCTGGATTGAAAATGATTCCACAATGTTGTGCAATTACCTCCCCACTAGATCATCACAGCTCTTGGTACATTACTTGGATTATCAAGAACATTATATTATTGTCTAAATAGTTCTTTATACATTTTAGCCACATCCATCTGAAGGGGAACATGTCAGCTAACATATTGGCAAAGATGGGAGAAATTATGAAAAAACTAGTTTTCTCACATCAACCACTATCCCAAAAAGTCCTCTCTCTCAAAAGTGACTTATTAAAGCTACCTTATATTAGAAATCTATAATGTTTTTAAATTTTATTTGCTTAACCACTGACTGTACTCTCACTTTTCTTTTATAGTAAAAGTTAACTTTGCTTTTGAAAAAATAATATATATATATATATAACAAAATACTAATAAAAACTTAGAAATAAGAAAACTAAGGTATTGGATAATACTGTTAGGACTTTTGGTTGGAATTATTTTTTCTAACATTTAGTATAGTTAGTTTGAGCAGGATTGTTAATGATTAATACCAAGTTTTTAGTATAACAATTTCTTAGCAAGAAAGAAATATAACCTTCAAAATAAATAGATAATTTTCTCATTATTATTGATGGGAATATATTTACCCCAAAGAGTGATAATCAACTTATATTAAGAACATTCCATAGGGATCGAGAACCTCATGTACATTTACTTCACCAATCCAAGTGAAGATAGTAAAGGTTTCCTTTAAGAGAACATTCGAGCTCTATCATAGAGATTGCAAGTTTTGTTTTGAGATTTTTTCCTTTTCCTTTGTGGGTATTTATACATAAAAAGAAGGATGAGGAGTTAAAAATATTAAGGAAATGTAGTTACAACATTAAAAATGAGTGTTATGCTCAATATTCATTATGACTAGTAATAAATAACATGATAATGGAATCACAAAACTTAAAAGATAAAAGATACACAATCTCAATATAAAGAATTATAAATATTGGTGGAATGATATAATAAAATTTAAAGATAGGATTTACAATCAATTTCTTCAATGTAAATTTATTATGAGGTGATTAATACATTATAAAAATAATCATAAGAATAATTATCTTGATATAATCCAATACATTTTTGGTAATAATAATTATAAGACTTATCATGATAAGATATTTATTCCTAAACTTATAGAGTATAACATTAAAAATCAAGCAAATAATACATCACTAGAAACTTTATTCAATAGGCATGAATATGAACATAAGAAAATTTTAGGATTAATCTTAAAATTATTTAAACCCTAAATTTAATAAACTTATAGTCAAATTAAATAATTAGATAATATGAGTCCATCTACACAAAAAAATATCTAATCTAAGTTTAAATATCCCTAGATAAAGTACTAGGAGTGTGCTAAAAAATTTCACCGTATTAATTAAAGGACTCAACAACCTTTAATTTTTTGTATGCACATAATTAAAATGAACATCTTGTTGAGAAAATCTAATGAGCCTAAAATAAATTATTTCTAATGTCATTAAAATATTAAAATGGAAATTAAAAATGAAAATAACATTAATCATTTGATTAAGTATTTTAGAAAGTTAGCTAAGTTTATTAAAATGCCACTTTCAAAAAGTATAAATGGATTCTTATTCTTGACATAAAATGAATCTAATTTATAGACATCATAAAGATGTAAAGAACCATAAATCCTTATTTGATATTTAATTCTAATGATCACTCCCTATGTCCACCATCACCTGATTATCATCACTTGACCACCATTTATTGATCACCATATCTTGTCTATAATTACCTAATTACCATTGCTCATCTACAATTGCTCAATCATTATAGCTCATCTTCTATCTCTTGACTACTACTGCCATTTTCTTTGTATCTCTAGCATTCACCATAGTAATCATATAAAGTTAACTATCCTGTACTCTATAAATTCATCTTATCTAATTTAAGAGAAGGCTAACTTCGATAATTTTACTTACATAATGGATCATTTAATCAAAACTATCATCATAGTTTTTCTTTCTTTTTTTAGTTTTCTATATAAAAAATCTAGTATCTAATGCATTTCTTTTTCATATATGTCTATAAGGATTTCATGTAAAGTTATGATGTAAATTTTCCCATACCATGGATTTTTTAGGGTGTGTACTTATTAGTTAAAAATATTTTATTTAGTTTAGAATCAATTAGAGGAGTTAA
Organism: Cymbidium sinense; assembly: GCA_021442155.1. NCBI lineage: Eukaryota > Viridiplantae > Streptophyta > Magnoliopsida > Asparagales > Orchidaceae > Cymbidium > Cymbidium sinense. The sequence continues at coordinate 29,280,254 of CM038223.1, forward strand.
TTAGTAGAGTTAAAAAATATTGTAATAAGAAATATGCCTTTCTAAAATATAATACTTTAATAAGCAGTAAGTTTTGATATTATAATTAAAATTTAATACAATTGAATTTATTATATCTTATTGGGGAACACAGTTATTGTATAATCGGATAGCAACTTATAACTTCCAATAAAAATAAATATTTAGCATCTTTACATTTAGAATTTTAAAAGAATTTAATAATAAATTTAGATTAATTTATTGTTAAAATTTAATTATATTACTAAATTTAAGCTATAATTAACTAGTGAATCAAAGCCTATAGAAATTAAACTTTTTTTTTCAAATAGTTATTAGAAAACTATTTGACACTTCAATGATATATAATTAAAGTGAAGAAAGCACCATATCTGATACTTGTTAAATTCTTATCTAAGCTTGATGTCACTTAATCTATGATATTCTTTATTTGCCATCATGTGATGCATACTAAAGTGGTGACATCTATCATCCATCATAGTCTAATGTAAACTTTCTAAGTCATTCCCTCTTACATCATATAAGGAGAATAATTAATTAAGGCTATCCATTGTTTTAAGATAATTTTTTTTTCTAAAACTCTAGTTTGATTAATAAAAAGTGAAAGAGTTACAAAAAGTTGCTTTTAATAAAAGGCAAACCAATGAAATTGCCAAAGCTAGATTTTTTTCGAATCATTTGGGTAACAAGGTATGAGAGTACGATGTTTAATAGGACTTTGTTATGCAATGTTGTTAGCCAACTTGTTGGCTTTTTCATAAATGTGAGTGTGCTTCAAGTTTAGTTGAGAATTAAGTATCAAAATCATCCATAGGGTGTAGTTCAATTTCCAAGGAGGTGGATTCCTATGGTGGAAGATTTTATCCAAAATGATTAAGTCAATTTCAAACCAAATACAGTGATAATGAAAAGCTTTGGAAATGTATAGAGTAAAAAGCTATAAAGCAGGTTCCGAATATAAGGAGCTATCAGCTTTGTCAGGTTTATGGAATAGATAAAGTATGGTGCCATGTTAATCCCTAATAACTCCATTAGACCTAACAATGTAAGTGTTACTCATAAAGAATCCAAGAAATTTGAACTTTAGCCATGGTGGTGGGGCTTAATCTAATGGAATAAGTTGCATTTGGGTAGATTTTGCTTGCAAATAATTCTTAATTCTTGTAGTCAAGCTTCCCTTTCAAATAGGAGCCATTTAGAAGTCCAAAGGGTTGTAATTTCTTTATGTAGTTGAGATCTTGTTGGACAATTTTATGAGGTGATTTCCTTATGTTATTGTTATTATGTTAAGAGTCATTTATGTCTATCTATATAAACCAGAGAGGTAAAATGGAAGTCATAATTTGAATGGTTCTATCTTGATTGTGTTTTGATGTGATTTTTCAAGCAACATTTGAACTAGGTCAAAAAGTATTTTCTTTTGTATTTAAAAGTCAAAGAGGTCTACTAGTAAATCTTATATCTTAATTAACCGATCATAATGGAAAAAAAAAGGTTAATGAGTTTCAACATATAATAAGAATTGACATTTTTCTACTAGGATGATTCTTTTTTTTCATAATTCTATCATATATTATGATTGCTTGATTGAATATCCTCTAGCACAAGAACATAATCGGTGGCCTCAAGCAACTATGCCATAGTAGTTTTCCTCAATAAAAAGATGTGGAATGTTTGATAATATTGTAACAGATATTTAAGAGAGTGAGTTGTTAATTTTCCATGTTGATGACAAGTATATGGGACTTGTTTACTCAATTGGAGTTTGTGTGATGGCAATAATTATTTTAGAAAGAAGGTGTTTAGCCAGTTTTCTATTGTTCTAGAGAAAAGAATCCATTTAATTCATGAAAAGATCTTCAACTAGTAGAGTGTCATTTATGTCTAGCATGTGTATGAAGAGATGTTCAGCAAGTGACCATATATCATGCCAAAAATCAATTATCCCATAATCAGCTCACCATCTGATTAATTATTTATACTTGTTTCTAAGTAGTAGCATAACCATCTAATAGGGGGAGCCTTTCTTCTTGGTTATACAAGTGTTAGATGTATTTTGGATTAATATTTTTACCTCATAAATTTGGCCCATATGGTGCTTTGATTCTTGAACTTAATCCAAAGCTTCATGTCATTGTAAGATATTGTGTCTTGAAGAGATTTGAAACCAAGTCCTCCTTCCTTTTTCAGTTTGCAAAGTTTCCTCTAGCTAGTCCAATAGTAGCCTCTTCCATTCCCATTCCAAAGAAAAGTATTACAAAATGATTTAATCCTTCTCTGGGTACCTATAGAATGTTGATGACTAATAAGATATATAAAGGAGCTGAATTAAGAACACATTTGATAAGTGTAATTCTACCTCAAAAGGACATGAGAAGATTTCCCCAAAATAAGATTTTTGTTTGTATTTTTGTAATGATGTCCCCAAAATAGACTTTTTTTGCTTTCTTCATAAACATAGAGTTACATAAGAGTTTAGGTGAAAAATTAGAAAATTTGAAACTAGTGAAGTGTTGAATCCATCTTGATTGGGTATTGGATATTCTCTTGTTATAGAAAATTCTAGATCTGTCCTTATTAAATTGCATTCCAACAACACTTTATAGGTTCATGAAAAATCTTAATTTATTTTTTAGACCCCTTAAATAATGAGAATGTTGTCAACAGACATAAGGTGAGAGATTGGTAGGCCTCCTTTGGTATGAAAGAAGGTGGAAGGGGATGAGTGCATTATTTGATATAACATTGATGAAACATAATTCATAACAAGTATGAAGAGCGGGGGAGGGGATCTTCTTGCTTTCAGCCCCTCTTGAATTTGATTAAACCAACTTTATTTCCATTAATCATTATAAAGTAGTAATTATTAGCAATGGTTTTCTTAATGAGGGCACAAGAGTTTGAGTTGAATCCATTGATAACAAGAGCCTAGAGGATGAAGTCCTAGCTTAGATTATCAAAAGCTTTGTGAATCTCAAGTTTAATTACAATATTCTAGCCCCAACAATTTGCATCCAGATCTCTTAGAACCTCTTGAGCAAGTAAAAATAATTCGCTGATTTATCTTCCTCTAATGAAAGCACTTTGGATGAGGGAGATTATCTTAACTAGTAGTCCTTAAATTCTATTACATATTATCTTGCTAGCAACCTTGCTAATGGTTGTGGATAAACTAATGGGTCTAAGAACATTCTAGTAGGGGCTAGATGGCTACTTTAGGATTGAAACAATTGTAGATAAGATGAAGTAAAGTGGTATTTGACCCCCTTTAAAGATGTCCTGAATGGCATTTATGACATTAGTGCTAACAATATCCCATGTTTTTTGATAGAAACTATAGAAAAACCATCTGGGCAACTAGCTTTGTGAGTGCTAATGGATAAGGTTACTTGATTTATTTCATTAGTATTAAGAATAATACAAATATCAATAGGTGAGTTCTATTGGTTACTAAATAAATCTTGATAAATCTGATAAGTTGAGCATTGATTATCAGGTGTAAGATGTTTGCTAAAATAAGAGATGGTAGATTCTTCAATTTATTTGGTGTTTGTGGTCCATTGATCATGTTGGTTATTAATCGGCATACAATTTTTATAAAGAGCGACATTCAACATTTGTTTGTGTCTAATGTCTGATCACTAAATCTCTCCTCCATAAGATAAATGATTGATCCATACTTTTATGCATTATTTGAACTTTAATGTTTCTCATTGATTATTGTTTGATGTCAACTTATAAATATTTTTTGGTATTCACAAGCTACTATCATCAAATATAGGCCTTTTTAAATCTTTTATCTTTTTTTACATAGATAATGATTTTGTTAGGCTATCCAATGCATTCAAATTGTAATGTTCCTCTTTATAAATTTCCTAATAAATGCAATGAGGTGATGATTGACATTTATTAAACATTCATGTAGGATGCAAGCCCATAAGGTTGGTCACCATTATTATAAGAAAAAAAATCAAGTTAATGCACTATTTGTAACTCAACATCTAACAATCTTTACTAAATATTTTTAGTGCTTAAAATATAGACATACATTCAAAAATTGTGAGACACTTATTCCAATATAATCTTTCTAGGCCAACAATTCTTCCATGCAATGAGGAGAACAATGTGTTAGATCACCTCATTTGTTGACCTCTAATTTTACTCACCTTTTATCTCCTTATGCATAAAAATCTTTGCATTTAATGTTTTTTTGCCTTTAAAACTTAACAAAAGCTTTCTAAATTATTTAGTCTACAATTTTATGAGTTGAATGATTGATTCAAACTTCTTAACCCAATAAAAAATCTAATGTTCATTAATTGTTGTCACTTGATGCATACAATAGATTGATGTTTGACATATATAAGGAAATAATGTCAACCTTAGACTTCTTTGCGATTCAATATCATATCTTATAAATAGAATGACCAAGTTTTTAACAACAACTAACTTCCAATGATCATTGATCATTTCTTAATGGATACTAAACCATGACCTTCCAGATTTATTAATCATTGATGTTCATAAATGTCCTACTAATTGCTTAATCTTCCCTTTTGTGTAGTGAATAATCAATTTAGTCACCTTAATATTTTTACTAAACATGTATATTATTTATGTATATTTATCAACATTTGATACAATCCTTTATGTCATTTAATCTCCCCACTTCTAAGAAAATAGATCAAGTTGACCCACCCAAAGCCAATTTTCCATTGACACTCTTTATTGATGGTTGAATAATGCATAATGCAAACTAATGCATAATATTTAATACCCATTAACTATTGATGTATTTTGTAAGCTACTTTAGCTATTTAGTCTCTTTTACTATTAAAATAAGAATTAATTCAAACCATCTAATGTCATACCCAACCTTTTACATTTATCATAAATTATTATTGATATTTACCAAACAATGATGTGTAATATCTAAAGTAAAATTCTTCTTTATCTAGTTTCTTTTTATATGTAAAGAATGAATATGTCATATCATTCAATGTTGATAGACTTAAGGAATTCCTTATTAATCTTCATTCAATGAATGTTAATGATTGATGTCTAAAGCCCATCTAACTAGTTGTTATGTTTTACTATTTTAAAGAGAATGATCAAGTTACATAGTTAACTATTGCTCACCTTTTGATGATCCTTATCAAGCATCACTAGATTCTTAGTACTAAATGATAATTAAAACATATCATCCATAATGCTAAACATGAACCAAGTTGAGTTGATTAGGTGGTTGCTCGAGCTTTTTCTTATTTATCTACATCTTATTTGAGCATGGCTCAAGCTCAATTCAAGATTTTAAGATTTTCTTTCAAGCTCAAGCTAATTTTAAAAAATCATGCACAATCTCAATCAGAACTCAATGTGAGCTCAATTCATTTTGGGATTGCCATTATTTTAATGGGAAAGTTGTTAATAAAATAAGCAAGCAATATCAATTAAAGCTTATTGAGTTTAAAAATATTAAAGTTTATATGATACTATACATGAATGAGCATTAAACGAGATTCTAAATGATCTTATTGATGAACCATAAATTATATTTCTCATGAACATAAATGAATCAAATAACAAGTTCAATAGGCTTGTTCATTTAGGTAATGAGTATTTATAAAAGTGTTTAGGCTCATTTGATTAGTTAATCAAAAGATTAAGAATGAGCTCATTTCAAACTAAGCCATGAGTTGCTTTGTAAAGACCTAGTTCATTAACAACCCTAGTCATCCACTAATGTTGGACAACTAGTTATTTATTCTTTGATCATTGGTACTATTAATAGAATATCATTGTTGATCATCCACCTTTGGATGATGATGAATCCTATACCACAAGACTATTATTAGCACCATGGCATATCTCTTCTATAATTTATGTCTATAATAATTTATTAACACATCCAATTAATAAACTAATTTCAATTATGTATAGTTATTAACTCACATAATTAAAATATTCCAATTTAGTTGGTTCTTTACTTTATTTCTTAGAATTATCACACAAACACTATATCTCTTAAAGTTTATTATTAGCTTATCTATTCATTTTTATGATTTTGGTATAACAAGAAGTTGTCAAACTCTTTTTTTATGGAATAAACCTTTTTAGCACACAATATTAAGTTTAAAAAGAAGCTTTTCACCCTCTTCCTTTTGATGTGTTATAATCATCACAATTTACAAAGTGTTTTAAGAGACATGATTGAAATCTAAAATAGAGATTGCTTAGACTAAAAATTTATGTTGAAAATAATTGATCATGATGAAATTACTTAAAATAAATTCAATAATATTTTATAAATAACAAAATAAGATCAATTATTAAGGCCTTCTAAGAATATTGATATACTTTTAGATAAAAAAACATTTTAATACCTTAATATCTAAAATTTTATTGAATCAAAATGCATTGTGATTTAATGGAAGAGATTTTAACCACACATCTAACATCCATTATGATCAATGTGGCAATAACAATTGATCAATAGAGGCCTTATGCACTATTAAAAATAACTTTAAGTACTAATTTTTTAGGTCTATATTGAAAGGTTTAAGAGTTGAAGTAGGCTTGAAGTAAAAGACTTATAAAAACACTATGATTGCTAGCCACTAGGAATATCTTTGATAGTAGTTCAACAACTATTGAAAATGGATTGTGTGATGCCTAAGATTATAATGGTAAAAATCATTAGTATTTTATAATAATTACTTTAAACATTGTTATATAATAATAAATAAAATTATTACTACAACTTAATAGTTGACCTCTACAATTTTTTAAAATGTGAAATTGAAAGGAGTTTTTGATAGCTCTCTTACTATTTAAAAACTTTTTCCATTGAGATCTTATTGTCCAAAGTTTAAGAAATTTTATTATCTAATTCTTTTTCAATTTTTATAAAGCATCAATTTCATATTTATTTAATAAACAATGCATTAAATATCAATAAAGAAACTTAGAAGAAGATGAAAAATGAGTTACAGCAAGCAAAATGAATGTATCAAAGATAGGGTGAACTAGCCACTTTTTAAACAATTAATAGGTTCATATGCATACTTTTAGTAATGTGCTTGATTATATAAAGGGAAAGATTAAAGGGATTAGCTATCAAGTCATTTAGAATAACCAAAATAATAAATGAAAGTGATCACCCCTTTTTCAATCTTTCTCTTTAACTAAGTTATTATTAATAGACAAAATAACCTCCATGTTGAACTAAATAAATGCATAAATTTTTCTCACAAATGTCATTTAGTATCTCATGAATGATGGTTTTATCACACCCTAAGATCATTCACTACCCAAAGCATTGGTGATTCATTAGTTCAAAAATTTGTCCAACTAAAAGTATCTCTAGTAATAAGATATTCCCTGGATACCATTTTCAAGTTAAAACTATGAATTATTGTTGTAGAAGAATCACAACACTTAAAGTTGAAAGATAGAGTTTCCAATATTATAGAAATCTTTCTACATCTAAATTACATTCTTATTAGAGTACATATTGATATGTATATAAAGATGTGCAAGTGTGTAAGTGAATGATGAGATAGAGATGATGGTTACAATCATATGGCTATCATTGATTGAAGTTATTATAAGTGTACATTATAAATATTTTGATAAGTTATGGTAAAGGGTAGAATTGGCATTTAAACTATGCTCACGCTAAGAAACCTGATAGGTATTGTAATGTAGAGGAGTAAAATTAGCTGGAATATTAGTTTTATGAAATGATTAGCTAGTTGATCTTGGGTGTTGATTTGATTTACTAACATGGCTTGATTACTAATGCATACCCTTATAAAGTAATAATCTACTTCAATGTGTTTTGTTCTTGCATGAAAGATGGGATTGTTTATTAAGGCTATGATAAAAATGTTATCATAGTATAGTGTAGTAGAAGAAGTCTAAGCTACATTAAAATCAACGAGAAGTCTTCTGAGCAAGATTTTATATAGGTTATTTATTAGCAAACTAAAAGATTAGGTTGGGATCTAAGAATGCATGTAGACAAATCAAGATTTCTTATCTTAGAGATCACCTGCCTAGTCTAAGTCATTTTAGGCATGTAAATGAATAGGCCTTAGTAAAAAGAGTAAGTTGTTGTGTAGTGTGCCTTTGAGGTATTGAAGAAGTCATTTTAGTTATTGTTGATGGAAAGAAGGTCTTTATGCATATGTTAATAGTCAATTTAATATTAAAGAGATGTGTGGAAGTATGATGGTGATATATTTCAATGAACCAACTAAGTTGTAGTATTTTTTTCAATCTTGATGTTCTCTTCTACGAGATTGTTAGCACCATGAGGCTCATGTTCAATCTTAATAATTTAGATGATAATAATTCTTGGATGTTCTAAAATATGTGTTAATTATTTTAGACACCTTGATTATTAGTAAGCGCAAGATTGCTAATTACAAATCCAATGCATCTCACAATATAGGTTTGATATAATAGCAAGTATGGAAGAATAAAAATAGATCAAGATGGATAGCTTAGAGCTCAAGATACAATATTTCAGGTTATATGCATTTAGAACAATCTTAGAGGTTCATATGAATTGATTGTCGGCAATTGATTTGCTCATAATTTAACATATTATTTTAATTTACTTTAATTGTTGATAAATAGAACAATTTATATAAATAAATTATCCTTATCTAATTTTCATTCAACTTCATAATTTTAGAAAAAAAATTATGCTTCATATAGAGCATTTTTATTGTCAAAATAATAAATGATAATTAATTATAGTTATTCAGTGTTACTAGTTTATATATTTTATATAATTACAATTTTCCTTTTTTTAATGATAACTAACATATTTTTTAACATATTTAAATTATATCATAATTTGTAAATGTCATATTTCAAAATTGACAAAAAATACATGAAAATTAGTATTTTAGTAAAAGTTATTTTATAATCAAGGAGTGTTGATCAAATTTCATCTCCAATAGATTCCTTGAATTTTTTTTCTTTAATTTGATAGATTACATGACCTCCTTTAGTATTATTATTTTACTAATGTTAGTTGATTTTAATATTGAATGAATGCTACACATTTTTGGATATGTTAAGAGCCATCTTTGGTTATTTTTGAATTGCCCATATGAGTAGCTATTATATAGCTTTTTCAATATAATATATATTATATATAAATCATTTTTATTGAATATTATATTAATATATGATAAAATTATGTTAGAGTACTATATCTCTTTGAAAATAATTCAAAATAACCTTCTTGTTTATAAATTGCCCTCATTCTCTTCATAAAAAGGTTGGTCTTTCAAATTCAAAAATTCTCCAACAAATCTAATAGAAGATTTATTATATTTTCTTTCTAAGTGTTCTCCAAACATTACAATATCAAATCCTTAGTTTGAATGCTTCAACAGCTTCAACTAAGCAAAGTTTTTCAAATTACTTGAGTTTGTTTTCTTGATCTTAATCTCTTTTAGTTGCTCATACTGTTTTAACCATCTATTTGTTCTTTCAAATCCCTACTTTTTGGTGGATTAGTCTTTGGACATCAAAGTTTATATTTTTTTTGACATCAAAATTTCATCAATTATTTTTTTTATTAAAAACTCCTGCAATAGTATAGGATTTATTTCATTTTCATCAAAATTTTATCTTCCTATAAATATCTTTTAATTTCTTAAAATATTCTATCATTATTCAAATTTAAATTTTTATTTATCCTTAGATCTATTTTAAAAGTATATTTTAAGCATTTTAAAATTAATTTATTTTTTTGAAAATACTTTTATATTTGCTATATCTCTCTTTTTAATTAAAAGCTATTTAGTTTACTTATATTTAACATATACTAATTTTTTAAGTATTTTGTGATCTTTTACATTAATTTAGAGTGTTATTATGTTTGAAATAAAAGTACTTATCTGCTAGATTTTGAGGTTATTTGCTATATTTATTATATGCTAATTATCATTATCAAATATAATTACAAAAGATTAAATTATTTGATTTTCACTTATCATTTTATTCAAACTAACATATTTTAAATAATTAATCTTTTATCTTGCTAAACATTAGTAAATCTTGTTATTTTTACTATTTAATAATTTAAACAAATAAAGATTTTTAGTAGAAAGTTAATCATTCTTATTTTATTATATACATATATGTGATAATTTCTTTTAAAATTAAAATTATTATTTACTGAAACTTATTTTATTGTGTAATAGACTATTATTTATTTACATTAAAATCATTATTACATTAGTCCATAAATTACATTATGATAAACATTTTAGTAAGATCATTTTTAAGATAATTATTTTATTATTTCTTATCAAAAGTATGTGAGCATTCTATCTAGTTAATCTTGTTTGAAAATTTATTATAAGTTCTGAGATGACCTTTTGATTTAGATAGCTTGATAGATTTTAAAAAATATATAATATCTAAATTAATTATTTTATTATTTTTTGTCTTTCAAATTTTTATTGAGGTTGTACTTGCCCCTCTATAGGAGAGTATGTGTTATCTATAGGGGTTGTACTCATCGCATTATAAGATGATATAATTTGTAAGCTATTTTATATTTAGTGGATTCTTAGTCAAGATGGTTAGGCATGGACATAGGTTATTTTTGTGGTTTGGCCAAACCACATAAAAATTGTGTCTGTTATCTCTCTTTACTGTACTTTACTTTTGTAGTATTATGAATTATTTCTTAGCATTATTAATCAAAATTAATTTTCTACTAAAAGTTAAAATTTTATATTTAACTTCTAAATAGGTAAACAACACCCAATTCATCCCCCTCTTAGGTTCCATAGTGACTCAAAATCAAGACCATATTCTTGATTGTATCCTTTTTCAACTACTCTTGCTTAGTAGTGGGAGATGGTTTGATTAGAGTTGTATATTGTTTGAAAGATTTATTTAACATATTTTTAGTTATGGTCACTGGTACAAGCTCCCATTTATTTTATTTTTGAAGATCCATGTATTCTTCAGACATTGTTTGTCTCCACTTTATGACATAAATAGTTGATGAATAATTAGTAAATTTTGAATTGGTGGTGATAGGCATTAGGCTAAATGTTATTCTTGGTTTGAGATGCCTTATTTTAGAACAAGTAAGCATGAAATGAGTGGGAAGTGTTAGTGGTGGACTATGTATGGTAGCTTTTTTAGTGATGGGGAGAGAAATATTGTTGGGAGATTAAGAGGGAGTTGGGGATGTCTTGTGAAAGTGTGGAGAGATAGGAAAATTAATTGTATAAGAACAAGGTTGTATGTTGTTTGGAGTATGACAAGTTAATGATTTTGGTTGTTTATAAATGTAAGAAGTTGGGACTAATGTATTGGGTGGTGGTGCTAAGGTAGAGTGTTGGGAAGGGGAGTTAGTACTTACAAGTTTGTAGGGAAAGGTATCTTCATTGAAGATGACATGATGGGATGTAAAAATTTTTACAATAAGAGGGTTGAAGTAGAGATATCCTTTTCGATTTAAGGGATGGTGAAAATTTTTGTTAGGTGAGAGATGTTTGAACCATGAAAAACAATGCCATTCTAAGATTATGAGATGAACCAAAGTGGGTGGTTTGTTGTATAGGTTTCGATAGAGTAAGATATTATTTGTTGTTTAAAATGGAGATGATTAATTAAGCAATCATGGGTAAGGTTTCTTTCTACAAGGTTTGTGGTAAATTTTCTTCAAAAAGAAGGATGCATGTGGTTTTTATAAGATGTATGTGTTTATGATAGGCCACTCTATTTTGTTATGGTTCGTAAGGGTGTAGTTTGTTGGATGATGCCCATGTAGATAGTTTTTAAAAGTGTAATGAGTAATTCATCACCTCTATAGGTTCATAATATTTTAATTATTTTACTGAATCATTGTTCATCCAGACTTTAAATTTAAATATAGTGATAGTTGAAGTCATTTCAAATTTTGTATGAAGAAGGAATACTAATGTATACCATGATTGGCCACCAACAAATAAATTTTATTAATGATAACCATCCATTTCTATATTTTATGTGGGTCCGATGGGATCCATCAAATATAACTAAAAAATGAAATTAATCATGACTATCTTTGTGTTGATTTAAGTCCCCCAGTGGCATTCACTCAGAAGACAGCCTAAGGTTTGGTTCAATTTGTTGCCTCACCAACTGATCACCCCAATGACTAATCCTTACTTTCTAGGCTATAAGTCTACCATGCTTTCTTCTAGTACGACACCAAAAGCCCCCCCCCCCCCCCCCCCCCTTTAGTTGGATAGTCCTACTATATGATTGGTAGACTACCCATTTGGACTAGTAAATTTGAAGTAGGCCAAGGCCAACATGACCCTTACTCAGTGCAGTCCATCGCAAATTGACAAGGTCCATCTCAAAATCCAAAATTTAAAATATGAAACAAAATCAACCAGCCTCCCTCAGTGGAGTCAAATTAAACAAATCAAATCAACTAACCTCCCCTAGTGGAGTCAAATTAAACAAATTAATTCAACCCTCTTCCCCAGTGGAATCCAACTAAATAAACAAAATAAAACCCAGCCAACCTTCCTAGGGGATCAACCCATGAGTTTTCACTCAATAGTCAGCCTAAGGTTGGGCTCAAAACAAAACTCCCCCTCATTCTCACTCAAACTAGAGAGATTGCATTCGATTGAGCTCTAGGAACCCAAAGCAAGCTTCTCCAAGCCTTGGCAAGCATTCCCAAGCTCCCCCCCATTTTCTCCTTCTCGGTTTTCTTCAAAGCCAAAATAGGGGAGGCCTAAGCAATTTCCAACTCATCCAATTCTCCACTAAACCCAAATTACTCTTGCAAGCACCATCAAGGGACCTCGTCAAGCTCAACCAAGGTGTTTTCTAAGTCTGCAAGCCACAGGAAGCCTCACATTGATCAAACCTGATCACCATTGAAGGGGAGCTTGGTCAACCAGGCAATTCACTTTGAGTCAAATCTTAATACCTTCAATAGGGCTTCGTCTCTACTAGACAAAGCTACCTCCTCCATTGGAAGCGACGGTGATAGCCTCCGGTGAGGTATTTCTCAAAACTGATCATAAGCTAAAAAATTCTTAGTCCTTTGTGAAGGGATTTGTAATCCCAATAGATCTTAACCGTTGGATCTCTTGCTTCTACTCCTTCAAGGTGTGGGACAAATTTGTACTCCATCCGAGCTTGGGTGAGCTCGGATCGAGCGACGATCGATGGATGGCATCTATCTCTCACCACATTAGATAAATCATACACCATCCATTCCACGTGATTGGAATAGATGGATGTGATTAGATCACGCATTAGGCCCTTTAATTTTAGCCTAAACCACAATATTAATTGCAACCGTCCGATCTTAGATCGGACGGCATGTGGAGAAAGCGCATCCGCTGCCAGCTGACGCGGCACACGATGTGATAATTTAAATAACCAATCCCATCATACCACATGGAAAGCACACCGTGTCAGTAGTCAACGTGGCGTCGATGGGATTAGTTAATTAATTAGGTAATTTTAATTATCTATTAATCACAGAAACTTTATAAAATCATAATTAAATATAAAAAAATCCCAAAAATACAAACTCAGTTTCATTTTAAAGATAATTCAACGGAGAATAATATAAAATTATAATCAATTTATTTTGAATAGTGATCTTCACTCAATTTGGGTTTTATTAGAAATGTAATTAGGCTAATTACTTCAACAATTAATTCCAAACTTCTTAGGGTTAATTAGTGGGATGACCTCTGCCTCCCATGATTTTCTTTGGAATTTAATATTGGATTAATTAGGGTAATTGCTTATTTCATCTCTAATCACTTCCTTAATCAATTAAATGATTAATTAAATTATTAAATGGTGATAAATTCATCAATTAAGCTTATTAATCATCATGAAATAGTGAATTGACTTAGGGAATGAGATTAGGATTTCTTTTCCAATCTTTTCCCCTAAGTCTATTTCACTTGGATTAAGACTTAATTAATTTGTAAATTGATTAATGACTTAATCACTTCATTAAATGGCTTAATTAACTAAACTCAAAACCAAATTATTCCAGAACTTAATCAACTTAATCTTGGGTAGACTCATAGGTGTTCAATAACTAAAGAGGCTTCAAAGGAAATTATAATCAAACTATATGTGTAGGATGGTTATGAAAGTACTTAACTAAACCCATTAGCTTAATTAATCAATAATTATGAGCCAATTGCATTAGGCCCCTTTTATTTCTTAGGTGCATTGCTAATTTAAATTCCATGTGGCTGCATATTATATGTTGGCTCATAATTATTTGATTAATTATTTTAAAGTGGTGTAGGTAAGAAGTAACTATTGGATTTAATTGCCACCTTAACCTAAATAAGACATAAAATCAATCTAATTGTTCTAAAATTAAACTAAACCAATTCACACATGTGGGAAATGGGTTAGGATCAATAAACTCTATTCACATTTTCTAATTTAAATCAAATTCAAAAATAAAAATCTCTTTAAAGAATTTTGATTCCCTTTAAATAATCTTATTTTGTAGGATTATCTTTAGGTATTAATTAGGGTGAATGAAGTCATATGCTTACATCAGTTTATTTCTTTCCAAGTATGCTAAATATTGTTTTTAATATGAAATCATGCATTCATATCTTTTGAAAAATCAATTAAAAATAAAATGTTTCCTTTATGTCAAATTGCATGTTTTGGATAAAGTAAGAATATGATTGGCTATTACCACTATTAAACCAAAAAGTACTTTCAAAACCTATAAATCAAAGGTAATAAATGAAATGATGCTACTTATAAGTACTTATAAGCTTGCATGTGATTATAGCATAAGATGTGTATTATGTGATTTTCTTCTCTTCTCTTAACATAGATTTGAATAGGATTTGCAAAGTGTATAGTTCATTTGAAAAGAACATAACACTTGCTTAAATCTATTCCTATACACTTCCATGTTATGACTTAAGAAGGATCTTCACATAAACACATGCAAATTACACAACCAAACCAAACAAAATCTTTTGCATGATTCTTCATCCATTTGTTCCTTTTTGTACATTTACATGTATTTAAGAAAAGTGGTATATTAGTCTGCACATCCCGGAGTTGCGAGACTTTAAGTAGACTCAAGTAGGTCTTTTACCTTACACCCCTACTGTAGTAAATGATAGTGTTGTACTCACTTATGTCTTTTATACATGTGGATGTGCATTTTTTTAATGGATAGAAAATCCCCATTTTCTACATAATAAAAACATGCATTCATGGAATATCCAAATTTTCCTAAACAATGTCTCTTAGCATTCATCATCAAAGTGTGCTAATATTTGCATTGCATGTATAAGTATGCTTAGGATTATTCATATGCATGGTATACATGTTGGAAAGAAATAAATTATTGTGTGTTATGTGATAGTAATTCACCTTAACTAATCCTAAGATGCCTTTTTTATTGAATAGGGCCATTCAGCATAAATCTATACTTAGGATTAATTAAAACACATAATAAAATATTCACTAAAGAAAAATCATTAATGAATCTACCTTAGAAATTACTTAAGGTTGGGATGAATGAGAAATTCTCTTCTCTTTTCAACTCTTTACAACATTTAGTAACTAAGTGTATGTTCATTCAAACCAAATCAAATCATCAAATAAAATTTACAAATCAACTAAATCACTTAAAATGAAACCACCCTCTAAGTTGAATCCTTCTCACTTAGAAAATTTTAACCTTAAAGCCTCGCTAAGACATGCCACACAAGCCTTAAAAGGCACACACATTAGGCTAAGTCACCATTTCTAGCTCTATGTTAGCACAGTCCATGGTTTGATGCCTGATTTTGTTTTGTGATATAATATTTTTAGATTGGATCTTAGGGTGCATGTGCATAGACTGGATGATAGGATGATTTTAGTCTAATCATATCTTCTACAGGGGATTATGCTTAAAGGGTGTTGTAATAAAAATATGAATTCTTTATTATGCAGGTTGCTTATACCCCTAAGCATGATCCAAACGAAGATAGGTGGACTTGGTTACCCATGTGTGCGGTATTAAGTCCAAATTATTCTTATATATGCTTGGGTTGTGTGGCATGTTTAGCTAATATCTATTTCGCAGGTTTAGTTAGGTTTATCTTTCCCTTTTGATGTAACTTTTACAATTGAAATTTGGAATAAATGTTATGGGGGAATTAAGGTGAACATTGGTCATAAGAGCATGTCTTATGTACCATGTGAAGCCTTGGAGCAAATCACATCTCAAGACAAATTAAAAGGAAGAAAGGAGTGAATAAAGAAAGAAATGAAGAAAGGAAGAAGTGAAGAACAAAGAATGAGGAATGAAGACCCCCATAATTTGAATTTCTTTTAATTGTAATTATTCATTTGAAATCTGGGTTGTATAAGAGTAGAGCTCATCTACCCATTTTCCTTTTTGGGTTTGTGCGGTGGTACCCGACCACATTGGCCTCTTATTCTTTTATGCTAGCTTAATAAAATTATTTGATGTTTGTTTAGCTTGTGCATTAGAAATAGCATGATTTTCCTAGTTTCTTAATTACTTGATGGTTATTGAATGGCCTGGATTCAATTAGACTCTTAGGGAAAAATAAATTTTTTTCCCAATTAATCAACTCAAAATTAAATTAAACAACTCATAACCTCACTTAAAGCCTAAGACATAAATCAAGATAATAAAAGATTTAGCAACCCCTTAACTGGATGTTATATGTCTCACATCATGCATAAAAATCATATTGTCTCACTCTTGCTAAAGGAGGACTTCCACCTTTGCCAGAGAAAATGGCTTGACCTTTGAGAGCCATGGTGGAAACAAACCTCCTTCTTTCTTATTTTGGTCCATAATCAATTTCTCATGCATTAGGCATATGAAATCCCATAGCCTATGTCAAATGAAAATGTCCAAAAATGAAAAAAAAAACTTAACAAACATTTACATTAGATTAAGTCATTTATTCATGCCCTTTATGATCTAGTCTCTTAGGAATTTTGTTTAAGGACTTAGTCTCCTTTCTAAATAAACAACAGCCTATCTATCTTGGAAATCATAAGACTTGCCTACATGTATTTAAAATCATAGGAGGAGTTAGTTGGTGGCCACCCCCAGGTGGTTGTAAGTCCAACAGTTGGATGGTTTATCCTCTCTTGTCAAGGTAAACCATATACCCATTTCTCTCCTTAGATTTAAGTCGTGCCTTGGCAATCTCCGAAGCTCCCTAGATTTAGGATCTGAGGTTGATGTTTCCCTTTGCAGGCTACAAATATAAATCCTCACCTCTTAGGCATTTTCACGATCTTTGTGTTATGAAGTTGTAAATGCTAGATTTCTAATAAAAATTTAACACAAACATATAATTATTCTCAAATTTCAAAAATATAAAGCCTAACCATAGGATAGTTTGGGATGCTTCCTAGGTTTCCTAGCATCATGAGCATCCCTACTCATATCCCTTTGGTTTTGATAATAACTCTCTCTTCTTGATCAATCCCACATGATTTTCCAAAAATAACAAATTGATTCGTAGTCCTATCTTTGAAATCTTTGAAGATAATGATCATTAACCTTAATCAAGAGTATTCTTAAGGAATCTCATTTCTTAGAATGTAATTAACTATAGAGGCTTGCCTCCTTAGGGAACTTAACGAACCTAGTTTAAAATAAACCCTACTTTACTTTTCCATGTAAAGTAGGAGAAAGATCTCTAGTTCATTTGAAGACCTATTGTCCTTACGAGTCCTTATTAGGAGATTAGTCCATTGTAGGATGGTGACTTCTATCTCTCGAGATAGTACATCATTCTTGAATGTCACATCCGATCACCCTAATGAGTGCATCTGTGAATTTACATGCTGTCCCAACTACACATTTTTCAAATCCCAAGTTTGAGAAATAAAAAACACCACAAAGTTTTAGCCTTTCTGTTAAATGTACATGCCTGCCTATCAGCCTTCGAATGACTTTTTGGCTAACACCTTGATACCACTTTGTCAATGCCTTAGAGTTGGTCAACTAGTCAACCCATTTAGGTTATTCTTTATGGCACTGAAGTGCGACACTAGGTTTACAGTACTAAAGCACTACCCACTCTAGTTTTGAAACTCATGTTCCTACTTGACGACACCAAAGTTGTCTCACCTAGGCCAAAGTGCTGAGATTTAGGTGCCAAAGTTCCAACTTCTCGATGCCATGGCAATGAGCTCCTAGCACTTTGTCTACAGCACCGATGTGTTGTACCCTAAAAGTATTTATATAATTAAAAAAACAAACCATGCACTTTTACATTTTCCATGTGACCACATTACCATTTAAAGGGATGTAAGTCCAACCCATGTGTTTACTATGTGAGCAGCATAATGGCATTCCAACGGATGTAAGCTCTTCATATTTCTACAATGTAGAGTTCATTGAATTATTAGATAAGCTCAAAGATTGATTTTGCCCTTAATTCACTAAACACCTACACAACATCTATAATCTACTTAGGATATCTGAAATGAGGCAACCCATGACAACTAATCAGACCTCTAGACATTATGACTAATAGCCCTCTAATGTTTGGTATATTGGGATAACGACAGTCCCGGGATGACGGAACCTCAGGATTTTGATCGGGACTAACCTTCTATTTCTCTAAGATAGTCATTCACATCACACCTCTGAACACTGATTTATATTAGAGAGATATGTATATTTTCAACTTTAATAGAGAGTACTCTCTTACTATGATAAGAGGAGTAATTAATTATGAATGCTTATGTTCATAGAAAGTAGAACCCATATCTAAATAAACTGTAACATAATGTTAGAGGAAATCTTATTTTATATATATATATATACATCATATAAAGATGTCACAGAGGTTTGTAAAGGGCATTTCTCTTGAGTGACCAAATTCCTGGCAACTCCATTGGGGATTACTTCTCTATTTATCTATTAAAAAATTAAAATATATGGGGTTATAATAGATTTAAATATTGGGTTATATTCCTCTTTAAAGTTTAAGTTCTTGAAATCTAGTATAACCTAACTTCAAATCTATGATCATGTGTGAAAATCTCGATGGCAAGCATGACCAATTTAATGAATGTCTAGTTGGGAGAGGGATCTCTATTAGCTTTTCTGAAGCTGTGATCAACATTGGTTCTGTTAGAGGCACTCTCTAGTTCAGGGCAATCTCTAAGGTTGTATAGTTTGTGCTAGTTGGACCTATGACCACTATCACAGAATGCTCCAAAATGACAAAGTCATTCAAGAGGCTACCATGCAAAGGAAAAAAGATCGAATGTAATCATCCCCAATAAGCCCAGATAACTATGCACCAAGCTTCTCTCAATCAAGGAAAGACCTCAGCTTCTAAGAAGGTGTGGTGTTTTAATTTGGACCCAAAGGGATAACACACAAATCTTAAGGTGGTACTTATTAAAATGATTGAGTACAACATTAAGCAATGATGTACCATCTCAAAAAATAAAAAAAAATCACCGTACAATAGACTCAATCACCTAATAAAGTTTCCTAAGGCAAATGGGTTTATGTATATACCAGAGATCTTTCCCCCACTTTACATGATAAGTAAAGTAGAGTTTTTTTTAAGCCCAATTCTTTAGATCCATATGAAAGCAAGCTATCATACTTAATTACATCTTAGGAAATAGGAATTTTCTAAGAACACTCTCGATTAAAGTAGTCAACTAATGCCTCTAAAGATTTCAAAGTTTGATAATCAAAGAATTGGTAATTTTTGGAAAGTAATCGGGAAGACTTAAGTTGGAAGAGTTCTTAACATATTCTAAAGGATAATGGGTATGAAGAATCTATAATAATAGGAAACCTAGTGAATGCTTCAATCTCTCTTATAATGAGGCTTTATATTTTTCAAGGAGAGAAATTATATTTATTTGAGTTGAAATTTTATTAGAAAGCTGGGACTTATATTCTAATAATACAAGATTGTGAAATTGCCTAAGAGATGAGGGCTTACACCCGTAGTAAACAAGAAACAAGTATCCTTTATACCCATATCTAAGGTGCCCTAGCATAAGCTAAGAGCTTGACCTAATTCTACTCGCAGAAAGCAGGTCGTGATGGTTTACTTTCACTAGGGAGAGTGAATCAATCCCAACTATTTTGGACTTAAAACTGCCTAGAGTTGCTACCACCTAACACATCCTATAATTTAAAATAATGTGGCTTATCATATGTAAATTCAAGATGGTTGGCTGTTATTAATTTAGTAATGAATCAAGGGTCTTAAACTCACTTCCTAAGAGACTAGATCATGATTGGTATGATAATAATGTCTTAGATTAATATAACAGAATTTACCATTTTTTATTTCATTTTCTGACACATCAATTTTGGGCTAAGGCTTGGGAGAAGTTATGCCTAAATGCATGATGAAAATAGATTATAGGCTAAATCAGAGAGAAGGGGTGTTCTCCACTGCAAGGGACTGCTCTCAGAGGTCAATCCTATCCCTTATTGTGCAAGAATGGAGACCCTCTATTTACAAGAGTAAAGCAATTTATACTCATGCTATTATAACATACAACTATTTAGCTAAATGGTTGTGAAATATTTTATTTCTTGTTTGAAATTTAAGCTTTAAAATGAGGTTATAAGTTGGTGAAACTTTAATTGAAGTACTTAATTGAGATAGAAAAATTATTATTTTTTCTAAAGAGCCTACCACATCTAGGCCACACATCAAATAATCACATCTTAAGAAATCTATAAAAAATATTCCTTTTTAAAAAAAATCAATGTAAACAAATAATCAAACATGAATCATGTAAAAGTGTAAGAGGCCGATGTGGTCGGTTACTAAAGTACACTTTAGAAAATAAAAGAATTTGGGCAATCGAGCTCTACCATTATACAACCCAGATTATAGATTTTTTTTTAGAAAAAAGTAAAATTCAACTATAAGATTAACTTGAGAGTACAACCATGCATGGGAGAAAAAAAAGTAAAGACCATTACAAGCTTCTAATGTATGGTATGTCAAGTAAGTCACCTTTGAGTGTTGTAAGTATTTGAGGTAAAAGATTGTATGATAAGATAGGTTCCTCCATTTTTGATCCCATCCTTGCTAAAATACTAGCTGGTTGGTTGCCCTCTCTATGTATGTGGCTAATTTGAAACTAATAATGTTGTGATAAAATATGATTCCTTTTAGGATGTAAGTAAGATACCAAAGGTGATGATCTTCTTTAGTAATGTAATTGCATAAATTCAAGGAATCTATTTCAATCCAAATATTTTGGACATGGAAGGAGGTTGCAAGTCTTAAGGTTGTGAGATAAGCAATGGCTTCAATATGAAGTGCATTCATTGGATAGCAAGGGATGGAGAAGGTAAATATACATTGTCCCTTGTGATTTCTGAAAACTCCTCTAATATTAGGAGACATAGAGCCATATTTAAAGCTTCCATCAATATTAATCTTAATGCATCCATCTGCAGGTTTGTTCCATTGCACTAAAGAGATGTTTTGATCTTTATTTTATCATATTTCGTGGGGGAACATTGAGTAGATTAGTACTTTCAAGCTTAACAACATAATTTTATATGTAAGGTATTATATTTTTTTTTATCCAAGCCATTGATTTTCATGCTTGTTCAGGTTTCTTACCATTCAAATGAAGGATATAGCAATAAGAGGAATGACATAAGTGTGATCTTTTTTGTGAGAATTGAATTTATTCCAATGCTCAGGTAATCATGTATGGACTCATCCGTTGGTGGTTGAATTTTATATGTGGAATACAATTCATCTCAAATTTGATTGTTGATTGGATAGGTGATGAATAAGTGCTCAATATTTTCTTCATATCTTCCACAAAGATGGCAAATAAAAGTGATTTTAAGACCTTTGAGCTTTAGAATATCATCAATAGGAAGAAGATTATGTCATAATCTCTAGCATAAGAAAGAGACTAGTGGCTTTAAGCTACACTCCAAAAAATTGGTTATCTTTCAATGTTGTTGTTGGAGTAATGTACAGTATTGAAGAGGCTTTTAAACAGTGAGGATTTACCATTATTGCATTTCAGCATTAATTTATCAGCCATTTATGGTAGAATTAGAATATTGTTTACTTCCTTTATAATGTCCTCATTTAGGTAATGTCTCAGTTTCGGGATATCCCACTTATAATTAGTCCAAAATTTAGAGATAGAAACCTGGTCAATGATAAAATGCCTAGTAAAGCCTGAAAGCAAGCCATCATGAAACCAATTATCTCTGAAAAAATTTATTCCTCTTTCTCCCAATTGACAGTAAATCTAATTTCCTGCAGTATCCTTGTATTTCAATAAGATTTTCCATTGATGCGAGTTTGTATTCCTTGGTTGCATCATAGTAGGACGAACTATTTACTAATAAGATATTATGCCCATAATGAGTCATTTTGTCTAATTTGATCCAAAGTTTCAATTAGTTAATCTGGATTGAATCATATATAGTTCTAAATCCTAGGCCACCTTCATTTTTTGGCTTGCACATCTTTCTCCAACTAACATAGTGAATTGAATTTTTATGTCTTCTCCATAAGAATTATCAAAGATTCTCTCAATCTTTTTTTGTATCTGCATTAGCATAGTCATTATTTGTATTGAATATAGTGGAATTGTGCATTGGATACTTTGCAATAATGTTATTCTTCCTCCAATTAATAAGAAGGTGCTTTTCCATGAGTTAATTCTAGCTTGGATAGGTTGAAAACTTCATCAAATTAATGAGGTTGGTTCTTCCCTTTATAAACATTAACCCCAAGATATTTAATTGAATGATGGGATTGAGTGAAGCCAGTGTAGTCTTTGATCCACTTCTGATCCATTTTATAGAATTTTCCCATTATGAATAGACATTTTACTTTGTTGAAAGTCATACTAGAAATGGCTTCAAAGGAATTTGAGATATGCATAATTTCTTTAATAAAGCTCTTGGAACCATTACAAAATAGAAGGAGATCATAAACAAAAGCTAAGTAGGAAATATTGATCTTCACTTGGGAATGGTAATTGATTGTCTTTTTTGAAGCATGATTTGCATCTAGCATTCTAGAAAGATAGTCAAAGGTTAGTATGAATAGAAATGGAGATAGGGGGTCACCTTGTTTGATGCCTCTAGATTCTTTAAAGAAACCAAGCACCTCCCCCATTGATAAAGAGAGAATAATATTTGTTGGAAAGAAGCCTATTAACAAGTGCACAAAAATCTTCATTGAATCCCATAGCTTGCAAGTTTTCCATGATAAAATTTTAGTTAATTATATCAAGGCCTTTTTTTATATTTAATTTGATAATCAAGTTATTCCCTCTACATTTTTTATCAAGTTCTTGGATGTGTTCTTGAGCCAAGAGAATATTTTTAGCTATGGTTCTTCCCTTTACAAATGCTATTTGGTTTTTTTGAATAAGGTTAAGGAGGAATGGTTGTAATCTATTAGCAATGATTTTAATGATAATCTTGCTGGTAGTGAAAGAGAGACTAATGGATCTAAATCTTTCCAATTATATTTATTGTGGAAAGATGAGAGATGAAGCAATACGTAACAGCTAAAAAATTATGAATATCCTATCTCATGAAGAAAGCTTGAATAACTACTATCATGCATTGTTTAATCCATTTCCATGAATATTGATAAAAATGAGCATGAACCCATCAAGTCTAGCAGCTTTAGACCCATTAAAGGAAGCAAAACAATCCCATATTTCATCCTCTTTTGGAAAGTATGCTAGATCCAACTGATTTACATCCATCTTATTTGTATTGAGTAAACCTCCATTGAATAAATTTAGGTTCACACTTTGTTCTTGGAATAAATCCATGAAGTAATTAATCCCATCCTCAATAATGTCTTCCTTAGAGTGCAACCAAGAGTGATTAGTTTTGATTTTTGTGATAACTTTATATTCTCTTTTTTGTTTGATGCATGCATGGTAATATCCTCACACTTTGTCTCAAGAAATCTTCTTCCATATCAATTAGATGATTGACAGCAAGTCAGGCTTGTTTGAGCTCTTATTCAGCTTGGGTTAATGAATATTCATTACACTTGCTTTCAAGAAGGAGGACTTTGTTCTCATATATCCCAATTTGATGATGAATATCTCCAAACACATTCTAGTTCCACTATTTTAGTGCTTTGATTAAATTTCTATGAAGAGTCCATAATCTAATCCATGGGTCAGTTTCAATTGATTTCTAAGTATCCAAGAGGTAGTTAGTGAAGAGATTATGTTGGGCCCACATGTTCTAAAATTTGAAGGCTTATTTAGAAGGCTTAGGAATATGTTGGATAAATAAAAGAAAGGGAGCATGACCAGAACCTATTCTATTCAAGTGTCTCACAGTAACATTCTGAAAGATGGTGAACCAGTAAGAATTGAATAGAATATGATCTAGTTGTTCAAAGACCCTATCCCTATTCCATGTATAAGGAGAACTAATGAATCTAGGATCAATAAGCAATGCATCTTCAATGTAGTTAGAAAATTCCCTCATAACTAATTCAATAAGCATTGGTGATCATGTTGAAATCTCCACTAACCAACCAGCTCAATTGATAGCCCAATGCTAATAATGTTAGTCCATAGGTTCCTTCTTGATTCCCTAATGTAGGCCACATATACAATGGTTGCATGTATTGAATAATTGCAACAACTGATGTGTGTATGTATAAATTGGGGTTCACCCATCAAAAGATCCACTTGAAAAGGTTTTTTCCAAAAGAGCTTAATCTTGATGTTGCAGTTTTGCATAATGTTAAACTTGCTGAATTTCTTTTTTGAGTTTGTCAAAGCTTATGGATGTATGAGTGGTTCAAGGATGGAAAAAATATGGAGTTTGTGTTTTTATTAGACATTTGAGCCTATTAGAGGGTGCATTATCTACTATACCTCTAATGTTCCATATGAGAAAACTAGTCATGTTTGGAAAACTTAGAGCCCCTAGAGGCTCTAATAGTAATCATATCTAAATGATCATCCCAATTGGCTAAGATCCTACCTGTGGAAGTGTTTCCTAAGAAAGATGCATCATTTTGATTTATGTGCTTTAGTTCTCTAATCCCTTTATGTTTGTCCCTTTTGGATTTATGGATCAACCGTTCCTCATCAATATCTTGAATTGTATTATCAAGTTCCTCATAATTATAGTATGTTGGTGGAATGCTGGAGAGAAGACATCATCTGGTTGGGTTTGATTTGTATGGCCTTTAATTTTTCCTCCCATGGTATCATCAATGCATGCATTCTATTCTGATTCCCCATTTAATTGATCTAATGTTTCATCTCCATATGGAATCAATTGCTGAGTAGGAATTGGTATATTCTCCTCAGTTATCAAATTATCCACTTGAGTTATTTTTACTGTATTAATCCCAATTTGCTCAGAATTTTTGACTTGGTCCTGTTAATTAAAAAATAGTATTTATAGGTTTGTTACTGAAGCCTACTATATTTTCATCATTTGTTCCAATTGGTTTTGCAATTTTGACTCTAAGTTTAGGGTTAGCTATGTGACAATTCTCAAGGAGATGCCCAAACATCTTGCATTTTAGGAAAAAATGTGGCTTTAGCTCAACCTACTATAATAGCCATTGGTTGGGATGCCAATCCAGATTTCATCAAAGTTGGGAGCTGTGATGTCCATTTCAATGAGTGCACAAGTAGGAGAAGGCCTTAAGAGGTTGAAAGTAAGTAAATCAAGCTTAAGAGATTTATCCAAATATGCAGCTTGGGAGTAAAGGATTTGTTTATTGAAAAGGTGGAGTTTTAAGTTTTGAAACTTTAGCCATATTAGAATAATTGGTGGCTCAATGCTATTATCAAAGGTAGAAGTCCATTTTAGTATCTTCATGGGAATGTTATCTATGTAGTAGAGCTTATTGGAAAATAGCATTGCATAATCTTCTTCCTTATTAAGTCTAATAGGAATGTGCCTGCCATCGAGAAGTCCTACATTCCAATCACCAAGAAGCTTAAGTTCATCAAAGTGTTTTGAATGATGTCCATCTTTGGATGCCTATAAGTGAACTTACCAACCAAGGTAAATTTGAGAGCTTCAGCCAACTATGTAGATTCAAATTCAGAAAGGAAAAGAGCAGGATTACCATTTTTTTTACTTGCTTTTTTTGATAAAACCTACCTTATTGGCTTCACGAAATTTATCATGATATGATTATGGGAAGATGAGCTTGTTTAAGGAATCAGTAGAGTCATTGGTGGGAAGGTTATTGAAGTGGGCACCAACATATGAAGGGCCTTCCATGGGTAGCATGACAATGGAACAATAACTGAATGGAGAAAACCTAGTGAAGGTAAAGGCATACCCGGTGAAGAGGAGATGACATCATTTTTAGATTTATTTGAGCTAGAGCTATCAAATCCTACTTTTACAGAGGAAGATTAAATTTACAAATGAAAAGAAGCTATGGGGTCTGCAATTCTTCCTCTTCACTATCACTCCATGGATTAGGATACTCCTAGCTTCATAGGGCCTCCTAAGTCTATGCCATCTAGCCTCTGCTTATCCTAAACCCCATAGCACTAAGTTTAATCCTATTAAAAAATTTATATTTTTTAATAAATAAAAATCTAACTATGACTGTAAAATAGATATTAGGTAATTCAAAGTAAGGTGTTTATATTTCATACATTTGGACTTAGCACCCTACCTTGGGTTACCAATCCCACCTATCCTAATAGATTATGCCTAAGGATTTAAGCAACACCTGCAAGCAAGAGGCATTCATAGTTTTTATTATTATAGTGGTCCCTTAAGCACAATCCCTTGTAGAAGACATCATTTGTCTAATCTCGCCCTAACATGCAGACTACTCACAAACAATCCTAACATCTAATCAAAAATAGTACAATCACATCATCATAACAATCAACATCCTAACTTAGGACTAAGATCGGTGACTTGGCATTCTAAAGTGTGTGCAAGGCTTGGTGTGGTATGTCTTTGTTCTAATATTAAATCTTTAAGTTCATTGTTAAGGGTGATTACACTTTGCATGGTTAATGTTTTAGGGTAAATGTTAAATATAAATATCATCTCTACATTTCTTTTCTTTTCTTTTTTTGTATTTAGGATTATAAAGAGAAGGAGGAAAGGACAAACTTCCCTCCATGCCTATCCTTAGGTTGGATCTAAAAGGTAAATTGTATAACTTTTAATATTCTCATTTTATTTATGTTTGGACTTAGCTTAAAAGGTTCATATTAAATAGCACAAGTCAATATAAAATTAATGAACTCAAGGTATGATAAATTTGGTGATATGATATTCTTACTTTCAATAATCAATTAATGTATTTATAGAATCTATCCAATTATATTTTGCTTAATACATGCATGTATAGATATAAATTTAATTACTGATTATTTAGTGTAGGTTAGGACTACATGATGCATTAAAATTTTGAAAAGAGATCATTTCTTTTTATTTTATATTTTTTTAGCCTTATACTTACACACACACATTGATATAATGAATATTTGCAAGAACATGCCATTATTGAACTAGGGAAGTGAGGTAATCGAAGATAGCCTTGGGACTACTTAAGGTCTCATATTCTCAAGATGTCCAGACTATATACTTGCCAATCCATACATACATGTACACATGTGTAATCATAAATATATACTTGTAAAATTTTCCTTGTTTGGCTAATGAAATTAATTTATCCCTATCACATAATTCATCACAAATCTCAAGTTATGTGTCTTTATTGAACCAAGGAAGTGAGGTAATTAGAGACCTCATTGGGACTACTTAAAGGCTCATGTTTCCAGGATGTTCAGATTATATATATTTTTTATTTATGATTCATACATGTAGGGAATTAACATTTTAACAATTTGTATTCAATTGCATACAAAATATTGAGTATCCTTTAATTAATTTAGATAAAATGATTTGAGATTTATTAATGATAATAGACACTCTATTTATTTCAAATGAATATAATTGATATAATTTTCTTGTATGAAAATAATTTGAGATTTATTAATGATAATAGCCACTCTATTTATTTCAAATGCATACAATTGATATATTTTTCTTGTATAAAAATAATTTGAGGTTTATTAATGATAATAACCACTCTATTTATTTAAAATGCATATAATTAATATAATTTTATGTATGAAAATAATTTGAAATTTATTAATAATAATAGCCACTCTATTTAATTCAAATGCATGCAATTGATATAATTTTCTTGTATAAAAATAATTTTAGATTTATTAATGATAATAGCCACTCTATTTATTTAAAATGCATACAATTAATATAATTTTCTTGTATGATTTATTTCAAAGATATTAATGCATGTACACATGAGATATGAAAGTTTGTAAACAAGCTAAATAAAATAAGTGAAGCTTTATCCAATATCACACTTGGGTTTATTAATTCTTAAAGGTAATTACATTATCATGAATGCCCCTAAACGTTATCAAGTTTAGGTTAACCATTAGAATCACCCTTACCCATATTTGTTCATTAATTAGTTTAAGATAGACCTAACTAAAATGTTTTATCTTAATTAACTTCCAATCAATTACTTAGTCACTTAAACCCTCAAAAAAACCTCTTAATTTAATTAATCTATAAACATGAGCCTACAAATCATGATGAAATAGTTGAAAATATATAAACATAAAACGTGAAATGCCCTAAGGATTCTAATCCAACTAGGCTCATAATTAAGGGTTAATCAAAATAAGAAAAATAAATTTTCAATTAATCAATTACACTCAAAATTTTCCACATCAATGGAGGATCTTGATTTCATTGAAGGACCTTTATGTTAGCTAAGCATATAAAGGATCTAAAATAAATAAAATTTGAATTGATCAATCTAATTATTTTAATTTCCTTAAGTCTTAAGTTGATTAAATGGTTTAATTAACTAATTAAACACCCTTAAGAGTGATTTGTAAAGAATAATTAGAACCAGAGGTCTTAATTATTATTTTTGGTCATTCATACTATCTTAATAATTAATTAATCATCTATAATTAATTTTATAATTATCTCAATTTTTAATAATTATTAAATACATAAAGTAAGCAATTAGTATTTTAAAATTTGATTTTCTTAATCCACTTGGAAAATCAACCTAAACTAATTAACGCATGTAGAAGTCATCCCAAGGACTGATCACACAAAATTTCAAGTTAATTAGCCAAGTAATTAAGGCTTAATTAAGATAATTAGATAAAATTTCAAACCCTAATGAGTCATTGTTCATTGAACAATACTTGGAGGTTTTATTTTTCCCTTATTCTCCTCTATCTAAGCTTTCCAAAATGGGTTTATTTGTATATTTTGGATTTTTCTATAATTAGTTGTGAATTTTTTGAAGCTATGGTTAATTAAAACATATTTTAATCCTTTTTAACCTATTTACACATTCGACACTACGTTGCAATGCAGTAGTGCTTTCCATGTAGCACCGTGAGATTGGCTACGTAAATCATCTAACACGGCTACTAACTCAGTGGCGACGGATGTGCTTTCTTCTCAGCCATTAAATTATGGATTGAATGATAGAGATTTATCTTGTGATTTCAAAGGATTAAATCAAATAAATCTAACACGATTAATCATGACCATCCATTTTAATCACGTGAAATGGATGACTAATGATTTGTTGTCTACCCGCAGTGAGAGACAGACATCGTTTGGCTTTCACCACTTGATCCAAGCTCATCGGAGCTCATTCAACTATTGATTCGACTTAAAAATGATCAAGGAGGATTTCTAAGGGGATCCTACAGTGGAATTCATATGAAATACATATTCCTTCATAAAAGACCAAAAATTTTATGATTTTCTATGGTTGTCTAGAAATTATCTTGCCAGAGTTAAAGATTGGTGGTCCACCAACTGAGATAGCTTTACCTTAAAGAGATGAAGCCCTATTAAGAAGACTACAAGCTGCCTCCCCGCCAGTTATCCTCCAAACCAAGAGTCACTATGAAGCTTGCTGAAGTTGCTCATGGAGTGCCTTTTGGTGCTTGAATCAAGTGCTTCTCGATTCATTTTGACTCATCATAGTGAGGAGAAGATGTGGGGAGGGTTAAATTTAGTTTGGTGGGGTTTTGGTGAAGTTAGATGGTGAAGGCGTTCAGTTTGGAAATGGGGTTGTTCTTGCTAGTGATGGGGTACTCTAATCACTCAAAGGAAGCTCAGGGACTGATGGTGAGGCTCTAATGAGCATGTCTGTTGAGTTTGAAGGAGAGAGGAGTGGTATACTTTCTTCCCCAGGTAAACAAAGTCATGGGATTTATTCAGACTTTAGCAGCCATCCAGCCAACATAGGTGGTCGGAGATGGCAACGGACCGCTGAGATGGATGTTCTTAAGTTGCTTGAGGAGTTTGGTGGCCTACCATGGGGTGTGCACCTCTTTTGAGGTGGACCAATGGTCAGCCCAAAGGAGGAGGTCCTCCTTTTTAGTCAAGAATCGAACCCAATAGCCTTGGGTTAGGTTGGGTCAATGGGCTTGTGTCCAAAGAGAGCCAAAGATGGCTACTAAGGAGTGGAGAGGTGGGTTGGCATTCCAAATAGGAATTTTATTCTATTTGAAACCCTTAGTTCACTTGTATTGAACCAAACTAGGTTCACCATGGGTTGGGTACACTTAGGCAGGTTAATGGGGATGTAGGGGTGAGTCATGCTAAGTTTGGTTGGGTTTGGCACAATTTGACCTACATTGGTCAATTTGGGTTCAAATGGGTTAGGTTGACCTATTAACCAAATTGGATCGAGATACTACTGTATTATGTTCCAATGATCATTTGAAATGTATTGGTGCAATTAGTTTGACTCAATTTAAAGTGGGTTTGGACTTGCTCATATGGGTTCATTTGGGCTAAATTATTTAAGTTGACCATTTTGGTCAAATTGACCAAATTGGTTAAGTGATGGGTTGATCCATGTTTGATTGATCATTCTAGAGTGACTAGAGGTTTTGATTTAAATTGATTTGGATTATGATAGGTTTTAGCTCAATTTGACCCCTTTAGGTCAAATTGGCCTAAATGGGTCAATTATGTTGGTTTGGTCAAATTGGCTTCAATTGATAATTAGAGGGTGTTTAATAATTAAATTTGAATTAAAATAAGGTTTAACCTAATTTGGCCCTTTAGATCAAATTGTGTCAACTTGGGTTAAGTAATTAAATTGACTTAGTTAGGCTCAATTGGTTGCAAATGGATGATCAATCATGGTCAATAATCATTTTAGAGAGATTGGATGGATTGATTTGATCAAATTTGGGTTGGATTGAAGTTTGAACTAATTTGGTCTTTTAGGTCAAATTAGGATGGGTGCACTAATTAGCTTGATTGGGTTCAATTAGGGCCAATTGAATGTTGAGAGGTGTTCAATGATGAATTTAGAGTTGATTGATGGCCTTGATTATGATCAATTTGAGTTAAATTAAACTTTAACTCATTTGAACCCTTTAGGTCAAATGGGTCAACTTAGGTCAAATGTACCAATTAGCTTGATTGGATGGATTGGAGTGAATTGGATTGTTTGATTGGATGTTTAAAATAGTCATGAGTCTTGGTTCAAATTGAATTGTGTTTTGGTGCTATGGAGTTCAAATGGGCCAACTTGGATCAACTTAATCACTTAACCAAATTAAACAATGATGGGTCACATTGAGCATAGGATAAAATGATATTAATTGAGATTTAATTTGTAGTTATTTAGTTTAAGTTTGAGAAATTAGTTTGATATGGGATTTGATTAGGTTTAAGGTAGGTAGGGCCCTATCTATCCTAAGTCAAGGTATAATCATAGGGTTGAACCTTATAAGTCATTAGGCTTGGGATCAGTGTTCTCCTAACCACTAAGAGTGTCTTTGCACTTAAGATGTCTTAGTGCATAGATGAACCCTAGGTCTAAGATATGGGTAGTCAACCTCACTCCAAAAGTGAGGTCAAGAAAAGGGTTATATCTTCAATAGACTATCAAAGGCAGCTCCGACAACACCTGCTCAAGAGAAGATGGCTACTCAGCCTAAATTGAAATCTATCATTGTTGATTCATTCAATAATCCATTAGAAGAGCCTAGCATCCCATAAGGTGCTATCTTTGCTCCGTGTAGGGATGACCACAAAGCATCTTCCTTGGGCACCAAAATGCTCAGGAGAGCTTGAAGAATGTACATTGCTTCTCGTAGAGCTGTTGGATTACCTATACAAATTGAGCAGTAGTACAAACCACTGGTGGAATTAAAAATACCATCCAATAATAATTTTGAGCCGCTCTAATAAGTCAAGTGGAATAGCTCTAGAGGTGCTATAAAGAAGTCTTTCTGGGATAAACACATGCATCCCATTTCATAAGATCGACCACAAAAGGAGGATACTATCTCCTCCAAAATTTACAAAGTTTTGAAGGCTATTTAAAATAGAAACCTTCAAAGAAAAATAAAGAAGTTGGTTAGCCAGATCACTAACCTAATAAATTCCTACTCTAAGAGAAGTGGAAATATTAAAAATATTGTGCTATCTTTGAGCAAAACTCAATATCTATGGGTTTAATGTTTTGGTGAACACAGACAATGAGCCATTAAATATGAACGTACAAAGTAGTTAGTTGTTGGAAGGTCACGACAACCCCCATAAAAAAAGTAAATATCATTCATCTCATCCTAATCTATTTAGTGAAGACCAAAGTTTGACATTCAGGATGCATTCCGAGAGATCAACCACTAGGAGGTCCCGATCAGTCTGGATAGCTAAAGAACCCCAAGTCATCAAAGATGAGATGACTCAATATCAGCAAACTCAACCAGATGATGAACAAGCTAAATCACCTATCATCAACTAGAAATGCTAATCTAAAAATAGTCAGCTAGTAGATGATGATGCATACAATCAACTCTTCTGAAAAGATGATGATATCTCATTTGATGAAGAGCAGCAAGCTCATGGCCTCCAAAATATTGATTGCATTGAAGTCAAAGTTGTTCGTGTAGTTGATACATGTTTATAAAATAGAAACATGGTTCATAAAAAGTAAAATGAAGAACAACACCAAGAAGGCCCAAGCCAACAAGTGATCAAATGTGAAATTCAAGCAAAAATTGAAGAAACTGAAGAACTAATTGATGTTGTAATAAGGTTACAATGATTAATGGGTTCTCAACTCCAAAAGAAAAGATGGAGAAATCAACCAACTCAATAATTTTCTCAATGAGATGATTGGGCTAATGATAGAGTTGTTCAATCATCTCAACTTAATAAAAACTACAACACAACAAGTACCTCCGAGAAATTGTCTAAAGATGATTAACCCAATAGCTGAAATTGGGGGTATGCAATGTACATCAACCAATTTTCCAACAGCTTCAATGCAAAGGAAAGAACCCTCATAAAAAATTACACTAAGTGCTCACCAAGAAGCTGATGTTATTACTAAATCTCAAGTGGAAGACCTCATCAGCCAAAAAAATAAAGCAGACGTCACTTTAGAGATTGGTGAATAGCTAGTTGGGAAAGGCCAACCATACGCAGTTGAATGTGACCAGTATAGTATCCTAAAGGTTATGTTGTGCTAAAATTCAACACCTTTTTGGGCACAGAAAATTCACGATAGCATTTAGCCCAATTCAAGGCTACTTGTGGAAACACTAGAAAAAATGATGCCATACTACTATAATAATTTATTAGTAGTCTTACCAACACAGTTTTTGAACAGTATGCAGAGTTATCCAACGACATAGTGAAAACCTTCACCGAGTTGGAAACACTCTTTGTCAATAGGTTTGTGGGAACAACTAAAAGGTGATGATCGCAGACCTCGCTCTAGAAAAAAAAAATATGTGAGTGTCACAAAATATAACACAAGATGGAGAATTCTAAGCATGAAATATGACCAACAACTTATAGAAAAGCATGCAAAAGAGCCCTTATGGAAAATAATGATGATTAGATGGTTCCATACTTAGCCATGGCAATGATAACTACATTCCAAGAATTGTTAGATCTTATAGCCAAGTTTGAGAAGCTTCCCAAGCAACATGATCTTAACATAAATTATTGCAATATTTTATTAGAAAAAAAAAAGCAACTCCCAAGTCAAATGATTTTAAAAAAATGATGCAAACACAACATTCACATTTAAAAAATAAAATGAAGGTGCAATTACCTTATGACAAGTGGTAAAGCCCTTGGAGGATAAGAAAAAAGTTCTAACCTTTAAGAGATGATGTCCAAGTAGTATTCATTTAAAAGAGAATATACTACTAAAATCTTCAAACATGTTTTAAAGTTGGCATTGCAATTGTTAGAACCACATCAACCTTATCAAGTAGACAAAGTCAACAATCCCAACTATTACCCATTCCATAACCTTATAAGTCACCCAATTGAGGACTATTTTATCTTCAAATACTACGTAGAAAGGAGTTATCAAAATGGGGAGCTCACTTTATTATTAAGCTATGGCATCCAAGTGGGGGGTGATTTGGGTTTTCAAAATATTTTCAATTTAAAAATTAATTTTAATGCTTTGTAGAAAAGTTAATCTTAAATAATTATACTTCAATGAAACATAACAAAAATGAGCAACAATAAAGAAAAGTAAAAGTACAAAAAAAGTAGAAAGAAAACACAGAGATTTTTACGTGGTTTGACAAAAATCCCAAAAACTAGTCTATGTCCATGCCTAGCAACCCAAGCTAGGTATTCACTAAATTAAAATAAGATTATAGCAAATCTCTTGTACTCTCCTTCACAAGCAAGTACAACCAAACACCATATTTTTTTACATGGGAAAGTACAACCCCACAAAGAATAAAAAGAAAGACAAGAAGAGATACAAATATCTACCTCTCAATTTAAAATTATTTTGTACTCAAAATTTAACTATAACAATATTAAGGCAGGTAATGAAAGAATAAAAGAGCTCACTTTTTTTTATTCAATATTAAATATAATTTAAAAGGATTGCGTGAAATGTTGAATGCAAACTAGAACATAACTATAACTTGTTTTAAAAAATGTGAAAACTTATATCAAAGTAACTTGAAGTGAAATATTAAAGTACCATCAAATATTGATTTGAATACATGAAGGATAAACTAAAGCAAATGATGTGAATAATCCAATGTTAACTAACAAGCAAGCTAATATGAAAAATCCAATCAAACAAGCTCACTTAAGATTTCTTTCACAATAATTATATTGTATGCAAGTGATAAAAAAATTTGTAATATAAGTTTCCTAATCACTTGTATGCAACTTGAAATCAAATACAAAATGTCTTCCACTTAAATATTTATAAAAATAAGAGATGTGGAAGAGAACTTTAAAACCAAATCCTTATATAATTAATTCAAGTATTTTGACCAAGATGAAATCTTCAATCATAATTAGATTTTCTTCATGAATACCATGATCATATGGATCAACCAAGAAGAAAACAAGTTAAGATGGAAGAGTTTTACACTTTAGAAGATATGTAATAACCTTTAGAGCTTTTGGCTAAGGGCTGTTTAACAAATCCTTTAAGTTTTCCCAAGTTATCTTTCAGACAAAAGAAGATAAAGAATGATGAAGGAGTTGTACCACTTGTCACAAAATTCTAATAAAGTAATATAGCAAGAGGGTCAGCCAAGAGTGGAGAAGTAGTAAGAAGGGTGTAAGTTTAATTCTAAACTACTTTAAATAGAAAAGGAAGACTAAGGCGACCAATAATGATGAAGTTGGAGGGAAATTAGTTTTGGAAATAATTTGATCTTGATCACATAATCAAATCAAATAAAACCTAAGGCTTTTCAGCCATGTGAGAAAGAAATGGAAAGCTCAATTAGGTAGGTAATTGAATTTTGAATCTAATGAAATAAAAAATAAAGGATTAGCCAAGGAATGAGAGGGAATTCAAGCTAAAGAAAGTATTCAAAATTTGAATGGAGGATTTCATTCAAATCATGAGATATCCTTTAGATGCTTTTTGTCCAAGGAGAGTATGGAGAGATAGAGAGAGAGAGAGAGAGAGAGAGAGAGAGAGAGAGAGATCAAACAACAAAAATAAAGTTTAGAAAGATCCATATTAAGGTAATCAGCCATGAAGAGAAAATTAGATTAGGAAGTAGTTTGATTTTTAAATAATATTGAAATATAAATAAAAATTAGAATTGAATGAGAATTTATGCCAAAAGGGTTGGCCAAGAGAGAATAAAGAAGAGGGAAGAAATTAATGGAATTTAGCCTTCAAGGAGACTCAATTATAATAATAGTCCAATGTAGGCTAGCATTAGCACCAACTCTTTTTCAAGCTTTTAAAGCTAAAGAAGATCAAGAAATTTTGACAATAAATAAATTTAATGATTTGCGAGAGATATTCATCACTTACCTTAAAAGCAACACCATATCAAAAGATAAATTAAAAGCTTATCAAGTTTTACAAAGAGTGTTACGAAATGCTTTTTGAATGAGACGTTATATCGCTGCACATTTGACCAGCTGTAGTTACGATGTTTAGGATCAAAAGAAGCCAAAATGGTAATGGCTAAAATTTATGAAGTTGTACAGTGCACACCAATCTGATCTGAAGATAAAATTAAAACCAAACAAATGGGATATCATTAGCCTAGCATGGTTCAAGACTATGTTAAACATGCTAGAATATATCATAAGTGTCAAATGCACGCAGACACTTTACATTTACCTCCTAGCGCCTTACATCCAATAGTGGTATCATGGCCATTTGAGAGTTGGGGAACTGATATAACCTATCCAATAGATCCTCCATCATCTAGAGGATGTTGCCTTATATTAGCTACCACTGATTACTTCTTAAAATGAGTAGAAGCAGTTCCTTAAGAAAAGTTAAAGCTGATACAGTAATGAAATTCTTTCAATACCATATTGATTATTGATTTGTAGTACCTCAACAAATTATATCATACAATGGAATTACCTTCAAGAATATTAAAATCTATCATTTTATTAAGAGATATAAGATAAATTGGTGATATTCTTCAATATATAATCCCAAAGCCAATGATCTCATAGAGGCATTCAATAAAATATTAGTCAAACTCCCCAATATAATTCTCTCTCAAAATAAAAGAGAATGGCATGATAAGTTAATGGAGACCTTGTGGGCATATCATACCATATATAAAATAGCCACACATGCAACACCAAACTCATTGGTCTTTGGGGTAGAGGCCATACTTTCTCTTGAAGTGGAATTGCTTTCACTCCATATTATGGTCTAAAATGGACTTACCATGGAGGAGAATGTTCAAGTATGATCGAAGAACTTGAATCTCTAGATGAAGTTTTTCTACAGGCTCAACAAAACTTAGAAACATATAAAGCAAGGATGACTCGAGCTCATGATCATATGGTTTGTCTAGGAAGCTTCAAAATAGGTGAACTAATACTAGTGTATAAAAAGCCTATCATTCCCCATCATCAAGTTGGTGGAACATTTGACCCAAATAGGAACGATCTTATACTATCAAAAAAAAAATTATATGAAGGGGGAGCTTATCAACTCATTGATGCAAAAGGCGTAAGGCCTATGCCCCTTATAAATTGATAATATCTCAAAAGATATTATGCATAACTTCTGAAGACATTATGCCTTATAAACACAAGAATTAAAATTAACTCTAAATCAATCATCTAAAATGATAAAACACTATTAACATTTGAGATTAAGAAGAATACTTCCATCCCAAAGGGAAATTTTACTATCAATAGGAGGCAATTTTATATTTCTTGCAAAGCAAAAAAAAATCACAATCAAGGAGAAACCCTATATAATCAAAAAGATATTAGATCTATCATGTCCAAAGGGATCAGATGTAATCCTAATTTAGATCTATCATATCCAAAGGGACCGATTCTAAACCTAAATTTAGATCTATCATGTCCAAAGGGATCAGATCTATTCCTAATTTAGATCTATCATCTCCAAAGGAATCAAATCCAAAGGGACCAAATCTAAACCTAAATTTAGATCTATCACATCCGAAGGGACCAGATCCAAACTTAATTTAGATATATCGTGTCTAAAAGAGGCTAGATCTTAATCCAAATAAAGATCTATCATGTCCAAATGGACTAAATCTAAACCTAGATTTAGATTTTTCATGTCCAAAGGGACTGGATCAAAACCTAATTTAGATTTATTATCTCTGAAAGAGACTGTATCTAAATTCAGTTATATATCTAATATGTCCAAAAAGACTTAATCTAAGTTTCAACACACCCAACATGCCCAAAAGGGCTGGGTTTAAAAATAAATCTAGACTCAACACGTTCAAAATAAACTAAATCTAAATATAAATTAAATATATCAAGTCCAAAAAGAATCAAAATTTATATGTAAAATGGCAATATTATAAAAGTCTAAAAGACAAAAGAAAAGCTCACAAGCACAACTCACTAACAGATTCAGATATTATTTCCCTTTTAAGATTTATATGCTTTTGTTATTCAGATTTACTATAATATTTACTTAAAGAGTGCTAGATGATATGCCTCCTATTGAGCCCACTAAAAAGCATATATGGGAAACTATTGAAGCTCATGATCCACATTATTCAATCAGATTACAAGATCATTTATTAAGGCATCTGGATATATTGATGGGTAGAGAAATTTATGAAGATTCATTTGCTCGATCATCATGATTCCACTCCTTGATTCACAGTTTCCATCAAGGTAGGATAATTCTGATTGGATGATTAATTTAAACCTGAGGCACAATCATGATATTTTTTAGAGTAGGTTGCAGATCACCTTAGTTTTGGGGATCAGGATGTATTCCGACTAGTTATAGATAGTGTTCCTTCTGTAGGTGCAATCAGACTTTTGGGTTATCACATATTACATCATGAGATAGAAGATTGGGACCCAAAGGCAGTATTTGATACACCTCTATCAGCTCCTAGTGGCTACACATATTGGGCATGCATCATTTACAAATGCTTGGTAATATTCTCAGGAGAGTTGGTATATATCATGCAGTATATGCATATCTTTTTTACTAGAATCCCCATTCACTTAGATCCATGGTAAAACATTAGGATAGGACCATCAATTCTTGTTGGATTGGTCCACATGAGATGTCATTTACCTTAATAGATATGCAAGATATATCAAGTCTCCGTATTTTTAGCATTCCCTATGAGGAGTGCATCCCTCTAGATCATGAGCTCTTTCAATTCCAGCCAGTTGGCCGGTGAAGGAGAGGAAGCCATGTATATCTTTCTAGCCTTTATTGTGTTCTTGCTCACTATTAGAGATTATTTAAGAGCAAAAATCAAGTCATAGATGTCGGGGCACCGTTATTCTTGATATATGGTCTGAGAGCATCCTCCATCCAGTAGGGCATTCTCTTTATTTTGCACGCATGGATAATCCCTTTGACATTGGCTCTTGTGCATATGAGGAGTCTCTCAGCACTAAATTTGATCCTGAGAGAGGAGCTATTTCCCAGCACATTCTACCACAAGATATCGATGAGGAGCTATCCTTAGTCGCTTTCATTGCCACATGGTTATGCTATTTTGTTTTCTCAAGTCACTAGCGACTCTTCTATCCATCCACCCTTTGATGGCTAGTTTGCTTGCTCATGGTGAGAAGATTGCACTAGCACCCACAGCCTTAGCCTACCTATACCATGAACTAGGCAGAGTGAGTGCCATTACCAACTCGTGATGTTCTGATATAGAGGTTCTGTGTCATTACATATATGGATGGATTCCTGCACATATTTCTAAAGCTTTTAACTACCTTAAAAAACCTAAAATAAAGTATATTCTTTTTTTCAAAATAAAGGAGCCTAAAATAATGTTTCTAACCTAGAAGCAATCAATGACATAACATTACTAGGTTACTGAATCAAAGAGTTACAAAGAAGGATAACATTTGATGGATTTTCATTGGCCAAAAACTTAAGAAAATATTGTTAAAATCAACCCCCTGCTTCAGAGAGTAGTGTTTTCCTCTCATTATGCAGCTGAGTAGAACCATGATTACTTTGGACATAGATTAGGTCTGAACTTTCATATTTTCTCCATCATGCATGACAGATCACTTTTAGATTATTCACAAATCATCCTTTCATATCTTACCTACTTAGAGCTTGGGATAGAGATTTATAGATTCCATTACTGACAGAGGTACACCCTTATTATCCAAGTCAAGATATAGTTATATTATAAAATATCTCATCAGACTGAGACCTATTTTGCTTTGTTATCACCAACATGAGTTCATGATATTAGAGAGATATAATCCCAATAGGCTGGCTAGGTAGTACGACTTCACTCAAGCTACTCTCGCATATGGATAACCGTAGATATTGGATATAATAGATATTTTTCATTGGGAATGCTCCCACTGTCTTTTCATTTAGCACCAGCTTCTACAGCATGGGCTTTCTTACTTCTGCTAGGGACTGGTTTTGGTTTCTATGTGGCTCCACAAGAGGATAATATAGGAGTTAGTCACCAATGCTTACTATGGATCCACTATACCTTCTCATCTTATTGGAGCTGGGCTTTCTTATACATAGTCACAAACTTAGGAAAACTAGGCCAGCATGACACTTATATTCCCCTCAACATGTGACTCATACTTCTAAGAGGTCATCAGATGGGTAGGACAATAGTAGGATGCGATAATGAAAAACTTCACCTGTTCATGAGAGAGCTGATGGAGATATTCACAGCCCTCTACCAGATAGTTATGGTATGGGCCTAGCAGGGACAACTAACTCTACTTATGATGCAGCTCCACTAATAAAGATTGAGCACCAGCAAAATAGATAGGGAATGACATCACCTTAGTGTTATCGATAAATGCTAGTGCAGCTTCTCCAATTTCTACTGAGCCTATCAGTGGTGACCATGTACATACTAGGGAGGATCCATATATAGAAGAATTTGGCACTTTGATGACTAGTCATGAGCTACTCTTGTCAGATTCAACTTGGGTAATGGTGAGTGCCACCCAGGATGACTCCTCAGATGTTGACTCATGTGTAAAGAGCCACCCTATTCCTAGTTCAAGATATATAGCTCAGAGGAAATTATTTGATCTAGAGATCTCATGCTTCATCTCTAAGATATGCTCTAGGTCTTCAATTTCACTACACTATGGCTCTTCAAAGAACTTATACTATATAGTGACAACACTATGTCATCTATTTCTGAGTATTAAAAGTATTACCTAAACTTTCTAGCTTCTATGTGGAAGAAAACTTTCTATTAGATTGTGTTGTTGCCTTAGGTCTTGAAGTATAAGAGATATAGCTTTGGGAGTCCATGTGTAGAGATGTTGAGTTTAGTCTATTATCATTATGAAGTACTTATCAAAATATTTTATTAGATACACTAACTCATGCGGACACTTAACTTAGCACTAGTCCACAACAAGTCTCCTTATTTCATTAAGATCTCGAGCACAGCCTCGGAGCTTTAAAATCATACCAAAGAGAACTTTTTATAGCACAAATCTAGCTTCTTGATATATCAGCTGAATTCAGTAAGTTATAGTAGAGGAGACAATACCTATTGGGGAGGAGATATATGGTGAGACAAGCTATTATAGCTATAGAAGAAGATTGCTCACAGATTGATACTCAGGTGTCTGAACTTGAACAGACACTTTCTTAACTAGTCAATGACCATGAAGTTGCCTTATAGCATCTTCACAATGCTCAGGAGATACAGGCTACTATGGCCTATAAAGCACATACAGCTTGTGTCCGTATTAGAGAGATTAAGACTAATTACTTGTATCAAAAAATTCTTTTATACCATTTTCTCTTTGTTATTACATGATATATGAATAATATGATTAAAGACTTCTCAAATACTATGTTCTCTCTTCTTTTTACGTTATTACATATAATCATTGATAGACAAATAAGAAAGCAACGAATGCACTATGTCCAATCGACATGCACATTCATTGGGGGGGGGGTAATTTATTTGCAAGTGGAAAAAAAATAATGAATAAATCCTAGCTCCAGCTCTGCAATGCTGCATAGCCGACTCCTAGGTGCTGGCCCATAATAATAATAATAATAATTGAACATCCCAACTCAAACATCATGGTGCCAAAATCTCAGCGTTGCAAACCCGGTGCCTAGGTGCTGGTTCAATTTCTCTTAAGTTTAAATAGCTCAAAAAATACCAACCACTCCCACTAATAGTCATTCCCCTCAGTGATAACCACTTAAGGGGAGAGTGGAAGTAGTTTTGGAGAATTGGGAATAATTATTCGAAGAGTGGGAACAACTAAGATCCAACCCCTATAAGAAGAGGAAGGCTATTTTTTTTTCTTTTTCTTCTTGCCTTGATAGAAACTACCCTTCCCTCTCTCTGTGTTGTAGACTCTATTGTAATTTCCTCTCTGTAGTCTACTCTTCTTTTCGCATAAGATAAGATTTTAGGTAAAACTCCAATCAAAAACTTCATTTATACAATTCTTCACTTTATAAAAAGAATCTTGAAGAATTCCACCAATGATCTTGGATACAGTGCAAAATAAAGATCCTCCGTCCATCAATCTTAGATTCGGACTAAGGGGGAAGAATGTGATCATATTAAATACAAAATTTTAGCTTTCCCAAGATGAAATGCTGTCAAAATCAAGATTAAATCAGACCTAAAATATAAATTTAAAAGTGCAAGACCTCTGCTGTTGAACTTGGTTCTGGTGTGAGATGAAAAACTCTCTCTGTCAATCTTAGATATGGAACAAGGGAGAAGAGTGCCTGTTTGCTCTAAAATATTTTAAAAACTAGCATTACTAAGCCATCAAGCTACCAAAATTT
Organism: Cymbidium sinense; assembly: GCA_021442155.1. Classification (NCBI taxonomy): domain Eukaryota; kingdom Viridiplantae; phylum Streptophyta; class Magnoliopsida; order Asparagales; family Orchidaceae; genus Cymbidium; species Cymbidium sinense. The sequence goes on from CM038223.1 coordinate 29,323,153, forward strand.
CTAAAAAGTCATCAAATCATACAGGAAAATCACCCTAGAATGGAGTCTTCTGACTTGTGGTGCTGCAGCGCTGATATCTAGCACCGCAGTGCTAAGCTCTTAAGATTTTGAGCCTTGGCACTACACTTCACAGTGTTACAGTGCTGCTTAATGGCACTAAGGTGCTATGACAAGTGTTTTAGTGCTAAATCTTAGTGTGGTGGCGTTGCCCTCTCGGGTTATAAAGGTAAAATGTCCCTTACACAGCACTGCAATGCTGAATGTTGGTGTCGCAGCATTGCCTTCTCAAGTTTTAGAGAAAAAAATGTCAAGTCTATAGCCTATGGTGCTGTCCATAAAGCGCCAAGGCACTATGTTGACTTTGCAGCATTTAAACACTGCCTCATTCATTTTTTTAAGCCTAAATCCCATCATTTACCACTAAGGTACTGATCATTTGGCATCGCGATGCTACAAGTTGGATGTCAGAGTGCCACTTGTAAGAACAAATAATCTCTACCCACAGCACCACAATGATATCCATGCAGCGTCATGGCACTGATCACTCTAATTTTAAAGATAAGTTCAATTTACAACACTAGCCAAACAGCATTGAGGCACTAACCTCTCAAAGTCATCGATTTTAGTTTAAATCTTATTGTTCAATTTAATTTAAGTTTTAAATCCTAGAGCAGTCAAACAAAAATTATAATGAAAAAATATAAAATATAAAATGTTATAAAATAAAATTTATTACAAAATTTTACAAATAAAATAAAAATGGGAAACTAGCCTAAAAATTATAGTCATCATTCTCCTCTTCCTCTTCTTCTTCTGGCTCCTATGGGGTGCTAAAATAAGGTTGGTGATGAGGCGCTACAGAAAAGAAACTCTATTTAGGCCAATGTTAAAGGTGCACTTTTTAAACATTTGAATGAGTGTTGAGTTGAACTCGTTCATGTAAGAAAACTATCGTTATTGCTAACCCATGTCATAATCAAATTTATTCTCTAATTCCTACTACTGCCGACTACTTTTGCCCGCCCTTTCCTTTAATTTTGAGACTTCTCCTCCAATATCTTGGAATTGCTCTGTTAATGTCTTAGAGGATTTAGATATGGATTGAGGAGTGCATAAACTCTCTCCTACTTCTATTCTTGATCCAAACCCTTTAATCATTATTTTCATCAAAGGATCCCTTTGTATAAAGACTTCTTCATCCAAATCTCATGACGCACCAATTGCAACACATAAAAAATAAATGAGAGAAGGGTGATCGTACCTGAGGGTAGTACCCCCCTTAAGCATATTACAAATTGAACTATAAATAATCTTTTCTACATATATGGTAAAGCCCTTTTGAATCGAATAATTCAAAATAGCTCTATCTTTAGTTACCTCACTGATATTACCAGTGGGCATCAACTTGATAGAAATAAATAGTGCCAAGCTTTAGCCTTAGCTGTTAAGCTAGTGGTAGGAAAACTAATAATCTTTTCCTCTCAACATTTGCACTGGATATTTGAATTTCTAATAGCGAGGAAACTAAAGATTTCATTAAAATTAGGATGATCATTATAGTAAGAAATATACTGATCATATGCAAGATTTAACAAATTATAATATGCATTAAAGGAAGCACTATTAAAATGTACCAAATTCTTATGTGCAAGAACTTGGTTGTCCTGGTGGTAATTATCATTGTCAAAGAAGTCCCTCACCACGAGGAAAACACTAGCAACATTATCGTAGACCAACTCCAAACTCACCTCATTCTCCCTCCACACGTTGTAAAGCTCATCTTAGGGATAAGGCATTTGTTGAGGAGCATGTGTTAGTATCTTGCCTCAGCATCTACATTGGCAAATCTATTTAGGTCATTGTAGGATGCCCTTTTATTTCCCTTCTTGATGATCTTGAGTGGCATGTTTGTTGATCTAATGCTGAGGAAAAGCTAAGATACAAGAACAAGTGAGAGGACAAAAGCCTTAGAATGAAGATTTTGGTAGCCTAAAGGTTATATTTATAGACTGGGCATAGCGCTGGCCTCTCAATTCCTTAGGTATTATGGCCAACACTATCGTGCCCCCATGAAGCACTTGGGCTCTGGTCAACCAATCAAGATGATTACTATGTCAATCAAAATGAACACTTATTAAATGTGTCAAACATTAATGGAGCATCACGATGCTCTGACATAATACTACAGCACTGGTCAAAAGTTCTATCCTTTTTTGTTAAATACGCCTGACAACCTGTCGACCTTTGAATGACTTTTTAACTGGTGTAGTGTTGCCACTTTGTGTGCACCTTGGCGTTAGTCAAATAGCCAACCAAATTATGTTATTCTTTATGGCATCGAAGCATTGTAGTACTAGGTTTAAATGCCAAAGAACTTTCCTCTTTAATTTTGAGACTCATGTTCCTTCCTGATGGCACCATGGTGCTATCTCACCTGGGTTGAGGTGCTAAGATTCAGGCACCAAAGTTCCAACTTCTCACCACCATGGCCCTGAGCTCCTAGCACTAAGGTGTTGTACCCTAAATATATATATATATATATATATATATATCAATCTGCCTCATGAAGAACGAACTCCCCGAGCATCCTTCAAATATGGGGCAAAGGTTTGTAAATGGCAATTTTCCTTAGCGAATAGTTGTCCTCATGAGAAATGGCCAATTAGGATTCCCATTTAGTGACCTTAATTTTAGCATTGCTAATTTACATATATAGGTACCCAAAAACTAGTTTGTTCCACTTCATTAGTTCCTTAGCAGCAATCTTATGATACCTCCAAGGTCCAATCTAGTTGTTCTCCATATAGTCAAATTTCTAATATTTATTGATAAAATGAATACAATCCTCATGGTTTGTCCACATATTAATGAAACTAAAAAGGGTTGAGTTAGCCTAAGATTTGCTTCAATGTTGATTAATATAGGGGTATGATTAGATGAGGTCCTTTATAGGTGTTGAATTGTGTTGTTGTGCATTAATTTCTTTTAGGCAATGTTTAACAAGACTTTATCAAGTCTTCCATGAACTTTGCCTCCTTTATATATGAAGTTGCATCCAATCAAACCAACATCACTCCATCCAGCCAAGTATGTTCTAAATAAAGTCAACCATGGGTTTAGGATTAAGATTAGCACCTCCTTTCTTTGCTTGAGCACAACCAATCATATTAAAGTCTCCCACACTAATAAGAAAAGCTGAATGCTAATTTTAAGCTGAATAATTCTATCACAAAGCTATTTTCTTCTTTGCTGAGAGCATGTTGCAAAAAAAAAAATAGTAACAAGGTTGATGATATCACCTTGAGCAAGCATAATGTGTAAGAATTATGGATTATCTAAGGATATCAATAGAAAATTATCTTTCCAAAATATCCAAATCTTTTGCTTAGATTAGTGTAAAATTTTTGTATGTTAAAGTATTATGGTGTTTTAATTTGGAGTCGTGTGGACACCTTACGAATCTTAGTAGATACTTATTGAAGTGATCGGATATGACACTAAGGTATGATGTACTATCTCAAAAGATAGAAACATCACTTTATAATGGACCTAATTGCCTAATAAGGACTCCTAAGGTAGATGGGTGCATATACCAGATATATTTCCCCTACTTTACATGGAAAAGTAAAGCAAGGTTTATTTTATGTAGGGTTCTTTAGTTCCCTATGGAAACAAGCTTCCATAGTTAATTACATCCTAGGAAATGAGATTCTCTAAGAATACTCTGGATTAAAGTAGTCAATCAATCATCTCCAAAGACTTCAAGGTCAGACTATCAGTGGATTGGGTGTCTTTGGTAAATCAAGTGGGAATGTTCAATTTGGAAAGACTTATTTTTTGATTCCAATCGAAGATATGTAAGGAGTGCTCGTGATACTAAGAAACCTAGTGAGCACTCTAATCTATCCTATGGTGAGATTTTATATGTTTGAATGAGAAGATTTATCTCAATTTGAGTTAAACTTTTATTAGAATGTTAGGACTTATAATCCATCAACACAAGATTATAGAAATGCCTAAGATGTGAGGACTTATACTCATAGCCCAAAGGAAACAAGCAATATTAGATCCTAAATCTAGGATTCTTTAGCACATGCTAAAATCATGACCAAAATCTAAATGAAAAATGGGATATAACGGTTTACCTCCATAAGAGAGGATAAACCTATCCCGACTCTTCTGGACTTACAACTGCTTGGAGTGGCCACTAGCTAACACCTTCTACAATTCAAAACCATGTAGACCAATTTTATGTAAGGACAAAATAGCTAGGCTATTATTTAATTAGAAAGGAGACAAGAGTCCTAAACTCACTCTCTAAGAGACTAGATCATGATTGGCATGAGATCAAGACTATTACTAAATGCAAAATTTTATAAATTTTTATATCATTTTGACACATTGATTTGAACAAGGCATGGGATAATTTATGCCTAAATGCATGATAAAATATAGTTATTGGCTAAATCAATGGGAGGAGGTGTTCTCCACTACAAGGGATGTCCTCATAGGTCAAGTATTCTACTATCATGCAAGAGTGGAGACCCTCTCTATTCAAGAATGAAATAATATGTTATGCATGATGTTAGAACATTCAACATTCAACTAAGGGGTTACTAAATCTTTTAATTACCTTAATTATAGCCTAAGCTTTAAAGTGAGACTATGACTTATTAATGGGGGTAGAAAATTTAATTTTTTTTATCTTAAAGAGCCTACTGTATTCAGGCCACACATTCAAACATCAAGCTTAAGAAACCTATAAAGAACATGCAATTTCTATTACACATATTAAACATAATAAATCAAACATGTATAGATTTCGTAAAAGAATAAAAGGTCAATGTGGCCTGGTACCGCCATACACCCCAAAAAAGTGAAAATTGGGTAGCTGAGCTCTACCCTTATACAACTCGGATTACAATAATATTTTATAATTACAATAAAATTAGATGCTATGGGGGTCTTCATTCTTTATCTTTTCTTCTTTTTAGATTTGATTGCACTCCAAGGCTTCGTAGGGCCTGCCTAGATTTTGCCTTCTAGCCAATGCTCATAATAAACCCCATAGAACTAATCCTAATTCCTATTGCAAAATTATATATTTGGGGAAAGTAAAATCTAACTATACCTGTAAGATAAATGTTAGCAAAATGTACATAAAAATCAAACCAGTTATATTCCATAATTTGGACTTAGCACCCTACGCATGGGTAACCAAGCCCACTTATCATAATATGAATTATGCCAAGGGGTATAAGAAACCTACAAGCAAAAGCACTTATATTTTTATTACTTTTAGCAACCCTTTAGCATAATCCTCTATGGAAAATATCATTAGGCTAATACCAGCCTAACAACCAGTCTATGTATAAATAATCCTAACATCTAGTCTAAAATATTACATCACAAAATGAAACACAACATCACAACATACACCGTCCTACATTAGAGCTAGAAATAGTGACTTAGCATTTTGATGTGTGTGCTTAAGCTTAGTGTGGTGTATTTTAGCTAGATTTAGAATTATAATTATCTAAATTTGGAAATGTTCAAGTTACACATGAGAGTGGTTTCACTTCAAGTCATTAAGAGGATTTGCAAATTTTAATTTGTATTTTATTTTATTCCATTTGATATTCTCTTAGCATCTAAGTATTATAAAGAGAAGAAGAGGCTTAACCCCTTTCATCCCTATCTTAAGTTTTTTTTTAGAGGCATGTTATTATGACTTGATTTCTTTTAGTGAATGGTTTATTAGATATTTTTATTAATCTTATATTTGGGTTAAACCTTAAAGAATTCTATTCAACATGAAAGGCATCTTAAGATTAATGAACTTGAATTGCCATCACATAGATAATGTTGCATCATTCCTTTTCATCATCAATAACATGCATATGATTTTGAACTTAGAATACATATACATGCAATGTATTTTGGCACATTTAACTAATTATGAATGCATATATTTTTGATAGAAAAGAGGGATATCATTCTTTAGCTAAGTACACACACACACATGTATTAAATATTTAAGCAAGTACATGTCATTATTTAAACCAGGGAAATGACATAATCTAAGGCCTCCTTGAGACTACTTAAAGTCTTGTATTCCTGAGATGTCCATACTACATACTTGTTATCTTAAATACATTTGAATGCATACACAACTATGAGAATGGGAATCATGCAAAAGATTGTATGTTAATAAATTTATTTTTTTCATTTAAAGTAAAGTTCTAACCAAATTCTAGTATATGTACACATATGAATGAAATCAAGTAAGTATGTGCCATTGTGAGGTAATCTAAGACCTTGTGGTGCTACTTAAAGCCTTGAATTCCTGGGATATCTAGACTATATACTTACTAATTCAAACATATGTAAACATACATATGAATCATAAAAATAAAATAATACTTTAACTTGTTTAAGCTATAAACAAATATAAATCATATTCATAACTAACATCAATTTAAACCTTCATTTGTAATTTTTTAAAATAGTTTTGAAATTTATTAGTGATAATAGCCACACATAAAATAAGATTAATCCAACACATGCAACTTACACATAATTAAATTCAATTGATTCTTTTATTTGAAAACTTGAATGGATGATATCAAATGACATACAAAATTTATAATGATTGAAAAGGAATAATCAAACACTTCCACATAATCCATTCAACTATATTAATTCATAAGGACAATCATACTAAATAAAATCATTTAAAATCAACTAAAGCTTTTATGGAATTTGATGTTTATGTTTGAATCATTAAACTTAAAGAGGAGAAATAACATTTACTGTTTTTCCCCATCCCATGCAAGTAACTTAATGTGTTTAAGGAAAAAATAATTAAATGAATTTTATGGGTTGATTAAGTTCAAATCATTAAGCAAATGATTTAATTTTTCATTTCCTATGCTTCTTAATTTGATTAACCATTTAACCATGAGCCTCCAATGATATGCAAATGAGAAATTCAAATTTTCAATGCTCCTAAAGGGACCTAATGCTAGTGAGGCTCATGATTAAGGATTAATTAAATTAAAGAATAATCTAATTAAGTATTTTTACATGGTTTCCCCACACTCATGGGTTAACCATGTGTTCCTTAAGGGTCTTTATATTATCAAACACATAAAGAGGAACCCACAAATTTAAATTAGATTATCTCATATAATTATCATTTCAATTTGATTTAATTTCATTATTAATTACCTATTCATTCCTTAATTAAATTATGAGTTAATTAATCCTCATATGGAAAAAGATTTAGGCAAATGATTAAGGAAGAGACCTTGGTCATGTATCCTCATCATTTGCACTGCTAACAGTGGTTAATAATCATTAACAATCAAATTTTACTATTTAATAATTTTAATAATTAATTAATTAATTAGAAGGGTGATTAAGGTTAACATTCCAAATTCTCCTAACTACCTAGCCAATAAATCCCAAGAAAATTATGGGAGGTAGAAGACTTCCCAAAGAATCAATAAGTTTAATTTGAGATCAATTGGCCAAGTAATTAAGGCTTAATTAAGGTAATTATAAAAACTTTCAAACTGTAATTAAGTTCTGTTCACTATTCAAACATTAAGGATTTTTATTTTTATTAAATTTTCCTTTGTTTACCTTTTCCAAAATGAGTTTACTCATATTTTAAAATTTTTTATAATTAAGTATGAATTTTTGAAGTTCTAGCTAATTAATCACATTTTTAATCCCTAATTAACCTATTAACCCATCGGTGCCATGTGGAGCTGATGGCATCATAAATCATCACCTATGGTGGTGGGTGATGACAATAGTAGTTTCATCTCCTAGTCATCTCAGATTGAATGGTGGGGATTAATCCTGTGATATGTAAATATCGAGATTTTTAGCAGATCAAATCATGATCATCCATTTTAATCACATGGAATGGATGGAGGATGATCATTGGTCCCCCTAGCACTGAAAGACAAACACCGTCAGGCTTCCATCACTCATTTTGAGCTTGTCGGAGATTACGAGGCATCGAGATCGACTCCAAAAAATTCAAGGAAGAGATCTAAGGTGATCCTATGGTGGAAATCATGGGAAATCATAAAATCTTTTACAAATCACTAACGCTTAGTGGATTTTCTATAGATTGCCAAAATTTACCTCGCCGGAGCTCAAGGCCAGTGGTCCAATGATTGAGTTAGCTTCATCTTGAAAAGATGAAGCCCTATTGAGAAGCTCTTGAGCTGCCTCCCCACTGAAGTCTTTGTGGACCAAATGCCACTGCTAAGCTCACCGGAGTTGGTCTAAGAGTGGTCTCTGGTACTTGAATCGATTGGGAATCAATTCATTTCAACTCACTAGAGCTTGAGGAAGATGTGGGAGAAGTCAATTAAAGTTTGGTAAAGTTTGTGTGGGGTTGGATAGAGAGAGGGCTCAGTTTAGCTTAGGTTAGGTCTCCTCAGTGATGGGGAGCACAAGAGGGTTCGGGGATGCTCTAGGGATGCTCACAAACTCTCAAGGAAGCTCTATGTGTGGTTTGAATTGGATAGGGAGGGGTATACCCTCCTCCCCAATTAATATGATGGTTGGGATCAATTCAGCTTTTGGCAATCGTCCAACCAGTGCAGGCGGCCAGAGGTGTCATAGATGGGCTGAGTTGGAGGGTCTTGAGTGGCTGAAGGTATGGCATGGGCTGAGGTGGTGTATACCTCCTCCCCCAAGTGTGCCAATGGGAAGCCATGGGTTAACTCATTCTCTCTTGATCCATGGCAGAACCCAATCAACTTTAGGTCGGGTAAGTTGGTGGTCCATATGTCCAAAATGGGCTAAGGGTGGTTGTCAAGGGTTGATGAGTTAGTGAGACCATCTAAATGGAGATTTTGTCTCATTTGGATGGGTTTACCCAATTGATTTTAACTTAAATTAGGTCAAAAATGGGTTGGGTTCATTTGGGTTGACCCATGCTAACCCAAGGATGGGTCATACCAAGTTTGGTTGGGTTTGGACTTGGTTTGGATGGGTTTGGCTTAATTTGACCCATATAGGTCAAAATGGGTTCAAATGGGTTAGGTTGACCAATTGGTCAAATTGGATCAAATTGATGGTTTGGGTAAGTTCATTTGATCATTTGGAGTGTATTGGTTTAATTTGAAGTGGATTTGTTTTTATCTCATTTTAGGTTCATTTGGGTCAAATGGGCTAAGTTGACCAATTTAGCCAAATTGGCCAAATTAGCTTGAGTGGAGGGTTGGTTTAGGTTCAAATGATGATTTTAGAATGACTGTAGGTATTGATTTGAATTGATTTGAATTTGTTAATGATTTAGTTCAATTTGACCCTTTAGGTCAAATTGGGCTAAATGGGTCAATTGGGTTGGTTTGATCAAATTGAGTTCAATTGAAGGTTGGATCATGCTCAATGATTAATTTTTGATTGATTGGATGCATTGGTTTGAATCAATTGGGTTTAGGATTTGATTTGGCCCAATTTGGCCCTTTGGTCAAATTAGGGCAATCGCTCTAGTTGATTTGGTTTGGTTCAATTGGTGGTTGAATCATGTTCAACGGTCAATTTATGGTTGATAAGAATCATTGGTTGCAATTGATTGAGGTTGGGATGAAGTTTGGTTCATTTTGGTCTATGGATTAATTGGGTCAACTTGATCAAATGATTGAATTGACTTTGCTTGACCCAATTGATTGCAATTGGACAATTAAAGATGATCAATAATCATTATAAGAGATAATGGATGAGTTGGTTCAATCTAATTTGGGTTAGATTGACTTTTGGATCAAATGGGTCCTTTAGGTCACTTTGAGTCAAGTAACCAAATGGGTTAATTGAGTTGGATTAAGTTGAAATGGGTTGAATTGAGTTTAATGGTGAATTTAGGATTGATTGATGACTTTGATTGCGACTGATTTGAATTTAATTGGATTTTAGCTCATTTGGACCATTTGGGTCAAGTGGGCTAGTTTGGATTGATTGGCTTGGCTTAGTTCAATTGGCTTGATTGTGGGTCTTGAAAGGGTTTGAAATAGAAGTTTGAATGGTTGGAGTGCATTTGTAAAAATTTATTGGACTTGGATCAATTGGATAGACTTGAGTCATAGGATGATGGTGGAATTGGTTTAGGTTAAGGGTTAAATTAATTTGGCTTGGAGCTTGGATATGAAATAAAATTTGATTAAGGTTGATTGTATTGGCTTGGGGTTGGTTTTAGATAGGTGGACAAGTATGGGTCATGGCTCAGCCCATAAGATAGGTAGACATATTTACTCCAAAGTAGAACCTAAGCTTAAGATATACCCTCCTATGTCTCTAGGCTTGGGTTTTAGTGTTTTCTTAATCACTAGAAGTATCCTATGACTAGGGAAATCCTAGTGCTTAGAAGACTACTAAGTCTAAGGAATGATAAGTCAATCCTCACTCCAAAAGTCAGGTCAATAAGTATCTTAATAAATACTGAGAGAGTGGGTTGGTTACCACCGGTTCAAGGATACCAAAGATTCCTAACTTGTGATGCATAAAAAGGTGTTTAAGTCTACTTTTGGAAGAGGCCTTAGCAATGTCCTTTACATTCCATATTCAGAAGCTAATCATTGGAAAGGTTAGGAGGCCTTGTGCTACTAAGGCTAGGCAAGTTCGTTACACTATTTGATATTCTGATAGTGGGTGATTGACCTTTAAGAAGTTTGTTTAATTTTTCATCCCTTTGGATCATCCCACTTTGATTCAACCTTCATTTGCTTCATTTTCTAAATTTTATAAATGGTCCTTTTTTATTTCAACCCTACCTTCATTCATATGAGCAAAGTTTGAGATGTCCTTTTCTAAAATTTTCTTTCCTTTCCTTTTATTTTGTTGTCTTGTAGCTATTGGAGATGTAATTGTTCCTTGAGATGTAGGGATTGTCGCTTCATAAATTGTATAATCAGCTCCTTGTTATTCAAATTGCTGGGTGATTTGATGAATTTGGTTTAAAGTAGTCTTTTTTTATAAGAGGTGTCTCTTATTTGAGTTCAATACGATCTAGTGTGAGGCTTGATGAGAGGTTGGTTCCCAAGTAGTTGGTTAGTATTAGTAATGGCATTGTTTGAAGTTATGTCATTATGTGCATTGACAATGTTGGTCTGGAGGATTTGTAGCAACTGAGAATTAGTAGATGATTGTTGGAGAATAGTGTTCTCAGCTAAGAGGATGTTTAGCATTGGCATTGCTAGTATTTTATGGGTCAGTCACAGGATTCTAAACATTTTGCAATGGGTCAGACAGAATAAATTCATATATTATACAAGTCAAATGCATTAAATTAATAATAAATAAATAAATACTTATCCCTTTAGCTAATTTGAAGGATTCGATCAATCTTTAGGCTTGCATTTTGCTTTTACTGCCCGCATATCTCTCCCTCCTTCCCCCCCCCCTCTCTCTCTCTCTCTCTCTCTCTCTCTCACACACACACACACGTAAAGCAAATTAAAAGAATTTGGGCATGGCGTGTAAGCCATGAATCCCATAAAATTTTTCCCCAAATGGTACAATGTTTTACCTCTCCATATTCATTCTTGAAGACAGTATTTCATCATTTTATGTGATAATTGTACTTATCAGAAAGTATGTGAACATATTTTAATTTGTGATAATGTTTTGCTTGTACACATACATGCATTCATCAATGCATATCGGTGGAAATGCAACAATTCTGATTACCAGTAAAATATACCAGCACCATTTTCTTCGCCATAACTCGTCACCGGTCTTTTGCTACAGATGATTTGATCATATTATTTAATTATTTCATAATTATCAAACTTAAACTAAATCCCCCTAAGTTGGGGGATTTATATACATAGCACTCAAATATTAGGATTTACATGTTTAACACTTAAACTTTACTATATATATATATATATATATATATATATATATATATATATATATATATATATATATATATATATATATATATATATATATATATATATATATATATATATATATAACTTAAAACTTATTTAATATAACAAAACTAACACTCCGTTCCTTCCCTGTATCTTTCTCTGCTAAATCTATGACCTGCAAATTGCTTGAGCTTCTGCTTGTCTAAAGAGTTGACGATTACTTGTAAAGGTTCGAGACTTGCCTGCTTAAACAATGTCCTCACCCTGACGAGAAATAAAGATTAAAACTCAACAAGCGTATTCATTCTAGTTCCAAAATCAACAAATTCAAAAGAAGGCAATAAAAAAATCAAAATTTGGAATTTTTTTTCTTGTCTTCCCTGTCGATTCAATTTCTGACTCCCCTTTAATTAACCAAAGACTCAAATGGAGCTCCATGAGAACACTATCTTAAGGTAAGAGAATGATAAGCTTAGAGCAGAGAATATTTCCTTCAAAAAGTTATGATGAACATAATCTACAATAACTGTGGCAGCGAGGAGGTGTTTGGCTAGGCCTCCCTCGAGGAACAACACAATCTAGAACGTGTGATTTAAAGATGAGCTTAATCACAAATGTGCCATTTCCAACAAGTGAAAAATTTCTCCTAGGTTTCCTATCCTAAATTTAGCAACTATCTCTAAAGTATACCATCCAGTGAAAGCATGCATCTTCTACAGCCTTATGGGAAGCTGAATCACTTACCTCATCAACGCCTTCTACATTGAGTACTGTGCAAAGAAGCAGAAGGAGACCAACAACAACAACAACAATAACAAGCCTTGATCCCACTAGGTGGGGTCGGCCACATGAATCCTTCGTCTCCATTGTGTCCTATTATGTGTCAAATTCTCATTTAAATCAAGTATACTAAGATCATTTTTATGCATCTTAACCAAGTCTTTTAGATCTACCTCTACCTTTCTTAACATAAGGTAAATCTAATGCATCTACTCTCCTAATTAGGTCATCGGGCGGCTGACGCTTTATGTGGCCAAACCATCTAAGGCGACTCTCCCTAATCTTATCTACCACTGGAGCTACTCCAAATTTTTCCTGAATATACTCATTTTGTATTCTATCTCTAAGAGTAAAGCCACTCATCCACCTAAGCATCCTCATCTCTATAACACTTAACTTAGTCTTATGCTTCTCTTTTATTGGCCAACATTCTGCTCCATAAAGTCATTGCGGTGTCTTACCACCATCTTATAAAATTTTCCTTAAGTTTAAGTGGAAGTTTTCTATCACATAATAGGCCGATGCATTCCTCCACTTCAACCATCCAACTTGAATTCTACTAATAACATCTCCATCTATTTCACCATCATTTTGAACAATAGAGCCTAAATATAAACGTTTCACTCTTATTAATGACTTGTTCACCTAATGTCACAACACTATCACTAGAACTTCTACAACTAAAATTACACTCCAAATATTCAGTTTTAGATCTACTTAAATGAAAACCTTTAGACTCTAGAGTTGACCTCCATAATTCAAGTTTCTGTTGGACTCCCTCTCTAATCTTATCAACAAGAAGAATGTCATCAACGAAAAGCATACAACAAGGTACATCTTCTTGTAAATGCCTAGTAAGAACATCCATAACTAAAGTAAAAAAGATAAGGGCTTAAAGCTGATCCTTGATGTAATCCAACTGAAATAGGAAAATATTTTGTCAATCCTCCTTGTGTTTAGACACAAGTAATAGCTCTAGTATACATATCCTTAATGACTTGAATATAACCAATATTAACTCCTTTATGTTCTAGAACTCTCCAAAGAACATCTCTTGAAACTTTATCATAAGCTTTCTCTAAATCAATAAATATCATATGTAGATCCTCCTTACTTTCTCTATGCTTCTCCATCAAACCCCTTAACAAATGTATAGCATCCATAGTAGATCTACCTGGCATGAAACCAAACTGATTGTGAGAAACTTCTGTATCACATTGTAACCTATGCTCAATTAATCTCCCATAATTTTAATGTATGGCACATTAACTTAATTCCTCTATAATTTGTACACTCTTGTGCATCACCTTTATTCCTAAATATAAGAACCAACAAACTCTATCTTCACTCATCTGCCATCTTTTTAGCCTTTAAAATGACATTAAAAAGATTATAAGCCAAGAAATTCCTTGATCTCCTACACATTTCCACACTTCTATTGGAATATTATCTGGGCCTACTGCTTTTCCACATTTCATTTTCTTTAAAGCTTCACTAACTTCAGATTTACTAATACGATAATTAAAATGAAATTCTCTATTTTTGTTTAGGGTATTAAGGTTGCTAAAATCAATTGTACTTTCAGATCCTTCCTTGAAAAGTTTATCAAAATACCTCATCCACTTATTTTCAATATCATTTTCTAAAAAAAGTATTTTTATTATTTTCATCCTTAATACAGCTCACTTGAACTATGTCTTTACTTCTCCTATCTCTTTGGTTGGCTAACTTATACATACATCTTTCACCTTCTTTGGTATCTAATCTATTGTATAAATAACTAAAAGCTAAATTTTTTGCATCATATACTGCTTTCTTAGAATCTCTACAGGCCACTTTATATCTTTCCCAATTCTCTGAGTTTTTACATCTAAACCAAGTTTTATCATAATACTTCTTATTTTTATCTTTTCTTGCACACTCTAAGTCCACCACCAACTATTCTTATTAAAATAAGCTTTTCCTTTTGATTCTCCAAGCACATATTTAGCAACTTGCTTAATTTCACTTGCTATTTTTTCCCACATAATGTTAGCTTCCTCATGAACATCCCAAATTCTAAACTCTTGTAGCTTGCTCTTAAAAATATTTTTATTTGTGCTCTTTAAGTGTCCCCATCTAATTTTAGGATAATAATTTGGTTTATTTTTTCTCTTACAACCTTTCATCTTAAAATCTAAAACTAACAATCGATGTTGGGTACTTAGAATTTCACTTGGAATGACCTTACAATCTTTACAATCTAAACGATCTATTTTTCTTATCAGAAAATAATCAATCTGTGTTTACTAGATCCATTTTTATAAGTAATAATATGTTCATCTCTTTTCTTAAATAAAGTGTTAGGAACTACAAAATCATAAGCTAAAGCAAAATCTAATATAGTCCTACCTTCTTCATTAGTCACTCCAAATCCATAACCACCATGAATACTTTTAAAATCTTCTACCACTCTACCAACATGTCCATTTAAATCTCCTCCAATAAATACTTTTTTTCAAGAGGTATCTTTTGTATTAATCCCTCTAATTCATTCCAAAATTTTTCTTTTGTGCTTACCTCCAAACCTACTTAAGGAGTATAGACACTTATAACATTGATAATCTTAGTATCAATAATAATCTTTAAAGCTATAATTATATCTCTACATCTATTAATATTTATAACATTATCCTTCAAACTTTTATTTATAATCACACCTACACCATTTCTAGTTCAACTTTTACCTGAATACCAAAGTTTAAAACCTAAACTATCAATCTCCTTAGCCTTCTCCCCAACCCATTTAGTTTCTTGAATACATAAAATATTTATCTTTTTATGAACCATAATATCTATTAATTCTATTAATTTACCTGTAAGAGTACCTATATTCCAAGATTCAAACCTAATTATAGTTCAACTTGGCACAAACTCTCAGAACTCTCTCATCTCCTTTGTTCTCGGCACACCCCTTCTTAATGGAAAATTCCCTCAGGTCCAAATCCACCCATTTCCCCACTTATCGCTCTTCTTCTCATTTTCATGAGACACGACTTCTCCTCACATTTTGATTTTCCCTCTACCAAACACCCCAATATAACCCCCACTGATGACAAGTCATACATTTAGCATAGAAGGAACGGAGTGTTAATTTTCTTATATTTGGGATGCACTTGGCTATTATAGATATCTAAATTCAAGTTAATTTTTTCTCCTTGCTTCTTATTGTAGAACGTAGGATTTATTAGTAATGGTGATTCATATGGAATAAAAATAATAGATGATAGATAATACATGATTCAATTTATGAAAGCCAATGAAACAAAAATCTATTAGCTAGGCCTTATGTGGATATAATCCTTGCTAGTTTATGTTTTAAATTAGAATTGTTTGCCCTCTTTTGATTTTAGAGAAGACGCTAGTACTATGTAAGGACCTAACTGATATGAGAAAACTCTTCGCTCAAGGTGAAGAAAATATGCAAATGTTGATGATGATATTGAGATTTGCCTTTTTTTTTCTTTATATATACCTCCTTTTTATGATAGGTTGTTAGTGCTCTAACTTTATTGCTCATATCTTAATAAAGACTAGCATTTTAATCATCAAAATTCATATAGAAGGTAAGAGTACAAATTGGTGGACAAATTATAGTAAGTCATATAGAATGGACTCTGAACAACTTATTGATAATTTGTGTTAGATTAGAGAATTAATTACCTAATTATATTTCCATTTGAGTCTAAATTTTATTAGATACACTTTTAAAAGTGAAAGGTCCCTACAAACTCATAAGTTGTAGGAAGCTATGGATCAATAGGAGATAAATACTTAAAGTTGATTTTTTAACATTTGGTCCTCTTTATTATAAGAGTGTTAGAGAACTCAAGAAGGATATGAGAAGTTTGTATGTATGCTTTATAAGAAATGGAATCCTCATAATTGATCTAAAGTGGGAGTGGCACATTAAGCATGATTAGTGCTTGGCCTCAAATTGTATTATTATTTTGGGTAAGCCGAGTTATGGGGAAGTTGTCTAGGAAATGCATTAATAACACTGAAATAAGCCAAAAACATCTTGTTGTTAAAGAAATTTAAATAATATGTTTAATAGCTAGGGTTAACTATGGTTTAAATCTAAATCTATTAGTATTAAGATTGGCCAAAGTCTTCTTTAGAACTATGACTTGTTTAGTATGTTAAGATAAGCCCTTGGTGGGTGATGGTTGTTCATGGAAGAGCTCAATTGAGTTATACTTTATCCTTTGGCAAAATGTAAGCTCTATAGCCCAATTATGTTTTACAATGAGCCAATTGGTTCACTTAAACCCTACTAACTTGCTCAAGGGGAATCTAAGGATTATGGTTAATTATTTTTTATGAATTAGATCTTTTGTATTCCTTAGTTAGCTTAGGTTAAATTTTAGCTTGAATTAATTTATGATTGGCACATGTTGACCTAAAGGATGATTTATGATGTTTTAAGGGATAAGCTAAGTCTAAATTAATCTATTTTATATGGACTTAAATGAAATGGACCTATTAAGTCCATGGCTCAAAATAAAGTTTTGGATTCGAATTAGTATCAATTTTTTGTTAGCTTGACATAGGCCTATGGCTTAGTGGAATTTCCCATGGTTGAATGTCTCTTTTAAATTTGGGTTAGTTTGACATAGGCCATGACTTTTGACCAAATCATCTAAGTTGAATCTCTCTCTAATCTTATGCCATTGGAGCTACTCTAATCTTTTTATGCATCTCTTCATTTTGTATTTTTTGTCTCTAAGTGTAAAGCCACTCATCCACTTGAGCATCTGCATCTCTACACGTCTTAACTTTATGATATGCTTCTTTTTTTACTAACGAACATAATGAACCATAAACGTTTGTAGGCAATGTTTTAAAAATTGGACCAGATCAGTCAGTTCAATCGATTTGACAGTAATCCAACCATGTTTTTTTAAAAATCATCCTTTGCATTGAACCATCCAAAATTGGTCTAAACCGCTAATTCAACTGATGCACCGATGAACCGACCCTAATTTTAGAAAATTGAGCACTTCAATTAAATTATTTAAAACTATTACTTAAATATATTAAATAATTATGTTTAATTATTAAGCTTAATAAAATATGTAATTTAAATATTTTTATAAGAAATTTTATAAATTTTAAAATTATTTTTATTATTATAATGGGCTTGAACTAAATTAAGCACAATATATCTTCCAAACCATGCCAAATATGTTACAAGCTCATAGTTTAGAGCTCTACTTCTCAATATAAAGAGCACATTATCATTGATATGATACTGAAAATTCTACTAGTCGAAGCAAGAATCTTGATGTCCAAAGCAATCTGATTCTGAATCAAGACTAACCCAGATCAAGTGCTTATTATCAATCGACTCTTAAATATAGAGTATTTATAGTCAAATCAAGTGTCTTGACTAGCTGGATCTAACAAGCCCAAGATCTCATAATTCTGACTTCATTTGAGCATTCAAATACTTAAAATACATCAAATGATCAAGGGAATCATCATGAGCCATCCGATGGAGTGGTTTGGATTTTGCATGCATTTATGAAAATGCCTTCTCTCTAATCTATACATAGCCCATCATTCTTCACATGAGGGGAGGCCAAGCTAAAGAGGAGAGAGAGCTCTAAAGCTTAAAAATCCTCCAAGCATAATCATGCCACCACTCGATGGTCTCCAACCACCGTTGGTCCTAACACGGCCACGGCCGCCGTTGCCGCCAATTCGCTATCATCATCGCCGTTTGCTGCCACCACACCACCACTATCGCCGGCCACCATCGCTGCATTATCGCTAACCAGCCGCTGGAATACTGCGGTCATCACCATCAACCATCGCGGCTATCTCGCCGACATCGCCGGCTGGTCACTCGCCACCACCGCCACCGCTGTTGCCGGCAACAACCCCCCACCTCTGGACCACCATCAATCATCATTGATCAACCACTGCCGATCCCCATCACGGACCACCATCGCTACTACCACCACCACTGCCGTTTGCCGCCGCCGCTTATTCATCGCCGGCTATCTCCGCTATCACCACCGCTGACTGCCACCGCCGGTCAACCCTCACGCAACTATCATCAACTACCACTAAATCGTTATAACCTAACCATGGTTTATTGTTGTTCATTGGGATTCCATTGTCGCCTCTTCATATAATTCAATAATCCCATTGTTGGAAAAATTTTGTACTCAAATGTATATAAGGAAGATTTTACTAGGTTTCGTGATTTTTCCCCTTCTTTCGGGGGTTTTTTCACGTAAAAAATTCTAGAGTTTTCTTATTAATTTTTCAAACATCTGTGTGTGTGTTGGATTCCGCAACAAATCTAAGGTGTAAACTTTCATTCTACCGTAATTGGTTTTCTAGCATGCAATAGTTTAGGGTTGTCTATGGGAACATTCCCTTTACATCTTCACAATGGTTGATAATCTAACTTTATGTTCAGAATAGCACCACCTATATTGTAAAGAAAACCTTACTCTCGAGGAACATATAAGAAGAATGAAGATTCATCAAACTTCAATCCTTCAGCTTTTCTTGGAGATTGGGGGGCAACTCTTAAAAGATTATCCAAATCAATATCTTGGATATCTAATTGATTATCAGTTTGAGAAGCAAGTTAGTAATACTAATGAAAAAGGCAAAGGTCAAGGAGCAACTTTGGCTACAAGCTCAAACAAATATTTTGATTTGACCCCTTCCATACAGGTTAACGTCATCGAGCAAAGACTCTGACAAACAATCTTGGATAGGTCAAAACTTCAAACCTACACCACACATGTTAATGTCATCGAGCGAAGACTTTGACAAATAACCTTGAATAGGACAAAACTTCAAACCTACTCCACACAGGTTAACATCATCGAGTAACACTCTGACAAACAACCCGGATAGGTCAAAAATCCTCAGCAGATTCAATTTGACCTCTTCCATACAGGTTAACGTCGTAACACTCCAGACAACCTCGATAGGTCAAAATTCAAAGATTCTCGACCTCTTCATACAGTTAACGCCATAGAGTAATACTCTAACAAATAACCTCGATAGGTCAAAATCACGGATTCAATTCGACCTCTTCCATACAGGTTAACGTCATCGAGTAACACTCTAATAAATAACCTTGGATAGGTCAAAAATCCTCAGCGGATTCAATTCGACCTCTTCCATGCAGGTTAACGTCATCGAGTAACACTCTGACAAACAACCTCGGATAGGTCAAAATTCTGGATTCAATTCGACCTCTTCCATACAAGTTAACGTCTTCGGGTAACACTCTGACAAACAACCTTGGATAGGTCAAAAATCCTCAGCGGATTCAATTCGACCTCTTCCATACAAGTTAACGTCATCGGGTAACACTCTGATAAACAACCTCGGATAGGTCAAAAATCTTCAGCGAATTCAATTCGACCTCTTCCATACAGGTTAATGTCATCGGGTAACACTTTGACTAATAACCTCGGATAGGTCAAAAATTCTCAGCGGATTCAATTCGACCTCTTCTATACGGTTAACGTCATTGGGCAACACTCTGACAAACAACCTTGGATAGGTCAAAAATTCTCAGCGGATTCAATTTGACCTCTTCAATGCAGGTTAATGTCATCAAGTAACACTTTGATAAATAATCTCGGATGGGTCAAAAATCTTCAGCGGATTCAATTCTACCCCTTCCATGAAAGTTAACGGAATCAAGTAACATCATGGAGAATGATACTCTGAAATTATCTATCAGACTTTCTGAGTTGCTCAAATGATGGTTCCTAATTGACATTTCCCCACCATCTTGGCAGTTGTCAAATGTTAAACCATCCATTGGAGTTTCAAGAAATCTAATTTTTCACAAGAAGAAGTAGAAGCTACAGGTCTTGATCGCCTCCGAACCCGGTCGGTCTAACGAGGACAATTGATGCCTCTTTCGAGGGAAAACTAGAACCTCTCTGTTTGAAATATGGGCCTTGATCGCTCAACTCTTCGGTCACGAGGCGACGCTCTTTTGAAAATCGAGCCTCACTTGAAACTACGGATCTTGATCGCTCTCCAAATTGATCGGTCCGACAATGGATTGGCCTTTCTTCAAGGGAAAATTGGAGCCTCGTCATATGAACTCTACCTGATTGTCTCGAACCGGTCGATCGAGGGACGGTTCGCCCTTTCAAGGAAAAAGCCTGCCATATGAACTACGGGCCTTTATCAGCAAAGCGAATGACCTTCTCTTAAGAAGAAGAGGAACACTAGAGCATATGAGATTTGTGTCTTCTCACTTGACCCTAGGGGAGTTTTTAGAGACCCCCTATATGGGAAAAAAGGTAAAAAATAAAAAATAACTAAAAAAAAGGGTGAAAACCACTGAAAATGGGTAAAAATGGAAAAAGATGGACAAAAAAACCCTCATCGGTCTGGGTTAGCGTGCCGATGGCACACGCTGTCGCTGCCATTATGCTATGGCCTTCATCTTCAGCGTAATCAAATCTCCGCATCGCCCACGTGTCTGGCCATGCGTGCTTCAGCTATGTGCTTGCTGGCACAGCACCTGATTCACACTATAAGTGCCTAAATGGGTCCATAACTCCAAAATCTTTCACCCACGCATACCCGCACACATCCGCCACCCTGTACCCACTTCCGCGATCATAATCTTGTGCTCCCATGAAGATCTGCTGTCTCAAAATGTATGGTTAATGGACTCGCAAATTTCATTGAAGAATTTGCTATTTTCAAGTATTTGGCATATATATTTTTTGATGATTGAGATAATGTCATCCAAAAATAGGGGGCAACTGATATGACACTGAAAATTCTACTAGTCGAAGCACGAATCTTGATGTCAAAAGCAATCAAATTCTGAATCAAGATTATCCCAGGTCAAGCACTTATTATCAATCGACTCTTAAATATGGAGTGTTTATAATCAAATCGAGCATCTTGACGAGCCAGATCTAACAAGCCTAAGATCTCATAATTCTGACTTCATTTGAGCATTCAAATACTTAAAATACATCAAATGATCAAGGGTATCATCATGAGCCATCCGATTGAGTGGTTTAGATTTTGCATGTATTTATGGAAATTCCTTCTCTCTAATATATAAATAGTCCCTCATTCTTCACATGAAGGGAGGCCAAGCTAAAGAGGAGAGAGAGCTCTAAAGCTTGAAAATCCTCCAAGCATAATCGTGCCACCACTCGACGGTCGCCAACCACCTCCATTGGCCGCCGCCGCTGGCTGCCGTCGGCCTGGTGCCGACCCTCATTCGTCATCTCACATATCATCGCTGCCACTATCACCGGCATCGCCAGCATTGTTAACCACTTTCGTCGGTCATTACCGCCGGTCATCGCCGTCAACCATCGTCGCCGGTCATCCCCGTTGACTACCATCGCCGATCACCGCCGTCGACCACCATCGTCGGTTACGCACTACTGGCTCAACCTATCATCCAATTACTCACCATGTCGGTCATTCACCGTGACCACCATTTGCCTTCTTACCATCACCGGTCATCTCCCGATCATCACCACCTCATCTGGTCTCTACCTTTTCTCACTACTTAAGCTGTTACAACCTAACCATGGTTATATAGGCATTTGTTGATCAGGATTCTCATTGTCGACCCTTCTCATAATTCAGTAATCCGTTGTTAAAATTTTGTACTCTGAAACAAATACATAGTGGAAGATTTTTACTGGACTAGGCCCCGTGATTTTTTTCCTTCTTTCTGGGGTTTTTTCACGTAAAAAATTCTGGAGTTTTCTTATTAATTCTTCAAACATCTGTGTGTGTGTTGAATTCCGCAACAAAGCTAAGGCGTAAATTTTTCACTCTACCGTAATTGGTTTTCTAGCATGCAACAATCATGTTTTCTTTATATAATGTGTGACTAAAAAAATTAAATATAGTGAAACTTGCTAAGTTGGGCTTTAAGATTTAGAAATTTGAATTATAAGATGTGGGCTTTAATAATATCAAATGGATTTTAAAATGTAAGAATATAAGAAGAATATTTTAATTTTTAAATTTATATTTTCATTCTAAATTATATTTTATAATATGAAAAAAAAAATTAAGAATATAAAATTTATAATATTATTTTATAAAAACATTTACATATTATATTTTATAAAATTTTTAAAATATGTTTTTTATATTATAATCTTATAATTTTATATTATAAATTATATTTATATTCATAAACTTAAATTATCAAATTTTTTTTAATTATAAATATTTTTAATATACATATATCATGATTTATAATAACATGTTTAAATATTGTATTTTTCTATTAGTTATATTTTGCAAGACTTTTAAAATAATTTTATGTTATAAAGTTTTTATTTTATTATAAACTATAATTTTAATAAATTATATTCTTATTATAAATTATATTTATATTTATATATTTATATTATAGTTTTTTTATATTTTAAATATATTTAATATACACATAATTAATTTTATAATACATTTTTAATTATATCTTATTAAACTTTATATTGATCTTGAGATTAGTAATTACTAAAAATATTATTTATGTACTTATTTTATTTATTTTTTATTATATATTTATATTATTTTATTATTTAATTAAAATGATGTTTAATAGTTTAAATATTTATTAAATCATTCGGTTCAACTCCAATCGAACTATTGAACCTTAAACCTCTACCTCTTCTGGTTCCATATCTCGTTCAATTTTCAAAATCTTGATTGCAAGTCACACAACCATCTTATAATTATTTTCTTTGAAGACTAAGTGGTACTTTTTAATCATATAAGAGGCCCAATGCATTCCTCCACTTTAACCATCCAACTTGAATTCTACTAATAACATCCCCAGCTTTATCACCATCTCTTTGAACAATATACCTGAAAAATCTTAAATATTTACATATAATCACTACCCCACCACGAAATCTTCTATAATTGAAATTACACTCCATGAATTCAATATTAGATCTACTTAAATGAAAGACTTTAGACTTTAAGGTTGACTTCTATAATTCAAGTTTTTTCTTGAACTTTCTCTGCAATCTTATCAACAAAAGAATATCATCACCAAAAAGCATACACCAAGGTACATCCTCCTATAAATGTCTAGTAAGAATATCCATAACTAAAGCAAATGATAAGGGTGTAAAGCCAACCATTGATGTAATCCAACTAAAATAGATAAATACTTAGTCAATCCTTCTTCTGTTTGAGCACAAGTAATAGCTCCATTATAAATATCCTTAATGACTTGAATATAAGCAATATTAACTCATTTCTTTTTAAGAACTCTCCAATGCACTTCTCTTGGAACTTCATTATAGGATTTCCTTAAATCAATAATTATCACATGTAGATCCTCCTTATTCCCTCTCTACTTCTTCATCAAATATCTTAATAAATGTATAGTAATCCTACCTGGCATCTATGCAAACTAGTTTTGAAAAACTTTTGTATGATGTCATAACTTATGCTAATTTACTCACCCCCATAATTTAAAGTGTATGACACATTAACTCAATTTTTCTATAATTTGCATACTGCATCACTTTTATTCATAAAAAAAAAAAGATTCAACAACCTCTTTCTCCACCCATTTGACATCTTTTTGCCTCTAAAATAATATTAACAAGATTAGAAGCTAAAAAAATAAAAATCTTTATTTTTATTTAGGGCATTATGATTATTAAAGTCGTATTCTCACAATCTTCATTAAAAAGTTTATCAAAATATCTCTTCCAACTAAGCTTAATATCCTCTTCTAAGAAAATTATTTTATAATCATCATCCTTAATGCACTTCACTTGAACTAAACCTTTAATTCTCATATCCTTTTACTCGGATAACTTATACATATATCTTTAGTCCTCTTTAGTATCCAATACAATATATTATATAAATCACTAAATGCTAAATTCTTTACATCATATATTACTTTCTTAGATTCTCTTTTGTTCACTTTGTATCTTTCATAATTCTCTAAACTTTTACATCTAAATGAATGAATTTTTATAACAAAATTTTTTTTGTTGATCTTTCTTACACATTTTGACTCTATCACCATCTATTTTTACTAATAAGAGATTTTTCTTTTGATTCTCTAAGCATAGTTTCTATGCAACTTGCTTAATATCACTTATTATTTTTTTATTTATACAGTATTAGCTTCTCATGAACATTCTGAATCCTTAGATCATATAGCTTTCCCTTTAAGAAAATTTTATTAGCATTCTTTTATTACTCTTATCTAATCCTAGGATAAAATCTGTTTTCATCTTCCAATCCTTCATCTTAAAATCCGAAACTAGAAGTCAATGCTAAGAACTTAAGTTTTTAGTTAGAATGACCTAACAATCTTTACAATCAAAATGATCTATTTTCTTTATAAGAAAATAATCAATTTATGTTTTACTATGTCCTTTCTTATAAGTGATAATATATTCCTTTCTTTTCTAAAATAAAGAATTAACAATTACAAAATAATAAGCAAAATTAAAATCTAATTTGGCTTACCTTCTTTGTTAATCACTCCAAACTTATAGGCACCATGAATGCTTCTAAAATCTTTTATCACTCGACCAATATGTCTATTTAAATTTTCTCTACTAAGTACTTTTTCTTCAAGAGATAATATTTATATTAATTATACTACATTATTCAAAAAAATTTAATCATACATTCAAATCTACTTGAGGAGCATAAACACTTATGACATTAATAATCTTAGCATCACCAAAAATCCTTAAAACTATATGTTCATCTCCAATTCTACTAATTTTCACAATATAATCCTTCAAACACTTATTTATAATTACACATATATCGTTACTAGTATGACTCTTACTAGAATACCAAAGTTTAAAATCTAAATTATCAATCTCATTAGTCTTCTTCCCAACCCAATTAGTTTCTTGGATATATGAAATATTTATCTTCTTATGAATCATAATATCTATTAATTTATTTTTAAGAGTACCTATATTCCAAGTTTCATTCCTAATTCTAGTTTCATGGACTAGTTTCTTTGTTTGCATCTATTTATAATGTGGGACCATTATACTCAAGTAAGGTGTAGCAGCCCTTGCACACTTTTCACTCTATTCAGGGTATATAGTGCATTGCTTTCATGGAACACCCTAGTATTAACACAACATATTAAAGGATTCATGTTATACATTTTAGATAAATTTCACACTAGCTATCCACGACCCAATGCAACACTCAACATTTTTCTATCTAGGCTTAAGACCCAATACTGGTAGTGTTAAAGTAGAAAACCCAACCAAAATAAAATCAAAAATTCCACTCCCTTTTTGGCAGTTATGATAAGTAATGTCTTATATATATATATATATATATATATATATATATATATATATATATATATATATATATATATATATATATATATATATATATATAAGTTTTTTATCAAAAAATTTCTCTTTAAGTCTTAGTGGATGACCATTGATTGTTTATGGCAAAGGTCTACAAATAAGAAGGGGTAATGTGGTCATGAAGTGTTTCCCAAGGTCTACAAAAATAAGTACCACCAATGTTATTTCACTTAGTTATAAAAAAGGCATTTTCTAAGGCATGAGAGTCATGTACCTCTATGCCATTCATTATGTCACTTATATTATTAATAATAAACTTATTTGTGAATTCTAATCATTTTTATGGTAATGAATTCAAACAATCAAATCTTGATAAGTGTTGAGAAAATCAAATTACCATTCCTTATGTCTTGGAGTTAAATGTAAAATTTCTTATCCTCGTGTCATCGGTTGGTATTATCCCTGGGTAGTTCTTTCATTTTTCTCAAACCAACTATGATTAATATATTTTTCAAATAGATTTTATCATGCCATTCAATCTGACTTTAGATCAGTTATGAGATATTTGAATAACTAAAATTAGTGTCCAATAATTTAAAACTTTTATGAGAATAATAAGTGTCAAGAACAAAGCTAATATAGGTGGGATTTAAAACTAGTGTTTTATCAATAATTTCTACAATATTTACTAACTAAACTAACTTTAACTCATATTAATAAAAATATTATGTTTCAATTATCTCTAACCTATTTAAAAATTATATTATATATTATAACAAAAAATGACATTAAAACCAATTATTTTATCATATATCATATGTTAGCCCAAAGGACACTGTCAAGCTATTTTATAGTTAGTTAGCCTAAATTGAATTGATAAATTATAGGATACAATAAACCTTCCTATATATGAGTAACCTCTGGTATTACAAGATGCTTATGCAAATAGAGCACTTCCTCGTGCATGGGGTATCAAATGTTCAGTATGTGATCATCCCGAAGTTGTATTCTTCCTGGTTAGATATACTTTATTCATTCATTTATATTTGCTTATTTTTTAATAGGTTGTTTCTTGCTCATATGTACTCCTTTAATATCTAGTTTTTATACACCATGAAATAGAGAGTAAAAGCATACAAGACTGTTAAAATTATATTATTCCATCTCATGTATTATGTGCTAATTTAATTTATGCAATTACTGTACAATATATACATATATTTTAGTTTTATGCAACATATACTTTTAACTTAAATTAACTTTATCTTTCCTAGCTTTGTACTGATATGTTGGGGATTAAATGCAATGATTGTTGGACAATATATAGAATTTGAGATTTACTGCGTTATATTGATTAGTTTTATTGTTTTCATGGTTAATAATATACTTTTTACATAAGAGAAAAATCATTGATCTGTAATTGAGGTTGTAGATCTAGCTTTGTCAGTCATCTTTATAGATTATATGTTAATTAGTAGCTTCAACTTTTTTCAATATTGCATTTTTGTGTACATTGCAGACTAAAACCAAAGAAAGCATGGCTTTAACCTTTGCCTGCTGTAAGCAAAGCTGTGGTCAAAACTTTAGAGAAAGAGTTCTAAACAGTTGTTGAAGATTGCTTAATATATAATAATTAATATGAGACTATGGGAAAATCAAATAAAAATGAGAAGGGCTTCCTCATTTATTTTTTTTTGAATTTTTCTTATTGATAACTAGAACTAAAGAATAGAATTTTATCAATATTAAAAATAATTATCAACTTTTCATTCAATTGCATGATCTCTTTATTCTATTTTTAATTTGTTGAGAATTTTTATCAACAAATATATGCAACTCACAATAGTAAAGCTACTTATAATCATCCCTCAAATGTCTCAAGGAATGGAAGGAAAGAAAAAAAAACACCTCAAAGAAACTCTTATTATTTTGCAAGTTACCAAAAATAAATGCCTCTCTCTCTCTCTCTCTCTCTCTCTCTCTCTCTCTCTCTCTCTTCGTATTTCTAGAGTTTATGAAGTTTATTATTTTTAGTATTTTTACAATTTACCACTTTCCAACTAATCAACTACAATAAAATGTTAGTTTAGGAAAAAAAATTGCTTTGAAAAAATTAATTTAGTTTGGGAAAAATAATTTTTATGTCAGAAAATTTTATCAACAAATTTGAGTAACTTTTCTTTAATATCATGAATTCGGGTTCCACAAATAATACCAAAAATCAGATTCATTAAAACAAATAAGAAACTAAAAGGAGAACTAATGAACATGAACAAATACCATTATAGTGAGGCTATTAATTTGAATTCATATTTTTGGAATAAGAAATATGTTAAGTTTTGATAATAAGAGCTAAATAAAAGACAGGAAAGCTGATAGTGATTAAATCCCCTCTCTATTGATTTTGCTCAAGGAGTCTAATACGCTGTGATGTTCTATTTTATTAGTTGAGAAGTATTTTTTTTCTTAAATCAAGTTGAAAAAAAAGTTATCGATTATATACTAACATTTTGATAAGAGATTAGCAATTTCATTAATACCTTCAGAAGCAAACACAATCTCATATTTTTTTTCAAATACTACATAGAAACTAACGTACAATTAATCATAGGACTTTAAAGCACAAAAAAATCAAATATTTTTTAAATTAATAGAGCAAGTTTACATTCATATTGACATGCATGGGCTTGAAGTAATTTAAATTAACTACCATATAAAATCTATAGATAAAAAGGAGCTACCACTGAAGAATGCAACTGTCAGATGGCACACAAAGGTAATCTGTTCTAGCATTCTGCGCAAGGTTTTAGCAGATTCATGGTCTCCACCACCTCCACCGTCAGGCCCCAATGCCTCTATTTTTTTTTTTTTTTTGAGAGAGAGAGAGAGAGAGATTTTGCACAGTTATAGCTTAAGCCTCACAGAGCTTATTACGTGTGAAGTCCAGATGTAGAGCTACGTTCAAACTCTAATCACATAATGATGCATGAATTTTATATTTAATTTAATTTTTTTTTCATTATGAGCCTGATGCCCCAACCCAGTCCCATAAGGTGAAAAGTAAAAAAAAGTATTCACGCTAAAAAAATTCATACAAGTAAAAAAAATCAAAATTTTAAGTTCCGGAGACTCGTGCTGCTTTATCTTCCTATAGCGATCATTCTCGCTCCAACGTTGGTTCTTTTCTCCTCATCACTTTCAGATGTCTTCGTGTAGATAGCTTCACAAGGCGACATTTAAGCCGGATTTGTGGAGTGGATATGCATAATTTATTCTAAACTTTGAGTTTAGTGTTCTCGCATGAATGAGTTTGATTCAAATGACATTTTATTTGTTTATGGGTTTAGGGTTCGAAAGTCATAGATATACATACTCTATGCATGGTGCCCATATACTCTATTAATGTATACATAATTCTATATAAATTCTATAAGAACACTGTTCATGTTTTGATTAGTTTTAGCCATTTTTTGTTTCAACCAATATTGAATGTTTATAGGGTATGTGTCCAAAGTTTTAATTTATACACAGACTATGTACATAAGTATTTAAACTTTAATAATATTTTAAAT
The DNA here is from genome assembly GCA_021442155.1 of Cymbidium sinense. Classification (NCBI taxonomy): domain Eukaryota; kingdom Viridiplantae; phylum Streptophyta; class Magnoliopsida; order Asparagales; family Orchidaceae; genus Cymbidium; species Cymbidium sinense. The sequence goes on from CM038223.1 coordinate 29,352,763, forward strand.
TAAGAATTTTCAACTTATGTTAGACTAGTGTTGACCTCACTTTTGGAGTGAGGATTCAATCTTCTCATCTTAGGCTTAGGACTCTCCTAGACATTAAGACTTCCTTAGTCATAGGACACTTCTAGTTACTAAGTGAACACTTAACCCAAACCTAGAGGCTTAGGAGGAGTTGTCCTAGGCTATGCCTTTGGACTAAAGGAACCTACTCATCCTATGGCCTAAACCAAACCCCATGTCTAACCCTAAGTCCAAAGCCAACTTCAAATAAATCCAACCAAAACCCAATTAAATCCAAACCCATATCCAAACTCCAAGCCAAATGATTAAAACTCATAACCCAAACTCATTTTATCTTAATCGAATCCTATAGACTTAACCAAAATTCCCTCAATCAAACCTAATTCAATTGATTTTTACAAAAGCACTCTGATCATTCAAATCATCACTCCAAACTCTACAATCAAACCAATCAAGCCAATTGACCAAAATTAATTCAATTAACCCAAGTTAGTCTATTTGAACCCAAAATGTCCAAATGAGCTAAAATCCAATTAAACCTAGATCAATTACAATCAAAGCCAACAATAAATCCTAAGTCAATCATCAAACTCAATTAAACCCAAATCAACTTAATCCAATTCAATTAGCCCAATTGGTCCACTTGACCCAAAGTGACTAATTTGACCAAATTGAACCAAACTCCAATCCAACCCAAGTTGAATTGAACCAAACCATCCAAAACCTCCTACAATGATTGTTGATCACCCTCGATTGTCCAATTGCAATCAATTGGGTCAAACCAAATCAATTTGGTCACTAGATCAAGTTGACCCAATTAGCCTACATGAGCAAAATGAATCAAATCTCATTCCAATGCAAATCAAATGAAACTAATGATTCCAATCAATCATAAACCAACCCATGAACATGACTTGGCCATCAATTGAGCCAAACCAGGTCCAGTTGGCCTCTTAACCCAAGTTGACCCAATTTGACCTAAAAGACCAAATTGGACCAAATCAAATCCTACATCAAATTGATTACAACAAATGACTCAAATCCATTACAAATTGATTATTGACCATGACAAGGTCTCCATTGAACCTAATTTGATCAATTGAACCTAATTGACCCATTTAGTGCAAATTGACCTAAAGGGTCAAATTGGTCTAAATCACTCTTAAATCCAAATTGATTAAAATCAAAATCTACAATCATCTTCTAATCATCAATTGAACCTAAACCAACACCTAACACAAGCCAATTTGGCCAATTTGACCAAATTAGTCAACTTATCCTATTTGACCCATATGAACCCATATGGGTCAAATTCAAATCCAATCCAAATCAAGCCAAACTAATTGAACCAAAATATCCCAAATCATAATTTGAACTTGTCTCAACCCATGGTTTGACACAATTTGACCAATTGGTCAACTTGACCCAACCTAGCCCAATTTGGCCTGCATGGGTCAAATTGAGCTAAACCCAAACAAATCAACTCCAAACCCATTCAAACTTGGCATGACCCATCCTTGGGCCACCATGGGTCAGCCCAAACCAAACCTAACCCATGTACAACCCAAATTGACCCATTACCCATTGGGTAAAGCTTTCCAAATGAGAAAAAACTCATATTTGGATGGTCAACCCCACTCTCCTACCATTAGCAGCCAGCCTAAGCTCAAAATGGACATGAGGACCAGTGGCTCACCTAACCCAAAGCTGGTTGGGTCAACCATGAGCTAAGTGGAGGTGATCTAACCCACCTCCCCCCATTGGAACACTTGGAAACCAAGGAAAAGCCACCTCAGCATTGGTAGCCCACTCCCCTTCACTCTTTAACTCAAACCGAGCCACCTCATCGATTCCCTGCCACCCACGGTAGCTTGCACCGGCCGGACATCTGCCCATGGTAGAATTGATTGAAGCCATCAGTTTGGATGGGGAGTAGAGTATACTCCTCCCCATTTGACTCAAACTCTTAAATAGAGTTTCCCTAGAGTACGAGAGAGTCGAAATGAACTCCTAGAGAAATTTTCTAGGTTCCCTGAGCCTCCCCATCGCCGAAAACACCAAACCCGAAATAGAATAGATCCCATCTTCATCCAACCTCACCTAACCTTCACCATTTTTAGAGAGGAGAAATGAATCGATTCTTGATCGATTCGAGCACCGGAGACCACTCCAAGCCTAACTCTAGTGAGTATTTTGGCGACGTTTGATCCACAGAGATACCAATGAAGAGGCATGGTGCGAGCTTCTCAACAAGGCTTTGTCTCTTCAAGATGAAGCTACCTCGGTCAGTCAACCACCGATCTTGAGCTCCGGCCAGGTAAATTCTGGCAAATTGTAGAAACATCAATTTTTTTAGGCCTTTGTGAAGGAAAGTGTGATTTCATGCAAATCCCATCGTAGGATCCCTTTAGATCTCCCAGGTGAACATTTTGGGATTGATCTCGATGCCTCACGAGCTCTGGCGAGCTTGGATCAAGCAGGGGAGGGTGGACGGTGTCCTTCTTCCGTCGCTCAAGTGACGAATGATCATCTGCCATCCATTTCACGTGATTGGAATGGATGGTCATGATTAATCTGCTATATAATCTCAATTTAATCCTAATAGGAACCATGGGATTAATCCCCACTATCGGATCTTAGATCGAATGGAGGGGACGAAAATGTGTCTACCACCGCCACATCAACGTCACTTCAGACCATTTAACTGGCAATCCTATGACGCCACATGGAAAGCATTGTCAAGTCAGCTGCCTGCATAACGCCAATGCGTTTAGGGATTAATTAGCATTTAAAATGTGATTAATTTCTCATAATTTTATAAATTTATAACTAATTATAAAAAAAATTAGAAAATATAAATAAATATATTTTGGAAAGGTTAAATAGAGGAGAATCTAATAAAAATAATTTCATTTAATTTTGAACATTGATTAAAGCTTAATTAAGATTTGAATGTTTTTTCTAATTAGCCTAATTAAGCCATAATTAATTAGGCAATTAATCCCAAACATGGCATGTTGATTTAATGGGATGACCTCTGCCTCCATGATTTCTTGGGATTTATTGGTTATGTAATTAGAGAAATTTAAAATTCAAATCTTAATTACTCTCTTAATTAATTTAATGATTATTTAAAGTCTCAAATAATAAAAATTAATTGATTAAAGTCCATTAATCATTGATTAACTGTGAAATGATGAGGGAGGGTGATTAAGAACTCTCTCCTAATTATTTTTCCAAATTCATTTCATTAAAAGAGAGTTAATTAATGTGAAGTTTAATTAAAAGATTTAATTAATTAATTAATGGCAAAATCAAATCAAATTAAAAATGCTAATCACTTCAGATAATTAATATATAAACTTAGGATTCCTCTTTATGTGTTCGATTAGCCCATAAGTGTGGAAAAATCATAAATGTACTTAATTAGATTTTTTAACCTAATTAATCTCTAATCATGAGCCAATTGCATTAGGTCCTTTAGTGGCATTGTAGTTTTATTTTTCTCATGTTCATATCATTTGTGGCTCATGATTAAATGATTAATCAAATCAAAGAAATATAGGAAGGGGTAATCAAATGGATTACTTAATGGTTCAACTTAATTAAATCATAAAAATTATTTAATTATCTTTCCTTAAACAAATTAAGATTACCAACATAGGAATGGGATGAAAAATAACAAATGACTTTTCTTCCTTAAGTTTAGTCAAAATCTAAAATCAAAATTAATTAAGAAGCTTTGGTTTTCCTTAAGTAATTTCACTTAATGTGATTATCCTTAGGAATTAGTGTAGTTGAATGGGTTAGGTGGAGCTATTTGGCTATTTCTTTTCAATCACTTTAAATAGTGTATGTTATGTGATATCATGCATTTGTATTTTCAAAATCAAATGGAATTTACTTATGTAAATTTACATGTGTTGGCTTAATTATATTATATGTGTGGATATTATCACTAATAAATCTATTTTTTTTTCAAAAGCTATAAATTAATAATAACATTTGGAGTGATAATAGTTATGAATATGTATAGGATTTACATATGTTTATAGCTTAAGCATGCGAAGATAGTGCTTTCTTTTATAACTTCTGATATAGATTTACATATGTTCGAATGATAATAAGTATATAGTCTGGACATCCTGGGAATACGAGGCTTTAAGTAGCCCCAAGGAGATCATTTGATTATCTCATTTCCCTAGTTAAGAAAGGCACGTACTTAATTAATTTCATTCATATATACATTTGTATTAGAATTTGGATAGAGCTTTAATTTACATGCATAAATAATTCAATCAAATAAAATACAATCTTTTTCATGAATTTTATTATTATAGTTGTGTATACATTCATATGTATTGAAGACAAAAAGTATATAGTATGGACATCCCGAGAATACGAGGCTTTAAGTAGCCCCAAGGAGGTCATTTGATTATCTCACTTCCCTGGTTTAAACAACGGCATGTACTTGCTTACATCTTTTATACATGTGTGGATATATTTGGCTAATGAATGAAAGTCCTCTTTTCTACCTAAAATGCATAAATTCATAATCATTTAAGTGTGCCAAAAGTTTATTGCATGTCTAGGTATACTAAGTGTTAAATCATATGCATGTTATGGATGATGAAAAGGAATGGTCCAACATATTCTATGTGATGGTAATTCAATTACATTAATCTTAAGATGCCTTTCATGTTGAATATGATTCTTCAAGGTTAACCTAAATTTAGGACTTATAAAATATTTAATAAATCATTCACTAAAGAAAATTAAATCATAATAATATGCTTTAGAAAGTGGTTTAAGGTAGGGATGAAGGAGGTCAAACCTCCCTCTTCTCTTTATAACACTTAGACGCTAAGTGTAAATCAAATAAAATAAAATAAAACACAAGTTAAAATTTGTAAATCTTTAAACAACTTGAAATGAAACCAACCATCATGTTAAATTAAATAATCCTAAATTTAAAAAATCATGACTCTAATGCTTAGCTAAAGACATACCGCAGAAAGCCTTAGCACACATATTAGAATTAAGCCACTACTTCTAGTCCTAAGTTAGGATGATGTATGTGTGATGTTGTATTTTATTTTGTAATGTAATATTTTAGACTAGATGTTAGAAATGTGGATCATCGACAAGATGTTAGGTCGTTGTTAGTCAAATATTTTTTCTGCAGGGGATTGTGCTTAAGGGGTCATTCAAAAATAAATATAAATGTAAGCTGCTTATGCCCTTAAACATAATCCATGTTAGGACAAGTGGGCTTGGTTACCCATGTATATGGTGCTAAGCCTAAGTTATGAAATATAATTGCTTGGGTTTGTACGTATGTCTAGCTAACATTCATTTTGCAAGTGTAAGTAGATTTACTTTTTCATAAAATGTAATTTTGCAATAGGTATTAGGATTAGTGCTATGGGGATTATGATGAGCAGTGGCTAGAAGGCCTAGTTCTGAGGTACCCTGTGATGCCTTGGAGCAAATCAAATCAAAAGAAGCAAAAGAAAGAATAGTGGAGAAAGAAGACCCCCATAGCATCTAATTTAATTTCAATTATAATATTCTTTTATTATCTAATTTGTATAAAGGTAGAGCTTGGCTACTCAATTCTCTCTTTTTCGAGGTGTACGGTGGTACTTGGCCACACCGGCCTCTTATTCTTTCATGGTAGTCTATGAAATGATTATTGTTGTGTTTATCATGTGTACTAAAATAACATGGTTTTCATAGTTTCTTCATGATTGATGTTTTAATCTGTGGCCTGGATGCAATAGGCTCTTAGAGAAAAATTAATTTTTTTACCCAATTAACAACTAATAACTAAATTTTAAATAACTTTCAGCGTAGGCTATAATCAAGAAAACTAAAAAATTTAGCAACCCCTTAGCTGTATGTTATATGTCTCACATCATGCATGTCTTATTATACCACTCTTGCAAAATGAGGGCCTCATTCTTGCACTTTAGGGACCGCTTGACCAATGAAAGCAACCCCTAATGATGGAGCTTCACTCTTTCTCTCTTGATTTGGCCAATAACCAAATTATATAATGCATTTAGGCAAAAAATATCCTAAGCCTTTGTCCAAAATATTGTGTCAAAAATAATATGAAATTTGAATAAATTTGTGTATTTAGATTAAGACATGTGCTCATGCCAGTCATGCTCTAGTCTCTTAGGGAGTGAGTTTAGAACTCTAGTCTCCTTTCCAAATTAAATAATAGCTTAACCATCTTACAATAACATAAGACAGACCTACATGGTTTTGAATCATAGGATTTGTTAGTTGGCGGCCACTCCAGGCGGTTGTAAGTCTAGAAGAGTCAGACGTGTTTATCTTCCCTTGTGGAATGGATTCTTATGTACCCTTTTCGCTTAGATTTAGGCAACACTTTTAACTTGAGTTGAAGCTTCCTAGATTTAGGATCCGAGGTTGCTTATTTTCTTTGGGCAATGAGCATAAATCTACACCTCTTAGGCATTTCCATAATCTTGTGTTGGTGGATTATAAGCCATAATAATCTAATAAAATTTCAACTCAAGCAAACTAAATCTTCTTATTTTCAAACATATAAAGCCTCACCATATGATAGGTTGGAATGCTCACTAGGCTTCCTAGTATCACTAGCACTTCCTACTTACTTTCCTTTTGATTCCAAAATAAGTCTTCTAATTGAAAAATCCCATTTATCAAAAATATCCAATTTATTGATAGTCTTAACCTTGAAATCTTTGGAGAAAATAATTAACTACTTTAATCAAGAGTATTCTTAGAAAATTATATTTCCTATGATGTAATTAACTTTGGAGGCTTACCTCCATAGGGAACTAAAGAACCTGGCATAAAATAAACCCTACTTTACTTTTCCATGTAAAGTAAGGGAAAAATCTCTAGTATAAACAAAGACCCATCATGCCTTAGGAGTCCTTATTAGGTAATTAGGTCCATTATAGGGTCATGTTTCTATCTTTCAAGATAGTACATCATACCTTAATGTTTTACTCAATCACTTCAATAAGTACCTCCTACGATCTGTGTGGTGTCTATACAAGCTATCAGTAAATAAAACACCATAACTAGGCATATAAATTTTGGTTATACACATATTGTGCATTTGTTTACATAAAGACTGTGTTTCTCTTTATATATGTACATATGTTGTGTACTGGCATAATTTTTTATACACAAACTATGTATATGTTTATTTAAACTGTGAGGGATCATAAATTTTGCTTATACATAAGTTGTATATTTGTTTAGATGAATCAATGAAATTTTTACATATGTAGATATTTTATACATAGAATATGTATCTGCCCATTTAAACTATGATGAGCTTTGAAATTAAGAATATTTAAATTATCTTAGACTATATTCATAAATTTTGTTTATACACATGTTGTATATTTGTTTACATAAAACAATGTATGTTTTGCATATGTAGATATTGTATACAAAGACTATGCACATATGTATTTAATTTATGATAAGCATTAAAATGAAAAATCTTCAACTTATCATATCCTAAGTATATGAATTTTGTTTGTACTTATGTTGTGTATTTGTTGTATACTTTCTACATATATGCATATGTCATGTACTAAAAAGATATTTTATACATTGGCTATGTACATGTGTGTTTAATTTGTGATAAGCTCTGAAAATAAGAATCTTCAACTTAAATTAGGTTATATAGATGTTGTGTATTTATTTACATAAATGCATGTATTGTTTACATATGTACATATGCCATGTACAAGAAAGATATTTTATACATAGGCTATGTACATGTTTATTTAGTTTCTAATATGATTTGAAATGGAGAATCTTCAACTTATCTTAGCCTAAGTATATAAATTTTGTTTATAGACATGTTATGCATTTGTGCAACTCTTAATTTCAAATCTTAACACAAATTAAACACACATGTACATAAACTATGTATAAAATTTCTTGTATGTACATGACATATGTACATATGTAAAAAATATATGTATTTATGTAAGCAAATACATAGCATGTGTATAAATAATTATTTATACACATGTTATATATTTGTTTACATAAATTCATATTATTTATACATATTCTGTATATTTGTTTACATAAATACATATGCTTTTTTACATATATTTAAGGCCATGTACTGGAAAGATATTTTATACATACGCTATGTACATGTGTGTTTAATTTGTGTTAAGCTTAGAAATTAAGAATCTTCAACTTAAATTTTCTTTATACATAGGCTAGATAAATGTGCATTTGCTTACCCTAAAGATCACGTTTCGTTGTCAACCGTCAGCATTTAGAGCTATTTGTGACTTAGTGGCTAACCATGTTTTCAATGAAGTTGAAGTTATGTTCAAGAGGTTGCATATCCATCAATTCTTATAGTTCCCACCACTTCAATAGAATGTGCCTCTAATCTATCAGCTTCTCTTATTCTAAGATATAGAAAGATAAACATTTTTTATTAAAGGACATAAGCTAAATTTCATTGTAGATGAAGTTGCTCTTTTAGATTATCTAATAGAAGTGTTAGAATGTCTTGGCATAGTGAGCCCCTATCAAGACATTCATAAAATCATATCCAATAATACATTCTAAAGTAAAGACCCTCATAATCAAATTTGTTGAATGTGGGTTCCAATTTGAAAGTCATATCAAAATCAATAATTCAAGTCAACATCAAAGAAAAGTCTTATCCGGTTCTCTTTTCCAACAGAGCAGTAGAGATACTAGGCCAGTTCCTTTATTCCTTCTTTCAGTAAGTCTTTCGCCATGTATTCTGGAAAGTTGATATTTTCCTTCGCATCTGGTGTGGATTTGGCCCTAGATCAGGTCATACTCACCACCGCCCCTATCATCAAGTTTAGACATAGCTTTGAGCAGTTAAAAGTCACATATGAGGGACCAGCCCTCACCACTATTAGTAGAGAGGAGGTGGCAAACAAGAAGCCATTTCTATAGTTTGACCTGCAGTCTGATTATAAGTTCCCCTCTTTGAAAACAAAGGTACTAGAGGTTCCCCTACCACAGTTTCCAATATAGTCAGTTGCCTCTGTTGCAACTGCGGTGCAGGCTAGTACCACCTCTATTGTTGCCCCTATTCTAAAGGGGAAGGCTATCTTAGCTTTTGAGATAGTCTCCCCCACCTTCGAGGTTGATTCTAGTTAATGTCTGACCCCACTCACCAAGACCCAACACCACAACATAAACTGCATGATTAAGAGGTAGTATGAGCGTGCGATGAAGGAGGTGGATGAAGCCTCCCCTATTGCTGATGAAGGTTCCCTCATGAGACCTCTCCACTCTTGGGTAGCAGTAAGTTTCACCCCATTTTAGCTTCAGAGAGAGAGGAGTACTACCGAAGGTTAGTTGCATTACCCCCACTACCTATAGAGTATAAGACATCGGCTAGGGAGAGAAGGAGGCCCTATGCTGGTCTACGGTCTATGCTTCATAGAGTTGGGAAAGCCCATGGACGCTTCGAGTCTAGTATATTGCATGACCTGAGGAGCTTGGTCCCTAAAAGTGTTAGGGAAGGCTAAGGTGACTACCCAAGTGGGCAAGAGAGAGAGGAGGAGGTTTTCCAGATAGTCAGTGGCCTCCGCTTTGATGGATTTTCATGATCAGCAAGCTGATAGAGCCAATCATTTTGACTGCATTATCCTTACCGATACCACCAATCGTAAGAGGAGATCTTCGGCTGAGAAGCAGCTAATGTCACCCACATTACACTGCTCCACTCGTCATCCACCTTCTCTCGTCCAGGTCCCACCATCTACAGTCTCCATCAAGTTGCACAAGCCTCCATTTGGAGAGAGAGCCTCTCCTTTGGTGATCAGCTATGGCCCAAGGATCCACTTCATCTACTCCACCCGTTGAGGTGAGGCCGAGCTCCCCTGCTCGACCTTCCATCCCAACATTGGTGAAGAAATAGTGGCGACCCAAGAGTGTCGTGGTCACTCCACCATAATAGTTGGAGAAGGAGAAGGGATGGAATATTGAGGTAGCCCCAATGATTATTGAGATAGTCAAGGAGAGTACTCCACTAGTGCAAATCTTTTAGTACATAGATTTCATGCAGCTAAGTCAAGTAGTCAGTCATCAACCATCCTATGTTCCAGTAGAGTAGGGTCAAGTTGCTGACTGATCTTTGGATGACATTCTGGAGGACTATTGTGCCACGGTGAGGCAAATAGTCAGGGATGGTCAGTCTGACCAGGAGGAGGGTAGACTTGAGTTTGATGCCGATGAGGATGACATGTTAGATGACCTAGCAGAATTCCACATGGTTGATACTCGATGATCCCTGCATAGGGAGCAGCCTAGCCAGGAAAGCATTGTAGTTGAGGAAGGTGATGCATCAGACTCAACTCAATGCCTCCTCCAATAAATCAAGTAGAAGAATGATCAGATTGATAGGATGGAGAGAAGGGTAAAGGAGTTGATGGCAGTGGTCCTAGCCTTGTAGAACTAAGCCCCAATTTCACACTCTTCTCTGATGGAGGCTGATCAGCCTAAGCTAGTTCATACCTTAGATCACCCCAAGTGCACTCCCATGGAAGATGATGCTGGTAGTTTGCATAGGAAGGTCACTGATAGCACCTTCATGCATGAAAAGGACATAAAATAAATGGTAGAGTAGTAAGTGAAGAAGGCAATGGCATAAGCTCGAGGGAGCTCATCCATTCCAAAGGGTAGACCCTACCGAGAGGAATTCGATGTAGTTCAATACCCAATGGGTTTTTTTCCACCATCCTTCAAGATCTTTAATGGCAGTAAGAATCCAAGGTAGCATATAGCACAATTCAAATCCAGTTGTCGCAACGCTGGTGATAATGACTCACTTCTTTATGGTTGTTTGTTAGTAACCTTTCAAGGGTAGCATTTGATTAGTATGCTAAACTGCCTAACTATTCATTGAAGATGTTTACAGAGTTAGAGCATCTCTTCATCAAGAGATTTGCAGGAGCTCAATAAAAGGTAATTGTAGGTGACCTCATTATAGAGAAATAAAAACTCAACCAATCTCTTATTGATTATATTCTTAGATGGCGCAACCTGAGTATGAAATATGAACCATAATTATAAGAGTAGCATGTCATCAAGATTCTACTCAAGAATATCCATGCTTAAGAGCTTCACCATAAAGACATTTGAGAATCTAATCAGCAAGGTGGCTAACCTATAAGAGGAAGTCAAACAGTTATCCTTTTCAGACTAGTCATCCAAGCCAAAGCATCAAAAGATCTTAGAAAGAAGCCCGGGATAGTTATGATAGTGGATAAGAGGAAATAGCCAGCTAGAGTGTAGTTTGAAGGCCTGGATTTTAGCAACCTCCGCTACCACCTTCTCTTCCACTACCACGGTGGCCACAATGGCCAACACTGCCATAATAGTCTACTCAGTAACGGTACCTGTATCCACTACTAGGTAGCTATTTTCAACCCACTCTTGCCAAAAAAACTTAACAAACCATATTCATTCGAGGGGGAGGTAGTCAGGAAAATCTTCAAGAATCTCTTGAAGAAGTTTGATTTCAGCTACCCGAACCTAAGAAGCCGGAGAAAGTGGGCAAGAGTGATGATCTTAACTATTATCCCTACCATTGCATGTTAGGCCACATCTTAAAGGATTACATTACCTTCAAGGATTGACTTGAGTGGAGCTTCAAGTCAGGAGCTATAGTTATCCCTAAGGAATACTTAGTAAAACAATCATCTAGTTTAATTAGAGTAATCCTTGGGGATACCTTTGATTATCTTAAGATAAAAGAAGGTTTGTATATTTCTTTATCTCATACCTCTAAAAGATCATTTTTAAAATTAAGAAACTTTATCTGTAAGTGCCTAAATCAACTTAAACCTCTAACACCAAGGAAGGTTTGCTAATTGTGAGGGATAACTCGGGGAAGGTGGAAGCCCAATAGTAGCAGCAGTAACCTACCTCGCTCGCCTGAGATAGATCCATAGTTTAACCACCGTCTGAGTTCAACACTCCTTCTACCATTGTAGCTACTACCACCTCTAGTAGGAGCATTGTATTAGCATATGAGGGCACCAAACACCTCATCCCACTTAATAGAAAGTCCTTTAAGTTAAAGTAATAATAATTCAAATAATTTTGATCAATCCCATTCAAAATGGACTTTTTTTTTAATCTCTCAGGCTCACCTCATGAGATTGACTTGGAGTCATCCAACTCTGAGGATTCTTTAGGAGAAGTTGTAGGTATACCCAATGAGCAGGTAGAACTTTCCATAAACTCATCATTCCAAGAAGTCACTGAAGTCAATCTCTGTAGTGGTAAAGTTTTACCTCATAGGGTAGCACCTCAAGATAAGGGTAAATAGGTCATTAGTTCAAGTAAGTAGATAACCCTTCCACAAGATGCTCCGCCTATGGATATGCTTATGGAAGACCAGTCCAATGTTAATTACAACATCCTAGCACACCTTAGAAAGTTTCCAGCTAAGTTAAGCATATATGATGTCATTGTTTTATCCAAAGAGATGAGGGAATCTCTAATCAAAGCCTTGCTTAATCTAAAGATATGCTTAGCTCAGGTGATCGCTACTGAAGAGGAAGCATGTCATTCGAAAGAAATCTTAGGAGTTAGATTGATGAAGACCTACTTTTAGGAATGATTGAGCATAACCGTCCCCTCTACAATATTATGGATGTTGGCAGATTCAAGCTATCCAGAATTTTGGTTGACCCAGATGCTTTAGTCAACATTATGAGTTTAAGAACTCTTTGCCTACTTGAGGATTTACATCTCTAAACTCCATACGAAGAGGATGATGTTAAAAGGATTCAATGAACAAGTCGAGAGGGTCTTATGCTCTATAGTGTTGCCCTTAAAGATAGATGATTGGAAGACTGAAGCTAAGTTTCACATAGTTTCACATAATAGACTCAGATACATATTTCAATGATTTACTCAAGAGATCATGGATACATGAAAATAACATGGTTCCACTCTCTTTATATCAGTGCATAAAGTTCATAAGAGGTGGAATCAAGTATTGTGTCAAAGGAGATTGCAAGCCCTTTGTAGTTCATGAGGTCGGGATATATGAAGATGCAGCCTACTACCTCTCTGAGAAAGTCTATTCTCGTGAATTTAGTCAAAATCTTGAAGTAAGAGAAAAATAAAAAGAAAGAAAAAAAGAAAAAGAAAATGAAAATGAAAAAGAAAAGAAAAGGGATCGTGAAATAGACTTTAGGAATGAAGTGGAGCTTAAGATTAGATTTCACCCACAGTTCGTATTCCATTCAAACAAGTGGGGAGGATGATGTGACCTCCACCAGGATAAGAAAGAAGCAAGTCCAGAGGGAGTCCCCGAGGTGGAATGCCTCCATACTTACCACCCACTAGGAGATTCATCCCAACTACCAAGAGTACACCTGCTATCCTCATAGACTTAGAATCTAGTTCAAATGATGAGTCTTATGTGATTAGCACACCGGCTAACTCTTCTTGATAATAGATCTCGTTAGAGGTGACACTCAAGTTAGATAGCGATGAAGATCAAATTTCTAAGCAAAGCATAAGTGTATGCAAGTCCTTATTATGTGAAACTGTTAGACATTAGTTGGGAATCTTAGCTGTAACCCCACTTTCCTCATAAAAAGTTAAGGGCTTGGTAGTTAAGGAAGCCCCTAATTCATGTGCAACCATGAAGATCCAAAGGTTCTATCCTAGAGCATCATCCTCAAGTTAAGAAGTTGATGTAGAACTTGAGGATGATTCATATAAAGAATTAAAAGAACTACTTTTTGATTGGTACTCATCATGTGTTTTTAATTTAGCAAAGAAAGGTTTAATTCCATATATATGGTCTAAGCACAGGTTATATTACTTCGAAAGGCTATGGAATAATAAATACAAAAGCTCTCAATCAAGACAAGGATTAGGCTTCAGTATAGTAGGCTCAGTCAATGATGATGATTACTGCTTGGTCATCATCAATCATTTAGAATCTGATATTATTTTTTCAAATCACTTTAACTCATACAAGGAGATTTTCTTAAAATTTAGATGATTTAGATGAATTCCAAGTAAAAGATGCACCACCTGAGTTCGAAGAAGAAATCAAGTCAACCATTGATGAGCTTAAATAAATCAACTTGGGAACAAAGACAACCCACGACCAACGTACATCAGTTCCTTGTTGAACGAAATGGAAACTAATGACTTAGTTAGGCTACTCACTGAGCTTAAGGACTGCTTTGCATGGAGTTATAAAGGGATGCCTAGAATGGCTCCTAACATAGCGATCTTAAAGTTAGCGATATAGTCTGATGCTAACCCTATCAAGCAATCTCCTAGACGCATGTGATTAGACATTGAACAATATATCATTTTTGAAGTAAAGAAACTAATCAATGCTGGTTTCATCCAAGAGGAAAAATATCCCACCTAGTTGGCTAGTGTCATCCCAATTAAGAAAAAGAATGGCCAAATTTGCATATGAGTCACTTTCAAGGATCTTAATAAGCCATGTCCAAAAGTTGAATTTTCACTACCAATACCGTTGATGGTGGATATTGCCTCATCTCATGTAGTCTTCTCTTCCATGGATGGTTTATCTGGATATAACCAAAAAAAGATGACACCTGAAGATGAAAGAAACACTACCTTTAGAACTCTGATCAAAATTTATTACTACAAGGTCATACCTTTCAGCCTTAAAAATGCTGGTGACACACACCAGTGGGCCATGAATCGAATCTTCGACGAACTCATTCATCACCAAGTAAAATGTTATGTGGATGATCTCATGGTCAAAAGTAGAGAAAAGGAAGATCACCTCTATGACTTGAGAGTAATTTTCGAGCGGTTAAGACAATATAACCTCAAAATGAACCCTCTGAAGTATGCATTCAGAGTAGCTTCAAGGAATTTTCTTGAGTTCATTGTCTAAAACCATGGAATCAAAATCGACATGGATAAGATTAAAGTGATATTAGAAATGTCACACCCTAAAAGTATAACTCAACTCTGATCATTCTAAGGGAGGTTGGCATATCTAAGATGCTTTATATCCAACCTATCAAGCAGATGCCAACAATTTTTAGCACTTGTCAAGAAGGATGTCAAGTTCAAGTGGGATGACCAGTGCCAGCATGCATTCGAGAACATCAAGTTGTACTTGATGATGCTACCAGTCCTAGCTGCCCCTATCATGGGAAAGCCGCTTATACTCTACACTACTGCATTAGATGACTCCCCAAGTGCTTTGTTGGCTCAAGCCAATGACGAAGAGAAAGAGAACGTGCTCTACTATTTTATCCATCACCAAATCCTTGTTGAAGCTAACTATCCACCCATTGAGATGCATTGCTTAGCTTTAATCTTTGCATCCCAAAAGCTATGACACTATATGCTCTCTCATAAAGTAAACTTGATTTTCAAAATCAATCCATGGTAATATCTTATGACATGGCCAATGCTATCTGGATGGTTGGCATGTTGGTCCATGATTTCATCACTATTTGATATCACTTTTGTGCCCCTCTGTGCAATGAAAGAATAAGCACTTGCAAATTTCTTAGTAGCACACCCATTTCCTTCTGACTAGGGGTGTGCATAATTTGGTTTAAATCAAAAATTCGATTAAAATCGAACCGAAATTTTTTATTTGGATCAGTTTTTTAATTTTATTTTATATTTTGGATTTAATTTTAGCTAAATTTGATTTTTGGATTATGGATTGGATTTAACAATTTGTAATCCAAAAAACTAAAAATCCACACTTATTATTTCAGTGACGGTCCGGTCGGGACCCGGGTCCAAGCCAAGTCGATTCCGTGGCCCGCATTATGCACAGCGACACAGCGTAGCCCTAGCGAGTAGCGACCCTTATTTCGCTCGACACCCGTGATTAGGAGTGGTTGTTATGCAATTAGGAAAATGGAAAACCTAAAAGCAATTCCATATTTTGGTATTTCCATTCATGAATGATGATTCATCTGATTAGGGAGGTGAATCGAAAGGGAGGCGAAAGGGCAGAGCCGCAAAGCGGCAAAGCCCCCAAAAGGCAAAAAGAAATTCCCCTTTGGAGTTTAGGGTATTTGGTATTCGATATTCCCATAATCCCATTCCTTTCATCCTTTGAATCCTTTCCAGTTTCTGCTCTGCAGCTCTACCGAGAGGAAGCGATTCGATATGTGATGTTCTCTACTTCTCTGAATCTCTAGTTCTCTTTGACAGTTCGACAATTTGACATTCTGTAATTCTGTTCGACTTTTGGTTGTAGACTTATAGTTATCGATGACTTTTGGTTGTAGACTTGTCATATACCTTTGGGGCTGGGCCTGGGGCTAGGCTGCTGTTAAGAATTTGGAGTGGCCCGAGTGGCTGCTGCTGTTGACGTTATGCCTTTGGGGCTGGGGTGTTGTTGTTGTTATGCCATTGGAGTTTGGGACCTTGGGTTGGTGTTGTTGATGTTATGCCCTTGGCTTTGGGGCTGGACTGCTATTGTTGTTAAATGTGATGACTTATTGACTTTGGAGTGGCTACTATTGTTGATGTAATTTCTTGGCTCTAGCTTGTTATTAAGCCTTATTTAGTTATTCTACAGTTTATATTAAACTAAACATATTGTTATTTTACTCTGCTCATCAGTTGAAGAATCATTTGAACTTTAAGATGGTATTAAACCTTTGGACTGCTATTGATGTTATGCCTTTGGGATTATTTTATCATTGCTTTCAATGCTTTGTTGTGCTTATCTTTATAGTGCAATTTAGTTTGTTATTGTTGTATAGCATGTAGCAATACATCATTCTTAACAAAAAAATAAAGTATTTTTTTTTCTGCTACGTATCCGAGATTATAAATGGAACTTTGAAGGCTTGAAGCTATCTTAAAGCAAGTTGAATGATTTTGTAAACCCGTCGTGGGTGGTCTTGAATGCTTTTCACTTTTGTAATTCCAGTAGTATTCCACATTCCAACAAGTTGTGCTATGCCATTTTTTTTTGTTTAGGAAGGAAATTTGAAGCTCTTTCATGCTTTCTTATTCTCTGATTTATATTAAACTAAACTTGATTGTTATTTTACTCTCCTCTCTTATTTGCATCTTAAATTGTAACTTCCTACCCTTTCACGGTTGAAGAATCATTTGAATTTTAAGCTAGTATTGCATATAGGAACCGTTAGTGCCATCGCCTTCTATTTGTGAATTGTGACTATACAAGTGAGTATAATGGTTGCTAAAATTGCCTATATAAGTGACTATACAGTGCTACCATATATATGACTATACAGTGCTACATATAGGAATTACCAATCTGCTGGCTTTGATGTTACATTTCAGTTACTACTGCTGGTAGCTTTATATGTGATTGCAACCCTCCAATCTGGAGTTTAGATGCTCACATATTTTGTTGCTCTTAGTAATTTTTTGATGGCTTCGATGTTACTATATCGGCAATGATGGCTTTGATGTTACATTTCAAGTACTACTGCTAGTAGCTTTATATGTGATTGTAACCCTCCAATCTGGAGTTTGGATGCTCACATATTTTGTTGCTCTTAGTAATTTTTTGACTGAGCCTGAGCCTTTCTTTTCTTTTTAATTTTACTTTCAATTTTTAGTCTCTCTTTTGTCTTATTACACTTTGGTTTTTTTAAATCTTTTTGGTAGTGCAGGTATATTATTGCAGGTCTTAAACTCATGATCTAAAATTAAAGCATTATAAGTCAGAATATGTATTTTTTTTCATCAAGCTTGATTCAGACATTCAATGATGTAATTGCTTTAGGCTTTAGCATTCAGAGACTTAGAGTTCAGATTTTTTTTCATTATTGTACATTTGAACTTGTAATATGCTAAAAAATCTCCCATTTTAAAATTTAAATTGACTTTGTAAGACTCCATAAATTATGTTTGTTAATATAATTCCATTTATCTATTCATAAGAAGGTTGATCGATGCTTTGTACCTTCTGATTCTTTAGCTGTTGCAGTTAGTTTTTACTTTTAAAAGTTACTTTATCTTAAACCAGTCTTATAAATATTTAAGCATTTTAATTACTAGTAATTTGATAATCATATCATTATTATTGCTCATTTAAATATTTAGATATTTTAAATTTTTAATTATATTATATATTTTTGGTTTTTTAAAAACCGAACCGAAAATTCAAAATTTTTTTCTGATCGGATTGGTTTGGATTATATTAAATCTTAAACGGATCAGATTTTTGGATTCTGAATTTCAAACCAAACGGATTAGTAAATTAAAAAACTGATCTGTCCAATCCAACCGAATGCACACACCTACTTCTGACTCTCTGCTTAGTGATGATCTCCCCTATGAACAAATCATAAAATTAGGGGATACTAGCATTCACCATTGGGAGATATATTTGGATGGTGAGGCTTCTCTCAAAGAGGAGAAGAACCATAATATACTCTTCCATGAAAGGCAGGGGTAGGAATAGTTCTCTTAACTCTAGCCCATGATATGATGAGATTCTCATATCATCTATCTGATCCTTGCACCAATAATGAAGCTGAATATGAGGTTATGATTACTGATCCTGAGTTATCCATTTTGTTATGCATTCAAAATATCAACATCTTTGGGGATTCTCAACTAGTGGCAACCAAATTGCTAGGTCTTATAAGGTCCTCAAGCTCAGACTCCATCATTACCATAAGTAAACCATAGAATTATTGGCCCAAATTCTAGAGGTTACCATCTACAAGATCCCTCGAGGAGAAAATATCATAGCAGAAGCCTTAGCCAAGCTTTCCAAAGAGTTACAATGTCTAAAAGATGAGTCTATATCAATAGAGGTCCAAAATAGGCAAGCCCTACCTCTTATTGATATTGAATTCATCAAAAAATACGCTGTTGAAGGGGAGGTTATCATTGACAAAAAGGACCAAGAACTAGAATGGAGGCAAACCTTCATTGATTAACTAAACAAAGGCAAACTACCTTAATAGAAGTCCCAAGCACATCAAATGAAGCAAAAGGGCACTTCTTACGCCCTCGTGGATGGTGTCTTATACTGTCGGTCCTGCGATCATATGTGGTTATGTTATTTATACAAGCATGAAGCCCATAAGATCATGATCGAGGTCCATTCAAGATTATAAAAAGCTCACCAATCTGGTCTCAAGATGAAAGCCAAAATCAAGAGACTTGGGTATTATTGGCCATCGATGATCACCGATTGCATAGACGTAGCTAAGCGTTGTCACCAATGCCAAGTACATGGTATGGTCCTACACTAACCACATAACATTCTACATTCAACTTTGGCCTCAGCCATTCGAGCATTGAGATGCGAGATAGTGATTGATCATCCATCTTAAGGGTCCGGTTCATCTAGGCACTCGACTACTTTTCTAAGTGGACGGAGGCAATTTTACTCAGGGAGATCAAAGCTCAGCATGTGCTCCAATTTTTTAGGAACCATATCACGTATAGATTTAGGGTACCTCTCCGAATTATATCTGATAATGGTATTACAATCAAGAGCATCAAAATCAATAGCTTTACCCAAAGACACAACATAGATTAGAGATACTCGACCATCTATTACTTGCGAGTGAATGGTTTAGTAGAAGCCTTCAACAAAACTCTCATCCAGATACTTAAGAAGACACTCGATGATAACAAGTGGCAGTGGCATGAGCAGTTATATGAAGCTTTGTGGCCTATCGCACCACCTACAAAGTTCCAACTCAATCTACCCCTTTCTCCTTATTGTATGGGTCCGAAGCCATCCTACCCTTAGAAGTCCAACTCCAATCACTAAAGATAGATGAAGGCAACAAAATCACAATGGAATAGAAAGCCAAGTTGTGGTCAGAAGAACTCAAAAGTTTGGAGGAGAAATGTTTATGAGCATGTCAAAACCTCGAGTTATACAAAACAAAAATGATTTAAGCTTACAACAAGTTGGTTTGTCCTAGAGCTTTTCAAGTAGGAGAGCTAGTTTTAGATCTAAGCAGACTAACTGTTGCCTGTCGCAAGATGGGAGGCAAATTTGAACCCACTTGGGAAGGCTCTTTTGTCATTGAAAAAGCCTACTAATGAGGATCTTATCAGCTCATCAACCATAAGGGAGAGTTCCCGATGCTTCCAATCAATGGGTTCTACTTTAAAAAATATTACCCATAAAATAATGTTTAAAAATGATTATCATCAATAAAAGTTCATTTCAAATCAAAATCTCTTCAAATTGAAAGCTTTTTCCTTTTGCGGATCTTTGTGGCATGTTTAGGGTAGGTGTAAGATAACTCGAGAGGTGACCTATCCCTCATTAGCACAACACAAACACAAATAAAACAAGTATAAATCATTTTTCTTGGGCTAATTTGAGTTGAGATAGCCCCCCTAGCAGCCCTCTTTCAGTAGCTACTCTAGGTTAGGTTGACTCACTACTTAGCTAGTGTGTCTCTCCAATGGTCTTTCTTTCTTATAAGGGTGTAAGTCCTGTGCTTTTCTTCTAGCTTAACCACTGCACACTGATGAGCAGCCTGTTCGTATGGTATGTCTTATTGCATCACCAATAAGCTACCTATTGTTGACTTTATTTAAGAAGATGTAAGTCTCCATGCTTTCTTCTTGAACTAGCCACTATACACTAATTGGGTCGAGTTTATCTTTGAGGATTAGGGTAAGACCCCCAGCGGCTCCTTTCCTCTTAACTATTTCAAGTTTGGGTCTAGTCCTTCTTTGTGACTTTCCACTTAGTAGTCGTACTAAGCTAGATAGTAGTTGCCTAGCTGACAACAAACTGTCCCAATGATCAGTTTCGCTTAGGAAGATATAAGCCTCTTACACTTTCTTCATAGATTGATCGTTGCACACTGACGGGCACCTTAGGTTGGTTGGTGTTCACTTTACTGATAGTGACCCACATGATGCATAACACTACTCAGGCATATGTAAGTCCATGTGCTTTCTCCTTGAGCCAGCCACCGTACACTTATAGGCTTTCTTTTCAGGGATCAGGATAACACCCCTAGTGGCATATCCGCTATGTACACTCTATTTGGATCACATCCTTTGTGACCCCATCTAGACACTACTCGGGTTACTGTTGGATTGGATAGTTCTCCTTTCCCAGTAGCCACACTTGTGGTTGGAAGTATTGTACTATGGATATTCAGACTTTTCATTGGGCCACTAAATCTAAGATAGGCCAAAGCCCCCATGGCTCCTCTTAGTGTGGTCCCTCGCAAACCAACAGGGTCCATGCTTAACAAATAAACAAAATAAAATAAATTTGCTTGTGGATTAGGGGAACATCCCCATTGGAACCTTTTCCCAAGTAGGCATCATATCTTTAGGGCAGTGTCAGCAAAACTCCCTATAGGAATCACCTTGACTACTCTTGAGTTAAGATAAGATCACCAGCAGTACTCACTCAATAGTCATCCTAGGTCGAGTTCGATTTGTTGTGCCATCAATAGGACACCCCAGCAGTTAATTTTTCTTTGGAAGATATAAGTCCCTGTGCTTTTTTCCTAGTACAACTATTGCACACTAAAAGGCAACCCCTTAGGTTAGATAGTCATACCCTTCTGTCGGTAGACTACTCATTTAGACAAATAACTCTAAGATAGGCCCAAGCATACATAACCCCTTTTTAGTATGGTCCATTGCACACCGACATGGTCCAAATTAAATTAAATCAAATCAATTTTTACTACTCTTAAGTTGAGGTACGATCCCCATCCACACTCACTCAATAGTCACCCTAGGTTAGGTTTAATTTGTTGTGTCATCAACAAGTCACCCTAGCGACTGATTCCACATTAGAAGATATAAGTCCCCGCACTTTCTTCTAGCACAATCGTTGCACACCAAAAGGCAACCCTTATGTCGGATAGTCCTACCATTCGGCTAGTAGACTACCCCTTTGGACTGATAAATGATAGGCCTAAGCTTACATAGCCCCATTTTTGTGCGGTCCATCGCACACCAATGGGTCCATACCATAACAAATTAACTGATAAATTAAATCAAATCAAATTAAATCAAATCAAAATAAATCAATTTAGACCAAAATAAATGCAAATCTAAACTTCTTCCCTAGTGGAGTTAAGTCTGAATCCAACAAATCCAACCAAACTAATCTCCTAAGTGGAACCAAACTAACTAAATCAAACAAATCTAATCTTGATCCCCAGTAGATTCAAGCTTATATCCCTAGTGGGTATGCCTCGAAATTAAACCAATAAACCAAATTAAATAAATTCAAGCTTATATCCTTAGCGGATCTCCCTTCCATAAATCAAATCAAAATAAATTCAAATCTATATCTTTAGCGAATTTCTCCTAAATAAATTCAATCAAATCTCAATCCCTAGTAGATCCCCTTTTATGCCATTGGCATAAATTAATCTAAAATCAAATCTAATTCATGTGTGATTCCCCAACAGATCCCTCTTCATGTCCTTGACATGAAATCAATCAATTCAAACCAAATCTTCTTGGCACTCTTATGCCCTTGGAATGAGATGAGTTACATTGTACTGAGATCATGATTCTATTTACCTCTTGGTTTAGGTAGAGATAGTCTTCAATAGCTCTTGCAATCTTTTTGGATGTTGTTGATCATCTTGGTCAACGCCAATACGTGTTGTGTGCCTTGTAAATTACACCATACCTATTGGAGGGTCATTTTATTGACTTTACTTTTGGAGTGAGGATTCAATCTTCCCATCTTAAACCTAGGAGTCTTCTAGACACTAGATTCTCCTTAGTCATAGGACACTTCTAGTGGTTAGGTGAACACTTAACCCAAACCTAGGGACTTAGGATGATTCAACATAGGATTAGGCTATGACTTAGGACTAAGAAAACCTACCAACCCTATGGCCTAACCATGAATTATGCCTAACCTTAAGTCCAAAACTAACTTCAAATCAATACAAAACCAAATTTCAAATCAAACCAATGCTAGCTGAATTCAATCTCATATCCAAACTCCAAGCCAAAATCAAACCCATCTTAACCCTATGATTCAATCCTATGGATTTGACCCCAAACCTCCTCCAATCAAACCAAAGTCAATTGATTTTTACAAACCATTCAAACCCCTCATTCCAAACTCCACAATAAAGTCAATCAAACCCATTGGCCAAAATTAATTCAATTAACCCAAATTAGCCTATTTGAACCCGAAATTTCCAAATGAGCCAAAATCCAATTAAACCCAAATCAATTGCAACCAAAGCCACCAATCAATCCTAAATCAATTATCAAACTCAATTCAATCAAAAATCAACTCAATTGACCCACTAGGTTCACTTAACCCAAAGTGACCTAAAGGACCCATTTGAGCTAAATTCGATCAAACCCAAATTGGATTGAACCAACCTATCCAAAATCTCCTACAATGATTGTTGATCATCCATGATTGATTAATTGCAATAAATTCGGTCAAGCCAAGTCAATTTGAGCATTTGACCCAAGTTAACCCTTTTAGCCTAAATGAGCTAAATGAACTAAATCTCATTCCAATGCAAATCAATTGAAAGCAATGATTCCAATCAATCATAAATCAACTTTTGAACATGATTTGATCATCAATTGAGCTAAACTAAGTCCAATTAGCCTCTTGACCCAATTTGACCTAAAAGGTGAAATTGGGTCAAATCAAAATCTAATCCAAATTAATTACAACCAATGACTCAAATCCACTTGGTTGAACCTAATTTGATCAAGTCAACCCAATTGACCCATTTTGCCTAAATTGACCTAAAGGGTCAAATTGGTCTAAATCATTCTAAATCCAAATTGATTTAGATCAAAATCTACAATCATCTTTAAATGATCAATTGAACCTAAACCAACACCTAACCCAAGCCAATTTGACCAAATTGGTCAACTTAGCCCATTTGACCCATATGAACCCATATGAGTCAAATTCAAATCTAATGCAAACCAAACCAAAAGAATTGAACAAAAACATCTCAAATACTCAATTGAACTTATCGCAACCCATGGATTGACCCAATTTGGCTAATTGGTCAACCTAACTCAACCTAGCCTAATTTGACCTATATGCATCAAATTGAGCCAAACTCAACCAAACTAAGCTCAAACCCTTTCAAACTTGGCATGACCAATGGGTTAGCCCAAATCCAACCCAATTTGACCCATTATCCATTGGGTAAAGCCATCATATCTGGACAAAACCCATATTTGGGGAGTCAAACACACTCTCCCCCCTTGGCAACCACCCTAAGCTCCAAATGGATAAGGACCATTGGCTCACCTGACCCAAAGCTGTTTGGATCAGCCATTAGCCAAGTGGGGGTGAACTAACCCATTTCCTCTCATTTGAACACTTAGAAACCAAAGACAACCCATCTCAGCCTTTGATAGCCACCTTCCCTCACTCACACACTCAAATTGAGCCACCTCAGCACCTCCCTGCCACCTACGACTGGTTGTGCTGGCCAACCACCTCCAAATTGCAATGAGCATCCTAGCCATTGGATTGGAGGAGGGAGGGGGTATACTCCCATCATTTTGATTTGAAATGACACATTTGAGCATCTTGAGAGAAAAAGCAAGCTAAGGTGAGTCTCTTAAAGCTTTCCCTAAGTTTCAAAGCCTCCCTATCATCAAAAATGCCAAGCCCAAAATAGGGAAGAGCCAATCTCCATCCAACCTACTCCAAACTCCCCCATATTCAAGTTAACTTTACCCACACCTTCACTAAGGTCCAGTGAGGAGAAACCAATCGATCCCGATCGATTCAAGCACTAGAGACCACTTCAAGCCTAACTCTAATGAGTTTTTTGGTGAAGTTTGATCCACATAGCCATGGGCAAGGACACAAGGTGTGAGCTTCTCAGTAGGGCTTTGTCTCTTCAAAATGAAGCTACCTCAATCGGTTAACCGTCGATCCTAAGCTCCTGTGAGGTAAATTTTGGCAAACCGTCAGTTTTCTAAATATTAGAGGCCTTTGTGAAGGAAAGTTTGATTTTGTGTGAATCATATAGTAGGATCACTTTAGATCTCCTCCATGAAAGTTTTGGGATCAATCCTGATCCTCCACAAGCTCCGACGACTGTAGATCGAATGGGGGAGGGCAGACCATGTCCATCTTCCGTCGCTTGACGGTTGAAGGATCATCCATCATACATTCCACATGATTAGAATGTATGGTCATGATTTAATTCACTAGATAATCTTAAGTTAATCCTATATGAACCATGAGATTAATCCCCACTGTCCGATCTTAGATCAAATGGCAGAGATGAAAGTGCATCCACCGCCATCACATCAGCATGACGTCAAATGATTTAAGTGTCCAATCCTGTGATGCCATGTGGAAAGCATTACCACATCAGTCATCTGCGTGATACCGATGGGATTAGAGATTAATTAGGGTTTAAATTATAATTAATTAGTTGAAATTTCCTAAAATCATAACTAATTATAGAAAATCTAAAAAATATAAATAAATACATTTTGGAAAGGTTAAACGGAGGAGAATTTAATATAAAAAAATTCATTGATTTTGTATGGTGATTAAGGCATAATTAAAGTTTGACTATTTTCTTAATTAGCTTAATTAAGCCCTAATTACATGTGCAATTAATCCCAAATTTGGCATGATTATTTAATAGGATGACCTCTGCCTCCGATGATTTTCTTGAGATTTATTGGCTATGTACTTAGGGAAATTTAAAATTCAAACCTTAATTACTCTCTTAATTAATTTAATAATTAATTAAGGTTCTAAATAGTGATAATTAATTAATTTAACTTCATTAATCACTGATTAATAGTGAGATGATGAGGGAGAGTGATTAGGACCTCTTTCCTAATTGCTTTTCTAAATTCATTTCATTAAAGAGAGTTAATTAATACATGGCTTAATTAAGAAATTAATTAATTAATTAATGGTTAATTCAAATAAAACTAAAATGTTAATCACTTCAGATAATTAATAATGAAGGTAAGGGTTCCTCTTTATGTGTTCAATAGCATAAAGATCTTTAGGGAAATTATGATTAGCCCATGAGTGTGGGAAAATCATAAGAGTACTTAATTAGATTCTTTAGCTTAATTAATCTCTAATCATGAGCCATTTGCATTAGGTTCTTTAGGAACATTACAGTTTTATTTTTTTCATGTTCATGTCATTTGTGGCTCATGATTAAATGATTAATTAAAGTAAAGAAGTATGAGAAAGGGTAATTAAATAGATTGCTTAATGATTTAACTTAATTAAATCATAGAAGTCAATTAATTATCTCTCCTTAAATAAATTAAGATTACCAACAAGGGAATGGGATTAAAATAATAAAGGACTTCCCTTCTTTAATCTTGATCAAAATCCAAAAAAATCAAATTGATAAGAAGCTTTGGTTTTCTTTAAATAATTTTATTTAATTTGATTGTCCTTAGGAATTAGTGTAATAGAATGAATCATATGGTTATGTTTAGCTATTCCTCTTCAATCATTTTAAATATTTTATGTCATGTGATCTCATGCATCCATACTTTTCAATTCAAATGAACTTTATTTATGTAAGATTGCATGTGTTGGCATAATTTTATTATATGTGTGACTATTATCACTAATAAATCCAAATTTATATTTTCAAAAGCTATAAGTTAATAATAATATTCGGAGTGATAGTAGTTATGAATACATATAGGATTTCAATGTGGTTATAGCTTAAGCATGTAAATGTGAAACCTTCTTTCCTATGTTCATATATAGATTTAGATAGGTTTGAATGATAACAAGTATATAATCTAGACATCCCAAGAATACGAGACTTTAAGTAGCCCCAAGGAGGTCATTTGATTACCTTACTTCCCTGGTTTAACAACGGCACATACTTGTTTGATTTTATTCGTATGTATGTTTGTATTATAATTTGGATAGAGATTCAATCAAATAAAATACAATCTTTTGCATGATTTTCATTCTTCTAATCATGCATACATCCTTATGTACTTAAGATAGTGAGTATATAGTATGGACATCCCGGGAATAGGAGGCTTTAAGTATCCCCAAGGAGGTCATTTGATTACCTCATTTCCCTAGTTTAATAATGACACATACTTGCTTACATCTTTTATACATATGTATGTGTATTTAGTTAGAAAATAAAAATCCCCTTTTCTATTAAAAATGCATGCACCCATAATCACTTAAGCATATAAAATACATTATATGTAAGGTTTAACTTTCTTTCTTACATTCTTATATAGATTTACATATGTTTGAATGATAATAAGTATATAGCGTGTACATCCCAAGAATATGAGGCTTTAAGTAGCCCCAAAGAGGTCATATGATCACCTTACTTCCCTGGTTTAACAATGGCACATACTTATTTAATTTCATTCCCATGTATATTTGTATAAGAATTTGGATAGAGCTTTAATTTACATGTATGAACAATTTAATCAATTAAACATACAATTTACAAATGTATGCATCCATGATCATTCAAGTGTACCAAATTATGTTTTATTTATAGGTACACTAAGTTTTAAATCATATGCATGTTATGGGTGATGAAAATGAATGGTTTAACATATTCTATGTGATAGTAATTCAACCACATTAATCTTAAGATGTCTTTCATGTTGAGTAGAATTTTTTAAGGTTAACCTAAACTTAGGATTAATAAAACATTTAATAAGTCATTCATTAAAAGAAACTAAATCATAATAGTATATTTTAGAAACAACTTAAGGTAGGGATGAGAGGCTAAACCTCTTTCTTCTCTTTATAATACTTAGATACTAAGTGTAAATCAAATGAAATAAAATAAAATACAAATTAAAATTTACAAATCATCTAAATAACTTGAAATCAAGCCACCATCATGATAACTTAAACATTCCAAATTTAGAAAATCATAGCTCTCTAATACACCCACATAAAGCCTAAGTGCACACATTAGAATATTAACTCGCCACTTCTAGCCTTAGGTTAGGACGATGTCTGTAATGATGATATATTTAGTTTTATGATGTAGTATTTTAGATTGAATGTTACTATTATGGATTGTAGATTGGATGTTAGGTCGTTGATAGCCTAATCTTGTTTTCTACAAGGGATTATGCTTAAGGGGTTGGCTAAAATAAATATAAATGTTATCTTTGCAAATTGCTTATACCACTAAGCATAATCTACATTAGGACAGGTGGGCTTGGTTACCCATGTATAGGGTGCTAAGCCCAAACTATGAAATATAACTACTTGGGTTTGTATGTATGTTTAGCTAACCTCTATTTTGCAGGTATAATTAGATTTACTTTCAATAAAATATACTTTGGCAATAGGAATTAGGATTAGTATTATGGGGATTATGATGAGCAATGGCTAGAAGGCTTAGTCCTAGGGTGCCCTATGATGCCTTGAAGCAAAGAAAAATCAAAAAAGAGTAGTGAAAGAGAGAAAAACAAATAATAAAGACCCCATAGATTAGGATGAGCAATGAATAGAATGCTTAATCCTAGGATGCCTTGTGATGCCTTGGAGAAAATCAATTCAAGAGAAAGAAGAAATAAAGAAATAAGACCCCTATAACATGCATTCAATTTCAATTATAATTATTATTTTGTAATCTAGGTTGTATAAGGGTAAAGCTCGGCTACCCAACGTTTGTCTTTTCTGGGGTGTACGGTGGTACCCGGCCCCACTGACCTCTTATTCTTTTATGGTTGTCTATAAAATGATCATTATTTTATTTAGATTGTGTAATAGAACAACATAATTTTTATAATTTTTTAATGATTTATGATTGAATGTGTGGCTTGGATACGGTAGGCTTTTATGACAAAATTAATTTTTCTACCCAGTTAACAACTCATAACTAAATTTTAAACAACTCACAACTTCATTCTAAAGCTTAGGTTGTAATCAAGATAATTAAAAGATTTAACAACCCCTTAGCTATATGTTGTATGTCTCACATCATGCATGACATCTTCTATCACTCTTATAAAATGAGGGTCAGTATTCTTGCACTTTAGGGACTACTTGACCTATGAGAGCAATCCCTTATGATGGAGCTTCACCCTCTTTCTCTTTTGATTTAGCCAACAATCTAATTTCATCATGCATTTAGGCATAAAAAATCCCAAAGTCTTTGTCTAAATGAATGTGTCAAAATAATAAAAAATTTGAAGATTTTTGCATTTAGACTAAGTCATATGCTCATGTTAGTCATGATCTAGTCTCTTAGAGAGTGAGTTTAGGACTCTAGTCTCTTTCAAAATTAAATAACAGCCTAACCATCTTGTAATAACATAAGATTGGCCTATATGATTTTGAATCATAGGAGGTGTTAGCTAGAAGTCACTCTACATAATTGCAAGTCTAGAAGAGTCAGATGGGTTTATTCTCTTATGGAAGTAAACAATTATGTCCTCTTTCTGCTTAGATTTAGGTCATATTTTTAGCTTGTGCTAAATCTCCCTAGATTTAGGATACAAGATTGCTTATTTTCCTTGGGCTACGAGCATAAATCCTCACCTCTTAGGCATTTTCAATCTTGTGTTGTTGGATTATAAGTCCTAACAATTTAATAAAATTTTAACGCAAACAAAATAAATCCTCTCACTTTCAAAAATATAAAGCCTCACCATAAGGTATGTTGGAATGCTCACTAAGCCTCCTAGTATCATGAGCATTTCTAACTTATTCTCCTTTATATTCCAAAATAAGTCTTCCTAATTTAACAATCCCATTTGATTTTCCAAAATAGCCAATTCATTGATAGTCTTAACCTTGAAATCTTTGAAGATAATAATTGACTACTTTATTCAAGAGTATTCTTAAGAAATCTCATTTCTTAGGATGTAATTAACTATGGAGGCTTATCTCCATAGGGAACTAAAGAACTCGACATTAAAAACCATATTTTACTTTTCCATGTGAACTAAGGGAAGAATCTCAGGTACATACGAAGACCCATCATGCCTTAGGAGTCCTTATTAGGTGATTAGGTCCATTGTAGGGTGATGTTTCTATTTTTCAAGATAGTATATCATATATTAATGTTGTATATGAGCACTTCAATAAGTATCTCCTAAGATCTGTGTGATGTCCACATGAACCATTCAAAAATAAACACCATAACACCTAAATAGCACACCTGATGATTGACAATATAACCCAAAGTGTGAAAGAAAGATATAGTAGGAAGAGGAAGGCCATCAAATTTCCTTTCACACGTGGTGATGCTACAAAAAAATATAAAAAAAAAGAACTAACACATGTGGGAGTGCAACTTTTAGAGCCTTAGGTTAGAGTGGGGGAAGTGATTCCACTATAGTCATTGCCTAAAGGTATTATTTGAATAGTTATTTTTATGAAGACTGAATTCCCTTAAGAGAAATAAATATTATAATATGCTTTGAAATAACATATAGTGGCAACAAGCAAATAAATTATTTTTTTGGATGTGAGTGGCAGACTAATGAAATATGGTATTTCATTAATACTTGCTTCGCATAATTTTCTGATAAGTATACTTTTATAACTTAAATAGTTGATTATTTTATCATTGATAGTTATTTTCATGCTTACAAAATATTTATTTTCTTTTATTACCAAGAATTATATTATATCTGAAGTTAAAAATATCTCAATTAATAAGGGTCAACTTGAAGACCTCATAACAAATCAATACTTAAGAAATTCTCATGTAGATGCTTTTGCGTACTTATTATCTGAGAAAAAGAAGCTTTGCCCAAGACTATATTTACCCTTTTTGTATGTCTCTTATTTGCTTCGGGTAAGTTGTTTGGTGTCATGCTATCTAATTAGTCATATTTAAGATTTCTTATTTCTCCAACGTTAGTAATTTAATTTTGATGTGCTAATAGAGCTACATCATTTACTGTCTTAAAAATTAAAGTCAAATGTATATTCAACATATCAATAAGAGTGTAATGCAATAACCAGAATTTATTTTAGTTCTAATAATAAACAGTCAGCATTGGGCTCTTCTAGTTGGTGCAATTAAGGATCAGATTTAGCATGTCTATGATTCATTGCTCAATCCCACACACAAAGCCACTTTGCTAGACATCATAAGTGTAACAATAAAAATTTTTGTTGTTTAATTATTAACATGTGTATAGCTAATGAGTTTATTATTATTTTTGTTGTAGATAAAACAATTGCATGAAAATACTAAAGAATCATTTGATAATGATTTCAAACAATAGTCAATCAAAGTAGTTACAAGTATATTATTCAAAAGAACAACATTGATTGTGGGATATTCATTTACAAATATATGAAGGCAGTTGTGACTTTAAAGACTATAAACTAGGTAGATCATCACGATTAGCTCACAAGATGTTGGTATTTAAGGTTGAAGTGGCTTACACTTTATTTTGTACAACCAACAAGTGAATTATTTATTCATGAAGTGAAAATGTAGATAACTATGTAAATACCTTGCTATGAATATTATGTATTTTTTTTTTGTTAAGAGGTTATGACACCCAAGAAGGAGGGGGGTTCTTGAACTGGGTATTTTAAAAGATTATCAAATTAAAATATAGTTTTTAAATCTTTGTAGAAAAGTTAGTTACAAAATATATAAGGTTATTTATAATGAAAGATTAATGCAACAACCAAACTAAATGTACTAAAGTAAAGAGATAAGAGGCACAAGAATTTTGAAGTGATTTGGCTAACCCCAAAAATTGACCTACGTCCACTCCTAGTCACCCTGATTAGGAATTCAATAAATAAATAAGATTACAACCAATCTCCCATACTCTCCTACATCGGGCAAGTAAAACTCCAACACATACTTTCCTACATGGGCAAGTACAATCCAAACATGTACTTTCCTATACGGGAAAGTATAACCAAATTTCGTACTTTTCTACATGAGCAATTACAACCCAACACCATACTTTCCTATACAAGCAAGTACAACCCCAGTAAATCACAAGAGAATAAAAGAAGAAAATATACAAAGTATCAAACTCTCAATTTAAAAGGATTTTGCACTTAAAATCTAACTAATACAATATTAAGATAAACAATAAAGAGACCTCAAGGTGATTAAATTTCTTATTTAATTAAAGTTAAAGTAATAATATGGACTTTATATGACATAATTAAAGTAAACAATTCTTAAAAGAAATTATTTTACTTTAAATGAAATAAAAACTTGAAATGAGAACTTGAAGAGCTATATGAAATCACATCACATGGATGACCAAAACATTTGCGTGAAAGTGTGATTAAAAAAAGTTATGCAATAAATACTTTCAAACAAACAATCTAATATTGGCTTCTTATCTGTAAAATCAATTTAATCACACCAAAGAGAAAATCTTTCAAATCTTTTGAAAGAAGAATGAAAAGAGATTAAGTGAATATTTGGGAAATAAAGCACATAAAACTTTTCATTCAAATCAAACTATTGAACTTAAATATTTAAGAGAATAAATGAAAGCACTTTTCTTACTCAAGTCCTTTATGTGTATGCAAAGAGATCTATGACTTGAAAGTTTCAAAGATGAATTTAAAAAGGACTTTAGTAAATCTTTAGCAATGTTAAAGCAAATCCTTTTAGTATACTCAAGATGAATGTCAAATATCTTGAATATGAAAATTATGAAAGACAATAAATATGAGAAGTTTTAAAGAGATTATTTCAAATCAAGCAAACCAAAAGGAATCATTTGAAGATGAATAAAAAGAGAATATAAAAAAAATCTTAACCATAAAGTACATAGATTTTTTAGTCCAAATCAAAATAATAAAACTAATGATTCAAAAGATGGAAATAAAATAAATTTTCTTACTCAAGCCTTTGTATGTAAGCAATGAAATTAATTGACTTGATGTGAACTTTCCATGGAATAAAAGAGGCTTGAAAGAGTTGAGGAAGGTATCTACTTGAATGTAGTTGAAGAAAGAGTGATAAGCTTTTAACTCCCCTTTACAAGCAAATGTTTAAAAAGTAAGTGGATTAAGGAAAGTTAAACTCTTTTAGAGATGGATTGCATATGGAAATAGATTTTGAAATAAACAAAGCCAATTAATATTAAAAATTTACAATTTCATTAGGTGAAAAGATATTTGAGAAGGTGGAGATTCCGGTTTCATAATTAAATGAATTATGATAATATGAAATTATAATCAAATCAAAAAATAAAATATAAATAGCATGATTTTAGATTTAAATTTCAATGCAATCATACAAAATTCATTTTTAAATGTATTTTGAATAATATATGAGGGGGTTTTATTTAATAATCCATAGTATTATAATTACTTAATTATTAATTCTAAATTTTGAATATGTTTAGTGGGATGACTTCTGCTCTAATAATTTTCTTGTATTTATCAATGTGTTAATTAGAGAAATTAATTAATGAACCCCTAATCACCCCTTAATATAATTAAGAGTAATTAAGCATATGAATAAAGATTTAATCTTAATTGAGATAATTAAACATTATTTGAGTAACGAGGAGGTTTATGGAATGGGTTTTGGGATATTTTTCTTAAGTTATTCCCTAAACCCCCTTTCTTCCTTGATCCAAATATAATTAAGGATTAATCCACTAATGATCTACTTAATTAGTCTAATAAAACTTTCAAAACCAATCTGAAGTTAATCATTCTCTTGTTGAGTAGATCCTTAGGTGTTCAATAACCTAAGAGACTTCAAAGGAAGTTATAATCAAACTACATGTGTATGATGGTTATGAAAGTACTTAATTAAACCCCTTAGCTTAATTAATCAAGAAATATGAGCCAATTGCATTAGGCGCCTTTATTTTTTAGGTGCATTGTAAATTTAAATTCCATGTGATTGCATATTATATGTTGTCTCATAATTACTTAATTAATTATGTTAAAGTGGTGTAGGTAAGGGGTAATTATTCGATTTAATTCACACCTTAACCTAAATAAAATATAAAATCAACCTAATTATTCTAAAATTAAACTAAACTAATTTTCACATGGGGAAATAGATTAGGACCAGCAAACTCTTTTCACATTTCCTAAGTCAAATCAAATTCAAAAATAAAAATCTCTTTAAATAATTTTTGATTCACTTTAAATGATCTTACTTCATAGGATTATCTTTAGGAATTAATTGGGGTGAATGAAGTCATATGTTTACATCACTTTATTTCTTTTCAAGCATACTAAATGTTATTTACCATATGAAACCATGCATTCATCTTTTAAAAAATAAATTAAATAAAATATTTTCCTTTTATGTCAAATTGCATGGTTTGGCTAAAGTTAAGAATATGAGTAGCTATTATCACTATTAAATCAAAAATTATTTCCATAACCTATGAATCAAAGATTATGAATGAAGTGTTGCTACTTATAAGTACTTATAAGGTTACATGTGATTATGATTATAAGATGTGTTTTGTGTTATTTTCCTTCTCTTCTCTTAACATAGACTTGTATAAGATTTGCAAAGTGTATAGTTCATTTGAAAGAACATAACACTTGCTTAAATCTATTCCTATGCACTTCTATGTTATGACTTAAGAAGGATCTTCATATTACACATGTAAATTATATAACTAAATCAAACACAAAAATCTTTTGCATGATTCTTCATACATCTATTTCTTTCTATACATTTATATATATTTAAGAAAAGTAGTATATTAGTCTAGACATCTCGCGGTTGCGAGGCTTTAAGTAGCCCCAAGTAGGTCTTGTACCTTACACCCCTGGTGTAAAAAATAATGGTGTCGTACTCACTTATGTCTTTTATACATGTGGATGCACATTTAGCTAAATGATTAAAAGAATCCCTCTTTTCTACATAAAAAATATGCATTCGTGGAATATCCAAATTTTCTTAAGCAACATGTCTTTGCATTCATCATTAAGGTGTGCTAATATTTTGCATTGCATGTATAGGTATGTTTAGGATCATTCATATGCATGGTATACATGGTGGAAAGAAATAAATGGTTGTGTGTCATATGACAGTAATTCACCTCAACTAATCCTAAGATGTATTTCTTATTGAATAGGTTTATTTAGAGAAAATCTAAACTTAGGGTTAAGTAAAACACATAATAAAACAATCACTTAAGAAAAATTATTAATGAATCTACTTTAGAAATTACTTAAGGTAGGGATGAAAGAGAAGTTCTCTTCTCTTTTCTTCTCTTTACAATATTTAGTAACTAAATGTAGGTTCATTTAAACCAAATCAAATCATCAAATAAAATTAACAAATCAATTAAATCACTTAAAATAAAATCGCCCTCTAAGTTGAATCTTTCACACTTAGAAAATTTTAACCTTAAATCCTAGCTAAGACATACCACACAAGCCTTAAATGACACACACATTTGGATAAGTCATTATTTCTAGCTCTATGTTAAGGCGGTGCATAGTTTGATGCCTGATTTTATTTGGTGATGTAATATTTTAGACTGGATGTTATGGTGCATATGAGTAGACTGGATGATAGGGTGATCTTAGTCTAATCATGTCTTCTGTAGGGGATTGTGCTTAAGGAGCGTTATAATAAAAATATAAATACTTTTATTGTGCAGGTTGCTTATACCCCTAAGCATAATCCAAACTTAGATATGTGGACTTGGTTACCCATGTGTGGGGTGCTAAGTCCAAATTATTCATATAACTGCTTGGGTTGTGTGGTATGTTTAACTAATCTCTATTTTGTAGGTTTAATTAAATTTATCTTTTCCCTTTTGATATAAATTTTGCAATTGAAATTGAATGAATGTTATGGGGGAATTAAGGTGAACATTGGTCGTAAGACCATATCTTATGTACCATGTGAAGCCTTTGAAGCAACCACATTCCAACCAAGCCAAAAATAAAGAAAGAAAAGAAGTAAATTAAACATGAAGAATGAAAAATAGAGAATGAAGAATGGAGATTAAAGAATGAAGACCCCCATAACATAAATTCTTTTTAATTGTAATTATTTCATTTTTGTAATCCAGGTTGTATAAGGGTAGAGCTTGGCTACCCACATTTCTTTTCGGGTTTGTGCAGTGGAGACCGACCACATCGACCTTTTATTCTTTTGCACTGATTTTATAAATTGAGTGGTATTTTGTTTATAATTGTGCAATTAGGATGAGATGATTTTCCTAGTTTCTTCATTATTTTGATGAATGGCCTGGCTGCGCTTAGGCTCTTAGAGAAAAATAAATTTTATATCCAATTAATCAATTCAAAATTAAAATTAAATGACTCATAATCTTACCTAAAGCCTAAGACACAAATCAAGATAATAAAAGATTTAGCAACCCATTAACTGGATGTTGTATGTCTCACATCATATATAAAATCATCTTGTTTCACTCTTGCTAACAGAGGGCTTCCACCTTTGCTAGAGAAAATAGCTTGACCTTTGAGAGCCATGGTGGAAACACACCTCTTTCTTTTTTTATTTTGGCCCATAACTAATTTCTCATGCATTAAGCATATGAATCCCATAGCCCGTGTCAAATAAAAATGTCCAAAAATGAAAAAAATAAACTTAATAAAATTTGCATTAGATTAAGTCATGAGTTCATGCCCTTCATGATCTAATCTCTTAGGGAGTGAGTTTAAGGACTTAGTCTCCTTTCTAAATAAATAATAGCCTAGCTATCTTGGAAAGCATAAGACTTTCCTACATGTATTTAAAATCGTAGGAGGAGTTAGTTGGCGGCCATCCCTAGGCGGTTGTATGTCCAACAATCGGATGGTTTATCCTCTCCTGTGGAGGTAAACCATATACCCATTTTTTGCCCTTAGATTTAGGCTGTGTTTTAGCCATCGCCAAAGCTCCCTAGATTTAGGATCCGAGGTTGTTATTTTCTTTTGCAGGCTACAAGCATAAATTCTTACCACTTAGGCATTTCCATGATCTTGTATTATAGAATTATAAGTCCTAGATTTCTAATAAAAATCTAACTCAAATATATAATCCTCTTTAAATTTTAAAAATATAAAGCCTAACTATAGGATAATTTAGGATATTCACTAGGTTTCCTAGTATCATGAGCATCCCCTATTCATCTCCCTTTGGTTTCAATAATAACTCCCTTCTTTCAATCAATCCCACTTGATTTTTCAAAAATAACTAATTGGTTGATAGACCTATCTTTGAAATCTTTGGAGACAATAATCATTTACCTTAATAGAGAGTATTCTTAAAGAATCTCATTCCATAAGATGCAATTAACTATGGGGGCTTGCCTCCATAGGGAACTTAACTAACCTGGTTTAAAATAAACCCTACTTTACTTTTTCATGTAAAGTAGGAGAAAGATTTTTGGTACATTCGAAGAACCATTGTCCTTAGGAGTCCTCATTAGGTGATTAGGTATATTATAGGATGGTGACTTCTGTCTCTCGAGATAGTACATCATTTCTCAATATCACACCTAATCATCCTAATAAGTACATCTGCGGATCTACGTGGTGTCCCAACATATACAACATAACATTTATTTTTTAAATTCCCCAAGTATTTGAGAAATAAAATACTATAATCCCGAGCATGTCCAAAGAAAGGTTGGAAGATCTCCTCAGCTGTCAAGAAATGCTCCGACAACATTAAGCAAAAGAGTAGATGTACAACTCAACTATTTATACATAATAACTAAACAAAGTTTGTAAGTGCTAATATTAACTTACAAATGCTCGCTCTCTAGGTGCTATAGGATAGTATGTCATGGGCAAATCAGTCGGGACCTTGAGCAAGTAAAGCGATGCCCATGATCTAAAGCATGGCATATAATGATTTACTATTTACTATTTATCTTCATCATTATCACTGATCTAAATAATGTGATTTATTTTGTTAGGCTAGATAGCTATGTGTGCATGATGGTACTAAACCCAATCAGTATCAACTTTCCCACGCCCATCAACTCTCTTAAAATTAGGATCTACTAGCGTTATATCTATATGATAAGTTTCCAAACTAATGAAAAACTCTGTCAAGAAGGTGCCACTCTTTCCTCTTTCAGCTAATTAGAGGGACACGTGATAACCAAATTTTCTAACCCACAAGGCCAATATATGATAAACGATATCTAATTAAATCATCATATAGCTCCCAAATAACCTACACATGAGAGAAGTTAAAAGTCAACATTGGAATTAACATTTATAATAATAGTTTTACAATTTAATTTTTATACTTCACTCTCTAACAGTCCATCAAGCTCATCTCTGTATAGCTTGACATTGCCAACTAGCATCTAGTGCATATATCATTCATTTCATCTAATAATTTAGTATATTATAATCAATCAAACTTTAAAATCATCAGTGTATATTAACTTTTGAAATCAACTTTATGTATATCTTCTGACATGGAAATTAAACATCTATAATAATTATTCTTCTAACAACTTTTTTGAAGTTTTCTCTTAGATGCCTTAAGTAATGACGATGTGTAACCTAAGGGAATATGTCTCTACACCCACGTACTAGGCTGGTGTGTTTATCTAAAATGATGCACAGATGAGTATTTGAAAAAATAACTGGAAGCATTTCATGAATGCAGAGTATGAACCAAAGCCATGACTCATTGGTTTCTAAATCTACAAGAGCAAAAGCTAGTGGGAATAATCCATCATTAACATCAATTCCAACAGCTATGAACATAGTACCTCGATACATTTCAAGCAAAAATGTGGTATCTATTCTAAAAATTGGACAACAGAATTCCCAACCTAAAATTGATGGCTCGGAAGCCCAGAATAATCTCTGAAATCGGTGTGTGGTTGTTGACTGTATCCTATAAACAGATCCTGATAATACATAATAAATAACTTCCATGAATAAACTTAAAGAGCAATAAGAGTCACCCAAAAATCAAAAATTATTTTAATACTTTTATGCCTCGCATCCCATGCTTTAATATAAGAAACTCTAATGTTAAATTTTGCTTCCATTTGCCCAATAATCTCTCTTAGTTTTAAATTTATCTAATTTCTAATCATAGTAATATGAAATAACTAAAGAACCTAGATGTGCACTCATGATGTCTGGAACTCATGATAGTGTTAATGCATGCGTGTGTAGCAACCCAATATTGATATTCTCTAAGCACCTCCTAATTGCTTGCTCCGACTGTAACGCATGTGCCACTGATATGATATAGTGGGATTATTGTGCTATGCGCATATAATTATGAAGTTCTTCTAATTTGAAGTAATTGTTAAGAATTGAACGTTATTGTGTATTGACTAACTAATGACTACAAATTGAAGCTCCTTTTTATTTGAAAAACACATGCCTTTAGAAAGTTCATCTGAATTTTCAATATTATCTAAGAAAATAATGTTATTAAATTGGCCATCAAAAATAACATCTGCATTCTAATCTCTTATGGTTTCACAGATATGGACACAATCATTAGTATAGACCATGTCTTCTTCATGCCCAGAACTTTTCAATGAATTATTCTTAATAAGATCATGACTTGCAATATTATCACTTAAACTAGGTTGTCCAATTAAAAGATCATTCTTGTCATTACTATGTTCAGATGCAGTACTTGATTCACTATTCATTATTTTTTATTCATCATCAAACACACAAGATGGTATAGTGGGTTGCTCATGCAAATTTACATCAATAATCATTGTGGTTATGTGCAATAACTTATAATGTAATAAATACTTTTAGAAAATTAATAACGTTATTGACAAGGAAAATTTCTATAAAAGAAAGACTAATCGTGGTTCCAATTTCTCATAGCTCTGCATCACAGTTGTTGATGGGAATTGCAGTCATGCACATAATATGAAGAAATATTACGTTGCATGACAACAGTGTCGACTATAGATGAAGCACTATAGTAAAGTTTGACTTCTACATAAAGCATCAATGTCTGACGAGAAGCTTCATCAAATACAATATCACATACATGATCATAAGAAATTATTAATGTTATGAATTTCGAGTCGACATGAAAACGATATGTTACATCAACTGTAAATTTTTTTGTATCATTGTGTAGTGAGCTCAAAATTTTCTATTTAAAATCATTCAAGTTTGTTTATCGCCAAATTTTATTATAGGACAATTTCTTCTACCGATATAATTTGGAATATAATGATCATCAACGCACAGTTGCCCATCATAGAATAAGATTAAGGAGATGAACTCTTGACTCATTCTTAAGTATGATTATCAATTATCCTATAAGATTTGATGAAAAAAATGTACATGCTTAAGCACAGATTGTTGTGTGCAAAGTTGAATTGAAAATAAAATTATGTCTAATAATAAGTATTTGGAGCTTAGCAATGCACAAGCATATTTATATGCATTTACTCAACATTCACACCACTTTTGCAATAAAACATCACTTAACAAATCATAAGAACCCTAAACATATGTGAAAACTAAACTATATGTGATTAAGTAATCTTCACTTATGATCCTAAAGTCATATACAAATAGAATAATTATAAAAAAAAGCTAAATCCTCTTAAATCTCAAGAATTTAACTTTTCAATAATTTCTATACTTTACATATATATATATATATATATATATATATATATATATATATATATATATATATATATATATATATATATATATATATATATATATACTTGCAAACCTGACGGAGAATGGGAAGCTTGGGAAAGAGAAGGTGGGGCCGATCAGAGAATGAACAGACTTCTTTTGGGGCTGCTGTGTCAGCTTGAGGATGAGAGGGCGAAGCGGGGAAGAGATGTTGAGACGACCATAGGGGATCATGGGGAAGGAATGTTAGCTCATGGATTCCACTGGCAGGGCCGGTGATGACCACTCGCATGGTCAGGTATGTCAGCTCGCGGGGTCAGGGTGTCGAATCACGAGGGAAGGGATTGTGGTGTTGAGTCGGGAGGGAGGGGAAAAAAGGAGTCGCGATATGGGATCGGGATGACAATTTTATGCCATAAATAAGTTGCTCGTAACGGGCGATTTGCATCACATAAGAGCTGAGTTAGCATCATACGTTAAATGAGCTATTATACTTATTTTTTAAAAAAATTTGACTTAAACAGTTAATTATTATTTAAACAATAATTATTTTAAAAAAAATTATCCTCGAGATATTTCTCTACTTAGATCGGTAACAGACAATAAGTTTAAATTTTTAGTGCAGCATTTATTATTATTTTCTTAATTCATTTATTTAGTTATCAGCCCATGGATTATATTATTTATCCAATTGCAATAAAATTGTAAGCATTGCTGCAACGCGTCCACCGTTGCGGACGCTTTCAGCATACGGTACGGCAATTTATCGTGTCGCTCAGCTGAAGCCCACGGATCAAATATTGTATACATTTGTCTTTACAGGTAGTAATTTCAACTAACTTAGGTCCATTAGATCTGCAGTAATAATCGTTTAAAGTACGACATATTAGCTTTTCTTTTTTAGCTCGAATCTTAAAGCAAATGCAGGGTAGTCGAACCTGGCTGTTAATATTTTTTTTCTCGTTCACGTCGGCATATCTCTGTCTGCCCATTTGAGCCTCCCCGGCATCTCCCCCCGTTTTAAAACTTTCAAATCCCTTTCGACCCGCCGCTCACTCTCTCGCTTCTATTTTATTTTGGCCCTAGAAGGCAAGAAGCCGAAGACGCCGCCTCCTGTTCCTGCTCCCATCGTAGCCGAATTCGATTGAATACCAACGAAACCCTAGCTCAGATATCGGCGATGATTCCCCGGCTTTACTCCATGGACGCTCACACCCGAGCTCAGGACCTCGCCTCTTCCGTTCTCTCATCCTCCTCCCCTCCAGCCATCGCCTCCGCGATCTCTGCCGCGGAGTCCATCCTCTGCAAGCTCTCCGCCGACCAAACCCGTGCCTTCTTTTCCATCGCGTTCCCCGCCATCATCTGCCGACTCTTCGGCTTCGACGAATCTTCTACAAACCTCTCCTCCTCAACCTCCACCGCCTGGATTGACCAGGCCCATCACAATCCTGTCCTAGCTTCCCGCCTGTTCGCTCTTCTTTCTCCCCAGGGCCCTCTCTTCTCCGCTATCTCCTCTGCCGATCGTCATGGCCTCGTCAAGTACGTATTCCCGACGGAGCGGCTCCCGGAGTGGATGAGGTACGCGCTGCAGAGCGAGCGCCATTCCTCGATCCTTTCCGACCTATGCCCCCTCTTTAGAGGGAGGGTCAAGGAGGATCCAATCCAGGGGGCTTTCCAACTACAGCTGAATTCCTTCGAGTACTACATATTTTGGTTTGCGTACTATCCCGTGTGTAGGGGGAATAGTAAGGGTTCGGATGATATTTTGGGGCCGAAGAGCCGGCGGAAGTCGAGGTTGGAGAACTGGACAGCGTCTCTGCCTGCCCTTGTCAACTCCAGCAGGAGGTCTGGTCAGAAGACTGAAGTTAGTTTATACCTCCGACTTCTTTATTCCTATCTGTGTGCCTTTGTGCCCAAGTGCAGTTTGGGTTCTCACCAGCCATACCGCAGCTCCCTTCTGCATTATTCTTCGAGCTGCGACATTTCTGTATTTGAGCAGGCTGAGATCCTGGTCTATGCCTTGATTCATTTTTGGTTAGTGGACAATGATTTTTCACCCTTGCCTTTGAATGTTTCCCGGTCATTTGGCATCTCTTTCCAGCATAGAGCATTCATAGTAGAGGCACCTCCGACAGCTGGATTGGGTGAAGTGGTGAAGCTGTTTGTAAAGTACCTCAGTTCTTACTTAGTTGTTCGTGCTGAAGGAGGTAATCAGAAGGTTCTGGGGTTGGTTGGTGCTTCTTCCATGATGCCCATGCTTTCTTTAGAGAGCACTGCTTGTTCCTGGAACTCAGCGGTACAGAGGCCCTTGTACAGATTTCTCTTGAGGACTTTTCTTTTCTGTCCCATTGGGGCATCTATAAAGAATGTGGACCAGGTTTTGTCTATGTGGGTAACGTATATGGTTCCTTGGAAAACTAATCCTGAAGATTTTGTTGAGTTTGAGCAGCCAAAAGAGTACAAATTGGAGAGTTCAACAAAGGAACTGAATCATGGGAAAATCGAAGGAGAAAATGAAAGATCCCACCCACCAACTATGTACACATCCTTTTGGGAGGGCTATGTAGCTTCTAATTATCTTTTCTACAGCTCATTGTTTGTGCATTTTCTTGGCTTTGCACACAAGTTTCTTCATACTAATGTTGAGACTGTAGTTGAGATGGTGTCGAAGGTTTGTCTTGTACTCAATCTTAGTTTAAATTTAT
Organism: Cymbidium sinense; assembly: GCA_021442155.1. NCBI lineage: Eukaryota > Viridiplantae > Streptophyta > Magnoliopsida > Asparagales > Orchidaceae > Cymbidium > Cymbidium sinense. The sequence goes on from CM038223.1 coordinate 29,396,008, forward strand.
ATTTTTACTTAAATTTAATTTGCAGCTTTTTTTGCTATCTCGCATTTTTTTGTGAAATATTTCTTGCAAGAAGCTTATCATGTCATTGTCTACCTAAAACCAAACTATTGTCCAAGTTTCCTGCAACCTTTTAAGGAATCATGAGAATTAATTGATTTTTTATGCCAGCTTTTTATAGTTGAATATGATTGGGAAGTTGTGGCATTAAATATCATACCCAATATATTTGAAAGTTATAATTTAATTATGGTTGATATGCATGAAAGGTATATTTTCAAAAAAAATATTTATAGTTTATTTATTGACTTATTAATTGTTTTCGATGTATTCGTAAATAATGTTTTTTGAAAACTTAAAGATGTAGTGAGTTGAGTTAGCTTGAGCTTAACTCATTAACAAGTTGACGAGTTCTATTTCTTGAGCCATAAGCTCTAGCTCAGCTCAAATTATAGTTGATATATTAAACGAGCTTGGCTTCAAGCTTGATATTGTTCAATTCATTGGCTCACAAGTTGATACAACAACAACAACAACAACAACAAGCCTTAATCCCACTAGGGTTAATTTTATAAATCCTTCTCCTTGTGTCCATTATGTCAAATTCTCATTTAAATCAAGTATACTAAGATCATTTTTATACATCTTAACCAAGTCTTTTTGGGTCCACCTAGCTTTCTTAACATAAAGGCAAATCTAATGCATCCACTCTCTAATCAGGGCCATGGACGTGACTTTATGTGGCCAAACCCAAGGCGACTCACTGTCTTCTATCATTTGGAGCTACTCCAACTTTTTTCCCAAATATACTCATTTTGCATTCTATCTCAGAGTAAAGCCACTCATCCACTAAGCATCCTCATCTCGTAACACTTACTTAGTCTTATGCTTTCTTTTATTGGCCCGTTAAATAGTCATTCTTGGTCTTACCACCATCTTATAAAATTTTCCTTAAGTTTAAGTGGAACTTTTTTTATCACATAATAGGCGGCATTCCTCTACTTCAACCATCCAACTTGAATTCTACTAATAACATCTCCATCTATTTCACCATCATTTTGAACAATAGAGCCTAAATATCTAAAAGCTCACTCTTATTAATGACTTGTTCACAATGTCACAACACTTCTAGAACTTCTACAACTAAAATTACACTCCATATATTGGTTTAGATCTAACTTAAGCGAAAACCTTTAGACTCTACAGTTGACCTCCATAATTCTAGTTTTTGTTGGATTCCCTCTCTAGTCTTATCAAGAAGAATGTCATCGACGAAAACATACACTAAGGTACATCTTCTTGTAAATGCTAGTAACATCCATAACTAAAGTAAAAGATAAGGGCTTAAAGCTAATCCTTGATGTAATCCAATGAAATAGGAAAATATTTTGTCAATCCTCCTTGTGTTTGGACACAATGGGTTCAGTATACATATCCTTAATGACTTGAATATAACCAATTTTAACTCCTTTTTGTTCTAGAACTTTCCAAAGAACATCTCTTGAAACTTTATCATAAGCTTTCCCTAAATCAATAAATATCATATATAGCTCCTCCTTACTTTCTCTATGCTTCTCCATCTTAACAAATGTATTGCATCCATAGTAGATCTACGGCATGAAACCAAGCGATTGTGAAACTTACGTATCACATAATAACTTATGCTCAATTACTCTCTCCCATAATGTATGGCACATTAATTTAATTCTCATAATTTGCACACTCTTGTGCATCACCTTTATTCTTAAATATAGAACTAACAAACTCTTTTCTACTCATCGACATCTTTTAGTTTTAAAATGACATTAAAAGATTTGTAAGAAATTCCTAGATCTCTAAACATTTCACACTTATATTGGAATATTATCAGATCCTCTTTTTTTTCATTTCTTTAAAGTTTCAACCTTGTTCTTAATCTGACGATAAAATGAAATTCTCTATTTTTTTTGTTTAGTATTAAGGTTCTTAAAATCAATCTTTTCAAATCCTTCATTGAAAAGTTTATCAAAATACCTCATCCACTATTTTCAATATCCTTTTCTAAAAAAAGTATTTTATTATTTTCATCCTTAATACCTCACTTGGTATATGCTCTTTACTATCTCTTTGGTTGATTAACACATATATCTTTCAGCTTCTTATCTATTGTATAAATCATAAAAAATTTAAATTTTTTTTCGTCATATATCGCTTTCTTAGAATCTTTCTGTTCTTTTATATCTTTTCCCAATTCTCAAGTTTTACATCTAAACTAATTTTATATGATATTTCTTATTTTTTTTATCTTTTTCTTGTGACTTTGACCTACCATTATTAAATTAAGAACTTTTCTTGATTTTTCAAATCTTTAAGAACTTTAATTTCTTATTTTTTCATAATATTACCATTCATCTCAAGTCTTTTGTCTCTCTTAAAATATTTTATTTGTGTTCTTTAAGTGTATCTAATTAGGAACAATAATTTAGTTTATTTTTTTCTCTTACAACTTTTCATCTTAAAATCTAAAAACAATCGATGTTGGGTCTTAAATTTTCACTTGGAATGGCCTTGATCTTTCTGATCTAAATGATATATTTTTCTTATCAGAAAATAATCAATCAGTATTTTCTTAGATCCATTTTATAAGTAATAATATGTTCTCTCTTTTCTTAAATAAAGTGTTGTTATTCTAATCGTATTTAAGAAAAAAACAATATAGTCTTTACGTTCTTCGTTAATTCAGAATCCATGCTTACTGAATATTTTTAAATTCTTCTACCACTCTGTCATTAAATTCTCCTCCAATAAATATTTTTTCTTGAGAGGTATCTTTTGTATTAATTCTCTAATTCGTTCCAAAATTTTTCTTTAAACTACCTCCAAACCTACTTGAGGGATAACATTGATAATCTTAGTATCTAATCTTTAAAGTATAATTCTATCTCCACATCTATTAATATTTATAACATTATCCTTCTTTTATCTATAATCACCTTTATTATTTGTTGACTTTAGAATCTAAAGTTTAAAACCTAAAATATCTCTTGGCCTTCTCCCCATTTAGTTTCTTGAACACATAAAATATTTATCTTTCTAACCATAATATTTATTAATTCTATTAATTTACTTGTAAGGAATATATTCCAGATCTAACCTAATTCTAGTTTCATGGATTAGCTCTTTGCTCATCCATAATGTGGGAACCTTGCTTATTTAACGCGGGTCCGTCGATGACTTATTTTCACGTATTCAAGCCAGTATAAACTCCGCCCTAACGTCTTTCAATGATTTAAAGATTCATGTCATGATTATTTCGACAAGTTTCTGTTGTCACTACTAGCAACCCTCCACTTTTCACATCCGGACTTGGGACCGACAATGGTAGTGTTTCACAAGTTGATAGATTGGGTTAAATTGTTAAATCAAGTGTTTTTGAGTTTGTAGGTCTCATGAACTCTTCTTCTTTGTTAAATATCACTAGTCCCATCAATGCCTTCTATCGTGACCTTGCTATCTTGCCGTTGAAGCTTTCTCTAATGAACTCTTGTCGTGACGTCCTTGCTACTCACTGACTACCTTCTTCATTTAGCTCTGCAACTTTCTTATCATCGGTGTCTTCACCAACAAGCTCCAATTGACACTTCTTCCATTAATACTTCTCTAGCAAACTACTATCATGACATCCTCTCTTCTTTGTCGTCGAGAGTTTCACAAATTTTGCGGAGGAACTTGAGCTCATAAGTCGAGCTCAAGCCTTCAATTTTTATGAGTCAAGCTTAAGCTCAATATATATGCTGAAGCCTCAAGAATTCTGGGGAGAAAATTGAACTAACTAGTCGTGCTTTCTAATGTAGATACATATTTAGAAGACATCCTAATAATCTTTCACGTGAGCATTTATATAGAGGTTCCATTATAGTGACAACTAAGGCTACCTAAAAATCTCAACATTTTGAACTTGCTTGAAATGGCTAAAAAATTGACTCGACTAGATTTTAAACTTCACATCAAACTCAAATTTGATTTTGAGATTTCTCTAACTTACTCAAATATAGTTTAGTCAACTGGAAATATATATTTTTACAAGTTTTATAGTTTTTATAACATAATATGCATTTGATAGTTCATTTTTTTAAATAACATGCTAATATGTATGTATGTATGTATATATATGTATATATATATATATATATATATATATATATATATATATATATATATATATATATATATATATATATATATTTGAGAAAAAAAGGCATCCACTTAATAGGTGACTTGTTCATGATCCTCACATGGGGATTGTCAGCCTCCTCTACTTTTTATTTTGAGTTTTAAATAAAAAATATTTTAGTGAAGTTATCTTTAGATAATAATAAATACAAATTATTTTTAAAATTAATCAATTATATTAATTTCTTACATGGATTTCTAGTTTGGTAGTGAAATTTCCATTTTATTGTGACTTATTAATATGTGTGTATCTATCTGTATATATATATATATATATATATATATATATATATATATATATATATATATATATATATATATATATATATATATATTCAGTTTATAAAATCGATTGGATGGAAATATATAGTTTTTTTTGATGATTTCAAATAAGTACAAAAAAAATATTAAAATTTTGAGAGAGACCCATTTCATATTAGAACTCCCTTATAAATTAATTTTTATTAACTTAAATGGTTGATCTAGACCCTTGATTTCATATTGATATGCATGCTCATATAGCTTATACTAGTTAGGCGGCTAACACTAACATTTATTGAAATGAAATATCTTATTTCTAAGTATGGAAAGGGTGAAGATGAAAAATTATATCAAAAGCTTGTCATTACAAAAATTATTATTAGAAGTGAAACATGACTCAAAATATCAAGATGATTTGTAAATTGTTGTGCTTATTAATAATTTCATGTTTGAAAGTATTTGCTATCTTTTATGCTAGAAATTTAATGCAAAGACTTCATTCATGAAAATTTCACCACTACAAAGTATTATAAACATGGCATCACATTAAAATTTAGATTATGCCAACACAATCAATACATTGAAACAATGAAATAAGTTTGAGTCGAGGGTATGCATTTGGTTGGTTTATGCAATTTAGAAGACAAATTTGGAAAACCAAAATGTTGACTAATCGACCAAATAGATTATAGAATTGAACCAAATCGAACAATAATTTTGTTTAGTTATTTTAGTTTGGGTTTGGCTAAACCAAAAATTAGCTATATCTAAAAACTATTGTAGTGCATAATTGATGAGAAATAAGCATATAATTAGAAAAACAATTGCTTATTTGTACGTACCACTAAAAATATGTTTAAAATCAATTGATTACTTAAATGATGTATTGAAGTTACTTAATCCATATTACATGCAATTTAACATGCAATATACTTTTGATAATCATATAAAATATAAAATTAAATCAAATTGGTTACTAGGTTTTAATTTATTAATATTTTTTAATATTTTTTATTGGTTTATTCAAAATTTTAATTCTAAAATGATACCAAAACCAAAAATCAAATATATTTCACTAATCAAAATCAATACTTAAACCATTAATTTTAAAAACAAATCAAATTGTCCAAAAAATATTGGATCGGTTTAGTTTTTCGATTATAACTAAATAATGTGCATCCCTTTGCTAGATTAAAAATATGCTTGTTCATTAAACAACCATAATGATCATAAATTATCATAGAAAAGACAGTAATGTTGTCATTCTCATTTCGAAACAAGTAAGAATGTCATAAAAATTTTTTTTTTTTTTTTTTGAAAAACAAACTCACACTGATTTTCTTTTTGGAAGGGGGTGAGGCAACCCTAAAGCTAATTATCGAATCTAGCATGCCGTGTTAAAAAAACTCTTGTGTAACACTAGTATAATATTTATATTTATGTGTTTATTTTAATAAAATCAATTTTAAATGAACTCAAATTGATTCCAATTTGCTAAGTTGTTTCTTCAACGAATCAAGTTGTCCAGAAAATATTGCATTGGTTTAGTTTGTCGGTTATAACTAAGTAATGTGCATCCCTCTGCTAGGAAAAAAAATGCTTGGTCATTAAACAACCATAATGATCACAAATTATCATAGAAAAGACAGTAATGTTGTCATTCTCATTTTGAAACAACAAGTAAGAATGTCATAATTTTTTTTTTTTGTTGTTGAAAAACAAACTTACACTGAATTTTTTTTTTTTTTGGGAAGAGGGTAAGGCAACCCTAAAGCTAATTATCAAATCTAGCATGTCGTTTTAAAAAAACTCTTATGTAGCACTAGTATAATATGTATATTTATGTGTTTATTTTAATAAAGTCAATTTTAAATCAACTCAAATTGATTCCAATTTGCTAAGTTGTTTATTTTGTTATTTATTTGAGTTGAGCTTAACTCACTTGAACTTGACTCAATTTGCTCCTAGTAGTAATGCAAACTATAGCATGGCATCCAAACTTATTGCTTATTCAGGATATTTGCTGATTGGGTTTGAGGAAGATTCAGAACATGGAATAGATGGTAAGGGACACATATTGACGAGTTGCATTGTCGTTCAAAATGATCAAGTTTAGATCATTTAACAAGAAGTTTGGTATTTTATTAGTCTTTATTTTTTTAATATTTTAGATGGAATTTCTAAGGAGCTATTTGATTTGTTGAAAAAAAATATAGAGTAGAAAAAATATAGTGTAAAAGGAATGTAGTGTATTTAAATATTTTAGAGTTATCTAGTTTATTGTAAAATAAATATAGGAGATTATTTTTTGTGATTTGTTTGAAGTAAAACAAATTCAATGTAAAACTCGGCAATAATGGCAAGATAGGAGGTTATTTTTTGTGTTTTGTTTGAAATAAAATAAATTCAGTGTAATGCTCGGCAACAGTGGCAGGTAGTGAGCAATCGACAAGCAATGGCGGTGGTTGGCCAATGGTAACAAGCATTAGTGGGGGTGGGTTATGACACTTAATGGTGGAGGATTTGTAATTATTTAGAAATTGTCCAATTTAGTCAATTTTTAGATACATCAAAAAGGAACTAGAGAGTTAATTCTTAGTTAATTACATTGTATTTGAAATGCAGCCAACCTAGCAACTATAGTTTCAAAATGCATGTGTTTGCTTTACATTATACTAGTAATGTTGCAGACCAATTAACCCCTAGATAAAATCATGATGTTTATGTTATAATAAATCAATCATAAATTTAGTTGAACATATAATTTGAGATGTTCTAAATAAAATTGAAGTCATTTTGGAATGTGTAGGGAAATGCCCTTTGTTTCATTAGTGTAGTCATCATTATTTTGAAGGGGAAACATAAAGGCTATAACTCATTCTAACAATGCAACATTGAATAATTAGGCTCATCACTATGCATATCTTCTTATTTTCTAATGATAAGCCAAATGCCTCCAAACTTTTAAAATGAGGTAGTGGTAGTAGATTTTTTGGAGACTTAAAGGTAAATTTTATAAAACCACAAGTAGGCCAACGATGCTATATAAATTCAAGTGTTGTGTAGTTGAAAAGAAGCTGATATCTAAGAAAATTGAGAATGTTAAGTTGAAGGTGTGGCAAAATTAAAAAGGATAATTTAAAGAATGATTATTTAAAAAAATCTTTGCAGTAATTTCTTTTGAAGATATTTTAATTGAAAGTAGTCTTATTTGGTATCGACATACCATACAAATTTAAAAGAATACGTAGTTGCTAGATGTGTAGATAAAATTAGTGTTTGAGAATTAGAAAAAAAGTGTTGTTGACGACAGAGTTAAGATTACCCTGTTAAACGTTGTTTACTGATTTGTGAAGAATAGGTCCTTAACACTTAATGCAACACTAGTAATAATAAATTACAAATGAGAATTCAGGAAGCAACCTCAAATAGTTGGGATAAAGTTAATAATGATGATCATAATGACGCTGATAGTGGATCTAGGTCAAGACACCTTTTAAAGTATTACCAAACACCATCTTGATGTTCATAATTTCGTCCAAAAAGCCCTTGGTTTCTATCAAGTAGAGGCGTTCTTAGTTTGATTTAATTGGGTTGTCTGGCTGTACTTTTTTTTTTCCGCTCAGGCAACTGTTCATTATACAAACTATTATTGCAGGTAGACCAAACTATCATCATTATTGTTTTGTTTTGATCCTCATTGAACATAACTTGATATTCAATACTTCCATGCATGCATCCAAGCATATACTTACATAAAAATGTAAATATAGATGAAATAAAAGTATATATTAATATTATGATTGTTAATTTCACCAATTTCTATAATCGGGCAAAATCTGGTAATGTGGAATTTTCCAAATGTCACTTTGGCAAAACAAAACTCTGAAAGTATAAACTAGAGTGAAGGGATTGAAGAAGATTGATTCAGAGTGATATGTAGTGTTTTTTTTTAACACTATCATTGCCGGTCCCAAGTCCGGATGTGAAAAGTGGAGGGTTGCGTTAGGTAGTCGACATCCAACATAAAACTTATCAAAATAATCATGACATGAATCCTTTAAATCATTGTGTTAATCGTCCAGGCGGAAGCGGCAGTATAAATCTGATGAAAATGTGTTAGGCCGTTGCATGTGCGCGATGTTAAATAAGCAAGGTTAGCACATTATGAGCGGATCAGCAAAGAGGTTAGTCCATGAAACTAGAATTAGGTTAGGATCTTGGAATATAGGTACTTATAGGTAAATTAATGGAATTAATAGATATTATTATGGTTCATAGAAAGATAAATATTTTATGTGTTCAAGAAACTAAATGGGTTGGGGAGAAGGATAAATTGATAGTTTAGGTTTTAAACTTTGGTATTAGTAAAAGTCGAACTAGAAATGGTGTAGGTGTGATTATAGATAAAAGGATAATAATGTTATAAATATTAATAGATGTGGATAGAATTATAACTTTAAAGATTGTTGATCTTAAGATTATGATGTTATAGTATGCTCCTCAAGTAGGTTTGGAGGTAAGCGCAAAAGAAAATTTTTGGAATGAATTAGAGGAATTAATACAAAGATCTCTCTTGAAGAAAAGTATTTATTGGAGGAGATTTAAATGGCATGTTGGTAGAGTGGTAGAAGATTTTAAAAGCATTCATGGTTATGGATTTGGAGTGACTAATGAAGAAGGTAGGATTATATTAGCTTTACTTTATTTGTAGTTCTTAACACTTTATTGAAAGAGATGAAATATTATTACTTATAAAATGGATCTAGTAATACAAATTGATTATTTTACGATAAGATAAATAGATCGTTTAGATTGTAAAGAGTGTAAGGTTAATTCCAGTGAAAATCTAACCAACATCGATTGTTAGTTTTAGATTTTAAGATGAAAGGTTGTAAAGGAAAAATAAATCAAATTATTGTCACAATTAGATGAGGGACTTAAAACATGAAAAAAATATTTTTAAAAGCTGAGATTAGAATTTGGGATATTTATGAGGAATAATATTATGTGGGAAAAATATAGTGAAATTAAGCAAGTTCTTAAAGATGTCTTGGAGAATCAAAGAAAACTAGTTTAATAAGAATAGTTGGTGGTGGAGTCGAGTGTGCGAAAAGATAAAATAAAATTGTTATAAAACTTTATATCGAAGGTGAAAGATGTATGTATAAGTTAGAAAGAGATGGGAGAAGTAAGATATAGTTAGTGAGGTGTATTAAGGATGAAAATAATAAAATGCTTTTTTAGAAAATGATATTGAAAATAGGTGGATGAGGTACTTTGATAAACTTTTCAATGAAGGATCATCTGATTGATTTTAGCAACCTTAATACCTAAATAAAATTAGAGAACTTCATTTTTTATCATATTAGTAAATATCGAAGTTAGTGAAGCTTTAAAGAAAATGAAATGTGCAAAAAGTAGGACGGATAATATTCCAATAGAAGTGTGGAAATGTTTAGGAGATCAAGAAATTTCTTGGCTACAAATCTTTTAATGTCATTTTAAAGACTAAAAAGATGTCAGATGAGTGGAGAAAGAGTTTGTTGGTTCCTATATTTAAGAATAAAGGTGATACACAAGAGTGTGCAAATTATAGAGAAATTAAGTTAATGTGTCATACATTAAAATTATGGGAGAGAGTAATTGAGCATAGGTTACGATGTGATACAGAAGTTTCTCATAATCAGTTTGGTTTCATGCCAGGTAAATCTACTATGGATACATTTGTTAAGGGTTTAATGGAGAAGCATAGAAAGGAAGGAGGATCTACATATGATATTTATTGATTTAGAAAGCTTATGATAAAGTTTCAAGAGATGTTCTTTGGAGAGTTCTAGAGCGAAAGGAATTAATATTGGTTATATTCAAGTCATTAAGGATATGTATACTACATTACTTGTGTCCAAACACAAGGAGGGTTGACAAAATATTTTTTTATTTCAGTTGGATTACATCAAGGATCAACTTTAAGCCCTCATCTTTTACTTTAGTTATGGATGTTCTTACTAGGCATTTACAAGAAGATGTACCTTGGTGTATGCTTTTCTTGATGACATTCTTCTTGTTGATAAGACTAGAGGGAGTCCAATGAAACTTGAATTATGGAGGTCAACTTAGAGTCTAAAGGTTTCCATTTAAGTAGATCTAAATATGGAGTGTAATTTTAGTTGTAGAAGTTAGTGGTAGTGTTGTGATATTAGGTGAACAAGTCATTAATTAGAGTGAGCGTTTTAGATATTTAGGCTCTATTGTTCAAAATGATGGTGAAATAGATGGAGATGTTATTAGTAGAATTCAAGTTGGATGGTTGAAGTGGAGGAATGCATATAGCCTATTATGTGATAGAAAAGTTCCCCACTTAAACTTAAGGGAAAATTTTATAAGATGGTGGTAAGATCTGCAATGACTTATAGTGCAGAATGTTGGCCAATAAAAGAGAAGCATAAGACTAAGTTAAGTGTTACAGAGATGAGGATGCTTAGGTGGATGAGTGGCTTTACTCTTAGAGATAGAATGCAAAATGAGTATATTCGGGAAAAAGTTGGAGTAGCTCCAATGGTATAAATAAGATTAGGGAGAGTCGCCTTAGATGGTTTGGCCACATAAAGCGTCGGCCGTTCGATGATCCGATTAGGAGAGTAGATGCATTAGATTTGCCTTATGTTAAGAAAGGTAGATGTAGACCTAAAAAGACTTGGTTAAGATGTATAAAAATGATCTTAGTATACTTGATTTAAATGAGAATTTGACACATAATAGGACACAATGGAGACGAAGGATTCATGTAGCTGACCCCACCTAGTGGGATTAAGGTTTGTTGTTGTTGTTGTTGTTGTTGTTGTTGTTGTTGTTGTTGTACGACCATAGTTTTCAACGCCTCAGGTTATTTGTCATTTCTGCTTTTATGGCCACATTTTTTATGCAAACATGTCCATACTATTCATGTGAGCCTTTTTGTTTTCAGCTTGGAGGAATATGGTTTATGCTTGTGTTTTTGGTTAAATTACGTAGTCAGCATGCTGCATACTAGGTTTCTTCTTTGTTTTTTTTGTTTGTGTGGTGTTGATGTGTTGCATGCATTTAATTTTCTATCCTTTATGACTGTAGTTGATGGCTATAAACTTGTTTTTCTTGCTATGATATTTGTTCTTTATGTTTCCAGGACAACTTATCCTGCTGAAAGCATTGGTTTTATATGTTATACTTGTAGTTTGTCTAACTATACTTGTTAGTTCTTTGACATAAATAATATTTTTTTTCTTCCTTTTGGTTTAGTAGAAGCTAGGAATATGAATGTCATCTTCTCTGTGAGTATTTTTTTTATGGGTTATAGCAATTGAGAACTGTTGAATTTCTTTTTAAAATTTATTTAATATTTTAATCCCCTATGATTTTACTCTTTTAATTTCTATCTCATATTAGGAGGTTTTCTTAAATGATAAAACCTTTGAGTCATTGTTTATGTCCTTTCACTTGTTAATTCATTCTGCATCTAATTAGAAAATATGCTGAACATTACCTAAGCTAAAAGCTAAAAGAACTTCATGTCATATTCTAGGCTTAGAATTGCTTCCAGAGTAGCTATGTTATATTTATCATTATCTGAGTGTTTGGTGATGATGACATTATTAATATTCAAGTTGACTATATGGTAGAAATGACACCTTTAAGTTAAATTTTGTCAAAGTAAGAAAGATAGATCTTAATTTGGTGATATTAGAAAGATTGTTAGAGTAACACTAATTAAAAATTAGGTGGTCAAAATTAGACTTGGGCGATTTTGTTATAGCAATGGAGAGTAGAAGAGATATCAATAAGAATGATGAATAAAATTAATTTGAAAAGAATAAGGAAAATGTGGCGTAAGGTTGTATGGTTGAAATTTGTGTAAAATTAGCACTTCATTGCTATAGAAATATATGCAGAGAGAATTATATGCAGAGTTATAAATTTGACTCCAAATAATTGGAATAGATTCAATAATGAATGATGATGATCATCAAAATTTTCTTGTTAACTTAGCATCCAAGACTGTGTTATGAAATTTAAAGTAGCAATAGTCCTGCAAGGGCGTTGGTCACATGTAGTTCTTAATGTTATTTTTATCTCTCTGTCCTATGCTACTAATTATTAGAATAAAAAATAATCATAATAGTCTGGCTAATTGTCCTAAATTTTATTTTCCTTTTGCAACCATGAACTACAGGTATATGCGAGTTAACCTAACTTATGAGCCGACTTGAGCTCGGCTTGATAGATTGTTCGTGAGCAACGATGAGCTAACAAGTCGAGTTTAAGCTAGCTCCAAGTCAACTCATTAGCTTGAAAGCTAGCTCATTTAATAAATATTAATATAAAATATACTTCAAATATAAAAATCATCTCATTTTCTTATATCAAGTAATTTTTTTAATATTTTTCTTCTAATTTTTAAATTTTTTATTATTTTTATTATAGCAATTACTTGAATTTAAATTATTTTATATTTTTCATACTAAATGAGTCGGCTTTTGTCTACTTGAACTCGTAGAATAAAGCTCGAGTTCAAGTGCAAACTCGATTAATTAGCTCAAGCTAAGAGTGATTTGGGCTCATCTTGACTTATTTATACCCCTTCCATGAGTATATATTTGGTTTAATTAAATTTGATCTGCTAATAGTGTTTAAGTACGCTTGGGTTGACATGATTTTGTTGATCTACATTTTTAGATAAAATCTACAAAAGTTCATTTTTTGTAGTTTGAAAAACCTATTGATATCATTTTTTTGATTTTCTGTCTTGCTATGTTGCAATTAATAATACAAAATAATAGATAGTTTAAGCCCTACTACATATGAAAAGATTATTCTTTTTTATCTAGATTATCATTTGAGCAAAAATAGTGTATTTGTTTTATACAGTAAATGCTTTGTGTTTGCCTTGTTGAAATTTGTAAAAAAATTATTAAGTTGTTAACAAGATGAAATGATTAAGAGAAATTGAAAATATATCAGAAGACATGTTTTACACTATGGTTCTATGCATTAGTATTTTTATTAATATTTGATGGCTTGTTGGCTAGTAGATTCAATAAATACAATGAAGTGGAATGCTTAAACATGGAAGTCCCTTTTGATGTAATAATTGGAGCTTGGCTAGGAACTCCATAGTTAAATGCGCTCATGTTGGAGCACTATTAGGATGAATAACCTCTTTAGGAAGTTGAACCAAGATGAGGTTTGTTAGATCAAAATAGACAATTTTGATGGTTTAGGGCCTGAGTTATTATAATAAATGATATGAAGAGCAATTCATCAAATAGAATATGGGAGTTAAAAATCATAGAAGACAAATAGTTCTCCATGGGAGATATCCCTTGAATGTCTTTTGGATAAATTGTTATGTAATGAGAGCTACTTCATGAACTATATTTGTAATCTATTTTGTCTGGTGATTTATTTTAGGTTATATGTAGGGCTAATGACTAGCATATCAGTTCCTTAATTAAGGGGGTTGTAAAATCTTATAAATTTAATAACATGAAATTGTTAAACATTGAGGCGCCTTGATAGATGGGGTTTTATAAGAACTCTAAAGTGTTCTTGTCTATCAGAACAAAGCTAACAACATTTTGATGATCAGATTTCTCAATTTACATGTATTAATTGTAGTATTCAGTTATACTAAATCTACATCATGTTATACACATTATTTTAGCCATTTGAATGTTTGCATGTGCATATATATTCTTTGTTAAAATATGTGTTTGGGTTTGTGGCATCAAATCTTATATGTACGGTTGCCACTCTCTTGATCATTGCTGAGCTTTGAAATACATGTGTATATTAATAGGTAAATATGGCTTGTTGAAAGTTGTGTTCCAACTTGTATAGAATGCAAAGTAGCAATGCAACAAGTGCTACTTGAAACACAAAAACATATGGAAAGGAATAAATGAAGGAAAATATATGTTCCTATGCTTTACTTAATTGAAAAAAGAAATACATTTTTTATACTTGCCAATATACAGGACAGGGGAGAAAATAGACAAACTAGATGGTGATAGTGGCATGAATATGAATAAAATGCTATTTTTAATGCATAAGCCTTAACACTGAAGTGCAAAAGTGAATAAATACCTGTTTCTTAAGCATTTGTTTTCCTCATGTTAATTGACTAGCTGATAGCATTGTATGTATTCTATTGAATTGTTATTTTATGTAGTTTTTTGTTTGATTTCTGTGATATATTTGAAAAAGTTGTTTAGCTCTATTCAATCTTTTCTTGATTAATAAATCTTCTTTTTTTTTTATAATTTTTTGCATTTGATCTATCGAATAACTCTTTTAACTTCGTAATTCTACCCAAGGCATTCCCCAAAAATAGATGATTCCATCAAGACTTTATTTGTGTTATGGTTGAGCTACCCTTTTTTTGTTGATTGTTATTCATGTGTTGGTTTTTCTTTCTTGTACTCATTTTTTTAGTTTTCTCGACATCCAAGTGGTTTTTGTTTGTGTAATCTTTGTAAAATTTTTTAAGCAATTACTTCAGTTTGGTTTATTTCTCTTGTTATTTCATTTCTTAAAAACATTTAAAGACACGTGCTCTGAAAAATATGAAGGTATATGATTCATCATAAATAAGCTAGCTTCTTTCCGTACCTGCTAATTATTTCAGAAAATCAGGTTTGATGTTAATCTCAGTTTTTGTATTTACCTTACACTATGGTTCTCAAAATCTTAAATATTTCTCCCCTAATTATTATACTGTAATATGCACATTAATATAGTTACAACTGCATTATGTTTGATTTTGGTCCATTATTAATGATTATTCATGTGTTTTTCTTGTGGGTGATACGGATTGCTTGCCTCTTTTTTTTTATATTAAGTTTGTTGATTTCAACAAATGCTGTCATCATCTGAATATTACTTACGCATTTAATTTTAATGGCAGTTTTTTTCTCCCATCTCATGGTAGTCGTACTGCCTCAGTTAAAGGCAATAATTGATTATTTTACATTTATATTATTAGCTATAATTTCTTTGATCCAACATTATTCGAGTTACAACAATTAAAACATTATATATTTGATTGACAAGAGTTTCAGCTGACCTAAAGTATGTTTTATTGTTTACCTAAATTTTTTCAGTTTCATTCTTTATATTTATCGTCTTTGAATTCCTTTGTCTTGGTAAAGATTCATGTATTTTTGTGCATTTCTTTGAGAACATTTTCATATGATTAATAGTGTTCTTTAACATTTTATTGTTTCTTGTATCTCGTCTGACTTGTATTAATAGACTTGTTCCTTTATTGCTTAGGTGATGAGATAATTCCTGCCATCAGCCATGACTTTGTGACTTGTTTGAGTTAAATACTTGTCTGACTAATTCCTGTACTCAAAATTTTTTAAATTCAACACTATACCGATGATAGATAATCACATAAATAGATCTTGACTTTTACTATTATAACCGTTCCATCTTAAGTATATTGATTTGTTATATAAAAGAATGAATATATAACCCGGGATGTAATTTCTAAGTTAAGATTGAATGAAAGAAAATGGTGCCTCAGGAATTTTGTGTGATTTGAGGATATCATAACGGCATATAGAAAAATAGTTTAAATTGCAATTAGGACGGTGATGTTATATGGAACATATTATGGGCTATAAAAATTATAGATATCTTAGTTGTGTGAATGGAATAATAAGAATATTTATATAAACGTGTGCAAAATGAGGAAAGGTAAGTTAAGGGATGATTATAACAAGGAAAAGTTGGAGTGACATTTTTTTGAAGATAGGATGACTATTTTTTTTTTTGAAGATAGGATAACTAAAATTAGGTTTAAGTGGTTTGAAGATGTACAATGAAAGGGTGAAAATATGCTCTTAAATTAGTTGATAAAAGTAGCATCTAAAGAACATGAGATAAAAGGGTTTGACCTAAGGATTCATGGATAAAATTTATTCAAAATAATTTGCGAAGAGTATGTTACCTCAGAACACTCTAACATAAACATATATAAATGAGAATTCATAATGTCGACTCCAAATGTAGTTGAAATATAGCTAATATTGATAGTGTGAAATTAATGTTACCGGGAAACTTAATTTTTTTCTGTGATCATCTCTCCTTATTATTGTTTGGTGAAGATGCAATGAATTTACCATTAGAGAATATTCATTGACCATCCTCTTTGGATTCATTTCTGATTACCTAAATTGTAAACTGAACTGTACTGCTAGGCAGCTCTAATATTGGCCTGCTTTGCAGGTTTTAAACATTTTGAGTTCGTCCAAGGAGCTGATAGACCTTCTTCGGAAAATTGATACTGCATATCATTCAAAGCAATCTGGGCTTTATTCACTTACTAATGTGGATAAATATGTTCCATCCATTCGCCAACAGCTGAAGGTAATAGTCCATCCTCCTTCCATTCTTTTTTATTGAGAAAATATGGATGTATGAAGGCGAGGCTGGATTTTTATTTTTATTTTTTGTGCTTTAGATGATTGTATCATGGAAGATATAATGAGTTGGCTAGTTTATGGAGGTTTTATCTTGATTGAGGAAATAATTCAATGTTCAATGGCCAAATCCTTTTTCTCTCTCTAGTTTTTGGTATTATGATGCTTTAGAATGTATACTGAGCTTCTTTGCTCATTTTTCTCTGTCCAGGATTGGGAGGATGGTCTATGTGAGAGTGGCACAGATGGATCGTTCTTACATGAAAACTGGAACCAAGATCTCAAACTTTTTAATGACGAGGAAGATGGGGCTCTTAAATTACTTCAGGTATTTCTTATATCAATAGCATTCTAATGCACAAATATGAATAAAGCATGGGCATGCAATGTGCACAAGATGCAACAAGTTATGAAAAATTACATGGCATTTGCAATATGTGCATATCTATTAATAAAGATAAAAGATATCATTTCTTCACAATTATGTAGACTTTTAAGTTAAATGTTGGCATAGAACCAAAATCATTTTCTGATCATGCTTTATGATTGGAAGATTTACATGCATTCCACACTTGTGGATTTATATATCTAATACTTTAAGTTTCATATTTATATATATACCACTTTTTCTATATATGAAAATATATAATATTAAAGATTTATGTGTTATTTATATAAATATTAAATTTTAGGTGTTAGATATGTAAATAATTAAGAATCGTATGGGATATATGTAAATGCACTTTTAGGATTTTGAAATTGAATATAATAAATCACCGTTCTCATTATATCATTATATCAATGTCATTTTGGTGAAATGCATCTAGCAACTGCTCACAATATCCCAAAAAGCTTTCCATGAAGTACTTTCAATTTTTTTCTTAAATGTTTTCGACGTCAAATGGAAAGTGCTTGTAATTCATTTTATTATCTTCTTCTAGTTGTTTGTCCTTCGAGCGGAGCATGAGATACATTTGACGTCAGGTAACACGCAAAGTGTTCAAGCCTTGGATTCAATCAGATCCCAAATGAACATCCTTTTTGAGGATGCCATTGCCCCCCATACTCATTTACCAAAGTCCATTGTAGAATTATCTTGCCCTCCTAATCATCGAGAGGATGTTTTTACCCCCAAGCATCCAGGTTTCGGTACAGGTAAATGGGCGGATGTCAAGTACAAGGGTGACTGGATGCATCGACCGATCTCAGACACTGAAGTCGTGTGGCTTGCTGGGCTTTTGATCAGATTTTCTGATTGGTTGAACGAGTCTCTAGGCTTCGACCGTGTCGAGAGCAGCAGCGAACCATGCCAACCAACCTATGTGGAGCTGGCAAGCGGTGACTGGAGCTTTGAAGGTGGACCCAAGGAGTTTGCAGTCATGATTTTAAATCTAGTTGCTTCTTGGATTGGGCTGTTCGGTCATTCAGTGGTAAGTTTCATGAGAGGGCATGGAATGAGGATAAACCTACGGGTTTTTTCATCCAAGAAATTTATTTTGTTTTTGATTTTATATGTGATTGTATATGCACTGAAGAAGGCGTGCAATAGAGCTGCTGCTGCATGGTCGCTGGCCGATGAAGCTAAACTAGTTAGAAACCATACATGAATCAACTTTTAGCTGTTTTCTGACTAAGTATTTTTTTTTGGAAGATTTACATACATACCACACAGTTTCTATCTATTTACATACCTGCACCTAAAGTTTTGTTACCTTTATTTAAAAAGGTGTGTTCACTTCTAGAAAAAAGGTAATAATAGTGGTGTTTTAATGTAATGTTAAAAATTTGAGTGTTATGAATGTAAATATTGAAGTTTAGATGTTAAATATGTGAATATATAAGAATTATGTGGTTTGTATGTAAATGCTCCTTTTTTTTTATACAGCCATGCCAGCAAATCATACATGAATGATCATTGATGGTGGTTTTGATTTGAAATGTTCTCCTTTGTTTCTTTGATGCATGCAGTTTTAAATGATAGTTGATTTATATCAATTTGAATGCTAAATTTATCAGTCTCTTTCATCATCTTAATCATCATTAGAATTTTGAATTTATGTCTTACCTTAACATTATTTTTATGTATAGACATTCGTATTCATTTGGGTTGTGTTAATCAAGGTAAAAAAAAGTAGATCTGAATCAGGTCTCTGGAAGCTAATGAATGATGCATTGTCTTCAACTGCGTTAAACTGGCAAAGTCGCCTATCTGTACCCTTTCTGAACCCTTAACACTTTGTTTCTAAAGAATAACAACAGAATCTGCTTGGTATTCAAGCTTGGCCAATTGATATCTAGAAGGTGTGCCTATCTAGGGGTATCATCAAATAGGTGACTTGTTTTGGCCAAAGTATCTGTCCAATGAACTTGTTCTTGACTTTTTATTTTGCCCCTTCTAGTCCTCATTTGCAGCACTTGTAGCAGGGCAATCAATGGGATACAATTGTTTCAACTTTTAGGTCTGCTATCCTTTAAGTGGTCCAACTTTTATGTAGTTAATCAAGTAGCTTTGATCTCTGTTCTTTCCTATACACGGGGAGTTGATTCTTACGCATAAGCATGTGAATTGTGAGATCTTTCTGCGATTTGAACCCCCACAGTTCTTTATCTCTCTCTCTCTCTCTCTCGGGATTTTTGTGAAGTTCTTAAGGGATTGGGATTCAATATTATTTTATTATTTAGTGGTCCATCTCCTAATAGTTTAGGATCCATCTTTTTTCAAGTATAAGAGTGGAAGATAGTTTAAATCAGGATTAGGATTATTAATAATCACAGCAATCATGCCAAACACCGTAGAGCAAGAAACCAATTGGACTGCACATATTTTTTAAAAAATAATAATATTTTGGCATAGGAATATATCTTGGTGAAATAAGCTTTAATTAACTCAATGTGGGATGGAGAGAAAATCGTCTAGTGCATCTCCATCTTTAATTGCTGCTCTACTAGTGGTTCCCTCCTTCCTTTCTTTGGTGCACTCCACCCAACTAGTGTATAAATAATTGGCTGAGGCACCTCAGAAGGCGTAATGATTGCCACTAGAACTACCTTTATGGAAGTAGCAATCGTCATTATAGGGTAACTAAGAGCTTGACACTCCGTCGCGTTGATTTTGTGCTTTTTCTCCTAATTGAGATTCCATCCACATGTCCTCATTGCCAATGTCATGAACTTACCTCTAAGATGCCATCTCACGCAATGGGACTCGACAAAACAAGGGAAAGGAAAACAATGATAACCTAAATTATGTCGATCACTCTTATTTATATACATGAGTTGTTCGACAATCTCTTCATTAGTCAAACTAAAAAGTGATGTGACATGATTCTCCAAAGATTTAATCTAACAATAAATACACTAATAATTGCTAAATCTATAGTTGATGACTTCATATATATATATATCTAGTGAAGTCATCAACTATATATAATTTATAAATCTTTGAATCATCACATCAATATTGTCAACATATATATATATATATATATATATATATCTAATTATTTAATTCTTTTGTAAGGCACCTCTATGAAGAGTGAGAGAATCAAAGAACTACGTGTTTATCCAAGGTATACCAAATGCAAGATGGACTTGCCTAGGGAAGGACAACTTGCATTAAACATGAGTCATGATCAACCCAAATGCTAGTCACTTGCCAACTAGTTGTATCATGTTAGTGTGAGGTTAACCTAAACTTGGATTACTCACCAACCACCCATAAAAATACTTGATATTAGTCTAAGATCAATGCTCATCATTCACTTGGGTCGTGTTGACCTCACTTTTAGAGTGAGGATGACCATTTTTTCTTAGACAAAATTCATCTAGATACTAAGATATTCTTAGAGTTAAGACACCTCTAGTGGTTAGGAGATATTAATATGAAGTTTATAGACTTATAGGGTTCAACCCTAGAGTTAGATCCTAACTTTTAGGTTGAGTAGGGCCCACCAACCTCAAGCCCAATCAAACTATATGCCAAATCAATCCCTCAAACCTAAACTAATTGATCACAAACTTAACCTTAACCAAAATCAAATGATTCCAAACTTAATTTAACCCATTAGGATTTAATTTGGCTTGATGGTAAAGGTGACCCAACTTGACATTTTGCACACAAAAGGGCTAAATCCTAAACTAATCTAATCCAATTGAAATTAAGCTCACCCAAATTCATTTGAACTTCAATTGAACTTGATTAAACTTTGATTGCAGTCCAATTGAATCAAGTTGAATCAAATTGACCCTTAACCCAAGTTGACCCATTTGAACCCTATCAGGCCAAAGTTTAATTCAAGATGAGTTAAGCCAAATTGAATCAATACAAGCTTCATGGTTATTCTAAACACTCAATTGAACATCCCAATCCATTCCAACCCATCCAGTTCCACCAATTGGCCCGACTAATTTAACTTGACCCATTTGGCTTAAAAAGTCCAAATGAATCAAAACTCAGTTTAACCCAAATTGATTACAATCAAAGTCAATCAATTTCAATTTCATCATTGAACATGTTCCGACACTCACTTGATCTCAATTGAACCCAATCAAGCCAATTGATCCACTTGACCTAATTTGGCCTAAAAGACTAAATTGAGTCAAATCCTAATTCAATCCAAATTGGGCCAAACCAACTCCAATCATTTTCAAAATGATTTTTGGTCATAATCAATCACTTAATTGCAATCAATTGAACCAATTTGATCATTTGACCCATGTTAACACAATTTGACCAAAAGGGTCAAATTGAGCCAAAATTCATTCCAATCCAAATTAACTATAACGAATGCCTCCAATCAATCATAAATTTATTATTGAATACTCTCCAACCATCAATTAAAATCAATTTGATCAAACCAACCAAATTGATCCATTTAGCCTGAATTGACCTAACAGATCAAATTGAGCTTTTAATTAAAATCAATTCAAATGAAAGCCTCCAATCACTCTCAAATGATCAATCAAATATAACTCAACCCCTCATCCAACCCAGTTTGGCTAATTTGATCAAATTGGTAAACTTAATCCATTTGACCCAAATGAACTCATATGAGCTAAATTTAAATTTATTTCAAATTAAATCAAATACATTGCACCAATACATTCAAAATGATCATTTGAACATAACCCAATAGTCCTCTTGATCAAATTCGATCAACTAATCAACATAACCTAATTAGACCCAATTGACCTATATAGGTCAAATTAAACCAAACCAAGTCCAAATCCAACCAAACTTGGCATGACTTATCCTTAGGTCCCCATTGACTTGCTCAAGTGGACCCAACCCAAGTTGAACTTGGTTCAGCCCAAACCAATATAGGATAAAAACAAAAATAAGAAGGTCCAACTCCTTTTACCTTGAGCAGCCACCTTAGCATGCCTTGATCTCCCCCATGCTGATTAGACTTGACCCAAAGCTGTTTGGCTCAGTCATTGACTAATGTGAGGTCCCTCTCACCTTGGTCGACCCTTGTTTCACTCCCCATGGGATGTCCATTTCATGGTAGGCCACCAAACTCCTTGAGCCACTAGGGGACCTCCACCTTATCAGTCCCTTGCTATTTTCGATTACCCCCACTAGCCGGCTGACTACCATGGCTTGCACCATCCCATTTGATCAATTATAATGGGGAGGAGGGTATACACCTCCCTCATTTCAACTAAATACACTCCATCACTAGAGCATCCTCCTCAGTCCCCAAGCTTTGTCAAAGCTCCTCATGCACTCGGCCACCGATTAGACCAACTCCATTTCAAACCCGAGCATCCTCTTCATCTAACTTCACCTAAACCTCACCAAACCCAAATTAAACTCACACACTTATCCTACCTCCGGTGAACTGAAATGAATCGAGAATCACATGATTCAAACATCGGAAGGCACTCCTAGACTGATTGCGACAAGCTTTATGGTGCCATTTGGTCTAGAGGATGATCGACTGGAAGGCAGGTTGTGATCTTCTCAAAAGGGCTTCTCCTCTTCAAGGTGAAGCCACCTTAGTCATTGGGCAGCCGACCTTTAGCTCTGGTGAGGTAAATTTAAGCAAATCATAGAAAATCTCTTAGATGTTGATCCTTTGCGAAAGAAATTTGCATATGATGCAAATCAAGCCATAGACCCTATAAGATACTTTCCTGATCGATTTGGATTTGATTCCACCTTCAAACGAGCTCGGATGAACATGAATTGATCGACGAAAGATAGACGATGTCTATCTTTTATCGGGAGTTTATGATAGATCATCCGTTGTATGTTTTGCATGATTAGAATGGATGACTGTGATTAATCGAGTTAAATTTTTTGATTTATTCCCTTTTAATCCATGTGATTAATCTCAGTCATTCTATCCAAGAACAAATGACGGAGCCGAAAGCACATTCGCCGCCACTGCATCAACGACCACACAAAATGATTTAAGTTGTCAATCTCACAGAGCCATGTGGAAAGTCTAGCGTTAGCGCTATTGCTACATCGACTATGTAATTCAATTAATTAGGGTTTAAAATGTATTTTAATTAGCCAAAATCTTAAAAAATCATAAGTAATTATAGAAAAATTTTAAAAATACAAATAAATCCATTTGAAAAGCTTTGACAGAGGAGAATATAGGAAAAATAAAATCCTTAATTTTCATTAAATATATAATGATTTATTAGGATTTGAAATTTTACTTAATTAATTTAATTAAGTTTTAATTGCTTGCCTAATTAACTTGAAAATTGGCGTGATTATTTCTTGGGATGACCTCTAGCTCTAAAATTTTTCTGAAGTAATTTGCTATGTTTAGGCAATCTTGATTTTCAAACCTTAGTTAACCATTTTATATTAAATAATTATTTAAAATTATGAAAATTAATAAATTAATTAGAGGAACTTAATTAAAATAGTAAAGGTGACTAGAGAAGTTAATTAGGACCTTTGATTCTAATTATTTCTCAAAATCACCTTAAAGGTCTTTTAATTAATTAATTAATTAATTAACAGAATTTAAAATATCATAGTAATTAGTGTAAATCATTAATTTTGACAATGCTCTTTTTGTGCTCAGCAAACAAAGAGGTTTTCAATGAAATTGAACTTTTTAATTATTTTGGGGGTATTTTGAGTGTACTTAATGATTTTGGGTCTTTCTTATTTATGTAATTAACCCTTTATTATAAGCTCAATTGCATTAGAATTTTTTAAAGGCATGTTTATTTTATGTTTATGTATCTCTAGCATTTTTCTCATAAATTTTAGGCTTACACTTGAGGCTTAACTGAATTTATGGGTTTTTTGGGTTTAATTGATTAAATAATTAATTAACCTCAATTAATTCATTAAAATCATTTAAATAACTTTTAATTTACTTAATGAATAGAGATGGATCAATAAATAACTTTAATAATTTTTTTTTCTCCTTAAGATTAAGTAATCTAAATTCTAAAAAACTCAACTCTTAGTAAAATTGATTAAGCTTAAGGGTACTTAACTTAATGTGAATGTTCTTAAGAATTAATGAATCTAAATAAGTTGTTTGATATGTTTAGTTATTTTGCTTCAATTATTCATAAGTTTGTATTCACATGCTCATGCATTCATGTTTCTAAAATAAAATAAAAGATAACATTTA
This sequence comes from Cymbidium sinense, assembly GCA_021442155.1. Taxonomy (NCBI): domain Eukaryota; kingdom Viridiplantae; phylum Streptophyta; class Magnoliopsida; order Asparagales; family Orchidaceae; genus Cymbidium; species Cymbidium sinense. Next base: position 29,420,558 of record CM038223.1, read on the forward strand.
ATTGCATGACTTTGAATTAAGTAGTTTGACTATTATCACTAATAAATCTCAAATTATTTTCTTAATTAGTTAAAATATATCTATTAATCAAAATTATAATTAATAAGAACAATTAAAAGTTAAACTTAATTTCTATGTGTATGAACTACAACATTGAATGGTATATAGTATGGAAATTAGGGAGCACGAGACTTTAAGTAGTCCCAAATGGGTCTCTGATTGCCTCACTTCCTTGGTCTAACAAAGGCATGCACCTTAAAATTTGTAGTGGATTACATATTATGGATAAATTATTTTCATCTATATATTTAAAACATCCTAAAAGTTTTACAATTTTGTCTTTATGTCCATGTATGTATGGATATATATATATATATATATGAATTAATAAGTATATTGTCTAGACATCCGAGGAGCATGAGACTTTAAGTAGTCTCAATGAGGTCTTTGATTACGACTTCCCTAGTTTAATGATAGCACATACTTGTACAAATTCCATATACTAATGCATATATGCATGTATAAGATATGATTATATTAATTTATTCTATAAAAAATCATGCATCATAACTTATATGATAACTATTATAAACCATACATATCAATTCATTCATGCATTAAGTGTAGAATAATAAAAAATATTTATAAATTCAGAAGCTATTCATTTCTCTTTTGCTACAAGCATAAGTTCTCACATCATAGGGATTCTCATAATCTTGTGTTGTTGGAATCTAAGCCCTAGTATTCTAATAAAATTTCAACACAAATAAATATAACTTCTCTTCTTCAAAAATATAAAATTTAACTATAGGGTAGATTGAAGAGCTCACTAGGCTTCCTAGTATCATAGGTGCTTCTTACTCATCTTCTCTTATAACCTATTAAGAACTTTTCTCACATTGAATTTTCCCACTTGATTTGCAATAATTAGGAATCCTTTGATCATCGATCTTTGAAATCTTTAGAGATATTAGTTGACTACTTTAATCGAGAGTATTCTTAAAAAATTCTCATTTTTTTAGAATGTAATTAACTATGGAAGCTTGCTTCTATAGGGAATAAAGAACCGAACATAAAATAAATCATGCTTTACTTCATCCATGTAAAGTAGGGGAAATATCTTTGATATATGTAGACCCATCTACTTTATGAGTCCTTATTAGATGATTAAGTCCATTGTAGGGTAATATTTCTATATTTTGAGATAGTATATCATTTCATAGATGTCGTACTCGATCATTTCAATAAGCACTTCTTAAGATCTGCGTCGTGTCCCTAAGACTCCAAAAATAAACACCATAGATTTTTCTAGAGACCCCACTAGGGATTATTTTTCTCTTCATCTTTAGTAGTCAATCATTGTCTCCAAATATCAATAGTGAACTTATGTCTTTCATAGGTCCAAGATTACTTTTCTATCTATTGGATTCCTTGTCCATTTCATCCTTGGACAAGTGTTGTCAACATCTCTTTTGGTTCTAGAACCTCTCCTAAAAGGAAACATTAAATCAATGAACCTATTGTCATACCCAAATTTGGAAAATTAAGTCCACTGATTTCTCCAAAATTCATTGAACTTACTTCATAGTGAGGTTCAAAATTAAAGTCCCTCTCTTTCAAAATAAAATATCTCCAATTTATGAACCCTATATAGCATAATCAAACTTATTGGATGGGGGTTGAAATCAAAAATTCAATCAATAAAAATAAAATCAAGTCCACAAACCCTTTTCCATCTCTTCAAACAGAGATAAAGCCATAAGTTGTTCCGCCTTTAAGCAATAACAACAACAACATCATATCTTCTGGAAAGCTTATTTTCTTTTTCACTTCTAGTGTGGATTTGACCATGAATCAAACCATACTCACCACCATCTCCATCATCAAGTTTGGCATGAGCTTTGAACACTTCAAGATCACTTGTCACAACCTTGTCCTCAACATCATTAGGGAGGAGGTGGCTGACAAGAAGCCAGTCCTACAGTTCAATTTACACTCTGACACTAAGTTCCTCTCTTTAAAGAGGAAGGCCATAGAGGTTCCCCAACCATGAGTACCTATTATGTCCACCACTAGGACTTAGCATCGCCTCAATGATAGCCCCGACCCCTAAAGGGAAGGCACTACTTGCATCAGAGGTTGTCTTATCTACTTTTGAGGTTAGTTCTATCTCCCATTATGTCCTTTTGACCAAGACACAATGCTATAATAAGAATCATAAGCTGAAGAGATACTATAAGAGGATGTCCAAGGAGGCTGAGTCTGTCTTCTATGTAGCTGAGGATGGTTCTTCCTGTAAGACCTCTTCTCTCCTTAGTGGCAGTAGGTTTCATCATCTTTTAGCTACAAAGGGACAGGATGATGTCAAGAAGATAGCAGCATCACCCCGTGATCTATCGAGTATGAGACACCAGATAGGGAGTGGAGGAAACCCTATGCTACTCTACGGTCCATGTTCAAGAGAGTTGGGAAAGCTTATGGATGCTCTGAGTCCGCCTTGATTTATGACCTTAGGAAAGTGATACCTATGAGCATTAGGGATCAAATTCCCAAAGGGAGGGCCACTGGCCAAGATAGTAGCCCAAGTGTGCAAGAGGGATAGGAGGAGGTTCTCCAAGTAGTCTGCAACCTTAGCATTAGTGGATCATCACCCTAACCAATGAGTTGATAGAGCTGGTCGGTCAGACAATAAAGTCCTTATCGGTTCCAATCGAAAGAGGAGATCATCGGTGGAGTCGTAATCAGTGCCACCACCATCATCTCAGCACAGCTCGACTCACCTTCCACCATCACCCATACATGTCCCATTATCTGAAGTCCTCACTAAGTACCACAAGTCTACATTTAGGAGAAAACCATCACCCTTGGTGATATAGTTGCAATCTAAGGGCCACACTTCATCTACTCACATTAATGGTGTGATGCTGAGTTTCCTTATTCAGCCTCCTACATCATCAGTGGAGAAGAAGGAATGGCGGCCTAAGAGTGTTTCCATTGCTTCACTAGGGTGAGGGGGACAAGAAAGAGAAAAGGATGAGATGGTCCCCATGATGGTAGAGCTAGTTATGGTTATCACTTTATCAACTTGGGATGTCCACTATCCTCCTTCCATAAAAGTTCACATGACAGAGGATCATCACCCTCGGTATGTCTTTGTTGATCCCAAGAACATAGATGACCAGTCTTTTGAAGAGATCCTGGTTGAATATAAGGAGACCATTAAGGATATGGAGAGGGATGAGTGATGAAGAAAAAATTGACTTTGACATGGAAGAAGATGACCTCTTAGATGATATAGTGGTGGTCTACATGGTAGAGACTAGGACTTCCTCTCATAGAGAGGAGCATCATAACGGAAAAACAGTAGTTGAGGAAGGCAAGGCATCAGACTTAACTTAGCGCCTTTTGCATCAGTTCAAGTTAAAAGGTGATCATATTGATTGGATGGAGAGAAGAATGGAAGAGCTAATATCAATAGTACTAGCTCTTTACGGTCAAATACTAGCACCTTATTCCACCCCTATGGAGGCAAATATGCTCGAGTTGGTGTACGTAGTAGATCAGCCCAAGAGCACCACCCAACTGGAAGAAGATACATGTAGTTTGCATAAGAAAGTCATGGAAAATATATTCATCAAAGAGAGGAACATTAAATTGTTGGTGGAACAATAAGTGAAGGAAGCGTTGACACAATCCTAAGAGGCCTCATCAATTCCCAAGGGTCGACCTTACCCAGATGAATTCGATGTAGTCTAGTACCCCAAAATTTTGTGCCACCATCCTTCAAGGTATTCAATAGCAGTGGGAACCCTAAGCAACACATTGCACACTTTTAGGGCCAATTACTGTAATATAGCTGGCAATGATGCCCTACTCTTTCGATAATTTATTAGTAGCCTTTTTGGGATAGATTTTGATTGGTATGTCGAACTACCCAATGGTTCAGTGAAGTTCTTTGCAGTGCTAAAGCTGTTACTCATTACTAGATTTATAGGTGCTCAATAAAGGGTAACTGTAAGAGACCTTGTTGTAGAAAAATAAAAATGCAATGAGTCTCTTATTAATCATATTCTCAGGTGGTGTAACTTGAGTATGAAATATGATTTGCAACTCTAAGAGCAACTTGACATTAAAATTATCCTCAAGAATATTCATGGCTAGGTCAATTTTATGCTTAAGGACTTCACTATTAAAACATTTGAGAAGCTAATTAGTAAGACGACCAACCTATAAGAGGAAGCCAAATAGTTATCTTTCTCAGACCAATCAGGGAAGTAGCCAGTGAGAGTTTATTTGAGAGGCCTAGAGTTCAACAACCTTCACTTCTACATTCTCTTTCATTCTTTTGGCCACCATAGCAGCCTCCGCATTAGCGATACCAATATCCACCTCCAAGTAGCTATTTTTCACCTACTATTGTAGACAAACTTAACAAATCATATTCATTTAAGAGGGAGATAGTTAGGAAGATCTTTAAGAACCTTCTTAAGAAACTTGACTTTTAGCTACTTGAACATAGGAAGCTAGAGGAAGTAGGCAGAAGTGATGATTTTAACTTTTTCCCTTACCATTGCATGTTAGGTCATGTCTTACAAGATTATTTTACATTTAAGGATTGACTCAAATGAAGCTACAAATTTGGAGCCATAGTGATACCTAAAGAGTACTTAGTAAAATAACTCTATGGTTCCATGATTGTAATCTTTAGGGAATCATTTAATCCTCTTAAGATCAAAGAAGGTTGGAACTTCTCTTTTCCTCGTACCTCTAAGAAGATTATTTCTAAAATTAAGAAACTTTCTAAGTAGCTATTTTTCACCTACTATTGTAGACAAACACAACAAATCAAACTCATTCAATAGGGAGGTAGTCAGGAAGATCTTTAAGAACCTTCTTAAAAAAATTGACTTTTAGCTACCTGAACCTAAGAAGCTGGAGGAAGTTGGCATAAGTGATGATTATAAGTTTTGCCTCTACCATCACATGCTAGGTCATGTCTTAGAGGGTTATTTTACTTTTAAGGATTGGCTCGAATGAAGCTACAAATTAGGAGCCATAGTGATACCTAAAGAGTACTTAGTAGAACATCCTCTGGTTCTATTAAGGTAATCTCTAGGGAATCATTTAATCCTCTTGAGACCAAAGAAGGTTGGAACATCTTTTTATATTGTACCTCTAAGAAGATTATTTCTAAAATCAAGAAACTTTCTCTGTGCCTAAATCTGCTTAAACCTCCAATACCTCAAATGTCTGCTAGTTATGAGGGACAACTTAGAGAGGTTGTGAGCCAAGCAGCAACAACAATAGCACATGCCCGTGATAGTTCACTAGTGCAACCACCATCCGGGTCTAGCATCTTCGCCCCCACATTACAACTACTACCTCTACTAGCTCCTTCACTAAGCCACTCATGCCACTTACTTTATTTGATTTCTACTTTGTACCACCTAAATTAAATAAATCAATGAAGAAGAAAGATTATACTTATATCTTCTTTACCTTTGATGATCTTAGTGATTTCATTCCTATAGAATAATCTAAATAATTCATATCACTTACTCTTTGATTCAGAAGTGGATTTTCATTTTCGAAATCTCTAAGGTTCACCACTTGAGATATACTTGGAGTCATCCAACTCTGAAGATCCTTTAGAAGAAACTAGGTATGCTCGATGTGCAGGTAGAACTCACTGCAAGCCCTCCATTTGAAGAAATAATTAAAGTTAACCTCAATAGTGGTATGGTTTTATCTCAAAGGGTAGCACCTCAGGATAAGGGTAAATAGGTAATTGGTTCTAGTGAGCATATAATTCCTCCACAAGATACTCCTCCTTTGGATATGCTTGTGGAGGATTAACCCAAAGTTGACTACAACATCTTGACACATCTTAGAAAGTTGCCAGCTAAGCTAAGAATATATGTTGTCCTACTCTTATCCAAAGAGATAAGAGACTCATTAATAAAAACACTACTTGATCCTAAAATATGCTTAGCTCAATTGGCCCCTACAAGCCCAGCTAAAGAAGAGGTGTGTTTTTTAAAGGAAGTCCTAGGAGTTACCTTTTCAGATGAAGACCTATTGCTTGGGATGATAGAGCATAACCACCCTCTATACACTATGATAGATGTTGGCAAGTTCAGACTATCCAGAGTGCTTATTGACCTGGGTGCTTCGAACAACATCATGAGCTTAAGAACCCTCACTTTTTTGAAGATTAACATCATTAAACTTTAATTTGAAAAGATGATGTTGAAAAGATTTAATGAATAAGGTGAGAGGGTCTTAAGTTCCATTACACTGCCCTTAGAGATAGAATATTAGAAGATTGAGGCCAAGTTTCACATAAGAGATTCAAATATATCTTTTAATGCTCTACTAGGGCGACCTTGGATTCATGAAAATAACATGATACCATCCTCACTCCATCAATGCATCAAGTTCATACTGTTGACCTCATTTTTGGATGAGGTTTACATCAATATGAAATTAGTAATTAGGATGGCCTAATTTTAAATAAGAATCTCCTAATTCAGTACTTAGGACACTACACCTAGTGTCTTAGGGAATCTTCATTAGGTTTATTCTAACCTAGTTGACTTAGGTGGACTCAACCCAAACTTTCAATTTGGATTAATCAAAGTAATCCAAATGAATCAAATTAAAATTAAATCAAAACAAATCAAAGAATCCAAAGTAAAATCCAAAATCAAATCCAAAGTCAAATCTAGTCAACATAGGTTTGACTCAGGTGGGACCCACCTAGTCAAAGGTCAACTCGCCAAAAATTTGACCAAATTAAATTATTTCAAATGTTCTAAATGATCAAATAAATATATTTTATCACAAATATAAAGAAATTTGAATTCATTTATACCTAAAATAGGCTAATTAGACCACTTAGTCTAAAATAACCTAAATGGGTCCTATTTGGTTAAAACCTAAATCAAATTGAAATAAACTCAATTTGATCATTCAAAATCATTTGGAAATGATAATTAAATATGATCCAATCCACCATTAGGTCTAATTTGGTCAAAAGGGTCATTTGACCCAAATGAATCCAAGCTTAACCCATTAAACCCAACTTGTCAAATGGGTTTAAAATGAAGTAAAAGCGAAATTATTTAATCGATACATTTTAAATTGCTTGGATTAACTTCATTGAAAATGAAATACATCATAATTAAGCTAAATAAAATATTTTACTTAATTAAAATCAATTTAAACTCAATAACTTCAAATGGGCTAAACCTAGGTTAAATACATTACAAACCTTTAAAGCCTTTGAAGCTCTTATCATAAAGTCCATTAATGATAAAATGCACACATCATTAAGCATTAGATTGAATCATTCATTGGAATAGCCTAAATCAAGCTAATGCAAAGGATAGCTAAAACCTCATAATTTCAAAAGACTTTCAAACCCTTTCCCACTAAACTATCCAAAGCATTAATGAAACTTTGCAATCTCTCTCCAATGAAGGATTTCAGTAAAAAATTAAGTTCCCTAATCATCCTACACAAGGATCCAAATGGCAAAGAGCCAAGACAAGTCAAAGACACCAAAAAAACCAAATTCCTTTTGCCTAGTCTCATTCCCTCTCCACCTCTTCACCTTGGATAGGTGTAAGAAGGTTTGGAGGCATGGTAGCATCCTTCCAAGGATTGTAATCAACACCTAGCTGACTAAGGGAAGATAAAAATGCATAAGAGGCTCACGACTAAGAAAGAATTGACATATAGAGCATTCTAGAAGCAAAATTAACTTTCATATCACCTCCACCAGCTCAAACAAAGGAGAAATGAATCTTCCCCCACTCTCTATGCCACCGGGATGCAAGGCAACCACAAAACCGAAGGTAAGGCTAGGGAGCTTGGTCTAGGGAGAAATCCATACAAAAATAGCTTAATTCCTTTAGCACAAGAGCTTCCCTTGATGTTCCGAAGGTTTTCGAATCAACCTCACCGCCGAAGATCGCCGGACCAAAGGTACACCATTAGCGCACCCCTTTTTCTTCAAGCTTTTCAACCTTGGTCCTTTTTGAAGGAAACTTGATCTCAAGTGAGATCAAGCAGCTTAGATTGATAGGAAATCCTTCCATGATCATTTTGCAATCGAAATCGTGTGATTTCATTGCTTGGAAATCAAATCAAGCAAATTGAATGGACGACTCTCTCAATTTATGCACCAGAAGGAGCAATCTATTGTGTTCCTTCTAAAAGGAAATGGAAATCTGATTTAATCCCAGGACCAGCGGGATCAATCGACAATCGATCTGATCCGACAGTCGGATCATCCATGGCCCTTTGATGTGGATGCCACGTGGGATCCCGCATGGACCTATGGTGCCGCTCCATGTGGTGGTGGCACCATGTCGGCCGCCTCACTTAAAAATCATTAACCCCCTTTTAAAATTAATTAAAAATTAATTAAAAATCACAAAAAATTCAAAAATTCATGAAAAAATAAATAAAAATCAAAAATATAAATGAGGGCTCAATGGATTCATTTTGATGAGAGGAATCCATATAAATTAAAATTCCCAACTTATTTATTTGGGTATTTTACCTTAATTTAATGAAAACCATTAAACCTTAATTAAGCTCAAATCATTGAATTTGAAACTTTATGGAAATGAAATTAAGGATAAAATACACATTATGAAATTTTTCATAATTTATTCCACTGTTATTCATAGGAAATAAATTTTCAAATCCTAAACTTCAAATTTAATTAAACAAATTAATTTAAAATGAAATAATAAAGAAAAAGTTAATCATAAAACTTTAAATTAGCCTAATGAACCCTAATGAACATTATAACATTAAGGGAACTCAATTAAACTTAATAAACCTCAAATTGATTTAATTAAGTAATTAAATGAATTAATTAATTCAAATAATTAACCAGAACTTAATTAAATCATAATAAATTAACCAGATGTCCAAAAATTATAAATGAACTCATTGGAAACATATTTCAGTGAGGAATTAATGAAAAATGAAATCCCTAAATGAATTTCATTAAATCAAGTTTAATTTAAGTATTAATGAAAAACTTAAAACCTTAATTACACCTTAATTAAAACTTGAATCAACATGAAACATTTATGGAGATGAAATTGGCATGTAACCCTACTTGCCATAAAAATTTCAAATCCATTTGACCTCTGGATTGGAAAAAAAAATCCAAATTTCCAAATCTCTAGGCCAAAATAAAATAAAATAAAGAAAATTAATAATAAAAATTTATAGAATTACATAAATTGAATAAATTTATAGATCTAAATTAAAGTGGTTATCAGAATGCTTAAATTAAAAATAAATTGACTGAAGATAATAAGATTCAAATAACATTAAGTAAAGAAGTATTAATTAAATAAAAAAGAACATAAATTAAACCATTTCTCTTAATAATTCCTTAAACATAAAAATGGTCCATTAATCCTTGAAATTCATAAACCATCATTCATGACTCGTGCACATAAGTATGATAATGATATTCATATGAAGAAATGAAATATCATAAACTTGACTTCATAGTAAAGAGAAATAAAATATAATAAGTTAAATGATTTCAAATTCAATGAATCAGAACTTGTGGGTGTTTAAAAGTTTATCATCCTCATCTTCATCTAAGACAGCACATGTGTATGAATTAGATGAAAACAAGGATAATAAAACTCTCTTTTTGTTGGACATCACGTAGATCCGCAGATATTCTTATTAGGGTGATCGGGTACGACATTGAGGAATGATGTACTATCTTGAGAGATAGAAGTCACCATCCTACAATGGACCTAATCACCTTAATAAGGACTCCTAAGGACTATGGTTCTTTGTATGTACTAGAGATTTTTTTCCTACTTTATATGAAAAAGTAATGTAGAGTTTATTTTAAACTGGGTTCGTTAAGTTCCCTATGGAGGTAAGCCCCCATAGTTAATTACATCCTAAGGGATGAGATTCCTTAAAAATGCTCTCGATTAAGGTAAATGATCGTTGTCTCCAAAAATTTACTATCAATCAATTGATTATTTTTGGAAGATCAAATGAGATTGATCAAAAGGAAGGAGTTATTACTGAGCATCCCAAACTATCTTATGGTCGGGCTTTATATTTTTGAAATTTGAAGGGAATTTATTGTTTGAGATGAATTTTTATTAGAAATCTAGGGATTACAATTCCATGATACAAGATCATGGAAATACCTAAGAGGTGAGGATTTATGCTTGTAGCTCGCAAAGAGAAACAACAACCTCGAACACAATCTAGGGAGCTTTAAAAATCTAAACCTAAATCTAAGGTGAAAATGGGTATTTGGTTTACCTCCACAAGAGAGGATAAACCACCCGACTGTTGGACTTACAACCACCTAGGGGTGGTCGCCAACTAACTCCTCCTACGATTTTAAATACATGTAGGCAAGTCTTATGCTTTTGCAAGATAGCTAAGCTATTGTTTATTTAGAAAGAGACTAAGTTCTTAAACACACTCCCTGAGAGACTAGATCATGTAGGGCATGAGTAATGACCTAAATCTAATGCAAATTTTTGTTAAGTTTTAATTTCATTTTTGGACAATTCATTTGACACAGGCTATGGGATTCATATGCATAATGCATGAGAAATTGGTTATGGGCCAAAATCAACAAGAAAGGTGGTGTGTTTTCACTATGGCTCTCAAAGGTCAAGCTAAATTATTTAGTACGGGTGGAAGCCCTCCATAACAAGAGTGAAATAAGATGCTTTTTATGCATGATGTGAGAAACATACAACATCTAGCTAATTGGTTGCTAAATCTTTTATCTTATTTTATGTCCTAGGCTTTAAGCGAGGTTATGAGTTATTTATTTTTAGTTTTATGTTGATTATATTGGATAGAAAATTTATTTTCCTAAGAGCCTAATCGCATCCAGGTCATTCAGCAAAGCAAGGAAGAAATTAGAAAAATATGTCATCTTAATGCGCAAGCTAAACAAACATCAAACAATTTATAAAGCTAGCGCAAAAGAATAAAAGGACTTTGTGGTCGGGCTCCACCGCATAAACCCGAAAAAGAAATGGGTAGCTGAGCTCTACCCTTATTCAACCCGGATTACAAATGAATTTAATTACAATCAAAATGAATTCATGTTATGGGGGGTCTTCATTCTTCATTCTTCATTCTTCTTTCTTCATTTCTTCTTTTCTTCTTTTCTTTCTTTCTTCTTTCTTCATTTCATTCTTTCCTTCTTTTGGTTAGTTGGATGTAGTTTGCTCCAAGGCTTCACATGGTGCATAAGACTTGGTCTTATGACCAATGTTCATCCTTATCCCCCATAACATTCATTCCAAATCTTAATTATAAAATTACATGAAAAGAAAAAGTAGATCTAACTAATACCTGTAAAATAGAGGTTAGCTAAATAAACCACACAATCCCAATCTTGTATGTGAATAAATTGGACTTAGCACCCCACACATGGGTAACCAAGTTCACCTGGCCAATTTTGGATTATGCTTAGGGGTATAAGCAACCTACACAATAAAAGTTTTTTTTTTAATTTTTATTACAATGCCCTTTAAGCACAATCTCCCTGCGAAGATAATGATTAGACTAAGATCATCCTACCATTCAGTCTATGCACATACAGTCTAACATCTAGACTAAAACATTACATCACAAAATAAAAGTAAACATCAAACCATGCACCACCCTAACCTAAAGCTAGAAGTGGTGACTTAATCTAATGTGTGTGCCATTTAAGATGTGTGGCTTGTTTAGCTAAGATTTAAGGTTGAAATTTTCTAAGTGTGAAAGGGTTCAACTTAGAGGGTGGTTTCATTTAAATGATTTAGTTGATTTGGTTATTTTTATTTGGTAATTTTATTTGGTTTGAATGAACCTGCATTTAATTACTAAGTGATGTAAAGAGAGGAAAAGAGAAGAATTCTCTTTCCTCCCTACCTTAAGTAATTTTTAAGATAGATTCATTAGTGATTTTTGTTTAGTGAATATTTTATTATGTGTTTTAATTAATCCTAGGTTTAGATTTGCTCTAAATCAACCTATTCAAATAAGAAAGGTATTTTATGATTAATTAAAGTGAATTACTAACACAAAATACACAACACTTTATTTCTTTCCAACATGTGTAACATGCATATGGATGAATCCTTAAGCATATCTATACATGCAAATGGAAATGTTAGGACACCTTGATGATGAATGCTAAGGGATATTACTATAGAAAATTTGGATGCTTCATGATGCATGATTTTGTTAAGTAGAAAAGAGAGGTATTCTTTTATCCATTAATCAAATGCACATTTACATGTATGAAATACATAAGTGAGTATGACACCATTATTTTCTACACTAGGGGTATAAGGTAGAAGAACTTCTTAGGGCTACTTAAAGCCTCGCAACCCCGGGATGTCCAGACTAATATACGACTTTTCTTAAATACATGTGCATGTACAAAAAGAAATGAATGAAAAAAGAATCATACAAAAGGTTTATGTTTGTTTATTTGATTTGTTGGTTGTTTAATTTATATGTGCAATATGAAGATCCTTGTTAATTCATGACATAGTAGTGCATAGGAATAAATTTAAGCAAGTGTTATGTTTTTCAAAGGAACTATACACTTTGCAAATCCTATGCAAACCATGTTAAGAAAAGAGAAGAAAATCACATAACATATTTTAAGCTTTATTCACATGCAAGCTTATAAATATTTATAAGTAGAATACATTCATTTATAGTTTTTGATTTATAGTTTTGAAAATAATTTTGATTTAGTAGTGATAATAACCATTCATATTCTTACTTTAGCCAAAGCATGCAATTTGACATAAAGGAAACATTTCATTTTAATTTGATTTTTTTAAAAAGGTATGAATGCATGAATTCACATGGCCAATAACATTTCATGTTAGGAAAGAAATAAAGTGATGTAAGCATGCAACTTCATTCACCCTAATTAATTCCTAAAGACAATCCTATGGAATAAGATCATTTAAAGTGAATCAAAATTATTTTAAAGAGATTTTTTTTGTTTTGTTTGAATTTGATTTTGATTTGATTTAGGAATTATGAAAAGAGGTTTGTTGGTCTTCACCCATCTCCCACATGTGTGAATTAATTTAGTTTAATTTTTAGAACCATTAAGTTGATTTTATGTTTTATTTAGGTTAAGGTGTAAATTAAGTCCATTAATTATCCCTTACATATACCTCCTTAACATAATTATTCAAGCAATTATGAGCCAACATATGATATGCAACCACATTGAATTTAAACCAGTAATACACCTAAGAAAGAAAGGGGTCTTATGCAATTGGGTCACAATTATTGATTAATTAAGCTAAAGGATTTAATTAAGTACTTTTCATAATTCGACACATGTGGATTGGAAATGATTTCCTTAAACTTACGTTAGGTTTTTGAACACCTAAGGATCTACCCAAGAAAGGATTGATTAAGTTTAGATTGATTTTGAAAATTTGATTAAGCTAATTAAGAAGATCATTAGTGGATTAATCCTTAATTAGATTTGGATTAAAGAAGGAAGGGGGTTTAGGGAATAATTTAGAAAAAAATACTCCAAAACCATTCCATAAACCTCCTATTCACTTAAATAATGTTTAATTATCTTAATTAACTAATTAGACCACTGTTCACATGCTTAATTACCCTTACTTTCATTAAGAGAGTGATTAGGGATTCATTAATTGATTTTACTAATTAACTCATTAATAAATTTGAAGAAAAATAGGGAGGCAGAGGTCATCCCACTAAATATGCCTGAGAAGTTTGGAATTAATTAATGTAGTCATTAGGGTTATAAAGATTTAAATATATCATAATTAAGAAAAATTTACTGTTCAAAATCAATTAGAAACAAATTTATATTATTCCTTACTGAATTATCTTTAAAATGAACCCTCATTCATATTTTTTTTGATTTTTCTACACTTAGTTATGTATTTTTGAAGTTTCAATGATTAAGGATAATTAAATAACCCTAATTATATAACTAATCCCATCAGCGCCATGTGGACCACTGATGCGGCATGCGCTTTCCACATGATGTGATGGAATTTGTTATTTAAGTTGTCACATCTATCTTTGCGTCGGTGGCGTACTTCTCATTTTCTCCTATACCATTCGATCAAGTTGGGATATAAAACCCATGGATCTAAAGGGATTAAAATACAGGATCTAATCGGATTAATTAGGACCGTCCATCCAAAACACATGAGATGGATGATCCATGATTCATCTCTACCCTCTCCTACAGGAGATGGAGGCGTCCATCCTCCAAGGCTTGATCTGAGCTCACTTGAGCTCAGATTGGGTAGGAAGTCAACCCACACCCTCAAGAGGTGTGAGGAAGAACATCCAATGATCAATTTCAATTGGTATGGGACTTCCCTTCATAAATGACTAAAGAAAATTCTCCTTAAGCTTGATTTTGAAGCATACCTTCGTTTAGTGGAGACGAAGCCCTATTGAAGGTTTGAAGGCTTGAGGTGAAGTGGATCTTCATATTGGCCAAAGCTCCTTCAATGGCTTGCGGCTATCCTCCTCCTTCTGGCTTGATTTCTTGGAATTTGATTTGGGTGAGCACGATTGGATCCTCTGATGGTGCTTGCAAGAGGAATTTGGATTCTATGAAGTGATGAGTGAGTTTGGATTTCTTCCTACCTCCCCTATTTTCAGCTTAAGGAAACCGAGAATGGAGAAATGAGAAAAGCTTAAGGATTTCTTAAGAGAGCTTGGAGAGCTTGCCTTAGGTCTCTCTGGTTCAATCGAGTGCAAGTGATGTGAATTAGAGTGAAATGAGGGGGAGTATATCTCTCCCTACTTGGATTGGATGACCGTGAGCCTTCCTTCCATTTTGGATCAATTGATGAGATTGGATGGGTTTTTTTGGTTCTTAGGAGCTTCACATGGTTCCATTTTGGCAGAGGGGTGTAGTGGAGGAGTTTCCATGTGCCAAAAGGAGTGTCAGAGGTGATCCCATGTGGTCATTTTGAGTGGGGTGGTCAATTTTGGCTTTGGATTGGGTTTGGTTGACCTGAACCCATTTGGTCATGTGCACCACCCTCATTAGTGTCCATTTGGTCTACTAAGAGGGTGCCAAGTGGACATGAAAAAGAATTGGCCAAATTCCAAGTGGGTTTGACCATAGGTTACCCTTTGACCCAAGGGTAAAATGGTCATTTAGCTTTTATTTCGATTTGGGCAGATTTGGAATAGTTTGAAATAGGTTGGGCCAAATTTCAACAAATTTGGAGTTGATTTGATATCGTTTGGCTCATGTTGACCCATTTAGGTCAAAATGGGTCAACTTAGTCAAGTTGACCAATTGGTCAAATTAGGTCAAACCAAGGGTGGGTCACATATGATCATTTGGAGTGGTTTGGTATTATAGGTTTCGTTCAATTTTATTTGTATTTGGTTTTGGTTTTGGTTCATTTTAGGTTCACTCAAATGGGTCAAGTTGATTTCATTTGACCCAATTAGGTTAGGTCATGGGTTGCTTTAGGTTTGTTTTATCATTTGAAATATTTTGGTATCTTTGGTTCCAATCAATTTTAGTTTGATTTAATTTTAGCTTGATTTGACCTTCTAGGTCAAGTTGGGTTCATGGTCAATTGGGCTAGGTTGGGTCTAATTAAGCTTTTTAAAGTTCAACAAGTGGTTTAGAATGAATTTGACTAATTGGTTGCAACCAATTTGGCTTAGATTAAGATTTAACACATTTTGACCTTTTAGGACAATTTGGGTCAAGTGGCCAATTGGGCTAGGTTTGGCTCAAATGATGACTTGGTCATGTTCGAACATTGATTTAGAATGGGTCTAGATCAGTGGTTTCAATCAATTTGGCCTATGGTGGATTTTGGCTAGTTTAGATTTCATTTTGGCTAAGTGTTGACTTGGTCAACCCATAGGTTTGACTTGGTTTGACCCAATTTGAGTGATTGATCATCTCATGATGATTGTTGCTTACAATGTGAGGCTTAGGTGGGCTTAGTTCAATCAAAGTTAGATAGATTAGAATTTGGTTGACTGGTTTCTACAATAGAAGGATGCACCTCCGGGGCTTGGTTTTGAAGTGCCAAAACTGCTTCTAGCAAGTCTTCAATAGGGGTGTCAAATCGGGTTGCCGGTGGTCGAGGAACCAACCCTCGACCAAATCTTCAACGACCGAATTTCAAATTTGAGTTGAAATTTTTAACCCAACTCGACTCGACCCAACAGTAACCCTTCGATTATTGATGGGTTCAAATTTATAACCCAAACCCGACCCGAACCCGACTCGAACCCGACTCAAATATTAAACGGGTTCAAAATCTTGACAACCCGACCCAAACTTCACCAAACCCAACTTCAATATAAGCTTAATAATGATAAAAATCTAAAATAATTTATTTAACCAAATAGAAAAAATTTAACATTAAATATTATTACTCAATTTTATGATATCCTATAATATTTTTTATGAGATAGTTCTAAATTCTAAATTAAAAGTTTAAATCTCTCTGGAGGCTTTACTCTTGATATTATAAACAATTAATATTACAAATAATTAAAATAAAATAACATTTAATTAATTAAAATTACATTCACAACACTTAACCCATACAAATATACAATAATCAAATTTACACCCACAACTCTTCAATACACTCTAAAACAAAAATAAAACTTCAAGTCTCCAACCAAGCAAGCTCAAAGAGTCAAAGTGAACTTCAAGACCCTTAAGTCACATGTAAAAAATTCACAAAACTCACAAAAGAATAACAAAAATATATATATATATATATATATATATATATATATATATATATATATATATATATATATATATATATATATATATATATATATATCATATATATATATATAGATATATATATATATATATATATATATATAGAGAGAGAGAGAGAGAGAAGAGCGCATAATCAAAGAAAGATCATAAGAGCATACCCAATAAAGCAAAAAAATCGCAAAGATGTAGAATGATAAAATTAGCACAATTAAAGTAATACAAACAAAGTGAAGGATAAAACATCATAAACAAAGAAAATTAGATAGAATATGTAAGAGAAGGCTCAAGCTATCAATCAAAATGGGGCGATTCAAATATGAACATCAAACTTGGAAGGGTTATATCACAAGAGCTACTATCGGCCAAAGAGGAGTGAAATCATCACAGCTATCATTGCCTACAAACCTATTGAAAGATAATAGCTATTTGTTGAAAGTCCTATGAGCTTTAGTACCTGCAAACCTAATTAAAGCCATATATTCTAGAGGGGACAGCAAAGTGCAGAATGGGAAAGGGATTATCCCATTACCCATACAAGATAATTATCGGTTATCACCTATTCATTATTCACCATATCATGGGACATGGGAGTCCTATCTGAGATAAAGAAAATAGGAATACACCAAGAATAATAATACAACAACAATAAAATGGGATAATGAATCGGATAAAGAAAATGGCCCAGAATACGCCTCCATGAATCTGACCACAGATACTGACCGACCCGAAACAACACAAAATAGATAGGATATGCGGCATATGCCACAAATAGCAAATACAACAGAAAACCGACCACAGTTCAGTCAAGAATAGTCCAGGAATACAGCCAGCCAGCCAGGAATACAATAGCATGTAAATAAGCAATAGCATGTAAATATGATTGTCAAGAATAGTCCTGAATACAGACCAATCTTCCTATCAATATTTTCAGATAATCTAAATAAGAAAATTACTTCACACTATAAGTTAACAAGCCTTCCAAGCATCAATTCATAATAAGTTTTGAGAAAATTACTTAACATATATGCAAATCTAGAATAATTATGCAAATTATGCAAATCGAGAATATGCCAATAATAACATAGATCACTAGTTGGGTTAGTAGGCTAGAAAATAAAAGCAAATCTAGAATAGTGTGCAAATTATGCAAATCCACAAAATAAACTCAAGCAACCATATATAAGTATGCAAACTGCAAAGTATGCAGAATAGTGTGCAAACTGTAAAGTATGCAAAATAAACTGCAGCAACCAACAAGTTCACACTTCACAACCACCGGTCCACCATAGAAAGGAAACAACAACACCTAACTATGTAAAATTGTGCTTTAATTGTTACAGGCATCCATTAAATTGTTGCATGAAAATTAAAATAAAGTACTCAAAGTGACTAGTTAATAACCTAATTGTTAATTGATATATCACCATCATCTTTCTCACTTTGATTAGAAGTGTACTTCATAACATCTCTCACGTGATTTCATCAAGTTCGTAATCATTTAAATCTACAACAAAGAAAGACTTCAATTATACACAATAGAGATACATAAGTGATTTAAATGAAAATTTACTAAATTTATTAAAGAAAGACTTCAAACCTCTATCATTATATAACCAATCCTTCATGCATACCAATGCTTCCATAATATCATATTTTAGTGCACTCCGATATTGATCAAGAATCCTCCCGCTATTACTAAATGCACTTTTGGATGCAACAGTAGAAATTGGTATACACAAAATATCACGAGCCATTGCAGCAACTTCAGGAAACCTATATTGGTTGCCCCTCCAATAATGCAATATGTCTAAATCCATTTTTCTATCAATCCTAGGCTCATCTAAGTATAGCTCAAGCTTAGATTTTCTCGGCATACTATCTTCTTCATCAAAAGAGTCAAAATCTTTAACAAAATAAAAGTATAATATAAAATGTCAACTAACTAAGCAAAGAAAATTGACCAAAATAAAGTAAGTATACCGAGAAATTGTGATTTTGAAATTGTTGAAGTGAATGCCCTTGAATTATCAATTTGAGATGTTTTAATGAATTCTGAACTTTGTAATGATGAACCTTCTATGCTTGATTTTGAATAATTTCTAAACAATGAAAATAACTTCTCCCTTACATTTGCAACTTGTCTAACCCAATCACCTCCATAAAGTCTTTTATAACACCATTCAATGAAATTAAATTTGTATCTTGGATCAAGAATAATAGCTACTGCAAGAATTACACAAAATCAAAATATTTCTCAAATTTTGAAAGCATATTTAAAGCCATCCTTCGATGTAGTCATTATCACTTGAACTTTCATGTTTAATCGTATATCTTGAAATGGAAAATAGAGATTTTTGTAGGATATCTTTGTGAAAATACACATATAATTTCATAAAAGGTGCTAAGAAATTGCATATCGATAATTTTTTCCATTCAATTGGTGATGGACAACTCTTGTAATTTGAATCACCCAATTCTAAATCTGAAGGCACTGTAATAGATAGCTATCAAGCATAATAAAAGTTGAATTCCATCTAGTAGGAACATCTTGTCTTAGTCCCTTCTTTTCATCAATAAAACTTTGTTTAGCACACTCCAAAAATTTTTTTGTTTTGCTTGAGAACCTTTCACATATTTAATACTTTCACAAACCTTTGAATATTGAGCTATAAACCCTCTTGAACAATCAAATTTATGATATGTGCATCGATGTGAAAGAATTCCCCATTGCAAAGTAGGCCACCTCTCAAATTTAAATGATTTCTCATGAATTCAAGAACATTATTATTAGGCATTATCTAAAGTAATACTAAAATTTTTTTTTCAATCTCCCAATCAAGTAAAAAGTTTGAATTACTTCAAATAATGCAAGACCGTCATCTTGGTGCCATAAAACTAAAATTTAAAATTTTTTTGCAATTTCCAATTATTATCAATGAAATATGTGTAAACAAATAAATCCATCGGTATTGATGGAAGTCCATAAATCTGACATCAAGCAAACTCGACTAGTGGTACTTTGTAGCATTGTTTGATTTGCCCCTTCTCTTTCATGAACATCTTTTTGCAATCTTTTCTAATAGTATTTCTTGAAACAAATTGCAAATCTCGATGCAAATAACATAAAAGTGCTCTAAAACCAGACCATTCAACACATTGAAAAGGTAAATCATGCATAATAATGCAAGCGGTAAGCAACTCACAAAACTCTTGTTGGTTGAACTTAGCATTGCACATGGAAATAGATGAAGAAGAATTACTTTGCAAAATAAGTTGGCCTATATCACGTGTATCCCCTTTTTTTGCAAGTTTGTAAATGACGTTTCAAATTGCCGGTGCCAAATTTGCTATCACATATCTAGGTTGCACTGCACTTTTTATATTTGCATCTTTGTTTCCCATCATTTTCAGTAGGTAGTAAATCAAAATATCCCCAAATGATAACATTCTTCTCTTCTTTCTAGCAAGTCTATTGCTTGTCTCTTCATTAATTGTTTTTTCATTCTCACCAATATCTCCATAAAAAAACTTTATTTTCTTGAGCATTAGTAAAAGTATTGGAATCCTCCATCTAAATTAAAAAAATTGATGATAAGAAATTTATAAATAATACATTATATATGTATTACACTTTCATGAAACCATAAAATATCTAGAAGAGCTTTGAAATCACGGGACTCACGGGTTGCAAAGAAAAAAAATGGTGGCATTTTCAATATGATAGAATAAATCCAATGTGTTCAATAATGAAATAATTAAGATTAGCATAAACCTCAGCCTCATACAAGCAACCTGACTAACTAGGTGTTGTGAGTCTGTGACATTAACAATCTACAAAAGAGTAGAGACATAAAATAAATGAGAGAAAGCGATCACCAAAAAGAAATACAATATCCTTTTCCATACATGCTAATTTTCTGCAATCCCTAATCAACACCGTAAATACAATATCCTTTTCCATACACTAATTTCATGCATGACAAACACAACTGAAAGTCTGAAACAACACGCCATCCATATTCCATAGTCCATACAAAAAAAACAATAACCAAACACATGATGAGAAGGATTGATTTTAGATTACCTCGGAATAATGAGAGAAAGATTCGAAAGAAGAAAGGGTGAGAGTCGAGAGAAAGAAGATGCCGAGAGATGGCAGCGTCGGAAGGGATTCTTTTGGCCAAAATCATCGAGAAGAGGTAGAGTCGTAGAGGCGAGCGGCCGCAAGCGGAGGAAAGGAAGTCCACTCAAGTGAGAGCGAGAGGAGAAATTAGGGCTTGCTTGCGATCTTGTAAGCATTTGCATATTTCACTTCCCCTTGGCCTATAGGTTTTTATGAACAATCTGGGCCATCGAATAAATCGGATGGTTCGACTTTAGCAAAACGCCACGTAGATGCCAATCGAATCGAGTTATTGATTTTCTTTTTTGGGTTCAACCCGACCCGACTCGAAAGTACATTTCGTGTCATATATTACGACACTAACCCGACCCGAAAATCTATTTTACTGACCCAAACTCAGATTTTTTGAGTCGGGTTCGTGTCGAGTTATCGAGTCGGGTCATTTTTTGACACCCTAGTCTTCAAGCCTCTTTCCCATCCTATCTATTTGTTAATCCTTTTGCTTTAGTTGCTGAAGGAGGTGTTGGGTCAGTGGGCATGATGTAGGACACGGTACTTTTTTATGATATGTTTTTATTACATAATTCTTAAATCTTCACAAAAGAGTAATGATAAATGCAAATTACTATTAAGCACATTCACAATATTATGAATTTAGTGAAGTTAAAAATATTTTGATTAAAGTTATGTTAATACTAGATCGAATCTTATAAGTCCAAAGAAATAACTAAAAGTTATTAACGATCTAACCTATAGCGATTTAAAATAACCGGAAGCGGGAATAAGTTGAAGTCAACCTCAAAGCGTCAGGTCATTGTGGAGATCGCGTTCTTAGAAGTCCTTCTAAGGGTTGTGACACTCAAGTAGTCACTTAAGAGGAAAACACACTGAAGAATAGTAAAAGAAATTAAAGAAGGTAACTTTTATTCCAAATTCAAGTACCAAGCATTACAAGAGTCTCCCTATTTATAGGATTGAAGAGAGAGTTAAGAATACTCAAACCTAACTCCAAACTCAAACCTAACACCATCATAACTACACTACCACCACCAGTACTAAACCACCATTATCAAACCTACCACTCATTCCATACCTACCCAAAGTGTCATACCTACTACAATGACTCATGGGCCATGACATAAGAATAGCCCAATATATATAAGCTCAAGACATACAAAATATAAAAGCCCAATAATACACCCAAAGTGTCATACCTATTATAATGACTCATGGGCAATGATATAAGAATAGCCCAATACATATAAGTTCAAGACATAGAAAATATAAAAAAATATAATACACTTAAATTATAACAAAAGGCCCAATCATGGATTTAAGCTTTATGATGATGGCGTCGATGATGGTGACGATGATGCCAGCATCGACTCCCGACTTTAAAGGATTCTCCTCTCGGAGAATGAAAATCAAGTACTCTTGTAATAATTGTGAGTCTAGTTGATGTAACTCATCAAATATAAGCCATGAATCTTCAAGTGGAGAAAGACCTTTCCAATGAACGAGAAACATTTGATGTGATGATAATCTGGTCTTCTAAAATTTGATCTGGATGATGTGATCTTAAGCGGCGAGATGGTATAGGAGTCAATGATGAAGTATGAACACGCATGTCGATCTATTTGTGAGAATAGTGTTATCCATGGCTTTCCCATATAATGTTAAATCGATACATTGAATATTGGAGAAATTCCGCATTCATTGGAAGATCTATTTCATAAGCATTATCATTTATCTTCCTTACAACTTTATAAGGACCAGATCTCGCGAGAATTAATTTCTTAAGAGTTCCAGTTGGAAATCTCTCAGGTCTAACTTTAACAAGAACCAAATCTCCCTCATTAAATTTTACATATCGTCTATGTGCATCAACATTAGCTTTATATTTATCATAACTCAAAGTAAGTTTTTGTTGAATTTTATGATGTAAATCATGCATGCTTTGTGCAAATGAAGATGCAAATGCACTAGACCTATATGTTAAAGGCAATTCAACAAGATCAATTGGTTTTCTTGGATCATAACCAGTTATAATATGAAAAGGACTCATACCGGTTGACCTATTAATTGAATTGTTATAAGCAAACTCTGCAGTAGGAAGAACTAAGTCCCAACTAGTAGTATGATTGGTCACTAGACACCTAAGTAAATTTCTTAAGCTTCTATTAATTACTTCAGTTTGTCCATATGTTTGAGGGTGGTAAGCTGTAGAAAATAAGAGTTTTGTGCCAAGCTTTTTTTATAAAGTTTTCCAAAAATAGCTCATAAATCTTACATCACGATCACACACAATTGTCTTAGGTAGTCCATGTAAGAGAACTATCTCAAAATAAAATTAAAGCTATATGTGAGGCATCTGATGTCTTATAACATGGAATGAAATATGCCATTTTAGAGAATCGATCAACAACTACTAGGATAGAGTCAAAATGTTATGGTCTTGAGGTAATCCTAAGATGAAGTCCATATTAAGATCTTCCCAAGTTTGTGGGGATTGGTGTGTGTATAGACCATAATTTTGTTTTCCACTTTTGCTACTTGGCAAATACGACATTGGGCAATGATCTGAGCAACATCTTTCTTAAGACTAGGCCAAAAGAACTATCCTCCATCATAGCTCTTATCACAAAATGATGACCAAATCACCTCTAATGAATTTCCTCAACAAGAAAATTTTGAAGTGATGAATCGGGGATACATAGTTGTGTGCCACGAAAGAGATAGTCATCTCGTATTTGATAATCTGGACTATTAATTGAAACATCAAATTTCAAAGATTCAAAAATTTGTTGAAAATCTTTACAATTAGGATAATCATCTTTAACCTTTTCGAATCTAGTAACCTTCACACTCATGATATTTAATAATGTACATATTCTACTTAAGGCATCTGCAACTTTGTTCTCGGCACCAGATTTATGTTTAAGAACAAAAGTATATTCTTGAAGAAATTGAACCCATTTTGCATGATGAGAACTAAGTTTCTTTTGGGTGTTTAGATATTTAAGCACTTCGTGATCAGAATAAAGTATAAATTCTCGTGAAAGAAGATAATGTCTCCAATAACGTAAAGTTTGGATGACAACATACAGCTCACGATCATATGTAGAATATCATTGACACGCTTCATTTAATTTTTCACTAAAGAAAGAAATAGGATGACCTTCTTGTTTAAGAACACCTCCAATACCAACTCCAGAAGCATCACATGATATCTCAAATACTTTGTCAAAATTTGGCATTGTAATATTGGCGAACTTATTAAAAGTTCTTTAATTTTAGAGAATGCATCAGCAGCTGCCTTTATCCAAACAAAGTCTCCTTTTTAAGACATTGAGTTATTGGGATATAATAGTGCTAAATCCATGAATAAACCTTATATGTAACCCATGAAAACTACATCATTGTGGTTGGGGTAGGCCACTCTTGAATAATAATTTTTTTGAGATCGAGATGCCATCACAAGAAATAATGAATCTAAGAAGATTAGAATCATAAATGAGCATTTTTTAAAGTGAACAAATAGTCTTTCTTTTATCAAAGACTTGTATAATGATTCTCATGATCTCTTAGTTTGACTAAAATTAAAATATATCAAAAGTACACAAAAAATTTTCCAATGAATAGTAAGATATGAGTCATCACTTGCATAAATGTACTTGGAGCATTAGTCAATCCAAAGGCATTACTAGCCATTCATACAAACCATCTTTTATCTTGAATGGTTTTCCATTCATCACCTTCTCATATGAATTTGATGATATCCACTTCTAAGATCAATTTTAGAAAAGCTGTTGATCATACCATCATATCTAACATGTCATCAAGTCTAGGTATGGGAAACCTATACTTAATAGTGATTTTATTTATAACATTCTATCATACACACAACTACCATCTTTCTTTGGGATAAGAAGAGCTACATGGAGATAAACTTTTAATAATAAATCATCATCAACTTGTCATTTTAGACATGTTCATTTTAAATAAATTTTTATTCATGGAAATACTTCTTAAAAGCTTAGGAATGACAATAAAAGTTCTTATGAGAATGACATAACTTTTGAGAATGATTTCACAATGATTTTCCATTAATATATGATATTATTAATAAATTATTAATAGAAGAAAATTTTGGGTTGAAGTGGAGTGACCTCTTTAGGCTTAAGATAATTCTCTTACCTTGAAAATTAAAAGCATATGTATTAGATCACCCATAATCCAACATTCAAAAGCCAAGGTCTACCTAAAAAGTATATGAGCAACATCCATCGAAGAACATCACACCAAATTTATATTCTAATTGAATGGGTACAAGACAACATTGAGATATAGAGATAGAGGTCTTATCTACCCAAGCAATCTTATAAGGCTGTGGGTGGGTCTCTAGGGTGAGCTTCATCCTAGCTAAAGCGGAGGTAGCATTCATTCAAGCTACCACTATCAATGATTAACTTACATGTTTTTTCACCACTCTTAAAATATGTGTGGAAAATTGATGTGTGCCTCCAATCAATATTAGCTCATGGGGTTGCTAACACACAATGCATAACAGCTATATGAGACTCATATAATGCTTCTTCTGCATCACTATCTTCTTCAAATTGCAATTTGATTATCATTATTTTTTATTTTGTTGATCCTCATTTTCATAATCTAAGTGTAAGTTTTGGCGAGGACAAGTACTTGCATAGTGACCAATTTTATCACATGTAAAATAAGTAATGCTAGAAGTCTTAGAAGATGTTCCCACTAAAGCTTTTCATTTTCTTTCACTGGGTCCTTTAGGAACTACTAAAGTAGGAGGTTGCTGCGGATTGAGAGTTGTTTGTAGATGAAGTTGTGAATCACTTATAAGGTTGTGATCTAAGATATTGTTCAATTTGAGTCGCCACTCAAAATGCATCCTCAAGAGAATAAATTTCTCGGGTTATCATTTCAATAATAGTTCGTAGAACCCATCTAAATCTAGAGATTGTGCGGTGATCCTCTAACATCATAACGGTCATCAATTCATCAAACCGTGTCATATACAACAGCTTAAAGATCCTTGTTTAAATGTCATTTCATCCATAAGTTGATCATGAAAATTTAATGGTACATATTTTGCTTTAAAATTTCTTTCATCTCATCCCAAGAAGGTGGTTGTCCTAATCATTGATATTTTCGTGAGATTAACCCAATAAGTCTTAGCATGACTAGTTAGTTTCATGCAAACGAACTTGTCTTTCTTGACATGGGCATCCAATCAAAATATTGGTCCATGTCTACTAACCAATCTAAGAAAATTTTAGGATCAAGTCGACCATCAAAAGTAGGTGGATCAATTTTAACCCTAATAACATCATCAGTTCTCTAAGTGTACACGGGACAACAAAATTAGGTAATGGCTCTTTGTAATGTCGAGGATAATGCTCATAAGGAGTTCGATGAGCATAACCTTCATCTCATCTTAATTGTCTTCCTATTCGATGAGGTGGGTGAGGAAGTACCTCATCATACTCGGGATATTCATTAAAGTTATGTTCTGGGTGATACGGGTCTAATAGGAGAATGTGGATGAGGCGGGAGAGGAAGAGGAATGGGATCGACAAGATGACCTTCTCTCTCTTCAAGTTGGTGTTCTAGGATTGGGTTAGTGGTGAATGTGTTTGTAAGCCTACCAACTTTTGTTCTAAGGCTTCAAATCTTTTTTGGAATTCATTAAAGGTTTGTGCATAAGGGTAAGCTTTTCTATTTTTCTAGTAAAAATTCATAAGAATCATGTTTTTCATCTAAGGATTGATCTTGATATCAAAGACCACTACGAGTTGACATGATGATATTCTTTTAAAAATATTAATATAAGCAAATACTTAATTAATTTTTTTTAAAAAAATGCAATGTAATGAAATCAAAGACACGATTAAAGTAAGTAAATGCTCTAATTAGATAAAATTTTGTATGATTTTTTTTAACAATGAATTGCAAGATTACTCTAATGCAAAATAAAACTCAATACTAAACAAGATGTTCCCAAAGAAACATACTTGCTTTGATACCAAATATGATGTAGGACACGTGCTTTTATGATATATGTTTATTACACCGAATTCTTAAATCCTCACAAAAGAGTAATGATAAATGCACACTACTATTGAGCATATTCACAATATTATGAATTTAATGAAGTTAAAAGATTTTGATTAAAGTTATGTTAACAACACTAGAGATCCGAATCTTATAAGTGCAAAGAAATAAGCGAAAAGTTATGAACGATCTAACAGAAAGTGATTTAAAATAACCAGAGGAAGGATAGTTGAAGTTGACCTCTATAAACAGTCTGTCATTGTGGAGATCGCATTCCTTCCTTAGAAGTCCTTCTCTAAGGGTTGTGAGCTCACACACTCAAGTAGTCTGTCACTCAAGAGGAAAACACACAGAAGAATAGTAAAAGAAATTTAAGAAGGTAACTTTTATTCCAAATTCAAGTACCAAGCATTACAAGAGTCTCCCTATTTATAGGATTGAAAGAGAGAGAATACTCAAACCTAACTCCAAACTCAAACCTAACACCATCATAACTACACTACCACCACCTATACTAAACCTACCACCATTATCAAACCTACCACTCATTCCATACCTACCCAAAGTATCATACCTACTACAATGACTCATGGGCCATGACATAAGAATAGCCATATATATAAGCTCAAGACATACAAAATATAAAGCCCAATAATACACCCAAAGTGTCATACCTACTATAATGACTCATGGGCCATGATATAAGAATAGCCCAATACATATAAGTTCAAGACATAGAAAATATAAAAGCCCAATAATACATAACTTAAATTATAACAAAAGGCCCAATCATGGATTTAAGCTTTATGATGATCGGCGACGATGACGATGATGCTGCATCAGGGATCATCCGCCGATCGTAGCACCTTCCAAACCGGCGATCACAAAGGAGAACTATATCTACCATGAGCACTCTCATTGAATCTTCCAATATTTCATCTTCATTAAGATCAAAATTGACCTTGTCCTCCTCTATGTCAGACCAATCGTATCTTAGGATCTCCTTCTTCTCTACCAGATACTGTGCCACAATATTATCGAGGGAATGGTCCAACTAAATCAATATAAAAGATCAAGGCTGACTGATAGTGGGATCACTGTCATGAACTGAGAGACATCTAACCTCCCCTGTTGCTGGAGAGCTGATCTTCTGAGGACTATACTTACTAGAGGATAGATGCTCCTAACTACTACTAGATATGGGTGGAGTGGTACTCATAAGAAGATCTATAACCATGGGGACTGTTGTAGTGTCTCCTTCCCCCTCTACTGCTGCTAAGTCCATGCTTTACTATGGTGGTGGTGGTGTTGACACAACTACTATACTCTAAGGTTACCATTCCATCTTCACCACAACTGGGGTAGATGGTGAGAGAGCTTACCTGCCTCGATGTAGATGGAATGGGATCTCGTGATAACCAATGGGGCTCTCTTTTCCCTAGATGATGCCTTCATGGCCTTTGCTGGAATAGTGGATGATGGAACTTATACTGGAGATGGTGGGCGTGGAGTAGAGCGATGTTGTGGAGACAACACCGACTCTCTCTAGGTAGGAGCTCCTCTCTTGTGGTGGGTAGTATCCGTCAATAAAATGATATCACATGAGCATGTAGTGTGTCATCGGGAGTCAACAGGGTTGAGTTATCTACTATACCTCCTCTTTTATGTGATGTGATACCCGCCTCCCCAGCTCTCCCATTTAATATGTTTGCCCACACTATGAGGGATGACAGAACGTAAATCAAATTGAGCCCCGAACTCGATGCAGAAGCTCAACTTGATGAATAATTTTCTCAAGAACGACTTCTCCTCTCTCGATAGAAGCGATAATGAAAGCGGTGGAGATGAAATAGGGATCCTTCTAACATCCTCTCCATCAGATCCAGAGAGAGGGTGGAACTTGTTCTTTGTGATGAGTTGGGAAACCATCCTAGGTAACTCCTCTATTGTAGCCTGGGAAACTAACTCCAACTCCCTGGCTATGTGGGTATGATACCACTTGATCATGTAGTTCTTGTTTCAGCGCCGAGTCCTGTAGGTGGACTATTACAGGAACTAGACCCTACCTTGAAGGTAGGGGAGGCAATACCTAAAATCAGGGGAGCCTTCCCATTGGAAGGAGCCAACGAGTGGGTGCAGCCACCTAGGCGAAGGGGAACAACGGGTGCATTGTGAATGCAACTCTGAGAACTTCCACAACCTTCCTCTTCAGTGAGGGAATCTCTGAATCAGATGGTAACTCAACTTGGATGACTGGCTTTTGCCCGATAACCACGCTCCTACTGACGATTGTGAGGGTGGTCCCCACAATCATCCTAGCAGCCTCACCAAAAAATGAATGAGATGGGTAAAGTCATTCTCTAAGTGCCATCCAAGGCCAAGTCCATCCTAAGGAAAAGTAAACATGTTTCTAAGCCGCCATTTAAACTAATCAACCTAATAAAGTACTAATATGGAGTGAACTGCAATTTCAAAACAAACCTGAATCAGATTTCTACCTTGTTGATTTTTTTTGAATTTTAATTTAGAATTTGAACCCACACTCAATAACTTGAAAGTGTAAAGTGGGGCTCAAATGAATAGAAGAGAGATTTTGAATTTTAGAATTGGGGAACAAATTTTTGAATTTAGAATCTATTTCCAACAAATTTTTGTATGTTGAAAATTGGTTCAAATATTTTTGAAGAGATTAATGCTTCAATTGGTTCATGATTGAATTTGAATTTTGTGTTATGAGGACCCTTCTTTTAACAAATTTGAGTATGTTTAAGTAAAGGGTCAATTGATTTTGTTTAATTTAGCAAATTTGGGTATGCTAAATGAGTTGTTTGAAAATAATTTTCTTCTTTTGTTTTTGCTTGTTTGTGAATTATGTGTGAATTTGAGAATGAAATTTTCACTTAGCAAATTTGGGTATGCTAAATGAAGAATCCAAATATGTTCTTTTGTTTTTTGAATTTTGAAGAATGGGATCTTTACTTATCTAATTTGGGTATGCTAAATAATGTCCAAATGTGTTTTGTTTTGATTTTTGAAAAGAGGATTGTTTACTTAGCAAATTTAGGAATGCTAAATAAAAGAATCCTAATGTGTTTTGTTTTGATTTTTGAAAAGAGGATTCTTTACTTAGCAAATTTGGGTATGCTAAATAAAAGAATTCTAATGTGTTTTGTTTTGATTTTTGAAAAGAGGATTCTTTACTTAGCAAATTTGGGTATGTTAAATAAAAGAATCCTAATGTGTTTTGTTTTGATTTTTGAAAAGAGGATTATTACTTTGCAAATTTAGGTATGCTAAATAAAAGAATCCTAATGTGTTTGGATTTTGATTTTTGAAAAGAGGATTATTTGCTTAGCAATTTTAGATATGTTAAATAAAAGAATCCTACTGTGTTTTATTTTGATTTTAGAAAAGAGGATTCTTTACTTAACAAATTTAGGTATGCTAAATAAAGAATCCAAATGTGTTTTGTTTTGATTTTAGAAAAGAGGATTCTTTACTTAGCAAATTTAGGTAAGTTAAATGAAGAATCCAAACATGTTTTATTTTGATTTTGAAAAGCGGACTCTTTACTTAGCAAATTTAGGTATGCTAAATGAAGAATCCAAATGTGTTTTGATTTTGTGATTTGATTTTGAAAAGAAGATCTTCACTTAGCAAATTTGGGTATGATAAATGAAGGATTTAAATGTGTTTTGATTTTGTGATTTGATTTTGAAAAGAGGATCTTCACTTAGCAAATTTGGGTATGTTAAATGAAGGATCCAAATGTATTTAATTTTTGATTTTTGAAAATTGGATTTTCACATAGCAAATTTGGGTATGCTAAATAAAGGATCCAAATATGTTTGATTTTTATGATTTTTGAAAAGAGGATTTTCACTTAGCAAATTTGGGTATGCTAAATGAAGAATCCAAATATGTTTTAAATTTATTTTTGAAAAGTGGATATTCACTTTGCAAATTTGGGTATGCCGAATGAAGGAATCCAAATGTGTGCTTTGATTTTTGTGATTTTTGAAAAGAGGATCTTCACTTAGCAAATTTGGGTATGCTAAATGAAGGATCCAAAATGTGTTTGATTTTTATGATTTTTTGAAAAGAGGATCTTCACTTAGCAAATTTGGGTATGCTAAATGAAGGATCCAAAATGTGTTTGATTTTTATGATTTTTTGAAAAGAGGATATTCACTTAGCAAATTTTGGTATGCTAAATGAAGAATCCAAATGCGTTTGAATTTTAAAAAGATGATTGTTGATTTTGATTTTTGAAAAGATGATTTATTAATTTTTAAAAGATGATTATTGATTTTATTTTAAAAATGAAATCTTCATTCAATAAATTGAATGAGGATGTTCATTTGTGCTTTTGAAAATATGATTGTTGGTTTTGTTTTTGAAAAGATGATTGTTGATTTTATTTTGAAAATAAAATCTCCATTCAATAAATTGAATGAGGATATTCATTTGTGCTTTTGAAAATATGATTGTTGATTTTATTTGGAAATGAAAAATCTTCATTCAATAAATTTGAATATATTGAATGAAGAATTTCATAAGTACTTTTTTGAAAATATGTATGTTGATTTTGTTTGGAAATGAAAACCTTACCGTGGCACGGATGGGTTCCGCATGAGCACAATTTGCGGCAAATCTCTGACGGGCGCGACCGCACCAACACGCCAGATTTGTTTAGTGTAGAAAATTATATTGTTGGGGTTGTACTTGTCTAGTGTAAGAAAGTATGTTGTTGGGTTTGTAATTTCCTGGTATAGAAGAGAATGGAATATTCATTGTAATCTTATTTAGTTTAGTGAATTCCTTGTCAGGGTGACTAAGTATGAATGTAGGCTGATTTTTGGGTTTAAGTGAACTATATAAAAATATGTATGCCTCTTATCTCTTTATTTTTGTTGAATTTACTTTTCAGTACTTATATTATATTACTGTGATTATATTAATATTAAAATTTTATTTGTCATTAAATTTCTTATAGTCTTAAAAACTAAAGTTTTAACTTGAATTTTTTTTAAAATACCCAATTCACCCTCCTATCTTGGGTGTCATAGCTTCTTAAAGATTAGTATCGAAGACTAAGCTTAATATGTGGCTTAACATCCTTGATTTGATCACTACGACACAAGAATTTCTAAAGGTACACTACCTGAAGGACAATCTATACATAAACCATGTTTACTTGATAATGTTTCATTTGATTATTAAAAAATCATATTATTTTTTTTCTTCATGATCATTCTATGTAGCATATGTTAACACACCAATACCACACACCCATAATAGAATTTAATGGTTTGAAAATTGAAAAGCTTTTTGATGAATGGACTACTCATGAAAAAGAATTAGATGAATTAAATGCAAAAGCTTATAATACCTTATATTATGCTTTACTCCCCAATAATTAAAAGAGAAATTCCATGTAGAGTATTGCTAAATTGATTTGGAACAAATTAATTGTTACTTATGAAGCCACTAATGAAGTTAAAAATGTTCACATAAATAGATTAGTGTAATGAATATGAATTATTTCATATGGTATATAATGAAACCATTTCTGATATGTGCACCCATTCCATGAAATTAATTTATACATTACATTCCCTTATAGGGAAGTATAAAAACTAAGATTTGGTTTACAAAATCTTGAGATATCTTCTAAAAGAATTGGATGCTAAATTAAAAGTCATGTGTGAAGCAAAAAGTTTTAACTTTATATTTACTTGATGAGCTTTTTGGTTCTCTGATAGCACATGAACAAGTTTTAGCTAAAATAAAACTAAATGAAACATCACAAAAGAAGGAGAAAAGAAAAACAATTGCTTTGGTAGTGGAAGATACTAGCAAAGTGAGTGATTTTATTTTTCTCCAATAGAATCATTGTGTGTATTTGAAGTGTTGCTAACTTTGCTAAATGATATCAAATCTTTCACATTTAAACACGACTAATAAACATGTCTTTTTGGTTATTCAAGAACATGTGCACTTTTTTCTCTAATTTTCATAATGATCTTAAATGATCCACATGCCTTAATTTGCAATTTCTTATATTAAGTGGAAGAATACCTCTCAATATATTCTTATTATCGCACGATTCTCCATAATGAATTCTTAAAAAAATTTATTTTATTCTTATTTATATTATATTTTGAATTAGTGACTTCCAATTGTTGTTTGAAATTCTTATGATGGCTTTGAAAATTCTTTGTAAGTGTGAATACAGACTCTAAAAGTACATGTGAAGGAATGCTAGCATGATCAATTTGTTTATTTGGATTGTAGCTATAGATTATCTTAAATGGTGTCATATTGGTGGCCCTAAAGATAGTACTATTGTATGCGAACTTAGTAATAAAAAAAGTTATAAACCTACATTTCATAACTTTTTTTATCTAATCTAAAAGGTTTCTAATGTATTTTCACTACCTCAATTTATCCATCAATTTAGGGGTGAAAGGCTAAGAAGATTTTCAGTGTTATGTACATAAACTTTCATAATATTTTCCAAAAAATATGATATAAACTTTACATCTTTATCAAAAATAATTCTAAAGGGAATCCATTCAGTCTAATAATCTCCTTGAAAACTAAATTTGATATATTAAATGCATAATTAGTTTTTGAAGAAGGTATGAAGGAGTCAACTTGGAGAAATAGTCTATGACAACAAAGATTCTATCATATCCTTTTGGTGTCCTAAGTAACCCAAGTGCAAAATTCATAAAACATCCTTCCAAAGTCTAAATGAAATAAGTAATTTTCCTACTTTCTTAATACTTTTTTTTTTTGGGTGACTCTCTCATCATCTCTCTTCAAATATTTTCCAACTAGATGTATTATTTTAGGTTTTTGAAATATCTTGTTACTTCCCTTGAACATAACTCTATCATAATAAATGTTGCATTGAAGTACTAAGAATGTTAATCCCATCCCTTTGTATAAATTTTCATCAATCAATATATAAACACCACTTAAATTATTGAAAAAATAGGTTTTTTTCTGCAAAATCTAAATATGTTAAGTGAAAATTTGGCTATACTTAATAATCATCCTTTGGTCTATCAAATCTTAGATTTTAAAATTCGAAAGAAGTGATTACCAAAGTGACTCTAGAAAGTGCATTTACAACTTTATTTTCTACCCCTTGAAGGTATTCTACCCATTTTACATGCTTACAATTCAATTAGCTATTGATAAATTTTAGAGTATGATAATGAGTGTTAAGGATGAATTCCTTATGCAATAGATAATATCTCTAGTGTTTTAAAGTTTAAACAATATCATAAAATTCTATAACATATATAAAGTACTTTTGTTTTATATCATTTAGCTTTTTGTTATAGAAGGCTATTGAATGATGTTCTAAACTATTTACACTACATATTCCAACATCAAAAACATCACAGGTGACATCAAATGTTTTGTTAAAGTCTAGAAGTTTAAGAGTTGGTGATATTGTCATAAGGACTTTTATTTGTTCCTTGGCCTTTTGTGCAGATGTGGTCTAAATAAATTTATCCTTCTTTATAATATAAATAATTGAAGCTAAAATCATGCTAAAATTCATAATAAAACTTCTATAGAACGTGGCTAAGCCATGGAAATGAAATGCATAAAAAAAAAAAATCATAGGTTGGCTAGTTTATTATGGCTTTAATTTTGCAAAGGTGCGCCTTCAAGCAATTTTCAACACTATAAATCTAAAGAAAGTAAACTCTAGTTAACAAAATAAGCATTTTTTAAATTTTATATAAAGGTTATCTTCTTATAGTTTGATTAGGACTAACCTTAATTTGTAAAAGTACACCTTCTCACTTGGGCTAAAGATATGAATCTCATTAAAATAGATGACTAAGAACTTTCCAGTATATTCATCAATCTCATGAATGTGCAAAATGCATTTTATAAATTGAAAGGCATGATTAGCCATTCATATAGTCTATGAATGGTTTTAAAAGTTATATTCCACTCATCCCTTGATATGATTCTAATTTGATGGTACACCCTTCGAAGAGCTATTTGGAGAGACTTTACTTGAATTCTTAATATGACTAACATGTCAATCTAGGGATTAAAATCTATATGTAATGATGATTTTATTGACTACTCTACTAACATTACACATCCTTGAGGTACCCTTTCTTTGGTGTCGAGTCCTAGAACTTCACAAGGACATAAACTCTCTTGAATGAATCTTTTCCTTAGTAACTCATATATTTATCTCTTAAACTTAGCAAGCTATATAAGGTTCATCCTATAATGTGCTAAATTTGATAACTAAGAACATGGAATAAAATCAATGGCATGTAGAATATATTTATGAGTGGCAAAACTAGTACGTCATATAACTATAGATCATTAAACTAAGATAAGAGGGGAGATGCAATATCTAGTAGTGATACTTAAGTGACTCTTGTACAACATCCCTCATATAAAGTAAAAAAAGTATGATGTGGGTTCAAAAAACTCTTTAAACATGGTGTTGAATCCTACATTTTCTACTCAAATGTCTAAAGGTAAATGTGAAGTGTTGTGACTCATTATGTTTATATCAAAAATAATCTCCCAATAATATGGAATAATAATACCATTAGTAGATGTTCTGTTCTTTTCTTTGGACTAGGCTTTAGTTTGATCTCAAAACTAGACATATGAGGAGAAGTAAGAGCTTGTTTATTTATTTGCTTTACAAGAAATAATTTTATGATTTTTTGTTATGTTTTAACACATAAGTGTTCTCTTGATGAAAACAAATCACATTAAGATCATAAAGTCAAAGTCTGCTTAACAAGATGTGTTTTATTTCTATAGTTAAACATCACACTAAATGCACTCTTCATAGCTACATATCTTTTTATGTAATAGGCAAGGAGATACGGTTTACCCAACTCACATTAGATGTCTTAAGATGGGGTTTGGCTTAAAGTTCACTATAAAAAGAATGTGAGTATATATGACATTCATAACACTACCCCCATTTATCATTAATTTACACATCTCCTCCTTACATATCACATCCATGGTGAAGATGTTTCTTTTTTTCTCACCATAATGTTGTTATACACCTCATAACGCTCACATGATTTCTCACATGCTCTATATCCACATCGAAGAGGGTCTCGTCTTAGATCTACTCAACTTCATTATTTACTTTCTTTGTTAACTCCATGGGCCTCATTTTTTATTCAATTAATTTTGAAGATAACAAACATATGATTGGATAAAACTAATATTTTATTTTTAGTGTTTAGGAAGCTTATGAGATCAATATGATTGAAGTTTAGTGTTTAGTATGCTCAATCAAATTTGAAAAGTCAAGATCAGTATGGACTAGGGTAATTTGAGAATCTCTTTAGTTTTTGCAATAATAAGAAAAATTAGAGCTAAATAACATAAAAATAATGGCTAAAATATTTTCATATCATTTATCTTATTTTTTACATATTTTTTATATTTTATTCGCATCAAATTTTTAATATCCTTTTGGAATAATTAGAGTACTTGCATGAGATTATGACTTATCCATTACATTTTGAACTGAGTTAAATTTATTACACACTTTATTAAGTTATTTTCATACTTAGATTATTTATTTATCCATTTATTTCATCACTAGAATTAAATTATTCTCTCATTATTGAAATTATCTTTTTTTCTCTTATATCCTTTATTTTCTCTCCTATCAATAATACCATCTTATTTTTCTTTTTGGCCAAAATTTTCATTTATTTTGGTATGTTAAAATTTGTATAATTTATTTAAGGTATTGTCATATTATTTTTCCTTTATTTAATAAAATTTTAAATTTACATTCTTTTTAATTTTGAAATTAAGTATTTTTAAAATTCAAATTACATTTTTCCATAAATTATTTCCAAATTTATTTTGATTATTTTAGTAATAATTTGGCCAACTCTTTATGTGATTTATTTATTATATTTGATTTAAATTAAATTAATTTGAATTAGTTTAAACTTGAAATCAAATTGATTCATAATTAATGCACTTTCTATTTTTATACTTTCTAATTTTGGAAATACTCATGGTCGGCCTCCCTAAATTGTTGTTAATTTATTTAAATTATGTTTATGATTAAAATTATTTCTTAATTAATCTCTCATGATTTGAAATTGATTGAATACATTAAATGGAGGTTGAGTCATTTTTGGAAATGTCTTGGTAGAAATATCCATGAAATTTATCTTGATTTACTTTAATTTGATTTATATCTCATCTTATTTTATTTAATCTCTTTTAATCAGTTAACTAATCTCTCATATATGTTGCATTAAATCATATTTGAACACCCTTTGGAAGCTTCTTGGTCATCCCATGCATAATTTATTTTTGATATATTTTAAACTCAAATTAGTTTGAATCACTTTCTTAATTGATCCTTTAATTAAATAAGAAGAGTTTATTTATGATTGCATTTCAATTAATTCTCTTCACTTCTTGCTTGGTACATCAATTAGAATTGAATCTCGGTTCAAATTATTATCATGTTTTAATTATTCAAAATCAAATTCTTGCTTAAGCTATTTTACCTCAACTTTCCTTTACCTTGGTCGATCCCCTCTTGCTTGGTCTCCTTATTTTCAAATATTGAATTCTTTTATTATTAATTTCCCTCCTACTTCTTCCTTTTTCCATTCTTCTTGACTTGGCTAAACCCCTATGGATTTAAAGTCTATTTAAAGAGGTGTTCTCCTAACTTAACTTCTTTTTTATTTAGCTCACCTTGGCCAACCTCTTGCTAATTAATTTCTTGGGGTGTTTCTTTGATTCAAAGTGCTAAAATATTCTTCTCTTGATTCCTCCCACCTTGGGTGAGACATTGCTTGAAGTCTAAGAGCTTAAGATCATCTCCTCTCTTTCCTTCTTCAAAAACATCCAAGTGGAGATCCTCTTCAATATATTTGAAGCTTCTTTCAAGGCTTGGAAAGTTCATATCAAGTAATTGAATTCATTGTTTACACATACAAATAATTGAGTAAGAATAAACATTTCACTTTATTCTTTTGAATCATTAGTTTTATTGGCTTGATTTGGATCAAAAGATCATGTGCATTATAGTTAAAAGTTCTTCTCTAATCTCTTTTCATTCTCTTTCAAGTGATCCAAAAGGTTTTTAATTTGAGATCTTGACTTTTCACATTTATAAATTTTTAATTTGAACTATTTTTTTCAATGATTTATTTTTACTCCATATTTTTTTCATATTTATCACATCTTAAATAGTGCTAGATTCAAATTTAATTATGTTAGAATCTTAATTTAAAAAATAATATTTATAATATTTTTATATGGTTTTAAAAAAAATATTATATAAATAAATAGTAAATTTTAAAATTAAATATATTAATAAATAAAAATCATGTGATATTTATGTGAACCCAAAAAAAGGAAAAAATACAAAGTTTTTAATATTGAATTCATCTATCCACCTGCTAAAATCCATCACATAAGCTTCCCCGTTGCCCTTTTCTAGTCACCGTGGAATCTCGGTCTCTTGGATTACGAACCACCTAGGCCATGAATCACAGCTAGTCATTTCTACTCGAAGATTTAAGAACTTGATTTCATTCATGTTTCTCTTTTTCTCTTTGTTATTCGTTGGTATGGTTTTTGCCTCTTCGATATTCAAATTGCAATCAATTCCTATCATTTTTGGATTTTAATTCAAGAGTTCCAGACAAGACATTATATCCATGTTTGTGTTTCTCAGTTTAACCAAGTTTGAAGGAATAATTCATTTGATTTATGATTCATGTAGTGCGTTGTCATCTGTCAAGGCCCGCCTCTTTCTACCAGTGGTTTCAATTCAAATTTTGAAGTTTAGTTGTAACATAGTATAATACACTTGTTATTTCAAGGTGAATTCGGACAAAATCTGATCTTACGTGGTATTTTGCACTTTTCATAATGATGTTGTTTTATTTTGTTATTTATTCATCCTTCACTATAGCATATGCATTTGTTCATTTGTTTAAAGAACTAATTTCTTTCTTTCTACTGAACTTTATGGCTAAGTATTTTCCATGCAATATATCTACGTTTTAAGGTTTCTTGCCAATTATTTTTGTGGTTCTATTCAGTGAATAGCTTAGTGAATTGCGTGGGCGAACTATTTGGAGCAGATTTATATTCTTATTTAAGACAAAATTCCATAAAGTGGCTCATTGATGCACAATGGGTGGTGCTATGATAACACCTGAGGATGTGCTAGAATCTAATGAATGATGGCACTATGGATGCAATCTGACTAAAGATAATTAATCAATTAGAGGGCAATGTAAGTGCACTGATTCTGACTACTCTTTTCATGTAAATTGAGTTGATGCATAATGTTTTCAATATGTTTGTTTACTAGCTTTTGGATTCAACTTATGCCTTAGTATTAGATAATTTTGCATTTGTAAACTCAGTTCATCGAAGTTGAAATCAAAGATAAGAAGAGCGATGAAATGGATTGTAGAATTTCACTTGAAATAAAGAAAAAGAAAACTCTTGATGACAACAAGGATTGTACAAGAAAATGAAGTGTCAATTGGCTTATTAACAAGTTGTTTGTTGTTAAGACAATTACAAATAGCTGTCATATTCACTTTATTGAAATTGATTATTTTCTTTGTAATACAAATGTTGATTCTTACTTTGTAATCAGACCATAGTTATTTAGATTACACCTTATATTCCACTTTGGAAAATCTATAAATAAATTATTTGACTGAGCTGAACAATATAGCAAAAACTATGTCCTTGTATATATTTTTTTTATTTTCTTCCCCTAGAGAATTTGATATTCATGGATTGCAATCAACTGGACATACCCCTTTGATCTAAGGCACCTATCATCAGTGCTTTTATTGCAGCTCTTTGTCAAACAACACTGGCTCCTCATTGGCTATTATAGTTTACATGGTGTAATGGCATAATGGTGAAAGGAACTTGGAATATCACCAAGATAATCGATGATTATCTTCCATGAAAGTGATACTCAATGATACTTCATGATAATTATCCTTGGTTGAAAAAGAGATGATCAGCCAACACATTTGAAATACATTGATAGGGATGATGGAGCAATGTTTTCAAGTACATTGTTTGACTATACTCCATGTCTTTTATTTAGTGTTATGAACTTTGGTAATGTGAAAATGAACATGTCACACTTTAATGGAGATAACTTTTTGGGTTGGCTTTTTAAAGCCTATCATTCTTTTCTTACTACCAATTTTTATAGGAACAATAATTCACTAATGTGCTTGTATATATGGATGGATCAACTTTAAGTTGGTATTAATGGATATATCATAAGAAGCAAATAAGATCTTGGAATTCTTTTATGGGGTGTTTGGTTAGAGGATTTTTTGAGTTGGTTGCATTTCAATATAGTGATTT
This sequence comes from Cymbidium sinense, assembly GCA_021442155.1. Taxonomy (NCBI): domain Eukaryota; kingdom Viridiplantae; phylum Streptophyta; class Magnoliopsida; order Asparagales; family Orchidaceae; genus Cymbidium; species Cymbidium sinense. The sequence goes on from CM038223.1 coordinate 29,461,012, forward strand.
TAAGTTTTTGATTGTTTCATAGAGAGTAAAATAAATTTAAAGTATATGTTATCAACTATTCCATTTTTTATGTATTTAAAATTCACCTGATTTGATTGAATTTCAAATACTTAACATCATGCTATGCAACTTTGCTCACATTAGCCTCCTACATGATCTTGGATCATGGGACCTCTAAATGCTAACCCTACGCTCATGCTTGCCTTTAAGGTTAAACGCCAATTGCATGACCTGCGACATTGACCTCAATGCGACCTTTAACCTCTACCCTATTAGTGTTGGCCTCACCCTCAATCTTTGAACTCTATTATGACCCCATTGTTCTGATCTCTAGCCTCCATCTTGATTTGTGCCCAAATAAAAAAAATCAAAATACTTACCAAATACCATTATGAAATTATTTTACAACAAACCAAACACCAAAATGTATTTCAAATATGTAGAGTTTATTTCACACTGTACTTAGAATGTAGCTAAGTTCTAGATATTTTGAACTAGTTAACAAGCGTCTCCATAAAGAAAGTGCTTGATGTTTTATACAATTGTTGTACTGAGGTTTTAAAGAGGAATTCACCATGTTACATTAAACATATTTGATCCAAGATATTTATAATCACTTTGAAGGGCATTCCAAACAAATTTCAAAATTTCTATATTTTCTTCTCCTAAGTTGTTTTATATCAAGTTTACACATCAAAATTTGGAAAGAGTTGTAAACATTACAATTGTAATCATTATCACATCCTTTTCAATTAGCCAAATTTAATGGATTGATGGTCATTAGACATTTGTGTGTTTTCCATCATCTATTTTGTTGGCTTCTCTAAACTTTATAAGCTCTATACCTATCAAATCCACTTTATCGATACACCTTTGACAACTCAATTGGAAGAGCATAGCTCAAGGGCTTTTGTTTCCGCCATAATACCATTGCAATCACGCTTATAAGTCCCAAGCTATTTATCTTGATGTTTATTGATGAACATTAGGAACAATCAAATAAATAACATTATGCAATTAAACCATCTTTTACTGATTTCCCATAATCCAATTTCAATACTTTCACAGTATAAATTAATCCAAGAACTTTATGGACATTTGCAATCACATTGTCTAGATATTAGTAGACATTGGATCTACTCACAACTTTATTCAAAAGAAATTAGTTTGCACTTTGGGACAAATAATCATAACATCCAAATTCTTTAACTTTTTTGGTGGCAATGACTTAATTCTATAATGCTTTGCTCTTTTTGGTAGAAGCACATGATATTCAAGGATGCTCATTCATTATTGACTATCACACTTTCCAATTCAAGGCGTAGATGTGATCTTGGAAGTCCATAGTTTGGAGTTGTTGTTAGATTGGTGTATGCAAATTATAAGGATACTTAACTATGGAATTTTGATAAATGGGAAATACAACTAAATTGCAAGGTGATGTGAGCACCTTAGCCCACAACATTCAATTGAGTAGTTCAACTGATTATTCTTCATCAATTGCATCACTTCTAGTTTATACTGATATCTGATTCTAGCCAATTATCCACAAGTAGGCTATAGTATTTACATCAAAAGAATCAAGAAGAACTCGATGCTTACCAATATCTATTTAAGTCATCATTTGAGTTGTCATTGAGGAAGGCAGTGGAGCATTGAATTCATTGTTTCCATTTGTGAAACCCATGTGGGTACAACAATATTTATGTGATTATTTTCAGAATATTGAAATAAACAAGTTGTTGAAAGATATACTTGACTTAAGCATCATTCACAAAAGTGCAAGCTTTTTCCTTTCCTAGTTCTCTTAGTATACAGGAATAGTGGCATGTGATATTTTTGTATAGGTGGAATGACAAACCATTTTTCTATGCCAATTGTCAAAGAAAAAAAATAAACATGTTACATTGTGCTTCCATTTCTCATATTTGGATTTGTCATCTGGTTATCACCAAATATGAATGGTGAAGGAGGGTGCATGCAAGATGGTTGTCCAAACACATGAGGGGGACACTACAAATTAATGTCAATGCCCTTTGGCATGAAAAATATGCTAACCACCTTTTCAACCCTTTGCTTTGTTTTGATATTTTTTATGACATCCTTATCCACGGACATCTCTTGAAGTCTGGTAGACCATCTTCTAATGGTCTTGAACTCTCTTCAAACACATATTATTTACCCCAAGCACATGTTTTGAAACACAACTTGACTTATCGTGGCATAAAAAAATCAATCTAAGCGATTCAATGCCGAAACCCTAAATTGCTTAAACAATTGATACAATTCTATGGGTTAAAGCAAATTAGTTCCCCATTGTGACAATCATAGCACCATTAACAGCTTTATTGGCACGTGACAAACTTCAATGATTTTCCATTAGCATTCAATGCTTTGAAAGATGCAATACCTCATTTTCGTTCTTACCTTGATTATTTTGGTGCCATTTATTGTAGGAATAGGTGCCTAAAGCAAAGCTATTGGTTCTTAGCTATTGGCACTGCCCTGATACAATATGCTCATCCTCTCACTTTTTATAGTAAAAATCTATCATTGGCATTACAAAATCCTTCCTCTTATGCTCGTGAACTATAGACAGTTGTTTGGGTCATTGTTGGCTGTGAATGAAGTCACAAAATAAAACTTGGCAAAACAAAATTTCACCAAAAGGACCAATAAAGCTAACAACCATTGTGAACTAAATACAAATGACAAGACTTTTCTAAGTAATAATAGAATAATAAGGGATCCCTAAGACAAATATTTCTTGAACAATTTCCCAAATGTAATTGGAATAAAGTACACTGAACAAACTATGGGTTCTACATCTTGCCCTTTGAATGTGACTTCCTAACCCCTCCTCTAAGTGTTGTAGGTGTTATTGGCTTCTAAAATGGACTTAACTAGGAGTGTTGGAATTCTTTCTCTCAAATAAGTTCCAAAAGTAATTCAAGCTTGACGGGAATGCTAGTGCTAGTAGTTTCTTATCTTTCTTCTTGATGGGCATTCGCTAACATCTCATGTTTGCTCGAATGCTTGCCACTAGTTTTTCAAGAAACGTTTGGCTCATGGAAATCACTAAATTTGTGAACAAAGCAGCCTAATGCTGCTTAGGAAACTTATTATTTAAGAATTGAAATTCTAAAATTAACAAACTAGTTAAAAAAAATAGATAACTGATGGTGAATAGTTTCTTGATTAAGGAATGGATAATTTAATGTCTTGCCATTACCAAACCCAAACTTGTAAGACTTAAAATAAGGGCTTTAGAAATCAATAAAAGATAATACTTATTGCTCATAGAGTGCATGATACTATCTCATCCAAGTCCCACTCTAATGGCAACTTCAAATTGCAATTCTCTATTTCGGTTGAGATTAAGCTCTGAGAATCCTCAAACCAACCTTTGCAAATCCATTCACTCTTACGCTCTGGTCTTCAATTCATATAGAAGAAATGGAATACAACACAAACAAAATAATAAATATCACCTTGTAGATGAATGATCCTATGAAAAATATGATCATTACTTACTTGATTTAAAATGATTTTGAATAGTTTCAATACCTTAATATTCTCCTTCATAAGCATCAAAATCACTTTCTTGCCTTTATATTCTAAGGTATAGGTGTTATTATAACTACTATAAAAATATGCCTATCATATTGCCATACATCTAATAGTAATGACATCCATATGAATTGCATCATATCGAACCTCCTCTTGTAATTTATTACCTTTAGAAAATGCACTAAACATTACTTTGTGACTTTTGATCATTTTCATTGGGAAGCCAGGACAATTTTTAAGGTGAAGGGTGCTCTTGAATAGTTAGATTTAATTTTTCAACTATATTATTGAAGCTGACATTCTCACAAGCTCCCCATCAAATGATCATATTGCACACTTTCTTTTGCATGGTGCATCTAGTTTGAAGGATATTATGTTGACACCAATCACTCAGGCTTAAAGTAGTGCTCAAAAGTCTTTAAGCCATCAAACGTTCACCATCATTAGCATACAATCACTATCATCAAAGTGTCTTCTAGTTCATTTTTTTTCCTTGGTTGGGGCCTTTTCCATTGAGAATACAATTCATCAATTTGGACAATTTAATGAAATGATACAAATTCTAGAAATCAAAAGCATTTTATGAGTGAGTTTTTAGTATTATAAGTGTTAAATTTATTGATTCCTAATGTTTGTGTATAATTGAGAAGGTTATTTTTAAAAGCCAAAATGAGAGTCACCATGGGTTTCCTAATCAGCTCTACGAAACTGTTGTCCTAAATTGGAGAACAGTTCTTAGTATTATATTATTGTTGTTCCACCCTTAGAGCTAATGCAATGACATTTAATAACGTCCAATACTGTTATAATTTTTTATTTTTAGAATTGCAGGATATAACTCACTATTAAATTAGGCAATAGTATGCTCCTTAGATTTGATTATATCACATTTTAACATCAATTGTTTAAAGTTAGTGATATATTCTTCTACAAATAGATTTTATTGGTGAAAGTTATGAAGTTTAATAAACACATTTTTGTTAAATGAGATGTCAAGTAATTTTCTTTTGTATTTTCTCTCACTCGATGATCTTATTTTTATCTTCTCTATATCATGTGTTCATCTTAGATTTTCCATCAAAATGATATGATTTTTTTTTAATTTGATGGCCACTAGTTTAACATGCTTATCATTAAGTATTTCTTTATATTCAAATATGTGCTTTATCATATGTGGATAATCTATGAGATCATCAAGATTTAGCCCATCCTTAAAATTAGGAATAATGTCTGACTGGTTGCCTTCTATGATAAGGTTCATCCTCTTGAGATAATTCATAAAATGGTTGATGGAAACGATTATCCATCTCATGCAAATGGGATTCTCATTCAAACCTTTTATATGCCACTAACCTACTTTGTAATTGTTGAATTGCATGATGTAATTCGTCCATGTTTAGTCTTTGAGCTTTGGTGGGGTAGGTTTCTCATAGGACATTCTAATGTAGGCTCGATTTGACATTGAGTGCATGGGTATACAAAATAAAACTTTGAAAATCTAAATTACATAAAAAGATCAATAAAGCAACCATAGTGAGAACTAAATACCTATGACAATGGCAAGTAAAACCACAATTACACAATATAATAACGACCTCTAAGATAAGTATATTTGCGAGCAATTTCCCAAATAAATTTGGAATAAGTACAACATCTTGCTCTCGAGCAAGACTTCTAATTTTAGAGGCTTGATGGGTTATGGTGGTGGTTTCTTATCTTTTAAAAATGGGGATTCTCTGAGATCTCAGGTTTGGTGGATTGCCAAGAAACGTTTGGCCCAAAGAAATTGTTGAACTCATAAACAGAGCATGTCAGTGTTACTTGGGATTTGGGAAGCATGACCACACCTGTAATTTACCAAGGTACAATTAGGTAGTTTCTATTCAAGAATTGAAATTCTAAAATTAATAAACTAGTCAGAAAACAAATATGGGTAATCTAATGTCTTGTCATTGCTAAACCAAAGCTACTAGGACTTCTGAATTTAGGGAAGAGGTGTTCTTATTACTCATTGAGTGAAGCAAACCATCTCCCATTGAAGTCCTTGCTCTTACAACAACTCCAAAATGCAGTTCTATATTTTTGGTTGAGTTAAGCTCTAGCAGAATCCTCTAACCAGCCCTTTGCAAATCCAAATTCATTCTTCTGCTGCTGGTCTTCAATTCCTGCAGTAAGAGCTGGAAAAACAACACAAATAAAATAAGAAATATTACCTTATAGAATAATGGTTGTCCCCGGTTAAAAATATGATCACCACTTCCCTTTAATGCCTTTGCATTCCCTAACAGCATCCAGATTTCTTTTTGTTGAACTACAAGTATGTGCCATAATTCAAACTAAGCGCCTATAGAAAAATCTATGAAAATCATGGCGTTGCATGATCGGAAGTTAAAACTCCCTAATTGCGAGCAGATTCAATCATAAATCATCTCAATCCAAAATTCAGCTTTGTAATTGTGTTAAAAATATCAAAATTAATTAAATGAAAAATATTGGGTCAATTAATAACCAATCAATTAATTAAAATTAATTTTTAATTAAATTACATGCATATAGAGGTTGTGAGGCCTCGACGGCGTTCAAAGCGACCCCGCAAAATTGAATTTGTGATTATCATGAAATGTCGATATCTATCAAATGACACCTCCCGCAATCAATTCGATAAAGTCTACATGAATGTCGAGTGATTCAAATGCAACGTCCTACAATTTAAACCTAATTTCACTTCGACCATCGCTGACATTGTCCAAATGATCTCTGATCAAAATAAATCGTTGTTGTGTCCAGTACAACGAAAATACCTAAAATTGACACCCATATTATTAAGGTTCATCATACAAAATAATTTCATATGGTTTGATGCAAAATTATATTAATCTATAATTACAATGGCTAATGGCTGCTTAAACCCCATAATATTTGCTTAATCTCAAATTTAATTATTTCACCCAATCAATCAATTTAAAGCTTAGGAGCCAATTGGATTTGCCACCTAATTAACCCTATTGGTTGCCGCTTAGCCCAATTGAAAACCTGCCCTAATACCTGAAATGAGCATCCTCCTGTCTGATCTCTCCCATTCATGCATGAAAGAAAGCTCACGGGATCTCCCTCTCTCATGTGACTCTCAGCCGAACTCCCCTCTTCCGTCCCACTCTCATTCCAAGTTGCACAAAATGTGATTATCCTTCGGTCTCCCTCTCTTCATTTGTGTGAGCCAAATGAGCTGCCTACCTCTTGATTTTCCTTCTTCCTTCCTGTCTCAAGCGACAGGAGATCCAGAACTCCCCTCTCTTGGTTCTGTCCCAAGCATTGCATGAGGATTCCCTCTTTCTCATTCTCTTCCTCTACAATCAAATGGCTACTCGACTTAGGACTAGCCAAAGAGCAAACCCCTTTTTGGCCTTCCTTAGTCAAGAGTAGGGTAGGAATGGATTCCCCTGTCATTCCTCCTAGCCACGGCCAGGGCTGACCTCCTTCCTCTTGGGTCTCCATCTCTCTAGCCAAAACCAAGGGAATTCCCCCCTAACATGGTCATTGCTCCTAGACACCGGTGAGCATCCCTTTATCCCTTTTCTGTAGCAACCGAGGGCTTCCTTTTTAGTTCTTCCCAAAATCTTTTTTCCTCCTCTTTTCAATCAGATTTCCAGGTTGTTTCTATTCAACCCTAAGTTCCCTACCATTATTTCATTCCCTTTTGCTTGGATGAAATGGGTTCAGTGAGATTTTCTTTCATATATATATTTTATGTGCTTGTTCTTTTATGCAATTGCAATAGGAGGAGATGGTGTTTAACATGGCATAGCTGTTGCTGTTTTGTCACTAAGCATTCCTATGATGCATCTATTTGAGTTACCAAACAAATGAAAAAAATGTAAAATTAGTAGAGTTGTGATCTTTTATGAGGGTTACCTTTTTGTTATGCCTCTTTCCTTTGTTTGATTACTTGCAATCATGAAGGTGGTTATCTGTTTAGGTAAGATTTGATTTTCTAGACTTATCAAACTTAATGTGATTGTTTAGTTTATGTAGCCTAAACTCCATGTAATTATCATGTTAAAGGAAGAGGATGAAGGGAGGAGTGCTTTGCTAGCATTGTGCTTGTTTTCCTCTCTTTTGTGATCACTAAGTTAGTGGGCTTTTGAAATACAATCTGAAATGAGATTTTGTGCAAGTTTAAAGCTCCATTTTGTTGTTTAGCTTCATTAATGTTGCATCTTGCCTAGTGCTTGTTCATATTGTACTCAGCAATTGCCAAGTTCTATATTGCATTAAAACTGAAATAAGTTGACATAGATGTAGGATATGATTTGCTCTCTTGGTTTTAAAATTTTCTTAAAATTGCTTACTTTGTGTGGCTTAAATTCTACTTGGCTATAATTTTTAAAAGAAAGGGAATGAAAGGGGGAGTGAATGGCTTTGCTAGCATTGTTATTTTATTCTTTTCTCCATTGTCACTAATGGACATGTGAAGTGCAATCTGAAATGAGATTTCATTTGCATAGAATTTGAAAGTCATTGTCCTTCATTGGTTGAATGAATAATTTGCAAGGTTTAGAATGACTACCTATTATCTTGTTTAATTAAATCTTGCTTAAATTCTATTATCATTGTGAAATTGATATGAAATAGGAAGTGCATAAGCTTTAACTTTGATTCATGGCTCTCATTCTATTATTTGAGTCCTCTTGTATTATCATATGTTTTGAATGAGTAGATCACTCTTACACTTTATGATCTAGTGGTCATCTTATTTATATGTTGATGCAAAATGGTTCAATGCATTGTTTGGCTTTAGAATTCCATGGTAATATATGAAATTTGCATTTAAGATTAGCCATTCAACATCTCTTTTTGTTGATTGAATCAAAATGGAAAAATGATGAATATGATTGCAAGGTTAGTGAATTTTGGAGACATTCACTTTCTTTCACGAGATTGTGAGCTAAAATTGTTCAAACTTAGCTATTTAACATGTTCTACTTGTTCTCACATGTATTCAATCAATTTGATCTTGAGACTTTCTCTATTAACATGATAAGATGGGATTATGGTTTTCATGAAGGCACATTGCTTTTGTTTTGCCTCTTTCATGTTATCAAAGTTGAAAATTCATTTGCATTTTACCATCAAAGTGTTGTTTTGATTTGTTGAATATAAGGAAGAAAGAAATAATTTTGATATTCAATAGGAAAAGATTAGATGGGGCTTGCATTTGTTGAAGGCTTATACATTAATTTGCTGATTATGCATTATAAAGGGTAAATTTTGGATGAAATGTTGAATGAAATGGTGATAAGTCACAACATAAGGTAAAATCTTCACTTGTATAATGCTTCTTTTATAATGCATATGTAAAGGTAAAATTTCAAGATTACTAAAACATTATTGTTCAATGTAAGAAAATCGCCTGATATAAGTACTCGTTCATATTGTTCCAATGCGGCGAAGAAACTTATGATATAAGTATTTGCTCATGTTGTTCTAATACAACAAGGAAATATATTTTGTAATATAAGTATCCGCTCACATTGTTCTAATGCGATGGGAAAACTTGTGATATAAGTACTTGCACACATTATTCCAACGTGGCAAGAAAATATATTTTGTGATAAGTACCGTTCACATTGTTCCAATGTGGTGGAGAAACTTGTGATACAAGTACTTGTTCACATTGTTCCAACGTGGCAAGGAAATATGCTTTAAATTAAGTACTTGTACACATTGTTCCAATGCGGCAAGGAAATGTTATGCTATGCAAACATATGCAAGCCTTTCTTGACGTGGTAGGTAAACTATACTTTCTGCCGCGGCGTCTAACGACACCTACCATGAACGCCTTTCTTAGCGTGGTGGGAAGACCCAGTCTCCTGAAGCAGCCCCTTACGTGGGGATGACATCGGGAGGTTGCCAAAATTTCTAGCAAACTAAACTTATAAGGTTTAACATTTAAGATAAACTTTTGAACTTTATGTATCACAAGATGAATGTGAATTAAGATTCAAATCATGAAATGATAACTTAGAATCATAAATTGTAAGACATCAAATGAATTAGCTAAAGAGACTTAAAAGAATTTCATGACTTGCTCACTAACAAGCATACAATTTGATAGCTTAATAGCAAGTAAAGATGAACTTTCAACTATCACTTGAAATGCAAAGAAGATTTTACTAATTGAATCAAAAGAGCTTAAGGGAGGCTTAAACTAAGCTTGAATCCACTTAAGTTTACCAATAAATGCAAACTAAATTTTTCAATACATACAGCTAAATTCAATTGTATTATATCATGTATTGAAAATGTGAAAAGAATTTAGTTCAAATTAGTTTTCTTTTTGGGAGGAGAATTGAATACAATTTGAGTTGAAACATAAATACTTGCAAAGAATAGCTCATTTATGAGTATAAGTAAAGTTTGATAATTCGTCAATGAATATGAATGAGATGCCCTTCATTAAACATTGATGTAAAAATGAATATTTGATCGGAGGCTTATTTAAACATTCAAATGAATGAGATTTTGCCTATGCATATGATCAATCTTACATTTAAGTTTAATGTCTTATGATTTATACAAGTATTCAAGGAAAATAAATCCAAGCATGAATCGTGAACCATTCTTTCATGTGAATCTATAGTTTTGAGCTTCATGCTAAGTGTTTAATGGAATGACTTATAACGTATATTCAAAATACTACATATTCCATTCAAATTGAATAGTATATGAACTTTCGTTAAATGTGAATCTCAAGCTTACTTCATAGAGCAATTTTTGCTTAATCGCTTGATTCATGTAACATTTGAAAGAGTCAAGCTCATGTTAGAGATTCTCACTTGATTCACACAAGTATTTAAAAGAGTCAATGCATGTCTTATAACATATCTATTCTTGATTTATGATAAACGAAAGAATTAAACTTATGTCTTATAGAATGGACCTCACTGATCTATGACAAACATTTGAAATGGTCAAATTTATATTTAACAAATCTACGTTTGATGTATGATATTTTATCTAACAACTTACTTTTTTCACACATTTTCGTATCTAATATAACTACTTCAACTTAGACATTCTTATATCCATACATCATTTTAAGAGAATAGATACTTGTATATATGAAGTATCCACTAGCTTGAAAGCTTAAATAAATATAAGCAAGTCATATGCAAAATGTATGAAAGATACCTACTTATTCAAAACCAATTATTCATCTACATGTGTCCCATATATGTTACAAATCTAAATGTAGTGTTTGAGGATCGTGCATGGGTTGAACCAGGTTGGGTCTTAGGACCAGGTCCAGGTTAACAAAATCTAAAAATGTAATAATATTATTATAATATTTTCAACTTAATGAAATCTGAGAAGCTAATTGCTATAGAATGACAAAAGATAAATTTATCATCATTATTAATGTAACTTCTCAAGTTTAAATCCTCAAGAGGAAAGTCTTAAACCCAATCCTCTATGCTCAAACTAGAGTTGACAAGGTTTGGTGGATGATAGATCTTGAAGCAACAAATTTAAACTTGATTCTCTAGAAAAGGCAGTTGAGACAAGGTCTACTAGCCTACAATAATCATACATCAAAAGGCTATCATTATCAGGTTTAAGTGATTAATGATTATATGTATTCAAATTTAAATCAATTACAAAATAATCATATGTTCAAATAAAAAATAAAAAAAATATATAAATTAAATGAAATTAATTATTTAAATTTAAAGTTAAAATTCATCCACCTCTTTGCAACTGTTTGTCGAGGGTGACAAGTCAAAAAGACTTTTGCTCACAAAAAGCCAATGTCAAATCAAATACATAATTATTTTCATACTTAAATAACCTTAAGTCGGTAAGGATGTGGCCCGTGTCCTCTGTTTGGGTGACAATGACACCACCACATAAAGTTACCACTGAGCCCTCTGACTTGGTGGTTTGCCTCAAAATGACACTACTAAATTACAGTCATGATCGCATATGTTCCTAACTTTGCTTTGAATGAATTATATAATGTATTAAAAAAGCTCTCTGTTATATAAGGTTGACTTATATTTGTCCCTTTAGACAAACTCCACCCTAGGTATACAAGGATACTTTGGATGACATAACCCATGGTTGTCAGGGTCTGAGCTACTACCTCCTAACTAAGTGGACTAGAGATAGCCTGATGATGGAACCATGGGATCTTGATCGGGCACATCCTGCCCCTAAATATAAGCTTTAAATTAAAATAATAAATCTCATAAATCCTAAACTCCACTCATTTATTACTATATGCTCGCTATTTATGATTCACCCTTAATAAGTGCTCTCTCGATTAGGAGGGTAATTAACTGCTCCTTGCATCTATAGAAAACTTGGAACCGAGATCTAAAGTCCTTACAAAATGAGGGTGAAATAAGGTGGTAACATGCCTATCTACCTAAAATTTCCATTTTAATCATTATCTTCATTATGAGAGGTCGGTGAATTTTCCCACACTAAAGCACTATTAATGTATTTTAACTGCAATAAGAACTTAGGAACAACCTCTTGATAGTCATTGGAGGAGTAAGTGTAAGACTAGGCGTCGATGGGGGTAGACTTCTACACTTAACTATGAATGCTTACCATCACCACTTTCCTTCAAATTTGTGAAAATATGCTCCAAACTGGGAAATTCTTCTCCATCTTCAGGGTATTCTGATAATAAAACTATAAAAGACCCCATTCTCTATGAAAGAAGGTCTATTTGTAGGCAAGGTATCCCAAATAACACCTAGGCCTCTTAATTATTAATTTGTCTCCATGAAGATAGTAAAGTTATAAAGCCCATAATTGGAAAAAGACTTCTAATTGCTAAAAACAACTTATAACTACATAAGTGGCAATATCTGTTAGGAAAACATTTAATCATTCACACAAATCAATGTAAGTTAGGTGGTTTATTAACTCGAATTACCATAAACTACCAAAATGCATCCAATTTTTCATATATCTCATTTTAAAACATTTTGAAGATTGCACTTTACATCCAAACTACTAGCTTTGTTCACCACCAAACCATTGCTTCATTCATTAGCCATCCTTAAGCAATGAACCATCATGTAATGGAATAGAGAAGTAGTGCAATTAAATTCAATGGGATGGATTTCATCATGGGTTTGTTTGGAAGACTATGTACCACCTATCTAAATTTTTGACCTTGAGAGCAAGATCATCTTGATGATGGGAATATTGTAGTGAACTTAAAGTTCATCAAAAGGTCAAAAATGAAAGATAAGAAGAATGTAAAATGGATGATAGATTTTCAAATAAAGAAGCATAACTATTAATGATAACAAGGATTGGCCTAGCAAATGAAGTAATAGTTGCCTTGTTAAGATGAAGTTCTTTGTGTGAGGGTTGCTGCAATTACTAAAAGTGTTTCTTTGTAGTACAATTGTTGATTCTTTTATTCTATCCAAACCAACGTTACTTAGATTGAACCTTATATTCTACTTTGGAAAGTTTATAAATAAAACTGAATGGGGTTGAACAGGGGAGTGAAAAACTCTTTTGTTGTTTACATTTTTTATTCTTCTTTTCTCCTCCTGAGACATCGGTTTCCTTTTTGGAGTGTTCATAGCAAAATTTCCCATTTGATCTGTGTACTTAGAAATTTCATTTGTTGGATAAATTATATTTTCTTTGGATGTTTAGTTCTTTCATATACTATCATCAATTTTTAACTATTAACTTTCATTTCTTTTGCATTATCCTTTTGCTCATTTATTTCCTTTAATGCATCTTGTTATGCTTCAACTTTTCTTGTTTTGGTTTATGGGAAATACTTTGTCAATCAACCCCTAAATTGAAAAATTCTTTGGTTTTAACTTTACATCTTTTGAGGTTTTTCTTTTCCACATGTGTGCATGCGACCTATGTTACTTCTAAGAGCCATCCGCAATTTTGCACTGCCTCCTAGCTCAAATATTTATGGGAATGAACAACTTGAAAGAGAAAAACATAATTATTGTCGAGGAACCGATAGTGCCAAGAAAAGTATAATATAATCTCTATCAAATTGTAATAATAATTTATCTCCATTTTCATCATGTAATCGTTGCTTTATGATTTATGACAACAAATTCATTTTGTGAAAACATTTCCTGCATGCAATCTAGTCTTCTATTATAGCTACCATTGCTACCAAATACTAATAAGAAAAAAAAAACTTGGGATCCCATTTTCTACTTTTCATAATTTTATTATTCGTTAAAATTTTTATGAGATTTTGACCTCATTCTTTATACATAGATGTAAATATGAATTGGTGCATAAACATGAAAGCACACATAAACTTCAGTAGATTTGAGTTACCTGAATAAAAATTTTAATGAAATAACCACAAAATTTAATGACTTAACTATATGGAAAAAATTTAAAACTTCATTTCATTTTTGTCTCCAAAAGATGTATTGTTGCATGTGTGTCCTCCAATGGCACAATATTCTTTTCCTACAATGTACTCTTAAATCATCTATTGCACATTTTTGATTATTTATGAAATATTTTCAGTTGGTTTAAATTCTTAATCTTGGAACAGAGTGAATATTGATAACTTGTACCAATACGTAGTTTGGTTACCATGCAAAATATTACTCCCAATTTTGCTACTTCGAAGAACTACTCTCCTATGCATTACATTCTGATTTATTAAGAGTCTGAGATCAAATATGTGGTCTCTAAAAATTTAGGTTCGGTCTCTAATTGAGAATTTATGTATTGATTCCTGATTAAATTTTCAGAAGGGAAATTAGATTGAAGATTAAACATGACTTACCATCAAGACTTACCCTCATTTTCCAATGACCTAGGTACGCCTGTTCACCATAGGTGCAAGCACCTATGATTAATTAGCATCCATAGTTAATTACCCCTCATATCACAATAGAAGGGCCCTCTCGATTTAGGTTGGATGTTTGTATTGATCTTTAGTGTGAATTGGTGTTTAGTGATATTTGTGTGAATGACTATCTAGGATAAAGGGAAGTAGTCCCGATCAAGATCCCATGATTTTGTCATCCCATGCCCACTGTTATTCTATGCTATCAACATCAGACAGCTATTACTCATAATGTCCAGGGAACTTAATTAGTAGTCATGGGTGCCTCATCATAGGAATCGAGTGTGAGTTAGAGTTATTATGTGTATTGGAGTATTTAATCTAAACTTAGTTTTATAAGTTTGATCGATCATTTAGTTTTATGACTTCCTCTTCTTGACAAAATGATTTGAGAATTTTATGAGGTAGGATTTACATCCATTATATAACCAATGTTAACTGAAATTTTTCTTGCAAACATAAACCGACATCTATTGGAATGCTCGATTGAGTTAGACTTACGCCCTTAGAATGGAAGTTTTCTTTGTAAATATATATTGGGGTTACATCCATTGAAATTTCATGACTTTAAGAATATGATCCATTTTGCAGACAATGAATGGGCTTACATCCTTCGGAAAGCCAATATAAATGTAGAGTTTGTTTTACTAATATAAATTGGACATTCATCAGAATGTTGATTATTAAATGTAGAGTCCATTTTGTGCACATTGATTGTGCTTACATCCTTTGGAATGCCAATTATTAAATATGAAGTCTATTTTGCAGATAGATTTTGATGATGTAATGAAGTGTCATCTCTTCTCACTTTCAGATTTGTTTGCCTCCCGGGAGTCATTACCTTATTTGTTGAGTTCAAGAGGATGTTTGCTATGCAATTTGCAAGTGCTCAAAAACCATTGTATATTTCCCAAGCCCTTCCATAAATGAGGTAAGAACTTGATGAGTCTTGAGGAATTTCAACACACATTTCTAATAAGAGATGTTGGAAATTAAAGATTTGAAATCCACAATTGCCCAAGCTGCACTTGCTTAATGAAAGAAGGACCCTTTAAATATGTTCTCAGATTCTAACAACCAAAGACACTCCAAATAATAAAAAACTATGTAAATACGAAAGAATACAATGAAGTTATTCAACCAACACCATCGATCCGAGTAAAAGACTCAGCAAAGATATCTCTTTGAGAGCAAACCTAGTGGTGGGTAATGTGCCAAGAAGAGAAGATAAAAGAAGGCGACCAGGCACCACCAGGGGTTTAGGAATCTTACAACTTGTTACCAAGGAGCTAAATACTCATAACCCACATTAACAACTCCTCTCAGAGTATTAATGGTTGAGTTAGTAGAGGCCAATTAAAATATGGAATATTTTAAGAGACCACTACCAATGAAACTCGATACAGTTCGTTATCGATCAAGGCACTATGCTTACCACCATGAGCATGGTCATGAGACTAAAGAGTGTAGACACCTAAAAGTCTAGTTAACAAATTGATTGCCAAGTTAAAAGTATTTTGATCAACATAAGAAGCTCGGTCAACATAATCATTAAGTTGGTATTCAACAAGCTAAGATTAACTAACTCTAAATTCACCACTAGGGATTTCTAGATTTCTTAGAAGAGTGAAGAGAAATTAAATGATTACCTCCCGACTTAAGAAGGGAGTAAACAATTCATCATGGCTATGAGTAACTTTATCACCTACAACACCATCTTTGGTTGATCTTTAGTCATCACTTTTCAAGTAGTGTTATCAACTTTCCACATAACCATCAAATTTTGAACTAGATGTGAGGAAATCACGTTAACCAAAATCTCAATCAGTCTTGAGCCTGCTACTAAAAGGCAGTTGGCATATCTAGTAAGAAAGATGAAGTATTATAGCTAGAGACCACAAGAACTGGAATTGAAGTTCTCAAGGAGATAGAAGAGATTCCCACAAAGAAGGATTCAGAGCAAGTTCTAAAGATCAACTCAAACTATAGTATAAGACCAAGACCTTGCTAAGGTCAGAACTTAACTTTAAAATAAAAGACTAACAATCTATATAGTTAGCGATTATAATGTAAGACTGACTCTTGTGAGGTCAACAATTAAACTTTAAAAAAAAGATCAACTCTATGTGGACAATAGTGTAAAATTGACACACTATGAGCATCAACTAAAATGCAAAATGAATTCACCATTAAGAACCTAAGTGTTTTAACGGCAAAGTCAAAATAAAGAATTTATTTAACTAATAGTAATTATAAGACTGCCTAGAGAAATTTAATCAATGTGTATATCAAGTTCCGAATAGAATGTTAATAAGGAGTATAACACCAATGACATGAGTAAGTTCTTTATTCTAGAAAGAAGTAGCCTTCATTATTACTTAAAAGAAAGGAGAAAACATTTCAAAGTTGTACTTAACATAAAAATATATTTTTCATTCATGAAGTATTGCTCTTTTAATTGAATTCCTCAAGTAATGGTCTGATATTAAAAAAGTTTTATTAGTACTTTTGTCACTTATTTACATTATTTAATGAGAATTGGAGTGGGCCGAGCAAGATTATGGCAGTTGACGATGTGAATTGTGAGACTGGTGTAAGCGGTTGTGGGATGAGGGGCTCTAGCAGACTTTGACAAATGAACGATGAGATGAGCCATCACAAGTCGAGCAATAGTCTGTTGGAAATTATGTTGGTTGGATTGCCACTAGTGCCCCCACTATTGCCCAGCCATTAGCTCCACCTCCACAGACAACCTTCTTAAATTGGATATTTTAAAATATTTTCAAATGAAAACTTAGTTTTTAAAGTTTGTAACAAAGTAAATTGTCAATTAAGATATTAAAATAGAGCACACTAATAAATCAAAAAAAATTTAGAAATGTAAGAAGACGAGGCATAGAGATTTTCATCTGGTTCGACCAAACCTAAAAACTGGCCTATGTCCACACCTAGTCATCCTGATTAGGAATTCACTAAATAAAATGAGATTATGACTACTCCTATACTTTTTTACTTTGGGCATGTACAACTCCAAATATACTTTTCTACACCGAGACATGATAACTCCAACACCATACTTTCCTACAACGGGCAAGTACAATCCCAAGTAAAGAGAACAAAAGAAGAAAAGATATAATATAAATATCTAACTCTCAATTTAAAATAATTTTGCACTAAAGTCCCAACTAAAATAATATTGAGATAAATAACAAAGAGAGTTCAAAGTGAATATATTTCTTGTTGAATTATTTTTCTATGAAGCACATAAAGTAAATAGATCTTTGAAAAATATTTGACTTCAAAAAGGGAAAGATTTGAAAAATAAATGAACTTGAAAAACTATATGATATGGAATCACTTGGATTATTTAAACTTTAAAGTATTTACATGAATATGTAATCCAAAAGACTTGTGCAATGAATACTTTCAAATAAATAAGCGATGAATTCCTTAGTTGAGAAATTACTTTGAAACAAAAAAGCAAGAAATCCATTTAAGAATCAATGTACTCTTATAAAACTCTTTTATGATATGAAAGCTATAACACTTGACAAAAAAATAATTTCAACCAATAAAATAAATGATTTTTCAAATCACTTGAGATGAGAATGAAAAATCTTAAGAAGAAAAACTTTAACAATAATTCATAAAAGTTCTTTTCATCCAAATCAAACAATTGAAAAACTAAAAATCAAAAGCATATAATGGATTGAAAACTCTTACTCATATCTTTATATATGTAAGAAATGAGGGCAAGACTTGAGTTGAACTTTCCAAATCTTGAAGAAGCAACAAAGTGAGTTTCAACCAAGAAAGAATTAAATGGGAATTGTTAACTTGTTAACACTTTGAATCTACCAAACAATTTGCAAGGTTTTGGCCAAAGGATTCTAATGAGAAAGAAAAGAGATTTGGTGCTTAATATTCAAGAGACATTTAAAAAAAAATTGCAAGGGTTTGGTCTAGAGAGAGGAAGCAAGAGAAATAAAAGCTAAGGAAAAAACCTCTTTAAATAGAATAGGTCGCTAAATTGTATTAGGAAACTATTTGATTTCTATTTGAATATCTCAATCATATAATCCAAAATTTTCAATTTGAAAATTTCAACCAAGTATGATTAGAGAGAGAGATATGAGGAAGAATATTAATCAATCCAATCAAATAAAATTAAGGGAATAAATCAATAATATTCAGCCAAATAAGGATAAAGAGAGGAAAAATTAATTTGGTAAAAATTTGAACTTGAATAATAAACACATGATTTAATTTTTAAATCTAATTGAATTCAAACTTTAATGAGATCTTCCATGCAAGGGTGGAGGGAATTATTTTGAATCCACTTAACATAAACATGTTATCCTTAATTAATTAAGGAATCAATTTTGGAAGTCATTCAAAAAAATTGAATTTAAAATATAGTAAGGATAAATTAGCATAGGATGGCCAAAGCATTTACAAAAAGAGTTCATCCATGATTTAATGCAACAAATATGAGAGATCAATTAACTAATATAGATTTGAAACATTAAGGAAAGTCATGAAATAAAATAATAAAAATAAATCAAGAAAAATAAACATGAATTCCAAATGTTTTCAAGTATAGATTCAATCTCCATTTAATACAATTAATTGATCTTGAATAAATTATAGAAAATAAATTAAAATATATTTTAATTAATTTAAACAAATCAAGTTACTCTAAATAAAATACTAGAAGGTCATATATTTTCATAAATAATTAAATTAAAAATAAAAACTGTATAAATACATGGATCATTTGAATTTGAATTTAAATTAACTTAAAATAAATCAAATAAACTTTAAAAATACATGGATCATTTGAATTTGAAAAATAAACATGAATTCGTCATGTTGAACAATCTGTTGATACTGCCCATTTTATTTCCTTTTATTTTTATTTTATTTTACTGTTGACACTGGAGAACTCGGAAATCGACTTTGAAAATGTTATAGATGGGATACCTCGGACTGAAAAACTGAGTTGTGGGGCCCATACGGCCATTCCATGCATCTCGTGTGAAGGCCGCACGGAAATCACCATAACTTTGCGCAAGATCGTCCGATTCGCCATTATGAACCTATCCGAAAATATCTCAGCACAGTGAATGAGCACAGATGCATTTAGGACCGTATCTCGATTTTTTTTTGAATAGGGGCATGAACGAGTTCGGATGAGCAATTTCTGGAAAGCTCGGCGTGACCGCACGCATACGATCCCATGAGAACTCTTTAATTAAGCATGCTTAGGCGAGATCAATACTATGATGGGTGACCTCCTGGGAAGTCATCATGTTGAACCATATGCTGATGACGCACATTTTATTTTCTTTTATTAATATTTTATTTTAACGTTAATGCTAGAGAACTCAACGATCGACTCTAAAAATGTCATCGATGGGATGCCTCAGACTGAAAAACACGAGCCATGGGGCCCACAAGGCTGATCTGTGCATCTCGTGTGGAGGTCGCACAGAAATTGCCATAACTTCCTGCACGATCATCTGATTCACCATTATTACCCCAATTTGGAAAGATCACGCGACGCGACGAGATAAGTCATCTAGCAGAGTATCTCGACTTCGGCTATTTCAAATCTTTACCGTGGCACTGACGGGTTCTGCATGAGCACAATTTGCGGTAAATCTCTAGCGGGTGTGACCTCACCTGCACACCAGATCCCATGAGAACTCTTCAGTTATGTGTGCTTGGGAGAGAGCAGTACTATGATGGGTGACCTCTTCGGAAGTCATCTTGTTGAACCATCTATTGATGCCGCCCATTTTATTTCCTTTTATTTTTATTTTATTTTACCGTTGACGCTGGAGAACTCAGAGATCGAATCCGAAAATGTCGTTGATGGGATGCCTCGGACGGAAAAACACGAGCCATGCGGCCCACTTGGTTGATCCGCACGTCTGGTGTGGAGGCCGCACAAAAATTGCTATAACTTTGCGCACGATCTTTTGATTCGCCAATATGACCCCAATCCGGAAAGATCTCCGTGGTGCGCACAACGCGCAGATGTGCTGCAGACGCATCTAACAAGACCTGTATCACCGATTTTGGCTATTTTGAAGCCTTACTGTGGCACGGATGAGTTCGCATGAGAACAATTTGCGGCAAATCTCTAACGAGCGGGAGTGCACTAGCACACAAGATCCTATGAGAACTCTTTAGTTAAGCGTGCAAGGCGACTATGATGGGTGACCGGGAAGTCATCGTTGAATGATCTCTTGATGCATTTTATTTTGTTTTATTTTATTTAATTTTATCGTTGATCGGAGAACTCCGATTGACAAAATGTCATAGATGGGATGACTAAAAAAAACATGAGCCATGTAGCCACTACTGCGATCTCTCGAGGAGGCGCATAGAAATCACCATAACTTCACACATCGTCCTCGATTTGCCATTATGATCACAATAAAAGATCTTCGTATGCAGATGAGCGAAGCATCTGGCAGGATCCGTATCTCAAATTTTGGCTATTTCAAAGCCTTACCGCGACACGTACGGGATCCACATGAGCACAATTTATGGCAAATCTCCAGCCATGGTGACTGCACAAGCACACCATATCCCATGAGAACTCTTCAGTTATGCATGCTTGGGTGAGAGCAGTACTATGATGAGTGACCTCCTCGGAAGTCATCGCGTTGAACCATCTGTTGATATCGCCCATTTTGTTTCATTTTAATTTTATTTTATTTTACTGTTGATGCCGGAGAACTCGACGATTGACTCTGAAAACTTCACCGATGGTATTCCTCAGACTGAAAAACATGAGCCGTAAGGCCCATGCGGTTGATCCGTGCATCTTATGCAAAGGCCGCACGAAAATCTCCATGACTTCATGCACGATCGTCCGATTCTCCATTATGACCCCAATCTGGAAAGATCTCCGCTGGGCGCACGGAGAGTAGATGAGCCGCAGGCACATCTAGTGGGACCTGTATCTCTTATTTTGGTTATTTTGAAGCTTTATCGCAACATATACGAGTTTCGCATGAACACAATTTGTGGAAAATCTCCAGCGGGTGTGACCGCACCAGTACACTAGATCCCATGAGAACTCTTCAATGAAGCGACGAGAGCAGTACTATGATGGGTGACCTCCTGGGAAGTCATCGTGTTGAACCATCTGTTGATGCCGCCCATTTTATTTCCTTTCATTTTTATTTTATTTCATCGTTGATGCGGAGAACTCGAATCGACTCCAAAATGTTGTAGATGGGATGCCTCAGTTGAAAAACATGAGTGGAGCTCACATATCGCCAAGCATCTCGTGTGTGCGGTAAGGAACGCCAAAAATTCATGCACAATCGCCCCTATTGCCATTATAACCGGAAAGATCTCCACGGGCACGACGCGTAGTAGATGCAAAAGCTCATATGGTGGACGGATATATCGATTTTGGCTATTTCAAAGCCTTAATGCGACGCATACGTGATTAGTAGAATTTACGAACTCTAGGCGACTAGACACCAGATCACATGAGAACTTTTCAATTAAGCATGCTTGGGCAAGAGCAATACTATGATAAGTGACCTCCTAGGGCCCACACGTCGATGGGATGCCTTGGACTGAAAAATGCGAGTCGTGGGGCCTACATGGTTGATCCGCGCATCTCGTGCAAATGCCGCACGAAAATCACGATAAGTTCAGGAACGATCATCCGATTCGCCATTCTGACCCCAATCTGGCGATGCGCAGATGAGTCAGGGGCATCTAGGGACACGTATCATGGCTAGTTGAAGCCACTGCAGCACGAACGGGTTCCGCATGAGCACAATTTATAAAAAATCTTGCCGAGAGTGACCGCACACACAGATCCATGAGAACTCTTGTTAAGCTTTTGCGAGCGATATGATGGGTGATCTCTTGGGAAGTCATCATGTTGAACCTTCTATTGATGCCGCCCATTTTATTTTCTTTTATTTTTATTTTATTTTATCGTTGATGCCGGAGAACTCAATGATCCACTCCAAAATCATCATCGATGGGATACCTCAAACTGAAAAACACAAGCCATGGGGCCCACGCAGCTGATCCGCGCATCTTGTGTGGAGGCCGCACAGAAATCGCCATAACTTTTTGCACGATCGTCTGATTTTCCATTATGACCCCAATCTGTAAAGATCTCCGCAGGGAGCACGACGCGTAGATGGGCTAAAGGTGCATCTGTAGGGAGTCATATCTCTTATTTCAGTTATTTCAAACCCTTACCTAGGCACTTACGGGTTTTGCATGAGCACAATTTATGGCAAATCAGCAAATGACACTCACATGAGAATTCTTCAGTTATGCATGATTGGGCGAGAGCAATACTATGATGGGTGACCTCCTACAAAGACTTCGTGTTGAACCGTCTGTTGATGCCGCCCATTTTATTTACTTCTATTTTTATTTTATTTTACCGTTGACGCTGGAGAACTCAGAGATCGACTCTGAAAATGTCATTGATAAGATGCCTCAGAATGAAAAACATGAGTCGTGGGGCCCACTCGACTAATCCACAAATCCTATGTGGAGCCCACACGAAAATCACCATAACTTCATGCATGATCGTCTGATTCGCCCTAATGACCCCAATCTGAAAAGATCTCTGTGGTTGCTAGAAAGATATGGTCAAACCTTTTTAAAATAAAAAAATTTGTAATACCCAAAGACTTTTTTTTATATAACACCTTTTGAGTAGCTCCACCATTGTTTTTTTCAATCAGCAACAACCCCAAACCCTTAATTTTAGTTTGATTTAACTTTTCTAGAGGATTCAAATGAGTTAATTTGAGAATGACCTAGTTAAACCAATTATGAGTCAATTGGCATTTGATTTTGGTTGAAAAAGTTTAATTTTGAATTTTTTTATTTAATTTGGTTAGAAAATGTTAAATTCAAATACCTTATTTAGGCTATGTTAGAACATAATGGGGCCCACCAACCTAGTCTAGGCCAATTTTAGGATTTTGATTACTATTTGAATTTAATTTTAGCTAAAGTTTCATTTAAATGTTATTTTAATTTAGTTTAGGCATGGGTTTATTATTCATCTAGCCATTAGTTAATGTTCTAAGCATCTATGTGAAGAGAACTCTAGACCTAAATTGAACCCTAAGTGTTAGGATGGAACCCTATAAGCTAAGTGTGTTAACCTCACTAAAAGTGAGGTCAAAAATTAGAAGTTTGGATTTATTGGCATCACTTTTGATGCAACTCGCATCTGTTTTAAATTTGTTTACTTATGCTCACCTTAGAAAAAAATATATGTAGTTAAACTAAATATTGTATTAGCTTTATTAGAATTTAGTAGAAACATACTTAATCTAGATAGAGGTAGCAAGATCAAATCATTTTGACATCATATGACTTAATCATCTATAGTACAATAAGATCCCATCATAGGCTGATTAAAACAATAATAAACTAGCTATTTCTAAGTTACTATCAAGTGCACTAAGTTATATTTGCATCATCTTCTTGATTGTGGCTCTTACTGGTGTTTAGAGTACTACATTTTTTTCAAGTAAGCTTGCATAGGTTCATGATTTCACAAGCAATTCATGAAGAGACTATAATCAAAGGAAATAAATTAATACTAGAAATAAGAGAAAAAATCTAGCCATATAAAAAGACCATAAAAATTAGTCCAGTAAAAGTGAAATAATAATGAATAAGATTCACGCATCATTTCATTAACTTTTCTACTTTAAAGCTCCACTAATCTTAGCTTCTAACATACTAATAGATTTTTAAAGAACACACACACACACACACACACACACACACACACACACATATATATAATATATATATATATATAAGCTTCTTAACATACCATTGGTTTCTTAAGAACATATTTAGGCATCGTACTTCTTAGCTATCAAAGCTAACTTAAAGGTAAGTTGTAAATCCCACAAACTTCTATTATTAACCATGCTAAGTACATTAAGTCTCATCCAAAATGATATAAGAAACATTGAAATTATTTCAACTAATTACATCCCATGATTATTTTTGGGGGGTTTTTAAATATAAAATTGTGTTTCTTTTATGTGGCATAGGTTATGTATCTATATACATAATATTTATTCAAAATTGAGATGATAAATTCTTTTTCTCTTCTGTCATAAATATTCTAGCACATAGCAAATATTAAATAGACATTATTTTAATTAATTCATTAACTTTGTGATATAAAGAATTTAAAAAAGAGCTTTTGTCTTAATTATGAAAATGCTTGTACTAATTTTAATTAAAATATTATAATTAAAAATACTATCAAATATTTTAAATTCATTGAAAAAATAAGCCCATTTTTAAATTAAATATAATTTTGCATGTGTGGACTCCAAAAATTCACCACCGACCTCTTGATGAAGAGAGTAGTTTAAATGTCATTAAAATTTTTAGAAGGTAGATGGAATAGTAGATAAGACACTACCCAGAGATTTTTCCCTCATGTTGTGAGGACTTTAGATCTAATTCCAAGTTTCTTATAGGGGCAAGAACCTATAATTAATTACCCCTCTCAATTCTAATAGAGAACTTTTGATTAAGGCAAGTCGTTAGGTCGCTTAGTGCATAACGTATAATAGTAGTATGTCAAGTTTTAGAATTTAGATTTATAAAATTTATTATATTTAACTTAAAGCAGATGGTTGGGAGAACGATGACACGCCCGATCTAAATCTCATGGTTTCATCATCTCGGGCTATCGTGGTCCCTAATCTACTTGGTCAAAAGAGCTAGTCCACCCAACCTAACCGAAGGATCCTTATCAGCAACACATGTGTTACGTCATCCAGGAAATCCTTGTAGACCCAGGGTGGTGTTTGTCTAAGGAGACAAGCTCAAGTCTACCTTAGCTAATAGAGGGCTCTTTGATGTATCAAGTATACCCTATGGTTCACAACTCAAAGGGAAGAGTCATTGGGGAGCATACGGGTTACAATCGTGACCATGATATAATGGAGTCATTTGGCGATAACCACCTGGTCAAAGAACTCTGGTCGTAACTGTATCAAGTGGAGCCTATTGGCCGCCAAGAAGAGGACAGGGACACATCCACGCTGAGATTATGAGAGTAAACATAGTGTACTTAATTTGACATTGGCTCCTTTGTGAGCTAAAGTTTTCTTAATTTATCACCATGACAAAATAATTGTGAAATGTGGATTGAGTTTTAGCTTTAAGATCTTTAAAGATTGAATTTCACTTAGACATTTATAGCGATGATATTTTAAATTCTTCATTTAGATTGATATTCAATCTAAGTTAATTTGCTTTAAAATTGTAATCATATTTTTATGGAAGTATCCCCTCTAGTTAAAATTTTCATTCAACACAGCCATCATTGAGATGGTCCATTATTTTGCTATTTCAGATCCTGTCGACTCTATTAATTTTAATAATAGAAGATTAGATCTACTGTCATATGATAGAATTACCTTCTCAAATGTTTTTTTAAGTCAAAGGTATTATAATAATATTATTAGATTTTTAGGTTTTGTTAACATGAACCCATTCTTAAGACCTAACTGAGAATCAACTCGTGTAGCATCCTCAGATACTAAGTTTAAGCATTCAGCACAGTGTCGAGGCCCACGTGGTTGTATTTAGAATACTTGTACTAATTTGAAAAGATCAAATTGAATTGAAGATTCTTTTATATTTTATACCAGAAGTCGTCTCTTTCAAATAATTGCACAAGTTCTAAAGCACTTGAATTGGGTGATAATTTGCTCCATAATTTATGCAAAATTAATTTAGTATCTCCTTGTATGATGTCACAACCTGGCATAAGATGTTTCAGCTCTTATTCAATTAATTGAAATAATATTTGTTCACTTTTGCATTTAGTATTGAATTCATTGAATTCTTAAACTTCAATAAGACTCGATTAGTGTTTGTTGATTAGCACGCAAAATCATCATGAATTTCATTTAAATTCTTTAGGCCACTTCTGATTCATCCAATCTATCACAAAGTGCAACTCAAGTGCTTATTGAAAGGCTTTACACATCTTCGTTGACAAGCTAATTTATTTTATTCTTGCATGTATGTGAACTATCAAGTTGATGAGCCTTCAAGTTCTTAATAAATTCATCATATTCAATATTTGTTCTAGCTCATAGATGAGCTCATGAGATTATTCAAGTTTCTTTTGATTTAATAAGATTTGGCTCACCATGATAAATAGTGTGAATTGAATATTTAATAAAATTCCAGATTTAGACTCACTCACGAGCCATTTAATTGTTGCAAATCTTTTATGAACTATATTAGAATTTCATTCTAGCTTGAAAATAAATATTTAAAGATATTACAAATCATGTGACTATCAGTTTCAAAATTAGATGTAAGATCCAAATGTTTCTTTAAAAGATTTCATTCATGTTAACTATGAGTTGCCCAATTTTATTCTTGCTTCTGAGCCATTGTTAGGTGATGTTCTTGTATGAAGTAAATTCTCAAGACTTTGCAAACCTTTTTTTTATTTCAAGCTCTTGTAATTTTGGTTTAATTTTATTTTATTTTGACTTAAGTTTTCATTTCAAATTCAACTTAAGTTACTTTCAAGTTCAATCATTCTCTTATTTATTTTAATTCAAGTCATTTGTTATTGTCCAATCTAACGAAATTTGATAGCCTCTCGGCATCGTCCCCACATATCGAGGGACTACTTTAACCCACCGCCATGTTTCTTCAAAGTCACACAAGATCTTCAAACCATAATGTCTTCAAATACAATCTTTCTTTTCTTTTCTTGCTCTTGGCATTGCAATATAAATATCAAGCTCATACCATCAACCTTCTTTGATCATTTCTCTGCGAGATGATCTTTCTTTAAATGATTCTTTATAATCAAAGGAGTTGGTTTATCTTATCTTGATCTTTCCCCATCAATTACAGAATAGCATCTAGTGTAGCAACCGCAAGATTTTCATCAATTTTTATATTTTGTTTTGCTTTTTCATTAGTGGTTTCTACAACTGCAACATTTGAGGGTTTAATTGGAGCTGACTCAGCATTGGAACTCCCACCTTTAGCCTTCATAACAATTTTCTTCTTTGTTATTTTGATCGCTTTGTCCCCTTCTACCTTCTTACCAATTTTTACATCTTTATCATCTACTTTCTCCACCTCATCTTCAGCCTTTTTAATGGACTCTAGTTTGCCATCACTTTCAACTTCTTTCTTCGCATTACCTTGGGTGGACTTATATGGTGACACTTCTTTCATCTTCATGGAACTCACATCATTCATTTTCTTTTTTTTCATCTTGGCAGTAAATGAGACGGAGGCATCTTCAATGTTCTTCTTTCCTTTCCTTACTAATTTCTTTGTTTCCTTGTTGGAAGAACTATTTATTGCTTCAACCTTCTGGTCATTTTCAGCATTATTGTTACCCAGTTCATCTTCTTTTTCATGCCCATCAACAATGGTAGTTGAAATTTCACGCCTTTTCTAATAACATTTGCATTAACTTCTTCACCTCCTTGTCATCTTCAAGTGCAATCAAATGCTTCTCCATTCTTTTCGCCGCATGAAGTTTTGTAATATTGACATCATCATAAAGGTCCTTTTCAACATTTTTAGATTGACTACCACTGGAAAGCAACTCCTTACAATCTTTGTCTGAATCCATTGGTGAGCGAAGAGAGAAGAGAGTGAAGAAGTTGAGATGGCGATGGTAGCTAGAGAAGCGGCTTGTCAAAAGCTTTCCTAGGCTGCAAAACCCTTGAAAGATGTTGAGTGATCCACATTTTGGTGGGTTGTAATAGCAAATGAGGTGGAATGGGGCTTGTAACTTCTCTTCGATCCAAAGGAAATCATTTCATTCAGCCGAGAGGAAGGGAGGAGTCTTTCATTAGGCTGGAGAATGGGAAGGGAGCCTGTGCCACTGGAGAACGGTTGGCTCGATTCTCGTCTCTGGGAAAAATGAGAGACCAATCCCCATCTTTTTTTTGGCTTCTTCTTGTAGCAAGGAGGGATAAGGTTTAATTAAATCTAGTGGTATGGGGAAGGTGATGTGGCAGCTCTTTATTGGTTGAATGGGAGGTGGAGGTATGGGGAGTGGGTGGCTACAAGTTTTAAGGCATTGATTGTGCACAATTAGGAGATAATTGGATAGATTTATCTTGAAATGTGTGCTAATTTCAACAGAATTTTAAGTGCAATAGCTTTAGTTAAATTGGATATCTATTCTAAGTAATTTTGATGTTCTGGATGCAATTACAGACGTTTCACATCGATCGTTGCTTCAAGTTGACGTCGAATCATGGTCAATTTCAATTCAAATTTGCACATCGTCACTTTCACTTGCTCAATATTCATGTAGACCCATCCGAATTGAGCGCGGATAGTCTCATTTAGTAGATTTTGATATTTTGACACTAACAACGTGATCAATTTCATGAACGGAGGTCATTCGGATATCATCGTAGCTTCCCGACTCTGATATGTGCATCATTACATTGATAGCTCGATCATTTGATCACTCTTTAGATTATGCAATATTTATATTTTCACCTATTTTGATGTTCTGAATGCAGCGGCGAAGGTCGATCATCGATTAGAGATCATTTGGGTTAATTTTGGCGACATCTAGTGCATATCAACCTCAATTTGCATGCAGTTACTTCCAGTCATTCGACATTTGCACAGACTCATCTGAATTAAGCGTGGATAGTCTCATTTGCTAGTTTTCAATGTTTCAAAGCCAACGGCTCAATCAATTTCATGAACGAGATTCGCGGTCGACTCGATATGTGCAACACATTAGTAGCTCAATCTTTGGCCGCTCTTTCAATTATGCAATATTTATATTTTGACCATCTTTTAAGTTTCTGCAAGAAAATTTTAATAGGAAAAACTTCATTAACGTCCATGACCTTCATCCTTGTTAATAATCAAAAATATCAATTGATTCCCTTTCCCAACTTTTTCACTAGCACCACCATTACTTTAATTTCAAAGATACAAAACCCCTTCACTTGGTCGAGTTTTAGATTGATTAGTTTTATACATTCTTTAATAATCTTACTTCTAAAATCATTGCTAATCAATTAGCTATGCTACTTTCTAAAATTGTCTCTCTTAACCAAACTAGCTTTGTTAAAGGTAGAGGTATCTATGATAATATATTACTTGCTCAGGAATTAATTCATAACATTAACACAAAGTCTAGAGGCTCCAATTTAGTGTTAAAATTTGACATTTATAAAGCTTATGATAGCCTGAATTGGAGTTTCTTTAATGATATTGTGAAGATGCATTGAATCACTTCTTTTCTCTCATTATTAATGGTAAGACCCATGGTTACTTTAAAGCATCCCATGGGCTTCAGAAGGCGATCCATTATCTCCTCTTTTATTATAGCCATGGAATACATCTATAGAAGTTTTAATAAAATGTTCATGTACTATCCCCATATGGCTTATCTGGACATGGTGGCCCTATGATGTCTCATTTAAGTTTTGTGGATGACTTCATAATTTTCATGGATGGGGCTACTGCTATTAAAAATATTAAGAACTTTTTTTGATATATTTCAATCATTTAGTGGTATTATTATTAGTAAAGAGAAAAGTTCTTTCATTGTCCCTTCTTCTATCCATGATAATAGATTGAATCAATTGAAAATGTTTCTAGAATTTAAACACCGGTCTCTACCTCTTAAATCCCTGGGGGTTCATCTTTATAAAGGCAAAAAAAGAAATCTTATTTGTTTGATGATCTAAGTCAATCAATTAAAAATAGAATTTCTTCTTGGGAATTTATGCTTCTCTCTTTTAGTGGTCGGTTAACTCTTATTAAAAGTGTTATATGCTCTCTTCTTATCTATTTGTTTCAATTCAACAATCAAACGGTGTTTGTGTGTAATCATATTGAAAATTTAAAAAACAAAAATTTGGGGTCCACTAATGACTCTAAGAAGGTCCACTGGGCCACTTGGAGTGACTATTTTGGCCCTTTCATGGAAGGTAGCCTAGGTTGCAAATCTTTGAAAGATCTTTCTCAGGTTTTCTCTATTAAACTTTGGTAGACTTTCAGAACTGGACATAGCCTTTGGGCATAATTTATGAGAGAAAAATATGGCCAGAATAAACATCCATCTTGTTTTTATTTTTATTTTTTAAAAGGTTATTCCTTATTTAGAGAAGACTATATATAGCTAAATGGGTATGAGAGAAATCAATTCAATGGGACCTTAGTGAAGGATCTGTTTTTATTTACCAAGATAATTGGAGTGGATGGGGCTCTTTAGACTCATATTTTAACACTTTTTCTTTGTCTTCTACTAAGGTCAACCTTTTTTTAATCAGAATGGTTGGAATAGCTTGGCTCTTAACAATGTGATCCCTAGGGATCTAGCTAATGAAATTATCAAGATTTCAATTGACCCACTAGCCAGAGATCTTCCTTTTTGTACATTCTCTACATTTGGTATATTTTCTTATAAAGAAATTTGGCATAATATTAGAACTAAACAGGATACTTCAAATATTTTTTTTCTTATATCTAGAAAAATTTAATTCCCACCTCTATCTCCATCTTATGTTGGAGAATTTTGAATAGCTATATCCCTATAGATAATGAGTTCAAAAGGAAATGCATAGTTATTACTTCTAAATGTCAATGTTATTTTGCATATGAAACTATAAATCATGTCTCTTATCGAGACCAATTGCTATTCGTGTTTGGGCTTGGGCTGATGTTTTATTTGATCTTAACATTATTTGGAGAACTAATTCCATAATAGTTTTTTTTGGAGATTTGGTTTACTATTATTAAATCTAGTGGCAAGGGGCATATTAATGTTATTCTACTTCTTTGTATTCTTTGGTTTATTTGGATGGATCGTAATGATGCTAAACATAATAACACACCTATGAACCACCTTCGTATTATTGCTAAAGTGAATGATAAGATTAAATCCTTGCTTAATTTTAATTTTATCAATCATACAAGTTTTAAAGGTTATTACCACTTAGCTAAGAAATTTGATATTTCTTTCAATGATAATATCTTTGTCCATTCTCCTAAAACATCAACAAAATTTATATAAAATAAATACTGATGGTTCTATTTTTAATCATAGGACTGGTTGTGGTGGTCTTATTATAGACTAACTTGAAAATATTATAGTTGCTTTCTCGGGTCCTCTTTAGATGCCCTCGGTTATTTATACTGAGCTTTATACTTTAAATTATGCTCTTGAGCTTTGCCATACTCTTAAAATCATAATATCTAGATTGAAATCGATGCCAAGTCTACTCTTCATTTTATTCATTCAAATGATGATGAAAATGCTAAAATATTTTATATTTTGAGAAAGATTAGAGACTCGTTAAAGAGCCTAAACTTTACTATATCTCATATTTGGAGAGAGGGTAACTCTTATGTTGATTGGTTAGCAAAAAATTGATGTTGTAGAAGTAATTTTGTGAAATATTTTATGATAATATCCCTAAGGATTTGCTTGTCTAATCAATTTGGATAAGCCTGGTTTCACTTATTTCAAGAAATTTAAAACATAATATGGCTCTCTTTAGAACTTACTGTTGGGAGCTATTTTATGTTTATGGTTAGCTTATCTATTGATTTGCACCATTTCCTAATCATGTCCCTTAAAATGATCTCAAAGCTTTTATTTCACTTTTTTTTGGCGATGGTTGGATCTTGACTGTTGATGCCATCAAATTTTAGGATTTTAGTTGCTCTAAATAATTTTTTAGTTTATATATTTGCACATCTTTGTTGCTACAACTCAACATTCGATCCACATTCTATTTTGGAGCTCCTCCTCATATTGTGTTCTTATGGGTCAAGATGGCAATGTTATTTTTTTTTAAATTTTTTGAGGAGGGAGATTTGTAACTAGATACTAATTTTTGGTTTATATGCCCTTCTTATTTAAAGTTGGTGACTTTCTAAGGATTTTGTTCTCTCTTCTATTGAAAATACTTGATTTAAATTGATGCTACACTTGAAATATCCGATATCTATGAAAACTAAGCCTGATCCCTTTGATGTTTCAATTCAGGTAATGTGTTCTCTTGCATCCTTTATGCATTTTTCATGTTATCCCATGAAATTACTAGTTGATCACCTTCAGGAAAGCTACCATTCTTGTAATCATGTGCTTATTTTTGCGTGTTGGCATGACAATTTTGATTTTCATTTATTTTCACTTAACATGATGTGTTATCTTGATGAAATTACTTCTTCTAGTCTTTATAATTTATTTATCCGTAACGAAGTGTGACCTTATCGTAATTAATCAAGATCAAATCCAAAGGTGTACACACTTTAAAGATCCTCTATTCAAATATGGCACTCTAATATTGAACTCAATTTTCTTAAATTACATTATGCATGGCTTCTTCACTATATTGAATTTTAATGCCACTATTCTCTGGGGAATAGTAGGACACCACAAAGAGTTGGCCAAAAGTCAATGCATATATAAGACTTGGATGCTAGATATTATTACATTGAAGGGAACCATGTTATGGAAAGAAAATCATTCTCTTTGTTTGGATGCCATAAGAGAATGTTTAAAAGTCAAGAGATATACAAGATTTGGTTGTTATCAGAGATCTTCAGTAGAAGGGACTAACTTGTGGAAAGAAGATCTTTCTTACTAGGAAAAACTCTTTTTATCCCGCTATTGTATTTTATTTTTCTTTCAAACCTAGATCCAATCCCTTTTAGGCTTCAATGTACATCATTCTCCACTTTATTGAAAATTTTAGATTTGGCGGGATTGGATCTTGATCTTTTTTAACCTTTATTATGGCTATTATCTTGTATCTTTTCTTTCTTTAATGAAATTCTATTTTAATTAAAAAACATAGATGTTAAATAATCTGATTTAAAATCTCGACCATAATAAATCATAATCAAATCATAAAGTCAAGATTTACCTAATAAGATGTGTGATACACCCATGAGTAAAACATCACACCAAATGTGGTATTCATAGCTACCAATTTTAATAGGAACTATGGTGTTTTAATTTGGAATCATAGAGACACTACACAGATCTTATAGGGTATTTATTAAAGTGATCGATTGCCATATTAAGGTATGATGTACTACCCTGAAAGATAGAAACATCACCCCAAAATGGACCTAATCACCTAATAAGGACTCCTAAGGTAGATGGGTTTATGTATATACTAGAAATCTTTCCTCTTAGAGAAGTAAAGTATGATATATTATATCGTTCTTTAGTTTTCTATGAAGCAAGCTTCCATAGTTGAATACATCTTCAAAATGGTAATCTCCTAAGAACACTCTCGACAAAGTAAATAATAAGTATCTCCAAAGATTTTGAAGCCAGTTTTATCAAAGGATTGGTATTTATGAAAATCAAATAGGAGAAATCAAATAGGAAGACTTATTTATGAATTCTAAAAAGTAATAAGTGGGAAGCACCCATGATACTAGAAAGCCTAGTGAGTGCTTCAGTCTACCCTATAGTGAGGCTTCATAAATTTGAGGGAGAGATTTACTTTTGTTTAAGTTGGATTCTTATTAAAATGTTATGGCTTATAGTCCAACAATATAAGATTATGGAAATGCCTAAGAGGTGAGGACTTATACTCATAGCCGAAGAAAATAAGTAGCCTCGTAACCTAAATATAAATTTCTTTAGCACAAGCTAAAAACACGACCTAAGTCTAATTGGGAAAGATGGGATATGATAGTTCACCTCCATAAGGAATAATGAACACACCCTGACTCTTCTGGTCTTACAACCGCTTGGCATGGCCACCAGCTAACACCTCCTATGCTTTAAAACCATGTAGATGATCATATGTAGATGCAAGATAGCTAGGCTATTATTTAATTAGGAAAGGAGCTAGAATCTTAAACTCACTCCCTAAGAGACTAGAATATGATTGACATGCAGATATGACTTAGACTAATACAAAAAAATATAATTTTTAAACCATTTTTGACATATTTATTTTGGACCAAGGCTTAGGACAATTATTTCAATATGCATGATGAAATTTAGTCATAAGCTAAATCAATTAGACGAGGTGTTCTCCACTACAAGGGATCACCGTTAAAGGTCAAGCATATCCTATATCGTGCAAGAATGAAAACCATCCCTATTCAAGAGGATAATAATATGATATGCATTGTATGATAACATACAACATTTAATTAAGGGGCTTCTAAATCTTTTATTTATCTCAATTATAGACCTATGCTTTGAGATGAGATTATAAGTTGTATTAAAATTTAGTTATGACTTTTTAATGAGAATAGAAATTTTAATTTTATCCTAAAGAGCCTACCGCATCCTGGCCACATATCAAATCATCACATTTTAAGAAACCTATGAAAAGCATAACATTTCTAGTGCACAAACTAAACACAACAATTAAACATATTAATTTCGTAAAAGAATAAGAGGTCAGTGTGTCCAGGGACCATTGTACACCCCATAAAAGAAAAAAAAAAATTACCAAAGGGTAGTTCTATGCATAGAGTTGAGGTGTCCACCCCACCGCTTACCCACGTTCATCGCCAAGTGTTTCAGCATTTTCCATTCCATCTAAGGCCATGAAGGATGCATTTGAGGAAAAACATATCTCGTTTGTGATCTGACTACGGCCAAGGGATCCTACTCCTCCTACACCACCCATTGTGGTAGGGTCAAGCTCTCCTACTCGACCTTCTTCCCTAGTGGTGGTACAGAAGGAGTGGAGACCCCAGAGCATCGTGGTCATTCCTTCACCAACTCTACACATACAGTCGGATGCAAAGATGGTTATAGTTATCACAGATATTCTAGATGACAGTTCAGTTATAACAGTGGTAGAGGATCATCTTAGGATTGTTACCCCTATTAAAACCAGTATCAATCAAGAGTATCATTCTTCTAGTGAGTCCAATCGCAGTTGATTCCCCGCCACAAAGGAGGTTCAAGGCCACTCGTGTATGATAGTGATCACACTAGTCAGCCCAAACTATTTGTACCTACTGAGTTAGATTGATCCTTAGATGAGATAATTGCACACTATTTTATGGAAAAGAAGGAGATCTTGGGTTATGCCTGGTCCGATGAAGAGAAAGTCTACTTCAATCCCAATGAAGATGACTTGATGGGAGATTTAGCTGGTGTATGCATGGTCGATACTAGAGGTTCTCTCTTAGGGAGCAATAGGCCATGGAAGGTGATGAGGTTGATCAAAGAGACACTGTAGAATTAGCCCATCACCTCTGACAGTAGTTAAGGTAGAAAGATGAGCAGATTGATAAGATGGTATAGTAGTTGCAATATCTTTTTAATATTTTAATATTTTATTTCTCATCTAAAAGATTATATGGCCAACCTTGACACGAAGAATGTATTATAAATGAGTTATTAGAACTCCTTCATTAAGAGGCAACAAATCCTCTTTTCTCTTCATTTATTTCCTTTATTTTCCTCCAAATTCTTAGATAGAGTGCTATTATGTCTATAAATATAAACTAAATTATTTTTATAACTTTAATTATTGAATAAATATTTAATGTGAGAATTACTTTGTACTTGGGTTAGTTCTTGGTAGCTTCAATTGTGTCTTTTCTTTGGCGAGATGAGGTAGTTATTTTTTTATTTGTATAACATAAGATCTTTTATCTATACTCAATCTAAATGAAATAGAAAGAAAAATAGGATTCTTACTTACGGTTCTTTATGAACAATTTCATGAATCTACTCATAAAAGTTCTAGATTTCTTATTCAATAATTCTATGAAATAGAAAGAATTGAAAAAAAAAAATAGAATAAGAAAAATAAAATTTTAAAATAAAATATTAAAATGTATAAATAGTAGATAGAAAGAAGAGCCATTCAACCATTGATAAATTTATAAACTTTTTCCCTTGAATATATAAAGTATCTTGCCTTTTCCACAATTTATTCAATGAATTTACCATCAACCTGGAATTTAATCATCTTTTATTTTTATCCCAATATTAAGAAAGTTATATTAAAATAATATTTTATAATCTTTTGAATCCTTTCAACCTTAAAAAAAAGAGGTTCTTTATAGAACCTTTGGATACCAAGATTCCTATTTTAATAGTTCTATTACCCATAAGGAATTTTACTATTTCTTTATTTGATTAATAATAAAATTTTAAATCCAAAATAAATTAAGATTTCTAATTTCTTAATTTTGAGCCAATAATTATATATATATATATAAATATTCTTTATATCTATATTCTATATATATATATATATTCTATCTTTCCTATGCTTTTATATTTAAATTCACTTTTATTGGATTAATAAATTATTTTTTGTTGATCATCCCTATTCAAACAAAAAAAGATTCCTCCCTTTCCTTTTATATCTCAAATTCCATCCAAATGGGTAAAAGATAAATAAATCTAATATATAATTTATATATATATAAAAGATATATATAGATTTATACTTATATTTATATATTTATTATTCTTTATATTTTCTATTTCTTTTCTTCCTTTTGTTTATTTAAATTTTTTTTATTTCTTAATTTATTTTTTTTAATGGATCTTCAATCATTATATTATCCTTTAAAAGAATATATGGTTATATGATCTACATTTTTTATTGAATATCAAACCTAGTCTATTTGTACATATCTATAGGATCATCCTATCTTGAATAAACTCCAAAAATAGAGGTTCAAGCATAAGTTAAAAAGATTATAAAAGATTGATTTTATTTTATTTTAACATTGAGTTCAACATTTAACTTTAAAATAAAGGTTCAAACTAGATTAAAATTAAATAGAAGATTAAATTCCT
The DNA here is from genome assembly GCA_021442155.1 of Cymbidium sinense. NCBI lineage: Eukaryota > Viridiplantae > Streptophyta > Magnoliopsida > Asparagales > Orchidaceae > Cymbidium > Cymbidium sinense. The sequence goes on from CM038223.1 coordinate 29,498,286, forward strand.
TTGAAATTGAGCTTGAACCTTGTTCAAATCTCATTTGAATTGGGTTTAAACTTAATATTTGAACATTCACTTCAAAATAGAGATTTGAAATTTGCTTCAAAGAAGGTCAAGTCTAATGATTGAATAAAATTGATTCATTTATTTTGCTTTATCTTTTTACATATATCCAACTTGAATTATTTTTGGAAGAGGTATTACATTACTAGAGCAATATGTAAAAGTTAAGGGATGTAGGAAAGTAGTCAAACAATTTGAGAGTTATGACTTTTTTGAGTGGGCAAAGAAATTCCTCACAAGCATTTCTTCGATGCTACAAAAAAAATGAAAACTACAATTCTTTAAAGTCTCGAATCATCAACTTATGATAAAAATATTGATGATATAAAACATAGTTACTCCATTGTATTTAACATTGAAAGCAAGAATATAAAATCAATAATTATTCAATTTGCTTTGATTATTAGGGTAGAGTTTGATGAGTTTTCATATAACGAAATGAGTGGACATAATTTTGTTGATGGTTTTGGGTAGTGTCTTATCTACTATTCCATCTGCCTTCTGAAATCTCATCGACACATCAAATTATACTCTCTTCAATAATCGAGAGGTCAGTGGGGATCTTTTGGAGCCCACAGATTTCTGGCGACTCCACTGGGGACAGGATTCTCTTTCCATCTTTGGCTAATCATATACATGTTATAGTGGTAACAAAAAATTTGAAAATTTAAAAAAAAAGAATGTATCTATAGAGCAGTCCTTTCAATGTTCACCTAGGATGTGGTACAAACATCTGCTTAGCTAACACTATCATCAACACATGAGAAGTTGGAGCTACTATTCAATTTGGTAGCGTGGATTTTCCAAAAATTATTGATGCAACTCCTGAAGTACCCACCCATGGTGCACTCATCAGGAGGTCATGCCTAAGGCCTCGCTAAAAGCTCCTATTTTTCATGCTCTCCAACCAATTCAACCAATCATGTTAAGGAGTTCTCCTGATAAATAACTTTAGTTTTTGAAAGATTGGGTCATTCTGAGGTGCTAGTTATGAAAAGAACCATCACTGGCAGAAAGTTTCAATCATGCTTGTGAATGCGACCGCTCTGCTAGTTGAACCTTTAGCACTAGGAAGGCATAATGCTGAAGCCTACTCTTCTGAAAGAAAATTGAGTAGAAGGCAAAGGAGAAGAAATGTTGAACTATGTGCTCAATTACTGCCTGAATCACTAGCCATGTGACCAGACTTGATACCAGAAGTGAGTGTTCCTACTCACACCAAATTTGAAAATCTTAAGTTAGTGAAAAGGAACAACTCTACTAGTAATATCAAATAATCATTATGGGAGCAACGACACCAAGCTAAACCCCATAAAGGAGGCATCCCGAGACTCTATCCTCCAGAGTGCACATGGCGTTGAAAGTTTCCAAGGAGAATGGTCTTATTAAGGAAAAGTATCAATGCCTAATTATCAGAGAAAATGAAAAAGCTTTACCAAAAAGGCTACTCTCAATGGGTAATGCTCAAGATCATTCTAAGAAATTCCAACACAGTGAGCATCGGGGCATGACACCTAGACTACATGTTCAGGAATATGCTATCAAAAGGTCCCGGTAGAAACAAAAATAAATATGGAGGCTGAAGCCTCAAGAAAAAGTAGCAACACAAAAGCTTTTTCATCTTGAAGCAAGCTAACCTAGAGACAACAGAGAAAGAGAAATGCTAAAGTTCACAACACCTAATGTTCAAGTAGAAAATTATACAACCATCTATGGAATTAGAAGCCAGTGTTCTAACCCATAATAGGTTTGATAACCTTGAGATGGGTAAAGCGGAACAACACTACTAGTCAAATCAAATAGTCCTTACGTACCCAACAATGTTATCGACTTCTAGTGAAAACTTGAACCTGTATATGCAAGAGTGCATCAGATCCTCAAAGTTGCTAAGAATAAATGATTGATGAAAGGAAAATATCAAGGTCCTATCATCAGGGAGGCTAGAGTTGCTCCTTCAAGGAGACCTCCTCATACAACACCGGTAGGATGTCTACTAATTCAAGTCCCACACGGTGAGCATCGAGGCATGACACTTGGACCATAGGTCCAAGAATCTATCATAGAAAGGTCCCAACAAATAGGTAAGAAAATTTGGAGGCCAAAATCTCGAAGTGAAATTGCCTTACAAAGACAATGGCGTGACATTTAGACTGTACTCTCAAAATCCACTCCTTATGCACTAGTATTTGGGTAGTAGTTGCCACTTGAAGTTAAACTACCTTAACTGGTAGCCATCCAACATGATCTTACCAAGATGAGATTGTCACGTCATGTATGGGAAAAGCTTGATGCGGATTAAGTTAAGCTCAAGATATTTAGAAGTCCACTGAGAAAGGATGTCCAAAGATTTTAATCATACGGTGAATCCATTGAACTTTTCAAGAAGGGGAATTGGTCATAGTCAGGAATTATTCTCTTATCATTACATGTGTAACTTTTGCTCGAAATTCTCTTGTACAAGAATGCATTTCTAAAATAAAGCAAATTCATTACACGGGGAATTTTAAAATTATAGTAAAATATTAGGCTTTCCCTTGGAAGCACCTTCTTGTTTATATATTTAGTTGACTTCACACTTCATGCCAAGATCGCTAAATAAATATACATAATTAAGAGGAAAGGGAGGTAATCTTTGATGATATATGATAAAGATTTCTTTTAAAAGCACCATGAAAATCACCCATTATCTGAGGGGCATTTTAGATTTTGAAATCAATATTATATGTTAAACTTTCTTAGAGTAAATATATCAACTCAAATATTGATGTATTTGTTTAATCTTAGAATTTTTCAATTATGTTTTAGAATACCCCATGCAAGGCGGGGCCTCCTTTGTATTTTGTGTTCACATTCTAAGTTGAGATCCCATATACTTATTCAAATTATGTATTTAAAGTTTACAATTCTCAAAGTTCTCTTGAACAAAAGAGAAATTTTCAAGTGTGTAAACTACAAAACCAAGTTGGAAACACATCTTTCATCCAAACATCAAATCTAGAGCTTGAGTGGGTGCATGGGTGACTCAACATGCCCAAGTATGGTGAGTCCGACAGTTTGCTTACTCAATACACCACAAAGGCCAGTAGGATCCTCCTACTATATTAGCTCAAAGATGAGAGCATCCAAATCTCGGATCCCACCAACTTGGTAAGTTTAATTGGCTCAGTTGGGAGATCATCCTAGTCTAGTAAGGTCATTTTCAAAATCTAATAAAAGATCCTCACTCAAGAGCACTAAGCCAAGTTTGGTATCAATATCAAATTAGAAGGTCAACTCCTTCAACAAGTTGTTAAAAGTAGAAAGCAAAGATCAAGGAAACTCTTCTTCAATAAGTCTAACCAAGTAGAAAGCAAGTGAAGAAGTCATCCCAATGTTAGGTACAAAGTAAATTTGAACTAAGGAGGCATGTCATCAATATATACATTGTTACAAAGTATATGACTAATGATTCTTAGCCATTGGTGAACACAAGCTCTAGGGGCTAGGTCCGGACATCCTTCCATAAGCACATGAAAGCAAATCTAGGATAGAAGGTAATTTTTTTATCACGACAAGTCTTCAAGACAATTCAAGACTTTCCTCAATAAAATCATAAGACACGAAGCCATGATAGATGAAAATACAAATATGAATCCTCAATATGAAGTCTTCAATAAGTCTGTCAAAGCATATGCACCAAGACCGAAGATGTTCACATCTCACAAGCAAGTCATCAACTCCATTAAGCCTACCAAGACACAAAGCCAGGACAAGTGGAAAATACAAATTTCAAATTTTGAAGTTGAATCTTCAACAATCTAGCACAAAGCATAGGACTAAAGATATTCCAAAATTCTCTCAACAGTTACTGTAAAGCCCCCCGTGTCAAATAGGGGCATTTTATATTTATCCAAATCGACATTGCTTAGTGAGATCCTCGGATAAATATGATGATCGAATGAGCTACGTTTATTTATATTGAAGAAGTTCAAACTTAGTGATACATTTTTGAGCTAATCTGCAATCCTCTTGTTAGATAGAAGCCCTTTAATGATCAAGGTTGTTCAATCCTCTTCTGTGAAATAGGGGGCCTTCTCATATATATTTAGGTTGACATTGAGGTTTATGCAAAGATCCCTGAGTATATCCATAATAATTATTATTGAAGTTGCAATCTCTTACAAGGAACAAAAAGAATGTATTTCTTCACATGAAAAGACATCCTTAAATATCAAAGTTTATATCCCGGTTGCCAAATTAGATCAAGTCAAAAAACTCTCATTTAGCTTGATCAAGGTTGGAAAATATCAATCTACATCTTCAAGTCAAGACCGATGGGTTCTAAATGTCAAACTCAACAAGCCCACAAATGAGGTTGCTACGCTCTCTCCTCACTCAACAAGCCATAAGGAAAGGCCACTGAAAGAGCCCGTTCATTGTCAGATGCCCAAATCACCAACCCATCACAGCAGTCAAATGAGTAAGTTCTAAGGTCAAACTCAACAAGCTATAAATAGATGAGTTGCTAACGCTCTCCACACTCAATAAGCCATAAGAAAAGGTGTTATGAAAGAGCCCCTACTTCAATGATAGCTATTCAATCTCAAACCATCATTAATGACTACAAGCAATCAAAATCCAAGAGATCTTTCCACCTTGATAGACAAGTCAATTTGAAAACTCTCAAATCAATCTTTATATTGCCAAGGTGATATTCCAATCTTTTCAAATGATGATCAAGCGAAAGCAGGATCAAAGCCAATCTCTTCATCAAGTTCATTAAAGTAAAAGATTGAAGCAATTTTATAGTTCATACAAACGATGGCTAAACTAAAAGAATTATGTGGTTATTGATGCGTAAAGCACACATGACATCATGCTAATGACAAATCCTATCCAAGCTTAGTAGCTATTGCAATTGAAAATGAAGTGGTCCAAGTTCCATGGGACCTAAAAGGTCAACCAATTTTCTATAAATATGACTCACTTCATGCATGAATCACATTCATTGGGGCATTTGTTGACCTCCATATATACATGAGTTAAGTTAAGCCTATAAGCCAAATCAAGAACTTGGAAATAGCATAAATTAAATGAAATACCGAATTCATTGAAGTTAGTTAAAATGACTCTAATCGATGAACAAACATCAACATCACATTCAAAACATTGAAATTTGTCAGAATATAAATATTGGACTATCTAATGATCAACTGATCAAGCGATCAAGCTATTTATGTGCTGACATGCTTATCAAAGTTAGGAGACTGTGATGATACTAAAATGATATCTATTCATGAAATTGATTATGTTGTTAGCTTTGAAACATCAAAATCTATTAAATGAGACTTACGTGATCAATTCAGATGAATTTATGTGAATATTGAGCAGTCGAAAGTGATAATGCACATTTTGAGCTTAAATTGATCCAATTCGAGAGTTGAATCAAAGCGACCTCAATAATGAAAAGATTGTCATTGAATCCGGAATGCCAATTTTACCTAGAATTGATACCCATCTTATGTGAGTTTAATTTCAACAAAGTTCTCAAAGCTTAATGCTATCATGCAAAAATAAAGGAAAATCATGTGTTTATTTTAATATGATTGAACATAATTTTAACTACTTATTTACCCTAAAATTAATTAAAAATTTTTAGATATATGATATGAAGTTAATTAAATTTAATTCCTTTTAAAATAATCAATAATTTTGGATTTCAGATTTCAAAATCTCACTAACTATTGGGTAAATAAAATGAAATTAAATAATTTATAATTAAGGGCTTTAATCCCTATTTTCTCTCATTCAATAAATTTGAATATATTGAATGAAGATGTTCATAAGTGCTTTTTTGAAAAGATAATTTTGGATTTTGTTTTTTGAAAAGATGATTATTGGTTTTATTTTTATTTTTTTTTTGAAAAGATGATTGTTGATTTTGTTCTTGAAAAGATGATTTTTTTTTAGTTTTTTTATTTTTGAAATGATCCTACATGTAACAATTATGAAAATTATTAGATGTGGTGCAAATATTTTATTAAGTGCATTTTGAAAAAGTGCTTTTGAAAAGCAAGATTTTCATGAAGGATTTATTCTTTTCTTTATTTTGGAATGAACCTTTCTTTACCATAGAAATGATAAGGAGGAAGTCTTTAATTATTTTTTTTTATTAAATTTTTATTTTCATATATTTGGGAACCAAACAGGGGTTTTAAGACCTACATGGAGTGAGGTCCTAAAACCTAAAGGATGTTGGCTGGTTTAGCTTAAGAATGAAATAAATTAAGTGTCAACAGAAAAGAAAGATAGTCTCGGATCCATATAAAATACAAATCCATTATCAATACTTGGAGGCAATGATCATTTACCAAAGATGGAGAGAGGAACCATCCCTAGCAGAGTCGCCAAAAGAATCTGTGGGTGTTTAAAAGTTTATCATCCTCATCTTCATCTAAGACAACACATGTGTATGAATTAGATGAAAATAAGGATAATAAAACTCTCTTTTTGTTGGACACCATGTAGATCCACAGATATTCTTATTAGGATGATCAGGTATGACATTGAGGAATGATGTACTATCTCGATCCTACAATGGACTTAATCACCTTAATAAGGACTCCTAAGCACTATGGGTCTTCGTATGTACCAGAGATTCTTCCCCTACTTTACATAAAAAAGTAAAGTAGGGTTTATTTTAAATCGGGTTCATTAAATTCCCTATGGAGGCAAGCCCCCATAGTTAATTACATCCTAAGGAATGAGATTCCTTAAGAATACTCTCGATTAAGATAAATGATTTTTGTTTCCAAAGATTTTGAAGATAAGACTATCAATTAGTTATTTTTGGAAGATCAAATGGGATTGATCAAAAGGAAGGAGTTATTATCAAAGCCAAAGGAAGATAAGTAAGGGATGCTCACGATGCTAGGAAGCCTAGAGAGCATCCCAAATTATTCTATGGTTAGGCTTTATATTTTTGAAATTTGAAGGGAATTTATTATTTGAGTTGAATTTTTATTAGAAATCTAGATACAAGATCATGGAAATGCCTAAGAGGTGAGGATTTATGCTTGTAGCATGCAAAAGGGAAACAATAACCTCTGAACCTGAATCTAGGAAGCTTTGGCCAAAGCCAAGGCATGAACTAAATCTAAGATGAAAATGGGTATTTTTTTTACCTTCACAAGAGAGGATAAACCATTGTTGGACTTCTGGGGTGGCCAACTAACTCCTCCTATGATTTTGAATACATGTAGGCAAGTCTTATGCTTTTGCATGATAGCTAAGCTGTTGTTTATTTAGAAAGAGACTAAGTCCTTAAACACACTCTCTTAGAGACTAGAACATGTAGGGCATGAGTAATGACCTAAATATAATGCAATTTTTTGTTATGTTTTAATTCCATTTTTGGACAATTCATTTGACACATAATATGAGATTCATATGCCTAATGCATGAGAAATTAGTTCTGGGCCAAAATTAGCAAGAAAGGAGGAGTGTTTCCACCATGGATTTCAAAGGTCAAGCCAAGTTCTCTAGCACAAGTGGAAGCCCTCCATAACTAGAGTGAAATAAGATGCTTTTTATGCATGATGTGAGAAACATACGACATATAGCTAAGGGGTTGCTAAATCTCTTATATTATTTTATGCCCTAGGCTTTAAACGAGGTTATGAGTTGCTTATTTTTAGTTTTGATTTGATTATACTGGATAGAAAATTTATTTTTTTAAGAGCCTAATCGCATCAAGGCCATTCAGCAAAGCAAGAAGAAACTAGGAAAACATATCATCTTAATGCGCATGCTAAACAAATATCAAACAATTTATAAAGCTAGCGGAAAAGAATAAAAGGCTTTTGTGGTTAGGCTCCACTGCACGAACCTGAAAAAGAAATTGGTAGCCGAGCTCCACCCTTATACAACATGGATTACAAATGAATTTAATTACAATCAAAATGAATTCATGTTATGGGGGGTCTTCATTCTTCATTCTTCTTTCTTCTTTCTTCATTTCTTCGTTTCTTCTTTCTTTCTTTCTTTCTTCTTTCTTCATTTCTTTCTTTCCTTCTTTTAGTTGGTTGGATGTGGTTTGCTCCAAGGCTTCACATGGTGCATAAGACTTGGTCTTATGACCAATGTTCATCCTTATCCCCCATGACATTTATTCCAAATCTTAATTGCAAAATTACATGAAAGGAAAAAGTAAATCTAACTAAAACCTACAAAACAGAGATTAGCTAAAAAAATCACATAATCCCAAGCATGTATATCAATAAATTGGACTTAGCACCCCACACATGGGTAACCAAGTTCACCGCTTATTTTGGATTATGCTTAGGGACATAAGTAACCTGCATAGTAAAATCATTTTTTATTATTTTTATTACAATGCTCCTTAAGTACAATCCCCTACAGAAGATAATGATTAGACTAATATCGTCCTACCATTCAGTCTACGCACATAAACTCTAACATCCAGACTAAAAAATTACATCACAAAATAAAAGCAAACATCAAACCATGCACTGCCATAACCTAAAGTTAGAAGTAGTGACTTAGTCTAATATGTGTGACATTTAAGTTTTGTGTGGCATGTTTAGCTAGGCTTTAAGGTTGAAGTTTTCTAAGTGTGAAAGGGTCTAACTTAGAGGGTGGTTTCATTTAAATGATTTAGTTGATTTGGTTATTTTTATTTGGTGATTTGATTTTGTTTTAATGAACCTACATTTAGTAACTAAGCCTTCTAAAGAGAGGAAAAGAGAAGAAGGCTTCTCTTTCCTCCCTACCTTATGTAATTTCTAAGGTAGATTCATTATTTATTTTTGTTTAGTGAATATTTTATTATATATTTTAATTAATCCTAAGTTTATGTTTGCTCTAAATCAATCTATTCAAATAATAAAGGTATTTTATGATTAATTAAAGTGAATTACTATCACAAAACTCACAACACTTTATTTCTTTCCAACATGTGTAACATGCATATGGATGAATCCTTAAGCATATCTATACATGCAAATGGAAATGTTAGCACACCTTGATGATGAATGCTAAAGGATGTTACTTTAGAAAATTTGGATGCTTCATGATGCATGATTTTGTTAAGTAGGAAAGAGAGGGATTCTTTTATCCATTAATCAAATGCACATTTACATGAATGAAAGACATAAGTGAGTATGTCACCATTATTTTCTACACTAGGGGTATAAGGTACAAGACCTTCTTAGGGCTACTTAAAGCCTCGTAAGCCTGAGATGCCCAGACTAATATACCACTTTTCTTAAATACATGTGCATGCACAAAAATAAATGAATGGAAAAAAGAATCATGCAAAAGGTTTATGTTTGTTTATTTGATTTGTTGGTTGTTTAATTTATATGTGCAATATTAAGATCCTTCTTAATTCATGACATAGGAGTGCATATGATCAAATAAGCAAGTGTTATGTTATTTTTAAATAAACTATACACTTTGCAAATCCTATGCAAACCATGTGAAGAAAAGAGAAGAAAACTACATAACACATTTTAGGCTATGTTCACATGCAAGCATATAAATATTTATAAGTAGCATACATTCATTTATAGTCTTTGATTTATAAGTTTTGAAAATAATTTTTGATTTAGCAGTGATAATAGTCATTCATATTCTTACTTTAGCCGAAGCATGCAATTTGACATAAAAAAACATTTCATTTTAATTTGATTTTTTTTAAAAGGTATGAATGCATGAATTCACATGGAAAACAATATTTAGCATGCTTGGAAAGAAATAAAGTGATGTAAGCATGTAACTTCATTCACCCTAATTAATTCTTAAAGATAATCCTATGGAATAAGATCATTTAAAGTGAATTAAAATTATTTTAATGAGATTTTTGTTTTTGTTTGAATTTGATTTTGATTTGATTTAGGAAATGTGAAAAGTGGTTTGCTGGTCCTCACCCATCTCCCACATGTGTTAATTGATTTAGTTTAATTTTTAGAACCATTAAGTTAATTTTATGTTTTTCTTATGTTAAGATGTAAATTAAGTTCATTAATTACCCATTACCTATACCTCCTTAACATAATTATTCAAACAATTATGAGCCAACATATGATATGCAACCATATTGAATTTAAATTAGCAATGCACCTAGAAAGAAAGAAAGGGGCCTAACAATTGGCTCACAATTATTGATTATTAAAGCTAAAGGGTTAATTAAGTACTTTCATAACCTTCCCACACATATGGGTTGAAAATGATTTCCTTAAATTTACCTTAAGCTTTTGAACACCTAAGGATCTACCCAAGAAAGGATTAATTAAGTTTAGATTGATTTTTGAAATTTTGATTATACTAATTAAGAAGATTATTAGTGGATTAACCCTTAATTAGGTTTAGATTAAGGAAGGAAGGGGGTTTAGGGAATAATTTAGGAAAAATACTCCAAAACCATTCCATAAACCTCCTCTTCACTTAAAAAATGTTTAATTATATTAATTAAGTGATTAAATCACTATTCACATGCTTAATTACCCTTATTTTCATTAAGAGAGTGATTAGGGATTCATTAATTGATTTCCCTAATTAACTCATTAATAAATTTTGAAAATAGGGGAGAGAGGTCATCCCACTAAAATATGAAGTTTGAAATTAATTAATGAAGTCATTATGTAATTAAGGTTATTAAGATTTCAAATAAACCTTAATTAAGGAAAATTTACTATTCAAAATCAATTAGAAATAATTTCATATTATTCCTTGAATTATCTTTAAAATGAGCCCTCATTCATATTTTTCTAATTTTTCTACATTTAGTTATGTATTTTTGAAGTTTTAGTGATTAAGAATAATTAAATAACCCTAATTATATAACTAATCCCATCGGCACCATGTGGACCGCTGATAAGGCACGCACTTTCCATGTGGCATAAATAGATTGGTTATTTAAGTTATCACATCCTATGTCGTAATGGGTTGGCTCACGCTTTTTCCCCCATCGATCGATGGGAAGGTCAGACAAAACCTGTGGATCTAAAGGGATTAAAATGTAGGATCTAATCAGTTAATCGGGGCGTCCATCCAAAACACATGGGATGGGAGTCCATCATCTCCCTCTCTGCGGAGATGGAGGCCGTCCATCCTCCAAGGCTTGATCCGAGCTCACTTGAGCTCGGATTGGGCAGGGATTCAACCCACACCATCAATAGGTGTGGGGAAGAACATCCAATGGTCAATTTTAATTGGGGTGACACTTCTTTTCACAAAGGACCAAAGAAAATTCTCCTTAAGCTTAGTTTTGAAGCATACCTCACCAGAGGCTATCACTGGTGCTCCCAAATATTGAAGTAGCTTCATCTAGTGGAGATCAAGCCCTGTTGAAGGTTTGAAGGCTTGAGGTGAAGTGGATCTTCCTATTGGCTAAAAGCTTCCTTCAATGGCTTTGGTTGGTCTAGGTCCTCCCATGGCTTGATTTCTTGGAATTTGATTTGGGTGAGCTCATTGGATCCTCGATGGTGCTTGCAAGTGAAATTTGGATTCTATGGAGTGATGAGTGAGTTTGGATTTCTTCACCTCTCCCTATTTTTTGAAAGAGAATGGAGAAATGGGAAGAGCTTGGGATTGCTTGAGAGAGCTTGGGGAGCTTGCCTTAGGTATCTCTGGCTCAATTGAGTGCAAGTGATGTGAATTGGAGTAAAATGAGGGGGAGTATATCCTACTTGGATCAGATGGTCGTGAGCCTTCCTTCCATTTTGGATCAATTGATGAGATTGGATGGGTTTGTTAGGTTGTTAGGAGCTTCACATGATTCAATTTTGGTCGAGGGGTGTAGTGGATGAGTTTCCATGTGCCAAAAGGAGTGTGGGAGGTGATCCCATGTGGTCATTTTGAGTGGGGTGGTCTATTTTGGCTTTGGCTAACCCAAACCCATTGTATCATGTGCACCACCCTCATTAGTGTCCATTTGGTCCACTAAGAGGGTGCCAAGTGGACATGAAAAGGAATTAGCCAAATTCCAAGTGGATTTGTCCATAGGTTACCCTTTGACCTAAGGGTAAAATGGCCATTTGGCTTTGATTTCAATTTGGATAGATTTGGAATAGTTTGAAATTGGGTTGGGCCAAATTTCAAGGAATTTGGAGTTGATTTGATATCATTTGGCTCATGTTGACCCATTTAGGTTAAAATGAGTCAACTTGGGTCAAGTTGACCAATTGGTTAAATTAGGTCAAACTATGGGTTGGGTCGAGTTCATATGACTATTTGGAGTGGTTTGGTATCATAGGTTTGGTTCAATTTGATTTGTATTTGATTTTTGTTCATTTGAGTTTAGTTAGGTCAAATGGGTCAAGTTGACCAATTTGACCCATTTGACCCAATTGGGTTAGGTCATGGGTTGGTTTAGGTTTGGTTGTCATTTGAAATGTTTTGATATCTTTGGTTCCAATAAATTTTGGTTTGATTTAATTTTGGCTTGATTTGACCTTTTAGGTCAAGTTAGGTTCATGGTCAATTGGGCTAGGTTGGGTCTAGTTGGTCAATTGAGGCTTTGGTCAAGTTCAATAAGTGGTTTAGAATGAATTTGACCCTTTGGTTGCAATCAATTTGGCTTAGATCAAGATTTGACACATTTTTACCTTTTAGGATAATTTGGATCAACTTGGATCTAGTGGCCAACTGGGCTAGGTTTGGCTCAAATGATGACTTGGTCATGTTCAAACATTGATTTAGAATGGGTCTAGATCAACGGTTTTAATCAATTTGGCCTATGATGAATTTTGGCTAGTTTAGGTTTTATTTTGGCTAAGTGTTGACTTGGTCAACTCTTAGGTTTAACCCAATTTGAGTGATTAAACATCTCATGATGATTGTTGCTCACAATGTAAGGCTTAGGTGGGCTTAGTTCAATCCAATTTGGGTAGGATTAGAATTTGGCTCAAAAGGGTACTTTAGGTCACTTTGGGTCAAGTGAGCCTAAGTGGGTCAATTGGCTTGATCAAGGCTTGATTCAAGTTTGATTGAACTCACATATGGACTTATGATTGAAATATAAATCTAATTACAAGTGATTTGGAGTCAAATGGTGTTGATTCATTTGACAATTTCAAGTTCAAAAGGGTGAACACAAATTGATTTAGGTTAGCTTGATTTTGGTTTGATGATTGAAGTTTGTATTTATATTTGATTTCATGATTGAAGGGTTGATTGAATCATGAAGAAAATCCAAGGGTTTGGATTGATTTGAGTTTGATTTGGCTAAGTTCAAGAATTTGACTTGAAAAAGCTTAGGTTGGATTTTGGTCAAATTTGGGTTTGAGTTTTGAATTGGTTTTGGTCATTTGAATTTATATTTCATTTATATTTTTAATATAAATGAGAATATAAATGGGTTAAGAGAAAATCTCTTGAGTTTGATATGATTTTAATTTAATTTGAGCTAAGTCCATAAGATGAAATCAAAATGGCTTTGGAAAGATTTTGGGTTTGATTTATGATTTGGATTTCAATCATATGATTTTTTTTTGAATTTTGGAATTGATTTATGATTTGAGAAAATCAATTGAGTTGAGATTGATTTGAGTTTAAGGTTGAATTTGGTTTGAGCTTAGTCCATAAGATGAAATCAAAATGGCTTAGGAAAGATTATGGATTTGATGATTTGAGAAAAATAATTTAAGTTGGAATTTGATTTTAATTTGAAGTTGGACTTGAAGGAAAGAAGTAAGGATTGGGCTAAAGCTATAGGGTAGGAAAATTTTCCAAACACCCATAAGGCATAACCTATTCTTATGGCTAACTCTTCTAAGTCTCTAGGGTTAGCTTAAGTGTTCACCTAATTACTAGAAGTGTCTTAAGACTAAGAAACTCTTGAGAGCCCTACTAAGATGGAGAAGTTGAGAGCTCATTCTAAGAATGAGGTCAATAGAACTCTATGTAGAATTAATCAAATATCAAACACACATAAACCTAATTCCAATCTTATGTTTAGAATTGAATGAAATTAACATCATATTAAGAGTAATTGAATTTTAAATTAGTGAATATATATAACCAAATCAAACTAAACTCTAATTAAACTTTAAGCTAATGCAATTATAACCAAACACATTAAATAAATCAAACATGGAATAAATCAATTCAAATTAAACAAATGAGATGAAATAATATGAAAAGAAAGAAAACATCAAACATCTTAAGTTAAAGAACTTAATTAATTTCAAGCTTAAAGACTAATGAAAAGAACTCTTCAGGTGGGTTATAAGTCCAGAAGAGTCAAGGATAGGTTAGTTCCCTCAAGTGAGAGGAATAACCAATAATTCTCAAAGAATTAGAACAGTGGACACATGTGCACTTGTAGACTAAGTTCTAAAACATCCTTTTAGGAATAAGTCTTCAACCCTAGGCATTTTTGCGGTCTTGTCGTTAGAATCTAAGTCCTAGAAAAAATGTCAACTCAAAATCTAAATTAAATTTCAAATTTAAAGCCCAATTAGGATAGTTAAAATGCTACTACTACTTCATCCTCATCATTGACTCGAAAGAACTCTCTCCAATTGATCATTCCCAATTGAAAATTCCAAAAAATCAATTCTTTGAAAACCATCTTAGAAATCCTTAGAGATAAAAACTTATTTCTTTAATCGAGAGTATTCTTAGGAAGAGACCCTTCTTAAGATGTAATTAACTATAGAGGCTTACCTCTATAGGGAACCATGAACCTAATTTAAATTAAACCCTGTTCTACTTTCCATGTATCAGGGGAAAAATCTCTGGTAGATGAAAGACCCATTAACCTTAGGTGTCTTTCATTGAAATGATCGAATCCATTATAGAAAAACATGTTTATCTTCTAAGATAATATATTTATTCCTTAATGACGTATTTGATTATCTAAATAAGAAATTACTAAACCCTACATGGGGTCATAAATTTTCTCCACACATATGAGGTCGCATAGAGTATTGTGTCAAAAAAGATTTGTAGTTATTCTCAGTACATAAGGTTGGGATCTATGAATACATGACCTATTATCTCCTCAAGAATTAAAGTGTCTATTCTTACAAAGTAATTCAGCAAGAAAAAGAAGAATAAGAAAAAGAAAGAAAATAAAAATTAAAGGAAAAAGGAAAAAAATATAAAAAAAAAGAAAAAGAAAAGAAAAGAGAGCGAGAAGAAGGGTCAGGTTGCTTTCCACCCACATTTCACCACTCCTTCCCAATGAGTGGGTGAGGTGCCTTACCTCCTCCAGGATAAGTAAGACGCAAGCTCAGAGGAAGTGCCAAGGGAGGAAGACCTCCATACCTATCACCAACCCAAAAATTGATTCCTGCATCGAGGAGTACACCTACGATCTACATAGACTTGGAGTCAAGTTCAAAGGATGAGTCTTATGTTGTGAGCACACCAACCACCTCCCGATTCTAGAAGTCTCAGTTAGAGGTGAGACTTGAGCCAGATAGTGATGAGAATAGGGTCCACGAACAAAAGCAAAGTGTATCTAAATCTTCATTATATGAAACTATAAGATAACATGCGAGCACCTTAGCTTTAACCCCATTTTCTCCATAAAATATTGAGGGTTTGGTAGTTAAGGATGCTCTTAAATTATATATGAATGCCAAGCCTCAAAGGTTTTGTCCAGAGCAGTATCCTCAAGCTCAAGAGTGGATGTTTTGCTTGAAGATAATTTAATTAAAGAATTAATAGAACTCTCTTTTGATTAATAGTTGGATTGTGTTTTAAATTTAACTAAGAAAAGTTTAATTCTAGGTCCATGGTCTAAGCACAGGTTAGATTACTTTAAAATGCTATGGGACAACAAATATAAGATTTCTTAATCAAGACCAGGGCCATTAGTATAACGAGTCCAGTAGATGATGAAGAATACCACCTAGTCATCACCAACCACCTAAAGTCTGATAGGTTCTTTCTTAATGACATCAAAACATATGAAGAGGTGTATTAAAAAATTTTAGATAATCCAGATGACCTTCAAGTTATGGATGCACCCATGAAATTAGAGCAATAAATCAAGCAAACATCAATGAGTTGAAAGAGATCAACTTGGGTACTGAAGATGATACACACACAATATATGCCAATTCTTTATTGAATGAAATTGAAACAAATAACTTAGTTAGGCAACTCTTAGAGTTTAGGGATTGCTTTACATGGAGCTATAAAGAAATACCCGAATTGGTTCTTAAAATCATAATTCATAAACTTGTAGTCCAGCTTGATGCAATCCCTATCAAGCAAGCTCCTAAACTCATGCGATTAGACATTGAGTAGTAGGTCATTTTAGAAGTCAAGAAGTTAATAGATATTGGTTTCATCTAGGAAAAAAAATACCCTGTCAGGTTGGCCAGCGTCATCCTTGTGAATAAGAAAAATGAACAAATTCACATATGCATCAACTTTAGGAATCTTAATAAAGAATGTCCTAAAGATGAATTCTAATTGTCTATACTAGAGCTGATGGTGGACATAACCTCATTTCATGTCGTCTTCTCATTCATGGATAGGTCATCTAGTTACAACCAAATTAAGATTCCACACAAATATGAAAAGAACTGCATGTAGAAACTCAATCAGAATTTATTGCTATAGGGTCGTGCCTTTTGGCCTTAAAATACTACTTCCACCTACCAGTGGGCCATGATTCAAATTTTCAATGAACTCATTCATCACCAAGTCGAATGCTGTGTCGATGATCTTGTCATCAAAAGCAAAGAAAAGAAACACCATCTATTTGACTTGAGAGTAGTTTTTGAGTGGTTGAGGTAATACGTCCTTAAGATGAACCCTCTGAAGTGTGCATTTGGAGTAACTTCAGGAATGTTTGTAGGGTTTATTATATGACACTTCAAGATTTTCACCTCGAGAAGGTTAAAGCAATATTAGAAATGCCACCTTTTAAAAGTCTAACCCAACTCAGTTTATTCTAAAGAAGGTCGACGTATTTAAGACACTTCATATCCAACATATCTAGCAGATGTCAACCATTCATAGAACTAACCAAGAAGGATTCCCAATTCAAATAGGCTGATAAATGCTAGCACACAGTCGAGAGCATCAAGCAGTACCTCATGACACTTCTAGTTCTAGCTATCCACATTTCGAGCAAACCACTTATACTCTATACGGCTGCATTAGATGACTCCCTCAGCATCTTGTTAGCTCAAGCTAATGATGAAGGGAAGGAGAACACACTCTACTACTTGAGCCATCGTCTAATTCCTGTAGAGATAAACTACCCACCCATTGATAAGCATTTCTTAGCTCTCATCTTCATCGCTTAAAAGCTATGATACTATATTTTATAAAGTCAACTTGATTTTTAGAGTTAATCCACTGTAATACCTCATGACATGGCCAATGATATCCAGACGGTTAGCACAGTGGTCCATGATTCTATTATAATTTGATATCACCTTCTTTCCCCTTCACACTGTGAAAAGGTAAGTGCTTGTAGGCTTCTTAGCAACATACCATCTCTATACTAACTCTCCCTTAAATGACTACCTTTCAAATGAGCAAATCATGAGTTTAGGGGATGCAAATAATCACAGATGGGAAATATATTTTGTTGGTGAGGATTCCTCTCAAAGAGGAGAAGAACCAAAATCCATTCTCCCAAGAAAAGTAGGGTTAGTCTTCTTGACCTAAGACTATGGTATGCTATGATTCTCATACCACCTATCACAGCCTTGCACTAACAATAAAGCCATATATCAAGGCTCTAATCGTTAGTCTAGAGTTGGTCATCTCTTTAGGCATTCAAGACATCAATATCTTTAGAGATTCATAATTAGTAGTCAACCAAATTGTGGGTCTTACAAAATTCTTAAACCTAAGCTCCTTCACTACCACAAGTACACCATGGAGCTATTGGCCCATATTCCAGAGCTTACTATGTATAAGATTCCTCAAAGAGAGAATGTTGTAGCCAACACTTTAGCTAAGCTCGCTAAAGAGTTGGCATGTTTAGATGATGAGTTTATATCCATTGAAGTATGCAACTATCAGATCCTCTCTCCTATGATGTTGAACTCATCAATATGCTCACCCTTAAAGGGGTGGTTGATGTTGCCAAAAAAAAATGAAGAACTAGATGGGAGACAACCCTTCATCAACTATCTAAATAAAGACAAATTATCTTAAGAGAAATCACAAGTCCATCAAGTTAAACAAAGAATGATCTCTTATGCTCTTATTAATGGCAACCTGTGCTGATGGTCCTTTGATCTTATGTGGTTATGTTGTTTAGGCAAACTGGAAGCCAAAAAAATTCTGAACGAGGAACATTCAGGACTATGTAGAGCTCACCAATCCAGTCTGAAGATGAAGGCCAAAATCAAAAGACTTGGATACTATTGACCGACGATGATCACAGATTGCTTGGATGTAGCATGTCGCTACCATTAGTGTGAAGTACATGAAGTAGTTCTACATCAACCACCCAACATCTTGCATCCAATAATGGCTTGTTGGGCATTCGAAAGTGTATTGGGGTTAATATAATGAATTTGATTGATCCTCCTTCATCCAAGGGTCATCGATTCATTCTTGTAGCAACAATTTCTATAAATGGGAGAAGTAATTCCACTAGATAAGTCAAATCTCACCATGTCCTCCAGCTTTAGGAACAATATCAGATATCTGAGTACCTTACTAAATCATATCTAATAATGGTATTGCATTCAAGAGCATGAAAATTAATAACTTCACGGATGACACAACATAAATCGAGATATTCTACCATTGACTATCCTAAAAAAATTGGTTAGCTCAAGCCCTCAATAAAACTCTTATCCAAATTCTAAAAATAGTACTTGATGACAACAAGCGACAGTGTCACGAGAAGTTAGTTGAAGCTTTGTGGGCTTACTGTACACATATTTTGTCCACTCCTTTCTTTTTTAATGTATGGGTCCAAAGTCGTTCTTCCTTTAGAAGTATAACTCCCATCGCTAAGGATAGTAATGAGCACCAAAATCACAACTGAGCAGAATGCTCAGTTGGAAGAACTCAAAAGTCTTGAAGAGAGATGCCTCCAGTCATGTCAAAACCTTGAGTTATATAAAAAAAGGATGGTTCAAGCTTATAACAAGTTGGTCTACCCAAGAACCTTTTAGGTTGGGAAGCTCATTTTAGTTCTTAGGAGACCAATTGTTGCCCATCGCAAGATGAGAGGCAAATTTGAGCCAACATGGGAATATCTTTTTGTTATAGAAAAGGTCTCAAGGTGGATCATACAAATAGATCAACCACAAAGGCAAATGCTCGATGCTCCCAATCAATGGGCTATGCCTAAAAAAATATTATGCATGATTATGTCTCAATCTAATTTTGATTAATAAAATACATCAATCAAATGAGTTGTCTCTTTTCCTTAAAATCATTTTTTCTAATTTGAACTTTGGAGTCATCTCCAAATTCCCTCCCTTAGTGCAACTAAGATAAGTATAAAAGAACCCAAAAGACATCATAATCTAAGTTTGCACAACACAAACACAGACATCAAACACAAAACTACACATAAACATAATTAAAATAACACAAATTCAATTACTTCGGGCTACTTCAAGTTGAGATAAGATCTCCAGTGACCCTCACTTAGTAGTCACTTTTGGTAAGGTTTGATTCACTATTTGGCTAGTGTGTCATTCTGATGGTTATCTTTGCTTATGAGGATGTGAGTCCCCATGCTTTCTTTTTAGCATGATTATTGCAAACCAATGAGCGGCTAGCCAGTTTGGTACGTCTTAGTGTATGATCAATAAACTACCTCAATGGCTAATCTTACTTAGGAAGATGTAAGTCCCTAAGCTTTCTTCTTTAGCTAGTCTACTAATTGTGTTCTTATTATATATTCGAGGATTAGGATAAGACCCCCATGTCTCCTCTTCCTTTCCTACTTCAAGCTTTAGGTCTAGTCCACCTTTGTGACTATGGTGTTTTAATTTGGAGCCATGCCACTCAAATCTTAGGGGGTACTTATTAAAGTGATCAAATACGACATTAAGGTATGATGTACCATCTCGAAAGATAAAAATATCACCCTACAATGAACCTAATCACCAAATAAGGACTTCTAAAGTAGATGGGTCTTCGTATATACCAGAGATCTTTTCTCTACTTTACATAGAAAACTAAAATAAGGTTTATTTTATGCCGAGTTATTTAGTTCCCTATGGAAGAAAACTTCTATAGTTAATTATATCTTAGGAAATAAATTTTCAAGAATACTTTTTAAAGTAGTCAATCAACATCTCAAAGACTTCAAGATATCAAGATGAGTATTTAAAATTGGTGGGAGAAAAGTTTGAATTAAAAGATTAGCTTTTATACTCCATCAAGATTATGAAAAGTGAGAGGACTTATATACTAGAATGGGCTTATCCTAGACCTAAATGAGGACTCTTACTCCATAAGAGAGGACCACCTTTTCTGACTGACATGACCATGGGTGGTCAATGGTTTATGAAATCTAAGGTTTGGTGGATCATGTAGGCAAATGATTAAAATAGATTATGTTTAAAATGAGACTAGAGTCCTAAACTCACTCTAAGAGACTAGATCATGACAGACATGAAATAAATGACTTAGGCTAAATGCAAAATTTTACAATTCTTTATATCATTTTGACACATTGATTTGGACAAAAGCTTACGAAAATTATGCTTAAATGCATGATGAAATTAGATTGTTGGCTAAATCAGGGGGAGGATGTGTTCTACACTACAAGGGATGGTGTCATAGGTCAAGCATTCCCCTATCATGCAAGAGTGAAGACCCTCCCTATTCGAGAAGGAAATAAGATAATATGCATGATTATTATCACATGCATCATTCAGCTAAGGGGTTGTTAAATCTTTTAATTATCTTGATTATAATGTAAGATTTAAAATGAGGTTATGAATTATTTTAAAATTTAGTTATGAGTTATTTAATGGGGGTAGAAAAACTAATTTTGCCATAAAGAGTCGACCACATCTAGGCCACACATTCAATCATCAAGCTTAAGAAACTTATAAAGAACATGGAATTTCTATTGCGCATGATAAACACAATAATCAAACATATATAGATTATCATGAAAGAATAAAAGGATGGTGTGGATGGATATCATTGCAAAAAAATAAAAGATGTTGGGTAGAGCTTCACCCTAATACAACCCCGATTAAAAAAATAATATTACATTTACAATTGAATTAAATGCTATGGAGTCTTCATTCTTTACTTCTCTTTCTTTCTTTGGCTTGATTTGGTTTGCTACAAGGCCTCCTAATACTTTTCCTTCTAGCCACTACATCCTAAATCCCATAGCTTTAAGCCTAATTCCTCTTGTAAAATTACATATTTATAGAAAATAAAATCTAACTACACCTGCAAAATAAATATTAGCTAAATCAACCATACAAACACAAGCAATTTTTATTCCATAAATTTGGACTTAGCATCCTACACATGGGTACCCAAGCCCACTTGTCCTAATGTGGATTACGCAAAGGAGTATAAGCAACCAACAAGCAAAATCATTTATATTTTTTTTTTATTTCAGTGGCCCCTTTAGCATAATCCCCTGCATAAAATATCATTAGACTAATAGCGACCTATCATCTAGTCTATGCATAAATAATCCTAAAATCCAATCTAAAATATTACATCATAAAACAAAATACAACATCATAATATATATTGTCCTAACTTAGAGCTAGAAGTGGTGACTTAGTATGCTAATGTGTGCGTTAAGGCTTAGTGTGGTATGTCTTGACTAGGCTTTAGAATTATGATTGCCTATGGTTTGGAATTATTTAAGTTACACATTAGGGGAGGTTTCACTTTAAGTTATTAAAAGAGTTGGTAGATTTTAATTTGTGTTTTTTTTTTTTGTGTCACTTAGCATTTACTTACCATCTAATTGTTATAAAGAGAAGAAAGAGATTTGACTCTTTTCATCTCTATCTTAAGTTATTTTCTAAAGGCATGTTAGTATAATTTAGTTTCATTTAGTGAATGATTTATTAAATATTTTATTAATCTTAGGTTTAGGTTAATCTTAAAGAATCCTATCCAAACATGAAAGATATTTTAAGATTAATGAGATTGAACTAATATCACATGGACAATATTACACCATTCCTTTTCTTCATCAACATCATACATACGCTTTTGAACTTAACATACCTATACATGCAATGTATTTTTGGCACACTTGAATGATTGCTAATGCATATATTTCTTGGTTGAAGAGAGGGATTCTATTCCTTAACTAAGTATACATACAGATGTATTAATGATTTAAGAAAGTATGTGCCATTGTTAAACCAGGAAAGTGAGGTAATCTAAGACCTCCTTAGGGATACTTAAAGCTTCGTGTTCCTGGAATGACCAGACTATATACTTGCTATTTTAAATACATGTAAATGTATACATAAACATAAGGATGAAAATCATGCAAAAGATTATAAGTTAGTAGATTTATTTATTCATGTAAAGTAAAGCTCTATATAAATTCTAATGCATGTATGCATTTGAATGAAATTAAGTAAGTATGT
The DNA here is from genome assembly GCA_021442155.1 of Cymbidium sinense. NCBI lineage: Eukaryota > Viridiplantae > Streptophyta > Magnoliopsida > Asparagales > Orchidaceae > Cymbidium > Cymbidium sinense. Next base: position 29,520,878 of record CM038223.1, read on the forward strand.
GCCGTTGTTAAACCAGAGATGTGAGGTAATCTAAAACCTCCTTGGGGCTACTTAAAGCCTTGTATTCCCGAGATGTCCAAACTATATAGTTACTAACATAAACATACACATGAATCATGAAAATAGAATAAGACTTTAACATGTTTAAGCTATAAGCATATGTAAATCACATATAATATTCATAGCTAACATCAATTTAAATTTTCATAATTGGTTTTTAATTTTAAAAAATAATTTGAGATTTATTAGTGATACTAGCCATGCCATATAATAAGATTAAATCAACACATGCAACTTATACATATAATTATATTCATTTGACGCTTTTATTTGAAAACATGAATGCATGATATCAAATGACATACAAATTTATAATGATTGAAGAGGAAAAATTAAACATTGCCACATAATACATTCAATCACATTAATTTATAAGGACATTCAAGCCAAATAAAATTCTTTAAGCTTAACCAAAGTTGTTATGAAGTTTAAATTTGGATTTGAATAATTAAACTTAAAGAGGAGAAAGGCATTTGCTATTTTACCCCATCCCATGTGAGTGACTTAATGTATTTAAGGAGAAATTATTAAGTAAATTTTATGGATTGATTAAGTTAAAATAATTAAACAATTAATTTAATTTTTCCTTTTCTAAGTCCCTTTAATTTAATTAACCATTTAACCATGAGCTTTGAATGATATGCCAATGAGTAATTAAAATTTGCAATGCACTTAACAAGAACTATTGCAATGAGGCTCATGCTTAAGGGTTAATTAAATTAAAGAAAATCTAATTAAGTACTTATATGATTTGCCCACACCCATAGGCTAATCATATGTTCCTTAAAATTCTTTATGTTATTAAACACATAAAAAGGAACCCATGAATTCAATTTAAAATATCTGAACTAATTATCATTTCCATTTTATTTAATTTTACCATTAATTTAATTAATTATTCCTTAATTATACCATGCATTAATTAACCCTCCCATGGAAATACACTTAGAAAAATAACTAGGAAAGAGGTCCTAATAATTTTCCTTCATCATTTCCCACTGTCAATAGTGATTAAACATCATTAATCATTTAAATTTTACTATTTAACAATTTTAATTATTATTAAATTGATTAAGGAGGGTGATTAGGATTGGAATTTCTAATTCTTCAAATTACATGGCTTATAAATTCCAAGCAAATTATGGAAGGCAGAGGACATCCCATAGAAGTAACCCACTAAATTTAGGGTCAATTAGCCAAGTAATTAAGCTTTAATTAGGGTAATTAGCCTAAACTTCAAACCCTAATTAGGCAATGTTCATTAATAAAATCTTATGGATTTTATTTTTATTAAATTCTCCTCTATTTACCCTTTCCAAAATGGGTTTAATCATATTTTTTGAAATTTTTTATAATTAGATATGAAATTTTAAAGTTATAGCTAATTAATTATATTTTAATCATCTAATTAATCCCTAAATTGTCGCCATGCGAGCTAATGCGCAACGCTTTCCGCACCACGGATAGGTTATTTAAAATGTCCCCTGTGGTGGCTGAGTTAGTGGCGATAAATGCGGGACATTAATATCATGGTTCTTATTGGATTAAATTGAAATTTTTAGCAGATTAAATCACGGTTGTCCATTCTAATCATGTGGAATGGATGACCGATGATCTGTCATCCCTCGAGTGATGGAAGATATACACCATCAGCATTTTGTTGCTTGATTTGAGCTCATCGAAGTTCGTGGGATGTCGGGATCAACTCCAAAATGTTTGGGGAAGAGATCTAAGGAGATCCTATGGTGGAAATCGCATGCAATCACTCTTTACTTTACAAAAGATCAACACTTAATGGACTTTCTATAATTTGCCAAGTTTTACCTTATCAGAGCTAAATACCAGTAGTCTGTCGAGTGAGCTAGCTTCACCTTGAAGTAATGAAGCCCTATTGAGAAGAGCTCAACCTACCTCCCTACTGACATCTCTATGGACTAAGCACCACCGCTAAGCTCATTAGAGTCGATCTTGGAGTGGATTTCGGTGATCAAATTGATCGGGGATCGATTCATTTCAACTTGCTGGAGCTTGGAAAAGGTGTGAGAAGAGTTAATTGAGTTTAGTGGAGTTTAGGTAAGGTTACATGGATGGGGCTCTTAACGGAGTTGGTCTCAGGTGATGGGGCAGGATGGAGAGAAGCTGGACTACTAATGCCCTAAGGATTCTCTATGTGTAGTTTGAATGGATTGAGAGGAGTATACTCTCCTCCCCAAGTGAACTAATGGTTGAGATTGGCTTAGCCTTTGATAGTCATCTGGCCAAGGAAGGTGGTCGAAGATGGCAGTGAAGTGCTGAGGTGGAGGAGCTTGAGAGGTTGAGACAGCTGCATGGGTTGGCATGGGGTGTACCTCCTCCTCCATGTGAACTAATGGTGGGATAAGGGTAAGCTCACCCTCTCATGACCCAAGGCTAAAACCAATAGTCTTGGGTCAGGTTGGTTCAGTGGTCCTAATGTCCAAAATGAGCTAAGGGTGGCTGTCATGGCTTAGGCTGTAGGTGAGACCACCCAAATGGGGATTTTGTCCCATTTGGGTGGGTTGGTTCATGGGTTTTGACCCAAACTTGGTTCGCCATGGATTTGACCCATTTGGGCTGACCTAAGAATGAGTCATGCCAAGTTTGGTTGGGTTTGGACTTGGTTTGGATGGGTTTACATCAATTTGACCCATATGGGTCAAATGGAGTTCAGTTGGGTTGGGTTGACCAATTGGTTATATTAGGTCAAACCAAGGGTTTGGGTGTGTTCAAATGATGATTTGGAATGTATTGGTTCCATTGGTTTGGTTTAATTTGAAGAGGATTTGATGTTGACTCATATGAGTTCATATGGGTCAAATGGGCTAAGTTGACCAATTTGATCAAATTAACAAAATTGGATTTGTGTGGAAGGTTGGTTTAGGTTCAATTGATCATTTGAGAATGATTGTAGGTGTTGGTTTAAATCAATTTGGATTTGGAAATGATTTAGTTCAATTTGACCTAAAATTGTTTAGGTCAAATTGGGTTAAGTGGGTCAATTAGGTTGGTTTGATCAAATTGGGTTCAATTAGATGTTGGATCATGTTCAATAATCAATTTGTGATTGATTAGAGGCATTGGTTTCAATCAATTGGATTTCAAATTTGATTTGGCCTAATTTGGCCCTTTAGGTCAAATTGGACCAACTTAGGTCACGAGACCAAATTGGCTTGGTTGGGTTCAATTAGTGGTTGAGTCATGTTCAATAATCATTTTATGATTAATGAGAGTCATTGATTGCAAACAATTGGAGTTAGAATGGGATTTGGTTCATTTTGGTCCATATGGGTTAATTGGGTCAACTTGGATCAACTGATCAAATTAGCTTGGTTTGACCCAATTGATGCAATCAATGAAATCAATCTTTATAAAGAGTATTGAATTGATTCAATATAATTTGGCTTGGATTGAAGTTTAAATTGATTTGGTCATTTAGGCCACTTTGGGTCAAGTGGACCAAATAGGTTGATTGACTTGAATTGAATTGGATGTTGAAAGAGTTTAATGATGAATTTAGGGTTGATTGATAGCTTTGACTACAATTGATTTGGGTTTGATTAGAATTTGGCTCATTTGGACCCTTTGGGTCAAATGGGCCAATTTGGGTTGATTGAATTCATTTAATTGGATTAGTTTGATTATAAGTCTTGGAAGGGTTTGAAATGGAGTATTGAATGGTTGGAGTGCTTTTATGAAAAATCAACTGGGTTTGATTTACTTGAATGAGCTTTGGGTTGGATTCATAGGATGATGGTGGAATTGACTTAGGTTAAGGGCTATGAATCCAACCTAAGTCAATTCCACCATCATCATACTATGAATGCCCTTAGGTTAAGGGCATTCATAGGATGATGATGGTAGAATTGACTTAAGTCAATTCCAAATGTGAGGTCAACAAAAGGACCCCCAATAGGTGTAGTGTAATTGGCAGGGCACACCACATGTATTGGCATTGACTGAGATGATTAACAACATCTGAGAAGATTACAAGCACTAATGAGGGCTATCCATACCTAAGTGAAGAGGTAAATGAAACCATGGATCCTAACATGATGTAATTCGTCACCATGCTAAGGGCATGGGAGAGGTAAGTAGATTTGGTTTGATTTGTTGAGAATTGATTTCGTGCTAAAGACACAAAGAGAGATCCATCGGGGAATTTGCACATGAGTTTGATTGGATTAGACATTGATTTATGCCAAGGGAATAAGGAGGATCCACTCAGGATTGAGATTTCATTGAGTTTATTTGATTTAATATATTGATTTATTCCTAAGGCATAGAAGGAAATCCACTGGAGATTGAGATTGGATTGAGTTTCTTTGATTCATCTGAATTACGTTGATTAGTTTTGGTTTGAGCTTAGGTTTTGATTTGATTTGATTATGATGATTAGTTTGATTTGAATTTGGTGATTGATTTTGATTTTGATTTAATTGGTTTAATTTGAATTTGACAATTGATTTTTATTTCATTGATTAGTTTAATTTGAGTTTGATGATTAATTTTGATTTTGATTTGATTGGTTTTATTTAGTGTGGACCATGCCAGTTTGCTATGGACCATACTAAGGAGGGCCACAAGGACCGCTTTTAGATTTACCACTCCAAAGGGGTAGGTCATGGCCATACAGATATCCAACCTAAGGGTTTTCTTCGGTTGTAAAGCTACACTAAAAGAAAGCGGGACTCACATCTTCCAAAGTAGAACCAAGTTGGGTTTGATGGAATAACATCTTGATGACTACTAAGTGAGTGCTTTGAAGGTCTTATTCTATAAAGAGTTTTATACTAAAACTCAAAAGATATGATGCCTACTTAGGAAGAGGTGCCTCTGGGGTCTTATTCTAATCCACAAGAGATTTCATTTTATTTGTGTGTTTGTTTGCTTAATTAGCATGGACTTGTGAAGAACACCAAGAAGGGCTTTGGCCTATCTCAAATTTACTGGCTCATAGGATAGTCTACATAGCTTCCAACCACAAGGATGGTTATTAGGAAAGACGAGTTGTCCAATCTGGTAATAATCTAGGTCATATTTAGATGGGTTCATGAAGACGTATAATCCAAATAGAATGGCCACAGAGATGGTGCCTCTAGGGTCTTATCCTAATCTCTGAAATATAAAGGCTGTAGGTATACGACAGTCGATTCTGGGAGAAAGCGCAAGGACTCACATCTACCTGAGTGGTGTTATCCACTGGGTGGGTTGCTGTCAATAAAGTGAACATCAGCCAACCTAAGGTGATTATCAATTTATGACGATCAATGTAGGAAGAAAGCATCGGGGACTCACATCTTCCTAAGTAGAACTGATCATCATGATAGTTTGTCATCGGCCAGACAGCTACTATCTGACCTAGGGAGATTACCAAGTGGGGAGTCATAAAGAAGGACAGAACTTAAGCGCAAAGTAGTCAACAGGAAGAGGAGCCACTAAGGGTCTTACCCTAATCCTCAAATATGAACTCACCTAGTTAGTGCACGGCTAGTTCAAGAAGAAAGCTTGGAGACTCACATCTTCTTAAATAAAGTCAACCTCAAGGTAGCTTATTGGTCATGCAATAAGGCATACCACACTAGTAAGGCGTTGATCAATTTATAGTGCTTAAACTAGGAAGAAAGCACAGGGATTCACATCCTCCTAAGTAGAAGAGACCACTAGGAAGACACACTAGCTAAGTAGTGGATCAAGCCCGACCTAGAGTAGCTATTGAGTGAGGGTCGTTGGGGGTCTTATCTCAGCTGAAGGTAGCCTGAAGCAATTATATTTGTGTTTGATTTGTTTTGTGTTTGTGTGCAAATTTTATGTTCGTGATGTGCTAATTAGGGATAGGATGTTTCTCGGGTTCTCTTATGCTTACCCTAGACACACCATAAAAATTTGGTAATTTGGAAACATTTCAATTTGGTGAGATGTTTAATTAAAATGGAACTTTATTGATGGATAATTATTTTGAACATTGTTTATGCATAGTATTTCTTTATATAAAGTATGTTGATAGTAAGCATCGGGCATTCACCTTTGTGGCTGATGAGTTGGTAAGATCCACCTTGGTAGGCCATTTATATGGCAAAAGGGCCTTCCCAAGTTGGTTCAAACTTTCCTCCCATCTTGTGAAAGGCAACAATTGGTTTCTTTATAACTAAAACAAGCTCTCATACTTGAAAAGCTCTGTAGGACCAACTTATTATGAGCTTGAACCACTTTGCTTTGTATAACTCGAGGTTCTATCATGCTTATAAGCGTCTTTCTTCCAAACCTTTGAGTCCTTCTAATCGCAGCTTGGCATTATGTTCGGTTGTAATTTTGCTAGCCATAACTATCAGTAGTGACAGGAGTTGAACTTCTAATGATAGAATGACTTTGGACCCATACACTAGGGAGAAGGGGTAGATTGTGTTGGAGTTTGGTAAGTAGTATGATAAGCCCACAAGGCTTCAACTAACTGCTCATGCCACTGTCATTTATTGTCATCGAGCATCTTCTTGGGTATTTAGATGAGAGTTTTGTTGAAGGCTTTTGCCAAACCATTCTCCCGTGGGTAGTTGATGGTAGAATATCTCCAATATATATTGTGTCTCTGGGCGAAGATGTTGATTTTGGTTCTCTTGAAAGTTGTACTATTATTGGATATGATTTAGCGGGGTACCCAAAATCTATAAATGATATGGTTCTTGAAGAACTTGAGCATATGCTGAGCTTTGACCTCCCTGAGTAGAATTGCCTCCACCCACTTGGAAAAGTAATCCGTAGTTGCAAGAATGAACCGGTGACCCCTAGACGAGGGAGGATCGATGACCCACTATGTTAGTTCCCAGACTCAAATGGCCATGAGGTTGGATGGATGTAGAATGTTAGGGTGTGTAGGACCACTCCATGTACTTAGCATTGGTGGCATTGCTTCACTATGTCCATTCAATCTGTGATCTTCATCGGCCATTAATACCCAAGTATTTTGATTTTGGCTTTCACTTTGGACTGGGTTGATGAGCTCTGCATAGTCCTGAGTGTACCTCGATCATGATCTTATGGATTTCATATTTGTCTAAATAACGTAATCACATATGATCGAAGGATCATCAATATGAGACACATCTATGAGGGCGTAGGAGAGTGCCCTTTGCTTCACTGATGTTCTTGAGATTTCTCTTGAGGTAGTTTACTTTATTTAGGTAATCAATGAAGGGTTGCCTCCTCCAGCTTCTTCATCCTTTTGGAAATAACAACCTCCCATTCAAGAGAGTATTTACTAATGAGTTTAACATAAGAGATAGGACTTATCAATTATGGACCTCTATTGATATTGACTCATCTTTCGGACATGCCAATTCTTTGGCAAGCTTGTCTAAGGCATCAACTATGGCATTTCCTCCTCTAGGAATCTTCTAGATTGTGATTTATGGGATTTGAGCTAGCAACTCCATAGTGTACTTGTAGTAGTGATGGAGTTTGGGCTTCAGAACCTTTTAGGACCTAATAATTTGGTTGATGACTAGCTGAGGATCCCCAAAGATGTTGATATTCTAAGTGCCTAATGAGATAGCTAACTTCAGACCGGTAATCAGAGCCTCATATTTAGCTTCATTGTTAGTGTAACACTTGGATAGATGATATGAGAATCTCATCATATTGTGGTCTGGCGTTAGGAGGACTATCCCTAACTTTGCCTTTCATGGGAGAGTAGATTGTAGTTCTTCTCCTCTACAAGAGGAAGCCTCACCATCAAAGTACATCTCCCAATGGTGAATATTTATCTCCCCTAAGTTCATGATTATCTCCCCTAAGTTCATGATTTGTTCGTTGGGGAGATCATCACTAAGAGGAAAATCTACAGGAAGTGGATGTGCCGCTAGGAAATCTGCGAGTGCTTATCCTTTCACTGCACAGAGGGGTACCAATGTGATTATAAACTGTGATAAAATCTTGGACCATCATGCCAACCATCAGGATAGTGTCAGCCATGTCTTGAGATATTGTAGTGGATTGATTCTAGAAATCATGTTGACTTTATGAGAAAGAATATAATGTTGTAGCTTCTGTGCTGCAAAGATTAAAGCTAGGAAATGCTTCTCAATGGATAATTTGCTTTAGTAGGTATTAGATGATAGCTGAGATAGTAGAGTGCGTTCTCTTTCCCCTCATCATTGGCTTGGGCCAACAAAGCCCCAAGAGAGCTACCCAATGTAGTAGTGTAGAGTATAAGAGATTTGCTGGGATAGGGAAGCTAGGATTGGAGGCATCGCGAGGTATTGGTTGATGTTCTCAAAGATATGCTGACACTTATCATCTAGTCAATCTTGGCATCCTTCTTGACTAATGCTGAAAATGGTTGACATCTGCCTAATAGGTTGGATATAAAGCATCTTAGATACACCAACCACCCTTGGAATGATCTGAGTTAAGTTAGACTTTTAGGGGGTGGCATTTTCAATATCCCTTTAATCTTCTCCGGGTCAATTTCAATTTCACAGTTCGGACAATAACCTGAAGAAACTTCTCTGAAGATACTTCGAATGCACACTTCAGAGGTTTCATTTTAAGGTTGTATTGTCTTAACCGCTTGAAAGCTACTCTCAAGTCAAAGAGGTGGTCCTCCTTTTCTTTACTTTTGATCATGAGATCATCAATGTAGCATTCAACTTGGTGATGAATGAGTTCATTGAAGATTCAAGTCATGGCCCCCTGGTATGTGGCACCAGCATTTTTAAGGTCAAAAGATATGACCTTATAACAATAGATTTCTATCAGGGTTCTGAAAGCAATGTTCCTTTTATCTTCATGTATCATCTTTATTTGATTACATCCAGATGAACCATCCATAAAAGAGAAGCGCATGAGATGAGGCAATGTCCACCATCTTTTAGTATAGTGAAAATTCATCTTTTGGACATGCCTTATTAAGATCTCTAAAACCGATGTATATGCGAATTTGGCCATTCTTCTTCTTAACTATAATGACGCTACCCAACCAGGTGGGATATTTTTTCTCCCAGATGAAACCAACATCGATCGCTTGACTTTAAAATGACCTATTGTTCAATGTCCAATTGCATGCATTTAGGAGCTTGGGGTTAGTAAGCTAGCTTATGAACTGCTACTTCAAGAGCAAATCTAGGCATTTCTTCATAACTCCATGCAAAGCAGTCCTTAAATCAGTGAGTAGCCTAACTAATTCATTGGTTTTAGATTCATTCAATAAGGAATTGATGTACATCAGGCACAGATTATCTTCAATCCCCAATTTGATTTCTTTGAGCTCATTGATGGTTGACTTGATTTCTTATTCAAATTATGGGGGTGCATCTTTGACATGGAAATCATTTGAATCATTTGAAGTTTCTAAGCACACCTCCTCATATGAGTTGATGCAGTTTGAGAAGAACTTATTAGATTCCAAATGATTGGTGATGACCAAGCAATAATCATCGTCATCAACTGGGCCCACTGTACCAAAGCCTAGTCCGACCGATTTAGATCTCTTTATTTGAACCTTTCAAAGTACTCACTGCACTTAGACCATGTATATGGAATTAGACCTTTTTTTGCTAAATTAAGAACACAAGGCGAGTACTAATCAAAAGTGTTGACCTTATTTTTGGAATGAGGGTTCAATCCTCCATCATAGATCTAGGAGTTTTCTAGACACTAAGAGCTCCTTAGTCATAAGACCCTTCTAGGTGAACACTAAGCCTAGAAGACTTAAGAGGATTAACTATAGAGTTTAGATCATACCTTAGGGACTAGGATAACCCACCTACCCTATAGCCTAAACCCAACTTATGTTTACCTCCTTAGCTTAAACCAAACCTCAAATTCAATCTGTCCAAATCCAATTAAATCTACAATCAAATCTAATTGAAAATCAATTCAATCAAATCTCTCCTAAGCTCTATGATTTAACCTTATGGACTTAGTCAAATTTCCTTCAATCCAAACCAAACTCAATTGATTTTCTCAAAACCAATTCAACCTTTCAATCAACATACCGAGATCAACAATCAAATTCAAACCTCCAAACCAATTTCAAATCAAGTCCATATCCCAAACCTCAGCCAAATTAGCCAAATTTTATCCTAAGCCAAATTAATTGAAACCAATGATTCACATCAACCTAAGATCAACCCTTGAACATGACTTGACCATCAATTGAGCCAAACCTAACCTAATTGACCCTTTGACCCAAGTTGACCTAATTTGACCTAAAAGACCAAATTAGGTCAAATCAAAATCTAACCCAAATTAATTGCAACCAATGGCTCAAGTTAATTTCAAATTGACCACTAAACATGATCAAAGCCTTAGTTGAACCCAATTTGACCAATTGAACATATTTAGCCCAAATTGACCTAAAGGGTCAATTTGGCCATCAAAGCCAAATCTAAATTGATTCTAACCAAAGCCTACAATAATCTTCAATTGTCCAATTGAACATGAACCAATGCCTAACCCAAGATAATTTGGCCAATTTGGCTAAATTGGTCAACTTGACCCGTTTGACCCATTTGAACTCAAATTGGTCAAATCCAAATCCAGGCCAAATTGAACCAAAATAATTGAACCAGAACATTCCAAATGCTCATTTTAACTTTACACAACCCTTGGTTTGTCCCAATTTGAACAATTGGTCAACTTGACCCAACCTATCCCAATTTGACTTACATGGGTCAAATTGAGCCAAACCCACTCAAACTAAGTCCAAACCCAATGAAACTTGGCATGACCCATCCTTGGCTCACCTTGGGTCAGCTAAAATCAAACTGAACTAGAATTAACTCAAAATAAAATGGGTTAGGGCTACCATATGGGACAAATACCCCCATTTGAATGGTCAAACCCACTAACTATCCACTTGGCAGCCTCTTAGACCTCCACATAGGCAAGTAGGACACTAGCTCACTTGACCCAAATGGTGGTTGTGTTAGCCATGAGCCAAGGGGAGGTGATTTCACCTCCTCCCTCATTAGAACACTTGGAAACCCAAGGATAGCCACCTCATCCCATGGAAGCCATTCCTCCTCACTTGGCCAACCAAACCGAGCCACCTAAGATGATTCCCTACCACCCACGACCACCTGCGGTGGTTGGATGGCCACTAGAAGCCAAACAGATTAAAGCTATCTGATCCAAGGGAGGAGGAGGTATACCCCCCTCATTTTGATCCAAATCGAACACACACACCATCAATGAGCTCCCTTAGGTCATTTCAAAGCTGCTAGAGAGTTTCCCGAGTGCCCCAAGCATTCCTATCACCAGAAAACATTAAATTGAGCCTGCTCAAAATAAGACAAGGTTCTACTCCATCCAATTCCACCAAATCCCAACCAATCTAAAATTAACTTCACCCACACATTCATCAAGCTCCAACAAGGTGAAATGAATCTTTTCTTGAGATTTTTGATCACCGAAAGTACCTCCAGGCTAACTCCGATGAGTTCTATGGCATGTTCATGGTCAATGGAGCAAATGGCGGGAAGGCATCACACGAACTTCTCAACAGAGCTTCGCCTCATCATGTCGAAGCTACCTCGCGGTTTTGCCACCGGTCTTGACCTCTGATGTGGTACTATTCTTTAAACTGAGATTTTTCAAATTTTTTTAGGACTTTCTAAAGAGAATGTTGATTTTGCATGAATTTGCTGTTAGATCTCTTAGGATCCTCCCTGTGAAGGTGTGGGATCAATCTCGAGCCAATCCTAGCTCAAGGAGCTTGAATTGGGCAGAGGAAGGAAGGCGGTGTCTGTCTTCCATCACGCCGGAGATGATATATCATCCACCATCCATTCTGGTTAATCAAAATGGACAGCCGTGATCTTGAGATTAGAGTTAATCTGATTTAATCCTTAGGAACACTGGGATTAATCTCCACCTTCTAATCTTAGATCAGATGGCAGGGTCGAAAGCCAGTCCACCACTAGCCATGTCAGCACTGACTCAGACGATTTTAAATAACCAATCTCGTGATGCCATGTGGAAAGCGCATCACGTTAGTGCTCCACATGGCACTGACTGGATTAGGCTTAATTATGCTTAATTAATTCATTTTAATGGATGAAAATTTAGAAAATCATAATAAATTGTAGAAAAATAAAAATAAATACTCATTTTAAAGGTAATTCAAACGAAGGATTAATCAAAATTATTTCTATTTTGTTTTGAATAGTAATTAATATTTAATTATAAACTTAATTAGCTCAATTACATCCTAATTACTTGGGCAAATGATTTCAAACTTTGTGTATCCATTTAGTGGGATGACCTCTACCTCCCATGATTTTCTTGGAATTTATTGCTTATTAGGGAAAATTAATAATTCAAATCTTAATTACCCTCTTTAATTAATTAAATGGTTAATTAACATATAAAATAATAAGAATTAATTAATTAAAGCTTACTAATCATTATTTATCGTGAATGGATGAGAGAGTGAGATTAGGATCACTTTCCTAATCCTTTTCCTAAATCTATTTCATTTTAAGAGAGTTAATTAAGGTGAAAATTAATTAAGTGATCGATTGATTAATTAAGTGACTCAATTAAATTAAATTGAAATTCAAATCATGTCAGATAATTAATAATGAAATTAAGGGTTCCTCTTTATGTGTTTAAAAGTATAAAGACCCTTAAAGAAATTATGATTAACCCATAAGTGTGAGAAGATCATAAAAGTACTTAATTAGATTATTTGATTTAATTAATTTTTAATTATGAGCTAATGCATTAGGTCCTTAGGAGCATTTCAATTTTTTCCTCACATGTTCATTTCATTTGTGGGTCATAACTAAATGTTTAATCAAATTAAAGAAGCATAGAAAAGGGAATTAAATAATTTATTTAATAATTAACTTAATCAATTCATAAAATCTACTTAATTATTTTTCCTTAAACCAATTACGATCACCAACTTAGGAATGGGATTAAAATAGTAAGTGATAATCTCTCCTATTTGCAGTTAATCCAAATGCAAAATCAAATTAATAAGAAGCTTTGGTTTTCTTTAAATGATTTTTTTTAATGTGATTGTCCTTAGGAATTAATTTAGTTGAATGATCCATGTGCTTATATTCAGTTATTCTTTTCTAATCACTTCTAAATGTTGTATGTCATATGAATCCATGCATTCATGTTTTCAAATTTAAGTGGATCAAATGAAGGTTATTTATGTAATCTTGTATGTGTTGATTTAACTTAATTATATGTGTGGCTATTATCACTAATAAATTTTAATATATTTTTCAAAGTTTATAAATTGATAAAAATATATGAAGTGATAATAGTTATGAATACATATAGGATTTGCATGTATTTATAGCTTAAGTATGTAAAATGAAGCTCTCTTTCCAATGTTTATATATGGATTTACATAGATGAGGAGCCAGATTGAAGGAATCCATCCATGGATTACCTAAACACAGGCAAACTACCTCAAGAGAAATCATAAGCCTATCAAGTGAAGCAGAGAGCTCTCCCCTATGCTCTCATGAATGGCACCTTGTACCGACGATCTTTCAATCAAATGTGGTTACGTTGTTTGGAAAAATACAAAGCCTGTAGAATCATGACTGAGGTACATTTAGGTCTATGCAAAGTGCATCAACCTAGTCTGAAGATGAAAGCAAAGATCAAAATACTAGGATACTACTAGCCTTCGATAATTACAGACTGTATGAATGTGGCTAAGAGATGCCACCAGTGTCGGGTACACGGTGTGGTCCTACATAAACCACCCAATATTCTACATCCTACATTGGCCTCATGGCCATTTGAATATTGGGGTACTGACATAGTGACTCTTATTGATCCTCTTTCTTCCAAGGGTCATCGGTTCATCTTAGCTGCCACCGACTACTTTTCCAAGTGGGCGAGGCAATCCCACTCAGAGAGGTCACAGCTCAGCAAGTGCTCCAATTTTTTAGGAACCATATCGTATATAGGTTCAGGGTGCCTCTACGAATTATATCTGATAATGGCACTGCATTCAAGAGCACCAAGATCAACAGCATTTCCTGAAGTCACGGTATAGATTAGAGATACTCCACCATCTACTACCCCAGGGTGAATGGCTTAGCATACTGCAGCACATACAGAACTCCAATTAGATCTACCTCATTTTCCTTAGTGTATGGGTCCACTACCATTAAGTTCAACTCCAATCACTAAGGATAGTATTGGGTAGCAAAATCACTATAGAGCGGAATGCAAAGTTGCAGTTACTTGAAGGTTTGGAGGAGAGACGCCTACGAGCATGCCAGAACCTCGAGTTGTACAAGGCCAAGATAATTCAAGCTCACAACAATCTAGTCTACCCTAGAACTTTTCAAATAGGAGAACTTGTTCTAGTTCTAAGGAGACTAATTATTGCCCGTTGAAAGATAGGAGGCAAGTTTGAACCCACTTAAGAATGACCTTTTATTATAGAGAAATCTTACCAAGGAGGATCTTATCAGCTTATTGATTATAAAGGGGAACTTCTGATGCTTCCAATTAATGGGCTCTATTTGAAGAAATACTACCCATTAAAACATGTTTGAAAATAATTATCATCAAAATTCTATTCCAATTCATCAAAATCTTCTCTTCATTCAGAGTGTTATCTGCTTATTTGCGAATCTACCACGATGTGTTTAAGGTAGGTGTAAAAAAACCTAAGAGGGATCCTATCCCTCTTTCACAACACAAACACAAGTTGAACATGATTTCCCCAGTGCTACTAGAATAGATGTAAGAGAACCCAAGAGGCATCATATTTTGACTAGCACAATTAAGTTAGGTGTGAGATAACCCAAGAGGCATCCTTTCTTGGTGGAATCGCAACTACCACCCATGGCACCATTTCATCAAATTCCCCAATGTGTTTAAAGTAAGTGAGATAACCCAAGAGGTGTCCTATTCCCTTTAACACAAGCACAAAAATAAACACAAATCTTTGTCTCATTATTTTATGTGAAGCAAGCTTGTGCACTCACAATTAGGGTCTGAATGATACATGTTACCTTGCTATTTTGTCCAAACCAACACCAAATTTATGCTTGCTAAGAATATGAGCTTTCACCAAACTTTCTTCTTGAACTAGCCATCATGAACCCCAGTGAGTATATTTGAGGTTTAGGATAAGTCCCCTAGAGGCTCCTTTCCTCTTGACTATATTTGAGTTGATATAAGTCCCTCAGTGGCATTCACTCAATAGCCCAAGTGATAGCACATGTCGATAACAGACAAAATATCCCAAAGAATCAGTCCATAGGAGGATGTGAGTCCAGCTTTCTTCTTAGATGATGTTGCAAACATGGACACTTTAGGTTGGTTGATGTAACAATAACTCACTGGTGGATACACCACTCTTGGCAAATGTGAGTCCCCGCACTTTCTCCCTGAGTTGGCCACCAAATACCTACAGATATTAACTTCTTCAAGGTGTTGGATAAATCCTTAGCATCCCCTTCCCCAGTGGGCACTCTACTTGGATCACATCTTTTGCGACCCCATTTAGACACTACCTTGGTTACTTTTTAGATTGGGCAGTCCCCATTTCCTAGTAGCCACCCCTATGGTTAGAGAATTTATTCACCGGATGCACAGATTCTCCCTTAGTTCAATAAATCTGAGATAGGTCTAGGCTGATATAAGCTCCTTCTCAATATGATCCCTCACAAACCAATAGGGTCTATGATAAACAAATAAACAAATTAATTTGCTTATGGATTAGAATTCAAACCCCTAGAACCCCTTTTCTCAAGCAGGCATCCTATCTTTAGGGCAGTGTCAGAACTCCTTATAGGAATTGTCTGACTACTTGAGTTGAGATAAGTCCTCGGCACTCTTCAGAATGCCTTATATCAAGTTCAATCTATTTTGCCACGAGTTGCCAATCATTCCTCTTTGGAAGATGAAAACTTATGATGCTTTCTTTCTAGCATGACTGTTACAAATCAATGGGCAGCCATAGGTCAGGTTGGCATGTTACCTCGCTAATGTGTCATCTCAATGGTCTTTTGTAGTGGAATATGTGAGTCCATGTGCTTTCTTCCCTGAACTTGATCATTGCAAACTGAAAGGCACTCCATTGGTCAGATAGTTCTCCCCTCCAGAAACTTCTCCCTTTGGTTTAATAAATATGAGATAGGTTTAGGCTGATATAAGCTCCTTCTCAGTATGATCCATCGCAAACCAATGCAATTCATCAAAAACAATTTACAATGAAATTGATCTTGACTATGTTTGAGCTCATTTAAGTCCCCCAAAGGCATTCACTTAGTAGTCAGCCCTAGGTCAGGTTTGATTTATTGGACAAGCAACTGATCACTCCAGTGATCTTTTGTAGTGGAAGATGTAAGTCCCTGTGCTTTCTTCCCTGAATCGACCATTGCAAACCAAAAGGCACTCCTTTTGTTGGATATTTTTACCATGTGGTTGGTAGACTACCCCTTTGGATTGGTAAACCTGACATAGATCAAGGCCGTCACGACACCTACTCAATGCAGTCCATCGCAAACCAATAGGATCCATCTCAAAAATTCAAAAATCTAAAAACAAAACAAATCCAATCAACCTCCCTAGTGGAGTCAAATTAATTCAACAAATCAAATCAATCTACTTCTCTCGTGAGATGCAACTCTTCGGTTCCCCTGGATCCGAATTCTAATCCTCTTTGAACATGTTTTCCTTAGTGGATGACTTGAACTTGCTCCCTCAATGGAGAGTTCACATTTTCATCCCCGGTGGAGCATCAAATCATAAATAAATAAATCAAATCAATCATTTTCTCCCCAGTGAGACCAAATCAAATCAAATCTCTCATCCCTTAGTGGGACTTGAAAATTTTCCTTTAGTAGAAGGTTCACATCTTCAATCCCTAATGGATTCCTCCTTCACTCTCTTATGTTTTTGACATGAGTAGAGTCACATTGCACTAAGCTCTTGATTCCTTCTACACCTCCGGTTTGGGAGTAGATCATTTATGTTACTGCTTGTGATCGTTTGAATGTTGTTGATCATCTCGGTCAACACCAATATGTGTGATATGCCTTGCCAATCACACCACACCTATTGGGTGCCCTTTGTTGATCTCATTTTTATAATGAACTCTCAACTTCTCCATCTTAGACATAGGACCCCTCTTAAACATTAAGAGTTTCTTAGTCTTAAGATACTTCTAGTGATTAGGTGAACACTTGACCTAACTTTAGAGACTTTGGAGAGTTAGCCATAGAATAGGTTATGCCTCAGGGGTATTAGGAAACCATGCCTACCCTATAGCTTGAGCCAAATCCTTGCTTCCTTCCTTCAAGTCAACTTCAAACTCAAATCAATTCAAATCAAATCAAATTCAAATCAAATTCAAATCTGACTCTTAAATCATCATCACTTATTTCATCAACAACCTTCAAATTCAACTCAATTGATTTCAAATCAATTCTCAAAAATTCAAAAAATCAAATGATTGAAATCCAAATCCTAAATCAAATCAAAAATCTTTCCTAAGTTACTTTGACTTCATCTTATGGACTTAGCTCAAATCAAATCCAAATCACTTCAAACTCAAGAGATTTTCTCATAACTCATTTATATTCTCATTTATATTCACAAATATAAATGAAATATAAATTCAAATTCAAATGACCAAAATAAATTCAAAACTAAAACCCAAATCTAACCAAAATCCAACCTAAGCTCTTTCAAGTCAAATTCTTGAACTTAGCAAAATCAAACTCAAATCAATCCAAACCCATGGATTTTATTCATGATTCAATCAACCCTTCAATCATGAATCCAAAAATAAACATAAACTTCTACAATCAAATCAAAATCAAACTAACCTAAATCAACTCATGCTCACCCTTTTGAACTTGAAATTGTCAAATAAATCAAAACCCATTTGACTCCAAATCACTTGCAAAATGGATTTATATTTCGATCATAAGTCCATATGTGAGTTCTATCAAACTTAAATCAAGCCTTGATCAAGCCAATTAATCCATTTAGGCTCACTTGACCCAAAGTGACCTAAAGCACCCTTTTGAGCCAAATTTTAATCCTACTCAAATTGGATTGAACTAAGCCCACCTAAGCCTCATATTATGAGCAACAATCATCCTAAGATGATCAATCACTCAAATTGGGTCAAACCAAGTCAAACCTAGCCTTTGACTAAAGTCAACACTTAACCCAAATGAAACATAAACTAGCCAAAATCCACCATGGGCCAAATTGATTGAAACCATTGATATAGACCTATTCTAAATCAATGTTTGAACTTCACCAAGTCATCATTTGAGCCAAACCTAGACTAATTGGCCACTTAACTCAAGTTGACCCAAGTTGACCTAAAAGGTCAAAATGGGTCAAATATTGATCTAAGTCAAATTGATTGCACCTAATGGGTCAAATTCATTCTGAACCAGTTGTTGAACTTCACCAAAGTCTCAATTGGCTAACTAGACTCAACCTAGCCCAATTGACCATAAACCCAATTTGACCTAAAAGGTCAAATCAAGCCAAAATCAAATCAAAACAAAATTGATTGAAACCAAAGCTTGCAAAACATTTCAAATGACCAACCTAACCTAAACCAACCCATGACCTAACCCAATTGGGTCAAATGGGTCAAATTTGACTTGACTCATTTGACCTAAGTGAATTCAAATGAACCAAAATCAAATATAAATCAAATTGAACCAAACCAATGATACCAAACCACTCCAAATGGTCATATGAACTTGACCCAACCTTGGTTTGACCCAATTTGACCCAAGTTGACCCATTTTGATCTAAATGGGTCAACATGAGCCAAATCATATCAAATCAACTCAAAATTTCTTGAAATTTGGCCCAACCCAATTTCGAACTATTCTAAATCTGCCCAAATTGAAATTAAAGCTAAATGACTATTTTACCCCTAGGTCAAAGAGTAACATATGATCAAATTCACTTGGAATTTGATCATGTTCTAACTCTAGACCACTTGGAATCCTCTTAGTAGTCCATTTGGACACTAAGGGATGTGGTGCACATGACCAATGGGTTTGTGTCAGCCAAAACTGACCTACCTAATGGAAATTCTTCACATGGAATCCCTCACATCCTCATTTAACACATGGACAACTCCTCCACTACACTCCCTTACCAAAATCGAATCACATGGCACCCCTGACAACCTAACAAACTCATTAAATCAAACTAATTTGATCAAAATGGCATGTAAGCTCATAGCCATCCAATTCAAGTAGGGGGAGATATACTCCCCCTCATTCCAATTCATTAGAGATCACTTGTTGTCAATTGAGCCGAAGGAACCCAGAGGAAGCTCCCCAAGCTTCTCAAGCATTTCCTAAGCTCTTCATAATTCTATGTTCTCAATTGCTTAAGCCAAAAATAGGGAGGTGAGGGAGATTTCCAACTTAGCCAATTCTCCATAGAAGTTCAATTCTTCTTGAAAGCACCATCAGATGACCCAATCAAGCTCAACCAAATCAAATCCCAAGCATCCAAGCCATAGGAAGGAGGAGTTTGATCAAACCCGCAAGCCATTGAAGGGTGCTTTGGTCAATAAGAAGATCCACTTCATCTTAAGCCTTCAAACCTTCAACTGGCTTCGTCTCCACTAGATGAAGCTACCTCAATGTTTGGAAGCAGTGGTGATATCCTCTGGTAAGGTATGCTTCAAAATCGAGCTTAGGAGAAGTTTCTTTGGTCTTTGTGAAAGGAATTTTAATCTAATTGAATTTGACTATTGCATGTTCTTCCCCATACCTCTTGATGGTGTGGGTTGAATCCTAGCTCAATCCAAGCTCAAGTGAACTCGGATCAAGCCTTGGAGGACGGACAGCCTATGTCTCCAGCAAGCGAGGGTAGGGATGAATCATGGACCGTCCATCCTGCGTGTTTTGCATGGACGGTCTTGATTAATCCGATTAGATCTAATGATTTTACCCTTTAAAACTGCAGGTTTAATCCTAACTATCTGATCTTTGATTGGACGGTCCAAAGAGAAAATGTGTAGCACCGCCAACTGATGCGGCATATGATTTGATAATTCAAATAACCAATCCAATCACGCCATGTGGAAAGCACGGCTGCGTCAGTAGCCCACATGGCGACGGGATTAGTTAATTAATTAGGCTTCCTAATTATCTAATAATCACTAAAACTTCAAATATTCATAATTAAATGTAGAAAAATTATAGCTCATTTTAAAGATAATTCAGTGAGGAATAATATAAAATTGTTTCTAGTTGATTTTAAATAGTGAATTTTTCTTAATTATAATTTATTTGGAAACTTAATAACCCTAATTACTCTATAATGACTTCATTAATTAATTCCAAACTTCTCAAGCATGTTTAGTGGGATGACTTCTACCTCCCCTAATTTTCTTGGATTTTATTAATGAGTTAATTAGGGAAATCAATTAATGAATCCCTAATCACTCTCTTAATGTAATTAAGAGTAATTAAGCATGTGAATAGTGGTTTAATCACTAATTAAGATAATTAAATATTATTTAAGTGAATAGAGGTTTATGGAATGGTTTTGGGATATTTTCCCCAAGCTATTCTCTAAACCCCCTTCTTCCTTAATCCAAACCTAATTAAGGATTAATCTACTAATGATTTTCTTAATTAGTGTAATCAAACTTCAAAATCAATTTGAACTTAATCAATCTCTTACTGGGTAGATCCTTAGGAGTTCAAAGGCCCAAGATTGATTTAAAAAAATCATATCCAACTCACATGTATGGGAAGGTTATGAAAATACTTAATTAAACCCTTTAGCTTAATTATTCAATAATTGTGAGCCAATTACATTAGTCCCCTTTCTTTCCTAGGTGCATTGCTGATTTACATTCAATGTGGTTGCATATCATATGTTGGCTCATAATTGTTAGGTTAATTATGTTAAAGTGATGTAGGTAAGGGGTAATTAATGGATTTAATTTACACCATAACCTAAAAAAATATAAAATCAATGTAATGGTTCTAAACTCAAACTAAATCAATTCACACATATGGGAGATGGGTTAGGACCAGCAAACCTTTTTTCACACTCCCTAAATAAAATCAAATCAAATTCAAATAAAAATAAAAAGATCTCTTCGAACAATTTTGATTCTCTTTAAATGATCTTATTTCATAAGATTGTCTTTAGGAATTAATTAGGGTGAATGAAGTTACATGCTTACATCACTTTATTTTTCAAAGCATGCTAAATGTTGTGTGTCATATGAGAATCATGCATTCATATCTTTTGAAAAATTAAAATAAATGAAAGGTTTCCTTTATGTCAAATTGCATGTTTTGGCTCAAGTAAGAATATGAGTGGCTATTATCACTATTAAATCAAAAGATTATTTTCAAAACTTATAAATCAAAGACTATAAATGAATGTATACTACTTATAAGTATTTATAAGCTTGCATGTGAATATAGCTTAAAATGTGTTATGTGATTTTCTTCTCTCTTCTTATCATGATTTGTATAGGATTTGCAAAGTGTATAGTTCCTTTGAAAGGAACATAACAATTGCTTAAATTTATCCTATGCATTCCCATGTCATGAATTAAGAAGGATCTTCATATTGCACATATAAATTAAATAATCAACAAATCAAACAAACAAACATAAATCTTTTGCATGATTCTTCATCCATCCATTTGCTTTTGTACATGCATATCAAAGAAAAGTGGTATATTAGTCTGGACATCTCAGGGTTGCGAGGCTTTAAGTAGCCCTAAGAAGGTTTTATACCTTATAACTTTAGTGTAGAAAATAATGGTGTCGTACTCACTTATATCTTTCATGCATGTAAATGTGCATTTGATTAATGGATAAAAGAATCCCTCTCTTTTCTACTTAACAAAATCATGCATCATGAAGCATCCAAATTTTCTTAAGCAACATCCCTTAGCATTCATCATTAAGGTGTGCTAAATATTTACATTTGTATGTATAGATATGCTTAGAATTTATTCATATGCACGATACACATGTTGGAAAGAAATAAAGTGTTGTGTGTTTTGTGATAGTAATTCACTTTAATTAATCTTAAAATGCATTTCTTATTGATGAGGTTTATTTAGAGAAAATCTAAAGTTAGGATTAATTAAAATACATATCAAAATATTCACTAAACAAAAATCACTAATGAATCTACCTTAGAAATTACTTAAGGTAGAGAAGTTCTCTTCTCTTTTTCTCTCTTTACAATACTTAGTAATTAAGTGTAGGTTCATTCAAACCAAATCAAATCATCAAATAAAATTAGCAAATCAACTAAATCACTTAAATAAAACCACCCTCTAAGTTGAACCTTTTCATACTTAGAAAATCTTAACCTTAAAGCCTAGTTAAGTCATATCACACAAGCCTTAAATGGCACACACATTAGGCTAAGTCACCATTTCTAGTCCTATGTTAGGACGGTGCATGTTTTGATGCCTGATTTTATTTTGTGATGAAATATTTTAGTCTGGATGATAGGGTGTATGTGCATAGATTGAATGGTAGGACGATCTTAGTCTAATCATTATCTTCTATAGGGGATTGTGCTTAAGGGGCACTATAATAAAAATAATAAATGCTTTTGTTATGTAGGTTGCTTATACCCCTATGCATAATCCAAATTAGGCCAGGTGGACTTGGTTACCCATCTGTAGGATGCTAAGTCCAATATGTCCATATATATACCTTGGATTGTGTGGTTTGTTTAGCTAATCTCTATTTTGCAGGTTCATGTTAAATTTACTTTTTTCCCATTTTCATGTAATTTTGTAATTAGGATTTGGAATGAATGTTATGGGAGATTAGGATGAACATTGGTCATAAGATCAGGTCTTATACACCATGTGAAGCCTTGGAGCAAACTACATCCAAACCAACAAAAAGAAAGAAAGAAAAGAAGAAATGAAGAAAGAAGAAAGAAGAATGAAGAATAAAGACCCCCATAACATGAATTCATTTTGATTGTAATTAATTCATTTATAATCTGGGTGGTATAAAGGTAGAGCTCAGCTATCCAATTTCTTTTCAAGTTTGTGTGGTGGAGGTTGACCACAAAGGCCATTTATTCTTTTGTGCTAGCTTTATAAATTATTTGATGTTTGTTTAGCTTGTGCATTAAGATGGCATATTTTTTCCTAATTTCTTCCTTACTTTATTGAATGGCCTGGATAAGATTAGGCTCCTAGGGAAAATAAATTTTCTATCTAATCGATCAACTCAAAATTAAAAATCAATAACTCATAACCTCACCTAAAGCCTAGGTTATAAATCAAGATAAAAGAATTAGCAATCCCTTAATTGGATGTTGTATGTTTTACATCATGCATAAAAAGCATCTTGTTTCACTCTTATTATGATGGGCTTCCACTTTTGCCAGAGAACATGGCTTGACCTTTAAGAGCCATAGTGGAAACTCACCTCCTTCTTGCTGATTTTGGCCCATAACCAATTTCTCATGCATTAGGCATATGAATCTCATAGCCTGTGTCAAATGAACTATCCAAAAATGAAAATAAAAAAGTAAACAAAATTTGCATTAGATTTAAGTCATTAATCAAGCCCTACATGATCTAGTCTCTTAGGGAGTAAGTTGAAAGATTTTTCTTCTAAATAAATAATGAGCTATCTATCTTGCAAAAGCATAAGACTTGCCTACATGTATTTAAAATCATAGGAGAGTTAGTTGGGGGCCACCCCCAGGTGGTTGTAAGTCCAAATATTTGGGTGGTTTATCCTCTCTTATGGAGGTAAACCATACACCTATTTTCACCTTTGATTTAGATCGTGCCTTGTCCCTCACCAAAGCTCCCTAGATTTAGGATCTAAGGTTGTTATTTCCTTTTGTAGGCTACAAGCATAAATCTTCACCTCTTAAGTATTTTCATGATTGTATCATGGAATTGTAAGTCTTAGATTTCTAATAAAAATTCAACTCAAACTATAAATGCTCTTTAAATTTCAAAAATATAAATCCCAACTATAGGATAGTTTGGGGTGCTTACTAGGCTTCCTAGTATCATAAGCATCCCCTACTTATATCTTTTTGGTTTTAATAATAATTCTCTATTCTTGATCAATCCCACTTGATCTTCCAAAAATAAACCAATTGATTGATAGACATATCTTTGAAATTTTTTGGAGACAATGATCAATTACCTTAATCGAGAGTATTCTTAAGGAATCTCATTTCTTAAGATGTAATTAACTATGGGGACTTGCTTCCATAGGGAACTTAACAAACCCAGTTTAAAATAAACCCTACTTTACTTTTTCATGTAAAGTATGGGAAGAATTTCTAGTACATATGAAGACCCATAGTCCTTAGGAGTCCTTATTAAGGTGATTAGGTCCATTGTAGGATGGTGACTTCTACTCGAGATAGTACATCATTCCTCAATGTCATACCTGATCACCCTAATAAGAATATCTGCGGATCTACATAGTGTCCAACAAGGAGTTTTATTCTTATTTTCATCTAATTCATCACATTATTTTAGATGGAGATGAGAATAAAAATTCACCCACACATATGTTTGGTGGGAATGATGATGCACCCGATCAATATCCCATATTTATGTTATCCTGGGTTGTCATGGTCCCTAGTCTACTTAGTCAGTAGAGGTAGTTGACCTGACCAAAGAATCCTTGTCGGCAGTCATGGATTGCATTATCCAATATATTTTAGTAGACCTAGGATGGAGTTTATCTAAAAAGACAAATTTTAAGTCAACCTTAGCTAACATAAGGTTTTATGTCTATCAAATATATTCTATAATTTATAATAAAGCCATTACATTAAATATATGGGTTATTTCCATAACCGTAATATAGTAGAGCTATTTAGGAGAGCTAAATCACCCGGAGGGGAACTTATCATATCTATTTTATATGGTTTCATTTAATAACAAAGCCACAAATATAGAGGACACAAGCCACATCCTTACTAGTGTAAGATTATTTGAGTTTAAATATACATGTATATTTAATTTGATATTAACTCTTTTGTGAGCTAATATTTTCTTAACTTGTCATCCTTGACAAATAATGATGGATGGGGTGAATGATTATTTGGCTTAAATTAATTTGAATAATAGACTTTATTTTATTTAAATATATCCTCTGTTGTAATATTCAATCAACATGGCCATCATCAATGTGAAATTAGATTTTAGCAACCCAGACCCAACCGTGAGACCCAACCGGGGAGGGTGTTGGAATGGAAAATAGATATATAGTGCTCACATCATGAACAAATGTAAGGGTGTTCGCATGGAAAACAAATATAAGGTTGTTCACATGATGAATAGATGTAGAATGGGCTTATATATCTTTAAAATGTCAGAATTATGTAGATCTTCACATAGTGAACATATAGAGGTTGTTCTCATGATGAACAGATAGAAGATTGAGCTTACATCCCCTTGAAATGCTAGATTTTGTAGATGTTCATATGGTCAACATATAAGGGTTGTTAGCATAGTGAGCATAAAAGATTAGGGTTACATAATTTTGGAATGCTAAATTATATGGATTTATCCACATGGTGGATGGATATATTATTATTCACATGGTAAATGAATTATGAGATATTTGCATAGAGAATGGATAAAATACTAGGCTTATCTTTGGAATGCCAAAAATTATGTTCATATGGAAAATATATAAGGGTTGTCCACATGGAAAATCGATAGAAGATTGGACTTACATCTCTTTAGAAAGTTAAATTATATAGATGTTCACATGGTGAACATATTTGTTGACAAACAAATAGAAGATTGAGCTTACATCCCTTTGGAAGGTTAAATTATATGGATTTATCCACATGTTGACAGATATATTATTATTTGCATGGTGAACAAAATATGAGAGATGTTTAACGGATAGAAGACTAGGCTTATATCCCTTTGGAATTCCAAACAATATGGATTTGTCCACATAATGGATGAATATATTGATGTTTGCATGGAGAATGAAGATATAAATTTAGTTTAAAGGTATGAAGGATCTATGTTTCTGTGGTAAATGTTCCTCGATGATATCACAATGGTGCCTTAGTACTACTGAGGTGGCATTTTGATAGGATTTATATGTATAGCATTGTAAAGCACAATGCCTCGATGCTGCATGGGTAACGCTGTGGCATTTTAATTACTAATCAGTTTGATATGTTGGATGGTACCTTAGCATTGGAGGTATAGAGCCTAGGCGTTGTGTTAAGAGATTGAAACCCGAGAGCTTGGCACCTCGACGCTGAGTTCTAGTGCATCGGTGTTATGGGGTAAGATCCCTTAGTGCCTCGGTGTTGTACCATGGCACCTCAGTGCTTTATGGAAAATGGTTGAATATTTCATTTTGAGAGCCTAGCATCTTGGCGTTGGTGCCATGGCATCTTAGCATTGTGGGGCAGATCCAGTAAAATTTCATTTATGAGAACCTAGTGCCTCGACGATGGATTCTAGCACTTCAGTGCTATTGGGAGCAGATCCCTTAATGCCTCGATGTTGGTACCATGGTGTCTTGAAGAGTGGATCCCTTGGTTCCCTCGACCGGTGCCATAATGCCCACCGTGGCAAATCCCATAAGATTTTATTTTTGATATCTTAGAGCCTCGATGTTGGTCTCATGAGGCTGCACTATGAAGGAGGCATCCAAGATTTTAATTCAGAGAGCTTGGCATCTCGATGCTAGATTCTGGCCCTTTGGTACTATGGGGAAGATCCTCTAGTGCCTGGCCATGCCATGGCACATCGATCTGGGGAAGGAAATGCACGTATTGAATTCTTAAATATTTATATAATTTTATAAAATTTTAATGATACTTTAGTAATGCTATATTTTTATTAATTTAGTGTAAAATATTCTTCTCCCTTGTTCTGGATCTAAGATCAATGGAGGGGACAGTTTTTCTTCTCACCCCAGAATTAAGTTCAATGGCGGGGGTCTTGAGTTTCAATTCTAGAGTTTACAGCGTTCCTTTAACTTGGAGACGATGGCTTCTTAGGAAGTGAGAATGAATGTCAGTAGAATGAGAGAGAGTCAAGAGGGGGAGGGGGGTCGAAAAGAGAGGACCTCTAAGAGTGGACTGGACACCCTATTTATAATAGTGTTCCCTATAACTATTCTCTCTCAACAATCAGTGTAGGACTTTGGAGCCATAATCATAGTGTCGAGGCATTATACCATAATTTTGACAGATAGCTTTGGCAGTTACCCTTCTAGAAGGTTAAGGCAGTGCCTCGGCGCCAAGAACATAGGACCACGACATTGTAGCCTGAAATTTTTTTTTTTTTTGCATTATTATTTTTATTTTATTATTTTTTATTTTTTATTTTTTATTTTTTTCATTTGCGAATAAATTACCCTCCAATGAATGTGTCATGTCGATTGGACATGATGCATTCATTTCCCTCATTCATATTTAGACTATACCTTTTTGGATAAGTTGAGTATATTTGGGTGTTTAAATCTGACCCATTTGGGTATGATGGATCTAAATTTGCACTTTAAACCTAGTCATGATAGATTTTAAAAATTTAGATTCTGACCCTTTTGGGCATGGTAAATCTTGAATTGAATTTAAATACAGCCCTTTTTGGGCATGGTCAATCTAATCAGCCCCCTTTGGGCATGATGGTTCTTGATTTAAATTTAAATATGATCCTTTCGAACATGATGGATCTGATCTGGTCACTTTGGGCATGATGAATCTTGATTTAAATTTAGATCCAATCCTTTTAGACATGATGGATCTGATCCGGCCTGTTTGGGCATGATGGATCTTATTTTAATTTAGATCCAACTTTTTTTTAGCATGGTGTATCTTAATTTAAATTTAGATTCGGTCCTATTATACATGATGGATCTGACTCACCCCTTTGAGCATGATGGATCTAATTTAAATTTAGATTCAGTCCATTTGGACATGATGGATCTAATACAACCCCTTTGGGCATAATGGATCTAATTTAAATTTAGATCCAATCCCTTTAGACATGATTGATCTGACCCAACCCCTTTGAGCAAGATGATTCTTGATTTAAATTTAAATCCAACTCATTTGGACATGATGGATCTGACTCAACCACTTTAGGCATGATAAATTTGATTTAAATTTAGATCTGGTCCCTTTGAACATGATGGATCTGACCCAGGCCATTTGGTCATGATGGATCTTGATTTAAATTTAGATCTGATCCTTTTGGACATGGATCTAATATGGCCCCTTTGGGCTTGATGGATTTGATCTAGCCCCATTGAGCATGATGAATCTGATTTAAATTTGGATCCAGTTCTTTTGGACATGATGGATCCGCATCACTTTGGATATGATGGATCTTAATTTAAATTTAGATATAGTCCTTTTGTACATGATTTTTCTAATAAATGAGTACTTTCTTCCCACACTTTCAATGAGGAATATTTCATTTTCTCTAGTATTTTCACATGTGGGTTTGAACTGGGCTAAATGTTGCCATAATGCTTGAAAATGTGTTGAATTTTAGCACAGCATGCCCTTTAGGGTATTGTATTTGATCATATTGATGGATATGGTTAGCCTTTCCCAACTAGTTGTTCGATAGTTTTGAGGTGATAACGCTTTGACCTTTAGGCGATGAGATCTTCTACTTGGGACTTGGTAAAAATATCCACTTCTTGGTGGACATTTATTGTAAATCCACTTCTTGGTGGACATTTATTGTAACCTCTCCTAGGGCTTCTTGCTTTTGTGTTGGAACTATTGGAAAGTTGGAGGTGGTATTTTGTATGTCATCAATTTTAGCTATTGGGTTACTCATTTTCAGAAGATCTGTTGGAGGTATTCACTGTTTGCAATTGCAATCAAATTAAGCTGACCAAACAACTCTTTCATTATTTCATTCATTTCATTAAGGCGAGCATTGAGCTAACTGATTTCTTGGTCTCTTTGTTGGAGTTAAGAACTCATTTGTCATTATTAACCTTGTTACAACATCAACTAGCTCTTCTGTCACCTCAACCTTTACTTAAGCATCGACTTCAGGTTGTTGGTGATTCATGTTCTCTTGGTGTCCCCCTTCATTTTATTGTTCGGGTGTCACATTTTAATTTCGTAAACGTGTGTCGACTATACAAATAATTTTGTCCTCCATGTGATTGGTATCATCGTTATTGTGGAGGTATGGGGGATTACTTCTCTCTCATCTCAAGTTAAAAATATATGGTGTTGTCATAAACTTAAATAAAGCATTATAATCTTTTAAAAGTTTAAGATTTGGATTCTTGTGCATGAAGTCACCCTATTTCTATTGAGAATTATATAGTCCAAAAGTAGTTATCTGGCCTAAAAATTTCATGTTTTGTTTCCAAAATACAAGCTAAGATTTTAACTACCTTGCATAATAATCCTTTAAAAAACTTTTACCATATAACTATAGCTTTGCGTCAACTACTTTTAAGTGTCGACTTAGAAGTTATGGCTTTTCTATGTGGAGGCAAATTATTTACTAGATTGCGCTGCTACTCTAGGTCTTGAAGTAGGAGAATTACAATTATGGAAATTCCTCTTTAAAGACCTAGAATTTGGAATGTTCTCTTTGTGCAATACTACAAAGAGGTGTTGTCAAATATATTTACTATTGCAAGAATATCAACCAATGCCATTTTGCATCAAGTCTCCCTAATTCGCCAAGATCTAGAGCTTGGTCTTAAAGCCTTGAGATCCTTCCAAAGGGAGTTTTCTACAGCACAAATCGAACTCCTCAATATCTCTGTTGAATTAACAGAATTATAGCAGAGGAGATGATATTTGCTAGAAATGAGGGCTATGATCAGACATGTTGTCACAACCATAGAAGAAAATTGTTCACATGTAGATGCTCAGGCGTCCAAATTTGAACAAACTCTTTCTTCATTGGAGTGTGATTAAGAGGCTACCTTTCAACATCTCCATAAAGCATGAGAAAGGTAGGCTATTATGACCTACAGAGCTCATATAGCTTCTATTTGTATTAGAGAAATCCAGGCCAACTATTGTAGCTAAAATTTTCTTATGTAACAGTCTCTATTATCGTGTAATACATAAAAATTATTGGAGTGGCATGTTAAAGGCTTCAACTCTCTTGCTTAATTGTCTCTATATATGTATATTATAACTAATAGAAGATCAAGATAATGAATGCATCATGTCCTAATGACATGATGCATTAGATAGAAATTTTATTTACATCAATAAAGAAATGAAAATAAATATAAAATAAAAGAAAAATAAAATTTTAAGCTATAACGCCATGGAGCTATGTCCATAGCATTGAGGCACTACCCTGGTCTTCTAGAAGAAACAACTACCCAGTCCAGTTGTCAAAGTACAACACAGCATCGTGGCACCGTGAACTTGGCACAAAGGTGCTTCTTAACTGCCTGGTCCAACTGTCAATTTATGGTACAGTGTCACGGCACCAAGATCACAGTGCCACGATGTTGCACCAACCATTGAGGGGGTATAGTTATCATCCCACTCTTATAAATAGGAGTGAGCAGTCCACTTAGAAGACTTTTCCTCTATTTTAACTCTACTCTTTTTGAATGATACTCACAGTTCACTCTGAGTTTCTCACTTCACGTAAAGAATCTATGCATTTTCTTACTAGTTTCACAAAAATCCCACCATTGATCTTTGATCCAGTGTGGAGAACTTGGAGATTTCA
The DNA here is from genome assembly GCA_021442155.1 of Cymbidium sinense. NCBI lineage: Eukaryota > Viridiplantae > Streptophyta > Magnoliopsida > Asparagales > Orchidaceae > Cymbidium > Cymbidium sinense. Next base: position 29,551,635 of record CM038223.1, read on the forward strand.
AGACCTTCACCATTGAATTTTATTCTGACGAGAGATAAAAACTCCCTCCCCTCCGTTAATCTTAGATCTAGAATAAGGGAGAAGAGTGCTTTGCAATATACAATTTTTAAACCTAGCAATGCTAAAGCGAAATGCTACCAAAATTTTTAAAAATTTTTGAAAAATTTGCATTTCAATTCAAAATTTGGCCTATAATGCCGAGATGTTGGATATTGGTGTTGCGTCGCCACACTCTCAGGTAACCATATTATGAAAGTGGCATCACAATGCCCAAGAATTAGCGATGCAATGCTCTAACAAAATCCCATGGTTCCACGGTGCCAAAGCATCAACCCCACATTTTCATAGTCACTTTTCACATGAAATATGACTTAGAATATTTGGATTAAAAAATGATATAAAATCTCATAGCATCATGGTGCTGAGGGGACAGCGTTGTGTCGCATTATTGCATGTGAAAAAGAGCTTAGACAATTTTTTTGAAATAATATATGTGACAACAGCTCTAGTCCTTTACAATGAATTTGATTCATATAAGTGTTATTTTATTTATATCAATACATCAATAGAAATATATATATATATATATATATATATATATATACAAGCATACAACATAGAGATAATGAAAAGAAGAATTTTATTTCTTCAAAAGAAAATTATAAATTACAAATTATAAATAAAATAATAGAAGAAAAATTACAAACGGATAAAAGTAGTAGTGGTACTCATCGCCACCCTCCTCTTCCTCTTCTTCTCCTCCTCCATGCATAATACTAATGGGGTAATCACATAGGGCTGGTATTAAGGCGCCATAGGGAAGGAGAACTGGCTAGGATTTGCAAGATTGTAATTTTGAAATATGTTGACTAGTGCAGTGTTGAACTAGGTCATGTAGAAGAATTGCATCTATTGTTGGTCTATATGATAATCAAATTTATGTTCCAGTATCTCTTGCCTACAATTACTCTTATTTACCCTTCAGCAAGTCTAAGACTTGGCTGCTGATCTCTTGAACTTGCTCGACCAAGGACTTGAGAGTTTGGAATCTAAATCGGGAGGGCAAACTCTCTCCCACTTCAAATCTATTCCCAACCCCCTATCGTTATGTACAAACCATAAATAAGAGAAGGGTAGTCATACATAATAGTAGTACTCCCGTTCAGCATATTACAAATAGAATTAAAAATAACCTTCCCATTATCGATTGAGAATCCCTTTTGAATAGCAAAATTCAAATAGCCCTGTCCTTAGTAACCTTACTAATGTTACTAGTGGGTATAAGCTTGGCAAAAATGAAATAGTGCCAAGCCTTAGAGGCAGCTGGCATTCCAGTAGTAGGAAAGTTTATAATCCTTTCCTACGATCGTTTCCATTACACGCTTTCATTTTTGCCACAAAGAAAAAGAATAATCTCGTCAAAATCAGGATGATCATTGTAGTATGAGAGATATTGATCATACTCAATATTAGAGAGATCGTAATATATTTTTATAGCACTATTACCATAACTTACTAGCTTTCCCCAAACATATGCCTTGTTGTCCTGGCCGTCCTATGCATTTGCGAAGAATTTGTGCACCACGAGGATGATGCAAAAGTTGTTATCATAGGCTAGTTTGATCCACCTCAATAATTATCCCCCTGCTATCAGATTTTAGAATCCCCTCTCGAATCAAGTGCTTATGGAGGAAAGCATGTTGGTACCACTCCCGACATCTAACGAAGCAATTGACATCGCTAGATACCATTTTCTTACCCACAACTCTTCTAAGAGGCATGATTAATAATAGAAATGGGAAAATAGAAATAGGTAGAGAGAAAGAAAATTCTTAAAGGGAAGGGACCGTTGAATGAAAATCTTTAACAGCCTAGGACTCTTTTTATAAATCAGGACCCAGCATCGCAGCGCACATACCCAGCACTGAGGTGCTACCCTCTCAGGTTGGAAAGCATGGCCCCAGTGCCATGGTGCCTACATGCAGTGTCGAGGTACTGGTCAGCTCATCCCGTCAATTATAATGTGGTTAAAAAGATAAAAAATAATTATAACAATTTTTCATAACCAACGCATGAAAAAAGAGCACAGTGCCACAATGCTCTAACCTAGCACCACGACACTCATTAAAATGAGGCAATCATTTTTTCTTAAAGCCCACTACATGTCTACCAAGAATCTTGACCCGACTTGATTTTAAAAGCGTAGCGCTATTCAAATGGTCAAATGACCAATAATAGCGGCGCCACAACACTACATATGCAGCGTCGAGGCACTAAGCCTCGAGCTCATCTAGTGTCATGCCACATAAGACCGTGCTCCACTATGACAACACCATGGCCGGATCCAGTGCTAAGTCTAGGTCTTAAAATAAGAATTTTATATATTTTTAAATAAAATTTAAAAAAAAATCGTTTGTTATGCAAACACCATTATTCCTACATAATATTTGGACAACCCTAATTTTGGCATTCCAAAAGGATGTAAGCCCAGCCTCTTATTCGTTCACCATGTGAACATCTATGCATTCGCAATGCAAACACCTTATACATTCGCCATGCAAACAAATTCATATCCGCCCACTATGTAGGACAACTCTAATTTTGGCATTTTAAAAGGATGTATGCCCAGCCTTCTATTTGTTCACCATGTAAACATCTATTTGTTTGCAATGCGAACACCCCATAATTTGTTCATCACGTGAACAAGTTTATATCTGTCAACCATGTAGGACAACCCTAATTTTGGCATTCCAAAGGGATGTAAGCCCAGTCCGCATTCGTTCACCATGTGAACATATATTCACTCATAATGCGAACACCCTATAATTCATTTTCCAAACAAACAAATTCATATCCATCCACCATATAGGACAACCCTAATTTTGGCATTCTAAGGGATGTAAGTTCAGCCTCATATTTTCATAATATGAACATCTACTAAAATGTAAACACCTTATAATTTGTCCACCATGTGAAAGCTCTTGCACCACTTACACTGAAATTCTAAGTTTACTCAAGATACCTTAAATGAGGTAACTCATGGCTACTAATCAGATTCACTGGACATTACGGCTATGTCCCTCTGATGTTTATAAGCTGGAATAACGTTATCACAGGATGACGGAACCATGAGACCTTGATCTAGATTACACTCATATTTCCTACAAGATAGTCATCTATTTCACACACACCTCTAAGACATCAATTGCATATCAAATAGATATGATTGTTTCCAACCTTGATCAAAGTTCTCTCTTACTGCAGTAAGAGGGCTAATTAACTATAAAGGCTTACATCCACAGAAAGTAGAACCCAAATCAAAATAAACCCTAACCTAAATATTAGGTGAAATCTGGTTGAACATATATATATCAATCTCTACCTACCTATACAAATACTACATCATAATATCCATTACACTTGTAAATAATATCCTAGATATATTGAATCAAAAGTAGACTAGTTTTAGGTTCATAATTCTAATGGCATCACTTCAAGATTTCTCGATCAACTAAAATAACAAACAAATTTGTATGCTAAAATATTTTTTGGATATGGTTAAAAATTAAATAATTCTAATTACTAAATTAGTCTATTAACTTATTAATTTTTAAAAATTTTCTACAGCATCTCTACTTCTACCAACATTTTTTTTTTTGGACACTTCACTTGAAGTGTAGATCCTTTATAATAAATTTTAGAATTTTTATTGAGTAATTTCTTCTCTAGAAATATTTTAAAGTAGTTAGTCAATAATTTCAACACCATGTTATTACTATATAAAAAGTTATCAAAGGATCTTATAAGTGAGCTTCTAAAGTTATTACTTTCATCATCTATGAGTCTCTAGCTTTTTTAAGTGTTGTCTCTATGAGCCTCATGTTCTTCCTTACTAAATTTGATGTTAACAAATGTATATTTGGATGTTCTAATATATATATGCTGAGTATTTCAAATACATTGATTTTGAAGATGTGTGAGATTATTAGTAACATAGTGTATGCATCTCACAACAAATATTTGGTGCAATTGCATATATGAAAGAATGTAAGATAAATCAGGATGGATAGTTTGGAGCTCAAGATATAATATTTTAGATTATATGAATTTATAAGTGTCTTAGAAGTCATTAGAGTTTACTAGCATGATTTAGTCTGCTTGTAATTTAACATATTTCTTTAATATAGTTTATATATTATTAATTATAAATAATGAGCTTAAATTTTATATAAATAAATCATCCTTATTGAATTAACATTCAATTTCATAAATATATAAAATTTATATTATTCATATATAACATTTTAAATTGTTAAAATAATAATTAATAATTAATTATGATTATTGATTATAACTAGTATATACATTTGAATGCTTTTCTAATATAATTTAATTTTTTTCAATTTAACTTAAAGTTTTTATGATAATTAACTGACATATGTGTGATCATATCTAAATCATTCATATTTTTTTAAAATGTCATTTATTATATTTTAAAATTGATAAATCATCCTCACCTAATTAACATTCAATTTCATAAATATATAAAATTTAATATGCTTCATACATAGCATTTTAAATTTATTAAAATAATAATTAATAATTAATTATGATTATTGATTATGACTGGTATATAAATATAAATGCTATTATAATTTAATTTTTTTAATTTAACTTAAAGTTTTTATGATAACTAATTGACATATGTGTGATCATATCTAAAACATTTCGTATTTTTAAATGTCTTTATTATATTTTAAAATTAGTAAAATTTATGAAAAATATAGTATTTTGGGCAAAAACCATTTTATAATCAATAAATTACCACTAATTTTGGGTCCAAATAATTCCTTGTAACTTTTTATTTTAGTTTAATAGGTTATATGACTCACTATTGAGTAAAATTGAATTTATTTTAATTTTCAAACATTAGCTATTTTTTATATTAAATGCAAACTATCAATTATGAATAAAATATGAGCCATTTATGACTTTTTGTTACTTACCCAGGTGACTAGCCATTTTCTAGCTCTCTAAATCTAATATTTATTTAATATATTTTATTTTTAATTAAATATTATATTATTATATGATAAAATAATGGTTGAATAATATATTTCTTTAAAATTAATTAAAAATATGTTCTTGTTTATAAAAAATCCTCATCTTCATGAAAAGTTCTTCAATTCAAATTCTCCAACAAACCTAAAATAAGATTCATTAGATTTCCCTCCCAAGTGCTCTTCAAATATTCCAAGATCAAATCCTTAGTTTAGATGCTTTCTCAAGCCACTTGAATTTATTTTCTTAATTTAAATCTCTTTTTAGTTGTCCATACTCACCATCTATCTATTCTTCCAAAGCTTTATTTTTTTTAATGGATTAGTATTTGACCATCAAAGTTTCTCCATTTATTTGAATCTAATCATATTTCTTTTTTGATAATTTATAAGATTTATTTTATCTTGTTGAAATTTTTATCATCTTACAAATATCTATTGGTTTCTTGAACATTTCTTCATTGGGCTTGTTTGAAAGATCATTTATATTTAGATCTACTTTAGAAGTGTATGTTAAACATTTAAAATTAATTTATTGTGCTAAATATATTTTTAAATTTGTTATATTTTTTTATTTTAATCAAAACTTGCCCAATTTTCTTAGATATATCCTACACTAATTGCATTTTAAGTGTATTATGATATTTTACATTAATTTAAAGTATCATTTTGATTGAAATAAAAATTATTATTTATTAAAGTTTTACATTATTTATTGGATTTATTGTATGCCATGTTTCTTTATCAAAATATAGTTTATAAATGGTTGAATTATTTGATTTTGTACTTGTCATTTCATTCCATCTAATATACTTTCTTTAAATAAATTTTATCTTACTGGAATATACTAAAGCTTGCTATTTTTATTTTTTTCATAATTAATAAAAAAAATTTGAGTGAAAAGTAAATCTTTCTTACATTATTATATACATGCTAGTTATAATTTATCTTTAAGTTAAAATTATTATTTGTTTGAATTTACTTTATTATGAAATAGATTATTGTGAATTTATTTTAAATTTATTTGTATATTAGTCTATAAATTGTATTATGATAAACATTTTGATAGGATCACTTTTAAAATATTTATCTTATCAAAAGTGAGCACTATATCTAGTCAAATTTGTTTAAAAATTTATTGTAAGTTGTAAATTAATCATTTATAAATTGTGAGATCACTTTTTTATTTAGATATATTGCTGGAATTGTGAAAAATATATTGTATGAAAATATGTTTTTTTTTTTTTTTGTGATTAAAAATTTTTTATTGGGATTGTACTTACCCCATTGTAAGAGAGTGCATGTTTGTTGTAGGGGTTGTATTTATCCTGTTATAGACGAGTACGATTTGTAAAGTACTTTTATGTTTAGAGGATTCCTTGTGAGGGTAGCTAGGCATGATGTGTAGGTCGTTTGGGGTTTTGGTGAACATAAAAAATCATGTGTGTGTATCTCTTTACTTTATTGCACTTTACTTTTGCTACATTATTCTATAATTAAATAAAAAAATATATTTTTTATTAAAAGTTAACATTTGAGATTTATTAAAAAATACTTAATTCACCCATCCTCTTGAGTGTCATAGTGACTCATTTTAAGTTCCCAAATATCTCTATGATTTTTAGTTTTCTAGACCTTCATAAGTTTTTTAGATTCATAATGAAAATCAACATTTTTCCTCTCTTATACCCTTACATACATCTCAAATTGGTGGGAGAGGAGCGTTTCGAATGAAAGATATTAAAGGCACTATGTGGAAGAAAATTAAATCATGTTAGTTTTTATTCATTAATATTAAGGAATATGTGGTATGAGTGAGAGTTTTTAGGTCATTAAATATGCATGATATTTGTTTCATAATGTTCTATGATTCTACGTGCTCATAGTAGTCTATAGATCCATCATAGCTATTTATAACATTATTTATATATATATATATATATATAACCATAAAGTGATAGGATGACTAAGGTTGTTAACGAGCCCATCTGAGGCTTGCTCGAATTTGCTCAAAATATTTACAAGTGGCTCGAGATCGGCTCATGGCTCGAACCATTCATTTCGAGCCAGCTCGGCTAATTTTCTAATCGATTTCGAGCCAGCTCGAATTGAACATTTTTTATTTTTTATTTTTATTTTTGCTCAAATTCGAATATAGTTGGCTCTCTTTGATAGAGTAGTTTTAATTTAATAAAAATAATTATTAAAAAATTAAATAAAAATTGAATTAAGTGCATGAAATAAAAAGATATATGATTTTCAAAGAAATAATATTTATATTTATAAATATACTATATTTATTTTAGAAGATTATAATTTATAATTCTATACACTTAATTTTAGGAATAATTTTATTGTTACAAATTTAAAAGTATTAAATATAAATTTTAATTTTTTAATTGATAAATTCGATCCGTTCGCTGATTAGATCTGATCTAATCCAAATTTAAGCTCATGGTGGGAAGAGGTTAATTTCAGCCCTTTAAGGGAAACTCTTCTTATATGAAGCACAATAATTCATGTCATAAAGTGGAATACGTAAGGCCTTTGCTTCATGATTGACATATATTTTCTATCTTTCCAACACTAAATAGAGAAATAATAACTTGGATGAAATGCTTCTTATTTTGGAAGTTCCTCGTCCCCTACTTATTAGTTAAATTACAAATGATCATAATTCATAATATCCTCTTGATTCTTGATTCTGATAAGACCATTCTATGTTATGATATGCTAATGTATAGAAGAACTTTTATAGAAGATTTTTAATCTTAGTAGACAAATGACTTTGATGCACCAATATTTTAGATAATAAGGATATGTCCATTCCCACATATTGAATATACGCTGAATACACATCCAACTTATATCAAATACGACTGGCACATATCAAAATAAAATAAAATTAACATTAAACATAGGCATATCTAACACAGATGTCCTCATACCTTGAACAAAAGTTCAACAGAATATAATTTTATAATTATTATTATTGTTGCGTTAAAACCATCTTAAAAATTTTAGCCAAACGTTGAAATCCAAACAGTATTTAAAGAAAACAATAAAACTGCAATTTTTTGGAAAACCTCAAAGAGGAGCGCGAAAAACTTCCACTATGTTTGTACAAGATCTTCCGTCTGGATTGAGATAATGGAGATGACATTCTTGTAAACGACAATGGCGATGATGTTACGATGATGTTGGCGTTGATGATGATAGTGGTGATGATGATGGCAACAATGGTTGACGATGGCGAGATCTGATGGCGGCGCGTGATGGCGACGCGTTGACGATGGTGGTGGCCATGATTGTGCCGGAGGATCTTGAGCTCTCTCCTCTCTTGCCCCCTTCTCCTTCACTTGCACCCACCCACTCATATGAGGAATGAGGAGCTTTTATGATTAGAGGCGTACATACATAAAACCCGTCACTAATTCCGGACGACCAAATGATCCGATATGTATTTCATGCATTTGAATGCTCAAATGATGTCGAATTATAATATCTTGGGCTTTTAGATTGTCAAGACGCCGATTTACTATAAACATTACGTTTAAGAAATGATTGATAATACGATCACCGGTTGTCTTGATTTTAATTAAACTTCTTTCGGCATCAATTAATCTTTGTAGAAACATATCAATTATATTATCCTATATTTTCAAAAAAATTCTTATTTTAATTACAAATAAGGGGTTTACATATTGGACGTTTAACAAAAGGTTTTCATAGTTAAGAATGACTAAAAAATAATTTAAATAAGATTTAATAAATTCTATAAATTGTAAGATTTATAAGAAAATTTATCCTTGAATCAAAATAATCTTAAATGAGTAGATTTATTAAATCTCAAATAATTATTTAAATAATTCTCATGAATTTAATATACATTTTTAGATGAAATATTTTCTTGTCAGTTTTACATAATCTTGATATATTCTTATATATACTATGCAATATACAATAAAAAAAAATCCTTGATATAAATTTTTCTAAAAAGAATAATATAACATCTAATCGTGTCCTTAAATGATAACATTTTATATGCGTATGTCATAAACAGGTTTATCGTTACTCTCCTACTACAATTAAACTTCGAAGGCAATCCAATTGATGAATCTTAAATTAAAATTTTTGCTTATGCGTCATGGTACCTTGACCTTTAATATTTTTCCTTTTCTCTAAAAGTTCTTGTTAATTGCTCACGTCGCACTTCAGTGATAAATGCGTAACCAGTTGGGTGTAATAAACCATGTTACACAAAAAATGAAGAAACACAAATCTAATGTTTTTTTTATCCAATAATATAGGGCTAATTCCGAGTCATTGATGACCACTATTTTAGATAATCACAATGCACGTTAGTTTGCGTACACCAGCAAACATTATAAGGGCTAAAAGAAAAGTTCTTACAAAAAGATGCACTAATTCTAATGCACTCGCAATGCTCTTTCATTTCCTCTAAGCAAATATCGGCAAGTCACTACTAGCGCATTATTAAATGTGCTAACTGAGTTATTTATCTCATTATTTTGAAATTTGTAACTCGGTTTAGTATGTGGAAACAAACCTAATATCTGTAACTATTACCCCAAATGCTCAAATAATCTAAAAGAGCACCTCATGTATGTAATAGAACTATCAGTATTTAAACTAGCTACAGATACTACAGAACAAAAGATAATACTTGGCATGCTGCTGTAAAGAACCAGTAGAAAAGCTTGTAAATACCTCAAAATGGGAAGACGAGATGAATTGAAAGCTACAAACAACCACCAAATCGCATTCTACTTCAAATCAGTGTTCCATGAGGAGATACATGGGAACAATCAAAATTTTACATGGCCATTTAAGCAAAAAAAAAAAAAAAAAAAAATACTAGTTTAAAATATACAGATAAAGAAACTCATCCATAGCTACTATGATATTATTAAATTGCAACTAGCCAACATTTCAGAGCTTCTATAATACCGACCACCATTTCAAACGGCATAATGAAGATGTGATAACAGCTCCATGCTGCTGCTAACTCGGACAGATCAAAGTTTTAGAGGAAGCAATGATAACACGGGTGGTCAGACAAAACCTCTGCTGTGGCCATGGATTCCTACCAAAGAGCTTTCCTCCATGAATTGGAAAGATTTGCATGAACAAAGTAAATGATTATCTACAGACAAATAAGCCTATTGCAGCATCATGAGGCTTTCCCTGTTCCTATGGTGTCAGCACTAAATAGTGCAACCAAGGTCCTAAGAACCTGCTGAAGATCATATATAAATGGGTTTAACATCATTTGGCCCCGAAGCTTACCGAACAAGTCGGGCACTTGCGATGACGACTTTCAATGGTTCTCTGAATGCATTGGCTGCAGAATAAATGGTAGCATTTTGCAATCACAACCTGAGCCATACAAAAACAAGATCAGCAGTTACATAATCACATCCAATTAAAAGACGGTTTGAAGCAATTCTTTCAAGATTTACATACAATTCTTCTATATTTATATATCTCACACTTAAGTTTGACACCAATACAATAAAAGATGTGTTAAGCTTTAAAAAAATAATAATAGTCGTATTTTTGATGTGATACCAAAGATTTAAGTGCTATGAATACAAATATCATTTAGGATTTAATAGGTAAATATATAAAAATTATGTGGCATGTATGTAAATGTCCCTCAAGCAATTATTAAAACAAAATAGTTTCAATTCAACGGCAATATCAAGTCAGCTCACAGAATTTATGTATGTTTGTATTTTATATGTGACCGAATGCATTGGAAAAAATACATCACAAAAAAAATTAAGCATTTAGTAAAAGTGCACGCAGACAATACAAGCAACCAAAGAACATAGAAGTATATGCATAAGCATATGATAGATGGAAGAGTTACCGAAATAGATTAAAATTGTTGATGTGAATGCGCACAAATTAAAGACATGGAAAAATATAAGCCAACAAAATAAATCCATAAGACAGCTTAATATGGTTGCCTGAGAACAGAATTTTCCTTTTCTTACATGGCTAATAATTAAGGTAAAAAGACACCATGATGAAACTACAGGACAAACTTGCATCCCAAACAGTTGTGGCAACACGCTTTGCTCATCAGACGAGTTGTAATCTACAAAATGTTATAAATATTATCACATTTCAAATACAAGCATGGCAAAAGAAATATTTTCATAACTAGGAACATTGAAAACTACACTGTTATAAAAGTAATATCTAAAAATTCTTTCAAAACCCTCAACTTTCAGTCCCTATAATCTTTTTATTTACAAAAGGTCCCAAAGAACACATCATACAGTAGAACCTGTCTAAATTGATACTCCCGGGACCAAGGGCATTGTATTAACTTAGGTAGGATATTAATAAAGAGAGTGTCATTTAATTAATTGATTTTTTGTTGCCAGGAAGGTACGGATATTCTACAATTCCAGCCTCACGTTCACGGAGCTAAATAAAGGAGATCAAGCTCTTTCCCATACATGAGGAGGAAAGCCAGAATTATAGAAAGATGGGGAAAAACCTTGCGGACTGTAAGGTTCCACCATATTCCGTCTTTGGAGGAGGAGAACTCAGGATAGTGTGGAATACTCTCCTCAGTATATAGTAGGAGTGGTGTGGAATGATCTAGAACCATGTATATATTATTGTATTCTAGAACATTCTTTTCTAGATTGTTCCTAGGGATAGGGGAGGACTATAAATAGGGGACCTCACCCCTCATTTGGAACCAAGCAAAGAAGCAAGCAATAACCAAGCAAAGGGATCCAAGGTTTCCAAGCAATCTTGTATTGTAAAACTCTCTTGCATAGTGAAGTGCTTTCTTACTTCCAACCTCTCTTGTCTAAAAGAGTTTTGAACATTTTAGTCCAGCGTTGCGAGGGTTAGGCTGACTTAGCATTAAGGAAGGAGTGCTAAGGCCGCACGGGAGACTAAGAAAAAAGTTTCACCATGACACGGCGCTAAAATCTCGCAACAACATCCTTCAACCCAACCCTTTACCCATCTGAGCTGTAATATCCATTTCATTAATGCCTAATTAAATTTATTTTAGTTAATTAACGTTCTTGTAGCGATTCTTTGTAGCATCCACTTTTGCCGCGTACAGCGGGATTAAGCCTCGGCGTGTTCGGTAGGGATCGATCGAAGGTAATTCTATTTCCTTCCTTAAGCGCGACTATTTCATTTCGCCGGCCGCGGCGAGATCGAGGCAGCTCAGTTCACCGGCATCGAGATTTTCTCCTCCTTTCCCTTCCGCCGGCGACCACTCCGTGACACGGATCCGAAACCGCGCATCCGTCGGCAGGCGAAGTGCCGCCTCGTGGCGTCATTGCGAGTTAAGCCGTTCGGCGTAACGACTTCCCCGGTCGCCGCCTTTCGGTGGAAGCGATTTCCGCCTTAGCGCTTGGAAGCGCCGCAGCCTGAAGTAAGTCCCGCTTCGGTTTGGAAATCAGTAACCGTCGGTTGGCTCCGGAATGATCGGCCGGCTAGAATTCTGTTCGGCCGTCGGAAACTTAGGAAAGTTTGTAAGTTCTTAATTTCTTTCCCTATCCTTTTCTTTCGGTTGACCTTCAGGCGTTGAAATGCGTGATTGAGGAGTCCGAACCATTTTCTTAGGTGAGTGGTAGAATTATTGAGGGGATTTGGATTGGCGGTGTTTGTTAATTTTAGTTTATTGATTGAAGCGGGTATTTAATAGTGGCGTTAGGAGATTTCTTTGGAGATTACTTTGGAGTACTCGGTGTTTGAAACATGAGGAGAGATCAATTTGGGTAAGATTGGTGTTAATTATGTTTTAATTTATGAGTTGTATGTTATAGAAGTCTTTAGAAGAGTTATTTTATTATAGGTTGTGTACTCGAGGAGAAATCGAGGTGCGCACACTTAGGCTTGAGGTGAGACATCTTTTCTTAATGTAAATTCAGTTTATGTATGTCATTGTTTTTACACTATAAATTGTATGATTGTTCTACGACTTACATAAATTGTATGAATCGTATATAAAATGTAGATATTTACATCGTGTTGAATCGTATATAAATGTTGATTCTTGGCCGTCTGATTTATGATTCTGATGATTCTGAGCAGGTTAGTTTGTAGCGTATGATTTCATTGGCGTATAGAAATGTTTTACATGTTAAATCTGATAATGTGATCTGGCGGAAATGTCGGGGAAAATTGTGATAGGAAGTATCTGACGGGATCTGCTTGAGATAGGCAAAAACGGCGAGATGAAGTGATTAGGGGATCTTAGTATCCACTACGGCATTTGAGGTTGGTGTCGTTAAGGTCATCCATTGGTGTCATTAGGTATGTAGAGAGTATGGTTCGACCTGACTTGTTTTAGGCGACGGTAGGGTGGCGACCATATGAATGAAAGTCAACCTGCGATTGTAAATGGCGTTTAGAAAATGATTTGATATAGAGCTGGCGAAATGAAAATCATTTTGTTGGCGTTGATTGATCTGATATGAGCTTCTGTATTGTTATATTCTGGCATTCTTCTGTTCTGGCCCTGACGTATTGTTCGATTATAATGTTACATTCTTTGCGATCTGGTTCTCTAGTTTTACCGAACTTTATAGATTTATATGTACATGCGATTGTTTCTTGTATCTTGAGCTTGTTTTAGCATTCTTGTCTCTTAAAACTTTTAGCTTATGATCTTCTGGATTGAAAATTCGAGGAAAAAGGCAATTTGGGTAGAAAGTCTGTTTTGTTGGTGTATAGTTTGGGAAGCTTAACTTAAAGAATTTTTTTATGCGTATTTATTTAAAGATTTCATCTTAGGTATTTGTGTTATGAATTAAGTTAAGTAGTATATGAATTGTAAATAGTTTAGTGATGATTTGATTAGATACACTTTCACTTGCTTTCGTTCATGCGGTAGCGTGGAGCGTGTGGAATCTGTAAATCGAGTCGTCTGATACATTAGTTGACAGAGCATAAATGCAGGGTGTGAGAAGATCGAGCGATAAGGTTGAAACGAGCAAAAGATTGATAGGAATGGAAGCATGATTTGGATTTAGGGATGGATAAGTGTGAATTGATCAATCTATGGTATAGGCGATTAATTTTGGGTTAGGAATCTATATGTTCTTAATTTCATGCATATATGATATTTAATTTCATGCATGTATGATATTGAAAAATCGTATCATATAAATACCTTTTGTTAATTTGATTAATTTGCAAATCGAGAAAGGTTAGAGGGAATTAGACTAAATGCATCGAATTGCCTGCGAAGATAATTCTAACGGGGTGAAATACAAGCAAGTGGTGAAGGTAGATCGATGAATTGCAAGGGGTAGTTGTTGATTTCCAGTTGTTGATAAAAGCCTCATGGAAAAATCGGCTGACGCAGATCTAAGTATGGTTCAGTGGACCAACATTTGAGGATCTTTCAACGTTCAAACCACCAGCATTCAAGGGAGCCAGTGATCCTATAGTGGCGGAAGATTGGCTGCTTAAGATTGGAAAAATTTTGGATGGGATGATTTGCGAAAATAGAAGAGTAGTATTACTTTTTTTTGTGATTAGAAAGTGGCAGGAGGCTGGCATAGGGAAAGATTTGAAATATTACTTACGATTAAATGGGATGAGTTTGTCAAAGTATTCAAAGATTGGTTCATTCCACCATCGACGGAGCTTTCTGATAAATTTTTCAATCACTCAAAACTATAATGTAATATGAAGAGTTCACCTCTTTAGATATCTCCACATTATATCGATGCGAAGAGAAATGTCATGGATTCTGCTCAGTCAATTGAGGCGCATTAGCTCCTTTGATATCAGTGAGTTCTCGTCTTGTTGAAAAGAGAATTGAGAATGAGTTGAATTTTTAAAGCGATTGGGATTCTGAGCGCAAAGCTTTGAAAGAAGGCGATTTCTAACAGATTTACTGAAATTTAAGTTTGATGAATGACAAATTGATTAGAAACCATTTGTGATAAGTGTGGGAAAAGACATGTATGGCTAGATCGAGATCTTGAATGTGATTGATTGGACGTGATGCATAAATGCCCGATGGAGAAGAAGGATGTAAAAACAATTATCGAGGGGCGAGGAGCAAAGAAAATTTTTGGAAGCCAGGAAGCCAGAACACAATTTTTGGGAAGACCTTCAATTCAAAAGAGAAACTTGAAAACCAACCCTCAAAAAGAGTTTTCTATCACTCCACAAAGAGAATCAAATGAAGTGGTGTCGGTATGCTTAAAATTTGGATCATTTAGGTTGATTACATTTGATTCCTAGCATTCGTTCATTTGATTCCTTTTTAGCAGTTTAGTTGATGCTATTTATTTACGTTGTATTGAATGTGGTAATGCCTTGGTGATAGTTTGAATCTGAAATAGGAAATGTGTTGTTGACATTAACATTGAAGATAAACACTTTCTACGAACTAATTATTGTATCAATCAGACATTTTGGCGTTATCTTAGGTATGGATTGGTTGATCAAATATTTTCTGACAATTGAATCTTTGGAAGAGGAGAATGAAATTTGGCACGCAGTGAAAAATCATTTTATTTTTCTTGTGATAAGAACGTCGTTTCTCTTTGATTAGTCGGTGAAGTTGAGTAAATATTTAAGAAGCGGTGAAATGGTATTTCTAAATTAGATGTGTTGAATAAGGTGTTTGAGCGAAAAATATTCCAATTGTTTGAATTTCACGATGTGTTTTGAGGAATTAGGTTCTGCTTCGAGTAGAGTTTGGGATTGATATACAGTACAACTTACATACATAAATCTCCTTACGGGATGGCTCTAAGAATTGCGAGGTGAAATTCTGAATTGTGACGAAAGGATTTATTCACCGTGCAGGTGCGGTATTATTTGTTAAGAAAAGGATGGGTATCACGATTGTGTGTTGATTGAGGAATTAAATAAAGTGACAATCGAAACAAGTATCCCTAGAGGATTGATGATTTATTTGATCGGTTGGAGGAATGTATTTTAAATTGATTTGAGATCGGATATCATCGGTTAGAGTTAAAGATCTTTATATTTTTAAAACGACTTTTGGAACCGTATGGACATTATGAATTTCTTGTTACGTTTGGTTTAACTAATGCTCTGATCTTTATGGACTTAATGAATCGTGTTTTCAATTGGTGGACGGTTTGTTATCATCTTTATTGATGATATTCGATTTATTAAAGCGATGAAGAGCGTCTGAAATCATTCGAGGATTGTTTTAGAATTGTTAAGACAAAATCAATTATATGCCAAATTTGCAAAATGTGAATTTTGGATGCATAGCGTCGCATTTCTAGGTCACATTATCAGTGGCGAAGGAGTTTATTGATCTCAAAAGTAAAAGCAATTTTAGAATGGTGCATGAAGAATGTTACAGTTCGTTTTGGCTTGGGTTATTACGAAGTTTGTCGAGATTTTCTCGTATGCCTCTATCCAATTTATTGAGAAAGGATGTCAAATTAGATGAATGAATGGCGAGTTTTCAAGAATTGAAAAAGCGTTTGACCACTTGATTTTAGCTATTCCATCGAGGGCGATTCAAATATTTAGTGATCATCTTTAAAGGTTTGGGTTGTGTAATCGAGCAGAAGAGTAATTCTTATCTTGAGACAATTAAAACCGAAAAGAAATTATCCCATGATCTAGAGTTAGTGGTTTTTTTTCTTAAAATTTGGAGACATTACTTTGTATGGGTGAAATGTGAAATTTTTACGGATCATTAGTCTTAAGTATATCTTTACAAAAGGCGAATCCAGTTTATTAAAGATTATGATTTAGATATTGAGTATTGTAGGCTAATGTGGTTGTTGATGCATTAAGTCATGGAAATCAGTTGGATTATTACTCAAAGTCGAGTTGATTAGAGAAGTAGAGGCTCTATTTGATTAGGCATTTATCTCATGGCAGTCTGATCTTTATTTGATGATCAAAGTACCTGGCGGATTGTGGATATTTCGTGAACAAATCAGGGTGTGAAGCGAATTTTTCTTGTAGATCAGAGGGTATTATTGAAGCATTCCTGATTATGATGGTGATGCGGTGTTGAGACGAGAATTTTACAAGAGGCTCATCGAGGGATATCTTATTCATCCTGGTAGTTCAAATTCAAAATGTATAAAGATTTAAAAGCATTTTGGTGGTGGTATGAAGAAAGACATAGGCGAATATGTCTCTAAATGTCTCAATTATTCGGTGTTAAAGGCGGCATCAAAGACGATTAGTTATTCTGGTCATTACTATCTGGGAGTGGAAGTGGGAAGAAATTGCTGATTTTGTTATGGGATTTCTAGATCTCGGCGTGATAGTATCGGGTTGTTGTGGATAGATTGACAAGTCGACTCATTTCTTACAAACAGACTTCAGTTGATAAATTGTCAGATTATATGTTAAAGAAATTGTAAAACTTCATGGTGTACAAAAGTGATGTCTCGGCGAGATGGTAGATTTACTTCAGATTATGGAGAATTGAGAAAGAGCTTGGGCGTTACACTGATTTTTTTAATCCATATGATCGAAGAACAATTCAAGTCTATTTGTTGAGATTATGTGTTTTAGATTTGGTAGGCGGGAAGATCATATTCACATGATGAGTTTCTTCTGATAATAACTACCAAGTATTAGTATTCAAGTATGAAGCATTGTATGCGAAAGTGTAGAACTCCATTAAGTTGGGTGAAGTGGGAGAAAACATTTGTTAGGTCGAGTTGGTTGATCACTGAGAGAAAATCGATTAATCGAGATAGATTGAAAATCCGGGATCGTGTGAAGTATTATGACTTAAAAGCAGTAGAATTTCAAGTTGGAGAATTTGTATTTTTAAAAGTCAAACTATGAAGGAATTAGTAGATTTGGTCGGAGGAGTAAATTGACATAGGACCTTTTGAAATCATTGAAAGGATCGTGATATAACTACAGACTTACAGAATTGGTGGACATTCTGCGTGTTTCACATTTCAATGTTGAGAAAATGGATCCTGATCTGAGCGAAGATTCCATATACAAAGTTTGAAATCTGAGATTTGACTTATGCATTGGAGCCAGAAAAGATTTTAGAATTTGATGTGAAGAGATTGCGAAATAGACAAATTTCCATGTTAAAATTAAATGGAAGCCTGACAATCAAAGAAGGTTGGGAGATTGAAAGAAGTTTCCCCCTGTTTGCATGATTCGAAGAAATTTCGAGACGAAATTTTTTGTTAAGAGAGAAATAATATCCATTTCATTAATGCTTAAATTTATTTTACTTAATTAACGTTCTTGTAGCGATTCTTGTAGCATCCACTTTTTACATGCGGCGGGATTAAGCCTCGGCAGCGTGTTCGGGATCGATCGAAGGTATTTCCTTCCCCAGCGGCTTCATTTCATTTCCCGGCCTTGCGGTCGACGCTCGTTCATTCGACATCGGCAATTTTCTCCTCCTTTCCCCTTCGCCGGCGACGCTCCGTGACCAGATCGAGCGCCGCATCCGCGTCGGCAAAGAGTCGCCTCATGGCGTCGGTTGAGTTCGGCCCGTAACGACTTCCCTTCGCCTTTTCGGTGGAAGCGATTTCCCCGTGGCAGCTTGGAAGCGCGCACAAGTAAGTCCGTAGCTTCGGTTTGAAATCCGTGAACCGTCGGTTGCTCCGTGAACCGTCGGCCTAGAATTCTGTTCTGGCCGTCGGAAACAGGAAAGTTTGTAAGTTGTTAATTCTTTCACTATCCCTTCTTTTTGTGACCCTTGGCGTTGAAATCGTGATTGAGGAAGGACGTTTTGCTTGGGTGAGTGGTAGTGAGGGGATTTGGATTGGTGTTTGTTAATTTTAGTTTATTGATTGAGCGGGTATTTAATAGTGGCGTTAGGAGATTTCTTTGGAGATTACTTTGGAGTCTCAGTGTTTTAAAACTTATGAGAGAGATCAATTTCGGTAAGATTGGTGTTAGTATGTTTCATTTATGAGTTGTATGTTATAGAAGTCTTAGAAGAGTTATTTTATTATAGGTTGTGTCTTCGAGGAGGAATCGAGTGCACATCGCGACATGACAGACGAGGTGACATACTTGTAATAATTCGTTTATTTATGTATGTCATTGTTTCTTCATAAATTGTATGATTGTTTACGACTTCCATAAAGTGTATGAATGCGTATATAAAATGTAGATATTTACGTCTTGAATCGTATATAAATGTTGATTCTTGGATATTTATGATTCTGATTACAAAGGTTAGTTTGTAGCGTATGATTTCATTGGCGTATAGAAATGTTTTACACATGTTAAATGCGATAATGTGATCGAGAAATGTCGGAAAATTGTGATAGGAAGTATCACGGATCTGTGAAGGAGTTCGGCGAGATGAGTATGATTAGGGGATCTTATCGACTCGCATTTTGAGGTTGGTGTCGTTGCATCGGAGTCATTAGGTATGTAGAGTATGGTTCGGCCTGCGCTACCTGACTTGTTTTAGTAAGCCGTAGGGTGGCCCTTATGAATGAAAATCAACTGCTTGATAGTAAATGACATTCTAGAAAATGATTTGATATAGAACGGCGAAATGAAAATCGTTCTTTGACATTGATTGATCTGATCTTACATATTGTTATTCTGGCATTCTTTTACAGCCTCTGATATTGTTGATTATAATGTTACATTCTTGTATGCAGTTTTCTGTTTACCAACTTTATAGATTTACGTATACATGCGATTGTTTGTCTTTTATGCGAGCTTGTTTTAGCGTTGTCTGCCATTAACTTTTTATGATCTTCTGGATTGAAAATTTCGGGAAAAGGCAGTTGGGTAGAATAGTCTTTTGTTGAATTGTATAGTTTTGGGAAGCTTAAAGGCTTTTAGTGCGTCTAAATTAAATGTCTTTATTCGTATTTATTTAAAGATTTTCTTGTATTTGTGTTATGAATTAAGTTAAGTAGTATATGAATTGTAAATAGTTTAGTGATGATTTGATTAGATACCTTTACTGCGTTCAGGTGAAGCGATGTTGAAATCGTGTCCGATCGAGTCGTCCTGTCTATTATTCAGTTGACCACAAGATAAGGGGTCATCACGGGGTGGACATGAGCACCTCAAACCAAACACTTCACCACGATTCAAACACTCGATGGTTTGAAGAAGACAAACATGATAGGTCGCGACTCAGCGCAAAAAAAGAATCCTTCCCTCTCAGTGATCTCATCATGCGGTTAAAGGAGACGCATGGTGTGTCGAGACGATTTCACGATCTTTGAAAGCCAAAAACATCCTTGCTGAAGGAAGACCGGCCCGTCTGCCGGCGGCAGCGTGATAGTTTCGACGATAGAGATGGCGTACCGGTGGTTCCTTACCTCTGGGATAAAGGTCAATGTCGGTGGCATCTTCTTCCTCGATCAACGTACCCACGATGCCTTTGAATTCTCGGCGTCAGCATTCAAGAATCGTCATCGCGTAAGTCATACGTTTTGGAGAGTCGGATCTGTCGGCATATGATTGGCAGAACGCCATCCGTTTGACATTGGACCGGTTTGAGCTTTGCACATACATGATGGCGGATTGTTTTAGGTATGCGGTAAGTGAGGAATAAGGCATTCACTTTCCTAAAAAAATCCTATATCTGGTAACACTTACAATTTTCGTAGGCAGACAATTCACTCGCCACAGCGGTGGCAGAAGAACAAAGAGCGGCTCACGCGCACGTGTGCAAGTCTGAATGGTTCCGACAAGCTTCTTCGTGTAAATCTCAATCCTTGTTTCAAAATGTCAACCAAGACGACTTTGGATGCAAATCTTCAACGCCGCGTGGATCGATATCATCTTCACCGAAAGTGGCTCAAATGGTTTGATGCACGAATGGCGGTCCGCGTACTTTTGATCATGGATATTGCGCACATCGCCGCTTTTCCTACATACTGCAACACGATTATTTTTACCTTCCACCAAACACCACGCGTAACCTGCGATCTTTGGAATTATCACGAAACTTACTACTGCTGCGGTTCCGCTTAATTCGCCCGGGGACAAGGTTGTAGACCCGAAAAGATCGATGTTACGCAAATCACGACCGATGTCAATAGACAATCGAGCGCCCCGCCATTGGGATTCATGCAGATCTGACGTTATCTCGCCAAGGATGCACTTGTTGATCCTGACATCATCAGAGATCTGGAGACACAAGTTCATGAGCTTCGCTACCGGAACCCAATAGACATCCGCAACCTCATTAACTATCCGTGAGTTGGAGATGACTACGTTCAAGCGAGGCGAGATCGTCAGGACCTCTCCAATTTGGTGCCGGAAGGCGGAAGTTGACGCAGTCGAGAACCTCGGTTGTGAAGGCTTAGAAACTTTACTGATGTCGGCCTCTGGGAACAATTTTGGATGCGGAATATAATATGGGACACTTCGTCATCCAGAAGATCAAGAACAAGATCAGCATGATCAGAACCAACAAACTTGTGCAGAAGTCAATTTCCTAGTATTTCTCGAAAGTTTAAATAGGCCAGATGTCAAATTTTGTAACAAATATGTAGCTATTTTTAGTAGTTATCAATATAAAAAATTTTCAGGACTGGTGGCAAAGTATTAATTATTGACTTTGGGAAGTTTATTAATAAATGTATGAGGCACTGGGGTAGCCATTAGTATTAACTATTAGAGGTTATTGACTTAGGCAGTATCAACTTAGACAGATTCTACTGTATATAGGATACATATGCAACTCCTCCATTTAGTCTTAAGCCCATTGCACATTCATATACAGGATACATATGAAATTGGCTAAAAATTGATGTTTTTCTAAGCGGTGAATTTAATTACAATTTTATAAAGTAATTAATTAGTGTTAGAACTCTTGCCTCATAGTAGAAGACAAGGCTCTCAATCATTGGACTAAAGTTGTATGCAATTCAATAAATTAAATGTCCATTCCATAGCATGGGATGCTTGGAATATTACCTAGAATACTATCGGTTATGAATTCAACCTATCACATAGTTTAGAGCTAATGCATTCAATGAATAGCTCAAATACAGTTGAATTAATACTAGTTCAAGTTAGTAATTGAATAAGTTTTAATAGTTTTCAAAAGCTTGAAAGTTAAATGAACCAAATTTGAATACAGTCCAGCTAGTTATATCAATGAACAACTTATTTATTGTTCAACAATTTAGTAAAAGCTTGATATCAAACAAATGATAGCTCATATATTAATTAATTAAAATCTATTTAATTAAAACTTATTTAATAATATCTTATATATTTATACATTATTATAATTATAATCTTTCTTCAAATTTGGAATAGAAGCATTTATATATAAACTAAAGTTTTAGAACCAAAAGTTCTTAATATATTTCTTAGGAAAAAGCACAAACCCCTCTTTAAACTCGAGTTCATTTTTCAAAATGTAAATTAAGTTTTTTTAACTAGATATTTCTTAAATAGTTAGATCAATACTTATGTAGATTTAGAGTTAGGACTTCCTTTGAGCTTAAGTCACTATAGTTAATTACTCTTCTTAAAGTACACTCAAGGACGATTATTTAGGCTCAACTTTTTCTTATAAGCTTAGGTTTAGGTGGTTATGGATTGGAGGGTGACATGATTGAGATTTTATGGTTTCATCATCCTAGGCATAATAACAGATCTAAATTTACCAACATTAGACAACGATAAGTCATAACATCCAAATAATCTGATAAGTAATCATGGGTTGTCTCCTCCGAAATATCCCAAGCAAACCACACTGAATACATATCGATTTAGCATTGGAATGCCTAAGCATGTGATTAAGTTTAGCATCAATCTATTGGAAAAACAAATTTTAAATAAGTTTAAGCTTACAACCTTTAAAAGGCTTTTGGCAATAGCAAGTTTATTGTGTCAACTTAATTAGTTGGTTTGAGTGGGATGTGGCTTACATTCATTGAAAGACAAATTTTAGTTAGCATAAAGTCAACATCCATTGGAAGGCTAGAGTTTTTGATTCAAATTTAGAGTTTATTACCCTATTTGTGAATTGCCCAAAGGTAAGGTTACATGTTTACTTTTGGCAATTATATATGCGGAACTTACAACTAGTAGACTAAAATCAGCCCAATAATGGGTCACATAACCTTATCTCCTACACAAGTTAGCTAATCAATTATTTTTATTTTTATTTTTATTTTTATTTTTATTTTTATTTTTAGTATTAGTAAATGCTTATTTGTAACATACATATTGATGCAATAACTCACAAAAACCTTTGAATCAACTTGGAGATGGCATGATCAAGCCCGTGGGTCCTTTGCTTACTTGAGCTTGGACCCAGGGAGTATGAAAATATTTAATTCTTGAGAAAAAATATTGACAAGTTATTATCCTCAAAAGGACACTATTATTCATCTAATTGAATCTGGTGTTTGATCTACAATATTACAAATCTCTCTCTCTCTCACACACACACACACTTGCATTCTTTGTATTGTGCAAATTTTGTTTTGCACGACCACACTTGCATTCTTTGTATTGTGCAAATATGGAATTTCAAACCAAACCAAAAATTAAATGAAGTGATAGTGTGGCCAAACAAAAAAACACTTTTCTCGCAAGTGATTTCAACACTAATGATAGCAGCCCACCAACCTTTAAATGGTCACTTGTATACGTCTACAATGTTGGATCCATGAGACAACCATACCTAATGCTTACCAAATGACAACAAAGTTATCACTATGTTTTGCTCAAGTATAGCCTTTGGTGCAAGCATTCATCTAACTGAATGAATAAGAGATGAACAGGGATGCATATGAAATTAAATCTATGCTCAAGCATGGTGCATTCGATTGAGTTGGGGAGATGCAAACTTTAGGTTCTCAAGTTCAAGTGTTGTCTAGCAACGAGATGCAAACTTTAGGAGATACCTAAGCTATAGAGATTACATGTATAACACAAATGAGTTAGAGGAGTTGTGAATCAAGAGAAGATGTAGTGGGTTGCAAAGGGAACAAAGAATAATGATGTTCTTTGAGTGCAAGAGATCCACAAAGAAAGATGGGGAATAGAGATATGGGAAGAGAGGCAAAATGAGAGTTGTGCGGGGAAAGAAGATAGTGTTGGGAGTTCATATAGTAAAGCAATAAGTTGGCATACAAGATATTTTTACATGAGATCATGGGATATAATCATGGGTGAGGAGATGAAAGAGTGTGCATAATTGCAACATCTATGGATGTCTTGGTGATGGAGTTTAAGAAAAAAATGGTATTAGCTTGAAGTTGCTTCGAATCAAACTTGTTAAATCTATTTACACTAACTGAATGATTTAAAAAATAAAAAAGCCAAACAAAACCCCATGAATTAGGAAGCCTTAGGTATATTGATTAATCCTTGACCAATTAAGCAAACTTAATTGAATTTTAATTACAAGATGCTAGAGTTTCAATTCACCTAATTAGCCTGATAGGCAATCAATCAAGTCTAATTGAACCCAAGAATAAAATAAACAAACTATCCCCTAACAAATATAGATCGTGACTATAGCACAATACATTCATTACACCTACTCTAATAAAGCATTAAATCTAAACTAGAGTGCATGAGTTAGATAAATTGAGCTTTATCATCAAAAAAATAATATTGGAGTTCAATTTAAGTGAGACTCGACTTCACAATTAGGGCTGCAAATGAACCAAGCCGAGCCAAGCATGTGCTTGTTCAAGTTCAAGCTTATTTACCATTATCGAGCTTGAACTTGGCTCACTTAAAAAAATCCTATTTGAACTTGGCTCAACTTTCTTCGAGAGCTCAATTCAAATTAGGATTATAGAGCCTATTAGCAAGCAGCCCGTTTAATAAAATAATTGAGACTTAATCAAACCTTAATTGAGCTTGTTCATGAGCAGCATATTGAGAAATATACATGAGTTATATCAATTAAAGCTTATTAAACCTAAACAATATATAAAGTTAAACAATACTATTCATGAACCAATCTAAATCAAGTTATAATCAAGCCATAATCGAAGCTCCTTAACGAAGTTGTTTGTAAGTTTTAAACGATATCATGAACATAAAT
This sequence comes from Cymbidium sinense, assembly GCA_021442155.1. Lineage (NCBI taxonomy): Eukaryota > Viridiplantae > Streptophyta > Magnoliopsida > Asparagales > Orchidaceae > Cymbidium > Cymbidium sinense. The sequence continues at coordinate 29,576,709 of CM038223.1, forward strand.
GAACTGAACGACAAACTATTCAAACTTGTTCATTTAGCAATTGAGCACTTACAAAAGTATTTAAGCTTGTTCGATTAGTTAATCAAATGATCATGAACGAGCTCTAATCGAGCTAAGTCAGCAGTAGCATGTCAAATGCTCGGTTCATTTGCAGCCCTATTCACAAGAGTGAGGATGCCAATTCAACATTTAAGCTTGTTGAACTTGGCAAGAAAGTTGTTCAGTATTTAGACATTGGACAATCTAGCATGCATATCATTTTGGGTACCCTTTAAATTATAATCCTTATTGAATTGGACAACTTGACCCTTTAAATTATAATCCCAAATGGTAGTGTTTCCCTAATTTCGCCCTAGGACTTATTGAACTTAGATTTGTTACTAAATTTCAATCATTGTACTTGTTGAGCTTGGGATTTAATGTGTTAATTCCAATTCTAGAGCTTGTTGAATCAACGAAACAACTCAACTGTCAGGTTTGTGAGTTGAGAGGTTTTAATCCTTTAACCCACCTTAGACTTGCTATTAGACTATTTATCTGTGAAAGTTGTATCTAAGGTTTATTGTGGAAGCTCCAGACCAATTATGATAAAGGGCATACCCAAGTTTGTTATAAGCTTGAAAGCACCAACTATTTATTTTTAAGTTGGGAGTCTTTATACAGATGGAGTCAATGCTAATTGCGAGTTTAAGACTTATTATTAAAGCTTCATACTCAATCCAAGTATTTATGTAAAGACTCTAGGATAGGCCATACTAATATCAAAGTATTATTCTGATGGTGGTATAATTATCAGGTCAAACACATCCATATTGTTGAGAAACCTGATGGTTTGGCCAATCACATTAACGAACTCCATCGATGTAGAGCCCCCATTACAAAGGGTTTTCATATTCTACTTGTGAGGATTTGCTTATCTGACAATTCATCACTACATAGGGAATCAACAATAAAAACATGGACAGTTAGGGAATCAATCAATGCTTACCCTTTCATAATCTTTTGTGAAGTATATATTGATGAACTAAAATAAGAATATTACCCTCCTGAAAGTGGCTTGTTAAAGTGGTTTAATCATTTAAAATTTGAGAGGTTTCACTTTAGATAACAAAATCATTTTGTGGGGTAAACATATAAAGACAAAGCTTAAAACCTTACATTATTTTTTGATGGTGGGTACTTTGACCTAGGCTCTATCAACCATCAACTAATATAATAGAAGATATTTTTTTCTATCTTCAATATTTTTAGAAACAATGCCCAATGTGATTCTTCTAAGACCAATGTATACAATATTAGTTACACTCTTAGGATTATCATCACAAGAATTGGAGGATGCAATCAATATTACTTTGTACTGTCAAAGGTTATTGACAAGCAATGTCCCAAATAAAGAGAATGATGAGTAATTTGGCAAAGAGTTAACATCTACTTGATATTGGAGATGAATGTCCATATATTATGTCAAACAAGCCTAAATAGAGCAAAGTTGTCTTAAGGTTCTTAGTAATAATATTTTTCAAAATTATTTTAGTATTAAAAAGATCAATTTTGATGATATTAAGGTTATAATAATGCATAAAAAATTTTTAGATGAAACACCAAAAGCTCATTTCATTGAATTCATTTTAAGATTGAATTTTTGAAATCTTTCAAATACAATTTTAAGATAATTTACATGCTCATGGTAAATTTTACTTTTAAAATCAAGTCATTAATATAATAATTTGTGTTTATGAAGAAGGCCATCAAAGATGCTAGTCATAGTCCTTTGATAAGTTACATTGGCATTTTCAAGTTGAAATGCATCACATTATAGTAATAGATAACAATGGGAATCTAGAAAATTATGTGCTTATTGTCTTTCAAAGACATCTTGATTAGGTTATAGAGTAATGAGTTGTTTGTGAATAAAAAATATGCCATGATTCGATGTACTATCCACCATGAGTTATACCACTGGGCATCAAGAAATCATCTTCAGAGTAAACTTGAAGCCCCTAAAATTAAACATGAATCTAGACATTTTTTCCAATCTAGTCAAAATACATTCTCTTAGATTTAACACATTTTGATGAGCTAATTGGTTTCAACAACCTGCTTCTCAATTTTAGTTCTGATTATCTTGGTGCCTACTTAACACGTAGTATCTTGGGATTGATAAAGAGCTGATGGGTTGCTACATCTGGAAACAAACTTAGCATTTTAGTATAGTTCCAAGTAAACAAATACAGGTACTCAAGGAATAAAATTTATAGCTCTTTCACCTTTTTATTTGAAACGAGCAATAACAGAAGTAAACAAAAAATTATCCTTTGTGCCTAGATTAATTTCTTGAAGCTTATCAACTATATCTTGATCACCTTTTAAAATTCATTAGGAGCCTCTTTTAAATAAACAATTAGATCCTCAAGGTTCATCTTTGGATCTTGAGGGACTAGCTTCATTACTTATGATAGTCAGCACATGCCTCTTAAAAGGTGTTAAGCATACCAAAAACCTTAAATAGTGAATTTCTCATGTATTTTGTGTCTAGATGTGTTCTTTTTCCTAAAATTTTTGAAATGAAACTTGTCCTCTAACTGTTCAAGATGAACTTGCGTTTCAAAGATGCTCCTTCCAGTAAATGAGAAATATTGAGGGGCATTATTACCATCACTTCTCCCATGTTCACATTTCCCCATTTTAATTTGTAAATAATATAAGATAGTTTTCCTTCTGATTTGTATTAAAAAAATTCCACAAACAAGAATTGCATGTCATTAACTTCTTTGCCTAGATACTCAAAAAAGAAAGTAATGTTTTCGCAAGAGCATCCAGTATGATTGTTATTGCCATAATGCTCTTAAAATTTACAATGAACCACTAAAGAGATTGAAGCTTTCTTTAGTTGATTTGATATAAAAGCGATACCCTCTTTCTTCTTTATTCTGAGCCATGGGAGTGCCTTTAAGTTAAAGAGAGATGATTCATCTTCATCTTCCAAGTCACTGCCAAAGTGACATATTATCTTATGCTTTATACGAGCTCCTCTATATTAGGCTACTTTAGGTTAATCTTACCCTTCACTTTCAAGGTCAAAACCTTTGATTATGCCTTGAATTGTTTGCCTTTGTGGATAGATAATACTTTTTAGCTTCTTAGAGATGAAACGTTTAGCAACATAATATGTATTAATCTCATGTGCCAAGAACAATTCCATATCAACCTCAATTTATGCTCCTCAATCTTAATGTATTTCATTCATTGGTGGAGAGTGGGAAACTTGATATCAAAATCATAGAGCCATCATATTCTAAGGGGTATGATAAGGCACCATAAAGTTCTTTTTCCTCACTAATTGAACTCTTAAAGGAATAGTTTGCCCTAAATGTATAAATGAGTCAAGTCAAGTCGAAGCTCAAGCTAGGGCTAACTCAAGTTCAACTTGTTGACTTAATGCATCACTTGAATTTGAACTCAGGAACTCCAAATAATCCATATAATTCCAAGCTCTTGAGCTCGAGAGCTTGAAATCATCGAAGAAAAAGTAAGGATTGGAACTCACTAGAAAAACATTGATGAGTCTAATGACAAGGCATAAATGGGTCCAACAATAAGGAATCGTAGCAAGAGGTTGTTGTAGAAGAGTTTAGGGTCAAGGGATAATGAGTTGCAATAGGAGTTTACTGTAGAAGGCAATGACAAGTCCAACAATGAGTTCAATGTAGAAGGCATCAAATGGTCTAATAGCTAAGAGTTGTGGCAAGAGTTCATCATAGAGGGAATTAATGGATCCAACAATGTTTGGTGTGAGAAAGAAATTCGTGAAAATGGAAACTCGCTTTTTGACCCAAGTTAATTAAAATGGGGTCATCCAAAATTTAGGGTTTATAATCCAATTGGTTCATTTTCCAATGAGTCGATCAAGCTCAAGCTTGTATAATATACTAGTTGTAATCTAACCTTGATCTTGAGCTCATGCCTCAATAAGCTCGACTCGCAAGCTTGTAAATTGATGGAATTTGAGCTAACTTGTGAGTCAGCTCAGCTCACTCACATCTAGCCCATGCTAAGATATTGAACATACTTAACCATCGAAGCATCTAAATACACATGAGATTGACAGAGGATCCTACATAATCAAGATTTGATTCATACAAGTAACAATCCTTTTTATCATAACATAGAAAAGTTAGTTATGCTCAATCATCTAATGAATATGATTTTAAAGGGTATTTGGGCATATAAGGTCTCCATATTTTGTTCGATGAATGAGGATTCATACTACTCAAAATTTTGCAAAGCTTTAATGAGTTCATCTCATATATCTTTAGACATCATGAGGACATCATAATGCTTATGTATGCTAGTTATTTGCAAAGGTGGGCAAAAGCCACTATAGTCCACAAAAGCTTTGGCAATCTTTTGGGATTTATTAGAAGTATAAGGCAAAGCATCTTCATTGATCTAAATACCTTCCCCTTGTCTTTCTCCTTTCATTGTGGGACAAGGACTTTATTTCTCACTCCTTAATTGAATGCGCCCTCTCTTCATAAGTGCTATCATCAATGAAGGTAGCTTTTAAGCTCATCTTTTAAATACATCATAGTCAACTGAGTTACCACTAAGCTAGGGACATTTCACTTTAAAACCATCTTCAGCTCTTCTCCATGTTCTAAGACTCATTAAAATATTAAGAGGCACCTCCTGAGAATACTTCAAATTAGATTTATGTTAGGTATTTAACAGTTTTAGAGCATTCTCCTAAAATTTGTACGTGCCTATTAATGGTGAATGACGTGCCATAATACAAAAGTCTTGTAGAACCATAGCGCATAATGCATGGCATGACACATGCCATTTAAATATGACATTAAATATTTAAAAATTATATATATATATATATGAAAAACTAACAACCTCTCCAAAGGGAGAAGCCTCAATTTTTAGCTTCGTTAGTGTGCTTCAAAACCTTGATGAAGGCATAAATTTACACATATTTCTAGATTAAAAAATTGCTATACCAAACATTATAATAAGAACTTCATTGGATTTTTGTGTCATGCTCTAAATCTATAGAACCTTTGGATAAAGCCCCTTAATAGCTAAGAAGAGTTTGATCATTCATTTCATTTTCCTAAGATGGAGCTCCAATCCACCTTACACTCTTTGAAGTTGCCTTCCATGTTCATCTTTGTTATCTTAGATTGAAGCACCCAAGATGATATAGGCATTCTCCCTTTAGGGATGAACTAAGGTGCTATCATACATGTCAATGGCACAAAATGGTGCGCGGCATGGCATGGTGCGGCACACCCTCGATGTCATCTACATGGCGCAACGCTATACACCAAAATGGCACGAGTTATTTGCATCATGCATGGGTTATTTGCATCATGCATGGGCAACGACGCTCTTGGCACACGCTAAAATGATTTTTAAGATTAGATATGAAAAAATTAATATAAAATATGTGTGTGTGTATTGCATCATTTAAAATGACCTGTGTTGGACCATGTGTTATACACTATGGCTCCACAAGGGCCTTTACACTACGGTGCGTAAGTCGTCATTGACAAATATGATTTGAACAAGTAAGCTCATCATTTTCATAGCTCTTATCTACCCAAAAGATGAATAAAAAAAACTTTGGAGTATATTACAGTTTTGTATTAATGAAGTTATCAACGAGCTCAAAGAGCTCCTTCATCATTTGACACATTTCAACGAGAAGAACATACAACTAAATAATCACTTCATAGTTAATAAACATTTTTATTGCAATTGTATTAAAACCATAGATGGGTTTTTGACTTCCTCAAAGCCTCTCTTGTTATGTAAGTTTCTTCTTTGAAAATAATTAATTATGATTGCCTTGCAACTATTGTTGTACTTGAGAGGTTGAAGCCACATGCAATTTTTCCCAACAATTATAAATGCTTGGGGTTGGTTGACCATTCATATGCTCAAATATGCAAACAACCTCAAAACCATGTGATTGATATCTTTGGTATCATCTCCATTGATTTCAACAAAATAATTTTCATCACCATAGAGATAATCATCTTCACCCCATAGTTTGATTGATCACTTCTTAAAAAGGTTACTCTTCTTATGACTAAACTTTGCATTCAATAAATAATAAAGGATACATGAACTTTTTCAAAGCCATAAACCTCCTCCTTTATTTGTTGTGGTGTTCGCTACATCGAGATATTCTACTATAGGAGAATTCACACTCATGATTTTCAGAATGTTCCCTATAGTGCTCACCATCATGGTGACATGAAGGGGGATTTGAAAATCTAGGGTTTCTTGAAACTAAAATTTATGGAAACCTTCTGATTATGAATCTTAAGGGATTCAACCTAAAAGTCATACCTTGATGTTCATTGTGAGATTTAAGTCTCTTGTATGTTTGGTAAAGACCTTCTAACAGTAAATATCTAGGGTATGAAATTAGTCCAAATTTCACTCCCATGCTCACCAAGCAATTTTTTTAAACAAGATGACATTGTCAGCATGAAAGCAATATCATAGCATTTTATCAATGAAGGATCTATCCTAAATCTTCATCATATAGTTGATCCTAAATCTTCATCATATAGTTGTCCTAGGTATTTATTTAAATATAAATTTGCAATTATTTGCATCGTGGCCTTAGCTACCAATTCTTCAATCTTCTTTGAAGTCCTCAACTTTGAACAACTTTGAGGGCTATATAGATATAGAAAGAAACGGTTCATCCTCTTATGAGGAACCTATTGATTAGGTTGATGAGAGGTCAGCAAGAGAGATTTCTTTATTTGAGTTCACAAACTATTTATTTTCACCCAACATAATAGTTCAAAGTCAATTATCATTGGAACATTAGTCTTAATACATGGCACTTGTGCCAAAGGCCAACATTCATCTTCTAGTCCACCTTGGTTACTTCAGTGCCATATCACCTTAGCGCAAAATGGACATCCAATACAGTTGTAGCATTAGCAAGCCTCATTAGATGAGCCAACGCATTTTTTTATTTGATTTACTTTTTTGTATTAAAGCATGGGCAATTAAAAGACTTGAAGGTATCAAGGCTCAATTAGGAGCTACCTCAATAACAATAACACCATTGGGACCCTCACTAGATCAAAACCTTGGATCATTAGGGTTGGACCTTTCCCATTTAGTTAAGAGGCAAAACAACTTATTCAATGGGGCCCCTCCAGTACATTGTAACTTCGGTGGCCAGAATAGTGGAGACAAACCACAACATCTTGAAAAATCAAGTTGAATCAAATGGTAGATCCAATAAAACCAGCATTGGCAATAGCATAAAAAATTACTCAATTGATCCATCCACAATTGTCACTAAGGGGCTATTTGGTTTGCTAAATTTAAAATAATGTAAAAAGAATGCAGTATAAGTGAAAGTAATGTATTTATATTACTTTTAGATTGTTTGGTTGAAATCGTACAAATACATAAATTTATTTTTTCTTGTTTGATAAAGCCACGTAAAGCAAAATAAAATACTCATAATTTCAACAATAGGGGTTGTGGAAGTCATGGTTAGCCGGTGGCGATCGACGACGAGCAGAGGTCGACAGGCAATGGGGATAATGAGCAGCAGAGGCAACGATGGCAGGCAGTTGATGGCCTCACTATACATTGAAATTGTATTTGGAATTCACCCAATACACATAATTTGAATTACAAGATAAATTTAAAATTGAAATTTTATACTACATTCCAAATTCTTCAAACTAAATACCAAAAATTTTAAAACCCTAAATTCCAAACACTCTATTTTACTTTTACAGAAACCAAACAACCCTAAATTAAAAGACTACACCGAGCATAAACAATGAGTTAAGCTACTCATCTTTCTTTAAACTTGCAAGCTTGCTTTCCATAAGATAGATTATATTATATTTATTTTGATCAAATTTTTTTTATATTTATATTAGGATTTATCTAAATCCAATCACACATAAGTAATTACACCTCATTCCATAAGAGAACTCGAATAAAGATTAATGCCTAGGCTCAAATTTTAAGGTTCAAGCTGATCGATGGAGTATAGTTATGTGAGATGTGGGTGAGTTGGAACGAAAGTATATCAAATTTAAAACTCATGGTTCTATCATCTCGAGCATGTCATTGGCTCCGATCTACTAATGTTAACATAAGTTGCAAGGTCAAGGGAATATGATGCACGCAATGCAAACATATATATATTTTTTGGTCAATTTTGATTTTAATTAATTGATGGGTATGTTAGTGTATAAGCTAGCTATAATTTGGGGGGAGTGGGGTTTACAATAATTATAGGTTTTAATTTAATTAGAATGTAGCTTATGCACATTGAAAGGCTTAAGTCTAACTATAACATGACTTACAACTATTGGAAGGTCCAAGTTTAATAGAAATGAGCTTACATTCATAGAAAACTAGAGTTTTGATTGAAAAATTAGGGCTTATTTCTCTACTTAAGAATGCCTAGAAGGTCGAGCTTACAACCTTAACTTTTAACATGCTTAAATGGAGAATTACAAGTCAAATATTAGGATTACCCCAAAATTGAACTTGCAAAACTGTCATATAAGAACGGTGTTCAATAGAGATGGTAAGAACAAGCTCAAGTCAATGCTTGTTTGGCCAATCAAATGATTCAATATTGATTGTACTTTAGTTATAAGCTTAGAAGATATTTTAATAATTTTATTTTTGCGAGGTATTTTGGCAATTTATTAAACTATTCAAACTTTAGGCCCGGTTAAGATTATTTAATATTCAAAACTTTAGTTGCATGCATTTAATGCATCGACGTACTTCATTGATTTGTTGAAACCTAGATATTGATATTTTGGCATCATTTATAAACATAATGTATGGAGATGATGCATTTTTGTCTCTGAACACTTACGAAATTATTCAAAGCCACAACATGTCTTATAATGTGAATTAAAATACTGTGGTATTGTATGAAATTTGTTCTACTTCATATTTTTCAACATATAATCAATTTATTATACTTAAATGTATGGATATCCTATAAAATTAATAAACTATTTACTTTTATAGTTTTTATATTTATCTTTTATTTGACAATTTGGGGTCAAACCAACTTCTCAAAGCAAACCAAATATATCAAATACTAGCCATAATTAAATAGAAGTAATGTATATTTCTCAACCAAAATATTTGTAGAAATTTGTGTTTATATCTATGAGTTATGTTACAATTAGAATTTTCTTATGAAGGGTTTAGCTTTAATAATAATAGAGGTGATTAGTTGGTGACAAGTCAATGTATTATAATGTCTCTTAAATAGTGTCTTTATGGATTATAATTATTAATTGTTTACATTTTAGAAAATAACCTTGTAACATTGGAAATGAATATGTTAGATCCTTGATTATTACACGCACCTTGCAGTGTAGCAAATGTCAAATTTTTAGCTATCTTCTTTCCTCATCAATGATTTCAACACCGATGACAACGTCCTACCTACTTCCAGTTGGAGGCCAAGCGTATATCAATGATGATGAAGCCATATAATGGTGATACGTACTGCTAACTAACAACCATGAAGCTACCATTAAATTTTTTGTCAAGCATAGCTACCAGTAGTAAGAATTCATTTTCCTAAACCCGAAACAAAGAATAAGGGAGGGGGAGTAAAACTTTAGTCAAATCAAAGTTTCAAAAGAAGCAACAACATTCATATTATAGCTTACATGCATTCCATTGCACTTTTCAAAAATTTATCATTTGTTCTTTTGTTTGTATTTCTTTTGATTATCCTACAAGTGTTTAAGAAGAAGATGACAAAATTCAACAAAGGTGTTGAATGCATTGACAATAATTGAACCACAAATAAATAAATATCTCCTTAGACTTGAATCAAAAGATCAGAAGAGGTAAGAAAAACACTAGTACAAAATTCAATTTGTATTGTTGAACTCTTGCTAAATTAGAGGCATAAATGGCTTCAATTTTTTAATCCTACATTTGTGTGTCATCAGTGTCAAAGATTTGTTGCAAAATTCTGCAAAAGCAGATTTTGAGTTCTCAGGCTCAAGCATTAACTAGCAATTAGTGATGTACAATGAGATATATGAGCTCCAAAGCATGCATGCATCACATGAAAACATTGGATGTAAAGAGTTGTGATTTCTAAGATAGCAGAGAAGGGATGTTAGCAAGGGAGAGCAAGGCATAGATGGTGTGCATGGGATTTGATGCTAACAGGTGCAAGCTGAAGCTTGGTTGAGCTTTAAACAAGTGATTTGGGAAATGGGGCATCAATGTGGGAGAGGGTGCGGTGAGTTCAAGAGAGTAGGGTTGCACAACTATGGGAGAAGGGCATTAGGTGGATCTTAATGTGTGTATTAGCAAGGGTTAATATGGGCATAAGAGCTATAAGTCTAAAACCCACAAGTTGAAGAGACGAAGACGATGCCTACGATGTTGTAGCCACATAAGACACTTTTGTGTGGAGTTTGGGTAGAAGAGATAATGTCCTGTAGAGATATCAAAGAACAAAATTGTATTTATTGCATGAAGGAAAGCCACACAAAGGGAAGGTTGAGGGGTGATAGAGAGGTTTGAATGGGAATTGTCCCAGAGACAATGGCATGAGAGTTCAAAGAATAGACCAATCGAGAGGGCATATGGGCCATTTGTGTGCATGAGACCAAGGAAAATAGGACGTCTATGCAAGTGGATATCATGGGTGAGGAGATGAGGGAGTGTACAGCTACAATGGTCGGGATGTTTAGGTATTGTAATCTTATGAGGAAATAAATGGTATTGAGTAGGATCTGGATTGAATCCAACCCAATAAATCTATCACTCACTTTTTTATTGATTTAAACAATACCAAACACAAACCAATGATTTAGGGTCTTTAACTCTATCTATTAATCCATGGCAAATTAAATAAGCTTATATTAATTTTATAGAATTTGAATTTGAATTCACCTATATAGCCTAATGGATAATACAATTTAACTCATTTTTGTTCTAAACCTTTGATCTCATTATCCTAAAATGATTGGTTAAAAAATACGATTTATGAGGAGCTAAGGTTTATTAAACCTCTTTTTATCAGGTGAGCAAACTACTAACGAGTTTGTGCAAATCTGTCTGCCTTTTATTTCTTCAATTTGTATTGTGGCAACACGCTAGCATATTCATATTAATATGCTTGTGGACACGTATGTATCTAACGAAGTTCATTGTTCACACAAATATGGACTTATAAGAACACATGGATGAGTTCACAAGTGAAGCTAGAACAATAAAAGAGATAAGAGGAGGGGAATAGGTAATAATATTTCAAATATTTACTCTCAATTAAAAATTATCAATGGAAATATTTTACACAATTATTTTCAATGTAAAGAACTAAAGTAAAGGATTTTTAAATGCATGAAATAGTTCCAATTAGAGGCCTATGTCTAATTTATCCTAGCAATATTACAAATATACATACATATTTAGTCTAAATGCCAAGCAAAACAAACAATAAAAAATTAAATTCCATGCTGAATGTAATAAAATTTGCAATGTATAAGATAGAAAATAATAGGAACAAGGATAAATGTAGTCTTCCATGATGAAGAATAAATACAAAAATTAGCCCCAAAACTCAAAGATAAACAATCAATACTGAAAGAAGATTTAAATTAAGAGTATAAAATCATGATAATTTAATTCCATCAACCTAGTAATTCACATGTGCTAAGTGAGATCAAAGTGCTTAGTTCACTCAATGCCCAAAACCTTAAACGATTGAAACCACTTAAATTGTTTACTCAAGTAAGACTTTACAAAATAGTTATTTAACTTGATGCCAATTTAAATCTTACAAACCACTTCTGGAAAGTATGAAATTATAATCATCAAAGTATGTTTTATTAAATAAAATAACAAATTTTCAGTTTCATTGGATTTAAAGTCACCAAATATTACTAAATTATGTTAAACAAATGATTTATTCTTTATTACTTTAGAGCTTGAAGTGTTTGCACCTGTGATTGATCTAATTTTTTCTCTAATGTGCATCATTATTTTTACAATTTCCATTGTGCTTTTCACATCACTCATATCCAAATGTAATTATTAAAAGCAAACTCACCTTTTGCATTAGCATTAGCACCAATCTCTACAATCATATTAAGGAGCGGCCTTGCTCCACTATAATACCAAAGTGATATTACTCACCTACAAGGTGTACGAGACACTATGGTAACACCATGTTCCACCTACCTACTTGGCAAGTGATAAACTCACCTTTAACAACAATGATATAACCTAAATTGCAATTAATGTCTGATAAGAAACAAAGAAATCCAAATTCTCAAAGGTTAAAGAAATGTTTGTCTTTTTAAGTGAATTATCTAAGTTTTTCTCAAGAGCTAAATATATATGCATATAACTTAATAATAAATCAATGATGACAAGTAAACAATGGCAATGATAAATGTTCTTCAAAGCACAATAATCTCTAATAATAAAACTTACCTCTTTTTGACGATCATGGCAAATACGACACCTGAGGATCCCCTTGTATTCTCTTATCTCTTGGCGAAGCTTCTCCAATAAGATTGAGCCATCAGTTTGGTTCCTAAGTGTTGTAGCTTTCATTGTCATTGTTTCTAGTCCCTCATCTATTCTCTTCTTGTTGAACCTAATAGATTCAAAAAAAGCATTCAATAAGAATAGGCATATACTTCAATAATAAAATGCTTGTATCTTGAACTTACCTCTCTCTCTCTAGTTCAATTAGAAGCTCTGTGACCTCCAATCTGTTTTCCATGGCTTGTACTTGTATTTCATTCATAGACTGCCTCAACAACTGAGATTCTCTCTGCACATCTGCTAGTTTCCTTTGTGCATTACCCAAGTCAACAGAACTTTGCCACCCATCTTCAACCAATTTTGCAACCTGATCTGACCTAATTCTTAACTGCAAAACAATGCAAGTAAGATGAAGTATCTTCAAAGTATTCATTTTTGTGCTTATTCAAGAATTTACCTGCTCATCAAATCGCAGCTTTTAGGACATAAAGATCCATCAATGAATTGGCTTCCTGAAGCTTTTATCCATCGATTTCATTTCACTACATAATGCCATCATGCATTTGTCTTGATTTCACACCCTCCATTACAAGCTAAACAAGAAAAGCAAGGAATTCATGTGAACAAAGAAATATTATCAATCACTGGCTAACAAGTTGAACATAATATAAAGTAAAAAAAAAAAAAAAGATCAAATGGACTAGAAGTCTGAGCAGTAGACATAGGCCTCACTCAAAGACACACAAGGCAATCATGTAACATAACCAACCACATTAATCTTTAAGGGCAAAAAAAACAATACAGGCCTAGGTACACACAAAATAATTCACTAAAGTTATAGGCCTTATACTATACTTTTCTCTTTGTACATGACATAAATAAATTCTTCCCGAGGTAATAAACGTAACCTATAAAGCACAATGTCTTAGCTGGTGTAAAACTGGTCATTATTCACGATATCTTTTAGCTATATTCTCTCACACGAGACCAAAGTAATTAAGAAAAGCCACATAGAAGTTAAAACTTTACTTTCTCTAGTAATTGCATATTATATAATTTCATTAACTTACCCAGGTAAATGGTTCCCAAACAATGACTCTGTACAGTTTGCAAGAACTATTGTACCTTGATTATTATAACATTAGGATGCCAGTTAGCTGTCGATAAGCTGAAATAGCATATATCATCTTGCATAATAAGCTACCACACACCTAACATGATAAAACAAGAATTTGTCTTTTGCTTCTTTATTTTAAGAAGCATTTTCTATTACTGGCCATCTAAACTTCAATGCCATTGTCTCTATAGTCCACAATAAGAAGCCGCTACATAGGGGTAGTAAATGGAGCTCTATGGATAGATATTATCTTATTCATGAATCAAGGTTTTGAACTCACACAACTTGGACCAAAGTTAGAGGTGTGAGCCAAACCAACTCGTGAGTTGACTTGAGCTTGACTCAATAAATGACTCATAAACCAAGCTCGATAGGCTAACAAGCCAAGCTTGAGTCAACCCTAATTTTGATTCATTAGCTAATGTTACTATAAAATATGCTTAAAATATATTAAGATTTAACAATTTAAGTATAAAGTAATCAGAAATATTTAAAGTTATATCTAAATTTCTTATTATTTTTCTTCAAATTTCATATTCTTTTTATCATTTTATTATAACAATTACTTGAATCAAAATCATTTTATCGCTTTCATATTAAATGAGTTGAATTGAACTCATAGAATAGAACTTGATTTTGAACTCGATTAATTAATCAAGCTCAAAATCAAACTAAGAGTGACTTGAGCTCAATTTTACTCATTTACACCCCTACCATAGACAAAAAAAAATTTATATCACTCAATCTACTAAACTATAACTTTTAAATAAATAAAGTACAAATGTTCAACATGAGAAAAAAAAGTTTTATGATAATTAACACAAATCCATGACATGAATCAAAATTTGACTACTTTTCACTCTAATTAAAACTACACACGTGACTCTAAGTGTCAAAAATAATTCAATGTGTGGGTAAACAGATTCACGCAGGAGCCTCTAAGCATTTCAATTGGTAAGTTACCCAGATGGATTCTCAACATTCATCGTCTAAGGTAATGTTGAGATTCATAGATCTTCTATTAATATACTCCAGGAATGTCAAACCTTGATTACTAGAGTACAATTTCTTTAATTCAGAACTCTATATGCTCTAGCGAATTGGACTTAGATGAAGTTCACCATGGTCATCCAAGTTCTATCAGACAATTAATTAACTACTTTGATTCCTACCCTCCAGAGTAAACCCAGTCCTCAAAAACGTTCCCACCTCATGCAACTGTTTGTTTCTTAATTTTTCTCTACATATATTGTTGAGATCTCATCAATAATTATGGATTGTTTTAGAAAGGCCCATAATTTTCATTCATCAAAAAACTTTATCCTCAAATCCAACATTACAAAGCAAGCAGTCCTTGTGCACTAATTGTGTGCTGCACACACAAGAAATGAAGGCAATACAACTAAAAATTGCTTCAGATAAAAGTATGCAATATATTGCAATTTTAACATTGATATGGCATCATTGTATGTACTATCACCAAGAAGGTCGTCCCAGTTGTGCAGAATCACCGATGGCTCGCATTAGACAGGAGGTGGATATTTTCTTATTAATTTTCACACGTTTGTGAACATCCAATGCAGATAGTGACAGCACAAAGACATATTGGAATGCTTTTGGGTTCAAATGTGCTTCAAACTACAACGAAAACAGTTATCTAGGCCTATGCTTGCAGTATGCCAACTCATATTTTATGCCAGAAAATTGGGCATCAGAGACGGATTAATGTAATCAACAAAACATTAAGTATCTTTAAGGTTCAAGACCAATAACAATACAATTTAGAAATAAGAAAAACCTAACCATATCCCCCTGGACCATGCATGTTCAAAGCTATCATAACAAGCCTTGTTTGCAGGCATTTGATATGGCTATAGATTAAATATTTGCTCCATGTCAAATTCACAGTAATGTGAATGTGCATATACATATACCTAAAAGCAAATTAAAGTTGTTCGCATAACTCACATCTACACCTTTATTTCAAATATATTACATAAATAATTTAATAGCCATTAACACTAATTTTATTTTCTTTCTTATACTCTATTTTCAATGTTTATTTTTTAATTCTTTCAAAAAAACTAATTAATTTCTCAACTTCAAACTAACAATCTAAAAAATCATATGGCTACTTCTTGTTCAGTTAAGTATAAGATATTTAACAAGTTTAAAAATATTTCTTAAAATATGATAAATTAAAATAAATTTATTATTATATTGAATTCATTTCATCTTTATTGAATTCAAGTAATTACTATACAACATTTAATTTTTTAAGATATAGAATTATAATGTTATATCTAATATGTTTGTCTTAAATATCAATAATAGAGGTGTCATGCACCCTCATATCTTATTGTATCATAATCTCTATATTAATGCATCACATCTTTCTAACAAACACTCGCAAGGAATCATGTGGATGTGCTTTTGTTGGTGCATATGATTCCCAAGGACTCAAGTGGATGAGACTCTAGACCCAAAAAAAATCAATTACAAGTGGAGATGAGAACTAGATATACATGTTCAATTTTAATAATGGTAAATGATCATCAAAACTATGAATGGTATATATTCAAGAGAACTAATGACAACCTCTCCATGGAGTAACATTGCATTTCTCTGAGGAGGAACTTACAGTATATGGTGAATAATATGAGGGTCCAACTACAAAGTATCATCTAGAGGTTGCAACAACAGGAGTAATTGAAGGCACTATACTCTTATTTAAAACACATGTTAATAAAGTTCTTCTAGCAAGCAAAAGCTTATGCAACAAATCATATAAAGAGCTTGCAGAATCCTACAATGCCGCATCATTTTCACGTAAAGAGTAATTGTGTGGTATTAGTGTCTATGTACAACAACAACAAGCCTTTATCCCACTATGTAGAGTCAACTACAAGAATCCTTCTTTGCCATTGTGTCCTATTAAGTATCAATTTTTCATTTAATTCTAATAAACTAAAATCATTTTTTATACATTCTAACCAAGTCTTTTTAGGTCTACCTCTAACTTTCTTAACATAAGGCAAATCTAAAACAGCTACACTCCTAACTGAGTCATCGGACGGCCGACGCTTTATGTGACCAAATCATCTAAGGCGACTCTCTCTAATATTATCCGTCGCTGGAGCTACTCCAACCTTTTCATGTATATATTCATTTCGCATTTTATCACTAAGAGTAAAACCACTCATCCACCTAAGCATCCTCATCTCTACAACACTTACGTAATTTTATGTCTTTCTTTTACAAGCCAACATTCTACGTTATAAATCATAGCAGATCTTACTACCATCTTATAAAATTTTCCATTAAGTCTAAGCGGTAATTTTCTACCACACGACAAGCCAAATACATATTCCTCCACTTCAACCATCCAATTTGAATTCTACTAATAACATCCACATCTATTTCACTATGATTTTGAACAATAGACCCAATATATCTAAAATGTTCACTCTTTTTAATGACTTGATCGCCTAAAATCACAACCCCACTACTATATCTCCTATAACTAAAATTACACTCCATACATTGAGTTCTAGATCTACTTAAACGAAAATCTTTAGACTCTAAGGTTGAACTCCATAATTCAAGTTTCTCTTGAACTCCCTCCCTAGTCTTATCCACAAGAAGAATATCATTAGCAAAAAGTATACACCAAGGATAAAAATGATGGAATGCGAAAGTGAATACTTGTTTGTGTGGAGAAGCAAGGAGAAGAAGATACTGCAATTAAAAATTATCCATAAGCTAATTCTTCATTTATAAGCTATAAAAAGAGAAATCATGTCGTCATTGCCTAATATTACATATCTTCGACTTATTAGCTCAAGAAGTGAAATTCTATGCAATAAAATATCTTAGAAAAGTAAATAATCAAAGTCCATCTTTAGTGATAGTAGTGCATTTCCAAGAGTTTAGTTTCAATGTAATTTCCTCTGTCTTACTATTTATAAGAATTTTATAGACTTACGGAAAAAAGTTATGATCAAATGTTGATTCTCCGATAGTCAAAAATCCTATAAGAAAATTTGGATATTCTTCACTAAGCCAAACAACAAGCACGTAATTGTCCAGTGAACCAAAGGTTAAGATAGTCATTATTGGCTACAACAAGTTTGTACATACAGTAAGAACGCAAAACCTAGCAATTCTTTACTAGCACTAATTTAGGCCACAAATGCTAAGAAAATTATGTCAAAACTAGCGAGTCGCAAGGCACATTAAATGAAATTGTAGATAGCATATTTGTCTATAATATAGAATTCATACAAGTGCTTAAAAATTGGCAGCTCATTCAACAATCTCCATCTCGTGGAAGATCGTTCAAACTGTTCTAAAGCTTAAAAATAGGCAAATATCCAAGATAACAACAGCGAATGAAGCGTCCAGGAATCACCTTAATGTTGTATTCATCTCTTTCCATGATTTGATGCAAGAGGTGCTGATTCTGGGTTTGCATATCCTCATATGCCTGTCCAATACTCTGCATGTAATGGAGAGTAGATATAAGTTAAGGCATGCCTGGAAGAATGGTTAAGTTGCCTCCATTACGACTCAGAAGTCAGAGACATCAGTGAAGGTCTCTAAAATGGAAGAGGATGTTACTAAATAGAACCCCCTCTCCAAAGACCCATCATTAGCAGGAGCCACCTTTTAAATTAGTGCCGCACAAATAAATTGATCAGGTATCATAAAAGGGAAAGTAACCTCGATCTCAGAGAGATAGGCTTCACCCTCCTCATGCTTTGAATTCAACATTTCGGACGACATTGATACATCCCTGTTCATATGTGCAAATAATAATAATAATAAAGTCAACCAACAAATTACCTAGTTCAGAATTATGAGAGCTTCCTAAAACAAGAGCTGAAACAAAGATAACATCATTTTTTCAAAAATATAGCAACAGAACTATACCTTGTAGAAAATTCCAATTTCTGTCTTAGATCAGCAATCTCAGCCTCAGCAGTGGCAAGTCTTTGTTGAGATATTGCTTCAGCTTCAATAGCAGTTTTTACACGAGCTTCCAAGCAACGTTCGTCAAGGGAAGATTTAAGGCTTTGAACATGAGCCCATGCCTTGTATTCCATGCCACGAGACTCCAAAATATCCCTAAATAAGAACAAACATGTTCAATTGGTTGACTAGTACTATGCCATATGTTATATCTATGCACTACTAAGTCATAATAAAAACTTTAAACAAAGAGACATGGTCCTCCAGCTAAAAAAGAGATCCTGTAATCTATGATGGTTGTAATGGAATGAATCCTTCAGGGCAGTTTGGTATCCTATTTTAGGAAAGAATGAGCTAAAAAATTCTAGCAAACAGATTTTGAGAATTTTAAATCCTATTGTTTTAATAAATCAATGAGATTTTGTTAAATCCCACAAAAACAAATCATTTAAGGGATTTAAGGACTTTGTGCTCTCACAAATCTAAAATCTTGAAACAAACAACCATTAAGATTTAGCAAAATTTAACAATTGTCAAATTATTAAATTTTTCAGATTTTTATCCTCTCAAGATTTACTAAATGTGGATTTACATAACTTAATAAATCCTGATCAAGTCAAATCCTACTTGTTGTCAAACAGCCCTTACGAATAAACACTTCCTTTAAAAGAAGCAAAATAAAGATCTATAAATAATACATAAATCATTAATAATTTTATTAAGAAGAAAGCCCAATAGAACAACTGCAAAATGGCTTCAATTAAAAAAATTTAAAATCTTTTTAATCTCAAAGCCAAAAATTAATGTAAGGGAGATTTAAAGACATGTTTTATGCATAGAATCAGAAATTTGCAAAGCAAGAGATAAAGGAAAGAGAGATTAAGGGCATGTTCTGTGCAGGAGATTAGAAATTTGCAAGGCAAGAGATAAGAGCAAATTACATGCAAGTTCCTTAACTTTGGACCAGTAAAATTACGTTCAAAATTTCAAGCGCACTAATTTAAATAAAAAAATCACGTCAATTTTCAAAATTGGACATATGTAGCCTATATCAATATATTTTGAAAACGTGAAAGACTTAAGAGTAAAAAATCTGCACTAATACAGTGAATTATAGCATATCCGAATTTTGAGAAATCTAGATTTAATTTACCCAATAAATGGCCATGAAACTGCTATAACATTAAAAAAATATGACTTAATGTTGATAATAAGTTAGAATAAGTTGCAAAATAAAAAATTTGCATCAGATATCATACATTCCTCAGCCCTCACCACTAAGATCTAGCTCAGATGATATGCACCAAAGTTTTAATTGTAGTCACAAATTCAAGTCTTGCCAGTGTCAAGTTTTAAGCTGAATATTCTTTGGCTCCTATGTGAAAATTTGTCTATATCTGATCTTGTGCCCTATTTATTTGTTATTGGCATTGTGCTCTACTCAATAAATTTAAATATTTGAGATAGATTTCTATCCTATAAGAAATTCTTCATAGCCCTTCTAGTTAATACTATCCATCTGCTTTCTTTTGCAAAACAAAAAAAAAACGAAATAAGAAAGTAACATAACAAGATTTTATCACGTTCAAGCTAACAGCTCAGGAAATTTTGCATTAGACAGAAAACAGTGGTGCAGAACAAGAACTAAAACTAGGTATTAGCATAACAAATTCATGTAACAAATCATGAAAGCAAATGAGGGAAAGGAAAGTTTCTTGTTTAAGTAATGCCAAAATCAATGGTGTTTTCTCTGGTAAAAAGGAATATTGGACATACAACAATTTCTTCTGCAATTCTGAAAATCCAATGCATCTGAAACAAAAGAACTTACAGCTTCTAAAGAATAAATAAATAAATGCCTAAAAATACAAACTAGAGATCTAGAAGAGAAATAGATTTTTACCTAGAATCAGTTGATTCACGACGGTACATCTCCAGGATAAGTTTCAACTCTTGTTCACTATCCCTTAAATCTCCAACCTGCACTATTCTTTTGATTAAATTAATATATCCTTAAATTAAACTAAATATACTCTTAAATTAAATATATCCCTAATTAAATATACATAACACAATAAAATGAAATTAGGGTCTTCTTGGAAATAATTTGACCAATTACGAAAACGTAAATTTAGAAACATGGAAAGTAAAATCATGGAAGATATCCACAGGTGTACACAATACAACTAAAAAACTTTGAGCTGTTCTTGTTCAACCCCAGGTAAGTATGCCAAGGATGAATCTCGAACAAAGACAATTTATCAATATCAGTATAACCCAAGTAAAACCATTCACTGAAACACCCAAATCAGAAAAGGCTGATCATTGCATCAAATTCTTGAATTTAAAGATATATTTTAAAGAAAGAAAACTTTAGACTTTCAGATGTAAAGGCACAAAGCCAAGGGGTCAAGCTAAGGAATAACTCAATAACATATAGGGGCTATTTGGTTGGAAGAATTTGGAGTGCAAAGTAAAGTAAATGCAGGAATTTTAACATTTTTGGTCTTTGGCTTGAAGTAAAGTAAATTTTCAAGATAATCTAATGTATTCCAAATACATTATATAGGTCATTTTTCGTGCCCGATTTGGGTGAATTCCAAATACACCGGCCAATATAAAGTGTTATGGCCGTCATTGCCGCCGCCGCCACACACCGCCCGCCGTCGACCGCCGTCGCCATCACAATCATCGTCGGGCGTCAAAAACCTTCAAAATACTTTACATTACATTTTTTTAACCAAACGAGAGTCACGAAGAAACTCTCAATCAAACAATGAAAGTAATCCTTTATATCTTGTATTATTTTACATCTGATTTCTTTTCACCAACCAAACATTATAGATAACAAAACTTTCTTTCTTCATTTCACTTGTGACAATATTGCTTCCCAACAGATATTCCTACCATTTTGCAAATTAAGTTTATTTTATGGTAACTTAATATTAGATCAAGCGGCTCAAAAATGTATTGGCTCATAATTTAATGTGCATGCAAAATACTTCACATTGAATGTCAGATTAAAATAAACAGATTTAAAACAAAATGAAATTAAAAAAAAAGAAAAAAATTAATGATTCATTAATCTACCTCATTTCAAAACATCTTTAAACAACTTAGTAACTGAAGAAAAATAAACCAAGAAAAAAAAATTCTCATAGTAGCACAAACGAAATGGAATCATTCTTGTTTCTTAACATGTTGAAGAAAAAGTGTTCAATAAAACATCAACCATGAATACTTGTTCAAGAGCACGCACAATAGATGAACTAGCTCAGGTTTCTCATGCCTTCTCATAGAAAGGAAAGAGGTAGAACCTATAGGTTAGTGAGTTATCTGCTGAACGACTAAATCAAGAATTTTCCCAGGTCATAATGGCAATGAAGACTTGAAATCCTATCCACCTTCAGTGTCAGATTGATGAATATAGTACTCGCTTCTTTTTCTTTTCTTTTTTTTTTTTTGTTTCAAAGTGAGGTTGCATTAAAACATGGCATGTTGATCCTTAAATCCCTTCCAGAACGTATTAATTTTCAAAAAATAATGCCAATTTAAACGATATAGCAAACCAACAAACTAAGATTAAGCAGGTCAGTCTGGCTTAAATCATAACTTTTACTCAAGCAATAACAACACTTGATGGAAAGAAGTGGATCGCTTTTATCGAGACAATGAGTTTTGCTTGAAAAAAACTCTCCCTTTTTATTTCCTACGGTTAAGAATGAGCGCACAAGAACATCAACAGAGTTGCTTTTACTGTCAAAAACCATATTAAACACTTGATAGTCAGACATTATAGGAAATCATGTTAGTCATGCCATGTAAAGTCACTTTTCTAATTTTTATTTTAGAAAACCTGAACTTTGTTGAACATCTTTAATATATGTTACACTATAAATTATCTTGCTCTGATTACAACAACTTGATTTATGATATTTGAGTTTAGAAGTCCAATAGTTTATCAAACCAATGATTTTATTCCTATTATTAATTTAAAATTTATATTCATACATAATATTCTATAATGCATCAATACTTCTAATAAAAAATATGCAATATTTAACATGTGTTAGACACAACAAGCACCCAACATGTGTCTGACACATATCAAACATGATGAAAATATGTTTGATTTAAATAACATTAAAATAAAATGGACATGCGTGTTCTAAATAAGTGAATGAATGTTTTATAAAAAGCATTTTTAAATATAATTTTTTATATTTCCTTTTTACTTAAGCCCTAATTCTTCCCCCTCTTACCAATCTCATGTCCCTCTATCCAGTGACCTCAACCTATCCCCTTTCGTTCACATCGTATGCTGTCCCGACTAAGATTTCGAATTTTAACCTTTCAAATCTCAACATTGACGCCCACTTCATCTCCCCTTCCTTCCCTCAAGTGCATGATTTCTTCTCTAATCTCTGGATGAAAATGAGGTTTTGTGATCAATTATCTCTATTTAAAGATCATACAGTCAAAGAAGCTCTTTTTCTTTGGTGATTTTCTCCCACTCCTCATCTATTTACTTTGTAAAGTTGATTTTTGCAATATATAGTAATTAGTTGAGCTCTATGGGGTAAACTTGATTTTCTTTATGGTTGCACTCTATGGTTATGTAAACTTGATTTTCTACCCCAAAGCAGCACTAGATGCCTTATCAAGGACATTCAAATCAAATTTTATAGTCTACATTCCCTGTAAAAGCCTGATTTTACAATTTGTTAGAAAATGCCAACAAAAGATTATTTTCTTATCAAGAAAAAACTTCTTAATTATTTGCTATGAACTTCACTCATCCAAGAATGGTTGTGTTTCATCATGAAGATTGTAATTCTTTTTATCGAATCTTAATTACACATTTACACTAGTTATTGTTTGTATCAAACAAAAAAATACATTTTATCTCTCCTCAAATTCATAGAATGCATGCGTTAGGAAGTTATTTATCTCCTAATACTTCAAAAGAATAACTTGACTTTGTTGATTAGCTGATTAGCAATAAATAAAGGATGATGAGCTTCTTATTTGGCTAAGTTGTCCTAATTTAAACTTTTATATAAAGTTTTTGAAAACCGGATCAAACATTGAACCAGTAGAGATTCAAGATTCAATGATTTGGCTAAAATTGAAGAGTTGAATCAAATAATTTAATAAATATTACTTTGAGAACAATGGAAGGGAATCACAAAAAGGAAAAAAAAATCAAAATTACATATGCTACATATACTACTACTTGAGTCAAATCGATAACCACCATCTAGGACCAAAATTATCAATTTTGTTCAACTAACACTGCCGCTAATCAATCCTCCACCAGATGTTAGAGTTATATGGAATTATAAGGACTCCTATTGATTGATGTCTACATCCATAAACAATATTATTATTTAGCTTTCCAACATCCAACCTAATGTATGTGAGCATGTTTTGAAATTGCCACCTCAATGGACACCAACTCATCTGACTCTTCATGGTAGAGCTTTTTTACACTAGGGAGTTGATACAACATCAGCCACTTGATACGTCATCACCTACCTTATTTGGACCATCATTACTTCTTACATAGACTCATCATGCTTGCTTAGGATATATCAAAGTTTAAAATAGTGCAATCGAATATTGAGACATTTTTCGTCTATGAGGCGAGGCAAAAGCCTCAAGGCATTTTGAGGCATAAGCCTTGAAATCAATAAATTGAGTAAAGAAGTGTTACACACATCAAAAAACAAAGTAAGAAGCACCCTAACCTAATAACATATTAAAATATAAAATAATAATATCCTAATATAGTACAAAATAATAAATTGCAGTAAATATCAAATAATATATTAATATCTTGACATCAAATCATAAAATAAGAAGTGTTATATTAACATCAAATTAGCATAAGATTTCAAAGTAAAAACTAATGACATAACAATTTAAAACAAGTTTAAAATAATAAAAATTTCTCCTCTGCTCCAATTATCCAATATCAAAGTAAGAACATCACAAATAATGATGGTGGTGGTAATGACCAGTACTATGCATGAGAAGCAGAGAGCGCAAGAGAAGGGATGCTTAGGTAATGTCTATCTTGAGATCATTTGTGTGTGTGTGTTAAGAAATGAGTTATTTTGATAATTAAAACTTAAACTTAATTTTTTTTAAAACCTAGATTTAAAAGCGTACGTCTCACAAAAACTGAGGCAACTCATGCCTTAAAGTGTGTTACATCATGTAAGATGTAAAACTCGAATAACACCAATGGGCGTAAGCTTCATTGCAATTTATTCAAAAAAATGAAAAAGTGAATTTTAAGGATAGTTTGTTATTGCGCAATTTTAAACAAGGGGATTTATAATGTGATAAAAGCAAATTTGTTAAAAGGTTTTTTTCATAAAATACAATCTCTTATAAAAGATACAATATAATTTCTGTTTATTTTGATATCTTTGCTTTTTTAAATTTTCTTAAATGTAAAATCCTCTTGATAAATTGATGTTGTTTGTGATAGAATTTCAAAGATTTGAATACATGAATAGGACAAGCAATAGGGTCTCCAACTGATGCAAGAAAAAGAGACATTTGTATGCTTTTATGCAATCATGACTTGTCACCATATTGTCCTCCTATCATGGAAAAATATTTGCATGGTTGCTTTATATAAAAAGGTAAAAATATCATTCAAGTTAGACTTTTAGCCCACAAGTCAACCATAACGCCTCACCTAGAGGTTTATTTGCAAGCAAGCCAACACATGAAACCATTTGCATAGAAATGTATGGGGATCCAGTCATGGAATATGAAAACTCACTTGAAGAAACTAAAGAGCATTTAAAGAGTCAGTGTAAATGTTGAAGAGTCAAAGCAATGAACCAATTTTTTGGTTTTGAACATGTGACAAGTCCTCCCTCACCAATTTCATGTAATTAAATATGTCTTCTTAAACTCAATCATGATAAATGTATTAAAAATCCTATATATAAGTATATGTATATATATGTGTATACATAAAGAAAAAGCAATGAACCAATTTTTTGTTCTTGAACATGTGATAAGTCTCTCCGATCTATATATCTACACACACACACACACATCAATCTAATCCTATGAATGAAAAAAATGAATTAAGCTGTTATTGGAATATTTGACTTGTCTAGTCTAAACTTAATGGTCATCTCCTTAGAAATAATTTGGTGATCCATCATTAAAAAGCAATTATCACAACTGTGATCAAGCTTCCGCACTTACATATTAGTATTGGAATACCATTCTCCACCCTCCATCACCCTTCTCCACTTTATATGGTTGGTCGCCCTCTTTGTTCCTCCTCTCTCTCTCTCTCTCTCTACCCCCCCCCCCCTTTTGTCATTCCGCCCTTCTCTCACATGGCTGATTTCATCTTTTCCTTCCCAGCTTTGAAGTACTTCTAATGCAAGTTTTCTTGCTCTTTATCAATCAAACAAACTAAAGATAAGTCATCATTATATTTAAAGCCATTACAGAAGAAGAATACTCTTGCTTCTATTTTTCCATAACCCCCGCCACAAAAAAATTAAATAAATAAAGCATACAACCATCTGATTCACATGATGCAATCCGCTGAATACAAAAACAATGATATGATACGCTCATTATTCATGCTCCACATCTAACACCAAAAAATACCCTCCTAATTACCTGGAACACATGGTGTTTTTTTATCATTATTATTAAAAATATGGGTTAAAATATTATAAATAAGAAAACAATAATAGAAAAAATAACATCAAAAGCTGAAAAAAATAAAAAATAGAACATTCTAGAGCCAGTGGATAAAGGCTCATGATAATGATAGACTTTTCCCTTCTGCATTGTTGACCCAAAAAGAGGCTAGGTTGGTACCTTCAAACCAAAGGACCTTCTCTTTTTTGGAGGGTCAGGAAAACATCTAGCATTCATTTTTACTGAAATGGTACTAATAGAAGAGAAGAAAAACATATCAAAGCTTCCGAAATATTTCTTGATAAATTAATTTCTCCAAATGAAAATACCAAAAAAAAATTAGAGGCTCCTCCAAATATTAGAAATAATGCAGCAGCTGAAGAGCAGATGTAAATCATCTTCAATGTTTTTATTGCTCGTCACAGGTGGTCAATTGGATAATACCTTTGTTAGGCATAAAAATCTTGATAGGAATCTCCTCAAATAGATCAACCAACCAAGCACCAAAGTTATAAAAATAAAACAAAAGATATTTTTATCCAAGATGCAGTGGAATTTTGAACACTAAGCGCAAAGTTGTTTAGTTAGGATATTTCTTGTATGTAAAGTCAACAATAAATCTGTCATGGAAAAAATATAGTTTAAAGTTTAAAGTTGCTAGTGTGTGGGAAGGTGGAATTTGAAAAAACTTGTGTATAACTTTTATCAACTTGTGCATACTTTCATCAATCAGAATTAGTCCCATGTTTTCTTTGCTTAAAGTTGCTATTACGAGCTATTACCTACCAAATCATCTAGATGTTCCTATTCAGTTTTAGAATATAAGACAACTGAATTTTATTAATGAATAGACTTTCAAAATATGAAAACAAAATAAATTATTTATTTTGAATTCACGAATTGGAGAAACAAATCCAAGAATCCTATTGAAGGATATTCAAAGAAAAATATTCTAGAAAAAATAATGGATTTAGGAGAACATTTCTGGTTGAATGAAATGATAAAGAAGTATTTAGAGACACGTATGCAAAAGCTTTATGTAGAATGCAAAGGAAACAATATAATTGGTCCAAAGACAATATGAATCTCATTTCCATAACATATTGCATTTCTCTCTAAGTTTAATATATTTCACTATTTTAAGTTGTTGTTTTTTGGGGGCAATGAAGAACTTTTCATTTTAAGTATTGGTTTCAAGGATTTCTCTATAATATAAGTGGTACAATAAAGTTTTTCAATTCTTTTAATTATGGATTGAATTTCACTTGACCCGTCATTATGAACTAATGAATGGTTCAAAAATATTACTTAGTTGAATAAGCTCAAATTACTAATATTATCATGCTAAATATTAATTAGTCTCTAATCACTTAAACTCATCAATTATATACTAAAATAATTTTAAATTAGCCAAATTAAAGTAAAATTAATTACAATTAATACCTTTTTTCTATGCACTATTTTATATAAATTAAATCTTATTAAGGTGCTATTTAGTTGCTAGAAAAAGGAATGAATTGCATTCCAAATACAAGGATTTTCAGAATTTTGGTATTTGGTTGTAAGTATTTGAAAAGCAATGTAAAATTCTAATGCACTCCAAATCCACTCTTTAGCTCAAATCCATTGGAATTAGAATTCGCCCAATTTGAGTAATTTCTAAATATACTATTTAATGTAAAGTGAGCTGCCCACCACCATTGTTGTAACAGCCTGTTGCCGTCGCCAACCACCACTCACCTTCACCGTCAGTCGTCTACCGCCTCAGTCACCACCGGCCACCACCGGTCATCCATCATCAACCATCCACCGCGTCATATTCGTCGTCATCACCATCCATGGCCATTGACCATTGTGATCGCTATTGTGCAAACTACTTTTTAAATTTACATTACTTTTACTTGACTTAGACCAAGCACATTTATTTTACATACATCCAAACAACTACAAAGTATTTTAAATAAACTAAATTGTAAATACATTAAATTTATTTTACACTGCATTTCCTTTTTAACAAAACAAAAGGCCTCAAGCATGAACCCGAATGCCACACCCTAATAATCAAGTATTAGCCAACTTTTAAGTTAATTGGTATAAAATATTTTATAATACCCCAAATGAATCCCATATTAATCTCATTAAGCACTCATTGCATATCCAAAATCTAATTAAACTTTGATCAACACTATAATCATCATTTAACAAGACACATTATTATTTTAAATACAAGTATACAACTAACTAGCTAATCAAAATATATTATTATTATTCATGTTAAAAATAATTAGACAAATTAAAATTTATGATTCAATGAGTAGTCTCATAGTAGTCATTATTCGTAATTTTTTTTATGATTAATTTTCTGACAATCTCAAAGAGAGGCAAATATGAAAACCTACTTTGCTACCAACAAATTTCTGCTGCCAACAAAGTCAAACTTTGGGAAAAACAAATCTGCTTCCCGACCAAAATGCAAGGCCACCTTCATTGTGACATGCTTTCCACAAAGTAGGATAAATACCCAACAAAATAGGCCGTAATCTTTGTGATAAGATAAATGGCACAAAGAAGGAGCTGCTTATCATGCAAGCAGTTATAGCATTTAATTCCTAAAAATGTTCTAGAAGCAACGCAAACTAAGAAGTTTTGTCGGATGTACTTGGAGAAAATAGTTCCATCAGTGCCTATTGAAGTAATAAAATTGAAGATCATTGATTTATTATTTTAAGGTGAAGGGTCAATGCCAGTACTTGGTAGCTCATAAAAATATAAAACGTACACAAGCCCCAGAGATAATGTTAAAAGCAAAGCCTGAAATAGCCTAGTTGATTCCTAGCGTGTTGTCACGATTAGCATCATTGCTTTGCAACGTAATGAGATGTACAAAGAGGGTGATTAAATAGCAGCTTTCAACAAAGCAATCTTAACTAAACATGAGTTTATTAAAGTTTATTAAGAAATGGAGGGATCTAAAACATGAGTTACTCAAACTAAAGGACAGAGATGGGGTAAGTCAAAAATAATAATAATACTAATAAATGCACAAGGTGCAAGTTATAAAATAGAAATAGTCAAATCTCAGAACAGGATCATGATGCCAAAAAGGTACTTAATTAGAAATATCAAGGGGCTTCCATATTTATGATTGCTGCTATTTGTCATTAAGAAAGCTACACATGTAATTAAGGAGCGAATGGGAGTTATTAAGCTCCTCAACATGCAACAGTGATGCAGATTCTTAGAGTTTAATAGTGGCAGAAAAAAAAACAAGACAATTTTGAATGGGTCCACCAAAAAATAATCATATATACCAGTAGCTCCAATTGGGTGTTTGCCTGTTTGGACTGGCATCACAATCAAAGCCTCTGGTGGAAAAGTATGTAACAACAAGAATGATCTGGACCAGAGTATTAATGAACGCCTCCAAGATTTTCTTTTTAGAAAAGTAATTCCTTTACCAAGAAGAATGATGAATCCTACTAAAAATTAAATTGCACATCTTGTAGCAAATGATGGGACCAGACAAGAAAGGAAACGGGTTTGACAAGTGAGCACAACCAAGTTCAGTTTTAAACCTCCAACATAAAGATATGTCCAAGGGTTCTATTTGAGGTAGCTACAGTTTTTTCAAAAAAAAAAGTTGTAAAGCTATCGTGGGAAAATCAACTTTTTGAAAAGCTACAATGGGTGTTACAAATATTCTTTTAAAAAAAAAAAAATTCAAACAACAGCTTTCTAACAATCACCGCATTTCTAACAATTTTAGTTCTCCAAAAGAACTTTTCACCGCAAAACTTTCTGAAAGCATCCAGGAAAGCTGATAGTCAAATGTAATTGTAATTGCTTTTAGAAAAACAAAGCAGTTGAAAAGCAATCTCAAATACACCCTAAAAAAGTAAGCACAGTAAAATCTAGTTTTAAAGCTCCAAATATAGAATAAAAGTATTAATTCTCAAACTAATTCTATGCTTTAGTTTCAATGGCAAGATGACCAACTCAAGAGGTTAGAACTCATTTGAGACTAAAAACCATAACACATAAAAAAGAAATGGACCAAAAAAAAGACTACCGCCAAGTGTGGCTCTTAAGAGAAATGAACAGAGGAAAAATGACAAAAGAAACCACAAATATCTGATATTAAGCTGGTGATGATGAAGCTGAGGATAACCAAACAATGAGAAATGAATATATATCAGGAAAGGAGTATGGCTGTTGAACAAAAACACAACTCCCTTGCAAGTTGAAAAACTTTAATTTGGTAACTTCTCCAGTCAACTTGCAAAAAACAGAATTATTTGGAACTTTTCCTCCTGAATTGATGATTACAATGTGCTAGCTACCAGCTATAAGAATCAACAACTAATCAAATCGCATGTTGGTGCAGTACCACTTGCTAAGCACATTTCTTTCTAAACAAGGTGAAAGAACAACATCTAGTCAGCATTAATTGAAAATACACGTTATAGAAGGAATCATACCATCAACTGCAATCTTTCAATCTCAGAAAGCTGACTGGCAGATTTATCAGACAAAGATTGCAACTCCCTAACCTGTAGCAACAAAAAAAGATTCAACCATCAAAATGTTAAATTTAGAGGAACCTGATAGAATCAAGTCAGTCGTATTTTATCAATAAACCATACCTCCCGTCCTAATATTCCAGATAAAAACTGCAAATGAGCTCTAAGGCAATGAATTTCAGAAGTAGACTCCTTCGATTTGCTCAGTTCATTTTGCATAGCTTCCATCTCCTTAGGAAAAGAAGATACAAGTTCTTTGAAGTCTGCAATGATATTTTTCCGACCTGAACCAAAGAAACAGAACCAAGCTACTAATAAAATTATGTAGAAAAAAAATGTGAAAGGTTAGATCAAATAGTGTGCAATAGAAATATGGATATGCACCAGGTTCTCTCAAGGCCTCTTCAAGCTTTGACTCCAATAAGCTCTGATCATGAATATATTTCTGCAACTCTTGTTCTAATTCAGCTATTCGTAATTCCGACAATTCAGAAATCTTTCGAGTTACATCAGCTATATCACCTTTCACTGTCACTTCCCATTCATGCCAAAGGAAATTTTCCCTTTCTACCTATCATAATTGAAAGGAAATCTTATCATAACAAGAGGCAATTACTCAATGAGACAAACATAAAGGCTACATGCATCTACCGACCAGTTACCACCTGCAATTTCTCCAAAGAAATTCTAGAGTTATCCATTTCAGCTCTTGATTTATCCAGTTGCCCCATAAGTATCGCAAATACTCTAGAAGAAGAGAAACTCCTGGTGTCCACCAAAGCGTTCTGATGGTTCACTTTCCAAATGTATCGTCAGATATTTGAACTAAAGCACATAAGGACATATTGCATACACAAGCAAATATGCACCACATATTCATACAAATAAATGTAGATGTATAGTTAAGAAGTAAATGAGCTGTTAAAATAAAATTAATTATAACAAAACAAACCTGTAAATTCACCAGCTTCCTTAATATTTCTATTCTTCTTTCATGTAGATTAGTAATTTCAACCATTTGTCTTGAAACTGTATCCTGTAAAAGAGCTCAAATGATATCATAAAAATAAGCAAAGAACCATAACATATTATACATCATAAAGCATTACTTGTAATTCCTTATGTAAAGTCTCCATGTCTTGGATTTCTTTTTGTGCATCTCTGGCCACATCTCCACCAGCTAGTTTATTTCCTAAAATTGGAAAAATAATTGGTGCGCCTTTTGATCCATCTCCTTGTGCCTTAAGAATGGCCAATTTTGAGTTACTGTCTTCCAATTCTATGACAGTACTAGCTAATGCACCTACACATTTTTCCAGGTGTAGCTATTTCAACTTCAGCAAATACATTTATACTAACCTCAAATATCTGAAACAAATTAGACTGCAATGGTGAGGATAGAGGTTTTAAGATGATACATTCATATTTTTCAAATTGATACCTGCTAAACGTTTATGCTCTGCTTTAAACTTGGCATCCACGTCTCTATGATTCTGGATTCGACTTGCGAAGTGTCTATGCTTCAAGTGCAGGTCATTCACGGCCATTATAAGACTCCTAATTTCAATCCTTAATTCATCAACAGATTTCAGCAATTGCAATCCTGGGTCTAACATCAAACAAAAGAAAAAAAAAATTAAATATAAATAAGAAGTTGAAATAATAAGCACCATATAGAGTAAACTGAAGTACAGATTTGTTATCAGTCCCAAAAAAATTAGCAAAAGCCATACCATTTTCCAATAAAGTAGCTTCAAGTGCAGATGCAACATCCTCACTTACATGCCACATCCAATTAATAGAAGATATTATATTCTGCAATATGGCTTTCATTGTTCCACTTGTCATTTGTGCACAATCCTCTGGACAATCAAACCCATTATATGAGCAACTTTCTGTTGCACCAGCTTCCAACAGTCTGCACATGAAATCATCCTGTATGGGGAATGATGCTCCATCTGAATGAGAATTTAAAATATGCTATAAGCATCAAATTATTCCTTGCACAGAAATGAAACAAATTGAGGCAGATGGGAAAAGTCAAAAGACAAAAGGTAAGAAAAACTAGTTTAGTGGCAAATTTGAGGTGCTCCTCCCATCAATGAGATGAAGATATGACATTCATGTCTGAATATATGGATAAAAGAATTTGTAGACAAAAAAAAAAGAATGGAAATGCTCAAGCATGTACATAAATTACAACCTAGTTAGTAGATGTCAGCTATGGTGAGCAAAAATTCTAGCATATAGATTTTGAATGCAAAACAATGACAAACAGTAACTTTAAGGGTATCATAAACGACCTTCACAAGTATGTTTAATAGAAGAATCAGCACATACCTTCCAACATGCAGGAATCTTGCAAATAATGTTTAGAACTTGAAGATTCACTTGTGCAAATAGAGTGCAATTCCAGATCACTAACCAGCTGTAAAAACATGAAAGACATCTTAACTCGAACATAAAAGGATGCAGTAGAATGGAGATGAATAAATAAAAGTGGTCATTTACCTGTTCCCAGGACTTATTAACTGCAACTATTGAATCTTCATAAATCTGATGCTGCTTTTTGAGCATATTGTACTTGTCATCAAGAACAAAGTACTCAACTTTTTGAGCTTCCAGTTGCTGAAAAAGCTTCTGATTTTGAAATTGAAGAACAGCAACATCAAGCTACAAGAATGGCCAACAGAAAAGTCAATATAATAGTATACGCCTGGGAATCAGATTACTCTGATTAGCATCAGCAGAGCCAGGTTCTTAGACACTCAAAAATAGTGTAACAAAAATCATTCAGTTCAACCAGAAAGTGCCACAAAACATTTAAGGGCACAGAACCACCATTTAAAATGGATTAAAATTGTTTGGGAGATATCGGCAAGGTTGCATGGTAAGGGTAGCACCAAGATTCTTCAAAATGATGGTCAAGAATCATCCCAACATTGTTTTCATAATGCAATATCAAATATAGAAGAAAAGAAAAGTGACATGTTTAAAATATCCAGGAAGATTTTATTAAACACCTTTTATCAAAAACCAGCTTCCGCAGTCAATTAGAAATGTAACTCAGAAAAACATATGAAAATCAGAACCCCAGAAACAAGCATGAATCACAAGCCAGATACAGAAAAGAAAAAACACTCTAGGCCTTCTTTCACATCCTTCAATCTGTACTTGCACAACATTTTAGAAAGACAGACTTCCTGATAATATTAGCATCAGCTACTTTTAACCATCAATTGGAAGTGCCTGGGACACATCCTAATCATTAATATGTTACCACATCAGCATTAAAAAGATCTTTTATCGCTACTTTATATGGCATGTTATTAATTGCACATAGAGTTGTTAAATCAGCAATTCCCTTCAAACATGGCCAACTAGTCTGAACTACTCATTGATGCATGAAAAGAAAAGTAACACATCAAATAAATGTATAATACCACTCAGTTTCTCCAATGATCAAAATGCCTTTCATCCATATGCCTTTCACACGGGTCAGAAGTTATCCAACAATAAATTTTCACTGGCATACAACAGTTGTTGTCATGCCATCATTAAAAAGATAATTGCATGTGTTAGAAAGTGATGAAACAAAATGATAGAGTTCGGTCATAACATGTCGGGGAATAAAAGAGAAGCATTGCAAGACCCAACTGCTGGATAGGCCTAAAGTCATCCTTAGTACTTAATGGTGCCAAATAGCTGAACAAGCTCCTTCCAAAAGAAGGGCTTGGAGAAATATTTCAAGCTAGTGCTTTATTACTGGGCATTTTGGCACTCACATCTTATGCTATCATCAATTTAGTTATTTCAAATCAACTAAAATGGATAGGCCAATCAGGTAAGTTTGGTAACATGATAAAATTACATTATGTTCAGATTACAAATAAAACATTTGAGTTAATGTTCCCATGGATAACTTAGTGATTTCTAAACTAATGTAAGGATGAGATTATATTTAAAAAATGAAATTAAGTTAGCAAGGAAAACATGCTTTCATTAGAAGCTACAGTTACCCATCTTAATTCTTTGCGGTAGCTTTGTGGCATAACAACTCAAATTTAGCCTTGGTCCCTTTCTGTTTCTTTTCCTTTCATATTGATTCTATTCACTCACCTTATTGGATATCTTTTGAGCTCTGATGCTTATGTCCAAATTACTCAAGTCTATTTTCCATTATTTTATCTACAACAATGTAACGTTCACCATGTCTCTATGCCAACTATTAGTTATACAACCTACCCAACTTAAGAACCACATTTCTACCAAGCTTTGTTATCAATAACTTCTATGCAATCGATCACTGAAATTCATATAAAGCAAGTCTAATTGCAATTTTCATTAAACTTAAAAAAGACATTTTTTTATAGTTTATATGATAGACTTAGAAATAAAGAATGAGAAAAAAGATATGAGATTTTTAAACCTTAATCAAGCTCTAAGCATTAAAAAAAAGGATAATAGAATCTTAGTAAAAGATGAAGACAACAAAGAAGGATGAAATGCTAATTTAAGAAATTATCAAACAACAAATTCAAGGAAGAAATTAACCTAGAAGAGTATAATGAAAAATATGATGAAGTACATTATAGATTTATCACAAAAAAATGAAGTGGAGCTACCTTTGAAGAAATATATTAAGATAAGGTTTTAGTTCCAAATGAAATACCCAATGAGAATTGGAGAGTTATGAGGGATACTATAGTGTTGGTTAAAAAATCTTTGTAATGAAACATTGAAATAAAGAAAATGTCAATGATTGGAAAGAAACACTTTGGTATCAATATGTAAGAATAAAAAAAATGCTCAAGATTGTACTAATTATATGTGAAGAAAATTATAGATCATAAAATGAAATTATGGGAAAGTAATGCAACATAAACTTTACAAATAATCATTTTGGTTTCATACCAAGAAAATGTATTATCAAAGTGCTTTTGTATCAAACAATGAACAGATAAGTATATAGATAGCACAGAAAAGAACTTTGTATGATCGTTATTGATTTTCAAAAGTGGTTGAATACCACAAGTGTTAATTTGGAGTTCCTTAAGGCAAAAAAAATGTATCAGAGTCATGCTACAGTTATTGAGCATACATATAATGAAGTAATGAGTAATATTATAAGTAATTATGGCATCACAAAAGAATTACCAATCACAACAGGATTACATCAAGAATCAACATTAAGTCTATACATTTTTATATAAATTATAATGATGCTTAGAATATTCAAGTGAAATGCATTGGTGTATTGTCTTTGTAGATGGCATAATTCTAATAAGTAAGAAGTTTACTAAAATAGGTGAAAGTTAAGAAATTTGAGAAAATATTTAGAAGAAATCAAGTTTAGAATTAGCATTAAAAAAAACTAAGTAATGATATGTGATT
Source organism: Cymbidium sinense (assembly GCA_021442155.1). NCBI lineage: Eukaryota > Viridiplantae > Streptophyta > Magnoliopsida > Asparagales > Orchidaceae > Cymbidium > Cymbidium sinense. Next base: position 29,612,958 of record CM038223.1, read on the forward strand.
TCAACAGGTGATATAACAATTGTCAATCACTAATAATTAGAATATAAAGTCATACATCTATGAGATAGGTGTACATTTATGGATCTAAAATACAAAGGCATGGGGATAATAAAGATATAATGTATGGAGTTAAAGATAATTAGTTAAAATGGAGAAGTGCTTAAAAAGTATTATACAATAAATGAATATCATACAAACTTAGAGATAGATTTTTAAAAACTACAATTATTCTAATAATATTGTATGGATTTAATGATTAATTCTTAAAAAATTATTGACATCTAAGTTAAAACAATAAAAAATTAATAATAGAGAATTAAGAAGAAGAGGCAAACATCATATAACATGGATAAAAAAATTCAAAATGATTTATGAGAGATGAGGATGCTCAGGTGGATGAGTGGCTTTACCCTTAGAGATAGAATGCAAAATGAGTATGTTAAATGAAAAATAGAGAAGATGAGATTAGAGAGAATAGATGGTTTATATAATGACAGAGAATTAGAGATTAGATTTTAAAGTTAAGAAGAGTAGAAAAAGACTTGGTTAAGATGTATAAAAAATGATCTTATACTAATTAAATGAGAGACACATAATAGGACACAATTAAAAAATTCAAGTGATTAAGGCTTGTTGTTGTTGTTGTTGTTGTTGTTGTAGGCTTAACTTATTCAATAGAAACAATGAAAAGTGAGGATTCATAAAGCCAACTCAAAATAGTTGGGATAAGCCTAATGATGATGATGAAGTCCCCAGATTATTCTATCATTCCATGTTACCACTTAGGCATTTCATTAAGCAGTATACTTTTAAGACAACATAAAATATAAAATTGTGATACTATAACATTTTCCCCCTTTTTTGCCCCTAAGGCATTTCATTAAACATTTCACCTTTTAGATAATATTAAATATAGGAATTTAAAGTCATAACAATTTTTATATCAAAAACACAATGTTTGTACAATTATATCTCTTACTAGTAAAGAAGAACCATCATCCATAGTTAACAATTGTAAGTATCAGTTTCTACCATGATGAGAAATGGTTCAAGACCATAATTAAGAGAAGTAAAAAGAAATTTCTAATATGTTCAAACACTTCATAAATAGCCCAAAATTCCAAATGAAGCAAGAATATAATGATTTTTATATATAGGTTCAGCTACAAACAAAAATCCCCATCATTTGTTCAAGCAGAGCAAGTTTCCTTGTTCTTTTATTTTTAAAATACAAATTCATCAACCCATAAAATCATACAAGCAACTACAAAGAATATCGATAATACAAATCAAGCAGTAAAAAAGCACATGAAAAAAATGCAAGATTCCCTGCAAAAAGTGTGAAGAAAAACAGATATAACAAATAGAAATGATCAAACAAGAAAAACAAAAGCACAATGAATTTTAGGGTTATGTTGTATTTGAGAATTAAATGCTAATGTTAAAATGAAAATAGTAAGAAAAACATATTAACATATAAGAGAATCAACATAACAATAAGACTGTTCAAACTTAATTATTCAGCATCATGTAATTGAATGCTCTCAACAACCTGAAATAAATCAATCCTCTGATTCCTCTCAGCACCTACAGATCCTTTTTCTATTATTCTTTTTTTTAATCTATAGAGAGATACATTGATCATCAAAAAAATGATGTCCAAATGAAAAGCAGTCATGAGGCAAAATATGTGGAACCTATGTGACATAACTAGATTGGTTGCAGAAAATGAAACAAACATGCTCTTGTACTTTGAAAAGTGAAAATTTATGAAACCACTAAAGAAAAATAGATTTCATAAGACAATTTTGTTGCCTTCAACAAAACTTTTCTTTCATCTGCCATTCATTAGTACAAATTCAACAATTTAGCCTTTTCCTTTTATGAACAGTTGAAGGAAATAAAACGACCACAAACTGCTCAGAAAGAAATATGATACCACTAGTGACCAAATAATCATCAGCATGCCTTAACTGGACTAATACTGCAATAAGTTCCCCGCTATTTGTATTCTCATAGCGATCCCATACACGCCTATCTATGGAAGCATTCAGTTATACTCACCTAAGGCTAACAAACATTCCAGCTAACTCCTACCACTTAAAAAACAAAGAAATTTGGCACCATTTCAATGTCCAACAGTACCACGCCAAACACCACGAGTTATACACATAAAATCTATTTACCCTAACCAATGGAGAAAGTTGCAATATTAATAAAGAGTCATTACAATAGATCATCTTCGCTTACAACTAGTGAAAAGCAGTACAAATCGAGTTCGCTGAAAGCAAAAATAATATGATGCCCATTCATCAAAAAAAAAAAAAAAAAAAGAAGTCCCACTCCATATAAACACGTTCAAAACAATGAAGACACATCTACTCAAAGGAACAGAGAAGTTACTCTAACCAAGAAAATGTGAACCTACTATGCCCGAATAACCGATAAGAGAAAGAGAACTAAAGAAACAGCACCTTCTTATCATCTGTGCAAGGGGCTAGCACGTGCTTCTTAGCCACCGCAGCAGCCGTAGGCGAGATGGAACTAAAGTGACGCCGCTTCCTGTCCGGCTCTCCAGTACTCCCCATGTCAGAAAACCTAAAAACTAACCGACCTCATCTAGAAGCCAAAGTAGGAGATCTTTTCTCAGGCACTGAGAAAAGATCGGTTCACATAAAGGATCGCTCCGCCCATGCGCGACTCTAGTCAACTCTAATTCCAAATAGATTAAGCAAATTCAACACACCAAAAAAAAAAAAAAAACTACTCGAGGAAGAGCTCCTAGGGCAACGGAGATTCTAAATTCCTAAGATGAGCTAGGAATTCGCCCTCTTTTACCGACGACTTCAGCGGAAAAAACCGTCGGGACTAAGTGGTGAAGCCCCTGAGATTGAATCCGGGCTCTAAGATAGGCAGCGAGGGGTGCCTGCAGCACGGTGTGAGAAAAAGGAATAATACGGATATGCGAGGTCGAGGATGAAAATGAATGATTCTTTCAACGGCGAGGGTATAATCGTCATTTAAATTGAGGCAGCGTCCGGTCGCTCTGGGCTGCATTGCGCGACAGCTGCTGCACTTATGCGGCTTGGCATGAACACTTTTAGGCGGAGGTAGATTGCGTGTCCGCCTAGACGTCTCTCCGTTAATGGAGGTATAGAAAATTAGAGGATTTACATGCATATCATATAATTCTTATTAATTTATATATCTTATATTTAAAATTTACTATTTATTTATATAATATTTAAATCTTTCAAATATATCATTTTTACCACACTGCCTCACCTCATATGCTTCTCATATAACTTCATTTTGGAAGAATGAAACAACTCCGCTCTCGCGCGAAACTTCCCCTTGTCCGTCTACGAATGAGTTTTAGGGGAACAAATAACTATATTCTCGCGTGAAACCCTCTCATTCGTCTACGAAGTACGAACTGTAAGGTTGTCGAGTGCGAATTCATTTTATGGGAAGAAGGAACTCCATTCCCGCGCTAAATCTTCATCTCTTCCGTCACCTTCAGGGGAACAAAATTGCCTATACAGTTGCCTTCAGGGGAAGAAGGAACTCCATTGTTGCACGAAATCTACGTATATACAGCTGGCTTGCAACCTGCGCAAGGATCTATAGCCGAGTTAAATCTTCATCTCCTCCTGCGGCTTCCATCCTATGTGATAAGTTAGGTAATTTATAACACATTATCAGAAGTTACTTATTTTGAACTTGGGGTGCGGTTAATAGAATTGTTTTCTTTTCATAAAAGTTGTAATATATTTTGAACTTCACAGCTATTACAATGTGAATTTAGATAATTATTTCACTTATTTCATCCTTGCTTTCTTCATAGTTGGTAGGTTTTGTTCTATTCATTTGAACTTGAAGGCATATTGGACGCAAAGATTTGACTCCTAGTAACAATCAAATTTAATGGTTGTTAGATTAAACTGAAAAAAACAGAGCGAAGAAGTAAAAAAGGGAAAAGCAAAAGACTATAAAAGTAGAATGAGATATGCTTAATTATTTTTTATTAGTAGAAAAGATTGAAGAGATTTGTCCTTGGCTCAAAGGATATGATTATAAATTTACTATTATGTTTATGACACATTTCCGAATGAATACAAACTTATTGAAAATGATAATGCACGAATGAGCATTTTACAGTTATCTAATGAAAGTGGTCGTGTTGAAGTTGTTATTTTAACAAAAGATGTTTCAAGTTATACTCATGTGCCAGATATCGGAGTCATGCCATGTGGTGGAGCACATATAATGCCACAAAACAAAGAAGGTTTGAACTGTAGGGACATGCTACAATATGAACATTCAAGCTCCGACAGTGATAGCCAATTTTTAGATGAACTTGCTTTATATAATAAAGATCTATTAACTAGTCAAGTTGTAGATAATATGTCATTAGTAGTTGGTACCCGATTTGATGATGCAATGAGTTTCAAGCATTTTCTTTGATTTAAGGCTATTCATGAGAATTTTTGAGTGAAAATAAAAGCCAGTGACAAAACATGAGTCATTGCCACTTGTTCTTATGTAGGGTGTCCTTGGAGAATGAGAGCTTCTTTATGTGTAGATGGGCAAATATTTGAAGTCAGAAAAGTATAAGATTTACATGTATGTCCACGTGTCAATAGAGGTGCAACAAGCAGACTACATCTAAATGGGTTGCTCAACAAATCCAAGGTATAGTTAAAAAAATATCTAGACATCCCTCCAAAACAAATAAATGAAGATTTAGAGAGTAAGTATAGGCTATCACTACCTTATATGAAATTGTGGCATTCAAGAGAATTAGCACGAGACAACCTCTTTGGGCCAGTTGATGACAGCTACAAGTGGGTCCCTACTCTACGAGAAGAGCTTATTAGAAGAAACCTTGGCTCACATTACTTATGTGTATGATATCATTGACAACTCCTTCAGAAGGTTTTATGTTTGCTTCAAAGTATGTATCAATGGTTTTCTAGTTGGTTGCAAACCTCTTATAGGGCTTGATGCATGTCATCTAAAATCAAAATATCTTAGGGTGTTGTTATCCGTGAATTCATTAGATGATAATAACGGTATTTACACCATCACTTTTGCAGTGGTTCAATCTGAATCAAAAAGCTCATGGCAATAGTTTTTGAAAAATTTGGTTGACTCTTTTGGTTGTGAGGTGGTGTCATTATCTTTTTATTTCTGATATGGAGAAGGAATTGGGAGAAGCAATTAGGTTTGTATTTCCTAATGCAGAACAGAGAGTTTGTATACGTCATTTGTGGAAGAACGTGAAGAAGTATCATCACTTTCAAGATAGCCAGAAGATTAGAAACATTTTTTGGTTGGCTGCAAATGCATACATAAGACATGAATATGAGGTAAAAGTTTCTGAATTGTGCAAAGTGAGCTCTCAAGTCTATTCTTATCTTATAAATTTACCATATAAATGGTCAAGATCCCAATTCCTTTATGAAATTAAAAATCACTACAACACCAATAACTTATCAGAGTCATTTAACTCTTGGATAGGAGTGGCTAGAGATAAACTAATTGTTAAGTTGGTAGACATGATTAGAGGGATGTTAATGGAACAAAGAGCTGAACAAAAGATAAATACATCAAGTTGGAGAGATGAATTAGTCCCTATTATTGAAGATTACATACGAGAGATAACAACAAGAAAGGAATACTTTATTATTAGGCAATCAACTTCATACACAACTGAGGTTGAAGGGCATTCTGAAAGACATGAAGTAAATATTGAGCTAAAATAGTGTAGTTGTAGATACTAACAAATGACAGGCCTTCCATGTATACATGTTGTTTCTTTCATCGATTCGAATGAACACCCACTATGACACAATCATGTGGATCAATATTATCATGTTAATAGGTAGTTTTAACTATTGTGCATTTATTTTTAGTTTGTATATTAAACATTTCTCATTCCATTTGTAGCTATGTTATGGCTTATGATGGTGCAATATCAACTCTACCTGGCGAGAGTTGGTGGAGAAAATGTAATGATGATATTGAGATTGGGGCACCTAATACACTCAGACCTAGGGGGAGGCCAAGGAAGAGAAGAATAAAAAGCTTCATAAAAAATAATACCAATAAAATACAAAGGGTACATAAGTGTAGTCATTGCGGATGTTGGGGTCATCACATAAACACTTGTAAAAATGCCCTTGATGGATCAAACTCACAGATGTCAGATGTAGACATCAATGCTTACAGTTCAGAACTATCATATGTTGACTTGGGAAGTAAGGAAAAACTACCAGTTAGAAGAGGGCAACATGATGATGAAGTTGAGGCAATTGATTAATGAGAGTAATAGCTAGTAATAGTTTTGAGAGCAGGAATTACATGTATTTTTGCACACATATGAAACAATCAATATAGTTTTTTGTTGCTTTTAGTTCCCGCTAATGCGTGAATTTTTGTAAACTTTCATCCCAGATTATAATCACAGATACCTTTTGAAGTTGGTTACCATGCTGTATTCAGTCATTATTATTATTTTTAAACGATCTTTGTTGAACTCCGTGTTTGGCACGCCTAATAAAGGTGATATTGGAAAGACCAATGAAAAGACACAAAATAGAAAAAATTTGGCATGTTCAAGTCTTACACTTGTATATACCAAAAAAGAAGAGAAATAACATCAAGCAATATGACTATTTTATCATGTTAAGAAAGAGTACTACAATGTGTCAAAAGCATTAAAAAATTATTGATATAATCATAGATTACATCAACTGGTTCTCAAAGGATAAACAAATAATTTAGGCTTAAGGCTCCAATAAAAAAATGAAAGAGAATCAAAACAAAATGTAATGTTCTTTAAAAGCTTATCTGCTAAGAGTAGAAGGCACAACATGCTCACCGTTCGCTTGTTCATTTCATTATCTACCAAATGCGCCAAAAGTTTTTCGATTTCAATCTATGTACAACCATGGATATCTTTACAAGAAAACATAACAAGGAAAGAGTTCCAGTTATAGCCAACTGACAACAAATTTACAGACGGTTGTCGAAGTTTTGATTGTGGAGTAGCAACTGCATTATGATAGTTTTAATCATAAACACATACAAAAACCACTTAAACCAGAACCATATGACCCTCAAGCACAACATCTAACATGTTTCCTATCTCAAGTTAATAGTTTCCTCCTTTCTCCTATAATATGTGATTTATGTTGATTGTTCAGTATATGCAGTGCAGCAACATCACAAGATTTTTCAAACTATCTAAAAATCTTTATGCTAACAGCAGCTGAACTACCATTATTAATCTAAATATGTAAATTTGAAAGGTTTATAAACAAGGTTAATCATAAAATACTTGCCTATGATTGTGCTTTCATGGATATTGCTGCCCAAGATACTTGTTGCTCAACCCAAGTACCATACCATTCAGCAAGGAAGTCATCATTCACCAGTAGTCACCATAAGAACAAGAGCCCTCTCCAAAATGGTGGAACTTGTTTCTATCCCTCACCACTATCTTCCTCCCTGTAACCTTTGCAATGAGCTTGATCATCTAATGGCAATCACCACAAACTCTCAGATTATTAGCAACCCTTATTATCGTCCCAGGTTTTGTTGCTATTAGGCCAAAGCATATCGCTAGCCTTTCGCTGTGAATTGTCAAAGCCCATTGCTTCTCCTCATCATTAATGTCATGCAACACTACATCTTTTACAGGAAAATACCCTTCCTCCTCTATCATATAATTTATCTCCTCAAGTTTCTTATAGATTTCTCTACGACGGGGGTGTTTGATGTCACCCAGCAGGAATTCATAGATCTCTTTATCAATTTCAATCAAACTGCAGCTAGGTTCCTTATGGATCCCCCTCTCCTTCATCATCAACCTTGTCCTTGCAGAATCCTCCCATTTTCCAAATGATGCACACGTATTTTCCAGAGGAATGTAAGTCCCAGAATCAGCAACATTGCTGGTCATGAGAATTTTTGAGATATTCTCACCTAATTTGAGTTACCATGAACCCTACAAGCACCAAGCAAAGCCCCAGATGATATGGTCTGGTTCTACTCTCATCCTCATTGCCTTTTATGACAAAAAAAAAAAAAAAAAAAAGAACTCATGTACACACCTATCTTCAGCATGTTTGTGAAATTTTTGGTATCATTGCTACAATCATGAAATGGCACAAAAGTTCTTAATTAAAGTCCTTTAATATGACTATAGCATCAAATGCAAGCAAGGCAACATCAACAATGTAGTTGACGCACTCATTGGTATTAATAAGCCCACAATTTCCACTAGTCGTGTAAACAAATCAAGCTAAACTCGAGTCACCCTCTATTTGAGCATGAGCTTGATCAATTAATCAAGTTCGAGCTCAAACTCAAACTTTATTTTGCGAGTTTGAGTCGAGCCAACTCATTTAATGAGGAAAAAGATATAGCTGTTGCTCTTGGGGAATGGATTGCTCATTCAACAATAATTTTTAGTAATGACCTGTGCAAAATTCATACCTTTTAACAGGATTTAATTAATTTGAAACAAATTTGAACCAACTTGCAACCTGCATGAATTTTTGCTTCATTCAATCAATAACATTTTTAAACGATTTCTACCAACACATTCAACCAATGGGGACAATATATAACAAAAACATAAACTAGTTTAATTGATAATAGGTGCCAAAAATACATTATCTTATACAAATTCTTGATCAGTGATCTTCAAGAGACCATCAAATACATGGTTAACTTAATGAGGAAAAAGATCATTGCAATGATGATAAAGAGCATTGCCAACATAATTTTGTTCTGGGTTGAGATGGTCTCAAGTTTCTTCATTGTGTTCTCCTGAGAAGTTTTTCCTTGATTCTCCATTTCATATACTTTAGGGTCATCACCATTTAACCAGATGAAATAATCACAATCATCTTTTGTATGATTTTGAGGGCACCTTAATTTTTTTACCATAATTCCTTTCTTTATAGCTTGTGAATATGTTGCATTGTAAATTATAACGACACAACACTTGATGTTCTCTCAAGATGCCTATCGATGCGGATGATTAACTTGAGCTCATTTTGGGCAATGTGTAATCTATTAAATAAAGTTAAGAAAAAATAACAAATTTAGTAACAGTTAAGGACATTTAAATAAAAGCGAAAAAATTACAACTATTACTGGATAAGGCTACTCAATCAGTGGACCCTTTAATAAAGCAACTTAAATTTAGAATCATACAAAACTTCTTAAACAAACAAAGAACAAAAAATTTCTTAATTAATTTAAGAAATAACAAGGAACATTTTGTGGACTAACACAAAAGAGCATCAATGGCCCTCATACTCAGCATAGTATTGTCCTCGACAGAAGAAATATAAATCAATATCTTATCCACCATGTACCCAAACCAAACCATGGTCTCCGACAACCTCATATTCAATTTAGAATCATACAAACTTCCTAAACAAATAAAGAACAAAAAATTTCTTAATTAATTTAAGAAAAAAACAAGGAACATTCTATGGACTAACACAAAAGAGCATCAATGGCTCTCATACTCAGCATACTATTGTTCTCCACAGAAGAAATATAAAGGGGAATTCACATATATATTACTCAATTCTTATTAATTTACCGAATGCTAAACGTCTGCAAAAGCTTAAAACCCACGACACAACCAAATCAGTAGTGGAGGAATGTTGCTCTTGCAAGTGTACAAGCGCAACCCTAAACAAGAGATAATAAAAATTAGGATGCCAAACCTCCCGTGCAAATTGCAGGGGTTCTAGCCATACTGCGAGGGGGGAGGAAGGTTGAAGAAGACGTACCGATGCCAAACATGAAAAGGAAGTTCGTAGATGCCGAACCTCCCTGCTAAACCTCCCTGCAATCAGAACTAGGTTATGGGTTGTGCATGTAGGGGTTCCATCGGGACTACGAGGGAGGAGGAAGGTTGAAGAAGGCGTACCAATGCCAAATGTGAAAAGAAAGTTCGCAGATGCCAAACCTCCCTGCACTCATAACTAGGTTTTGGGCTGTGTGTGTGCTGTGAGCAGAGGAAGTTCCCACTCGGCATACATCGAGCAGGCGAAAATAAGATTGTTTCAGTTCTCCCAAAAGCGAGTTATCACGAAGCATATATTTAGGTGATATGTAAATAAATAGTAAACTTTTGTGATATATTAGAAACAATCCCTTAAATTTGTATTATATATATATATATATACATATCTATCATCTAAATTTTTATTTTTTACTTAAAGAGCACTAATCTCTATTATTACATAAAAGTTTATATCATAATTAATTTTTAAAATCAAATGCACATTTTAATGCATAGAAAACGAGTCATTTTTCTAACTAATAAACTTTATGAGTTAGGATGTAAATGCATAAGAATTGTGTGCTATGTATGCAAAATTTCCTATTTCTCAAAGCTTAAACTTCTTTTATATTTATATATCTACCACTTAAACTTTTATTTCACTTAAATAGAACTCAAATATCTATTATTACATAAAAATAATACCATAATTACTTCTTAAAGTCAAATGCATTTTTTTATGCATATGAAAAGACTAATTCTTGTAAATCTCAAATTTTATGAGTTAGATATGTAAATGCATAAGAATTGTGTGATATGTATACAAAATTCTCTATTTTGGCTATGAAAGGTTGCCGTGTTCAACCAACAACTAATTTTTCAAAGAGTGTTTTTATTTATTTTCCCTGATTCCATATTTTCAAGTTCTATTTAGTTTTAAACATATGTAATTCATATCTACACTTTTTATTTTTATTTTACTCTATTTCTAATACTAGATAATGAAATATTGTGTATGTGTGTGTGTGATAATTTGATAAATATTTTATTATCATTAAAAAATCACAAATCACATATCTTTTTGTTGCCTCTCTAATGTATTTCTTTCTTTTTTTTTACAGATAAGTTTTATTTTTATCATACTACTGATTTTACACCAATCAAGTACATGCTTTATAAATTATTTCTTTTTTTATTTTTATAATATACAATATAGATTTATGAATTTTTACTTTTACATATGTATGATTAAATAAGGTCACACATATATTTTTGATATTCCTATTTACAATTTGTAATAACATTCTTTTTATAGATATGCATTTTGAAATTCTTACATATTTGTTGATAATTTTTTATATTTATTGTTTCTAAATTTGAGAAAAAGTATAAATATAATTAAGGTTAAGTTGGACTTTAAAAATACTTCAATCGATCACCTTAATATGATATATTAGATGCAATATTCTTCGATCACAAGTTACAAACTTTAAGAGATATAAAATTTATGTAAACTTTACAATAACTTATTAGTACTTAGATCACACAACATAATTACATAATTTTAATTTAATAATATCTATTTAATTTGACGATATGATATAAACAAATTATTTTTTAGTCTTACACTTCAAATAGTGTGGATGGTTTTTTAAATAATCATCTTTACATCTTATTTAACTTAAATAAGAATCTTAATTTAACATATTCACTTATTAGTCGAATATAAATTATGTTATATAATTAACTATAAAAATTACCAATCTTTTTATTTACTTCTCACTCTTGCTCACCAATCTTGCCAAGAAATTATTCATCATTTCGTTCTTATTTTTTCTTTAATTATGATAATATTTAGATTGCAATAAAATTTTCTCTCCAAAATTTTAAATTATTTCTTCTATAGATATATTTTTCTAAATATTTTTAAAAAAATTATGAAAGTGATACTATTATATCTAATTAATATACTTTCATTTTATTATATAACCTTTCAATTTTATTAAATTATTTTTGTGATTTCAATCATAAAACTACATTGTATAACAACCATCTTAATTTTTTAAATGCTTAAAAAATTAAAATACTAATTAATGAATTATATATAATTAATGTGAAATTAATTTGATTTTTTAATTTCAACTATAAACATACCATATGCAACAACCATTTTGATTTTGTAATTGCTTGATAAATATTAATTATTGAAATGTATAGAATTAATATCAAATTAAATCAAATATAAAATATCATTATAAAAATATATATATAATATTTTTGCATAAATCAAACATTAAAGCATTAATTCATGAAAGAATTATGTACTTAAGAAGAATATTTTATATATCTTTCTTAATAATCTCTGCAAAATAATTACGCATGCACCAAATACTTATGGATAATAAATTTATAAGAATATAGACTAATATTATAAACTTCTATTTCATAATTATTTAATATATATATTTTAATGAAGTGTTCAAAGAATAAGCTTGAATTTCTCTTTGTATAAAATTTATATATTAGTAATATTATATTGAATTATAACTTTGGATATTATTCTGAATTTAAAAGATATTTACTTATCATCCCAATATCAATTATAACAATCCTCCTAAAAAGGTTAATAATTTCGATCACATTTAAATTACAAAAAATGTGCTTATATTTTTCTTTATTCCCTGAACATTAAACTATTATTTGTGCAAATTGAAAAGTGGACCATCTCCTAAACTTATCTATGAATTATAATCAATTATAAATTTCATTAAATTAATATGGTATTGAATATAATAAAAATAATAATAATTTTATTTAATTTCATAATTTTTACATAATTTATTTTACATGAAAATACCAAGTTTTAAAGTATATGAAATTATTCTTATAGTTTAACACTTTAATCAATTAAATAGAATTCATGTATTGTATATCTTTCTTTATATCTCTTTAATGCACTTATCTTTATATCTTTTTTCATTAAAGTTTTTATTTTTGTCATATTGTTAATTTTACATCAATTAGTTTTGCACTTAGAAAATTAATTTTTTAATTTTATTATAATATTATTAATTTTTTATTCTTTTATATTTATATATGCTTGATTAAATTAAGTCACACATAATTTCATGATATTATTTTATTTCACAATTCATAAAATCCTATTTTGATTCATATGAATGTTGAATATCTTAAATATTTTTGGATAATTTATATATTTTATTTTTAAAATTTTTTAGGAATAAACTCTATATATAATTAAAGTAAACTTAGATTATAAAAAAAGTAAAAATTCATCAATATCTTAACATCATTAACAACAAAGGTAATTGGCCAATGACAAATTTAGAAATTGAAAGACAGATCATTAATATTTAAACTACACAAGATCATGATATAACAAAATGAGATCCTAATATTTGTGATTATATAATTTGTTTATTAATTAATTCAACCCTATGACATAAATAAAGTATATTTTTTTATCTTGCAAATTGAGAACACCATAGATGATTATTAATTTAATATTTTTCATTTAATAATCAATAACTTAATATGATCAACTAAATGGATAATTATTCATTATAACTCATTCGCATTTAGACTGCATAATATTATTAACTTAATAGATAATTCTTACATCATAAATTTAGAAGTTGAAAGATATATAGAATTCAAACTTTATATATACTCATTAATATTTAAACAACACAAGATCATGAGATAACAAAATGATATCCTAATATTTATGAGATATATAAAATTATTTATTTATGAAATCCTAATAAAAAATTAAATTTATTTTCACTTATAAATTTAGAACAGTATAAATGATTATTAATTTAATATATGCTTAACTCATTATCTTAAAAGATCTTATATTTTATCAATTTTCATCTTATCATGCAAATATATATTTTAATGAAGCGTTCAAAATAATAAGTTCAAATTTTTCTCTATATAAAATTTATATATAGTTAAATATTATATTGAATTATAACTTTGGATATTATTATGAATTTAAAAGATATTAGTTATCATCCTAATAGAAAAATATTTTAAAATATTTTGTTATCCAAACTAAAACTAATCATGTAATATGATATATATACCTTTGCAATTATCTCAAAAAAAATCAATCTTTTCATTAAAAATAAAAATTTATTTTAAAGAAAGTTTTTTAGAGAAATTTATTCTTAAACTATTTTTTATTTTCAAAATATTATTCACGTGCATTTTGTGCACTTTGTGTGTATATATATATATATATATATATATATATATATATATATATATATATATAATTTTAAATAACAAATTTATATTTATATTTCTTAAAAAATAAATTTAATTTATATATCATTATTAAGAAGATTTTTTAACTTCATTGTTATTATTAGGTAACTAGATAAACACAACTTTAAGTGTAAAGTTATACACGACATAATACATAATTGGTAGGATTTTTTATGATGATTTTTTTATATTCCATAACGTTTAATATATTCTTATCCATTTTACAAAATGTTATTTTAAGAGTTCCAACATCATTTCTCATTATTTAAAATTCTAAAAGACTTTTCTTCCTCTAGTCATAAATTCTAGTCAATTCTTCCGAGAACATTCATCATGCTTTTTTTTTTTGTCCAACCAAATAGCTTAGAAGCTTTTGAAGAAGAATTGTTGATCCTAGTTTTGTAGTAAGATTGGTAAGTTTGTAATATTGACAGACTTAACCTGCTATAATTTTTATATTGGATTTATAATATGTTAAACTGCATTAAAAAATCTTTATAGGATTTATTTAGATAAAACTTAGTTTTCTTATCTTGTGGTCTAGTGGTCTATCCTATTGCCAAAAATATTCCTTTTTACTTTAACCTTTAGACACATAATTTTATAGACCTTTCCCATAGCCTACTCTATTGACCTATACTTCACCTATATCTTGTTAGGCGATTCATTCATTCTTAGGTTTAATAAAAGTCAAATAATTCATTTAATCCTTATTATCATTTGAAGTTTATTAGATCAATTTGATGGCTTTTATGACTTTATCCCTTATATTGTTATATTAAATCCTTATGTACTTCCTTCAAACTTCTTTAGCATAGACCCAAGAATCTTAAGCCATCTTTTAAGACCAATTCACTTCTATTTTAGTGAATTAAGTAAGTTTAAAATTTCTTAACCTTAGCTTAGACCTAAACTAACTATAGGGTAATATAACTCCATTAGGATTAGTACGGATGACAAATTAGTCTTTTCTTTAATTATTCCCTAGCTCATATTAAGCTAAAGATTGATTAGTAATAGGTTCTCCGAAATCTACAAGCTTTATATAATTTCAATTCAAATAACCTTAACCCAATTAAATTGAATCATTATTGTAGGCTTGTTATTACCTCAATTAACAAACTCATGGGGTCAATTGGTAATAAGAGTTAAATCTTATTGTCCTCAACTAACCATCAAATCAATTTGCTTCGCTTACATAAGTGTTTATCCATTTGAACCAAAGTTCAAGTAGATTAAATTTAAGCTAATATTAGCATAACATATTCTAGTAAAATGCCTTATTGTAGCCCAATTAGCTTAGCATATTAACTAATTGATTAAACCACTAGGTCTACAACATACCCTTAGCATTTAGTGGTACATTAGTTCAATCCATTAGCTCTATGTGGTCTTTTGAACCCAAACTTAAGTAGCCCCAAGCATGGACTAAATGCATAGAAGTCCAAAGTTAAAAACCCTTAAAATTCAACCTTATATTTAATTTAAAACCAATTTAATTGAACTAAACATTTCTTCTAATAAGGTCAAACCTTAGGTTATATTACTAATTTAATCATGTTCAAACATGCCAAATAGCCCACTTAGGGTCTCTCTAAACCAAATCAAGTTCCTTTGGTCACCGAATTCCAACCCTTAGCCAAATTTATTAAGAGACCTCTTAGATCAAACCATTGTTAGCACAAACCCATTTAGATTGATCCAATTTGGTATAAATGGTTAAATGGGTCAACTCTAACTTCATGAAGCTTAACTAGCCAGCTTAGAAGAGCCATTGCCAAATTAGCATAACCATTAGTCTCATTTAAATTCTTAAAGCTTTTCCAATTTATTATAAGGTTGATTAGATGGCTAGTAGTATGTAATGAAGCAAGCTAAATGTAAGTTGTTGACACAACCTTTTCCCATAGCCTTCTAGCATCTTTAGCCTCAATAGGTTATCAAGGACTGTATAAAACCATATGATCATTCCTTCATACTAATCCAAGGGTACGATGACCATTAAAATCCTTGGCATTGTCACTTGTACTTGTGAGAATGTAAGTATTTGTTTTGAGTACATTCTCTATATTATAAAGAAGTTTTCTTAAGCTTTTCCAGTTGCTCTTGTTACCTCTACACATAATAGACACCAAGGTAGATGAACCCTTGAGATGGTATTGATTTCTAGAGGAACTAGAAGGGAGTCAAAGAAGGTCTTCAACAATAAAAAAGTTTTATCTCTATCACTTGAAGCTTCTCTAAAGTATTTTTTGAACATAATTATGAGCAAGTAAATTCTTCCAAACCATAAAATGGCCATAGGATCTTATCCTTTATAAAGTAAATGTTCATAATGAGCTAAGAGAGAATCATAATAAATTAGGGTTTCTTTCTTTGGGTGTTTTCAAACAAACTCCACAACATGACATTATCCTTATCACTAGAATTATTTAAGCCAAGCCTCAATGGCTTGGATTGCTTGCGAAAGAAGGAAGATGATGGTTTAGCCATTGGATCAAACCACATGTTTGCTTATTGGTCCTCATTATTTAATATGATTCACCATTTAGAGATGCATGTAATAGTCAATTAATAGTTGTGTCAATGATATTTACAAATCATTTAAATAAACCTTAATCCTTGCATAAATCCTTTTAAAAAATAAAAAAAGTGTGCCTTGAAAACTCTTGAGCTTTAAATTAATATAAAATTATCTAGTATAAAGTAGGGCTTTTGTATAATATGACTATGACTTTTCTAATATTTTAATTAATTCTTAAAAAATATTAAATTTTGGTGGGAGTATTCCATAAGTCCCTAAGGAAGTATGGTTCCAATCCCATGACATTTAAAATTGATTAAAGATGTTTAAGAATTTTTTTAAAATTTTAATATAATTAGGAATGAATTATTAACTACCTAGCGGTTACCAAGGTTAAAATAATCCTAAAAACATAAGCTCAATGCCTACGAGTTCATGATAAACTAATGAATTTAAAAAAATTAATGCAAATCCTCTCCTTAATAACTTGTGAGAAACCTCCTAATTTTCTAAAGTTTAATAATTCTAAAAATTAGGATAGATTCTCAATAATCCCTATATTTGACCATTATTGATGTTCCTATGACTATTAGAATATATGTGGAAACATCTTAACCCTTTGATAAGCCTTAGGTCCTTTTGGGACAACTTGGGGGGTCAAACCTAGTTTAACTTTATTGTATTTGGGTTTATCTTGCATTAATATTTCTTAGAATTCAAATAATGGTTCTAGATAACCTCTTCATGAGTTTAAGAAAGCCTTGATTATCCTTAAGACCAAATAATAAGCCTGCCCTTCCATTTGATCTTCACCAGGTAAACCAAATTCTAGTGTCACATATTTATTGACTCAATCAAGTAAACCAAATTATAGTGTCACACATTGACTCAATCAAGTAATCTTTCCTATAGAGTGAAAAGTCTTAAACTATTTCCTTAGCTAAACTCCAAAAGATATAGGTAAAAACTACGCAAAAATTTACTAAACCCACCCATAAGCTTCAAAAATCTAATTTTATTGAAATCAAAAATGATTTTTAGAATAATATAATATCTCAAAAAATAAAAAAGTTGTTATTTAATAGATTCAAAGACTAAAATACAGATGGTTTCCCTTATATTATATATAAATATGACATAGAGAATGACATAGTATCTAAAGACACAAAAATATTATTTTACTATGAAATTTGAATATAATAGCAGAAAAGCTTTTCAAAGTATTTTGATATGTTCCTAAAAATTTTTACATTAAAATAAATTTCATTTTGATTTTAGTGGCAAGCCCTAAAAGTTAATAACAACATAAAGCAAAAATTCATAAGAACATTTGTAAAACTCATAGGTACAATTCTATTTTACATAAATACTTTATAAGAAAAGTTATATAAATTTTTTAAAATATTATTATAATGACAATGATATATGATATTCAAATGTACTACCCAATCTATCATTATCACATTATTGGACATTTGACATTTTATTTTATAAATATTATCTCCAATTTTTTATAAGAATTGTGTATATGAAAACATAAAGTTATTTAGTTAATTTGAACTTTTCAAGAAATTTACATGTATTCATACACAGGTTTTCTAGGGTCATTTAACATCTATTTAACAAATCATTTTTACGAGAGTACTTTAAATGTGCTTTAATATTTATAAAATATTTTTCATCATTTTTAAATTTATGGATTTCAAGAAAGAAAATGAGTTTATGTTAAGGATTATAATAAAAATTAAACAATTTAAATAATTACATTATATATATATATATAGGCCATACCTCTTTCTTCTGATTTTTTTGGTTCTCGCAAAGTTTGTACAAACTTTGTGTGAATCAAGATATCTTAGTATTTAGGAAGTTTCCACAGTGTAACCTTTAGTATGTTATTACTCTAGCCATTTCACAAGTATTAATGTAATTATTTTGTATTTTTATTGGGTGTTTTGGATTTTGTGATAATTTAGGTATTTTGTCAAACTTCTAAAAATTTATAAAATTTATTTAACTCATCAAAACCATTTTGCTAATGTTATAAATGTAGTTTGTAGTAGTGTTTTGCAACACTTAAAGTCTTCTGAAATCCTTAAACTACATATTGAATTTAGTATATTGTTAAATCCTACAAATTTTATTGTCATTTTGAACTTACAAATTTCTTATATACTATAACGAATGACTATTATTTATCAAGATATTGATTTATTGGTATTGATGAATTACAAATATTTATGTAAATATGAGACTTGATTTGGACGCAAATTGTGAATTTTATGTGTAAAATATATTGGGAGACATAAGAGCCTAAGTAACATAGGAGGTATAAAAGGGTTAGAATAAAATTAATTGTGCTATGTACAGGGAGGCATATGGGTCTAAATGAATATTTAAATTAAGATGTAAATATGTTAGGAGATATAAGGGCATGATATATATATATATATATATATATATATATATATATATATATATATATATATATATATATATATATATATATGGCTTGATAGAAAATATGATATGAAGTGTTGAAAATATTATTTATTTCAGTATTTTACTATGATTCAGATATACTAGTAAACATGAATTATTTATTGAAGTTTTTAACATATATTTTCAATACTAGAATTATTATCACATACTAGACTCTATATGAATTATAATAGATTTATTAATTCACTATATTTTATTATAAACAATATTTTACTATTATATATTAAAATTTTAGTGTATTTTTTGTATAACTTACTGAGTATTCATACTCATTCTTGCTTTATCTATATGTATAAATTTCAAGAAAGGGAAAGGGTAAGGAGTAAGTTGATTAGAGAAAGGGATTGCAGGTTCATATTTATAGGTATATCTTTTGTTAAAATATAGTTATTATTTTTGAGATCATGGTAATACTATTTTGATGGATATAAATGTGTACCATGGTCATTGTATATACTTTTTGTGACTAAATATTTTTTATATAAACAAAATAGAGGTTAGTGACTTGTATTTTGTTATATTTTGATGATATTAGCAGCTCTATAAACAAAAAAATAGAGATGAAAAGAAGAATTTCTTCCAAATAGATCTTGGATAGTATTTGTTGTGCATTTAACATGATGTGACCCACCTCAATTTAAGGGTTATATTGTATTAGGTCATGACACATTCTATGCAGAGCATATCAAGCTTCAAATTATTAGTTATTATTAAATAGTACTTATTATCATGTAATGGTCAGGATGTATTAAAGCCAATGCTAAGTTTATATTTTGTTTTAATATATTTAGTTCTCTATAATTTCTCTTGGTATTGTGCTTCACCCTCATACCATGTACATGACATTAAACTATTTTAAGCAAATTCTTAACACAAATAAGGTGTTAGTAAAAATAAAGTTCTACTATTTCATTAAAAGATTCATCCTCCAACATTACACTCTCTTCAAAGTTTGAGGATACATATACAGAATAAAGCTTTTAAACTTTCTTAACTTCTCATGATAATGTATAAACATAAAGGGGTCAAAGCTAAAGTTCTCACATTCTTATTAAACTTATCAAACATAATTAATTCAGCCAATCCCTTAAAACCATGCTCTCATCACTATCTAGCTCCAAAGATATATCAAATTTTATTTTAAATTTTTATTTTATATTACTAAACTTTATTGAATCACCTTATACACATGATTCACCCTCCAAATTAGACTAAAATCAATGTGTATTGCTAGTACTTTTTATACTTGCGATTCTTTCTCTTAGATTTCTTCTCTTGCCTTAATCCCAAGTTCATTATGATGTCCTATAGCCTTGCTTAGCAAGAGCAGGAGTCTAAAAAACTTTAGGTTTAGGGTTACATTCAATTTCTTTTATTTCTTAAATTTTTCTTTTGATTTTTTCTTTTTACATATTATTACATTTTACTTATATTTGGCTCCTTATAGAAGATGGCTTATTTCTTTGACAAGTAATAAGCAACATCTTCATCGATCAAGACTTCATGAAAAGAGAATAGCTACAAATTTTTTCTATAACATATTTGATGCTGTTTCATACATACTTGATGCACGGATGGTAGGTAGTTGTAACAATTTAAATTGGCAATTTACCCAGACGTGTGTCCAAAGACATTTTTCTTTCGATTATGTGAAATATTACTTTAATATTCAATTCCCTAATTTTTATTAATAGAATTATAGTACCCAATATCTTTTCACCTTTTCATTGAATCCACATATCAACATCTTGTTATAACAAAGTATATGTGTATCTACCTTCAAATAGGTAGGAGTTTTCTAGTTTATTATGTTAATTGATGCACCTTGATTAACATGGACTTTAAATAGTCTAAAATTATTGACATTCATAAAAATGTAATGTAGGAAATTATGAACTACAATTTATAAGAGTAAGTCTTCATTTGAAAAGGCTACCATTAAATTTTTTTTTCAATAAAAAGCAACATATTTGGAGATTACTGCTAACTAATTAAGGACTTCCTCATCTCCTTATAGAGTAGAAGGGCATCATAGATGCTCAACTTTTTCGGTAGAGTCTTAAAATGAACTAATTCGTTATAATGAACATTTGAATTATTATCATTTATTGTGATTTGTGTAAGGATGATTTATAGAGGAGGTGAAATTTTATTATCCCCATAGATTTACTTACCTTTACCTTTTAGTGTCATTCGAAGTGGGAAGATCCTGCCACTATGGAGATTCACTTCAATAGTCATTGTAGGCTCGCAAAGTATTGTTGTATCTGTCTATATCTCAATAATGATCAAGCTATGTTTCATTGGATTATTAGAGTCAAATAGTTGATCTTAACAATAAGAAGTACGCCTTTAAAATTCAAAACATTAGCACCACCATCAAAATTTAAATCATGAAATTCATTAAAATTGTCACAAATATTTATTTAGTTTGGAGAATTGTTTTATTAAGTTTGGAATTATTATTTTCATTAAAGTCATTTATTTCATTTTCATCAGATAAAGACAAAACATACATTGAATCCTTTTTTACTTATTTCTTGGTTCTTAGAGGAATAAAATAAAAGTCATATAGATGAGGGGCTTTAACTCACTATTTGCATTAATTACACTATTATTTATCACATTACCATCATCATTCCCTAACCTAACAAACTTTTGTTAACTTGAGCTTCCTTTGTTTGCTAAGAAAAGGACATCGTTGAGTTACTCTTAAGAGATAAATGGTTCCTGAACTTCATGTTGTATATACAAGGAAGAGTTAAACGTTTAAGTTCCTAATTTTTAGATGAGTGAGACAAACCAAGGTTCCAACCATCATTTAGAGTAGCATCCTCATACTAATTAAATGACCTACATGAGATCACCTTCGTAGATCCTTAACCACAATCCATAGGGTAGTTATTCGAGATTATAATCACACCATCTTAAAGCTCTTCTTGATTAGTTTTTTTGAATGTGAAGTAGTCTTTGATCACATGACTAAACATACGATGATAAGAATAAAGGTTATGATCATCAGTCTTATCTACTTCTTTTGACTTCTTAGTATCAAGCAATTTAAAGTTTGCTTTCTTCATTAATTTTTGAATTTTTTGTTTGAACTACTTTGTCTTTGAAGATTAAGTCTAGTTTTCTTCCATTAAAAGGGATTAAAAATTATTTCTTTTCCATAATCTATTTTTTGTCACTGTTGAGTTACTCTTATCAACTGTCGATATACTATCAGACTTCTTTTTTAATATTTTTTTTGTGATTTTTGCCTTTTGTTATCTATCATTGAGTGAAATTTAAAGAATAATATTTATGAAACTTCTTCTTGTAGATTAATGTCTTGATTTAATAATTTTTAAATGTCTTGATGGTGAATCTCTTTAAAAGCATTGGTCCATGAATATTCTTAAGCAAGGTCTCAACTACATGTTATTCATAAAGTTAAAGTTCATATTTTATGCTTAAATTTCTCCACCTTAAGATGTAATCAATTATTAATATTTTTTCAACTATGTTGACCTCACTTTCGGAGTGAGGGTCTAATCCTCCATCATAGATCTAGGAGTTTTCTAGTCACTAAGAGCTTCTTAGTCATAAGCCACTTCTAGTGACTAGGTGAACACTTAACCTAAGCCAAAGACTTAGGAGGATTTGCCATAGAGTTTAGATCATACCTTAGGGACTAGGATAACCCACCTACCCTATAGCCTAAACCCAACTTATGTCTACATCCTTAGTGTAAACCAAACCTCAAATTCAATCTAGCCAAATCCAAATAAATCTATAATAAAATCCAACTGAAAATCAGTTCAATCAAACCTATCCTAAGGCGTATGATTTAACCTTATGAACTTAGCCAAAATTCCTTCAATCCAAACAAAACTCAATTGATTTTCTCAAAACCAATTCAACCCTTCAATCAACATACTATGATCAACAATCAAATTCAAACCTCCAAACCAATTTCAAACCAAGTCCATAACCCAAACCTCCCTTAAACCTTATGATTTAATCATATAGACTTAGCCAAAATTCCTTCAATCCAAATCAAGCTTGATTGATTTTTTCATAATTCAATTCAATCCTTTAATTATCATTCTAAACCAAAATCTACAATCACAATCACATCCCATCAAACCAAACCAATCCAAATTAAATCAAGTTAACTCACTTGACCTAAAATACCCAAATTAAAAATACATTCAATCCCAAATCACTTGTAATCAAAGCTATAAACTAATTCCAAATCAATATTCAAACTCAACTAAACTCAAATCAAACCTCAATCAAGCCAATTGACCTATTTAGGCTCACTTGACCCAAGGTGACCTAAAGGACCTATTTGAGTGAATTTTCAATCCAATCCAAATTGGATTGAATCAAACCCTCTAAGACCTCCTATGATGATTGTTGACCATACTTGATTGATCAATTACAATCAATTGGGTCAAACCAAGTCAATTTGGTCATATGATGAAGTCAACACAATTTACCTACATGAGCCAAATTAGCCAAATTAATTGAAATAAATGGCTCACATCAACCTAAGATCAACCCTTGAACATGACTTGACCCTCAATTGAGCCAAACCTAACCCAATTGGCCCTTTGACCCAAGTTGACCCAATTTGATCTAAAAGACCAAATTTGGTCAAATCAAAATCTAATCCAAATTGATTGCAACCAATGACTCAAGTTCATTCCAAATAGATCATTGCACGATCAAAGCCTTGATTGAACCCAATTTGACCAATTGAACCTAATTGACCTATTTAGCCGGGTCAATTTTGCCTAAATCAAAACCAAATCTAAATTGATTCAAACCAAAGCCTACAATCATCTTCAATTGACTAACTGAACATGAACCAATGCTAACCCAAGCCAATTTGTCCAATTTGGACAAGTTGGTCAACTTGACACATTTGACTCTTTTAAACTCAAATAAGCCAAATTCAAATCCAAGCCAAATTGAACCAAACCAATTGCACCAAAATATTCAAAATACTCATTTTAATTTGACTTAACCCTTGGTTTGACCCAATTTGACCAATTGGTCAACTTGACTCAACCTAGCCCAATTTGACCTACATGGGTCAAATTGAGCCAAATCCACTCAAACCAAGTCCAAACCCAATGAAACTTGACCCATCCTTGGCTCACCTTGGGTCAGCCCAAATCAAACCCAACCCTAATTGACCTAAAATCAAATGGGTTAGGGACACCATATGAGACAAATACCCCATTTGAATGGTTAAACTCACTCCCTATCCACTTGACAGGCTCTTAGACCTCCACATAGGCAAGTATGATGTTGGCTCACCTAACCCAAAGGTGGTTGGGTCTGCCATAATCCAAGGGGAGGTGATTTCACATCTCCTCCCTCATTAAAAACTTTGAAATCCAATGACAATCACCTCCTCCCATGGCAGCCACTCCTCCTCACTTGGCCAACTAAACCGAGCCACCTCAGATGATTCCCTGCCACCCACGACCACCTACGACAATCAGATGGCCGCTAGAAGCCAAATGGATCAAGGCCGTCTGATCCAAGGGAGGAGGGGGTATACCCCCCTCAATTCGATTCAGATCGGGCCATTCTACCCTTACTGAGCCCTAACATCTAGAGATGAGTTCCCCAGAGCCCTTCCCGAGCTCCTCGAGCCTTCCCATCATCGAAAAACACCAACCTGAGATAAGATAAGATCCCATTATGTCCATCCTCCTCAAAACTCAACCCCATTGAAATTAACTTCATCCACACATTCACCAAGCTCCGACAAGGTGAAACAAATCTTTTTGCAAGCTCTCCGATCATCGAAAGTACCTCATAGGCTAACTCTGGCGAGTTCTTCGATGGTTCTTGGTCCACGAAGCAAATGATGGGGAGGCATCATACGAACTTCTCAATAGAGCTTCGCCTTGTCAAGGAGAAGCTACCTCGATCGGTTCATCGCCGGTCTTGAGCTCCGGCGAGGTGCTATTCCTTCAAACTGAGATTTCCTAATTTTTTTAGGCCTTTTCAAAGAGAATGTTGATTTTGCCAAATTTGACTGTTATATCTCTTAAGATCCTCCTCGTGAAGGTGTGGGATCAATCTCCAATTGGAGCTTTGACAAGCTCAAATTGCGGTGTCCATTTGTCTTCACGAAGCGATAGATCATATCGTCCCACTTTTTTTGAATATAATGGATGTTCATGATCTTGAGATTAGATTTAATCCAATTTAATTCTTAGGAACTATGGGATTAATCTCCACCGTTCGATCTTAAATCAGACAACAGGGACGAAAGCGCATCCGCCGCCAGCCACGCCAGCATTGATTGGGATGGTTTTAAATAACCAATCCCGCGGTGCCACATGGAAAGCGCTCCACATGACGCTGATTGGATTAGGCTTAATTAATTCATTTAATGGCTAAAACTTTAGAAAATTATAACAAATTGTAGAAAAATAAAAATTATATAAATAAATACTCATTTTAAAGGTAATTTAGAAAGAAATTAATTAAAATTATATCCATTTGATTTTCAATAGTAATTAAGGCTTAATTAGGGATTAATTATGAATATAATTAGCTTAATTAAGCTCTAATTATTTGGGAAAATGATTTCAAACTTTGTCAGTCCATTCAATGGGATGACCTCTACCTCCTATGATTTTCTTGGAATTTATTGCCTAGTAATTAGGGGAAATTAATGATTCAAACCTTAATTATCCTCTTTAATTAATTAAGTGGTTAATTGGCATCTATAATAGTAAGGATTAACTAATTAAAGCATACTAATCACTATTTAGTAGTGAATGGATGAGAGAGTGAGATTATGTCCTCTTTCCTAATCCCTTTCCTAAATCAATTTCATTTTGAGAGAGTTAATTAAGGTGAAAATTAATTAAATGATTGATTAATTAATTATGTGACTAAATTAAATTAATTTGGAATGCAAATCATATCAGATAATTAATAATAAAATTAAGGGTTCCTCTTTATGTGTTTAAAAATATAAGTACCCTTAAGAAAATTATGATTAACCCATAAGTGTGGGAAAATCATAAAAGTACTTAATTAGATTCTTTGATTTAATTAATTCTTAATTAGGAGCCAATTGAATTAGGTCCTTAAGAGCATTGTAATTTTATTTCTTCACATGCTCATTTCATTTATGGCTCATAATTAAATGATTAATCAAATTAAAGAAGTATATAAAAGGGAAATAAATAACTTATTTAATGATTAATTTAATTAATTCATAAAATACAATTTTACAATTTTACATGATTTCCTATTCTTATTATAATTACATTCATATGTATTTAAGATAGTAAGTGTTTAGTCTATACATCCTGAGAACACGAGGATTTAAGTTGCCCTAAGGAGGTCATTTGATTGCCTCACTTTTCTGGTTTAACAACGACACGTATTGCTTACATATTTTATATGCGTGCATGTGTATTTGATTAGAGAATGGCAATCCTTCCTTTTTTTTATTAAAATGCATGCATCCAAAATCATCTAAGTCATTGAACTATATTATATGTAAAGATAATGCTCTCTTTCATATGATTCATTTATGAATTTGCATGTGTTTGAATGTTAATAAGTATATAGTCAGGACATCCCGAAAACACAAGGCTTTAAGTTGCCCCAAGGAGGTCATTTGATTACCTCACTTCCCTAGTTAACAAAGGCACGTACTTATTTAATTTCATTCATATGTATTTTTTATATAAAAATTTGGATAAAGGTTTAATTTACATGTATTACATAATTCAATCAAATAAATATAAGTTCTAAATATTTGCATTCATCATTCAAGTGTGCTAAAATATCTTGTATGTATAGATATGCTAAGTATTAAGTGATATGCATGTTACATGTGATGGAAAGGAATGACTTAATATATTTCATGTGGTAGTAATTCGCTACATTAATCTTAATATGCCTTACATGTTAAATAGGGTTATTTAAAGTTAACATAAACTTACGATTAATACAAATATTTAATAAGTCATTCACTATAGAAGACTAAATCATAAAAATATGTTTTAAAAAGTGCCTTAAGGTAGGGATAAAAGAGGTTGAGCCTCTTTCTTCTCTTTATAATACTTAGATGCTAAGTGTAAATCAAATGAAACCAAGTAAAACATAAATTAAAATATACAAACTAATTAAAACAACTTAAAATGAAACCAACCTCTATGTTAAATTAAATCCTTTCACACTTAAAAAATCATAACTCTAACATAAAGACTTAGCACACACAATAGAATTAAGCCACCACTTTAGTCCTAAGTTAGGACAGTGTATGGGTGATGTATATTTTATTTTATAATATAATATTATAGACTGGATGTTAGGGTGTATGCTTCGTAGACTGGATGTTAGGTTTCTTTTAGCCTAATCATGTCTTCTACATGGGGTTATACCTAAGAGATTGCTCAAATATGAATATAAATAATTTCTTTGTAATTTGCTTAAACCCCTAAGCATAATCCAAGTTAGGACAGGTAGGCTTGGTTACCCATGTGTAGGGTGCTAAGTCCAAATTATGAATATAACTACTTGGGATTATATGTATATTTAGCTAACCTCTATTTTGTAGGTGTAGTTATATTTACTTTTTCTATATAAATATAATTTTGTAATAGGAATTGGGATTAGTGTTCTGGGGGATTAGGATGAGCGGTGGCTAGAAGGCTTTATCTTGGGAGGCCCTCTGATGCCTTTAAATTGTAATCAAATCAAAAGGAAAGAAGGAGGATATAAAGAAGTGAAGAATGAAGACCCCAATAGCATGTATTCATTCTAATTATAAAATTACTCTTTTATATTGTAGGTTATATAAGGGTAGAGATTGACTACCCATCTTTTCTCTTTTGTTGTATGGCGGTACCCAACCACACCGGCCTCTTATTCTTTTGCAATAGTCTATAAAATTGATTGATGATTTATTTAAATTGTGTAATAGGATTGCTTCCTCTTCATAGTTTCTTTATGATTGATGCTTTAATGTGTGACCTGGATGCGGTAGGCTCTTAGGATAAAAATTATTTTTTCTACCAAACTAATAACTCATAACTAAAATTTTAAACAACTCATCTCATCTTAAAGCATAGGCTTTAAATAAGATAATTAAAAGATTTAGCAACCCCTTAGCTATATGATTGTATGTCTCACATCATGCATGCATATTCCTTCTTCCTTGAATATGGGGGATCTCCATCCTTGCATGATAGGGGAATGCTTGACTTGTGAGGGCACCCCTTGTGGTGGATAACACCCTGTTCTTGTTGATTTAGCCAACAATATATTTCATCATGCATTTAGGCAATAAAAATCCTAAGCCTTTGCCTAAAATATCATGTCAAAATGTAATAAAATTTGAAAATATTTTGCATTTGTAGATTAAGTCATATGCTCATACCAATCAATGTTTGGTCTCTTAGGGAGTGGGTTTAGGACTTTAATTTTTTTAAAATTAAATAACAAAGCCTAGCTATCTTGCAAATTCATAAGACGAGATCACATGGATTTAAAATGTAGGAGGTGTTAGCTGATGACCACTCCAGGCAGTTGTAAGTCCAAAAGAGTCGGATAATTTACTCTCTTTTATGGAAGTAAACCGTTATGTCCCCTTTCACTTAGATTTTGGTCATGCTTTAACTTATGCTAAAGCTCCCTAGATTTAGGATCCGAGGTAGCTAGTTTTATTTGGGCTACAAGCATAAATCCTCACCTCTTAGGCATTTATGCAACCTTGTGTTGGTGGATTATAAGCCCTAGCAATCTAATAAAAATTCAACTTAAATAAATAAATCTCTTCACTTTCAAATGTATAAAGCCCCACCATAGGATAAGGTGGAATGCTCACTAGGTTTTCTAGTATCATGAGCATTTTTTACTTCCACCCTTTGGATTCCAAAAATAAGTTTTCCACTTAGGCTCTCCAACTTGATTTTCCAAATATAACCAATCCTTTGATAATCTAACCTTGAAATCTTTGGAGATAATAATTACTTACTTTAATCAAGAGTATTCTTAGAAAATTGCATTTTCTAGGATGTAATTAACTATAGAGGCTTGCCTCCATAGGAAGCCTAAAGATACTGACTTAATATAAACCCTACTTTACTTTTCTATGTAAAGTAGGGGAAAGATCTCTAGTATATTCGAAGACCCATCATTCCTTAGGAGTCCTTATTAGGTTATTAGGTCCTTTGTAGGGTCATGTCTCTATCTTTCGGGATAGTATATTATACCTTGATGTCGTACTCGATCACTTCAATAAGTACCCCTTAGGATCTGTATAGTGTCCACCCACATCCAAAAATAAACACCACAAACTACTAAATCATGTTCAATGATCTAATGTTAAGTACCAGCAAATCTATAAAAAAACATAATTTTCATTTTTATAAACGTCTACACAGACCCATTTGATAAATATGTATAATAATCAAAAGCTGCTCTTGACAATTGCTAACAAACCACCTAAATAATATAGCATATCATCTATTAACATTATGACAACTTACTTAAGAGTAATTTAGATGCTGACTAGAGTTTTCAATTTTATTGAACACCTTATATGCAAGTGCTATAAACCCCTTGGGATATGAAACTTTATTAAACTCCTATAGGTTGGACCTACCCTTTATAACAAATAATGTCCCTTCAATTTGTACTAGAACTTCCTTAGCTAGTCTACTAATTTACTATTTAGTGTCTTTTTCCTATATTAAATTGGTTTTCAATCTTTTCTTATTTTGAACCTAACTTTATATTCTTTATTTGTTTTTCTTCTTCTCGGTTGCATGAAAATGCCTAGACTTATATACATCAATATGTGTTTACTATGACCTTACTATCTAACTTTATAAAGCAACATTGCATCCCTCATCCCTTCCATCTTTTTTCCATTTTATAAATTTGGTTATCTTTCTTTTGAAGTTGATGCTACAACCAGTATATCAAGTTTCACATAAATGCTTTCCTTGATAATGATGTCCTAAACATTATCATATTGTTGTTCCTTAGTAGACGTAGTATCAATCAGGTAAACTTCTACATTAATCATCTTGGCATTCTTTTTAAGTAGCTTTTTCTTCAATTTTTTTGTAGATTAGCTTTAATTTCTTCTAAAATATCTAGTATTTTTACTTAAAATGTATTTTAGGTTGATAGGTTTTTATTCACTAGTTTCTCTCCCCTATCTTTAATAAATACTTTCTTAATGATAACATTACTTTCTTCCTTCCCTTTCTCCTTTTTTGGGTTGATTTCCTCCATTATGGTTTGCTTTATCTTTAGAGGAGTGAATCTAATCTAAAGTTGTCAAACCTTCACCATTGATGAGTAAAGAAGATAGGTGGAGATCCTAGCCTTCTATCATTAGTAGGTATAGATGTGGCCTATGGGTAAGGATTCTTAAAGCAAGCTATAGTGAACCTTAGTCAGGTCATGCTCTTATATTGTTTGGTAAGAGAGAGTCTATCCCTTATTACTAACTTGACTTATTTCTTTGTTAAAAACTAATTATGATCCTTCAACTTACTTGCATCAACTAAAATAGTTCTATCTAAATGATCAAAAGCAGGACTCTTTAGCTTAATGAATCCATCACTAAGAACTGATGCAAGTAGCTAACTCACATAGCATATCTTAACTCTAAGAGAGTTCTGAGGTACAACCTTAATCTCTGCTTCATCATATTTTAAAATTTCTTTCTCAATTTTCTTAGAAATAATCCATTTTATATATTTTAAAAAACTTAACTTTAATTATACCTTGACCTTCAACATAACATTGAATGACAATTCTTAATATTCTATTAAAATATTTATTTATCTATTCATCTAACTTATTAAACTCATAATCAAAAAGGTTGTGTAGGCAACTAACGATTGTACAAATATTCTTCTCTCCTTATGTTGTTGAGAGAGGGTGAATCCTACTCCCTTTTAGAAGTGGGGATGACTCCAGAACAGTGAATTCATAATCAATCCTAGTATTCTCAATTTATTTGAATTTTGCTACTCTCTTTATTTCAACATTTTCCTCCTAATATTTTTATTTTTATTACACCTTTGAGTTATATTCATCAATGGTTGGCTGATAAAGATCTGACTTTAAATGTTCCAGGAGTAATCATAGGTGTAGACTCAATCAATTGTTATTTAAACTTATTTTTAGCATTCCTCAACCTAGAATCTATAATAGGCTTCAAACCCAGAGTTTCAGTGTCTCTTTTTTTCATAAGAGATGATATTAGGCTTAGCCCCACATCTTAGATTAAAGTCTAGTATTGGCATCTTGTTCTTTGCCAAACTATAGCTAATAAAGGTAACAATCGCTTTATTAGAATTTATCTTAAGTCATTAAACTTGACTCAAACATCATTACAAACCCATGGGGAATCTTAGTAGTATTGATAACCAAATTAACTTCAAAGTTGAATGGGAAGATAAATTGTTTGAACTTTTTCTATATATTAGAAAATTCCATCATTACTAAATTATTATAAAATATTTAGTTTATAAAATTTGAATTCATAGTCCTTGTCTTAACATACACAAATAATTTTATGCAACCTTCATGAGCAATAAGACAAAAAAGTTTTAGGTGTAAATTTCATTTTTTTAACTTTAAAACTAACCAAAAATTGGCTTTATAAGGTTTTAATATTTAAAATTGTTGACCTCATTTTTAATTATTTTATCCTTCCTTATTATCTTAGCATTTAGGATTCCCAATCTTAGTCTAAGAACTCTTTACTTAGGCATTGAAACGCCAAATTCAAGTCTAAAATATAACATAACACCAAATTAAATTTAATGAGGCATAGATACTAAACTTAAATAAAATAAAACATAAATCCTACATTTGGATTAGGTCAGGTTAGTGGGTCCCACCATGAATTAACTTGATCTAAATAGATTAAGTGAATCCAAATACTTCCAAACTCAATGTAATTGAATCAAACTCATGATAAGATGCATTTGAACTAAAGTTTAAATTTAATTGAACCTTAATGAGGCTAATTGGGTCACTTAACCTAAATTAACCCATTTAGTATCCTATTAAACTAAAATCAAGTTAGATTAAATTAAACTAGAGCAAAGTAAGTCAAAGTTAAAATAAACTAAATCAATTTAAAAGATTAGAATTGTTACTTAAACTTAATTAAATATAAAACTAAATCTGATTGGGGTTCTATGATGTTTTAATTTGGAGTCATAGGGGCACAATGTAGATCTTAGGGAGTACTTATTTAAGTAATTGAGTGCGACATTAAGATGTAATGTACTATCTCAAAAAATAGAAATATCACCACACAATGGATTTAATCACTTAATAAGAACTCCCAAGGTAGATGAGTCTTTGTATATATTAGAGATCTTTTCCCCACCTTACATGGATAAAGCAAAATAAGGTTTATTTTAAGCCGAGTTTCTTTGTTCCCCATGGTGGCAAGCCCCTATAGTTAATTACATCCTAGGAAATGAAAGTTTTCTAAGAATATTCTCGGTTAAAGTAGTTAAAAAATGCCTTTGAAGTTTTCAAGGATAGATTATCAAAGAATTGGTATTTTTTGAAAATCAAATAGGAAGAGTTCAAATGGGAAGACTTATTTATAGATTCCATAGAAGGATAAGTAGGGAGTATCCAAGACATTAGGAAGCCTAGCAAATACTCCAATCCATCATATGATGAGGCTCTATATTTTTGAAAAGGAGAATTTATTTTTATTTAAGTTAAAATTTTGTTAGAAAGTTAGAAGTCACATTCCAACAACACAAGATTGTGGAAATACCTAAGAGGTGAGGACTTATACTCATAACAAGAGAGAAACAAGCTACCTTAGGACTTAGATCTTGAGTGCTCTAGCATAAGATAAGAGCTCAACCTAATTTTACTTGGGTAATAAGATAAATTGGTTCACCTCTGTAAGAGAGAATGAACACATCTCGACTCATTTGAACTTACAACAGTTTAGAATGGCTGATAGCTAACTCCTCCTACAATTTTAAGATCATGTGGGTCAGTCATATGGAAATGCAAGATAACTAGATTATTGTATATTAGAAAGAAGCTAGAATCCTAAAATCACTTCATAGAAGACTAAATAATGTCTCTCATGCAAAACATTACTTAAACTAATGTTAAAAATTTACAAGTTTTGAGATCATTTTGACATATTTATTTTAGACCAAAGCTTGGGATAATTATATGTCTACATGCATGGTGAAATTGAGTTGTGGGTTAAATCAGTGAGAAAGAGGTGTTCTCCACTACAAGGGATCTCTCTCAATGGTCAAGCATGTCCCCTATCGTGCAAGAGTAGAGAACCTCTCTATTTAAGAGTGAAAAAAAATGACATGCATGTTATTGTATTATACAACCATTTTCAGCTAAGGGGTTGTTAAATAATTTATTTACTTAACTAAAAACCTAGGGTTTAAGATCATGTTATTAATTGATTAGAATTTAGTTGAAGTTATTAATGAGGATAGAAAATATAATTTCTATCCTAAAGTGCCTACTGCATCCAGGCCACACATCAAACATATACACTTTAAGAAACATATGAAAAACATGCCATTTATATTGCATAATCTAAACATAATAACCAAGCATTTGAATTTCATAAAGGAAAAAAAGGCCGATGTGGCCGGGTATCACTGTATACTCCAGAAAAGAGAAAGAGTTGGGTAGCCAGGCTTTACCCTTATACAACCAAGAATATAATTAAATATTATAATTGAAATAAATACTATGGGAGTTTTCAATTCTTATTATTCTTTTTTTCTTTGGATTAGTTTGCTCTAGGCTTTATAGGGCCTCCGAGATCTTTTCCTTTTAGCCACTGCTCGTCCTAAACACTATAGCACCAATCCTAATCCAATTACAAAAAATAAATCTTTATAAAAATAACATTTACCCACACTTGTAAAATAAATAGTAGTTAAACAAAAACATACAAACTAAATAGTTATATTTCACATATTTGGACTTAGTACTCCACACTTGGGTAACTAAGCTTGCCTGTCCTTATTTGATTATGCTTAGGGGCATAAGCGGCACCTGCAAGCAGGAATATTTACATTCATTTAATATTATGATGGCCCCTCAAGCACAATCCCCTCAATAAAATATTATTAGGATAATAGTGTGCTAACATCTGGTCTACGCACAAACAATCCTACAATCCAGTCTAAAATATTACACCTTAAAATAAAACATACCTCATAATATACAACAGCTAAACCTAATACTGAAGTCATGACTCAGCATTTTAATGTGTGTGCTAAGGCTTAGTGTGGTATGCCTTGCATAAGCTTTATAATTATGATTGTCTAAAGTCTTGAGATTATTTAGATTACTCATTAGGGATGGTTTTACTTTAAGCCTTTAATAGCTTGAATGGATTTTATCTTACACTATTTACTTATGATCTAATCATTATAAAGAGAAGAAAGATGCTTAGCTCTTTCATCCCTGGCTTAAGTTATTTTCTAAAGATAGATTATTATGGATTTAATTCACTAAATGAACAACTTACAGATTTTATTTATTCTAAGTTTAGATTAACCTTAACAAATTTCATTCAAACATGAAAAGTATTTTAAGATTAATGAAATTAAGTCACTATCATATAAGTACTTCTCCACTACTTCCATTCATTATCAATAATTTCCACACTCTTTCATTTTTTTATTTCTCTAATATTTGATTTAGTATATATATAAATATACAGTCAATATACCCATATTTTTACATACTTTATGAATGTTGATGTACAAATTTAATAGGAAAGAGAGATTTCATCTCATAGCTAACCATATGCAAGCATGTATTAGGAATTTAAGCAAGTTCGTGCCATTATTAAATTAGAGAAGTGAGATTATCTAAAGCCTTCTTAGGGCTACTTAAAGCCTCATGTTCCCAAAATGTCCAAACTATATACTTGCTAATTCAAATACATACAAACAAATACATAAGCATAGGAACAAAGTCACGTAAAGGTTAGGTATAAAAGACTTTCATTTATGTAAATCTTAATGGCATAAAGAAATGGGTTTTACTTTATATTCTAACACATGCATACATATAAATGAAATTAAGCAAGTATGTGTCATTATTAAACTAGGGAAGTGAGATTATCTGAGACATCATTGGGACTATTTAAAGTCTCATATTTTAGGGATGTCTAGTCTATATACTTGCTAATTCAAATGCATGTAAGCAAAAGCATAGAGCATAAGAATAAAATAAAAAATTTCCATCATTTTATTAAAAATAAATGAAAATTTTATCTTCACATAATTAATTATTTATAATAGGCATTGATTTAAGTTTCAAATCATTTGATTCATAATTAATATATAGTTTCAAAATAGTTTGAGATTTACTAGTGATAATAGCCACACCATATAATACCATTTATCCAACTCATGCAATTTGAATACAATCATTTTTTTTTATTTTTATATTTTTTTAAACATGGATACATGAAGTAAATGACATACACATTTATGATAATTGAAAGGAAGTAATTAAATATCACCACATAACATACTTAATTTTATCAAACCCTAAGGATAATCAAGTAAAATAAACATTCATTAAGCCTAACTAAAGCTTCTTTAAGGTCTAATTTTTAATGTTCAAGTTATTAAAACCTGAAGAGGAGAAATGGTACTTAAGATTTACTCCATCATATATTATTTATTTAATATGTTCAAGTAAATAAATTAAATATGTTTTTTGAGTTGATTAGGTTCAATCCATTAACTACATCATTTTGATTACCCTTCCCAAGCTTCTTTAACTTAATTAACCACTTAATCATGAACCTTCAATGATATGCTTCAGAAAAATAAAATCAGCAATGCATCTAAAGAGATCTAATGCAATTGGGCTCATGCTTAAGAGTTAGTTCAATTAAGGAAGGAAAATATTTAAACTAAATACTCTTATGATTTCTCCACACCAATGGGGAAATCATAATTTCTTTAATAACTTTATGTTATTAAATAGATAAATAGATTAATGGGATGGCACTTGAATTATTTAAGTTGATTTCATTTGAATTTAATTATTATTTTTTTAATTTTTTCTTAATTATAAAACATGTTAATTAAATTCATCAAAGGAATACATTTGGAATTAATTAGGAGAAAGGGTCCTAATTAGTTCCCATTTTATATTTAATATTTTCATTGATTAATTATCCATAATTACTCAATTTTATTATTCATTAAATTTAATAATTATTAAATCACTTAAAAGGGGTAATTAGGATTAATAATTTGGGATTTCCTAAATTACATGGTAAATAATTCAAAGAAAAATATGAGAGATAGATGACATCCCTTAGAATTGACATGCCAAATTTAGAATTAATTACCCAAATAATTAGGATTCAATTAATAAAATTAGCGTAAGCTTCAAAACTTGATTAAGCATTATTCATTAGATATTAATTGAGGATTTTATTTATATTAAATTTTTCTCTGTTTAAGCTTTCCAAAATGGGTTTATTTGCATTTTTTTTATTTTTCTTCAATTAGTTATGATTTTTTGAAATTTTGGGTATTTAAAATGAATTTTTAAGCCTAATGACTCATTTTAAACCATCGGCACCATGTGAACGCTGGCACTATAATGCTTTCCATTTTGTACCATGACATTGGATAATTAAAACATTCGATGTGGTTATTGACTTAGCGACGGTGGATGTGATTTCATCGTGACCGTCTGATCTTGGATTGGACGGTTGAGATATCCCGAGATTACAAAAGGATTAAATTAAGATTTTTAGTGTGATTAATTATGATCATTCATTCTAATTACATGGAATAGATGGTCAGTGATCCATCATCCCATAAGCACCGAAAGATGGACATTATTCTCCTTCAACTGGTCAATCAGAGCTCGCTAGAGCTTGTTTGATGGAAAAAATCAACCCCAAAATGATTAAAAAATAGATCTAAGGAGATTATATGGTGGAAATGATATGAAAATACAATTCATTTCACAAAAGGCCAATACCTAAATGCTAAATTTATGCTTGCCAAATTTTTTCCTTATTAGAGCAAAAGACCGGTGGTTTGTTGATAGAGGTAGCTTCGTCTTGAAGTGACAAAGCCCTATTGAGAAGATCTCAAGCTGCCTCCCTGCCGATTGATTTATAAACCAAATGCCACCACAAAAGTCACTAGAGTTATTCTAGGGACACCTTTCATTGGTTGAATCGATCAGAAATTGATTCATTTTGAGTTGTTGGAGTGTGGTGAAGGTGTGAGGAAACTTATTTTGGCTTTGGTGGAGGTTTGGTAAGGTTGGACGAATGGACCTCTTGGGCTTGAAGGGAGCTTGGTCTTGCTAGTAATGGGGTGCATGGGGAGCTCGGGGAATGGTCTGAGGAAGGTGTGTGTTAAGGGTGAGTAGATGGAGAGGAGTATACTCTCCTCCCCAATTAAACCAAGGGTTGAGATTGGCTCAGCCTTTGACAATCATTCAGCTAGAGTTACTGGCTAGAGGTGGTAGGGGACTACTGAGGTGGATATGTGTGAAAGGCTAAAGGAGTATAGTAGGTTACCATGGAGTGTACACTCCTCTTTAGGTGGACCAATGGTTGTCCATGGGCGAGCTCACCCTTTTAGCCAAAGGCTGAACCCAATAATCATGGGTTAGGTTGGGTCAGTTGTTGCGGTGTTTATTTTCAAATGCATCGGGTGAACACCACATAGATCTTAGGGGGGTACTTATTGAAGTGATCGGGTATGACATTAAAGTATGATGTACTATCTCAAAAGAAACATCACCCTATGATATACCTAATCACATAAGAAGAACTCCTAAGGCATGATGGGTCTTTTAATGCACCTGAGATATTTCCCCTTCTTCATATGATAAAATAAAGTAAGGTTTATTTTATGTCAGGTTCTTTAGTTCCCTATGGAGGCAAGCCTCCATAGTTAATTACATCATAAAAATGGGATTTCCTAAGAAAACTCTCGATTAAAGCAGTCAATTATTGTCTATAAAGAGTTCAAGGTTAAGACTATTAATGAATTGGCCATTTTGAAAAATCAAATGGGATTGTTCAATTGGAGAGAATTATTTTAGAATCTAAAGAAAGATGAGTAAGAAATGCTCATGAAATTAGGAAGCCTAGTTAGCATTCTAATCTATTCTATGGTAAAGCTTTATGTGTTTGAAAGTGAGAGGATTTATTTTATTTGAGTTACACTTTTATTAGATCACCAGGGCTTATAATCCATCAACACAAGATTATGAAAATGCCTAAGCGGTGAGGATTTATGCTCGTAGCCCAAGAGAAATAAGCATCCTTGGATCCAAAATTTAAGGAGATTTCGCACAAGCTAAAAGCATGACCTAAATCTAAGCAGAAAGGGGACATAATGGTCTACTTCCACAAGAGAGAGTAAAATGTCCAACTCTTTTGACTTACAATCGCCTGAAGTGGCCGCCAGCTAACACCTCATACAATTCAAAATTATGTAGGCTGATCTTATGTAATTGCAAGATGGTTTAAGCTGTTATTTAATTTGAAAGAGACTAGAGTCCTAAACATACTCCCTAAAAGACTAGATCATGTTTGGTATGAACATATGACTTAGTCTAAAAAGGCAAAATCTTTTAAAATTTTATATTATCTTGGCACATTCATTTGGACAAAAGCTTTGGGATTTCTTATGCCTAAATGCATGAAATTTAGTTATTGGTCAAATCAAAAGAAAAAGATGGTGAAGCTCCATCATAAGGGGTTTCTCTCATAGGTTAAGCGGTCTCTAAAGTGTTGAAATAGAGGCCCTCATGTTTACAAGAGTGATTTAATATGGCATGCATGATGTGAGACATACAACATACAACTAAGTGGTTTCTAAATATTTTAATTATTTTGATTATAACCTAAGCTTTAGAATAAGGTTATGAGTTATTTTAGATTTTAGTTATAAGTTTTTAATTGGGTAGAAAAATTAAATTTTCCCTAAGAGAGCCTACCGTATTGAGGCCACACATTCAATCATCAATAATTAAGAAACTATGAAAATCATGTTGTTTTATTGCGCGAGCTAAACATAACAATAATCATTTTTATAGACTGCTATGAAAGAATAAGAGGCTGATGCGGCCGTATACCACTGTATACCTCGAAAAAGAGAAAAGATGGGTAGCGAAGCTCTACCCTTATAGAACCTAGAATTATAAAATAGTTTTACAATTTAGAATTGAATATATTTTATGAGGTCTTTATTCTTCATTTCTTCTTTCTGCATTTGATTTGATTTGCTCCAAGGCATCACAGAGCACGCCAAGACTAAGCCTTCTAGCCATTGCTCATCCTAATCTCCATAGCATTAATCATAATTCCTATTGCAAAATTATATTTTTTATGGAAAAGTAAATCTAACTACACCAACAAAATAGAGGTTAGCTAAACATACATACAAACCCAATCAGTTATATTTCATAATTTAGACTTAGCACCCTACACATGGGTAACTAAGTCCACCTATCCTAACATGGATTATGCTTAGGGGCATAAGCAACTTGCAAATAAAATATTTATAATTATTTTTGAGCTGCCCCTTAAGCACACTCCCCTACAGAAAATAATATTAGGCTATCAACGGCCTAACATCCTGCCTACAATCCATATTCCTAGCATCTAGTCTAAAACATTACATCATAAAACAAAACACCTCATCATTACATACACCGTCTTAACCCAAGGCTAGAAGTGGTGATTTAGCATTCTAATGTGAGTGATTTCATGTGGTATATCTTAACTAGGATTTTGAATTATAATTCTCTATGTTTTGAAATTATTTAAGTTAACATGTTGGATAGTTTTAGTTTAAGTTGTTTAAGAGGATAATAAGTTTTAATTTGAATTTTATTTTATTTTATTTGATTTACACTTAGCATCTAAGTGTTATAAAGAGAAGAAAGAGGCTTAACCTCTTTCATCCCTATCCTAAGTTATTTTATGAAGGCACATTTTTATGATTTAGTTTCTTTAAGAGAACAATTTATTAAATATTTTATTAGTCATAAGTTTAGGTTAACCTTAAAGGATCCTAATAAACATGAAAGGCATCTTAAGATTAATGTGATTGAATTACCATCACATAGAATATGTTGAACCATTCCTTTTCATCACTCATAACAAGCATATGATTTAGCACTTAGTATACCTACACATGCAATGTATTTTTGCCACACTTAAATGATTATGAATGCATATATTTTTAGTAAAAAAGTGAACTTTCATTCTCTAATCAAATACACATACACATGTGTAAAAGATGTAAGCAAGTACGTGCCATTGTTTAAATTAGGGAAGTGAGATAATCAAATAATCTCCTTGGGGCTACTTAAAGCTGCGTATTCTAGGGATGTCCAGATGATATACTTGCTATCTTAAATACCTATGAATGTATATACAACTACAAGAATGAAGATCATGCAAAAGATTGTATTTTTTGTTGAATTATTTATACATGTAAAGCATAAAGCTCTATCAAAATTCTAATACAAAGATGCATATGAATAAAATTAAATAAGTACATGCCATTGTTAACTAGGGATGTTAGATAATCAAATGACCTCATTGGGGCTACTTAAAGCCTCATATTCTTGGGGTGTCCAGAC
The DNA here is from genome assembly GCA_021442155.1 of Cymbidium sinense. NCBI lineage: Eukaryota > Viridiplantae > Streptophyta > Magnoliopsida > Asparagales > Orchidaceae > Cymbidium > Cymbidium sinense. Next base: position 29,653,775 of record CM038223.1, read on the forward strand.
TATATACTTATTATCATTCAAATACATGTAAATTTATACATGAACATAGGAAAGAAAGCACCACCTTCACATGCTTAAGCTATAAACACATGCAAATCCTATATATATTTATAATTACTATCACTCCAAATGTTGTTATCAATTTATAAGCTTTGAAAATTAATTTTGAATTTATCAGTGATAATAGCCACACATATAATAAGATTAGATCATCATATGCAATTTTGTGCAAGTAAATTTCATTTTAATTTTTGAAAATATGAATGCATGATATCACATAATATACAACATTTATGGTTATTGAAAAGGAATAGCCAAACACCTCCACATAATTCATTCAATTACACTAATTCATAAGGGAAATCACATTAAATAAAATAATTTAAAGAAAATCAAAGCCTCTTATTAATTTTGATTTTTGGATTTAAATTGAGCTTAAAGAGGGGAGACCATTTGGTGTTTCCCATCCCATTCCCATGTTGGTGTTTTTAGTTTGTTTAAAGAAAGATAATTAAGTGATTTTTATAATTTAATTAAGTTGAACCATTAAAAAATCCATTTAATTATCTTTTTCTATGCTTCTTTAATTTAATTAACCATTTAATCATTTGCCATAAATGACATATAGATGAGGAAAATAAAATTGCAATGCTCCTAAAGCACCAAATGCAATTGGCTCATGATTAGATATTAATTAAATTAAATAATTTAATTAAGTACTTTTATGATTTTCCCATACTTATGGGCTAATCATAATTAAGGAGTCTTTATGTTATTGAACACATAAATAGAAACCCTTAATTTAAATGTTGATTATCTGATGTGATTATCAAGCTAAGTTGATTTAATTTGGCCATTAATTAATTAATTTTTAATCAAGTCATATTATAATTAACTCTCTATTAATGAAGTGAATTTTGGAAAAGTAATTAGGAAAGATGTCTTGATCACTCTCCTCACCATTTTACTGTTAATCAGTGATTAATAGACTTTAATTAATTAATTTTTTATTTAAAACTTTAAATAATCATTAAATTAATTAAGAGCATAATTAGGGTTTGAATTTCAAATTTCTCTAATTACATAGGCAATAAATCCCAAGAAAAATATGAGAGGTAGAGGACATCCCAAGGAATCAACATGCTAAGTTTAAGATTAATTGCCAAAGTAATTAGGGTTTAATTGAGCTAATTAAGAAAATATTCAAACCCTAATTAGACCTTAAACACTATTCAAAATCATGTGAAATTATTTTTATTAAGTTCTCCTATGTTTAATCTTTCTAAAATGTATTTATTTATATATTTTGGATTATTCTACAATTAGTTATGATTTTAGGAAGTTTCAGCCAATTAATCACATTTTAAAACCTAATTAACCCTTAATCCTGTTGGTGCCACATAGACGGCTGACGTGGTAGTGCTTTCCATGTGGAACTATGAGATTGGCCACTTAAGTGGTTCGATGAAGCACTTTCATCCTTGCCATATAATCTAAGATCAAATGGTGGGATTAATCTCATGGTTCCTATATGATTAGATTAATTGAATCTAGTGGATTAAATCACAGCCATCCATTCCAATCACATGAAATGGATGGTGGATGATCCGTCATCCCCTGAGAAATGGAAGACGAACATCATCCACCCTCCTCTGCTTGATTTGGGCTCGCCGAAGCTCATGAGGCATCGGGATTGACACCAAAAGCTTCAGGGAAGAGATCTAAAGGGATATAACGGTTGGAATCACATGAAATCACACTTTCTTTTATAAAAGACCAACAAAAATTAACATTTTGATGGTTTGCTAAAATTTACCTCGCCAGAGCTCAGGACCGACGGCTAATCGACCGAGGTAGCTTCATCTTGAAGAGATGAAGCCCTACTGAGAATCTCATGCCTTGCCTCCTCGTCAGTGGCTCTGTTGATCAAATGCTGCTAGAATCCTCATCAAAGTTGGTCTTGGATGGGTCTCCGGTGCTCAAATTGATCGGGAATCAATTCATTTCTTCTCGCTAGAGCTAGGTGAAGGTGTGGGTGAAGTTAATTTGAGAATGGTTGAGTTTGAGAGAGGTTGGATGAAATAGGTGCTATGTTTTGCTCAATTTTGATGTTGTCGGTGATGGGGAGGCTCTAGGAACTTAAGGAAAGCTCTTCGGAGTTCATTTTCACTCACTAAATCTCTAAGAATGCTCTCATGTGTGTTAGAGTGGAATGGGGAGGAGTATACACTCCTCTCGCTCAAATTCAATGACTTGAATTAGTTCTACCTTGGAGTCCGACCGATGCAGGTGGCCGAGGACGTAAGAGAAGTGCTTTGGTGGCTTGATTTGAGTGGATGAGTGAGGGAAGTGAGCTGCTAAGGCATGAGGTGGCTGCCCTTAGTTTCCTAGGTGTTCCAATGGGAGGAAGTGGGTTAGCTCACCTCCCTTGACCTATGGCTAACCCAACCAGTCTTGGGTCAGGTTAGCCATGGGCTCAAGGGTCCAAACTAAGCTTTGGGTGGCTGCCAAGTGCAAAAGAGGATGTTTGACCACCCAAAAATGGATTTTGTTCTATGTGGAGGGCTCTATCCAATGGGTAATAGGTCAATTCGGTTTGATTTGGGCTGACCCATGGTCACCTAAGGATGGGTAATACCAAGTTTGAATGGGTTTGAAGTTGATTTGATTAAGTTTGGCTCAATTTGACCCATGTAAGTCAAATTGGGCTAGGTTGAGTTAGGTTGACCAATTGGTCATATTGGGTTAAACCATGGGTTAGATAATTTGGATTGAATTTGAATTTGACTCATATGGGTTAAATGAGCTAAGTTGACTAATTAAGTTGACTAATTTGGTCAAATTGGCCAAATTGGCTTGGGTTGGGTGTTGGTTTAGGTTCAATTGATCATTTAAAGATGATTATAGGTTTTCATTTCAATCAATTTGGATTTGGGAATGATTTAGATCAATTTGACCCTTTAGGTCAATTTGAGCTAAATGGGTCAATTGGGTTGACCTAGGCAAATTGGATTCAATTAAGGGTTTGATCATGTTCAATAATTAATTTAGGATGGATTTGAATCATTGGTTGCAATCAATTTGATGTTAGGTTTGATTTGGCCTAATTTGGCCCTTTTAGGTCAAATTGGGTCAACTTGGGTCAAAGGGCTAATTAGTTTTAGTTTGGCTTAATTGATGGTCAAGTCATATTCAAAGATCAATTTTGGGTTGATTAGAATCATTGATTGCAATCAATTTAATGTAGAATGTAGTTTGGTTCAAATTAATTAATGAAGGCTAATTGGGTCAACTTGAGTCAAGTGATCAAATTAGCTTAGCTTGGTCCAATTCATTGCAATTGGTCAACCAAAGATGATCAACAATCATTGTAGGAGGTTTTGAATGATTTGGTCAATCCAATTTGGGTTGGAATGGAGTTTGGCTCAAATGGGTCCTTTAAATCACTTTGGGTCAAGTCAACCTAATGGGTCAATTGAATTAATTTTGGGTTGGATTAGGTTGAATTGAGTTTGATAATTGATTTAGGATTGATTGATGACTTTGATTTCAATTGATTAATTGGATTTTAGCTCATTTGGACATTTTAGGTTCAAATGGGCTAACTTGGGTTAATTGAATTGATTTTGTTCAATTTGCTTGATTATAAATTTTGGTAGAGTTTGGAATAAAGATTTAAAAGGTTGGAGTGCTTTTGTGAAAGTTAATTAAATTAGGTTTGATTGAAGGGGTTTTGCTTTGGTCCACAGGATTAGGTTAGGTTAGGGTGGGTTTAGGTTATGGGTTTTAATCATTTGGCTTAGAATTTGGATATGTATTAGGATTTAACTCAATTTGGTTGGATTAATATGAGGTTGGTTTGGCTAAGCAGATAGACATAAGTTATGGGTTAGGTCATAGGATAGGTAGGCTTCCTAAGGTCCTAAGACATAGTCAAACATATGGCAAGTCCTCATAAGTCCCTAGGTTTGGGTTAAGTGTTCACTTAGTCACTAGAAGTATCCTATGATTAAGAAAATTTTAGTGACTAGGAGAGTCCTAAGTTTAAGATGGAAAAGATTAAATCCTCACTCTAAAAGTGTCAACAGTGATCCTTAATCCAACAAAGGTCAAAGGTGGCTGCCAAGGGATTTTGTTCCATTTGGAGGGCTTGGTTCAATGGGTTTGACCCAATCAGGGTTCACCATGGGTTGGGTCCACTTGGGCAGGCCCATGGTGACCCAAGGATAAGTCATGACAAGTTTGGTTGGGTTTGAACTAGGTTTAGTCGGGTTTGGCTCAATTTGATTCATGTAAGTGAAATGGGTCATGTTGGGTTAAGTTGACCATTTTGACTAAATTTGGTCAAGTGAGAGTTTGGTTAAGTTTAACTGGTCATTTGGAATAAATTAGTGCAATTGGTTCGGTTAAATTTGGGTTAGATTTGGATTTGGTTCATCTTATTTCATTTGAGTCAAATTGGTCATGTTGACCAATTTAACCAAATTGGCCAAATTAACTTGAGCATGGGTTAGGTTTTTCCAATTGGTCATTTATAATTGATTGAAAAAGTTGATTTGAATTGATTTGAATTATGGAGTGATTTAGTTCAATTTGACCATTTAGATTAAATTAGGCTAAGTAGGCCATTTGGGTTGGGTTGACCATATTAGGTCCAATTGAAGGTTGAATCATGTTCAATATTCAATTAATGATCGATTAGAGGCATTGGTTTTAACCAATTTGATTTAGAATTTGATTTGGCTCAATTTGTCCTTTAGGTCAAATTGGGTCAACTTGGGTTAAGAGGCCTAATTGGCTTGGTTAGGTTCAATTGGTGGTTGAGTCATGTTCAATACTCAATTTGTGGTTGATGAGAATTGATTGCAATTAATTTATCTTAGAACTGATTTAGTCCAATTTGGCCTTTTAGGTCACTTTGGGTCAACTTGGGTTAAGGGGCCAAATTGGCTTAGTTAGTGCCAAATGATTATAGTGGAGTGTCCAATAATGACCTACAATCATCAATGAAGAGATTGGATAGCTTGATTTGTTCTAATGGGGGTTTGATTGAAGTTTGGTCTAATTGGACTTTTTAGGTCACTTTGGGTTAAGTGGTTTAGTTAAGTCAATTTGGACCAATTGGGGTTACAGATGGTTGGAATATATTCAATGATTGATTTGAAGTTAATTGATGCCTTTGATTGCAATTGATTCGAGTTATATTAGATTTTGACTCATTTGAACCCTTTAGGTCAAATGGGTTAACTTGGGTTACTTAAATCTAATTGATTTACTTGTCTTGATTATAAGTGTTAGAATAGTTTGAAATGATCCATCGAATAATTAGAATAATTAAGAGAATTGAATTGAGTTTAGTTTGCTTGGGTTAGTTTGAATGGAATTGTAGGATTTGAAGTGGGTTAGCTTGAGTTAAGGTTCAAATTAATTGGGCTTGGAGTTTGGATTAGAAATCAAATTCAATCTTGGTCAATTAATGAGTTGAGATTGAGGTTTCAATCATTTTGTTTAGGTTCAAATAAGTTGATGGGTATGAGTGTTAGTTTAAGTTGTAATGTAGGTGAAGCCTACTCATCCTAAAGTCAGTTCTAGGTGTAAGGTTATGCCTTACAAGTCTTTAGGTTTGGGTTTAGTGTTCCCTTAGTCACTAGAAGTGTCCTAACACTAAGGAAACCTAAGTATCTATAAGAATCCTAGATCTAAGATTGGAATGAATAATCCTCACTCCAAAGGCGATGTCAATGAAAGGACCTGCAATAGGTCTGGTGTAATTGACAAGACACCACATATTGGTATTGATTAAGATGATCAATAGCATCCAAGAAGGCCATGAATATCAAGGAAGGCCAAAATGGAGGGGTACTAGGAATTCAAATCTTTAGTTAAGTTTGATTTGTTTTGTTTCATGCCAATGGAATGGAAGGAGAGTTATTTGAATTTGATTTAGTTTGTTTGAAATTTCATGTTGAGGATTGAATCATGGCAAGAGCATTAATGTCTTTGTGTTATAAATACGGGGAGGAATCTTCTAGGGATTGAATCATGCCAATGGCATGAATGAAAATTTGTTGAGAATTGATTGGATTTGGATTAGGATTAGTTTGATTTGAATGATTTGATTCAATTATTTAATTGATTTGATTTAGTTTCATTGGTTTGATTGGTTATGCTGAAGGATTTTATTTGATTTTTATTTTTTATTTAATTATTGAATTGATGTGGACCCTAGCATGGGCCATACAAGGTGGGGGATATAAGAGCCTAGATTTTAGAGCTCAAAGGAGTAGCTCGCTTATATGTAGTATGGTACTACTCAACCTAATGGGGTTGCCACTAGGAGAGGGGCCATATTGGCTTAATCAAACCCAAGATAGTTACTCAAGAAAGGAGCCTCAAGGGCATGATTCTGACCCTAAACATATGAGAGTGGACCCAATCGGTGTGCGATGAATCACACTAAGGAAGGGCTATAGAAGGTTGGACTTATCTTAGACTTATTGACTCAAAGAAATAATCTATCGAGTTGTACAGTAGAGATAGTCCAACCTATGGGTTGCCCATGAGTTTGCGATGGTTGAATTATGAAGAAAGCTGGGAGACTCGCATCTTCTAAAGTGAAATCAACCACTGGGGTGACCCACTGATCATGTACTGAGTTGAACCCAACTTAGGGAAACTACTAAGTGAGGGTCTCTGGGGGTCTTAAATAGTCAAGGTGATTCCTATAAGGAGTTTTGTTGACACTGCCCAAAAAGATATGATGCCTACTTGAGAAAAGGTGCCACTGTGGGTCTTATCCAAATCCATAAGGGATTTTAATTTGTTTATTCATTTTATGTGGACTCTATTGGTTTGCGATGGGTCACACTAAGAAGGAGCCACAGGAGCTTTGGCCTATTTTAGATTTATGGGTCTAAGGGATAGATCGTGCATCTATAGAATGACACTATCCAACCAAAAGGGTGGCTATTAGGAAAAGGGAATTGTCTAATTCGGTAGTAACCCGGGTCATGTCTAGATGGCATCATGAAGATATAATCCAAATAGAATGCCCACATGGAAGGTGCTTTTGGGCCTTATCATAGTCTTTGAAATATAAAACCCATTGGTATATTAAGGCTAACTTAAAGAGAAAGTGTGGGGACTCACATCTACCTGAGCGGTGTTATCCACTGGGTGGGTTGCTAACAGTAAAGCCAACACTAACCATCCTAAGGTGCCCATCAGCTTGCAATGATCAATCTAGGAAGAAAGCATCAGAGACTCACATCTTCATAAGTAGAACTGATCATCGGGATAGTCTGTCTTCGTCTAGATAGCTACTATCCACCTAGGGTGACTTCTAAGTGGGAAGTCACAAAGGAGGACCGAACCCAAACTTGAAGTAGTCTAGAGAAAGAGGAGCAACTAGTGGTCTTACCCTAATCCTTTGATATATATTCATACCTAGTCAGTACATAATGGTCAACTAAAGAAGAAAATAGGGGACTCACATCTTCTAAAACATAATAGACCATTGGGATAGTCCAATGGTCATGCAATAAAACTTACTGAACTGATAAGGTGTTCATCAATTTGCAGAAGTCACACTAGGAAGAATGCATGAGGACTCACATTTTCTTAAGTAAAAATAACTGCTAGGGTGACCCACTAGTCAAGTAATGAATCAAACCTGACCTAGAGCAACCATTGAGTAAGGGCCGTTGAGGGTCTTATCTCAACTCAAAGTAGCCAGAAGCGATTGGGTTTATGGTTGTGCTCAATTTTGTATTTGTATTGTGCAAGTAAGGATTAGGATGTTGCTTGGGTTCTCTTATACCTATCCTAGACACATCGATAGTTTACTAATAAAAATATTTGAATTTGGAGAATAATTTGGTAAAATGAAATTTCCATTGATAAGAAAATTATTTGAAACATTATTCATGGATAATATTTCTTTAGGTAAAGCCTGTTGATTGGAAGCATCAAGAATTCACTTTTATAGTTGATTAGTTAGTAGGAGATACCTTGGTAGATCCTTTCAATGGCAAAAAGGACTTGTCATGTAGGTACAAACTTGCCTCCCATCTTGGGATGGGCTATAATTGGTCTCCTCACAACTAAAATGAACTTTCCAACCCAAAAAGCTCTAGGGCAAACAAACTTGTTATTTGCTTGAACCATTCTGGCCTTATATAGCTCGAGGTTCTGGCATGGCAATAGGTGTCTCTCCTCCAAACTTTTGAGCTCTTCCAACCATATCTTAACATTTTCTTGATTGTAATTTTGCTGTCTATAATTATCCTTAATGATGAGAGTTGGACCTTGTAGACCTCATTTTTAGAATGAGCTCTCAACACCTTCATCTTAGGACTTCCTCTTAGACTTTAAGAGTTTTTTAGTCTTAAGACACATCTAGTGACTAGGTGGACACTCTCCCCTAGCCCTAGAAGACTTAGAAGAGTTAGCCATAGGAATAGGTCATGCCTTAGGGGTGTTAGGAAAATCTCTTACCCTTTAGCTTAAACCATTCCTCATTTTCCTTCTTTCAAGTTTAACTCTAAATCAATTCTATTTGATTTCATCAAACTCCAAATCAATTCCATGATTCAATCACTTGATTGAAATCCTTGATTGAAGTCCATGATTGAAATCCATGATCAAAATCCATCAAAATTCCTACATCAAAATTTTCTAAGTCTCAATCCTTCCTTAAGAACTTAGCCAAAACTATGATTTAAAACTACTAAAACCTTTGAGATTTTCTCATGAGCCATTTATATTATCATTTATATTCACATTTATAAATGAAATATAAATTCAAATCCATCAATTCAAATTCAAAAGTCCAAAACAACTCAGGAAACTTTCCTAATTTCCTTTAATTTTCTGTTAAAGGACTTAGCCAAAATTAACTCCAAATCTTGATCAAACCTATTCAAACCCTTGGGATTTTTTCAAAATCAATTTATATCCTCATTTATATTCTCATATATAAATGAAATATAAATATAACTCAATTCAATTAAACCCAAAAATTAAATCCCAAATTAAAAATGCTTAAAAATCCCTTAAATCCTCTAATTTTTCATTAATGAATTTACTCTAAACTTTGATCAAACTCTTTCAAACTCATGGGATTCTCTCAAAATATATTTTTATTCTCACTTATGTTCTCATATATAAATGAAATATAAATATACATCAATCAAACCTAAGTCAAAAATTAAATTTCTAATTAAAAATTCAATTAAATCCTTTAAATTCCCTTTAATGGATTTATCTTCAAATCATGATTAACTTTTTCAAATTCTTGAAATTTTCTCATGATCAATTTATATTCTCATTTATATTCACATATATAAATAAAATATAAATTTAGATAATCAAAACCAACTCCAAAGATCAAACTCAAATCAAATCAAAATCAAATCTAAGCCTTTCAAGTCAAAATCTTGAACTTAGCCAAAATCAATTCAAATCAAGCCAAACTCTTGATTTTCTCTCATGGTTCAATCAATCCTACAATCATGAGCTCATATATAAATCCAAACTCCAATCCTTCAATCAAAACCCAAATCAAAAATCAAACCGAATACTCCTTCATATTCTTCTTTTGAATATGAGATTTTCAAATGGATTAAAATCCATTTGACTTCAAATCTCTTATAAATGGATTTATATTTCAATCATAAGTCCATATACAAGATCAATCAACTTCAAATCAAACTTTGACCAAGTCGTTTGACCCACTTAGGCTCACTTGACCCAAAGTGATCTTAAGTACTTGATACTTTAACCAAATTGGATTGAACCAAACTCATATATCCCTCTCATAATGATCAACAATCATCATGGGATGATCAATCAATCAAATTGGGTTAAACCAAGTCAAACCTAAGGGTTGACCATGTCAACATTTAACTTAAAATGAAACCTAACATAGCCAAAATCTACTATAGGCCAAATTGATTGAAACCTTTGATCCAAGTTCACTCATGACCTATGTTTGAACTTGGCCAAGTCAACCCTTGAGCCTAACCTAGCCCATTTGGCCCACTTGACCCAAGTTGACCCATTTTGACCTAAAGGGTCAAAATGTGTAAAACTTGATCTAAGCCGAATTGATTGAAACCAATGGGTCAAGTCCATTCCAAATCACTTGTGGAACTTGACCAAAGCCTCAATTAACCAACCACCCAACCTAGCTATTGACCTTAGACCCAACATGACCTAAAGGGCTCATGTTGAGCCAAAATTTAACCTAACTCAAATTGATTGGAAATAAAGATACCAATCCCCTCCATATAATCTACCAAACCTAAACTACCTTTGACCTAATCCAAATAGGTCAAATGGGTAAAATAGGTCAACTTGACCCATTTGACCTAAATGGGTCATATGAGCTAAGACCTAATCTATACCAAATTGAACCAAACCAAAGGCACCAAAATATTTCAAATGGTCATATGAACTTGACCCAACCCTTAGTTTGACCCAATATGACCTATTGGTCAACTTGACCCAAGTTGACCCATTTTGACCTAAATGGGTAAACATGACCAAACCATATCAAATGGATTCCAAATCCATTGAAACTTGGCCCAACCTATTTTCTCAACATACCAAACATATCCAACTAAAAAATAGCAAATGACTATTATACCCCTAGGACATAAAACAAATTTTGGCCTATCCCATGGGTATTATGGTCATGCACTCATCACAAACACTTGAGGCTCTCCCAAAATATCAAGGGGACCTAGTGATCTGTGGTGCACCCAACTTAATGGGTTTGTGCCAGCCCATTTGGCCTATGGACCAAGCCCAACCCATAGGCACCAAATTGAATTTTCAAACTCCTCTGAAACCTCATTTGATTAGGCATGGAAGCTAGGCATCCACTCTTCTGGCCAAACCAACCATGCGCGCACTCCTAACTGATCAAATAACCCACTCAATTGTGTTAATTGATCAAAACAACATGAATGGGTTCCGCCATTCGATTGCCATAGGGGGAGATATACTCTCCACCTAATTCACTGAAATCAAAACACACACACACTCGATTGAGACCTAAGAAACTTTGAGAACACTCGCAGAGCTTTCCCAAGGCCTCCAGGGGAGATTGAGAATTCATCATCTTCAATTTTCAGACAGTGAAAATAGGGGAGATACATTGAAGTGCAAACTTCTTCCATACTCAATTTCATCCAAATTCCTCCTACACTCATCATCAGAGGATCCATTCAAGCCTGCCCAATCTTGCAATTGAGTTCCCACATCAAGGAAGGAATCAATTTGATCAAAACTGCAAGGGGAGCTAAGGGGAGTTGGTCCACCCACTCATCTACTTAACCTCAAGAGCTAGGAACCTCAACAGAGCTTTGTCTCTACTAGACAAAGCTACCTCATCAATCCCGAGTGCCGATGATCACCTCCGATGAGGTTAGTGAATTTTTGACCACTTAGGCTAAGGTTTGTTGGTCTTTGTTAAGTGGATTTTCATTCCATATGATCTTAGCCGTTGGATAGGTTGCTCTGGTCCCCTAGATGGTGTGTGTTGAATTTTGTTTGAATCTTTAAGAGACTAGGCTCAGATCTTCCCTTGGATTATGAATGGTTTACATTCCTCCTCAGGGAAGACCTCAACCAATCTCAGCTGTTCATCCACGCGTGTTTAGATGGACGGCTGGGATTATTTGCCACATTTTATAAATTATTTTCCCTTTTAATCCTACAGGTTTATCCTCTACCATCCGATCTTTGATCGACAACTAGGGGTAAAGACGCGTGTGCCGCTGCCGCCTCTCCAGATTTTATGGGTTAAGTATAGGCTCACGGCGCGATGCGTGGAAAGCGCGCTTACCGCCGCCGCCACATGTCGTGCCATGGGTGGGGATTAAATGGGGTTAGTTAATTAACTATTTAATTTCCTAATTAATCCCTATGAATTCTAAAAATCATATCTCTTCATAAAAAATTCAGAAAAATATACGAAAAAAATGCCTTGGATAGATAATTTCACATAGAATATTCTAAAATTATTATTTTTAATACATTTTGATTTCCCTTTTTATTTGAATTTAGGTTTCTTTGGGAATGTTAATTAGCTTATTACTTCTTAATTAAGCCATTAATTAATCTCAAATTTCTATGGATTATTTTAGGGGATGACCTGTCCCTCTCCTAATTTGTTTGAGATTTATTGAGGCCTTGATTAGGGAAATTGCTAGCCCATTTCTAATTACCCTCTTCATGTAATTAAGGGTAATTAAAATGTAATTAGTGTATTTTCCCTATGTTTAAGTTAGATTAAGGTTAGATCCAATGAGTAGGGGTTTTAGGGAATAATGTTGGGGCATTTCCCCTAAGCTATTCCCTAAACCCCTTTTCTTTCCTTAATCCCTTTCTTAATTAAGGGTTAATCCATTAATTACCCCTTTAAATGATTTTCAAAATTTTTAAAAATCTCCAAAACTTAATTAATATACCTTGGGCAGATACTTAAGTGTTTAATAGCCTAAGTCTAATTAAGAAAATTAAAGCCCCTTTCATAAGTGCGAAAGGGTGTTTTAAAAGTACTTAAGCTAAAACCCCTTAGCTTAATTAACTTTTAATTGTGAGCCAAATTGCATTAGGACTTTCATTACTAGGCGCATTGTAAATTTGCATGCCTTGTGGGTTTTATGTCATCTCATTAGCTCATAATTACCTAAGTTAATTTTCCTAAGGGGGTGCAGGTAAGGGTTATTAAATCACTTAATGCATACCTTAACCTAATCAACACTTAAAAATGGATCTAATTATCTAAAAATTAAACTAAAATACAAAACATATGTGGGAATGTGGTTAGGAATAGCAAACTAATCTCACCATTTTAAAATTAAATCAAACTTCAAAAAAACTTAAAATTAATTTGAAATTCACTTTGATTTATTCTAAGTTTTCTTATTCTTTAAGGATGTCATTAGGAATTAAGTAAAGTGAGTTTATTCATGTGATTACATTGCTTTAGATCTTTCCCAATATGCTAAATTGTATGCCATATGATTTATGCATTTATGATTTCATGTTTTCAAAGTTTTAAAATGAACTTTTTTTTACTTTATGTCAAATGTGCATGTGTTGGCTAAAGTAAAATATGAGTGGCTATTATCACTACTAAATCCAAAGTATTTTAAAGATCTATAAATAAAACATAAAATATGAAAGTGTGCTATTCTTATGATTTAATTATAAGCTTGCATGTGGTAGATTATAAAGCATGTGTTGGCCTTTTGTTCTTCCATATTAGCATAGTTTTGAATATGTTAGTAAGATGTGTAGGGCTCATTTGAAAAGAACCCAACACTTATTTGATTCCAAACCCCATTCTTCTCTATGCTCTCACTTAAGAAAGAGTGCTTACACTTGCATGAATAAATTGCATAAACCAAAATGAAACCATTAAGTAAACTTTTGCATATTCTTTTCCACTTTATTTCTTTTATATGCATGTTAGTACTTAAGAAAGTGGTATATTAGTCTAGGCAACCCAGAGGTTATAGGCTTTAAGTAGTAAGTAGGTCTTGTACCTCCAAGTTAACAATGTACTCACTTATGCCTTTCCTACTTTCATGCATGTATGTGAAATCTTCTAAGAAAATTCATGCATCTAAAACTTCTAAATTTTTTCAAATGAATTACTTAGCATGCATCATTAAGTGTGTTAATTATCTAATTTGCATGTATAGATATGCTTAGGGTCCATCCATATGCATGATATATATGTTGGGAAAGAATTAAGGTAATGTATGTTATGTGAATTTTTGATTCATTTTTCTTAATCTTTAAATGCCTTTCTTTTTGAATAAATTTGTTTAGAATTGATCTAAACTTAGGATTAATTAAAAGATATAATTAAAAAATTTACCTAAATGAAAGTAAAATGTGAACTTACCTTAGAAATTACTTAAGGATTAGAGAAGGAAAGAGAAGTTTTCTTCTCTTTGCCTCTCTTTAAAACTTAATAAATAATTGTAGGTTTCACTTAAACCAAATTAAAATATGTAATAAAAATAACCCAAAGTCACTAAATAACTTAAATGAAACCCTCCTCTAAAGTTGAACATTTCTTTCACACTTAAAAAATTCAAACCTAAAGTCCTAACCTAAGCATACCACACAACCTTCAAAGTGTACACATTAGCCTAAGTCACCACTTCTAGCTTTAGGTTAGGTCGATGGATGGCTTGATGTTATATTTTTCTTTGTGATGAATGTTTTAGACTAAACGTTAGGGTGTATGCTCGTATAATGATTGGTAGGATGTGTTTAGTCTAACCATTCTTTTCTGCAGGCGATTGTGCTAAAGGGGCGCTATCATAAATAAAAATATAAATGCTTCTTGCTTGTGTGTGCTTATACCCTTAGCATAATCCATAGATAGGTGGACTTAGTCACCCATATGAGGTTGGATTTGTGTGGTTTGATTTGACTAACCTTTATTTTGTAGGTGTTAGTTAGATTTATGCTTTTCCTTTTCATGTAAGAATTTGTATGTTTAGAATTTAGAATGATTTGTTATGGGGAATTAGGATGAAGATTGGTCATAAGACTTCATCTTATGCACCATGTGAATCCTTGGAGCATCTACCATTCAACCATCTAAAGGAAGATCCAAAGAAGAAAGGAAGAAAGAAGAAAAGAAAGAAAGAAGAAAGAAGAAAGAAGAAAGAAGAAAGAAGAATAAAGCTTGAAGAACCCCATAACAATGAATTCCTTTTGCTTAAATGTAATTTAATTCATTTGTAATTCGGGTTGTATGAGGGTAGAGCTCGGCTACCCAATTTAATATTTTCGGATTTGTATGGTGGTGCCCAACCACAAAAGGCCATTTATTTATTTTACGCTAGTTTTATAAATTGATTGATGTTTGCTTAACTTGTGCATTAAGTGGTATGCTTTTCCAAGTTTCTTCCTTGCTTTATGTATGGCCTAGATGAGGATTAGGCTCTTTAGGAAAAAAATAAATATTTTACCCAACTCAACAACTTGAAATTAAAACTAAATAACTCATAACCTCACCTAAAGCTTAGGATTAAAAATTAAGATAAAAGAATTATTTTTAGGATGAGTTCTTTCTTTATAATATCATGCATATAACATCTTATTTCACTTGATTGAGGGATTCTATGTTGCAGAACCCCTATGAGCGTGGTGAAAACTCACCTCCTAAACTTCTAGCTGATTTTGGCCAACAATCTATTTTCTCATGCATTAGTCATAAATGTCCTATTAGTCTGAGTCAAATTGATTTTCCAAAAATAAAAATAAATTGAAATGTAAAATGCATTAGATTTAGGTCATTAAAGCATGTCCCTTTACATGATATAGTCTATTTAGGGAGTGAGTTTAAGGACTTAGCTTCTTTCTAAATAAAAATAACCTAGTTATCTTGTATAAGCATAAAGACTTGCCTACATGTATTTAAAATCATAGGAGGAGTTAGTTGCGGCCACCCTGAGGAGGTTATAAGTCCAAGGTGTCGGGTAGTTTGTCCTCTTTTATGGAGGCAAACCAATTACCCATTTTTGCCTTAGATTTAGGTTGTGCTTCTGGCCCTCATCAAAGCTCCCAAGATTTAGGTTTTGAGGTTGCTTCTCTCCTTTGTGGGCCATAAGCATAATTCCTCACCTCTTAGGCATTTCCTTGATCTCATGTTAAGGAATTTTAAGTCCCAAAATGCTAATGAAAAATGCAACTTAAATAAATTAAATCAATTTCTAAAATGTAAAGCCCAATTTTAGGATTGTTTGAGATGCTCGCTAGGTTTTGTAGCATCGAGCATCTCCTACTTATTCCCACTTTGGCTTCGATAATAACTCCCTCTTTTGATCAATCCCATTTGATCTTCAAAAATATAAACCAATTGATTGATAGTCTTTCCTATTGAAATCTTCAGAGATAATGATCATTTATCTTAATTGAGAGTTTTCTTAAAGGATCACATCCTTTAGGATGTAATTAACTATGAGCTTACCCCTGTAGGGAACTTAATGAACCCAATTTAAAATAAACCCTACTTTACTTTTTCATGTAAAGTAGGGAAAGAATCTTTGGTACATATGTAGACCCATTTTCCTTAGGAGTCCTTATTGAGTGATTAGGTCCATTTGAGATGGTACACTATTTCCTTGATGACATATTCGATCACCTAAATAAGTACATCTGTGGATCTACGTGACGTCTTACTAAAATGAATTTCCACATATATAGTTTTGCCTCTTCTTTTACTAACCAGGTTCGATGGTGACTCGATATATGTGCGAGAATTTTTCTCCATAGGCCTCTAAGAGAAGAATGACTTTGGACCCATACACTAAGGAGAATGGGGTAGATTGTGTTGGAATTCTATAGGTGGTGCGGAAAGCCCACAAAGCTTCAACTAACTGCTCATGCTACTGTCACTTGTTATCATTGAGCATCTTCTTGAATATTTGAATGAGAGTTTTGTTGAAGGCTTCTATTAAACCATTTTTTTGTGGATAGTAGATTGTAGAATACCTCCAATCTATGTTATGTCTTTAAGTGAACTTGTTGATCATTATGCTTGTAAAGGTGGTACCATTATCAGATATGATTTTGTGGGATATTCCAAATCTGTACATGATATAATTCCTGAAAAATTGGAGCGCATGCTGAGTTTTGACTTCCCTGAGTGGAATCGTCCTTGCCCACTTGGAGAAATAATCTGTAGCCGCTAGAATAAACCGTTGACTTTTAGATGATGAAGGATCAATCAGACCCACTATGTTAGTACCCCAACACTTGAATGGCTATGAAGCTATAGTCAGGTGTAGAATGTTGGGTGATTGATGTAGAACTACTCCATGCACTTGACACTAGTGGCAACTCTTGGCTACATCCATGCAATATGTGATCATCATCAACCAGTAGTAGCCAAGCATCTTAATCTTGGCCTTTAATTTGTGACTAGAATGGTGAGCTCCATGTAATCCTGAATGCACTTTGGTCACAATCTTATGGGATTTGTGTTTCCCTAAATAGCGTAACCACATATGATCGAAGGACCTTCAGTATAAGACACCATCAACGAGAGCATAAGAGAGTGCTTTATGCTTAACTTGGTGAGCTTGAGATTTCTCTTGAGGTAGTTTTCCTTTGTTCAAAAAATGAATGAAGGGTTGCCTCTAATCTAGCTCTTTGCCCTTTTTGACAATGGAGACCTCTCCTTCAATAGTGTATTTGTTGATAAGTTCAACATCAATAAAATGTAGGTTATATCTATTATGAACCTATATTGATATAGACTCATATTCCAGATATTCCAACTCTTTGACAAGCTTGGCTAAGGCACCCGCTATGGCATTTTCTCCTTAAGGGATCTTACAGATTTTGACCTCTGTGATCCAAGCTAATAACTCAATGGTGTACTTATGGTAGTGATGGAGTTTGGACTTTAGAACCTTATAGGACCCAACAATTTGGTTGTCAGTAGTTGTGAATCCCCAAATATATTGATATTGGATGTTTAAGGAGATGGCTAACTATAGACCAATGATTAAAGGCTCATATTTGGCTTCATTGTTGGTGTAGGGTTCAAATAGATGATATGAGAATCTCATCATATTATGGCTGGTGTTAGGAGGACTATCCTTACCTTTGTCTTGCCTAGAAAAGTAAATTATGATTCTTCTCCTTTTGAGGAAGCCGCATCATCGAAGTACATCTCCCAGTGGTGAGTGTGTGAATCCCCTAGATTCATGATTTGTTCATAGGGAAGATTATCATTGATAGGGAAATCTGTGGGGAGAGGGTGTGCCACCAAGAAGTCTTCAAGTGTTTTCCCTTTCACTGAGCTGAGAAGTATGTGATGTCAAACTGCGACAAAATCCTGGACCATCATGCCAATCATCCGAATAACATCGACTGTGTCATGAGGCATTATTGTGGATTAACTCTAAAATTAAGTTTATTTTGTGAGAAAGCATATAATGCCATAGCTTCTGAGCTATGAAGATCAAAGCTAGGTAATATTTCTCAATCGATGGATAGTTCACCTCATCAAGTATAAAATAATGACTAAGATATTAGAGCACATTTTATTTCCCCTCATTATTGGCTTGGGCCAATAAAGTGCTAAGGGAGTTGTCCAATGCAGCAATGTAGAGTATGAGAGGTTTGCTCGGGATAGGCATGACAAGGATTGGCGACATCATGAAGTAATGCTTGATACTTTCAAATGCATGTTGGCATTTATCAACCCACTTGAATATGGAATCTTTTATTATTAGTGCTATGGTGTTTTATTTTAGAGCATCGGGTTGACACCACATAGATCTTAGGGGTACTTGTTAAAGTGATCAGGTATGACATTAAGGTATGATGTATTATCTCAAAAGATAGAAATATCACCTTACAATGGACCTAATCTCCTAATAAAGATTCCTAAGGCATGATGGGTCTTTGTATGTACCATAGATTCTTTCTCCACTTTATATGAAAAAGTAAAGCAGGGTTTATTTATTTTGAGTTCTTTAGTTCCCTATGGAAGCAAGCTTCCATAGTTAATTACATCTTAGAAAGTTGGATTTTTTAAGAATATTGTCAAATTAAAGTAGTCAGTCAATTATCTCCAAAGATTTCAAAGTTAGGCTATCAATGAGTTAGTTATATTGGAAAATCAAATGGGAATGCTCAATTAAAGAGACTTACTATGGGATCCAAAGGAAGAAGTAGGGACTGCTCATGATACTAGGAAGCCTAGTGAGTACTCCAATCTATCTTATGTTGAGGCTTTACATGCTTGAAAGTGAGAGTTTGTTTTAATTTGAGTTGAAATTTTTATTAGAATGCTAGGGCTTATAATCCATCAATACAAGATTGTGAAAATGCCTAAGAGGTGAGAATTTCTAGCCCAAAGGAAATAAGCAACCTTGGATCTTAGATGTAGGAGCTTTAGCACAAGCTAGAAGCATGACCTAAATCTAAGCGGAGAGGGGACATGATGGTTTACCTCCACAAGAAAATAACTATTTGACTCTTCTGGACTTACAACCACCTAGAGTGGCTGCCAGTTGACACCTCCTATAGTTTAAAACCATGTGGGCGATCTTATGTAATTGTAAGATGGCTAGGCTTGTTATTTAATTGGAAATAGACTATAGTCTTAAACTCACTCTCTAAGAGACTAGAACATGACTGGTATGGGTATATGACTTAATCTAAATGCAATTTTTATAAAATTTAGATCATTTTGACACAGTATTTTGGAAAAAGGCTTTAGGAGACATTATGCTTAAATGCATGATAAAATTTAGTTATTGGCCAAATCAAAAAGAGAGATGGTGAATCTACACCATAAGGGGGTGCTTTCATAGGTCAAGAGGTCCTAAAAATGCAAGAATGGAGGCCCTCATTTTTACATGAGTGATATAAGATGATATGCATGATGTTGGGCATACAACATTCTACTAAAGGGTTGTTAAATCATTTAATTATCTTGATTATAACTTTAAATGAGATTGAAAGTTTTTTTAAAATTTAATTTGTTATTAATTGGGTAGAAAAATTAATTTTATCCTAAGAGCCTATCACATCCAGACCACGCATTCAAACATCAAATTTAAGAAACTATAAAAAAAGAAATTCTATTGCGCAATATAAACATAACATCAATCATTCATGCATAGATTATCATAAAAGAATAAAAGGCTGATGCAGTCGGGTACCCCCATACTCCCCGGAAAAGAGAAAAGTTGGGTAGCCGAGGTCTACCCTTATACAACCTAGATTACAAAAGAATATTACAATTTAGAATTGAATACATGCTATGGTATCTTCATTCTTTATTTCTTCTTCTTCCTTCTTTCTTTTGATTTACTTTTCTTCAAGGCATCACAAGGCCTCCTAGGACTATGTCTTCTAGCCATTGCTCATCCTAAATCCCATAACACTAATTCTAATTCCTATTGCAAAATTATTTTTTATAAAAAATAAATCTAACTACACCTGCAAAATAGATGTTAGCTAAATATCGATACAAACCCAAGCAATTATATTCCATAATTTGGACTTAGCACCCTGCACATGGGTAAACAAGCCCACATATCCTAATGTGGATCATGCTTAGGGGCATAGGCAACCTATAAGCAAAACATTTATATTTATGTGTGTTTAATCTCTTGCGAAAGACACTACAAGGCTATCAACAACCTAACATCCAGTTTACGATCCACATTCCTAACATCCATTCTAAAAAATTACATCATAAAACAAGCACAACAGCATTACATACATCGTCCTAACCTAAAACTAGAAGTTGTGACTTAGTGTTCAAATGTGTGTGTTTAAGCTTAGTGTGGAATGTCTTAGCTAGGCTTTTGAATTATGATTTTTTTTTTAAATTTGGAAATATATTTAACTTAACATGATAGATGGTTTCATTTAGGGTTGTTTAAAAGATTTGCAAATTTTAATTTGTAATTTTATTTTGTTTCATTTGATATTCACTTAGCATCTAAGTGTTGTAAAAAGAAGAAGAATGTTTAACCTATTTCATCCCTACCTTAAGTTGTTTTTTAAAAGCACATTTTTATGATTTAATTTCTTTTAATAAATGGTTTAGTAAATATTTTATCGTCCTTTAGTTTGGGTTAATCTTAAAGGATCCTGTCAACATGAAAGGCATCTTAAGACTAATGTGGTTGAATAGCCATTACATAGAGTATGTTTCACCATTCATTTTTAACACCCATAACATGCATATGATTTAGCACTTAGTATACTTATTCATACAATATATTTTGACATACTTAGATGATTATGAATGCGTATATTTTTAGAAGAAAAGTGGATTTTCATTCTTTAATCAAATACACACACATGTATAAAAGATGTAAGCAAATACGTGCCATTGTTTAAACCAGGGAAGTGAGTTAATCAAATGACATCCTTAGGGCTACTTAAAGCCTCTTATTTTTGAGAGTACATACTATATTCTTGCTATCTTAAATATAGATGGATGTATACACAACTATAAGAATTAAAATCAATGGAAAAGATTGTATTTTGGTTGAATCATTTACACATGCAAAGTAAAGCTCTACCCAAATTCTAGTACAAGTAAACATAAGAATGAAATTAAATAAGTACGTGCCTTTGTTAACCATGAAAGTGAGATAATCAAATGACCTCCGTGGGGCTACTTAAAGCCTCATATTTTTAGGATGTCTAGACTATATACTTATCATCATTCAAATATATGTAAAACCATACATGAATGTAGGAAAGAAAGCATCACTTTAACATGCTTAGGATATAAACACATGAAAATCCTATATACGTACTCATAGTTAATATGACTCCAAATTTTTATTATGAATTTCTAACTTTTGAAAATAATTTTGGAATTTATTAGTGATAATAGTCACATATATAATAAGGTTTATCCAACACATGCAACTTGACATAAATGAATTTCATTTGATTATTTAATTTTGAATGCATGAATACATGATATCACATGGCATACAACATTTATGGTGATTGTAAAAGAATAGCCAAACATCTCCACATAATATATTCAACCACATTATTTCCTAAGGACAATCACCTTAAATAAAATCAATTAAAAAAAATCAAAGCTTCTTATTAAATTTAATTTTGGATTTTAATTGAAGTTAAAGAAGATGAATCATTTGCTATTTTTACCCCATCCCATGTTGATGATTTAGTATGTTTAAAGAGGAGTAATTAGATAAATTTTATAAATTAATTAAGTTAGAATCATTAAGAAATTCATTTAATTATCCTTTCTTATGCTTCTTTATATTAGTTAACCACTTATTCATGAGTCTCAAATGATATGAAAATGAGAAATTAAAATTTCAATGCTCTTAAAGGACCTAATATAAGATGCTCATACTTAAGTATTAATTAGATTAAAGAATCTAATTAAGTACTTTTATAATTTTTCCACACCCATGGGTTAATTATAATTTTCTTAAGGGTTTTTGTGTTATTGATCACATAAAGAGGAACCCTTGAATTGAAATTAGATTTTCTAAAGTGACTACCATTTCAATTTGATTAATTTTTGTTAATGATTAGTTAATTAATCTCTTAATGAACCCATACATTAATTAACTCTCTAAAATGAAATGAGTTTGGTAAAGTTATTAGGAAGGGGGTCCTAATCACTCTTCCTCATCATCTCACTATTAATCAGTAATTAATAAAGTTTAATTAATCAATATTTATTATTAAGAGTTTTAAATAATCATTAAATCACTTAAGAAGATAATTAGTGTTTGCATTTTAAATTTCCCTAATCACATAGCTAATAAACACCAAGAAAATCATCAGAGGGAGAGGTCATCCCATTAAATCAACATGCCAAGTTTGGGATTAATTGCCTTAGTAATTAAAACATAATCAAGATAATTAAAGAAATATTCAAACCCTAATTAAGCTCTGTTCACCTTTCAAAACTTAATGGAATTATTTTTAATAGAATCTCTTCTATTTAACCATCCCAAAATGGGTTTTTTTTGTAAATTTCTAATTATTTTATAATTAATTATGATTTTATGAAGTTTAGGGTGATTAAAACACATTTTAACCTCTAATTAATGCCTAATCCTGTCGTGCCATCCGAAAGTTGATGTGGCGCCACAAGATATGCCACTTAAATGATCTAACATAGTATGCTGAGTCAGCGGCCGCGGATGCGCTTTCATCCCCGCTATTCGATCTAGGATCGAATGGTGGGGATTAATCCCACAGTTCCTAAAGATTAATTCAAATAAATCTAATTGGATTAATCACAACCGTCCATTCCAATCATGCAGAATGGATGAAAGATGATCCTTCATCTTTCGAGTGATGGAAGACAGACACCTTCCATCCTCCCCTGCTCGATCCAAGTTCACCAGAGCTCATGAGGCATCGAGATCAACTCCAAAAGCTTCATAGAGGAGATCTAAGAAGATCATATGATGTAAAAGGCATGGAATTAATATTTCCTTTACAAGGGCTAAACAACTTAGTGGATTTCTACAGGTTGCTAGAATTTACCTCGCTAGAGGTTAAGATCAGTGGTCCACTGACTAAGGTAGCTTCATCTTGAAGGGACGAAGCCATGTTGTGAAGCTCACAAGTTGCCTTTCCATCAGTGGCTCTGTGGACTAAACATCATTGGAATCCTTATTAGAGTTATCCTAAGAGTGGTCTCCCATGTTTGAATCGATCGGGAATCGATTCATTTTGGATTACCAGAGCTTGGTGAAGGTGTGGGTAAAGTTAATTTGGGTTTCATGGAGTTTAGTTGAGGTTGGAAGGAGTGGAGGCTCTGTTCTATTCAGGTTTGATGTCATCGGTGATTGGGAGGCCAAGGGGTATCGAGAAAGCACCGGGGAGACTCATTTCGACTCATTGAAGCTCTCTAAATGCTCTGATGTGTGTTGGAATGATATGGGGAGGAGTATACTCTCTTGCCCCTCAAATAAAATGGCTCAAGTTTGCTCTGTATTTTGCAGTCATCAGGCCAGTGCAGGCTACCGAGGATGTCAGAGGGGTGCTAAGGTGGAGCTCTTTGAGTGGGTGAGCGAAGGGAGTGGGATGGCAAGGGCTGAGTGGAGTGTACCACCTCCCTAGGGTGAGCCAATGAGAGGAGATTAATTAGGTTACCTCCTTGACAATGGCTGACCCAACTAACTCTGGGTCAGGTTAGCTAATAGTCCAAGGGTCCAAAATAAGCTTAGAGAGGCTGCTAAATGGAAAGAGGTAGGTAAGACCACCCAAATGTAGGTTTTATCTCATTTTAAGAGTTTTACCCAATGGATATTAGGTCAATTCAGATTTGAAATGGGTTGGGTTTCATTTGGGTTGACCCATGGTGACCCAAGGATGGGTCATACCAAGTTTGATTGGGTTTGGACTTGGTTTGAGTGGGTTTGTCTCAATTTGACCCATGTAGGTCAAATTGGGCTAGGTTGGGTTAGATTGAAGAATTGGTTAAATTGGGCCAAACCAAGAGTTAAGATATGTTCAAATGATGATTTGGGATGTTTAGGATCAAAAGGTTTGACTTGATTTTGCTTGGATTTGAATTTGACTCATATGAGTTCATATGGGTCAAATGGCTAAGTTGACCAATTTGGTCAAATTGACCAAATTTGCTTGGGTTAGGTATTAGTTTAGGTTCAATTGACCATTTTAAGATGATTGTAGGTATTAATTTTAATTGATTTGAATTTAAGAATGATTTAGGGGTCAATTTGGTCTAAATGGGTCAATTGGATTCAATTAGTCAAATTGGATTCAATCAAGGGCTTGATCATGTTCAATAATCAATTTATGATGGTTTTGAGTCATTAGTTTCAATCAATTTGATTTAGGATTTAGTTTGACCTAATTTGGTCTTTTTGATCAAATTGGGTCAAAGGTCCAATTGGACTTGATTTAGCTCAATTGATGGTCTAGTCATATTCAATACTTTATTTATGATTTATTAGAAGCAATGGTTTCAATCAATTGAGTTTCAAATGAAGTTTAGTTCAATTTGGTTCATGTAGGCTATTTGGGTCAACTTGGGTCAAGTGATCAAATTAGCTTGGTTTGATCCAATTGATTGAAATTGATCAATCAAGGATGATCAACAATTATTGTAAGAGGTTTTGAATATGTTGGTTCAATCCAATTTGGGTTGGATTGAAGTTTGGTTCAAAATGGGTTCTTTAGGTCACTTTGGGTCAAGTGAGCCTAATCGATCAATTGAGTTGGTTTTGGGTTGAATTAGGTTGAGTTGAGTTGGATGATTAATATATGGCTTTAATTATAATTGATTTGGGTTTAATTGGATTTTAGTTCATTTGGAGATTTTGGGTTCAAATGGTCTAGCTTGGGTTAATTGAATTGAGTTGATCAATTGGCTTGGTTATACGTTTTGGGAGAGTTTGTAATGATGATTTGAAGGGTTGGAGTGCTTTGGTGAAGATCAATTGATTTGGTTTGATTGAAGGAATTTTGGTTAAGTCCATTGGATTGGTTGAGGTTATGGGATAATTGTAAGATTGGGTTTAGATTTGAATCATTTAGCTTAGAGCTTAGATATGAAATGAATTCAATTAAGTTTGGTTGCATTGATTTGAGGTTTGGTTTTGCATTGATTGGATAAGCATATGTTTGGGTTAGGCCATGGCATAATTAGGTTTCCTTAGTCACTAAAGCATAACCTAAACCTATTGTATACTATCCTTAAGTCTCTATTCTTAGGTTTAATGTTCACCTAAACACTAGAAGTGTCTTATGATTAGGGAAATCAAAGTGTCTAAAAGACTCCTAAGTCTAAGATAGGATGAGTCAATCCTCACTCCAAAAGTGAGGTCAACAAGTGCTGGGAAATGGTTGACATCTATCTAATAAATTAGATATAAAGAGTCTTAGATACGCCAACCTCCCTTGGAATGATTTGAGTTGAGTTAGGCTTTTAGGGGGTGGTATTTTCAATATCACTTTTATCTTCATCGGATCGATCTCAATTCCACAGTGTCAGACAACGAATCCTAGAAACTTCTCTAAAGTTACCCGAAATGCAAACTTCAGAGGGTTCATTTTAAGATTGTATTACCTCAACCACTTGAAAACTACTCACAAGTCAAAGAGATGGTCTTCTTTTGCTTTACTTTTTACCATGAGATCATTAACATAGCACTCAACTTGGTGGTGAATGAGTTCATCGAAGAATCTAGTCATGGCCTGTTGATATGTAGCACCATTATTTTTGAGGCTGAAAGACATGACCTTATAGTAATAAATTTTAATGAGGGTTCTGAAGGCAGTGTTTTTTTTTTAATCTTTAAGTGCCATCTTGATTTAGCTATATCTTGATGAACCATCTATGAAAGAGAAGACTACATGAGATGAGGCAATGTCCATCATCAGTTCTCGTATTGGTAGTGAAAATTCATCTTTTAAACACACATTATTTAAATCCATAAAATCAATGCATGTGTAAATTTAGCCATTTTTTTAATTAGAATGACACTGGCTAGCAAGTAGGATATTTTTCTTCCCTGATGAAGCCAGCATCAATCAATTTCTTAACCTTAGAAATGACTTATTGTTAAATGTCCAATCACATGCATTTAGGAGCCTGCTTGATGGGTTAACGTTAGGCTATATTGCTGGTTTATGAACTATGACTTCAGAAGCTAATCTGGGCATTTCTTCATAGCTCCAGGCAAAGTAGTCCTTAAACTCAGTGAGTAGCCTAAGTCATTGGTTTTAGATTTATTCAACAAAGAATTGACGTATGTTAGGAGTGGATTGTCTTTTGTGCCCAAGTTGATTTTGTTGTGCTCATCGATAGTTGATTTAATTTCTTCTTAAAATTTTGTGGGTGTATCTTTGACTTGATAATCATCTGTATTATCTAAACTTTCTAAACACACCTCTTCATATGAATTAATGTGGTTTGAGAAGAACCTATCAGAATTCAGGTGATTGGTGATGACTAAGCAATAATCGTCATCATTTACTAGGCCTACTATGCTAAATCCTAGTCCTAGTCTTGATTGAGAGTTCTGTATTTATTGTCCCATAGAATTTTAAAGTACTCTAACATGTACTTAGACCATGCATGTGGAATTAAATCCTTCTTTGCCAAATTTAAAATACGAGGTGAGTACCAACCAAATGATAATTCTATTAATTATTTGAATGATTCATTCTCAAACTCTACATCAACCTTTTGGCTTGAGGATGTTGCCCTGTATAAAATCTCTGAGATTTAGCATTTGCATATATCTTAGGAGCTTTCCTTAACTACCAAACCCTCAATGTTTTGTGAAGAAAGTGGGGTTATAGCTAAGGTTCTCACATGTTGTCTGATAATTTCACATAAGAGGGCTCATATACACTCATGCTTTGCTTGGGGACCTAGTATTCATCACTATCAAGCTCAGGTGTCACCTTCAATGGGGTCTGCTGACTTAAAGAGGTAGCTGGTGTGCTCACTACATGGGACTCATCCTATGAACTAGATTCTAAGTCTAAATAGTCATAGGTATACTATTGGATGCTGGAACAAACCTTCTTCTAGGTGGTACGTATGAAGGTCTATCACCTCTGGACTTTCCTCTTCCTCATCTTGGTGGAGGTAAGGTCATCCTACCCACTTGTTTGAATAGAGTGATAAACTATGGGTGGAATCTAATCTCAGGCTCTATCTCCTCCCTAATGTCTTCTTCTCACTCCCTTTTCTTTTCCTTTTCACTTTCTTTTTCTTTTTCTTTTCTTTATATTTCTTTTCTTTCTTTTCCTTTTTTATTTTGGTTAAGTTCACTAGAGAAGAAATTTTGTTTTTTAGGGAGATAATATACCACATCTTCATAAATATTGACATCATGTACTGCAAATGACTTGAGATCTCCTTTAACACTATACTCATCCCATCTCTAATGAACTTTATGCACTGATGTAAGGAGGATGAAACCATGTTGTTCTTATGAATCCAAGGTTGCCCTAGCAAAGCATTGAAAGATTATGTGAAACTTGGCCTCAGTCTTTCAATCGTCTACTCCAATGGCAATATTATGGAGCACAAAGGCCTCTTACCTTGTTCATTGAATCCTTTCAATATCATCTTCTCAGATTGAAGTTTATAGATGTCAATCTTTAAACAGGAAAGGGTTCTTAGACTCATAATATTCATTAATTCACCTAGATCAACCAACACCTTAGATAATATGAACTTGTAAAAATCCATTATAATATAGAGGGGACGATTGTGCCCCATTGTACCTCAAGATAAGAGTAAACATGTCTTTATCTGAGAAGGTGACTCCTAGGACTTTCTTTGAAAAATATGCCTCCTCTACAGCTGGATCAGTAGCATCCAACTGAGCTATGAATATCTCAGCGTTAAGCAATGCTTTGACTCCCTCATTTATTTGGATATAATAAGTGCGTCGTATATGCTTAACTTATATAGAAACTTTCTAAGATGTGCTAAGATGTTGTAATCAACTTTAGGTTGGTCTTTCATAAGTGTATTCAAGGGTGGAGTATCTTATGGAGGGGCTATTTTCTCACTAGAACCAATGGCTTGTTTACCCTTGAGGTGCTACCCTAGGAGGTAGAACTTTGCCACTACAGAGGTTAGCTTCAATGACTTCTTGTGATAAGGAGCTTGTGGAAAGTTCTACATGCTCATTAGGTATACTTACAGCTTCTCCTAAAGGATAATTGGAGTCGGATAACTCTTAATCTGTTTCAAGTGATGAACCCTAGAGATTTAAAATAGGGCAATCTATTTCTGAATCAGAGTGGAATTGATCAAAATCATTTAAATTATTATTAATATGACTTGGAGAGCTCTTAATAGGAATAAAATCACTGAGGTCATTAAAAGTAGATAATTGGAATTAATCTGAGTTGAGTCAGGCACCTGTAGAGAAAGTTTTTTGATTTTAGAGATAATCTTTTTAGAGGTAGGAGATAAGGAGATGTCCTTCTTTTTTCTTAAGAAGATCAGATGTCTCCCCAAAGATTACTTTAATGAAACCAGAATGTTATTCCACTGGGTATTCTTTGGGGATCACTATAGTACCTGACTTGTAGTTGCACTCAAGCCAATTCTTGAATGTAAAGCAATCATCTATGACATGACCTAGCATGCGGTGGTAGGGGCAGTAATTAGGATCATCACTCCTACCCACTACCTTTAGCTTTCTAGGCTTGGTTAACTGAAAGGCTTCTTAAGAAGATTTTTGATGATTTTCCTAACTACCTCCCTTTGAATGAATATGGCTTGTTGAGTTTGATTGTAAGAGTTGGTGGGTAATAACTACCTGATGGTGGATACTAGTACTGCTGCTTTGTAGGCTATTGAGGTGGCCTTTGTGGTGGCTAGGGTAGAGAAGAGGAGGTTGAAGTGGAGGCCACTGAACTCTAGCCTCTCAAACTATGCTCTCATTGGCTGCTTTCCCTTATCCAATACTACTACAACCCCCAGCTTCTCCTCAAATATCTTTTGAGGCTTAAGCTTCTATGAATTGTCAAAGAAGGGTAACTATTTAGCTTCCTCTTGTTGATTGGCCATCTTGTTGATTAGCTTTTCATATGACTTAATGGTAAAGCCCTTAAGCATGAAGGCAACTAGGCCATGAATATTCTTAAGAAGAATGTAAATGGTATGCTGTTCTTGCAGATGTGGTTCGCATTTCTCACTCAGGTTTCGCCTCCTGAGAATATAATTAACATGAGACTCATTGGCTTTTTATTTTTCTATAATAGGGTCTGCTATAGTTACTCTTTATTGAGCTCCTATGAATCTCTTAATGAAAAGATTTTTTAACTCTACAAAAGACTTCACCGAATCATTGGGTAGTTCGACGTACCAATGAAAAGAAACTCCAGAAAGGCTACTAACAAACTATTTGAAGAGTAGGAAATCACTGCCATCATTGCAACAACTGGTCCTGAAGTGTGCAATATGCTGCCTAGGGTTTCCACTTCCATCAAATACTTTGAAGGATGGTGGCACAAAATCCTTTGAGTATTGAACTACATCGAATCCATTGGAGTGATGCTTTTGGGAGTGATGCTCTTAGGACAATCTAAGATGTGTACCAACTCAGGTCTATCAACCTCTATAGGGTGGGTTGGGGGATAGGTGTTTGATTTTGCAATGCCAACACTACTGCCATCAAATCCTCTACTCTCCTTTCCATTCTATCAAATTGATCATCCTTGAGTTTAATTTATTGGAGAAGGCATTGAGTTGAGTCCGATGTATCACCTTCCTCAACTACAATGCCCTGAGCCTCTTGGTTAGGCTACTCTTTATGTAAAGACCCCTAGGTATCAACCATGTGGACCTCTGCTACATCATCTAGAAGGTTATCCTCGTCGGCATTGAAATCTACCATGTCCTTTTCTTGATTGGAGTGGATCTTTAATTATTTTCCTCAATGCGACATGATATTCCTCTAATATCTCTTCCAAATATCGATCATTTACTATTTTGAGGCTATTGAGGCATATGTTGGGTGATGACTCACTACTGGACTATGCTCTAAAGAGGTGATGCATTGCATATCTTAGACGAGAGGGGTGCTAGCTATGACTGGTTCAACAATCATAGGAGCCAACTTGGAACTCCCTTCTTGCTCCTTCCCCTACTGAGACGTGTTGAACTCATTTTTGGATGAGGTTTACATCAATATGGAATTAGTAATTAGGATGTCCTAATTTTAAATAGGAACCTCCTAATTCAATGCTTAAGATACTACACTTAGTGTCCTAGGGCATCTTCATTGGGTTTATTCTAACCTAGTTGACTTAGGTGGAGTCAACCCAAACTTTCAAGTTGGATTAACAAAGTAATCCAAATGAATCAAATTAAAGTTAAATCAAAACAAATCAAAGAATCCAAAGTAAAATACAAAATGAAATACAAGGTCAAATCTAGTCAACATAAGTTTGACTTAGGTGGGACCCACCTAGTCAAAGGTCAACCCACCAAGAATTTGACCAAGTTAAATTATTCCAAATGTTCCAAATGATCAAATAAATATGTTTGATCATAAATATAAAAAATTTGAATTCATTTAGACCTAAAATAGGCTAATTAAACCACTTAGTCTAAAATAACCTAAATGGGTCCTATTGGATTGAAACCCAAATCAAATTGAATCAAACTCAATTTGATCATTCAAAATAATTTGAAAGTGATAATTAAACATGGTCCAATCCACCATTAGGTCTAATTTGATCAAATGGGTTATTTGACCCAAATGAATCCAAGCTTAACCCATTAAACCCAACTTGGGTCAAATGTGTTTAAAATGAAGTAAAATTTAAATTATTTAATCTAGTACATTTTAAATTGTTTGGATTAACTTCATTGAAAATGAAATGCATCATAATTAAACCAAATAAAATATTTGACTTAATTAAAATCAATTTAAACTCAATAATTTCAAATGGGCTAAACCTAGGTTAAGTACTTCACAAACCTTTAAAGCCTTTGAAGCTCTTATCATAAAGTCCCTTAATGATAAAATGCACACATCATTAAGCATTAAATCAAGATTGAATCATTCATGGGAATAACCTAAATCAAGATAATGCAAAGGATAGCTGAAACTTCATAATTTCAAAAGACTTTCATACCCTTACTCCACTAAACTATCCAAAGGATTAATGAAACTTTAAGCAATCTCTCCAATGAAGGATTTCAGCAATAATTAAGTTTGCTAATCATCCTACATAAGCATCCAAATGAAAAATAGCCAAGACAAGTCAAAAGCACCAAAAATAAAAGTCCTTCTGCCTACTCTCATTCCCTCCACGACCAAGAAGGGATTGGGCCCATAGAGCATTCCACAAGCGAAATTAACCTTCCTATCACCTTCAACAGTTAAAACAAAAAAGAAACAAATCTTCCCCCACTCTCTACGCTGTCAGGAAGCAAGACAACCACCAAAACCGAAGGGTAGGCTAGGGAGCTTGGTCTAGGGAGGAATCCATAAGGAAATAGCTTAATTCCTTTGGTACGCAAGCTTCCCTTGATGTTCTAAAGGTTT
This sequence comes from Cymbidium sinense, assembly GCA_021442155.1. NCBI lineage: Eukaryota > Viridiplantae > Streptophyta > Magnoliopsida > Asparagales > Orchidaceae > Cymbidium > Cymbidium sinense. Next base: position 29,685,355 of record CM038223.1, read on the forward strand.
TTGAATCAATCTCGCCGTCAGAGATTGCCAGACCAGAGGTACGCCTTTAACGCCCCACTCCTATTTTCCTTCAAGCTTTTCAGCCTTGGTCCTTTTCGAAGGAAACTTGATCTCAAGTGAGATCAAGCTGCTTAGATTGATAGAAAATCCTTCCACAATCATTTTGCAATTGAGACGTGTGATTTCGTTGCTTGGATCACCAAAAATCAAGCAAATTGAACGGATGGCAATCAATTTACGTAGTCTGGGAAGTCGACGCAATCTCCACCTGATTTAGGTGGACTCTCTAATTTAATCCCTTAAAGACTCGTGGGGTCGATTTAGACTGTCCAATCTATGATCAGACAGCCTAGGATCATCCTGCGTGGAGCCGCTTTTGATGCGTACGCCATGCGAGATCCCGCATAGACCTATGGCGCCGCGCTATGTGGCGGTAGTGACACGGAGGCGCCATGTCATCCAATTCACTTAAAAACCATTAACCCCCTTTTATAGTTAATTAAAATTTGATTAAAAATCACACAAAATTAAAAAAATTCATTAAAAGATAAATAAAAATTAGAAAAATATAAATGAGGGCTCTGTGGATTCATCTTAATGAGAGGAATCCACATTAATTAAAATCTCCAACTTATTTTGGGTATTTTCCATTAATTTAGGTTTAATTAAAAACCATTTAACCTTGATTAAGCTCAAACCATAAATCCAACTGAATTGAAACTTTAGGAGTATAAAATACACAATATGGAAATTTTTCATAATTTATTTTACTGTGTTTCACAAGAAATGAAAATTTAAATCCTAAACTTCAAATTTAATTAAATAAATTAATTTAAAATGAAATAATTAATAAAAAAATTATAGAATTATAGAAATTGAATAAATGTATAAACTTGAAATAAAATGGTTATTATAATACTTAAATTAAAAATAAATTGAGTGAAGATAATAAGATTCAAATAACATTAAGTGAAGAAGTATTAATTAAATCAAAAAGAACATAAACATAAAAAAAATCCATTAATCCTTGAAATTCATAAAACTTCATTCATGACTTGTGCCCATAAGTATGATAATAACATTCATATGAAGAAATGAAATATCATAAATGAAATAACATGAAATAACATGACTTCATAATAAAGAGAAATAAAGTAGAATAAGTTAAATGATTTTAAATTCAATAAATTAAAACTCTATGTAGAATTAATCAAATATCAAAGATACATAAACCTAAATCCAATATTATGTTTAGAATTGAATGAAATTAACATCATATTAAGACTAATTGAACTTTAAAATTAGTGAATATATAACTAAAACCAAATCAAACTAAAATCTAATTAAACTTTAACCTAATGGAATTCTGACCAAATAAATTAAATTAGACCAAACATAGGAATAAATCAATTCAAATTTAACAAATGAGATCAAATAATATGAAAAGAAAAAAACATTAAACATCTTAAGTTAAAGAACTTAATTAATTTCAAGCTTAAAGATTAATGAAATTAATAAACTATATTAAGAGTAATTCAACCTTGAGTTTATAAATTCATTAAACAACTTGAATCAAATTGAATGAAATCAAACTTTAGTCTAAACACTCTAAATGAACTTGAGTCAAATCAAATGAAACCAACATAAATCCAAAATGAAACAAATGAAATGAATTAAATCAAACTAAATAAAATAAAATAAATAAACTAAATCAATTCAAATAAATCAAATCTGAATTTAAAAAAAAAAAGAAATGAAACATCAAAATCAATCCAATTATAAATTAAATGAAATCAAAAGGATTAGTTAAGATACTTAAGGATCTTAGTTAGACCTTTAAGATGAAGACTTCATTTCATTAGGAGTTAGGATATTGAATAAAAATGAGTTCCACCTAGAAATGGAATCCATTATATTCTTCATTCTTGAAAACCTAAATACTACTTTAACCATATAAAGTGAAAGAATAATGGAAACTAAAACACTAAATCATTTAAACTAAAACCACCTAAAGGTAAAATTTAAACAAACTTAGAAACTTAAATGAAAAGAGGCTTAGTAAAGACCTACCACACAAGCCTATCTTCTACACACACTAGATCATTTAGGTCACGGACCTTAGATTTTGGTTAGATCATTTTGTGATTTTCTTATAGTTCTTTGTAATGTGTTGAGATATGCTGTACTTCATATGTCTGTGTGGTGTATTGCCTTAGACTGAATGCCTAGGCTTGTTTGCCCATTATACTAGATGGTAGGGCTTTCTTTCTAGAATTTACTCTATTTTCTATAGGGGACTATGTTAAAGGGATTGCTGTTATAAGTCAAATTTTTTTTTTTATAAAATTGTTGTTGCTTACAGGTGCTAAAAAATCTCTTAACATAGTCCATAGGACAAGTAGGCTTAGCAAGCAACTAATGCTAAGCTCGTATCTTTGTAAAATGTAACTACTATGTACTATTTGTATTTCCTAACATCTATTTTGCAGGACTTAGGATTTCTTTTTGAAATTTAAAATGTAAATTTGAGCTTAGAGTTTGGTTAGGATATATGAAGTCTAGGATTAGCAGGAGTTGACCCTACTAGGAGATGGTGTAGAGGTCCACTGTGATGCCCAATGGAGGTCCTTGATGAAGGAGATGATCCTGAAAAGAAGGACCCATAGATCTAGACTTGTAGTTCTAGGCCAAGCTGTATAAGGGTAGAGCTTGACTACCCATTTTGCTTTTCTTTCGAGGTGTACAATGATACCTAGCCGCATTGGCCTTTTCTATAAATTAAATTGGTTTGATATATTTTGGGTGTGTAATAAAATCAACCTACTTTTCCAGGTTTCTTTCTGTGTTGTGCTTTCCTGCGATTGAATGCCTGGACGACTAGGCTCATAATAAAAAAACTAAATTTTATAGCTAACTTAGATCTAAACAACTGAAAAAAAACTGCATAAAATTTGAAACCTCACATAAACTAAAGCCTTAGGCAAAACATAAAATCAATTAGAAACAATCAGGTTTTGAATCCATGAAATCATATTACTCCAATCCTTGAATTGGGCGACTTCTCCCATTACACATATGGGTCATCTGACCTGTGAGGATGACCACCTTCTTAGGGAAGCCTGCCTTTTATTATTAATTTGGCCCATAACCATTTCTAATTGCATAGAATTAGGCATAAAATGCATACCCAAAGACCTTAAATGAATATTGAATCAAAACATTTAAAAATCTAAAAAATGTGCATTAGTTAGATGCATTTCATACCCATATATGATCTAGGGATTAAGGAATGAGTCTAGGTTCATAGATTCCTTTCTTAAAAATGCAACAACCTAACCATCTTGCATTCATAATACTTGGTGTCATGAATTTAAAATGCGATTAGGTGGTATTAGCTGGTAGCCCTCTCTAGGTGGGTTGTAAGTCCAGAAAAGTTAGGGATAGGTTAGTTCCCTCAAGGAGAGGAATGATCGATAATTCCCAAAATAGAACTAGGTCGAGCATCTGATATGTGTTAGAAGAACCTGTAGACTAGGTCTTGAAGCATCTTTTTTAGGAATAAGTCTTCAACCCTAGGCATTTCTGCAGTCTTGTGCTACTAGAATTTAAGTCCTAGACTTCTAAGAAAATGTCAACTTTAAATCTAAATTAAAATCCAAAATTTGAAGCCCAATTATAAGATAGTTGAAATGTCTGCTGGGCATCCCAATATCAATAGGCATTTCTTACTCTTTTTTGTTTGGCCTCCAAAATAACTCTCTCCAATTTGAACCAATCCCAATTGAAAATTCCAAAAATCAATTCTTTGAAAACTATGTTAGAAATCTTTAGAAATAACAACTTATTTCTTTAATCGAGAGTATTCTTAGAAAGAGACTCTTCTTAAGATGCAATTAACTATAGAGGCTTGCCTTTATAGGGAACCATTAACCCAGTTTAAATTAAACCTTGTTCTACCTTCCATGTAGTTTAGGGGAAAAATCTAAGGTACATGAAAGAGCCATTAGCCTTAGGAGTCTTTTATTTAATGATCAAATCCATTATATGAAAACATGTTTATTTTTCAAGATAATATGTTTATTCCTTAATGATATATTTGATCATTAAAATAAGAAATTGCTAAACTCTATGTGGTGTCATAAATTTCTCTACAGGATGGTGGAGCACCTACAACACTCTTGGGCCACCACTCCTTTCTCTCCATTATTGAGGCTAGAGGTTGAATGGGAGACCTCAGCCTTGCATTAACTGGCGAGGTGGATGGAATGTGATTCTTGGGACGTAGTTGCATCACCAAGGGGGATGTCTTTTTTCTGGATGATGACTTACGATACTTGGTAGGAATCTTAGATGGTGAGACATGAACTGGTGGTGGTGGTCAGTGAGTGGAGCAGTGTGGTGATGATGACATCGACTGCCTCTCCACTGAAGGTCTCTATTGACCTCACTTTTGGAGTGAGGACTCATCCTTCCTAGCTGAGACTTAGGAACCTTCTAGGCACTTAGATTTCCCTAGTAATAGGATACTTCTTGTGACTAAGAGAATACTAAACCTATGCCTATTGGCTTAAGAAGGCATACCCTAAGCTTAGGATACTCCTTAGGACAAATAGGTCTTACCTATCCTATAGCCTAAACCAACCAATGCTTGTCCAATCATCGAAAACCAACCTCAATTGAATTTTGTTTCCCATCCAAGCTCCAAGATAAATTGACTTAGGCCTTAACCAAAGTTAGCTCCATCAAGATCCTTTGATCCAACTCAATGCCTGTTTAGGTAAACCAAATCTGATTGATTTTCATAAAAGTACTCCAACCATTCAATAGACCATTTCAGACTCTTTCAATACTTGCAATCAAAATAAATGAATATTATAAATCCAATCAACCCAAGTTAGACCATTTGACTCAAAAGGTCCAAATGAGCCAAAATCCAATCAAACCCAAATCAATTGCAATCAAGGCCACCAATCAACCTTAAATTTATCATTGAACTCTTCTCAACACCCAATTGCACCAATTCAACTCAATCAACCCAATTGGTCCACCTGACCCAAAGTGGTCTAAATGATAAAATTGACTCAAACTTTAATTCAACCCAAATTAGAATGAACCAAACCAATTTGACCAAGTAATCCAAGTTGACCCAATATGACCTAAAGGGAAAAATTGGGCCAAATCTCATTCCAACTCCAACTGATTGAAACCAATGCCTCTAATCAATCATAAATTGAATATCGAACATGATCCAACCTTCAATTGAACCCAATTTGGTCAACCTAACTCAATTGACTCCGTTAGCTCAAATTGACCTAAAGGGTCCAATTGAACCAAATCCTTCCCAAATCCAAATTGATTCAAACCAACACCTAAAATTATTTTTAAATGATCAATCAAACCTAAAATAACCCTTCACTCAAGGCAATTTGGCCAATTTGACCAAATTAGTCAACTCAACCCATTTTTCCTTAATGAATGCGCATGAGCCAAAATTAAATCCACTTCAAATTATACCAAATCAATTCAACTAGTACATTCTAAATGATCAATTGAACATGCCCAAACCCTTGGTTTGACCCAATTTAACTAATTGGTTAACCTAACCAAATTGAACACATATTATCAAAAGGAGTAAAACCCATCCAAACCAAGTCCTAACCCAACCAAACTTGGCATGACTCATCCTTGGGTCATCATAGTACTACCCAAGTGGACCCAACCCATGGTGAACCTAATTTGGGTCAAAACCTTTGGACACATAAAATCCCATAAAATCTAATTGAACCCATGGTGAACCTAATTGAACCCAAAATCCATAAAATCCATAAAATCCATGTGGACCACTAACCCAACCTAACCCCGGGCTGTTGAATTCAATATTTGGCCATGAGAGGGTGAGCTCACCCATGGCATGCTATTACTTCACTTGGAGGAGGAGGTACACCCCATGCCAGCCCATGCCACTCCCTCAGCCTCTCAAGAACCTCCACCTCAGCAGTCCCGTGCCACCTCAACCACCTACCTCGGCAGGATGGCTGCCAAAGGTTGAGCCAATCTTAGCCTTCACTTCACTTGGGGAGGAGAATATACTCCTCCCCATCTATTTAAACTTCACAGAAAGTTTCTTTATGGTATTCTAAGCAGTCCAATACCCATCCTCGAATCCCTAGCGCACTGCATCACTAGCAAGACCAACCAACGAGCAAAATTGGGATCCCCGTCCTTCCAACCTCACTAAAATCTCACCAAATATAAATTAACTCTCCCTCCCCTCAGTCTAATGAGTCAAAATGAATCGATCCCTGATTGAATCAATCATCAAAAGGCACTCCAAGATAAACTCTGACAAGCTTTGCGGCGGTGCTTAGTCTATAGAGGAATTGATGAGAGGTAGCTCAAGATCTTCTCAACAGGGTTTTATCTTTGTAAGAGGAAGCTAACTTAGTAGATGGATCACCAGTCTTTAACTCCAGCGAGGTAAAAATCTTACAACAGTAGATTTTCCCATTAGGTGTTGATCTTTTGTGAAATGAATTTTGATTTTACTCAATTTTCATTGTAGGATTTCCTTAGATCTCTTCCTCAAATATTTTGGAGTCGATCTCACCATCCCATGAGCTCTAGTGAGCTTAGATCAAGCTAAGAAAGGCAGACGATGTTCATCTTTTGGCGCTTGAGGGATGAAGGATCATCAATCATCCATTTCATGTGATTAGAATGGATGACCATGATTTAATCCACTAGATTTCTTGATTTATTCTTTTAGAAACATGAGATTAATCTTAGGTGTCCAAATAAATTGGATGATGAAGATGAAATCGCATCCACCACTGCTGAGTCAGCTACCACTTTAGATGTTTTAAATAACCTATCTTGTTGTGGCACGTGCAAAGCGTTGCGTGTTAGCTTTCGCATGGCGCTGACAGTTTAGGGAGTTAATTAAGCATTAAAAATATGATTAAATGGCCAGAACTTTGAAAATTCATAACTAGTTATAGAAAAATCTAATAAATAAAAATAAACATATTTTTGGAATGGTTAAACAGAGGAGAATTTAATAAAAATAAAATTCTTAATGTTTGATCAAAGAATAGTGCATGATTAGGGTTCCAAATTTAAGCTGATTACCATAATTAAGGCTTAATTCCTTGGCCAATTGATCTCAAATTTGATAAGTTGATTCTATGAGATGTATTCTTCCTCTCATAATTTTCTTGGAATTTATTGGCCAATTAAATTAAAGAATTTGAAATTTTAATCCTAATTACCTTCCTTAATCAATTTTATATTTATTAAAAGTGCTAAATAGTAACAATTAAATGGTTAATGATGATTATTCACTAATTAATAGTGGGAATGTTGATGTGAAATAATTAGGACCCCTTTCCTAATTATTTTTCTAAATGTATTTCCGTAAGAGGGTTAATTAACATAAAATAATTTAGCAGTAATTTAGGTGAATCAATGATCAAATCAAAAATTAAATTAAATTAATAATGGGTTTAGATAATTCAAATTTAATTTATTAATCCTCTTTTATGTGTTTAATAGCATAAAGTCCTTAAAGGAATTATGGTTAACCGATAGGTGTGGGAAAACCATAAGAGTACTTAGCATAGTTTCTTCCTTTACTCTAATTAACTTTTAAGTATGAGCCTAATTGCATTAAGTCCCTTAGGGGCATTGTAAATTTTAATTTCTCATAAGCATATCATTGGAGGCTCATGGTTAGATGGTTTATTAAATTAAATAAGCTTAAGAAAGAGTAATTAAATTGATAGCTTAATGATTTGAACCTAACAAATACATAAAATTTACTTAATCATTCTATTTAAACACATTAAGTCACCAATGTGGGATGGGGTAAAGACCGAGTGTCTTTTATCTCTTTAAGTTTCAATAATTCAAACACCAAAATCAAACTTCATAAATTAACTCCAGTTAATCTCAAGGAATATTTATTTTTACTTGATTGTCCTTAGGAATTAATATGATTGAATATATTATGTGGTAATGTTTAGTTCTTCCTTTTCAATCATTATAAATTTGCATGCCACTTGTATCATGTATTCATGTTTATAAATAAAAGAATCAAATGAATATGGTTATGTATATGTAAGTTGTGTGTGTTAAATTAATCTTATTATATGCTGTGCCTATTATCACTAATAAATCTCAAATTATTTTCAAAATTATAAATTAAAAATGAAAGTTTAAGTAAATGTTATCTATAAATACCCTATGAAATTTACACTTACTTATAGTTTAAACATGTCAAATGATTGTTCTATTTTCTAGAATTCATGTCTATGTTTACATGTATTTGAATGTTAGCAAGTATATAGTCTAGACATCTCAAAAATATGAGTCTTTAAATAGCCTCAAGGAGGTCTTAGATTATGTCACTTCCCTGCTTTAACAACACGTACTTGTCAAAATTCATTCGCATGTGTACATGTATTAGAATTTGGATATAACTTTGCTTTACTTGAATAAATAATTGGTTATAATACAATCTTTGCATGGTTTTTCATTTTTATACTTGTGTTTAGATTCATATATATATATTTAAGATAGTAAGTATATAGTTTGGACATCTCAGAAAGATAAGGCTTTAAGTAACCCCAAGGAGGTCTTAAATTATCTCACTTCTCTGGTTTAATGATGACACATACTTGCTTAAATATCTAATATATGTGTATGTATCCTTAGTTAAGGAATAAAATCTCTCTTTTCTACAAAAATACATGCATTAACTATCATTAAAGTATGCCAAAAAAATATAAATAATTGCATGTATATATATGCTAAATTAAATATCACAAATAATAAAAATGGAAGCATATGCATGTTATTAATGATAAAATAGAATGATGTTATGTTACCCATGTGATAGTGATTAAATATCATTAATCTTAAGATGCCTTTCATGTTTGAATATGATTCTTTAAGATTAACCTAAACTTAGGATTTATAAAATGTTTAATAAATCTTTCACTAAGAAAAACAAAAACCATAACAACATATTTTTAGAAAGTAACTTAGGATTGGGATGAAGAGGGTCAAACCTCTTTCCTCTCTTTATAACAACTAGATGTTAAGTAAATATCAAGAGAAATAAATAAAAAATATAAATTAAAATACACTAATCCTTTTAATAACTTGAAGTAAAATCTCACATAATGTGTAACTTGAACATTCCAAACTTGAGATACTCATAATTTTAAAGCCTAATCAAGACATACCACACCAAACCATATCCCACACATTAAAATATTAAGTCACCAATTCTAGCCTTAAGTTAGGCCGATGTATGTTGTGGTGTTACATTTAGTTTTGTGATGTAATATTTTAGATTGGATGTTAGGATTATTTATGGGTAGACTAGATGCTAGGCTATTGTTAGCCTAATGTTATTTTTAATAGGGGATTGTGCTAAAGGGGTTGCTAAAATAATAAATAAATATAAATGTTCTTACTTGTAGGTTGCTTATGGCCTTAAGCATAATTCAATTAGGACAGGTTGGTTGGTTACCCATGTGCGGGGTGCTAAGTACAAATATATGGAATATAATTACTTAATTTGTATGTTTGTTTAGTTAACATCTATTTTGCAGTTGTAGTTAGATTTTATTTTCCATTATAAAATTTTTTCAAATAGGATTAGGATTAGTGCTATGGGATTTAGGATGAGCAGTGGCTAGAAGACGAAGATCTGGGAGGCCCTCTGAAGCCTGGTGCAGACTAATCCAAAAGAAGGAAAAGGAATAAAGATAAAGAATGAAGACCCCCATAGCATTTATTTCATTGTAATTATAATATCCTTTTGTAATCCAAGTTGTATAAGGGATGAGCTTGACTACCCAACTTCTACTCTTTTCTGAGGTGTATGGTGGTGCTGAATCTACCTTTTATTCTTTCATAAAATTTATGAATGTTTGATTATTGTGTTTAATTTGTACAATAGAAATGAGATATTTTCATAGGTTTCTTAAAGTTTGATGATTGAATGTGTGGCCTGGATGCAGTAGGCTCTTTAGGATGGAATTTATTTTTCTATCCCCATTAAACAACTCATAATCAAAGTTCAAATATAACTCACAACCTCACTTTAAAGCCTATGGTTTATAATCAAGATAAAGAAAAGATTTAGCAACCCCTTAGTTGAATGCTGAATCTTATAACATCATGTATAACATCTTGTTTCACTCTTGAATAGGGAGGGTCTCCATTCATGCATGATAGGGAAATGCTTGACCTTTAAGGGCATCCCATGTAGTGGAGAACACCTACTCCCGCTGATTTAGCCCATAATCTTCTTTCATAATGCATATAGACATAATTGTCCCAACCCTTTGTCCAAATGAATGTGTCAAATGGTGTAAAAGATTATAAATTTTGTATTAGTCTAAGTCTTATTTTTATGCTAGTCATGATCTAGTCTCTTAGGGAGTGAGTTTAGGACTCTAGTTTTTCTTCTTGATTAAATAACAGCCTAACTATCTTTCACTTACATAAGACCAACCTACATGGTTTTAAAGCATATGAGGTGTTAGCTGGAAGCCACTCTAGGCAGTTATAAGTTAAGAAGAGTCGGGATGGGTTTATTCTCTCTTGTGGAGGTAAACCACTTTGTCCTATTTTTTTGATTAGACTTAAGTCATGATTTTAGCTTATGTTAATGCATCTTAGATTTAGGTTCCAAGGCTATTTTTTTTCCTTCGAGCTATGAGTAAAATTTCTCACCTCTTAAGCATTTTCACAATCTTGTGTTGATGGACTATAAGCCTTAATATTCTAATAAAGATTCTAAGTTAAAAAAAAGTAAATTCTCTCTTTCAAATATATAAAGCCTCACTATAGGGTAGATTGGAGCACTTATTAGACTTCCTAGTATCATGAGTGCTCCCTACTTATCCTCATTTGAAATTTATAAATAAGTCTTTCCACTTGAACTGTCCCACTTGACTTTCAAGAAAACCCAATCCTTTGATAGTCTAGCTTTGAAATATTTGAAGATATTTATTGACTACTCTAATCGAGAGTGTTCTTAGAAAATTCCTATTTCTTAAGCTGTAATTAACTATGAAAGCTGTAATTAGACATGGAGGTTGAGGAGGCCTCCCAAATAGTTGAAGAAGGATCCATCCGTGAGACCTCTCCCCTTCTTGGTGGCACTAGGTTTCATCCCCTTTCAATTGTAGAGGAAGAGGAGGATGTCAAGAGGATTGCAGCATCACTGCATGACCCATAGAGTATTAGACATTGGATAAGGAGAAGAGGAAACCCTATGCTGGTCTGAGGTTCGTGCTTAGGAGAGTAGAGAGAGTCCATATATGCCATGAGCTGCTTTACATGATTTGAGATGAGTGATCCGTAGGAGTGTTAGGGATTAGATATAGAGAGAGGGTCATAGAAGCCAAGGTTGCTACCCAAGTAGGCAAGAAAGAGAGAAGGAGGTTTGCTAAACAGTCAACAGCCTTAGCTTTAATTGACCATTTTGATTGGCGAGCTGATAGAGTTGATCACTCAGACATGATATTACTCATTGGTTCTAGCCATATGAAGAGATCTTCTGCAGAGAGGCAGCTGGTGTCATCACCATTACACCGCTCCACTCATCCATGTTCCATCATTTGAGGTTCCCACCAAGTACCACAGGTCAGCATCTGGAAAGAAAGCATCCCCCTTGGTGTTATGATTATGTCCCGAGGACCACACTTCATCAACTCCACCAGTTTAGGTGAGGCTGAGCCCCCTCACTTGACCTTCGATCCCAGTGGTGGAGAAGGAGTGGTAGACCAAGAGCATCATAGTCACTCCACCATCGCAGTCAGAGGAGAAGAAAGGAAGAGATACCAGGTTGACTCCCATGATTATTAAGCCAGCTAGAGATATCACTCCTCCTACCAAGAACATCTAGTGCATTACCTCATCAGAGCACAGTCCAGTTGTGAGTCACCATCCGCATACATCCCAATAATTCTAGGTCGAGTGGATGATCAATATTTAAAGGAGATTTTGGAAGACTATCGTGCCATGGTAAGGCAGATAGTTAGAGATGATCATTCTAACCAAGTGAAGGGTATGGTAGATTTTTATGCTGATGAAGATGACCTTTTGGATGACATTGCTGAAATCCATATGGTAGATACCCGAGGATCCTTGCATAGGGAGCAACCTAGTCATGAAGCCCAAGGCATTATAGTTGATGAAGGTGAGGCATCAAACTCAAAGAAGATTATGTTGATAGAATGGAGAGGAGAGTAAAGGAGTTGATGACAGTGGTGTTAGCATTGTAGAACCAAGCACCTATCTCACAACCCACTCCTATGGAGGCTAACAGACCTAAGATAGTGCACATATTAGATCTCCCCAAGAGCACTAGTTCTATGGATGAGGATACAGGTAGCTTGCATAGGAAGGTAGCCGATAATATCTCCATGCATGAAAAAGACATCAGCTAGATGGTTGAGTTGCAAGTGAAGGAAGTGTTGGCACAATCCCAAGGGAGCTCATCAGTTCTAAATGGTAGACCTTACTCGAAGAAATTTGATGTAGTTCAATACCCCAAGGATTTTGTGCCACCATCATTCATGGTATTTGATGGTAGTGAAAACCCTAAGCAGCATATATCACGCTTTAGAGCCAGATATTGTATTGCTGGTGGAAGTTATGCTTTAGTCTTTCGGTAGTTTGTCAGTATCCTTTATGGAGTTGCATTTGATTAGTACACCAAATTTCTCAATGGTTAGGTAAAGTCTTTTGCAGAGTTAGAGGAACTCTTCATTAAGAGATTCACAGGAGCTCAATAGAGAGTAACTGTAGGGGACCTAGTTGTAGGGAAATAAAAACCCAATGAGTCCCTTATTGATTATACTCTTAGATGGTGAAAATCTAAGAATGAATGTGAACCATAGCTACAAGAGCAATATGCTATTGAGATTCTTTTCAAGAATATCCATGGCCTGGTCACCTACATGCTCAAGGGCTTTACCATAAAGACATTTGAGAAACTAATTAGTAAGGCGGCTAACCTAAAAGAGGTAGACAAATAGTTACCCTTTATAGACCAGTCATCTAAGCCCAAGCCCCATAAAATATTTGATAAGAAGCTAAGGATAGTGTAAGCAATGGATAAGGGGAAGCAGCCAATGAGAGCATAATTTGAGAGGCCCAAAGTTTAGCAGCCTCCACTCCCATCTCCTCTTCCATTACCTCAGCCACCACAAAGGCCACTACAACAACTTATGCAGCAACGTTATCAGTATCCACCACCAGGTAGCTATTTTTTATCTACTCTTATCGATAAACTCAACAAGCCATACTTATTCATGAGAGAGGTAGTCAGAAAGATTTTCAAGAACCTTTTTAATAATCCTAATTTCTAGCTACCCGAGCCTAAAAGTCAGAGGAAGTGGGTAGGAGTGATGATCCTAATTACTGCTCCTACCACCACATGCTAGGACATCTCTTAGAGGATTTCTTTACATTGAAGTGCTGGCTTGAGCATAGCTATAAGCCAAGAGCCTTAGTTATACCCAAAGAATACTTAGTAGAACAACCTTCTAGTTCCATTAAAGTTGTCTTTGGAGATACACCTGATCCTCTTAAGATAAAAGAAGGTTTAGATATTTCTTTATCCAATACCTCTAAAAAGTTCATCTTTAAAATCAAAAAACTTTCTTTGCAGGTGCCGGTCTCAGCTTAGACCTCCAACACCAAGGAAGGTATGCTAGTTATGAGGGAAAACTCTGGGAGGGTGGAAGCCCATTAATAGTAGCAGCCATTACATGCCCGAGATAGTTCTATATCACCACCACCTTTCGAGTCCAATAGTCTTCATTCCACATTTGCAGTTACCACTTTTACCAGCTCCTCCACCACTAGCAAGAGCATTGTATCCATGGATAAGGGCACCAAGCCACTTACACCACTCACTTTACTTGATTTCTACTATATACCACTTCCAAAATTAAAGAAATCAATGAAGAAGAATAATTATACTTACAAATTATCTATCTTTGATGATCTCAATGATTATATTCTTATTGATAGCTCTCCAAGTAATAATGATAACAATCGAAATAATTATGATCAATTCCACTCTGATTCAAAAATAGATTGTTCTTTTTTGAATCTTCAGGGTTCACCTCCTGAGATTAATTTGGAGTCATCTAACTCTGATGATCCTTTAGAAGAAGCTATAGGTATACCTGATGAACAGGTAGAACTTTCCATAAGCTCCTCATCATAAAAAGTCATTGAAGTCAATGTCTATAGTGGCAAAGTTCTACCTCTTAGGGTAGCACCTCAAGAATAGAGTAAATATATCATTAGATCCAGTGAGCAGATTGCCCAACCATAAGATGCTCTACCCATGGATATGCTTATGTAGAACTAATCCAAAGTTGACTACAATGTCCTGGTACACCTTAAAAAGTTTCCAGCTAAGTTAAACATATATGATGCCTTTATCTTATCCAAAGAGATGAGGGCATCATTCATCAAAACATTGCTTGACCCTGAAATATGCTTAGCTCAGTTGGCCGCTACTGATCTAGCTGAAGAGGAGGCATGATTTTCAAAGGAAGTCTTAGGAGTCACATTCTTAGATGAAGACCTACTTCTTGGGACAATAGAGTACAACCATCCCCTCTACATCATCATGGATGTTGGCAAGTTCAGGCTATTCAGAGTGTTGATTGATCCAGGTGCATCAATAAATATTATGAGTTTAAGAACCCTTGCTTACTTGAGGATTGACATCTCCAAACTCTAATCTGAGAAGATGATGTTGAAAGGATTCAATGAACAAGGTGAGAGGGCCTTAGGCTCCATAATGTTACTTTTGGAGATAGATGATTGGAAGATATAAGCTAAGTTCCACATAATGAATTCCAATACATCTTTCAATGCTTTGCTAGGGTGACCTTGAATATATGAGAACAACATGGTTCTATGCTCCTTTCATTAGTGCATCAAGTTCATAATGGATGGAATCAAGTATTGTGTTAAAAGAGATCTTAAACCATTTGTAGTACACGAGATCAAGATTTATGAGGATGAGGCCTATTGCCTCCCTAAGAAATCAAAATATCTTCTCCCGTGAACTTCATAAAAATGAAAAAAAGAAAAAGAAAAAGAAAAAAAAGAAAAAGAAAGAAAATAAAAAGAACAAGAAAAAGAAAAAGAAAAAAGAAAAAGAAAAGAAAAGGGAACAAGAAGAAGATCTTAGGGAGGATATATAGCTTGAGATTAGATTCCACCCACAATTTGTTACTATATTTGAACAAATGGGGAGGATGACATGATCTCCACCATAATGAGAAAGAGGTGAGTTGAGAGGCGTGGAAGACCTCCATACCTTCCACGTACCAGGAGATCCATCCTAGCATCCAGGAGTACACCTGCTATCTGCATAGACTTAGAATCTAGTTCAGAGGATAAGTCCTATGTAGTTAGCACGCCGAACACCTCTTCTCATTAGCAAATCCCATTGGAGGTGACACTAGAGCCTGACAATGATGAAGATCGGGTCCCCAAACAATGTATGAGTGTATCTAAATCTTCTTTATGTGAAACTATCAGACAGCAGATGGGTGCCTTAGCTCTAACCCCACTTTCCTCACAAAAAGTTGATAGTTTGGTAGTTAAGGAAGCTCCCAAAGTGTGTGCAAATACCAATCCCCAAAGGTTTTATCCAAAAGCAGCATCCTCAAGCTAAGAAGTTGATGCAGAGCTTGCGGATGAATTATTTAATAATTAATAGAATTATCATTTGATTGGTACTCACCATGTGTTCTTAATTTAGAAAATAAAGGTTTAATCTCACACACATGGTCTAAGCATAAGTCAGAGTACTTTGAAAGGTTATGGGACAACAAATGCAAGAGATCTCAGTCAAGACTAGAACTAGGCTTTGGTATGGTAGACCTAGTGGATGATGATGATTATTGCATGGTCATCACCAATCATTAGAATCTGATAGTTCTTCTCAAATCACATTAACTCATATGAGGAAGTGTGCTTAAAAACTTTAAATAATTTAGATGATCTCCAAGTCAAAGATGCACCCCCATAATTTAGAGAAAAAAATCAAATCAACTATCAGCGAACTAAAAAAAATCAACTTAGGGACTGAAGACAATCCACGCTTGACGTAGATTAGCTCTTTGTTGAATAAATTTGAAACCTATGACTTAGTTAGGCTACTCACTATGTTTAAGGACTACATTGCATGGAGTTATGAAGAGATGCTTGGATTAGCTCCTGATGTAGTAGTTCATAAGCTACCAATATACTCTGATGCTAAACCAGTCAAGCAAGCTCCTAGACGTATGTGATTGGATATTGAACAACAAGTCACTTTCAAAGTAAAAAAATTGATCGATGCTAGTTTCATTTAGGAGGAGAAATAACCCACCTGGTTGGCTAGTGTCATTCTAGTAAAAAAAGAATGGTCAAATTCACATATGCGTCAATTTTAGGTATCTTAATAAGGTATGTTCAAAAGATGAATTTTCACTATTAATACTAGAATTGATGGTGGATATTTCCTCATCTCATGCAATCTTCTCTTTCATGGATGGCTCATCTAGACATAACCAAATAAATATGGCACCTAAAGATGATTGGATCACTTCTTTTAGAACCCCGATCAAAATTTATTATTATAAGGTCATGCCTTTCAGTCTACATACCAGCGGGCCATGACCCGAATCTTTGACAAACTCATTCACCAAAAAGTCAAATGCTACGTAAATGATCTTGTGGTCATAAGTAAAGAAAAGGAAGACCATCTCTTTAATTTGAGAGTAGTTTTCTAGCGGTTAAAGTAATATGATATAAAAATGAACCCTCTAAAATACACATTCAGATTAACTTCAGGGAAGTTTCTTGGGTTCATTTTCCGGCACTGTGAAATTGAAATCAACTCAGAGAAGATTTAAGCAATATTGGAAATTCCACCCCATAAAGTCTAACAAAACTCAGATCATTCTAAGGGTGATTGGCATATCTAAGATGCTTTATATTCAACTTATCAGATAGATGTCAATCATTCTCAACACTAGTCAAGAAGGATGACAAGTTCAAGTGAAATGATAAGTGCCAACATGCATTTGAGAGCATCAACTAATTTCTCATGATGCCACCAGTCCTAGCTACCCCTATCCCAGGAAAACCTCTGATACTCTACACTACTGCATTAGATGACTCCCTTGGTGCTTTGTTGGCCCAAGCCAACAACAAGGAGGAAGAGAATACACTTTACTATCTCAGCCATCGTTTGATACCTGTTAAGCCAAATTATCCACCCATTGAGAAGCATTGCCTAGCTTTAATCTTCACAGCCCAGAAGCTATGGAATTATATGCTCTCTCATAAAGTAAACTTAATTTATGAAATTAATCCACTGTAATATCTCATGACATGGCCGATGCTATCTAGATGGTTGGCATAATGATTTATAATTTTATCATAGTTTGCCATCACATTCGTACCCCTCCATGCGGTGAAAGGACAAGCACTCACAGATTTCCTAGCAGCACATCCACTACTAGCGATTCCCCACTCAGTGATGATCTTTCGATGAATAAATCATAAACTTAGGAGATGAAAACATTCACTACTAGAGATGTACTTTGATGGTAGAACTTCCTCTCAAAGAGGAGAAGAACCACAATCTACTCTCTCAGATAAGGCAGGGGTAGGGATAGTCCTCCTTACGCCAGATTGCGATATGATGAAAATTTCATATCATCTATCCAATCCTTGCACCAACAATGAAGCTGAATATGAGGCTCTGATCACTGGTCTGGAGTTAGCCATCTTGCTAGGCATTCAAAATATCAACATCTTTAGGGACTCACAACTATTTGTCAACTAGATCACTAGGTCCTATAAGGTCTTGAAGCCCAAACTCCATCACTACCATAAGTATATCATGGAGTTGCTAGCCTAAATTCTAGAGGTCATAATTTATAAGATTTCCCAAGGAGGAAATGCCATAGTTGATGCCTCATCCAAGCTTGCCAAAGAATTGACATGTCCAGAAGATGAGTCTGTATCAATAAAGGTTCACAATAGATAAGTCCTGCCTCTTATTGATATTGAACTCATCAATAAACATACTCTTGGAGGGGAGGTTGTCATTGTTGAAAAGGATGAAGAACTAGATTGGAGTCAACCCTTCATTGATTACCTAAATAAAGGCAAACTACCTTAAGAGAAATCTCAAGCACATCAGGTGAGATAAAGGGCACTCTCCTATACCCTCGTGGATGGTGTCTTATACTGATCTTTCGATCATATGTGGTTATGTTGTTTAGACAAACATGAAGCCTGTAAGATCATGACCAAGACACACTCAGGACTATGCGGAGCTCATCAATACAATCCTATGATGAAAGTAAAAATCAAGAGACTTGGATACAACTGGCCAACGATGATCATGGATTGCATGGACATAGTGAAGTGATGTCACCAATGCCAAGTACATGGAGTGGTCCTACACTAGCCGCCCAACATTCTACATCCAACCTTAGCCTCATGGCCATTCGAGTGTTGGGGCATCGATATAGCCTGTCCGATTGATCCTTCTTCATCAAATGGTCACTGGTTCATTCTAGCTGTTAGAGAGTACTTCTCCAAATGAGCAAAGGTGATTCCACTCAAGGAAGTCAAAGCTCAACACATGCTCCAATTCTTCAGGAACCATATCATTTAAAAATTTGGGGTACCCTGCTGAATCATATCTGATAATGGTACTACTTTTAGGAGGACAAAAATCAATAACTTTGCCTGGAGATACAACATATATTGGAGATATTCTACCATATACTACCCACGGGTGAATGGTTTAGCAGAAGCCTTCAACAAAACTCTCATCCAAATACTTAAGAAGACACTTGATAATAATAAATGATAATGACATGAGCAGTTAGTTGAAGCTTTATGGGCTTATCATACTACCTACCAAACTCCAAAATAATCTACCCCATTCTCCTTAGTGTATTGGTCCAAATCTGTTCTACAATTAGAAGTCCAACTCCAATCTCTACAGATAGTTGTGGATTTACCAAACAAAATGCTAAGCTGTGATTAAAAGAACTCAAAGATTTAAAAGAAAGATGATTACAAGCATGCCAGGACCTCGAGTTATATAAAGAAAATATGGTTCATGCTCATAACAAGTTGGTCCACCTTAGAGCTTTTCAAGTAGGAGAGCTTATTTTAGTTATAAGGAGACTAGTTGTTCCCCATCATAAGATGGGAGGCAAGTTTGAACCTATATGGAAATGCCCTTTCGCCATAGAAAAGGCCTACCAGGGTGGATCTTACCAACTTATACATCATAAAGGCAAGCACGACTCTCAATCAATGGGCTTTATCTAAAGAAATAATATGCATAATAATGTCCAAAATAATTTTCCATCAATAAAAATTCTATTTTCATCAAAATTTTCTCGAAGTTAAAATATTTTCAATTACCAAATACTCGATGTGTTTAGGCTAGGTATAAGAGAACCAGAGTAGCATCCTATCTCTTAGTGGCACAACACAAACACAGAATTGCACATAAACAAAAATAAATAAAACATAAATCCATATGCTTTAGGCTACTTTGAGCTGAGATAAGACCTCCAGTAGCCCTCACTCAGTAGTTGCTCTAAGTCAAGATTGATTCACTACTTAGCTAGCTTGTCTCCTTAGTGGTCATTTTTTCTTTAGGATGTGAGTCCCCGCGCTTTCTTCCTAACTTAACCATTGCAAATTGATGGGTGCCATATTTGTTTAGTATGTCTTATTACATGACCAATAAGCTATCGTGATGATTAGCTTTGCTTAAGAAGATGTGAGTCCCTGAGCTTTTTCTTGAACTAGCCATCGTGCACTAACTAGGTCTACATTTTTATATTTGAGGATTAGGGTAATACCCCTAGTGGCTCTTCTTCCTTTTGACTACTTCAAGCTTGAGTTCAGTCCTTCTTTATGACTCCCCACTTGGTAGTCTCTTTAGGATGGATAGTAGCTCTCTAGACGATGACAGATTATCCCGATGACCAGGTCTGCTTAAGAAGATGTGAGTCCTCGACGCTTTCTTCCTAAATTGATTATCGTAAATTGACAGGAACCTTAGGTTGGCTGGTGTTTACTTTGCTGATAGCAATCCACTCGGTGGATGACACCGGTAGATGTGAGTCCCTGTGCTTTCTCCCTGAGTCAGCCGCCATATACCTACAATATTTATATATCAAGGATTAGGGTAAGACCCTTAGAGGAACCTTCCTTATGGGCATTCTATTTGGATTACATCTTCATGACCCCATCTAGACATGACCTAGGTTACTATTGGATTAGACAGTTCTAATTTCTTAGTAACCACCCCTGTGGTTGGAAGCTCTTTATTATGGATGTACAGACTATCCCTTAGGCCAGTAAATCTAAGATAGGCTAGGGCCCTCGTAACTTTTCTTTAGTGTGGCCCATCATAAAAATAAACAAATAAATACACAAATAAAATAACTTCTCTTATGGATTAGGATAAGACCCCCAGATGCACCTCTTCTCAAGTAGGCATCCTATCTTTTGGGCAGTATTAGCAAAACTCTCTATAAGAATCCCCGACTATCTAAGTTGAGATAAGACCCCTAGAGGAACTCACTTAGTAGTTACCCTAGGTTAGATTTGACTTGTTGTGCCATCAGCGGGTCACCCCAATGGCTGACTCTATTTTGGAAGATGTGAGTACCAAAGCTTTCTTGTTAGTATAACCATTTTAAACCGAAGGAGGTTGGATAGTCTATACTATATATGGTAGACTACCCCTTTGAATTGATAGATCTAAGGTAGGCCCAGGATCACTTAACCCCTCCTTAGTGCAGTCCATCATAAACTGACAGGGTCCACACTAAATCAATCAACAAAATCAAAATCAAAATGAATCACAAAACTCAAACCAAATCAATCAATAAGTTAAATCAACAAAAAATCCAAGTTCAAATGAAAACTAATCAACATAATTCAGATAAATCAAATAAATTCAATCAAATCTCAATCTTCGGCAGATCCCTTTTTATGCCAAGGGCATAAATCAATCAATAATCCAACCAAATTCATGTGAAAATCCCCAATGGATCTTTCTTCATGTCCTTGGCATGAAATTAATTCTCACCAAATAAAACCAAATTCAATTAACTCCCCCATGCCCTTGGCATGAAACGAGTTGCATCGCACTGGGACTATAATTCTATTTTTCCCTGTCCACTTAGGTATGGGTAGTCGTTGTTAGTGCCTGTGATTTCCCTGGATGTTGTTGATCATCTTGATTAATGCCAATACGTGTAGTGTGTCTTGCTAGTTACACCACACCTATTAGGGGCCCTTTTATTGACCTCACTTTTGGAGTGAGGACTCATCATTTTTTGTCTTGGACTTAGGAACCTTCTAGGCAGTTGAATTTCTTTAGTCATAGGATACTTCTAGTTACAAAGGGAACACTAGACCTAAACCTAGAGACTTAGGAAAGTACACCCTAAACTTAGGATACATCTTAGGACAAATAGGTCTTACTTATTTTATGGCCTAAACTAATCCATGCTTGTCCACTCACCTAAAACCAACCTTAAGCCAATACAATCAACCTCAATTGAATTTTGTTTCCCATCCAAGTTCCAAGCCAAATTGACTTGGGCCCTAACCTAAGTTAGCTCCATCATGATCCTTTGATCCAACTCAAAGCCCATTTAAGTAAACCAAATTCAATTGATTTTCACAAAAATAGTCTAACCATTCAATAGACCATTTGAAACTCCTCCAATACTTGCAATCAAAATAATAGAACCAAATAAATCCAATCAACCTAAGTTAGCCCATTTGACCCAAAAGATCCAAATGAGCCAAAATCCAATCAAACCTAAATTAATTAAAATCAAGGTCACCAATCAACCCTAAATTCATCATTGAACTCTTCTTAACACCCAATTCCCCCAATTCAACTCAATCAACCCAATTGGTCCACTTGACCCAAAGTGGCTTAAATGACCAAATTGACTCAAACTTCAATTCAATCCATATTGGATTGAATCAACCCATCTAATCCTTCCATAATGATTGTTGATCATCTTGGATAGCCTAATTGCAATCACTTGAATCAAACAAAACTAATTTGACCAATTAACCCAAGTTGACCCAACTTGACCAAAAGGGATAAATTATGCCAAATCTCATTCCAACTACAATTGATTGAAAATAATGCCTCTAATCATTCATAAATTGAATATTGAACATGATCAAAACTTTAATTGAACTCAGTTTGGTCAATCTAACCCAATTGACCCCTTTAGCCCAAATTGACCTAAAGGGTCCAATTGAACCAAATCCTTCCTAAATTCAAATTATTTTAAACCAACACCTACAATCATTCTCAAACGATCAGTTGAACCTAAACCAACCCTCCACCCAAGCCAATTTGGCCAATTTAATCAAATTGGTCAACTTAGCCCATTTGGCCTAAATGAACCCATGTGAGCCAAATTTAAATCCACTTCAAATTAAATCTAATCAATTGAACCAATATATTCCAAATGATCAATTGAACATACCTAAAACATTAGTTTGACCTAATTTGACCAATTGGTCAAGCTAACCCAATTAAACCCAATTTGGCCCATATGGGTCAAATAGAGCTAAACCCATTCAAACCAAGTCCAAATCCAACCAAACTTGGCATGACTCATCCTTGGGTCACCATGGGACTGCCCAATAGACCCAACCCATTGTGAACCCGATTTAGGTCAAAACACTTGAACCAACCCACCTAAATGGGATAAAATTTCCATTTGGATGGGTTTTCCCACTCCCTGAGCCTTGGTAGCCACTTTGGCCCTTCCTGGACTTGTGGAACATTGACCCAACCTAACCTAAGGCTGTTAGGTTCCGCCTTTGGTCATGAGAGGGTGGTCTCACCCATGACATGCCATTGGTTCACTTGGAGGTGGAGGTACACCCAATGACAACCCATGCCACTACCTGAGCCTCTCAAGTACCTCCAGCTCACCAGTCATATATCACCTTCAGCCACCTACCCTGTCCGAATGACTGCCAAAGGCTGAGCCAATCTCAGCCCTTGGTTTACTTTGGGAGGAGAGTATACTCCTCCCCATCCATTCAAAGTTCACAGAGAGTTTCCTCAAGGTATTTTGAGAAGTCCAAGACCCTTCTCGAATCCTTAGTGAAACTGAGAGCCCCATCCATCCAACCATACTAAAATCTCACCAAATATAAATTAACTCTTCCCACACCTTTCCCTCACTCCCACGAGTCAAAATGAATCAATCCCTGATCAATTTGATCATCAGAAGGCACTCCAAGGCCAACTCCGGTGAGCTTTACGGTGATGCTTGGTCCACAGAGGAATCAACATGGAGGCAGCTTGAGATCTTCTCAATAGGGCTTCATCTATTCGAGACAAAGCTACCTCAGTCGACATGACAGTCAACCTTTAGCTTCGATGATGTAAAATTCTGACAATTGTAGATTTTCCAATTAGGTGTTGGTCTTTTATGAAATGAATTGTGATTTTATGCAACTTCTATCATAGGATCTCCTTAGATCTCTCCCTAAATTTTTTGGGGTCGATCTCACCATCCTACAAGCTCTGGTGAGCTCTGATCAAGTGGTGGAAGGCAAACGGTGTCCATTTTTTGGTGCTCGGGGGACGTTCCACATGATTAGAATGGATGACCATGATTTAATCAACTAGATTTCTTGATTTATTCTTTTAGAAACCACATAATTAATCTTTGCCATCTAAACTAAAATCAATTGGTAGAGATGAAATCGAGTCCGTCGCCACTGAGTTAGCTGACATGTCAGACATTTTAAATAATCTATCCAGTGGCAACACTTGGAAAGCGGCACATTAGCTTTTGTGTGGCATCAATAGTTTAGGGAGTTAATTAAGCATTAAAAAGAGAATTAAGTGGCCAAAACTTTAAAAATTCATTACTAATTATAGAAAATATAAAAAAGTACAAATAAACCCATTTTAGAAAGATTAAAGGAGAATTTAATAAAAAAAATAAAATCCCCAATGTTTGATCAATGAATAGTGCTTAATTAGGATTTGAAATTTAGTCTAATTAAGGCTTAATTACTTGGCCAAATTGATCTTAAATTTGATAGGTTGATTCTATGGGATGTGCTCTACCTCCTATAATGTTTTTGGAATTTATTGTCCATATAATTTTAAAGAATTTGAAATTTTAATCCTAATTAACCTTCTTAATCAATTTTATGTTTATTAAAATTGCTAATAACTAAAAATTAAATGGTTAATGATAGTTAATCACTGATTAACAATGGGAATGGTGAGGAGAAATAATTAGGACCCCTTTCTTAATTATTTTCCTAAATGTATTTCCATAAGAGGATTGATTAACATAGAATAATTATGCACTAATTAATGAGAATTAATGATCAAATTAGAAATCAATTTAAATTAATAATTGGTTCATATAATTCAACTTTAATTTATTAATCCTCCCTTTATGTGTTTAATAGCATAAAGTCCTTAAGGGAATTATTGTTAACCCATAGGTGTGGGAAAACCATAAGAGTACTTTGCATAGTTTCTTCCTTTAACTAATTAACTTTTAAGTATGAGCCTAATTACATTAGGTCCCTTAGGAGCATGGAAAGTTTTAATTTCTCATAAGCATATATCATTGGAGGCTCATGGTTAGATAGTTAATTAAATTAAAGAAGCTTAGGAAAGGGTAATTAAATCGACAGCTCAATGATTTGAACCTAATAAATACATAAAATTTACTTAATCATTCTCTTTAAATACATTAAGTCACCAATGTGGGATGGGGTAAAGACCAAGTGTCTTTTATTTTCTTTAAATTTCAATAATTCAAACACCAAAATCAAACTTCATAAAACAACTCCGGTTAATCTCAAATAATATTTATTTGACTTGATTGTCCTTAGGAATTAATGTGATTGAATGTATTATGTGGTAATGTTTAATTATTCCTTTTCAATCATTATAAATTTGCATGCCACTTGTATAATGTATTCATGTTTTTAAATAAAAGAATCAAATGAATATGGTTATATATATGTAAGTTGTGTGTGTTAAATTAATATTATTATATGATGTGGCTATTATCACTAATAAATTTCAAATTATTTTTGAAATTACAAATCAATAATGAAAGTCGAAGTAAATGTTGGCTATAAATACCCTATGAAATTCACTCTTACATATAATTTAAACATGTCAAAGGATTGTTCTATTCCCATAATTATTTTGTATGTTTGCATGTGTTCGAATGTTAGTAAGTATATAGTCTGGGGAGGACTTAGATTAACTTACTTCCCTGGTTTAACAATAGCACATACTTGCTTAATTTCATTCACATGTGTATATGTATTAGAATTTGGATAGAACTTTAGTTTACATGAATAAATAATTGGTTATAATACAATCTTTACATGATTTTCATTCTTATACTTGTGTATAGATTCATATGTACTCAAGTTAGTAAGTTTATAGTCTGACATCCCGGGAACGCGAGGCTTTAAGTAGCTTCAAGGAGGTCTTAGATTACCTCACTTTCCTGGTTTAACAATGACACATACTTGCTTAAATCTCTAATATATGTGTATGTATACTTAGTTAAGAAATGAAATCTCTCTTTTATACTAAAATACATGCATTAACAATCATTCAAGTATGCCAAAACACACATATATATATAATTACATGTATAGATTTACTATATTAAATATCACAAATAATAAAAATAAAAACATATGCATGTTATTAATGATGAAAAGGAATGATGTAAAGTTATCCATGTGATAGTGTTTCAATCTCATTAATCTTAAGATGCCTTTCATGTTCGAATAAGATTCTTTAAGATTAACCCAAACTTAGGAATAATAAAATGTTTAATAAATCATTCACTAAGAGAAACCAAAACCATAACAACATATTTTTTGAAAGTAATTTAAGATAGGGATGAAGAGGGCCAAACCTCTTTCCTCTATTTATAACAACTAGATGTTAAGTAAATATCAAAGGAAACAAATACAAAAATGTAAATTAAAATCCACTAACTCTTTTGACAACTTGAAGCGAAACCTCCTCCAATGTGTAACATGAACATTAAACTTGAGACAATTACACTTTTAAAGCTTAATCAAGACATACAACTCCAAACCATATTGCATACATTAGAATACTAAGTCACCAATTCTAGCCTTAGGTTAGGCTGGCGTATGTTGTGGTGTTATGTTTTATTTTGTGATGTAATATTTTTGACTGGATGTTAGGATTGTTTATTCATAGACTGAATGTTAGGCTATTGTTAGCCTAATGCTATTTTCTATAGGGGATTGTGCAAAAGGGCCATCATAAATAATATATAAATAAAAATGTTCTTACTTGCAGATTGCTTATGCCACTAAGCATAATCCAATTAGGTCAGGTGGGCTTGGTTACCCATGTGCGGGTTGCTAAGTCCAAATATATGGAATATAATTTCTTGGTTTGTATATTTGTTTAGCTAACATCTATTTTGCAGGTGTAGTTAGATTATATTTTCCATACATATGTAATTTTTGCAAATAGGATTAATATTAGTGCTATGGGGTTTAGGATGAATAGTGGCAATAAGGCGAAGACCTGGGAGGCCTTGTGAAGACTAGAGTAGACTAATACAAAAGAAAGAAGAGGAATGAAGATAAAGAATGAAGACCCCAATAGCATTTATTTCATTGTAATTGCAATATTATTTTATAATCTAGGTTGTATAAGAGATGAGCTCGGCTACGCAACTTCTTTTCTTTTACGGGGTGTATAGCTGTGCCCGACCTCACCAACCTTTTACTCTTTCATAAGATTTATGAATGTTTGATCATTGTGATTAATTTGTGCAATAGAAATGGCATATTTCTCAAAGGTTTTTTAAAGATTGATGATTGAATGTGTGGCCTAGATGCGGTAGGCTCTTTAGGATAAAATTAATTTTTCTACCCCCAGTAAACAACTTATAATCAAATTTTAAATATAACTCACAACCTCACTTTAAATCTTTTGTTTATAATCAAGATAAATAAAAGATTTAACAACACCTTAGTTGAATGTTAAATGTTATAACATCATGATAACATCTTATTTCACTCTTGAATAGGGAGGGTTTCCATTCTTGCACTATAAGGGAATGTTTGACCTTTGAAGGCAGAAAACTTCCTCCCATTGATTTAGCTAATAATCTTATTTCATCATGCATATAAGAATAACTATCCCAAGCCTTTGTCTAAATGAATGTGTCAAAATGGTGTAAAAGATTGTAAATTTTGCATTAGTCTAAGTCATGCTTTCATGCCAGTCATGTTTTAGTCTCTTAGGGAGTGAGTTTAGGACTATAGTTTTCCTTCTTGATTAAATAACAAACTAGCTATCTTGCACTTACATAAGACCAACCTA
Organism: Cymbidium sinense; assembly: GCA_021442155.1. NCBI lineage: Eukaryota > Viridiplantae > Streptophyta > Magnoliopsida > Asparagales > Orchidaceae > Cymbidium > Cymbidium sinense. The sequence goes on from CM038223.1 coordinate 29,712,860, forward strand.
CATGGTTTTAAAGCATAGGAGAAATTAGCTGGTGACCACTCTAGGCGGTTGTAAGTGAAGAAGAGTCGGGATGGGTTTATCCTCTCTTGTGGAGGTAAACCATAATGTCCCATTTTCTGATTAAACTTAACTTGTGCTTTTAGCTTATGCTAAAGCATCCTAGATTTAGGTACTGATGCTATTTATTTCCTTCGGGCTATGAGTATATATCCTCACATCTTAGGTATTTCCACAATCTTGTGTTGATGGACTATAAGACCTAACAAACTAATAAAGATTCCAACTTAAATAAAAGTAAATTCTCTCTTTTAAATATGTAAAGCCTTAGTATAGGGTAGATTGGAGCACTTATTAGGCTTCTTAGTATCATGAGTTCTCCCTACTTATCCTCCTTTGGAATCCATAAGTAAGTCTTTCTACTTGAACTTTCACACTTGACTTTCATGAAAACCCAATCCTTTGATAGTCTAGCTTTGAAATCTTTAGAGATATTTTTTGACTACTTTAATCAAGAGTGTTCTTTGAAAATTTCTATTTCCTAAGATGTAATTAACTATGTTCATATCTTAATATCATACTCAATCACTTTAATAAGTACCCCCTAAGATCTGTGGTGTCCTAATGACTCCAAATTAAAACACCATAGTATCCCGATGGTTAGAACCAGTAAGGATTATCTAGTTTAAATGAGTGACTTTATCAGCTCACTGATCAGGGTGGTCAATCAATACTAAGACCACCGACTGCCTAAAAAACCTCCTCATATCTCTCTTTCCCACTTGGTTAGTAATGCTAGCCTCCATGGCTCTCTCTCTTCAAATTTGATCCTTAACACACTTTGGGATAACCCATCTCAAATCATGCAAGGTGATGAACTCAAATCATCCATGTGCCCTCCTAACTCACATGAGCACAGACTTAAGGTCAACATAGGGTCTTATCCTATCCCTATATGATGTCTCATACTCGATAGGCGTGGTGGTGATGCAATTATTTTTATCACATCCTCCTCTCCCTCTGTAGCTGAGAGGGGGTGGAATCTACTACCACTAAGAAAGGGAGAGGTCTCATGAATGGATCCCTCTTCATATACACGAGAGGCTTCCTCAATTCTATGGCTATGCACTCATAATACCTTTTGATCTTTCTGTTCTTGTTACAGTGGTGTTAGTCAAAGGCACATGGCAGAAGCTAGTACCAACCTTGAAGGCAAGGAAAATAACCTTAGATGCTAGGACAGACATCCCATTAAAGACTGAGGCTGTGGTAGAGGTGGTACTAGTCCTAATAGAGGCTGTGATAAGCACGACTGGTGCTTATGGCATGGGAACCTCTAAGGCTCTCCTCTTCAGGAATGGGAACTCAATATTTGACTATAAATCAAACTGTAGAAGTGGCTTCTCATCAACCAGCTCCTCCCTACTTACTATACTGAGGGTAGGACCATCACAAGTAATCTTGAAGTGTTCAAATCCAAGGACAAACTTGATGACTAGGGTAGAGGTGAGTATGGCCTGATACATGGCCAACTTCACATCCAAAAAAAAAAAAGATGAGCTTCTTGGAAGAAGGACTAAGGTTTTGTTTCTTCAATTGAAGAAGAAAAAGCATAGGATTACACTTCACTTAGCTATTATTTTCTTTAACTTGACATTAAATTGAAACCCTCATCTAACAAACTTGGTTATGTTAGATGGGGTTTACATATTTTGGAGAGATTTATAGTTTTGAGGGGAGATGTTTTGTTTAATTGGAACTTCACTAAGAGTGAGCTTCAAATAAGTTTTGAGATGGCGAATGAACCCTACTTTGCCATGCTTGTGGCAAGAGGTTCTTGAAAGTTTTAAATTAGGTTTGTTTAATTTACTTAAGAAATTTGCTTAGTTAATTCTCTTTTTTTTTTTCCTATTGGAGGTCCAATAAGAGTTTTAGAACCTACTAGAGTGAGGTTCTAAAATTGAAAGGATGTTGGCCACACTTTCCTAAGAATAAAATAGGTGAGGTGCCCAACGAAAAGAATGGTAGTCTTAGACTTACATAAAAATATAAGTCTTTTATAGATGATTGGAGATAATGATTGACTACTAAAAATGGAGAGAGAAATAGTCCCTAGTTGAGTCGCCAAAAAATATGTGGTGTAATAATTTGGAGTCAAAGAGACACCACGTATATCTTAGGGGGTACTTATTGAAGTGATTGAGTGTGACATTAAAGTACGATGTACTATCTCAAAAGATAGAAATATCTTCTTATAACAGACTCAATCATGTAATAAGGACTATTAAGATAGATAAGTCTTTGTATATACCAGAAATCTTTCCCCACTTTATCAAGATAAAGTAAAGTAGAGGTTATTTAAAGCCGAGTTCTTTAGTTCCTTATGGAGGCAAGCCCTCATAATTAATTACATCATAGGAAATAAAAGTTTTGTAAGAACACTCTCGATTAAAGTAGTCAATGAATGTCTCTATAGATTTCAAGGCTAGACTATCAAAGAATTGGTTATTTTTGAAAATCAAACGGGAAGAGTTCAAATGGGAAGACTTATTTTTGGATTCCATAAGAGGATAAACAGGGAGTATTCAAGACACTAGGAAGCCTATCAAATACTCCAATCTATTCTATGATGAGGTTTTATATTTTTGAAGAGGGAAACTTATTTTTCTTTAAGTTGAATTTTTTTTAGAAAGTTAGGACTCACATTCCAACAACACAAGATTATGAAAATGCCTAGAGGATGAGAACTTATACTTGTAGCAAGATAGAAATAAGCTGCCTCACTACCTAGATCTTGAGTTCTCTAGCGCAAGCTAAAATCTTGACCTAATTCTAGTCGGAGGAATGAGATATATTGGTTCACCTCCATAAGAGAGAATGAACACGTCTCAACTCTTTTGGACTTACGACCGTATGGAGTGGCCGCCAGCTAACACCTCCTATGATTTTAAGATCATGTGGGCTAGGCATATGTAAATGCAAGATAGCTAGGTTATTATCAATTAGAAAAGAAGCTAGAATCTTAAACTCACTCCATAGGAGACAAGATAATGTTTGGCATGCAAAACATGACTTAAACTAATGTTAAAAATTTACAAGTTTTGAGATCATTTTGACACATTTATTTTGTACCAAGCCTTGGGATAGTTATGTCTACATGCATGATGAAATTGTGTTGTCAGCTAAATCAATGAGAAAGAGGTGTTCTCCACTACAAGGGGCTGCTCTCAAAGGTCAAGCAAGACCCCAATGGTGTAAGAGTAAAGATCCTCTCTATTCAAGAGTGAAACAATATGACATGCATGTTGTTATAGCATTCAACCATTCAACTAAAGGGTTGCCATATCTTTTATTATCTTAATTAAAATCTTAGGCTTTAAGATGCTATTATAAATTGATTAGAATTTAGTTGAAGTTATTAATGAGGATAGAAAATTTAATTTTTAACCTAAAGAGCCTTCCGCATCCAGGCTATACATCGAACATATGCACTTTAAGAAACATATGAAAAGCATACCAAAAACTATGAATTTGAATTTCATAAAAGAATAAAAGGCCAATGTGGCAGGGTACTGCTGTACACCCTAAAAAAAGAGAAAGAGTTGGGTAATGTGGCTTTACCCTTGTACAACTCATATTATATAAATGCTATGGGGGTCTTCAATTCTTGTTATTCTTTTTTTATTGAATTAAATTGCTCTAAGCTATAGGGCCCCTGAGGTCTTTGCCTTTTAGCCACTGCTCATCCTAAACCCCATAGCACTAATCCTAATCCTATTAAGAAAATTACATCTTTTGAAAAAAAATTTAACTACACTTGCAAAATAAATATTGGCTAAACAAACACATAAACTAAGTTGTTATATTTCACACATTTGGACTTAGCCCCTGCACTTGGGTAACTAAGCCCACTTGTACTAATTAGATTATGCTTAGGAGCATAAGCAACACCTAGAAGCAAGAATATTTACATTCATTTATTATTATGATAGCCCTTGAAGCACAATCCCTTGCATAAAACATCATTAGGCTAATAAGGACCTAACATTCGATCTAAGCACAAATAATCCTACCATCCAGTCTAAGACATTACGCCACTTAATAAAGCATATCTTTACAACATACATCGACTTAACCTAATACTAAGGTCGGTGACTTAGTATTCTAATGTGTGTGCTAATGCTTAGTGTGGTATGTCTTGAAAAAGCTTTAAAATTATGATTGTTTAAAGTCTTGGGATTATTTAAATTACTCATCACAGATGGTTCCACTTTAAGTATTTTAGTAGCTTAATTGGATTTTAACTTATGTATTGTTATTTTATTTGTTCATAATTTACTTAAGATCTAATCATTATAAAGAGAAGAAAGAGGCTTAACTATTTCATCCCTAGCCTAAGTTTTTTTTTCTAAAGATAGATTATTATGGCTTTAATTGACTTAATGAACCACTTCTGAATTTTATTTAGCCTAAGTTTAGATTAAGTTGAATGAATTTTATTCAAATATGAAAGGCATCTTGAGATTAATGAAATTAAGTCACCATCATATAAGTACTACTCCACTACTTCCATTCATGTTCAATAATATCCACACTCTTTCATTTTTTTTATTTCTCTGATATTTAATTTAGTGTATACATATACATGCAATATACCCATATTTTTGCATACTTAATGAATATTGATGTATGAATTTAATAGAAAAGGGAGCTTTCATCTCATATACGAGCATATGCAAGCATGTATTACGAATTTAAGCAAGCACGTTCCATTGTTAATCTAGGGAAGTGAGATTATCTAAGACCTTGGGGCTACTTAAAGCTTCATGTCCCTGGGATGTCCAAACTATATACTTTCTAATTCAAATACACACAAACATATACATAAGCATAGAAACAAAATCATGCAAATATTATGAAATTTTTTATTTATTTATGTAAAGATTAATGGCATAAAGAAAAGGGTTTTATTTTATATTCTAACACATGCATACACATAAATGAAATTAAGCAAGTACGTGCCATTGTTAAACCATGGAAGTGAGATTATCTGAGACCTCCTTGGGGCTACTTAAAGTTGTGTTCCTGAGATGTGTAGAATATATACTTGCTAATTCAAATGCATGAAAACATAAGCATAGAACACATGAATAAAATAATAAATTGCCATCTTTTGATTACAAATAAATGAAAATTTCAACTTCACATAATTAATTATTTATAATAAGCATTGATTTACATTTCAATCTTTTGATTCATAATTAACATATAGTTTCCAAATAGTTTGAGATTTATTAGTGATAATAGCCACACCATATAATAACATTTATCCAACTCATGCAATTTGAATACAATCATATTCTTTTATTATTATTTTTAAATATGGATACATGAAGAAAATGACACACATATTTATGATAATTGAAAGGAAGTAATTAAATATCACCACATAACATACTTAATTTCATCAAACCTTAAGGACAATCAAGTTAAATAAGCATCCAGTAAGCCTAACTAAAGCTTCTTTAAGGTCTAATTTTTAATGTTCAAGTTATCAAAACCTAGAGAGGAGAAATGGTACTTAAGATTTACTCAGTTCTATATTGGTTATTTTAATATGTTGAAGGAAAGAAATTAAATATGTTTTATGAATTGATCAGGTTCATTCCATTAATTACATTAATTTTATTACCCTTCCAAAGCTTCTTTAAATTAATTAACCACTTAATTATGAACCTTCAATGATATGCTTTGGGAAAATAAAATCAACAATGCATCTAAAGAGATCTAATGCAATTAGGCTCATGCTTAGGGGTTAACTCAATTAAGGAAGGAAAATATTTAAGCTAAATATTCTTCTGATTTCCCAACACCAATGGAGAAATTATAATTTCTTTAATGACTTTATATTATTAAACACACAAAGAGATTAATGGGTTGGCACTTGAATTATTTAAGTTGATTTCATTTGAATTTAATTATTAATTTCCTTTATTTATCCTTAATTATAAAATATTAATTAAATTCATTAAGGGAATACATTTAGAATTAATTATGAGAAAGGGTCCTAATTAATTCACATGTTATCCTTATTATTTTCATTGATTAATTATTCTTAATTACTCATTTTTACTGTTCATTAATCTTAAAAATTATTAAATCACTTAAAAAGGATAATTAGTATTAAAAATTTGGGATTTCTCAAATTATACGGGAAATAATTCGAAGAAAAATATGAGAGGCAGAGAAAAACTTATGGAATTAACATGCCAAATTTGAAATTAATTAGTGATGTAATTTGGCCTTTATTAAGATAATTAGCCTAAGTTTCAAACATTCATTAAGCACTATTTATTATACATTAAATGAGGATTTTATTTATATTAAATTCTTCTCCACCTAAGCTTTCCAAAATGGGTTTATTTGCATTTTATTTTTTTTACAATTAGTTATGATTTTTTTTGAAGTTCTAGCAATTTAAAATGAATTTTTAAGCCTAATTACTCATTTTAAACCGGTGTCATGTGGACTCTGAGATGGTAGCACTTTCCATGTGGAGCCAGAACAATGGGTATTTAAAATGTTCGACACTACTGCTAACTCAGCGGAGGTGGACATTATTTCTTCCAGATGATTTGATCTCAAGTCAGATGATCGAGATTAAACTCGTGATTATGAAAGGATTAAATCAAGATTTTTGGCATGATTAATCATGGTCATCCATTTTAATCATATGGAATGGACAACTGGTGATCTGTCATCCCATGAGCGACTGAAGATGGACATCGTCTACCTTCCACTGCTCGATACGAGCTCACTGGAGCTCATTTAATGGAAAAATTGACTCCAAAATGATCAGGGGAGAGATCTAAGGAGATCTTACTATGGAAATTGCATGAAAACATAGTTCATTTACCAAAAGACTAACACATAGAGGCTGAATCTACGGTTGTTGGATTTTTACCTTGACGGTGCTAAAGTCCAGCGGTCTGTCAGCAAAAGGTAGCATAATCTTGAAGAGATGAAGCCTTATTGAGAAGATCTTGAGTTATCTCCCTACCGATTGGTCTGTAGATCAAACATCATTGTAGAACATCGGAGTTGGTCTAGGGATGCCTTTCAGTGGTTATATTAATCAAGAATTAATTTATTTTGGGTTACTGAAGTGTGGTGAATGTGTGAGGAAAGTTAATTTGATAGTCATACTCTCTAATTGATACCGAGATTAGCTCAACATTGTCCATAGTTGGTGGAGGTGGTGGAGACCTGTGGATATGTATGAAAGTCTAAGGGAGTATAGTGGGCTGCTATAGAGTGTATACTCCTCTTCTGGTGGACCAATGGTTTCCCATGGGTGAGCTCACCCTCTCTTGGCCAAAGGCAGAACCCAACAACCTTGGGTTAGGTGGGGCCAGTGGTCTTTAATCTAAGAAAGGCTTAAGGTGGCTACCAAGGTATAGGGAGGTGGAGAACCCTTCCAAATGGGGATTTTATTCTATTCGGAGGGCTTGATTCAATGGAGTTTGACCCAACCCTAGTTTACCATGGGTTGGGCCCACTTGGGCAGTCCATGGTGACCCAAGGATGAGTCATCCCAAGTTTGGTTGGGTTTGGACTAAGTTTAGTTGAGTTTGGCTCAATTTGACTCATGTAGATGAAGTGGGTCATGTTGGGCTAAATTGACCATTTTGAGCAAATTAGGTCAAAGTGGGGTTTGGTTAAGTTTAATTGGTCATTTGGAATGAATTAGTGCATTTGGTTTTGTTCAATTTGGGTAAGATTTGGATTTGGTTCATATGGTTTCATTTGGGTCAAATGGGTCATATTGACCAATTCAACCAAATTGGCCAAATTGGCTTGAGCATGGGTTAGGTATTTGTTCAATTGGTCATTTGTAATTTATTGGATAATTTTATTTGAATTGATTTTAATTGTGGAGTGATTTAGTTCAATTTTACCCTTTAGGTCAAATTGGGCTAAGTATGCCAATTAGGCTGGGTTGACCAAATTGGGTCCAATTGAAGGTTGGATTATGTTCAATATTAAATTGGTGATTGGTTAGAGGCATTGATTTTAACCAATTTGGTTTAAGATTTGATTTAGCTCAATTTGGTCCATTTAGGTCAAATTAGGTCAACTTGGGTTAAGAGGCCAAATTGGCCTGGTTAGGCTCAATAGGTGGTTGAGTCATGTTCAATACTCAATTTGTGGTTTATGGGAGTTATTGATTGCAATTAATTTGGCTTAGAACATGATTTGGTCTAATTTTTCCTTTTAGGTCACTTAGGGTCAACTTGAGTTAAGGGGCCAAATTGGCTTGGTTAGGTCCAATTGATTAAAGTGGAGTGTCCATAATGACCTGCAATCATTAGTAAAATATTGCATAGCTTGATTTGACACAATGGGGGTTTGATTGAAGTTTGGTCTAACTGGATCTTTTAGGTCAAGTCAATTTGGACCAATAGAGGCTATAGATGGTTGGAGTATATTTAATGATGGATTTGAAGTCGATTGATGGCTTTGATTATAATTGATTTGAGTTAGATTGGATTTTGATTCATTTGATCCCTTTAGATTAAATAAGTTAACTTGGGTTATTTAAATCTAATTGATTTAGTTGGCTTGAGTGCAAGTGTTAAAATAGTTGAAATGATCCATTAAATAATTAGAACAATTGAAAGATTTGAATTGAGTTTGGTTTGCTTGGGTTGATTTGAATGGAATTATGGGATTTGAAGTTGGTTAGATTGAGTTAAGGTTCAAATTAATTTATCTTGGAGCTTGGATTAGAAATCAAATTCAATCATGGTCAATTGATGAGTTGAGGTTGAGGTTTTAATCATTTGGTTTCGGTTCAAATAAATTAATGGGTATGAATGCCAGTTTAAGCCTTAGGGTAGGTAAAGGCCACCTATCCTAAGGTCTTCTTTAGGCCTAAGGTTATGCCTTACAAGTCTCTAGGCCTGGCTTTAGTGTTCCCTTAGTCATTAGAAATGTCCTAGCACTAAGAAAACCTAAGTGCCTAGAAGAATCATAGACCTAGGATTGGAATGAACAATTCTCACTCCAAAAATGAGGTTAATAGGTTCAAGTTGGCTAATTAGGCTATTTTACCCAAATTGACCCATGTGGGCTCAGTAAGCTGAAACCTAATCTAATCAAAATAAAATTAATTGAACTTATATAAAGGCTTAAAATCATTGTATCAACTCATTGAAAATTAATCCAATTTAAGTCCAATTTGGCTAATGGGCCATTTGACCCAAATTGAATGTGGGTACAGTACCATGCCCAAACCAAATATAATCAAAATCAAATCAAACAAAAATTGTCTAAAAGCTTAAAATCATTGTATAAACTCATTAAAAATTAATCCAAGCCCAATTTAAGTACATTTTGTCCAATTGGGTTATTTGATCTAACTTGACCTATATGGGTCTTACCAAACCCAAATTAAATCTAATCAAAATCTAATCAAAATTAATTCAAATTGAACTTGTATTAAAGATTAAAATTATTATATTAACTTATTCAAAATTAGCCCAGGCTCAATTTAAGCCTAATTTGACTAATATAATTGAACCCAAAATGACATATTGAACCATTTGATCCAATTTGACATATTTAGGTAAAATTGAGTTGACTTAGTCTAAGCCAAATTAAACCAAGTAAATTAATCATAAATATTATGATTAATTATTTAATTTAATTTAGGCATAACCCTAAAATAATTGGGCAAACAAGACTCGCTTGGCTCAATCCAACTCAATTTGGGTTAAATAAAGTCAACTCAAGTATTAAGATAAAATGATTTCTCAGCTTTCCATACTCAAAATCAAATAAAAATTTCAGTTTTAATAAAAAAGAGACATGCAAAACATAAGGTAATAAAAAGAGCAAGGAAAAAAATATTTGTTTTCTGCACATGGGAAGGCATTGAAATGCCTTCCTACACATCTCTTTTTTTTCTTCTTAACTCATTAAAGTCACTATATACAGCATCCTAACCTAATCTAAACCTTTACCTCCTCTTGTTGTGCTTAAAGATTAATCAATTTTTAGCAACAAGCGATAGTGAATGATGACCAGAGTGTTCTATAGGGAGGCAAGGAAGAAGATCCACACTAAAAATTCATATTAGCTCAAAGAAGTTTTCTAGGAGAGTGATAATGAAGTCAATCATAGTTGTGAATTATTTCTCTCACTCACTCTAAGTTACTAGGAGAGTGATAATTTATTCTTTCTCTCTTCTTTCTTAAAAAAACCCATAAGGGTGACCTCCTATTAGGGCCAGCTTTGAACTCGTCAAGTTCATCTTGTCAAACATGAACTTAAATATGATATTAATTAATCTCCTTGTGTCGATTAGAGTACTCCTTATTTAAAAATTGGCAACTAATGCCATGAAAACTACCATGTTATTATAGGTGTTACCAACCACTAGTCAACCATTTTTTGAAAAACTAATTAGGATAATTATTGTACTCATTGCTAGCACTATGGTTGCCAAGTTAACTTCTCCTAATCATAATCATTAAGACTTATTCATTTAGATTACTCCTCATTTTCATCAAAAATGGTGAGTTCTGCTCCCATAATGTAAATAGTGTGAGCTAGAGCGAGCTCATTAATGAGCTTAATTACTTCTTTCCTGGTCTCTTTATAAATTCTTTTAGCTTTCTTGATTTTATAAATTCCTTCACTAAGCTTTTTAGATGTTGTTATACCTCAATATCATGTCCATGGTTGCAATGACAGGCATAATAGTTAGATTAATTGCAAACTTAATCATCCCCTAAATGTGGTGGTCACTTAAAGTATTCCTTTTTTTGAATGGCTTCCACTAGCTTGGCCAGTGACACCATCGAAGGTATGATTATAGTCAGTTGTAGATAATCACCATGTTCATGTTGAGTTAACATATTTTTTAACTTACACTTGTGGATCGACACTACTTCTTATTAAACATGTTGTCTTATCCTTTTGTCCTATCTTTGGACTTAGAATCTATCCTTGGAGAATTGCTCAAAGGGTGACCTATTCACCAAGTCCATTTTGTGAGTCATCACTAGAGACTGAGTGACCTTGTAGTATTCTTTTTCATTTGCATGGCCATTTTCCAACTCTAGTAGCTCTACTAGCTTGTTAGGATTTTGAAGTCTAAGAGTACATCTAGATGGATCTTTATAAAGGCCCTGAGTAAGTGCAACCTATGTGACTATAAGTTTTAGATCCTTTACTTCAAACATTTTTAGTCATAAGTGAGTAATAAGCTTGAGGGATTGCTTAGCTCTTGTCTTATTTGTGGTTGAACCTGTGAACTTTTTGATCGCTTTTGGGTACTTGTGAGCTGTGCAAGAAATATTTTCTTAAATTTTATGAATGAAGTGATGACTCTTGTCGGTAGATGAAAGAACCAATTGAGGTTTGACAACTTAAAAGTCTAAGAACAATGTAGTAGATTTAGAACATTCTACATGATCAATATGATCGATGCTACCTTTGTAAGATTTCAAGTGTGGAATCTTGAACTCTTACTGGGTGGGGCATAAACTTTCATGATCTTCTTAGAGAAGGCATTAATTATGGTAGTGTTTACCTATTCTTAACTGGTGACTTTCTCTTTGCTTACCTGATATAGCTCATTATCAATGCTCAATGTCCTAGATAATTCTCTTATGTGGTGTTGAGTCAGACGAGTCACCAAATTAGAAGATTTTTTCCTCTTTCCATCCATTATTTTTTTTTGCTTTTAACTCTCTCTACAGCTTCCTAGACTATGTGAGTGATCTTGTCCTCTATATCCTTTTGGTTTTAATATGTAATAAATAGTTGCACATCCATGCCTGTTGAGTTATCCCATGCCAATGAACCTACTTAGTTGGGTATCATTAGTGTTCACTACATCTAAAAGGATGTTATATCCAAATTTATCTATAAAGAGATGTAGAAACTTTTTTTAGGCACCTCGGGAGTAGGGCTTTGTCAAGTGGGAAAAATGAATAGGAAATTGAATAAGAAAAAGCCAAAAATATGAAAAATTTCACTATATAAGAGAATAAAAGTACATCAGAGGAGAGTACAAGAATCCCACCACCCCTCTTTATGAGAAAAAGTCTAATGAAAAAAAAAAGATCTCCCCACCCAATTGAGAATCTAGCTTTTTGTAGGACTGGGGGGCAGCTACATACATAAAGTATGTGTCATCTATCTTTGCTACATGAGAAAGGATCACCCATGATTTAAAGAGTGGGAAAATGATATATGCCGAGTGATGAGTTCCCAAGTGTGGTCACCAATGCCAATGGGGCGAGTGGTATGATGTAAGTGTTTGGTATCATAGTTTCTTATATGTGGGCGAACTTTCAAATATTAGGGAAGTCGCTCGATGCTGGTCATTGGGCTAAGATGGCCTTTATTAATGCCCTTCTACTTAGAGTTACTCCTTATGGGTGAGTAGATTACTTTTCAAATTCTACTTCTTGCTACTATACACTCTTATGTCGATCCTTTTTTTTAGTTCTCGTTGAGTCCATTTGTGCTCCATGGGTATGCACATATGGCTAATGCATTAAATTATAGAAAAATGGTTCCACTAAAGATAATCTTTACTATGCTGTGTGAGGTGATTCTAAATGTGTGCTCCTAATTGAATTGGTTACCAACTCAAGTAACCAATCTTTATGCATATACATTAGTGTAGATGTATAGTCATGTAGTCAGTCTTATAATAAGAAACCCATTGAAATTAAATATAATTAAGTTTAAAACTACAATACTAGGGAATGTGATGAATTTATTTATCCTAGTGTGTGAAACTACATGTGCTTGCTCAAAAGGATTGCTCATATCTAATGTTCTACTATTTTATTTTAGATGACCCATAACACATTGAATTGAAACTGATATCATCATCTTCTAATTTTTAAGTATCAAATTACTAACAATAATTCAAAAATAATATTAATTTTATGTTAGGTCTTCAAATGATGTTATAGCACCACTAAAAATAATTACATAACATTTTAATTTACTAAGAATAATCTTAATATAATAATGAGTTTGATAAATTTTTTAAAAAGCTAGCTAGTTTAATAAAATTTTTATTATGATTTTTCTAAATTAATTTAGATATCAAAAATGATTTTTTTAAAATTAAAAAAATCTAATCATATTTTGCTTCATAAATTAAAGAAAACTTTCAATATGTCAAAAATTTGTAATACTTTATATAACAACTCATATTGATAATAGAATTTTATTATAATTTATTTATCAAACTTTAATAACATTTAATAATTTTTATAAAATTATAAATAAAAAATTTATTATCATAAATGGACTTAATGGTCAAATTATTTTAGAATTTATAAAATTTTTATAATAATGTTAATTAACATTGCCATGTATTCTAATATTGAATATTAAATAAATCTCTTTAAAAATTCATAATTTTCACATTATAATTCAAATGATGCTGAAATCTATATGGGTGATTCACAAAAAAAAGGGAATTTTTCAATCTGTTTGTTGGCTCAATTATTTATAATATAAAATAATTTAAATGTTAAAATTATAAAAAAAATAATTAATTTTAAATAATTTCATAGATCTCCCATATGAAAAAGTAATAAGAATAAAAATTTCAAGTCATTTAGGTTAATAGACCACCTAAAACTAAAGTAAAGAAAAAATCATTAAAAATAAATGAGTTAGACTAGTGTGTAGTCCAACTTGATTTGGGCCTGTAGCTTTTATTTAAAATAGATTCAACAACCATGAGATCTTATTCAACCTCTCACCAAGCTACACTTAAGAATTTAGTTGGCCTCAGGTCAACATGACTTGAGCCTAACTTGATTTTATTTATCCCTCTTTTACCTCTTTTAAGAAAATTAGTTCACTAGAATGTTTCAAGGGAGTGAAAGGAATCAAATGCGTGGCTAATTAGAACATGCCATTACCTAGACTTGTGGGAAGACCAAACCCAGGAGTTGAGTGGGGATGATGGCTTTATTGAAGCTTGCTAAGAGAAGTAGAAACTTAGTGATACATTATTCAATTTGTCTCTTGATCCCATAAGCATCTGGATTCTCACAAGAATTAGACTAGATGTAGTAGCTTGATTGCTTGACCAAGCTTTAACCACCTCAATAAATGCTTTATGTTCAGGCTGACTCAATGGATTAGAAGAGCTAGGGAATGCCTTGTTGAGCTTCTCTATGCTTATGAATGTGTTCAAATCCATTACTTCCTGGGGGAGGTTTACTCTTATAACATCACAAGACTTGAGCCCAATAATGGATAACCATTATTAAACTTGGATTATCTAGTAGCTTAGGGCTAAACGTTGCCACTAGGAGACTATAGGTTATTTTATAGAAGAGAATGCATTTTAGGAGAGCTTGGAGGGGCTCCATTGTATTCATCCACATACTTGATGCTTAACTCCCATTAAATGCATCTCATGCCATGTTAACCTTCATATTATCTTAATGAATTAAGATGGGACACTATTTATGGATGTGGGTAATTATAAATTTCAAAATTTTTTTGACAAATACTGTAGAATGCATCTTATGGGCTTAGTTTTTCCATAATTGGCCCATTTAATCCCTATTGGGTTAATGGGTTGGGTTGACCCATTTGGTGTGGCCAAAACTTCTTGAGTTGAACTATGAAAATGTTCTAAGGTTCACCTTTAATACCGCTCTAAAAATTATGGTGTGATTTGTCCATTTGTTGAACTTAATCTAACCCTAAAAGTGAATATCATAATTGAAGCCTAAATTAAACCTGTTTCACATTTCATCAAATTGACCTATGTAAATTGGTCAAATCAAGTTAGGTTGAACTATGCATTTGTCCATAACATCCTTAACTATAATCACTATAAAGGGTCTGGTGGGATATCATGATTAGGCTAGTACAATCAACCACCAAAAATGAGTATAGGGCTTAAGCTTGGGCCAAAGGAAGAATTGGACCAAGTAATGCTTGGATCATGTTTATGACACTCATAAGAGCTTACTTGCCCAATTGATCTAATTAATTTGATGAATAAGTCTATTTTGGTCATATTGTCTCAATTAGGTCAAGTAAGTAACCTTAGTGTAACTAGCCAAATCAATGAATCAAATGTCCACTTTTGAATATTTATATCACATGACCACATTAATTAACTAATTTGGAGTTGTTAATATAAATTCCATGGAATTTGACTTCAATTTGAGCTGTTAGTTAATTGGATCTAGTGACTTTCCTAGTCTTTGGTCAACCATACACATATTTAGGGGTTTTCTATTATAGTTATTTAATTCAATTATTGGTGTTTTGGTGCTATAAAATTATTTTAAATGTTTCCTAATGAAGTCCATAACTAAGGAGGGGTATTTGAAAGGTATTCAATATAAAATTATGTGATTAATTAATTAATGGTGTCTAGCCCTAAGAATTTTGCAATTATAAAAAGAAATAATATAAGAATCCAAGAAAAATTAAAAAAATATTTTGAATTTAATTAGGAGAGATTTAGGAGGAAATTTATCAATAAAACATGGAATAAAACTTGAAAAATTCGACCAATGCATAAGGGATCAAAGGGTTGAGTTATATTTGAAAAGTAAGGAATAATGTACATACATATAAATATATAATTAAATAAATTATAAATACTTGATCAAATGCTGAAAAACGTCTCATATAAAATGAAATAAAATAAGATTTCAAATAAAACTATGCAACTTTGAATTTATATAAATGTACATTTAATTTAAATGACATTTAGCATGCTGAATTTACATTAGATTAATTAAATAAAAAAATACAAATACTAGAAATTCAAGCCAAAATAAATTTAATAAAATTAAAAAAAATTAATTATGCACAAAAAAAAAATTAAAATTATGATTTTACAAAATTTATTTTTAACAAAAAAGGAAAATTTTTTGAATATTATTTTTTGTAAATGATATGATTATACATCAAGTAATGTGTATATGATTAAGTAAATGATAATTCACATATTTTTGAAAAGAAATTATGATTAATATGATTATAAAATGATGATAAATATTTAATTTGATTTAAGGTGAGACATTTTTCAATTTGTTTGGATGATATGCAAAGTAAGACTTTTATCCTAATCAAATCTATAAGAAATAGCACTCGAGTTTCTCGTGATTATTGAGTCTTGTAATATTTTTGAAAAATCTCAAAATATAATATTAGTAATTTCACACATATGTTTGTTATCATTAAAATTCAAATTAGGAGTCCATGGGCTCATGGAGCTAACAAGAATTATTTTTAAGACTTAATGAGAGATGACCCACATTTAGGATAGTCAATTTGAAAGATTTTTAAAGAGAATAAATTAAATAATGCACATGTAGTCGCCAACTTAAAGAATCCAAGCATAAATGGAAGGAAATTTCCTCAAATTGCTCAAAGGCCAAAACTAATTAATGAATGAAGTTTGGGAGTGAAAGTAAAATCTAGATTTTAATTTGGAGAATTCAACCAAGCAATTATATTAATGAAATGGAGTTATTTATGGAAAGTTGTGTTTGAATAATGCAAATATAAAAAAGTGATTACAAATACTTTATTCAGTGACCAAAGATTCTCAAATAAAATAAAATAGAATAAAAAATAATAAAAGTTATGCTTATGTAAATTTTTCAAAATTTATTTTTAATTATGGTTTTATTTAATGGGAAAATTTTTGATGCAAATTGGGTTACGAAAAAAAATTGTATATAAATTTGATTTTTAAACTAAATAAAGTCAAGAAAATTTTGATAATTAAAATAAAGTTAATGATTGAGATAAAAAATTTATGATTTGCAGAAAATAAATCAAGCATAAGTTAATTATGCAATTTAATTTTCACGAACCAAGTGATTGTTATGCACGAATTTTGAGAAGTTAAAGTGCATGTTTTTTTATAAATGACTAAAGTAATGATCAAATTTGCTAATTTATTTTATTGTGAGCTCATTTATGAATGTTGTCCAAAATATAACATTAGAACCACTAAAATCCAGCGAACCACTTGCATATTACACTTGATTATTGTGGCTTGATGAATTTGATAATTTTTTAAAATGATAGATGATCAATAAAAAAAACACTTTTGAGGGAGCTCTCCATCATCTTTATTAAGATAGGTAGGAGTGAGTTTTTTATGAGGCATATTGATGTATATTCAATAAGATTTTCCTTAATATTATATTAGGGTTTATTTAGATCTAGGTTTTACTTTTTATGAATGCAAGACTTCATAGTTAATTACCCCTGTTATTGCAATAATAGAGCACTCTTGATTAAAGCTGAAAATAAACAAATCTATATGATATGAATCAATGTCTAATAGTGTGTGTGGCATGGCATTGATGACTATTTGAGGAAAATAAGATAATAGTCGCGATCAAGATTTTTTGATTCCATCATCTCGGGACTACATTAGCATAGTTTACCAATATTAGAGGGCTAGCTGTAATGTCTATGGAGTCTGATTAGCAGCTATGGGCTACCTCATCCTAGATATCTTGAGTAGTCCAAACTTTTAGTGTAGGGGTGTTCGCATGATGAACATATAGATTGGATTTACAGCACTTGGAATGCTAGCAGGGTGTAGAGGTTCACATAGCGAACATGTAGATTGGGCTTACATCCATTTGGAAGGCCATATGGATATATATTATTTGTATGACATACATATAGATTGGACTTACATCCTTTTGGAATGGCATTAGGATGTTCACATGACAAATGGGTAGAATGGACTTACATCCCTTGGGAATGCCATTAGGGTTTAAACGGTTGGTCATATAATGAACATGTAGATTAGATTTACTTCTTTTTGGAATGCCAATAGGGTGTTCACATAGAGAATGAATATAATGGACATACATCCCATTATAATGCCATTTGGGTGTTTGCATGGCTAATAGATAGATTGTATATCCCTTTGGAATGCCCAATTTATTTAGATTATTTACATGATGAACATATGGATTGTACTTAAATCCCATTGGAATGCTAGATTTATTTAGATTATTCGCATGAAGAATATATGGATTGGACTTACATCCCTTTGGAATGCCAGCTAGTATTTGGGTTGTGCTTGCATTGCAAGCATGGATCAAACTTACATCAATTAAAATGTTATTAGGGTGTTCGTATGATGAATACATGGGTTAGATTTGCATCCTTTGGAATGCCAATAGTGTTCACATGATGCACGTATTGATTGGAATTGCATCTCTTTGGAATGCCAAATTTATTTAGGTGTTCACATGATGAGCAAATTATAGGGTATTCACATAACAAATAGATAGAAGACTGAGCTTACATCCTTTTGAAATGTTAAAATTTTATGGGAATTTATATGGTGAACAAATTATAGGGTGTTCGCATGATAAACAGATAAAAACTTGTCTTACATCCCTTTAGAATGCTAGAATTATAGGGTGTTCACATGGTGAACAAATTATATGGTGTTCTCATGGCAAATAGATAAAACACTAGGCTTACACCCCTTTGGAATGCTAGAATTATATTAGTGTTGATGAACTAATTATAAGGTGTTCGCATGATGAATAGATAGAAGACTAAGCTTACATCTCTTTGGAATGCCATAATTAAAGGGTCTTTTGTGTGGAAAATGGATAGATTATACTTATATCCCTTTGGAATGATAGGTTCATAGGTCGTTTATGTGGCAAATTGATAGATTGGACTTACATCCCTTTAGAATGCCAGGTTTATAGGGTCATTTACATGGAAAATAGATAGATTTGACTTACATCCCATTGGAATGTCAAGTTTATAAGGTCATTTGTGTGATAAATAAATAGATTAGACCTACATCCCTTTGGAATGTTAGGTTTATAAATCAATAGATTGGACTTACATCCCTTTGGAATGCCAGGTTTGTAGGGTCATTTTCATGACAAATGGATAGATTGGACTTATATCCCTTTGGAATGTTAAAATTATAAGAATGTTTATAAGGTATTCTCATGGCGAACATTAATAGTTTATTTTAGGGAATGGTGCCTTATCACTAAAAGTATGGCCCGTT
Source organism: Cymbidium sinense (assembly GCA_021442155.1). Classification (NCBI taxonomy): domain Eukaryota; kingdom Viridiplantae; phylum Streptophyta; class Magnoliopsida; order Asparagales; family Orchidaceae; genus Cymbidium; species Cymbidium sinense. Next base: position 29,731,947 of record CM038223.1, read on the forward strand.
GGCACTATGAAGGTGAGCATTATTAGGATGGAGCCTCGTTGCTGGGAAATTAGCACTATGGAACTATATCAAAGATTTATATTTAAGTTCCTAAGAAGCTAGTGCTTCGGCACTACAAAAATGGCATCGTTGTGCTATAGGTGCTATAAGGATGGTTGAAAGTAGGTTGGCAGATTGGCTAGTGCCTAAGCACTAATTATTAGCACCATAGTGCCATTCAAAGAACCATTCAAAATGACTGATAGGTTGGCAGACACATTTAATAGATGGGACAAACTTTTAACTTGTGCTATGGTGCTGCGTCATAGAACCGCATCATTACATCAATATTTGATAAGCTTTTTAGTTCTAATCGATTACAGAATTAATAGTAATAAATTAAAATAATTGACTTTTTAACGGTCACATTAACCACCTTGACTAGTTGAATAATACCTAGGCACAATATCTGAGCGATGCGACGTTGGTTCCTTATTCCAGAACCTGATAGGTTAGTGCCTCGACACTGCTAATGTAGTTCCATGGTACTATGTTTGATTTATAAATAGACCCCATGGGCTATGGTTTTTTTTTCTACAGTCTTTTTTCTATAAGAACACTTAGAACCTTCTTTCTCCTAGCCTTTTCTCACACTAATAAAAGTAATCATGCCATTCAAAAGACTCATTAGTAAGAGGAGGGCCACTTCATGCGATGGTAATAAGTTTGTTAGAGTGGAAGTAGAGGAGAAGTATTAATATGCCATCTTTCACAAGCACCTCATTCCGAAGAGAAGTTTCTAAAATCCAAGTGGGAGCATGAAGAGGGTCATAAATGAATGCAATTGGAAAAATCTAGCATACGAAAAAAGGTCCTGCATCATTCTTATGGTGCGAGAGTTTATTACCAATGCAAAAGAGCACCAAGATAGTAAAGATTTTGTACGGAGAAAATTTTTAAGTTTTGATAGTACTTCCATTAACACATATTACAATTTACAAAATATAGTGTACAATCAATATCTTTTCTATTATAATAATCATCCTGATTTTGATGAAGTCCTTAATTTTCTCATTGGTAGAAATGTTAATATTCAATAAAAATGATGGGAGGAAATGATCATTAACTTTCTCTCTATCGGCCAAATAGCAGAGTCTAAGGCTTGGCACTATTTTATTTCTGCTAAGTTGATGCCCACTGGTAATATCAATGAGGTGACTAAGGATAATGCCATTTTGACAATTTTAATTCAAATGGATTTATAATAGATATAAGAAAGCTTATTTATATTTCTATTGGTAATATGCTTAGGGGTAGTACCATAATAGGATATGATCATCCTTCCCTCATTTATGGTTTATATGCTATGGTGAGTGTGTTGGGGGAGTTTGATGAAGAAGTTCTTATTCAAAAGGCTCTTCTAATGGAAAGGATAATTGGGGGATTTAGATTGAGGTTTGAGGTGGGGGAAAGCTCACATGCCTCACATCCTTGATCCAAATCCTCCAAAACTTTAAACAAGCAACTCCAAGAAATCGAAGGAGAAGTCTTGAATTTAAGAAAAAAGTTTTGCGAGAGCAATTATAGGAAATAGGCCTTGGAAAAGAAATTTGACTATCATATGGATAAGTAACAAAAATAGTTTTCTAACATGGCTGAGTTTATAACAAAAATGGTTTTCTAACATGGCTGAGTTTAACTAAGCAGTAGTTTATATGTTTGAAAACTGTGGCTTTATGGGTCTGGGTCAGAGTTCTTTCCCTACGATGCCTCAATATCCACCTTACGTGAGCACCCAACCAGTGCCAGAAGAAGAAGAGGAGGAGGAGGAGTATAATTATGATTACTAATTTCCCCACTTTATTTTATTTGTAGTTTCCTTATTTTTATACAATTTATGTAATCATTTTGTTTTTTAAATAAAATAAATTTTTAATCCACATTTTGTGTATTTCTACATTGATTGTTGTTTGGATGCTCTAATATTTAAAAGAATAAAAATTTTAAGTCTAAAAAAAAATCATCAGGGCTATAATGCCTTGGTGTTCAAAAAATAGAGCTGAGGTGATATAACATATTGCACTCTCAAACTTAATAAAATTATATGGACAAAACTCAGACTTAAACTCAAAGAGGGTAGCACTACGAGCCATATGCTAATAGCGTTGTGGCACTAGAAATAGACTTAGAACCAAAGAAGGCTGCTCTACAATGTCTAAGAGGTAGCACTATAGTGCTCTAAGTTAGAAATTTTCATTAATAACATGAGAGGATAGTGTTGTAATGCTCGATATGCAATGCTGTGGTTCTCTAAGATAAAAAATTCTTATTGTCCAACTCGAGAGGGTCATGCTACAGTGCCCAATGTTCAACACTACGATGCTAAGTAGACAAGATTTAGATTTTAAATTTAATGAGGTCAATATTCTAAGTGTCAAAAACTTTGAAATTAATGCAGCATCTCGGTGCTTAAGGGACAGGGTTGTGACATTGTGACTATATGTATTTCTCCTAAACAAATCAAGGGTCAACACCTCAACTCTAAGACATCTAAACCTTGGCACTATCAGATGCTTGCCTTGGTGCTAGATCCACAACACCATGGTTTTATTTCATCAATGTTTAAGATTTAATAGTTTTTAGAGAAATTTAAAATTTCTGTAGCATATCGCCTTAGTAGTGTTAGATTTCATGTTTTTTAGTGTAATAGAACTCTTATCTCTTGCTCTAGATCTAAAAAAAATGTTGGGATGATTTTATTTTACATCAAGACCAAGTTTAATGGTGGAATTGATTTTAGGATGTAACACTTTAGTGTTGGAAAATTAGCACTAGGGAGCTACTTTAAATAGGTGAAACTCAAGAACTAAGCACCGCAAAGTTGAGATACATCATCATGGTGCTACAAATATTTGGCACCTCGATGCTATGAAACTAAGTGTATAATATTTCATTCCCGAGAGCTTGACACCTCGGCGTTGGACCTTGGGGCAATGAGCAAGAACATTATTTTTGAACTAGGTTCTTGTAGGATTTTAATAATTTTTTATGAAAATTTGGTGGCATAACATTTTAGCAATGCTTGATTTTTATTTAAGTTGTGTAAACTCACTCTTCTCTCTTATTCCAAATCCATGATCAATAGATTGAGAGTTTTTCTTTTCATGTCAGAACCAAGTTAAAGGGTGGAGTTCTTCAAATTTCAAGATTCTAGAATTTTGGGTTTGGGGGCTTTCTTTTTTACTCTAGACCCACGATCAATGAAAAGCCTTTTTATCTCTCACTGAATCTAAGATTAATGGTGAAAATGTTTTAAATTTTACTTTTAGAGAGAAAATTACACAAATAAAGTATTTTCAAAAATTTTTACCTATAATTAATGGTAGCAGGCTTTGATCTTGTCTCATGTATGAGAAGAACACTTTTGTACGACAACAGAAAGCACACTATTAAGAGTGTAAGTGATCCTAAGCAAGAATGGGGTAGGTGGGTTAGATGGAGAGTGAGTGAAAAGAAGAAGAAGATGAGTGGTGGTAGTTCTCCTGATTTTATAAAGGATTTAAGCAAACGTTCTAACTATTGGGGGTGATTTTATTCTCCATAATTGTTTCCCTTACTCCTCTTTTGGTGGTTATTACTATTAGGGTGGGACCAAAGTTTTTTTTCTTTTAAAACTAAAGGGTATCGTGATTGCGCCTCAGTGCTAGGATCATAGCAATGCAGCGCTATAATATTTAAGTAGGCAACTATCAGGGGCAGTTTGAGTTTCTAGATTTTGTAAGACAGACAACACTGTAATGCCCTAATTTAAGATTTTCAATTTATTTTATTTTCTTAGATGCAAACAAAATTGCCCACCAATGAATGTGTCATGTCGATTAAACATCATGCATTCATTAATTTTTTATTTATTTATTTTTATTTATGATTATATGTAGTAATATACTAGGAAGAGAGAAAACATAGTCTTTGAAAATATCTAATCAGAAAACATCATCTTTGAAACTATCTAATCACTTTTCATTGATCATATGCAATAATGACATAAAAGAGGTTGCAGCTACAAATAATTAGCCTAAATTTCTTTTATACAGACAGAGGTTGTATGAGCTATATAGGCCATAGTAGATTCACTCTCTCGAACTTCATGGAGATATTGAAGAGTAGCTTTCTGGTCATTGACTAATGAGGAAAGAATTTGCTTGAGTTTGGTCACTAGAGTGTCTGTTTGTGTACAACCATCTTCTATAGCTGTGATAGCCCGTCTAACCATAGATCTCCTTTCCAATAGATACTTTCTCCTTAGTTGTAATTATCTCAATTCAATAGATATGTTGAGAAGCTCAATCTATTCTCTAGAAAGATCTCTCTTATAAGATCTTAGTGCTATGAGACTATGCTTAAGATCTTGGTGGACCAAAGAGACTTGATGTGAAGTAGTGTTGAGTGAGGTCTTTGTAGTAGTGATTGTATCTGACATAATATTTTAATAAGAATTGTATAGTGATAATAGTCCAAACTCAACATCTTTGTGTAGAGATTCCCAAAGTTGTAACTCTCTTGCTTCAAGATCCAAAGTGATGACATGATCTAATAAATAATTCACCTCCACACAGAAACTAGAAAGCTCAGGCAATACTTCCAGATAAATGCTTAGAAGTAGGTGACATAATGCCATCACTATATGACATATGCTCTTTGAAGAGCCACAATGTAGTGAATCTGAAGGCTTAGGATGTGTCCTAGAGATGAAGTATGAAATATCTAGCCCAGATAATTACTTTTGGGATGTATAACTCGAATTAAAAATATGATGAATCTCTGTATAGGAATTAATATTTGAGGAATCATCCTGGGTATCACTCACTATCACCCAAGTCAAATATGATAAGAATGGATCATGACTAGTCATCAGAGTGATAGATTTTTCCATATGTGGATCATCTTCAATATGCATATGGTCACTGTTGATAGGCTGAGTAAAAGTTGGGGAAGCAACACTAGTGTATGTTGATAATATCAGTGTGACATCACTCTCCATCTATTTTACTAGTGGCTTAACTACTACTAGTGGGATGGGAATATGAGTAGAATCATCTATCCTTGTTACTCCCATATCATGACTAGCTATCATGAGACTATGAATATCTTTGTGATCTCTCTCCTTAGCAGATGAAGCCTTTCATTATCTCTTCCTATTGTTGTCCCACTCATTTGATGATCTCTTAAGAGTTTGAGTTGAATGTTGGGGTGGGGGGATGCAAATATTGTGCTAGTCTAATATTTCATAATTTGTGACTATATATGTGAAAGCTCGCTCAAATAAGGAAGAGAGGGTATGGAAGATCCACAATAATCATAAGTGACTAACTCTTGTGTAAGCCTCTTATGGAGTCACACAGAAACTTGATCCAGTCCCTAGGCAAAGTGAGAAAGACTATGTTATATAAGCTACTACTAAATGAATAGACAGTGGGAGCATCCCCAGAGAATGAGTATCTATTATATCCAATATCTATGGTAGTATATATATGGGCATAACCTAAGTGAAGTTATAATTCTTAGCCACTCTGTTGGGGTTGTATCCTCCAATATCATAGACTCATGATGCTGTTAACAAAGCCAAGCAGGTCTTAACCTAACAAGGTATTCTGCTATGCATCTGTATCCTGGCTTTGATAATAGTTAAGGTGCCTCTCTATCGATAAGTGAATTCTAAAGCTTTGCACTAAACATTAAACAAGTAGGCTATAAAAGAATGATTTATGAATGATTTGAAAGTGATCCATCATGCATGCTGAAGCAAACATGAAAGTTAAAATTTGATCTTTATTTAAGATGATTGTAGCTCTACTTAACTGCATCATTAGAGGAAATCACTACAAAGTAAGGAGGTGTCTCAGTACAACTAAAAGCTCTTGAAATATGTGCATGAATTCATCCATAAAAATAGTGCCAAGGAGAATCTATGCCTTAACATCATGAGTCAATCATAGTGCTCACTCTGCCTAATCCATGGTATAGGTAGGCTAATGATGTAGGTGCTAATGTTATCCTCTCACCACAAGCAAGTAAATTGGCCATCAAAATAGTGGAAGGATGAAAAAGCGTATTATGACATAGGAATATGAAATAGCACAGCTAAGTTGCAATGAAAGCTACTAAAGATAACTCCTCATTAATGTCCCATGCTAGGATTCATCGAAAATTGACTCTTCCTTCCAGCTTGAATCTGGCACTGGATGACTTCTTAGATGAATGAAATATCATGTCAAATGGATCATCTAATTATGCAAAATGAGGCAAACATACTACTAACTTGAGGAAACTCTTGGACCATGTGTCTAGAGTAATTGTGCCCCATCGCCTACGAATTGATCTCCATTCTCTGAATAATCTTGAATAATGAGCTAGAGCATGATGGAGACCTAAGTAGTATACATGACTGTCTCTCCTATGCTACCAAACTGGCTAACATTGAAAGAGCTTATGGTATGGAGGAAAGCACTCATTGTAGGGAATGCCTATAATAGGGTGGCCTACTATATCCCGCATATCAGCCAAGGTGATTGTCATCTAATATGGACCAATCAAGCAGGTATTGGTGATCCTATCCTAATATTTTCCTATGCTCTAGATCCAACCAAAAAGAAGGTGGCTGTAGCCAAAAAGTGATGCATAGATTGCCTGATATATGCCAGTATTTCAAAGGATGTCACCATGCATTTGTAAATGATGGTGGACTTAGTATCAAGTAGTTACTAATAGCTAATTAGGGTGTGACACATACTGACTCTGGGTCCCAATCTTCTGCCTCATGATATAATATGTGATAACCCAAAAATTTGATTGTTCTTATAGAAGGAACATTATTTGAAACTGGATGAAATATATCATGATCCCTAAAGCTAAGATGATCTATAGCTTGCTCTAAAGAGACATCATGACTGTGTCTCATATTTAAATTGATTGCCCAATTAGCAAGATCATGACTTGATGGAAGCTATGAATCAAGAGGTAAAATGTGTAAAAATTGAGCAAATGAATCCTAAAAAAATCCTTTGGGAATGCCATTAGGGTTTAAAGGGTTGTTCACATGGAAAACATGTAGATTAGACTTACATCCCATTGGAATGCTAATATGGTGTTACATAGCGAATGAATAGATTAGATTTACATCCTTTTAGAATGCTATTTGGGTGTTCATATGTTGAACAGATAGATTGGACTTACATCCCTTTGGAATGGTAGTTTTATTTAGATTGTTCTCATGAAAAACATCTAGATTGTACTTACATCCCTTTGGAATGCTTGATTTATTTATATTATTTGCATGGCGAACATATGGATTGGACTTACATCCTTTTGGAATGCTAGCTAGCATTTGGGTTGTGCTTGCATTGCAAGAATGGGTCAAACTTACATTGATTAGAAAGCTATTGGAGTTTCATATGATAAACACATGGGTTGGGCTTACATACCTTTGGAATGTCAGTAGTGTTCACATGTAAAACATATAGATTGAACTTAAATCCTTTTGGAATGCCCGATTTATTTAGGTGTTCACATGGTGAACAAATTATAGGGTTTTTGCATATCAAACGGATAGAATACTGGGCTTACATCCCTTTAAAATGCCAAAATTATAGGGGCATTCATATGGTGAACAAATTATAGGGTGTTCACATGGAAAATAGATAAAAAATTGGGCTTATATCCCTCTTGAATGCTAGAATTATAGGGGCATTCACATGGTGAATAAATTATAGGGTGTTCACATGGTGAACTGATAGAATACTGGGCTTACATCCCTTTGGAGTGCTAGAATTATAGAGACATTCACATGGTGAATGAATTATACAGTGTTCACATGGAGAATGGATAAAAGATTAGGATTACATCACTTTGGAATGCCAAAATTATAGGGTCATTTGCATGCCAAATGGATATATTGGACTTACATTCCTTTGGAATGGTAAGTTTACAGGGTCATTTGCATGCCAAATGGATAGATTGGACTTACATCCCTTTGGAATGCCAGGTTCATAAGGTTGTTTGTATGGAAAATTGATAGATTGGACTTACATCCCTTTGGAATGCCAAGTTTAGAAATGGATAGATTAGACTTACATCCTTTTGTAATGCTAAGTTCATAGGTCATTTGTGTGGAAAATAGATAAATTGGACTTATATTCCTTTAGAATTCTTGAATTATAAAGGAATTCACATAGTGAACAAATTATAAGGTGTTTGCACAATAAACATTAATAGGTTATTCTGGGAGATGGCGCCTCAATGTTGTATGGCACCTAGGTGCTATGAAGGGGAGCACCTTGGAGTTGTAGATCATGACACTTGGGCATTATTAGGATGGTGCCTCAGTGCTAAGAAATTAGCACCATGGTGCTATAACAAAGATTTATATTTAAGATCCTGTGAAGGAAACACTTCGGTACTGCTGAAATAACATCGTGACATCATAGGTGCTATAAGGATGGTTAAAAGTAGATTGGCAGATTGACTAATGCCTAAGTGCTGATTATGTAGTGATATAATGCTAGTCAAAAGACTGTTCAAATGGATTGATAGGTTAGTAGCTAAATTTAGCATATAGAATAACTTTTTGACCAGCTCTACGGTGTAGCGTTAGAGCCCCGTGATGCTACATCAATATCTGATACACTTCTTACTTTCAATCAGTTTCAAAATTAATAGTAATAAATGATAATAAGTGCACTTTTTGACTAGTACAGTAACTACCTTGACTATCTAACTGACACCTAGGCATTGCATGTGAGCGTTGTGATGCTGGTTCCTTGTTCTAGAACCTGAGAGGTTAGCACCTCAACACTGCTAATGTAATAGCATGGTGCTATGTCTAGTCTATAAATTGACCCCATGGGTTATGGATTTTTCATTATGTAGCCTTTTTCTATAGAAACCCTTAGAGCCTTCTTCCTCTCTACCTTTTCTCTTGAGATGTTCAGTTTATTTTATTTTATTTAGATGCAAACATTAAAATAAAATAAAACTTTATCAATTCAAAACATATAATTATTATCATCAAAATCTAAAATTATAAGTCCATGGGAAAATGGGGATAACAATCACCCTCTTTATGATGAAGTAAACCTATGTTAGTAATCATGTAGATGAAGGTGCAAAATGACCTTGTATCACACTTTCAAATCAAATTTACGAAACTAATTAATAATGCTCCCTCTTGATGTATGCATGTTGAAAATTTTAAGAAATCAACATAATTAGTTCTCCTTCTTTTGGCAACACCAAAAATGATAAAAATAATATTAAATAAATTTAAAGATTTTGACCTAACATATCAAATATATGTCTTGAAGTACAAAATCATTCTTCAGATAAAGATTTTGTAAAAATATTAATGATTTGTAAATCAATATTAATAAATTCAATGTTCACATCACTTATAAGAATATGATCCTATGGTGTTTAAAAAGAGATGTGGGGACACCATGAAATCTTAAGGGGTACTTATTAAAATGATCGAGTGTGACATTAAGGAATGATATACTACTTAAAAAAGTAGAAATATCCGTTTACAATGGACTTAATTATTTAAGGACTCCTAAGACTAACGAGTCTTTGTATATTATGGATTTTTCTCCTACCATATGATGAATAAAATAATAAAGGGTTTATTTTAAACTGGGTTATAATTTCCCTATAGTGGCAACCCCCATACTTAATTACATTATGAAGAAGATTTTATGACTCCACACAGATCTCAAAAATTTCTTATTTAGATGATTAAATATGACATTAAAGGAAAATACATCATCTGAGATAAAATTATCACCGTAGAATTGATTCATTCACTTAATAAAAGCTCTTAAAATAGATAGATTGAATAGGGTTTATTTTATTGTATGCTTCATAGTTCTCTAGTGGGGTACAACTTAAGAAAGAGATAATTTTTTTTATGAAAACTCTTGATTATAGAAATTAATTTTTATCTCTATTTAGATTTCAAGGCTAGGGATTCAAAGAAAGTTTATTTAGGAGATGTAAAAAAAATGTTCCAAGGAGGAAGAGATATCTTTGGAAGCCAAAATGGATTAAGTAGGAAATGCTTTTAGATAGTGGGAGACCTAATAAGCATTTCAAATTATCAGCATTATATTTTTTAAAATTAAATTTATTTAGATTTTAATTAGCATTTTATTAAAAAATTTAGACTTAGATTCTAATAGCATAAAACTATAGAATTTCCTAATCAGTGAAGACTTATTCTAATAAGTTCATTCGAACCCTAATTCTAAAAGTGCTTTTGATACAAATCAGAAGCTCGACTTAATCCAATCCTTGGAAATTAGGCCCTTTAATCATTTGAGAATAAAAACCTATTTTGGAGTCTTTTGGTCTTACTTTCCACTTAGAAGGCTTGCTAGCTATCACCTCCTAAATAATTTTAAATCTATCATCCAATCTTAAGAATGCAAGATAGTTTGACTATTACAATAAAAAAAAATCTACAAATCTAAACTCAACCCTTAACCCTAAGATCTCGACTAGCATATTATGCTCCTAGCTAATTGAATAATTTTTTAAGTTTTATGCATTTTTGACTCATAATTCCATTTAAGATTTTGGGTATGCAAATCATGCCTAAAAGAGATGCAGCTAGAAATGAGTCATGAGCCAAATTAGAAAAGAAGCCAAACTTCTTCCTCAGGTCAGATACTCCCTTATTTGTAATGGAAGTGTCCAATTCAAGGAGTTGAGAGGAAATATGTAATCATGGTTTACAAAGTCTAATTATTTATACATCATTTTCATCCCGATAGCCTTAACATTAGTGAGGTTATGAGTTGATTATTCTTATGTTTAAGATGAATTAATTTAATGGGATAGAAAAATAAATTTTCTTAAGAGCCTAATGCATCTAGGCTTCATCATAACACATCAAAACCATAGAAATAAACCTATGAAAAGTAAGTTTTTTCTATTACACACCCTAAAATAAATTAAATTAAATGGGCCAGTATGGCTAGGTACCATTGTACACCCTCAAAGAAAACAAAATGGCCAGCTAGCTCTGCCCTTATATAACCTGGCCTAGATTACAATCTTGATCTTGTTGAGTATACACCTTTTGTATCTCATCATTTGATTTGATGATAAGAAACCTTATGTAGTAAGAATTAATTATTTCTTTGTAGGATAAATATCCATATTAATTATTATGAATGCTATTCTTAATTTTGGTTTATATTGATGATAAATATATATTTTTGATGCTACTAATTATTTATTTCAAGTGTCTTTGGAAATTCACCACACTCAAGTTGCTAAGTCAGATCAGATAATTCATATCAACTAGACTAGGGTAGTTTATAAATTTTTGAAGACTTACAATAATATGGCAAATAAAGAGCTCAATAAAATGAAATTGATGGTTTATTTATTTCAAAATATTTTACTTAAATTTATCCATAATTTCTACATGTTAAAATTGTATTATTCTTTAATTATTCTCTTACTTATCCATTTTGAATAATAAAACTAAGTACATGAGTTAAGTTTTATTTAATGTGCTTTCAAGAAAGAAAATTTAATTTCATACTGCATGAAATCATTTCCATGCTTAATTATATTGATCATCCATTTATTTCTTGAATGGGAATAAAATTATTCTAGAATTATTCTAATTATCCTTTTCTCTCTTCTATCCTTTTATTTTCTCTCTCATGTCATCATTATCATCTAAATTGTGTTTTGGTTGAATTTTTTTTATAGATTTATTTATAAATTGTGATTTATTCAAATCATCTCCATAATATTTCCCTCATTTATCTGAATTTAAATTGAATATTCATTGCCATATTGATGCAAATTAGACTTAGCCATTTATAAAATGATTTGGCCGAGCCTATATCAATTTATTTCAGCTAATTTGAGTTTAATTAAATTAATTTAAGTTAACTTAAAATTGAAGTCAAATCAATTTTGATTAAATAACCTTTCCCTTTTTAATTAATCCTTTTTAAGATTGTATTTTTGGCCGGCCATATTAAACAAATTTAAACTATTTTAAATTATATTTGTTGCTTGAAAAGAATATTAATTAATCATCTTGGATTTAAATTAACTACTTGCATTGATTTGAGATTATTCTAATTAAGAAATAAATTATGGTAAAAAACCATATTGATTTTTCTACAATTATTTTATTTAGATTAATTATTGTTATTATCTATTAAATCTTGCTCAAATTGATTAATCATATCATGAATTAAATTCAAATTGAATCCTTACTTGAAAACTAGCTTGGCCGACCACCTTGCTTCAGATATTATTTTCTAAGTAAATTAAAATAATTCCATCTTAGATTGATTGCAATTCTTGAATTAAGCTTTATTTGTTAAATCTTATTAACCCCTCTTAATTTTTTTATTTTGCCCAACCATACATGCTTAATATCAGTTTGATTTTAAATTTTTATCCATGTGTTGAATTATTCAAAGTTCAAATTTCTTCCAAAAAAAACTTTCCCTCTCTGTCATATTTGGTCAAAATTGCTATTGCTTTGATTATATTTTATTTGATTAGTATAATTGATTGTATTCTATCATCTCTCTCTCTCTCTCTCTCTAAATTTCTCTTTGGCTAAAATCCTCCTCATTGGATTCTTCATTATTTGTTTAAAATCCTCCATTCAAAATTTGAATACTTTCCATGATTAAAATTCCCTCTCTTACCTTAGTTGATCCAATATTTTTTTATTTCATTGGATTAAAATCCAAATTACTACCTAATTAATCATCCCTCCTCTTTCTCTCATGGCCATAAATCATCAAGAGTAAAACCCTTGTTAATTTTATTTGATTGGGTAATCAAAATAAAATTATTTTTTGAATAAATTTTTCCTCCAACTACATCATGCTTGGCCGACCCCTTTAGTCCCCCTTTTCTATTTAAAGTGGCTTAGACTTAGGGTTATCTTTCTTCTTTTTATAACTTTTCTCCACTCTTGCCCGACCCCTTGCTACATCATTCTCTTGGAGATTTTTTTGATTCAAGTACTACTGCTCTTTCATCATCCTTCCTTCGCCGTTGGTTGAAAGCTTGTGTTGAAGATTACTTGGTAGATTTGAAGGATTAGTAAAAATACATCCTTGGACAAAAGTTTGCTTAGTGTTCTCAAGTTTCCAAGGTGCTTAACTCTTTATCTTACCACATTTTCCTTTGGTTGAAACATATAATCAAGGTATGCATGAAGAATGTTAAGAATTGATTGATGTTCCATTTTGGACAAATTCTTTGATTAGTTTGGATAAATATTTGTGCTTGAAGTTCTCTTCCTCTCTTCTTACGTTCATAAATCTTTAAGTGGAAGACATCTTCTATTTTATTTAAATTTCATGCAAGAGATTAGTTAGCTTATATTTACAAAATGCTTAATCACTTGCATATAATATCGTTATTGTGAAAAAGATCTTAAGTAAACTTGTTTGATTTGGTTTTTCTAAAAATGCTTATTATATAACACAAGATTACACATATCATTTGTTTTGGTTTATGATTTATATATTTAAATCAATATTGTGTGGTGCTTTCTTATATCATTTTAAATTGCTTTGATTTTAAGCCTTCATTTGTTTTAAAATAGATCAAGTTTCTTTAAAGACTAAGTTTGCATCCAACATTCCATACAAGCTCTTGCATTAACTTCAATCTAAAATAAATAAGAAGTGAGCTATCTTTTATTATTTGTCTTGATATTATTTTAGTTGGTTGTGAGTGCAAAATATTTTTAAAATTAAGAGTTAGATCTTTTGTATATTTTCTCTTCTTTTTCTTGTACATTGTTTGGGTTGTACTTGCCTATGAAGAAAAACTTAGTGTTTGGTTGTACTTATGTAGTAAAGTACATGTTGAGATTGTACTTATCTAGTGTAAGAAAGTATGGTATTACTTGCTTGTGTAGGAAAGTACAAGAGATTTGTTGTAATCTCATTTTGACTTAGTGAATTCCTAGCTTGGGTTGTTAGGCGTGGATGTAAGCTAATTTTTGGGTTTGCTCGAACCACATAAAATCATTGTGTCCTCTGCTTGTCTTTTATGTGTTTTACTTTGGTTGTTTGTTGCATTGTTATTTTATTGATTATTAAATTTAATCAATTACAACTAAACTTTCTACAAAGTTTTAAAAACTATGTTTTAATTTGATAATCTTTTAAAATACCCAATTCCCCCATTAAGTGCCATAGCCTCTTAATAGATCCATGCGTGTCTTCATTTAGGATCATTGTCTGCTTTAGGCACATTCTTAAGCTCCATAGGTGACCACCAATATGTACAGTCAAGTTCTGTTAATCATAGACCCCATATAACTGAACTTTATTCTAAGGAAAAATTATATTTTAAAATTCTAAAATAAATTTCTAATCCTTGCAAAATAGATGTTAGAAAAAACACACAACACACCAACAGTTATAATGCAAATATGCTTAGCACCAATTTTTTTATAGCAATCCCTTAAGCACAACCCCCTAAAAAAGTAATGTTAGCCTAAAAGAGCATCCTAACATCAAGATTAGTAAGCAAATAATTTCTAACCATCCAGCCTAAGATAATATACCATAAAATAAGAAAATCATCACATCACATCATAGAACATTGACCTAACATAAGTTTAGGGTTGGTGACTAATTAATCTAGTGTGTGAAAGAGGGGCTTATGTGGTATGACTATGTTAGGCTTTTTAGGATTTAAGTTTTAAATCAAATTCTTAGTTTTATTTAATTTTACCATTTAATGATCCACTTTAAGTGATTTAGTTTATTTTGAACTTTATTTTCTATTTTTGGTTTATCTTTCTATTTATGTTAAAGTTAAATTTAGATTTTAAAGAAATAATAATAAAATTAATTCTGCCTCACGTAAGGTTTATTTTATTTAACATCCTAATCCTAGTAAAGTAAAATCTTCACCAAAAGAGGAAGATTCACTCTAAGGGTCAAAATAAAGATGTATGTATTTTAATTAACCTTTTAGAAATTCATTTAGAAGTTTTAATTGAGTTGAGTTTAATTTGATGTTCATTTATTTAGTTAAGGGTTTAAAGATAAAATTTGTTAGGGTTGTTTAACATCATATGTTTTGATTATTGATGTAAAGTTTTGAATTTATTGAGGTTTAGTTTGATTTATTCTAATTTTAATGATTTAATTTTTAAATATTTTCTTTGAATTAATATTTAATTTCTTTCATTAAGTTTAATTTTATAAATTTTATTATATTTTATGTGGTTTGTGTTAATTAAATTGGCTTTGTTATTATTTGAATTTAAAGATTCTTGTATTTATTATATTTATGTATTTATGTTGATTAATGTTGATTAAATTGATTTTTGTTCATAATTTGACTTTAGTAACTTTATGTTTTCATTGATATTTAAAATGATTAGTATATTTGAATTAGGTTATGCTTTGAATGATTTTTTTTTTTAATTTGATCTTTTTCATTTGAGTTTTAATTAATGGTTCAATCATTTATTAAATTTATTAATTTTGATTATTTGAGTTTTTATGCTATTTTAATTAATTTAATTGTATTTTATTTAGTTTAATTAAGTTGTTTGATTTAGTTAAAATTTAAATTCAATTTAAGATTGAATTGATATGTTTCCTAGCTATTGACATAACTAATTTTATTAGGATTTAATCCAATTAATTATTTTCATCAACATTGATTTCATATTTAAAACTTTATTAAGTTTGATTTGAGATTTATTAAATTCATGAAATTAAATAATTTATGTTAATATTATTTGAGCTTCATGATTTTATATTTTGTTAAGTTCAATTGATTTAATTGATAAATTTATATGCTTAAGTTGATTTAAAGGATATTTTTATAATTTATGGTTCAATTAAGTTTCTTATGATTAAGAGTTTATTTAATTTTTGTTTGACCACTAATCCTAGTTCCAAAAACCTATAGAGATGAAATACTTAGGGTGCTAATACCTAAGCTATGTCATTATAAAATTCTAAGGCATTTGAATTTTTATGACATGAATTTAATCCATTATTCATTTTAATTATAATTCAATTATTCATTCAATGTTAAGTGAATTTGGGATGATTTAAATTTTAATAGATTCTTATTTGGGTATTAAATTCAAAAAGTAATTAACTAAAATTTTCAGCAAATTATGAATTTCTAGATTTAAATTTTAAGTTTTAGTTAATTTTATGTCTGTAATTATTTATTAAATTCTATGTATCAAATTTTTTTTGGATTCTTTAACTTTAGAGCGAGGAATTGTTTAAAGACTTTTGATGTTAATGGAAGTATTTTGAATTGGTTTAATTAATTTTCATAATTTTTGTAAATTTTTATTTATTATTAAGTTTAAATTAATCTAGAACTTGAAGATTTAATAACTTCTAATCCAGAAGTCATTTCAATTTAAAAGTTTTATGGCAAGTGGGGTTACATGCACATTCTACTTTCCAAAAATTTTATCTTTATGAGGGATGTATTTAGAATTTAATTAAACTTTAATATTTTAATATATAACTCAAATTAAATATAAAATATTAAGAACTAATTAGGGCTTTTAATTTTCTTTTATATTACTCTAAAAGATAACTCTAGAGAGGGATTGTATGTATTTTTGGGATTTTTATTTAATTTATTATAATTTTTTAAAGCTCAACATAATTAATTCAATTAAGCCACTCATTAGGCCATTTTAAGGTTTAATGAGTCTCATGAGTTTTGATGTTGTTTTTTTTGTTCATTAATGTTTATTATGTTAATTTAACTTTATTACATATTATTTTTCTAATTTTCTTGGATTAATATTAATTTATTTTATTAAATTAAAGTTTGAGAAATTAAAATTTAAATATTTTAATTTAATCACCAATAATTCTTTTAATTTTTATGTAATGTGTGTCTTAATTAGAAATTCATATCCAAAGTTTCAAGTTGATTGGACTATTATTTTTATTTAATTTAAGTTTGATTATTTTTAATTAAATTCAAATTAATGCAAAATTACTCAATAAAAATTGGTGATTTGGGTTTAATATATTCCTCTCACTAAGATGAATCCATAGAGCTTTTATTTATATTTTTGGTTGAGTATTTAAAATTTTATGAAAATTTGAGGTTATAGGTAATTTTTATCATTTAATAAACCCAAAAATTTTGAATTTCTAATTTAAGATAGTCAGTGCCTATGTGGTACTGATTAGGCGTGCTTTATTATAGGCAGCTTGTTGTTGGGCCATGGCATGACAGTCACACGGTTTCAATTGGGATCATTCGATCAATGATTAGAAGGTCTAGATCAACCTATGATTTCAATAAAATTTTAATGAAATGGTATTTCAAGATGGCAGCCTTTCAGTCCAAATAGAAGGACATAATGACTATGATTTTGTCCCTAACATATCAATAGAGAATACAGAGTCATTGGTTCTTAAGGCTTGATCTCCAACTATCTAAATGATATTTTCTTGCTATTTTGATTGCAAAATGACCAAGGATCAATTTGCAATTGATTTACATGACTTGATCTCAGTGGAGATCAAGTTCATTTTACAAAGGACCAAACCATGGAGTGGGTGGTGGCATAGAAGACAGACTTTGCTAGAGCCAATATTTGGTAGCTTTGCTAATTCAAAATACTTCCTTGGGTTGAAACAAGCCCCTAGTAAGTTCAAATTGAGTGCCTCCCTCTGGATGGCTATGAGACCAAGCTTCCCCACCTTGCTATCTACCTTGGTGGTTCTCCAGCTCACCAGTGATGAAGCACATGAGCAAGGGTTCAATTGAGTTTGTCTTTCTCCCTAGGATGTGTAAAGAAGGTCAATTTCAAGGGAGGATCACTCCTCCCCCATGTCTATGTTTGACCTTGAGCTTTATCATCGATTATGGCTGGATTTTGTCTTTGGTAAGGGACTCAGGAAAGGGATCATATCACCTTTGCTTTCTCTTGGGAATGTATTGGAGTGCTTGGAATGAGGAGAGAAACTCTCCTTCTCTTTCTTCAAGCTTGGCCACGAGCTTCTCATATAGAGAAGTCAAAATTGTTGGCCATAGTGATTGCAAAACTTGGACTCTTCCTTAGAAACCATGGTTAACTAATTATGATGAGGAGTGGAGAGGATGTGGAGGGAGAATTAGTTGTTTGGATTCATATGTATGAGTTTTGAGATCTTTCTCCTATGATTTCTCTTCACCCTCCTTAGCTCCACCTTATCTCCTGAGGTCCACCTAGTCACCCTCTTTAGGTTGCTAATTGGCTACCCAGAGCAAACCCAAAGTGAAATATGAGTCAAACTCATTGTCACTTGAGTTAGGTTTGGGTTTAAGTGTTTTATTTGATTTATTTAAATTGATTTAATTTAGATTGAATTATATTAAATTCACTAGAACATTTAACATTAGATGATGATTATAATTATTATTTATTATTCTTTGAGTTATTTGATGTTCAATTGATCTATGTCACATGGGGTTTGATATATCTTTTTAGACGTAGTTAACCATTTTGACTTAAATTGATCAAATTGGGTCTCTTAGCCTAAATGACCATTTTTGGATTTATATTTAAGTTCAATTATGTTTAATTGAATATTTATGACGATCAATCAATTTTATTAGATATGAATTAGATTTTGATTTTGACCAAAACTAACCCATTTGATCTAAAATAGTTAAGTTGGGTTTAATTGAGTCAAATGACCAATTTGATTCAATCAAGGTATGTTTAGGTTCTAATCACGTTTGATTAAGTATTTGGGATGACTTGAAGTAATTTATTTCAATTGATTTGAGGTTTATTTGAATTTAGATCTACTTTGACCCAAATTGAGCTTAATGGGTTACTTTGGGTTCACTTGGGCTAAATAATCAAATTGATCAAATTAGATACAACATATAATTAATTTAAGTTTAATTATGATTTTAATGTATTTAATTAGAATTAATTTTGATTTAATTTGGATTTGGGTTCAATAGGGTTCATTTAGGTTCACTTGAACTAAATGACCCAACTAACCTATTTAAATCTTCATTAGATTTAGGTTTTTTTATTTGCTTTTGGATACATTTATTTGATGATTTTAAGACTTTAGAATGAATTAATTTGATCAATTTTTAATTGATTAACTTTTGGCTTGGTGGGGCTCACATGAATCTATTACTTAGCTATAACACCCAAGAGGTGGGGAGTAGGGGGTGAATTGGGTTTTAGCTTTCATAAAAACTTAAATATTTAAATAATGTTTTAGATAAATTAAAAAAAAAGCAAAAAAGTAAATAAAGAGAATACAAAGATTTTTACATGGTTTGGCCAAACCCCAAAAAGTGGCCTACATCTACACCTAGCCATCTAGGCTAGGAATTCACTAAACCAAAGTTGAGATTAAAATAAATCTCTCGTACTCTCTTTCATGGGCAAGTATAACTCAACATGTACTATCCTTAATGGGAAAGTACAGCCTAACATGTACTTTCCTTAACGGGAAAGCACAACCCAATAAGAAACCAAGACAAGGCAAAGAGAAAGATACAAGTCTAACTCTCAATTTTAAAATATTTTTGCACTCAAAACCCAATCTATACTGATATTAAGGAAATTGAATATTAATAAAAGTAGAGATCACTTTAACTTTAAATGAAATTAAAACAAGATATTCAATCAAGTATATAATTCAATTAAGTAACTTAATGTTACTTAAATGATCTTTAAAAGTTTGAAATTATCTTATTTAATGATTTTGAAATGCAAACTAAAATGCAACCACAAAAACTTTACATTGGATTCTTTTTCACACAAGCTAAGTTTCATTCAAATGATAAATGTATTTTTAATTTGAATAATTAAACAAACACTTGAATAAGGATTTAAATTATATCACATGAAAGCTATCACATAACATATGCATAAACCAATTGGATATAATTAATTAATAAGCATGAAATAATTTATGCAAGATGTGGTGTGGTCGACCAAATGGAGAAAGAGATGAAAAAAGATGTTAAACACAATCAAATTTAACCAACCTATATTAAACTTTAAGCCAAAGGGGTAAATAATGGATATTCAAATGATTAAGAACTTAGAAAATTAAAAACCTTTAAAAGAGACTTTAGTCAAACCAGAAACAAAAGGAATATTCAATGCTTAACCAAAAATAAATTGATTTCCTCATGTTAGCTTTAGGCCAAACAAGAAATCAAAAGATTATCAAGTAGTTAAGTCCACACAAATTGGTCTTCTTATATTTTTTCTTGGCTAAACAAAATCTAAAGATTATGAAAAAAATAAACAAAATATAATTTGTAAAACCTTGTAAACTTCAAAGCCTAGAAGAAATAAAAGAATTTTAAGAACTTAGCACCTTAGAAATTCAACACCAAGGCAATGATGTTTTCGAACGAAGGAGGAAACCTACAAATATTTACTTTTCCCAATCAATCTTCAAGACAAATAAATGTCCAAGGCAAAAAGAAGAATGATGAGGAATGTTTGAACTTGAATCACTAAAAATCTCTAAGAAATGCTTCAGTAAGAATTTGACCAAGGGTGAGCAAGAGAGCAATAGAGCAAGAAAGAGTTTTTAACTATTTTGAACTTTTTAAAGTTGAAATAAGACTTTTAAATAGGTGAGGGAGGAGTCTAGGGTCGGCCAAAAATTGATCCAATTAGTGAAAAATTGATTTGGCACCAATTTGAATTCCAAATTCAAGAGGGAAGGGATCGACCAAAGAGATCTTTGTAGGCTCCTTTACAAATTTGTTTAAACCAAATATGAAATTTATGTTATGTAATTCATGGTTAATAATAAAGGAATTCCCATAGGAAATTTGTCCAAGGAGGTTTAGATATGAAGGAGAAAATTTTAAATAGAATAAATCCTTGAAAAATCCATTCAAGGATTTTTGCCAAAAGGGGTTTCCTAAAATAAGAAATTTTCAAAATAATACATGAATAAATTTTAACAAAAGTTGATTGTATTCTATACTAATTTAATGTTTAAATAACATATAAGTTTATTAAATTTAAAGCATAGTGGCTGGCCTCCCTTAAACTTTCCTAAACTAGGTGAAATTGGAAAAAAGAAAAGAATTATTTGGAAAAAGAGGGCTGATTTGAATCAAAATTTAAAATAACTTGAAATAAATTTATTAGGCTCTAAATAATTATAATTAATCATGCTTGGGACGTTCAACATATTTCATAAATAATTTGATTTGATTTAGCAAGTACATGTCATGCATAAAGAAGTTTGAATTAAAGAGTACTTCAAAAATAATTCAAATATAAAAATTCAAATAAATAAATTTTAAAATATGAAAAATAAAGGAAAATAATATGAAAAAATTTTGAATGAACTTCACACAATTCATTGCACAAAATGCATTAAAATATTCAGCAAAATAATGTTAAGATGAAAATGATAATAGGAGAGAGAAGAAAGAATAAGAGGAAAAAGGATAATTTAGGATAATTCGATTTTCATGCACTAAAAATTCTAAATAAAAACTATGAATGGCATGAAAATGGCTTAATATAGTTTAAACATAATTTATCTTGCTTGAACACATAATTAATAGAACTTATATCATGCATTTAGTTCATACTATCCAAAATGGATAACTTAATGAATGATTGTAATATTAAGATATAGAAAAATATAAATAATTTTAGAATGATGAATCTAAAAATTAATGAATCATTTATTTTAATTCAGTGAGCTTTTTATTTGCCTTAATATAATAATTCTTATAAAAATTCCCACCCAGCCCATGTCCAGTAGCTTTAGCAATTTGATATAACTGAAGAACCAGGAGTTGAAAATTTTTTCCTACACACTTGAATTTAACTTGATCAGTAGCATTTGAACATGTGTTTGTTATCATCAAAATTAATCTCATATGAGATGGGGCTCATGGAGTTAATAGAATCAGCTCAACTTAGTTGACCTAGTTAGTCACTTTGTGCCCCATCTAATTCAATTTTAAATTCATTTATGTTTTTATATTATTTATATGCTTTTTTGTTTTGATTTTTTTGATTTTATTTGAATTTTTTAAGACTTAGGTGATTTTAAGCTTAAAATGGGTTAATTAGTTCAATCATCCAGATTATCTCAATTTAGACTCAATTGAATATATATATATATATATATATATATATATATATATATATATATATATATTGTGTTCACCTAATCCAATTTTGGTTAGCTCAAGCCCTAGAAGGGTCTACTAGGATGACCTAAGCTTTCACTTTAGAGTGTTGAACTTGTTTTTAATTTCAAATTTCGTTTTAGTTTTAAATTTAGTAGTTGATTTAATTTATTATTTAGTTTTGGTTTGTTTACCTAGTCACCAAGTGCAGTATCCTAAGCACCTAATTAGAAATCTCTTAATTTAGTATTAAAGGTCTTAATTACTAAGATTTGGGATGATATCAACCTCATTAAAAAATGAGACCAACATGTATCTTAGAAATTGGGGTCTTCTAAGAAAACTCTCAATTAAAGTAGTTAATCATCATCTTTAAATATTTCAATGATTATGATTGATGGATTACTGAGTTTGGAGAATCAAGTTGGAAAACTAAAATGAGAATAGTTATTATCAAAAGCCAAGAGAAATTGTAGAGAGTATTTGGATATTAGGAAGGATAGTAAATACTCCAATCTATCCTACAATTGGGCTTTATATATTTGAAGAGAGATTTATTATATTTGAATTTACAATTTATTAGAATGGTATGACTTATATCCCAATAACACAAGATTGTAAAATTCTTAAGAGGTGAAGATTTATGTTCATAGCAATGGAAAAAATTGGTTGCCTTATATTATAGAACTATGGTGCTTTAGCACAAGTTAGAAGCTTGACTTACTTCTACTCATGAAAGTGGAATGTATTGACACACTCTTACATAAAAATGTGAACAAATCATGACTTTTTTGGACTCACAATTTCTTGGAAGAGCTACTAGTTAACACCACCTACACTTCAAATCATGTGGACATGTCTCATGTAAGTAGAAGATGGTCAGACTATTATTATTTAGGAATGAAACTTAAGAACTTGAACCTACTCTTTAAAACTCTGAGATCATGATGTTGGCTTTATTAGCCTTATGCTCAATCCTATTAATTTTATAAATTAAAGTATGCTTTAATGTTTTAATATATATTTTAAGTGTTTTAGATATATTGATTTTGAAGTTTAGTAAGATTTCTAATTACATATCAAATACATCTCACAAAATGTTTGATATGGAAGAATGAAAGATAGATCAAGATGGATAGCTTGGAGCTCAAGATATAATATTTTAAGTTATATACGTTTAGAACTATCTTAGAGATTCGTATGAGTTCATTGACATGAATTGATTTGCTAACAATTTAGTATATTATTTTTATTTATTTTAATTATTTATAATGAGATTAATTTATATAAATAAATAATCTTTATCTAATTAACATTTAATTCCATAAATTTAAAAAATTTATATGCTTCATACATAGCATTTAAATTGCCGAAATACTAAATGATAATTAATTATGATTATTGAATATAACTAGTTTAAATATTCAATATAATTAAATATTCTAATTTAACTTAAAAGTTTTATGAAAACTATCATAAGTATGATAATATATAAATTATATCATAATTTTGAAATGTCATATTTCAAAATTGACAAAACTACTTGAGATTTAGTATTTCAGTAAAAGTCATTTTATAATCAGTGAATTTAGATCTAAATTTATATCCAATAGATTCTTTAGATTTTTACCTTTAATTTGACAGATTGTATGACTGACTTTTAGATACAATTGAATTTATTATGATTTTTCAAACATTAGCTATACATTTTAAATATATTAAGAGAGATATTTGATTATTTTTGACTTGCCCATGTGACTAGCCATTTAATGTTTATTTAATATAAATCATATTTTTTTTTGAGTATTATGTTATTATAAGATAAAATGATGTTAGAATAATATATATATTTTAAAATAGTTCAAAATGACCTTCTTGCTTATAAATAACCCTCATTCTCTTCAAGGGCTGCTGATTCAAATTCAAAATCTCTCTAGTAAATCTAAGGGAAAACTTATTAGATTTCTCTTTCAAATTATAGGAAAATTTTGTGACACCATATAAAATTTAAGAATTTCTTATTTAGGTAATCAAATTTGTTATTAAGGATTCAACATATTATCCTAGAAGATAAACATGTTATCCTATAATGAATTTAATCACTTAAATAAGGACTCCTAAAAGCTAAAGGGTCTTATTAATATTCCAAAGAATTTTTCTAGAACTACATGGAAAAGCAAACAAGGTTATTTTTATACTGGGATTATGATTCCCTAAAAGAGCAAGCCCTTATAGTTAATTACATATTAGGAATAAGGATCTTTTTTGAAGAATACTCTTGATTGAAGAAATATATATTTATTTTTAAAGATTTCTATGTTATTTCTAAAGAAAAATTATAATTTGAAATTTCAAAAGGGAACACTATAAAGTGGAATGAGTTTTTTTAGAAGCTAAATAGAATAAAGTAAGAAAAGTCCATAGATACTAGGATACTCAGAAGACATTTCAACTATCCTATTAATGGGTTTTAAATTTCAAATAAAAATGTTTTTATAGATCTAAAGCTTATATTATAGTAGCACATAATTGTAGAACTGCCTAAGGTTGAAGACTTACTATAATAGGATGCTTCAGATCCTAAGTCTATAATTGCTTCTAACATAAGTCAAATGCTTGACATAGTTCCACTTTTGGGAATTATTGGTTCTTTCTCTCAAGAAAGGAAACTAGAATTTTAAATCCATGATATAATGTCTCATGAATGTAAGATTGCTAGATTGTTCAATTTTTAGGAAAAAATATATAAAAAACTAGACTCAGTCCTTAATATCTAAGATCATGTTGGGTATAATATTTACCTAACTAATGCAACAAATTGTAGCTTTTATACCTTGACTCACAATTCATGTAAGGCTTTTGGGGTATACAGTTTATGCCTACAATGAGATACAATTAGAAGTCGTCATGCTCCAAATCAAGAAGAGAAGACAGACTTTCCCAAGAAGGTGGTCATCTTCAAAGGTTAGATTCCCTTTAAGTACAATGGGTAAAGCACCTAATTAAAAAATTTAGAATAATATGTTAGCATGATTCTCAAAGCTAGTTGTTTTTAGTTCATTTTAAGTTATTCCTATAGCTTTAATTTATGTGAGAAGTTTCAAATTTATTTATTTTTTGTTTATGTTGTTTAGATTTGGGTTTGGTAGAAAATTTAATTACTTCCTTCAAATAATTTATTCAAGTGATTAGGTTTATTTGACTATGATGTTTATTATTATTTTTATCTGCATCTAAAATGAATTAAATGAAAAAAACTCTTTGTTGGACATCACATAGATTCGTAGATGTTCTTATTAGGGTGATCAAGTATGATATTGAGGAATGATGTACTATCCCAAGAGATAGAAGTCACCATCCTACAATGGACCTATTCACCTAATAATGAATCCTAAGGACAATGTGTCTTCGAATGTACCATGGATTCTTCCCTTACTTTACATGAAAAAGTAAAATAGGGTTTATTTTAAATTGGGTTCATTAAGTTCCCTATGGAGGCAAGTCCCCATAGTTAATTACATCTTAAGGAATGAGATTCCTTAAGAATACTCTCGATTAAGGTAAATGATCATCATCTCAAAAGATTTCAAAGATATGACTATCAATCAATTGGTTATTTTTGGAAGATCAAATGGGATTGATAAAAAAGGAGGGAGTTATTATCGAAACCAAAGAGAGATAAGTAGGGGATGCTCATGATGCTTGGAAATCTAGTGAGCATCCCAAACTATCTTATGGTTGGGCTTTATATTTTTGAATTTGAAGAGAATTATTTGTTTTAATTGAAATTTTATTAGAAATATAGGACATACAATTTCATGATACAAGATAATAAAATGCCTAAGAGGTGATGATTTATGCTTGTAGCCTACAAAGGGAAACATCAACCTTAGAATCTAAATCTAGGGAGCTTTGGTGAGGTCCAAAGCATAGCCTAAATTTAAGGAGAAAATGGGCATATGATTTACCTCCACATGAGAGGATGAACCACCCAACTGTTGGACTTACAATTGCCTGGGGGTGGCCACCAACTAACTCATCCTATGAATTTAAATACATGTATGCAAGTCTTATGCTTCTGTAAGATAGCTAAGCTATTGCTTATTTAGAAAGAAGACTAAGTCCTTAAACACACTCTCTAAGAGACTAGATTATGTAGGGCTTGAATAATGACTTAAATCTAATGCAAATATTTGTTAAGTTTATTTTTATTTTTGGACAATTATTTTGACACAAGCTATGGGATTAATATGCCCAATGCATGAGAAATTAGTTATGGGCCAAAATCAGCTAGAAGGAGGTGTGTTTCCACCATGGCTCTCAAAGGTCAAGCCATATTCTCTGGCAAAAGTGGAAGCCCTCCATAAGCAAGAGTGAATCAAGATGCTATTTATGCATGATGTGAGACATACAACATCCACTTAAGGGGTTGCTAAATCTTTTATTTCTTGATTTATGACTTAGGCTTTAGGTGAGGTTCTGAGTTATTAATTTTAATTTTGAGTTGATTAATTTGATGGAAAATTTATTTTTTCTTAAGAGCCTAATCACATCCAGACCATTCATTAAAGCAAGGAAGAAACTAGGAAAACATGCAATCTTAATGCACAAGCTAAGAAAACATCAAACAATTTTATAAAGCTAGAGTAAAAGAATAAAAGGCCTTTATTGGGCTCCACCACACAAACTTGAAAAGAAATGTGGGTACGAGCTCTACCCTTATACAACCCAGATTGCAAATGAATAATTAAAATTTAGAAGTAATTTAAGTTATCAGGGTCTTCATTCTTCATTTCTTCTTTCTTCGTGTTTAATTTCTTTCTTCCTTTCCTTCATTTTGGTTGGTTGGAATGTGGTTGGCTCCAAGACTTCACATGGTGCATAAGACTTGGTCAAAATTACCAATGTTCACCTCCACTTCCCTATAACTTTCATTCCAAATCCTAATTGGCAAAATTACATGAAAATGGGAAAAGTAAATATAACTAAAACCTGCAAAATAGATATTAGCTAAACGCACCACACATTCCAGGCATAAATATGGATAAATTGGGCTTAGCACCCCACACATAGGTAACCAAGTACACCTGACCTATTTTGGATTATGCTTAAGGGTATAAGCAACCTGCATAGCAAAAACATTTATATTTTTATTACAGCACCCCTTAGGCACAATCCCCTATAAAACATGATGATTAAACTAAGATCATCCTATCATTTAGTCTATGCAGATACACCCTAACATCCAGTCTAAAATATTATATTATAAAACAAAATTAGGCATCAAACCATGCACCGCTCTAACATAGAGCTAGAAATGGTGACTTAGCCTAATGTGTGTGCCATTTAAAGCTTGTGTGATATGTCTTAACTAGGCTTTAAGGTTGGAGTTTTCTAAGTATGAAAGGATTCAACTTAGAGGGTGATTTCATTTTAAGTGGTTTAGTTGATTTAGTTAATTTTATTTGATGATTTGATTTGGTTTGAAAGAACCTAGATTTAATTACTAAAACTTGTAAAGAGAAGAAAAGAGAAGAAAACTTCTCTTTCATCCTTACCTTAAGTAATTTATAAATTAGATTCATTAATGATTTTTCTTTAGTGAATGTTTTATTATGTGTTTTAATTAATCTTAAGTTTAGATTTTCTCTAAATGAACTTATTCAATAAGAAATGCATTTTAGGATTAATTAAGGTGAATTACTATCATATAACACACAACTCTTTATTTCTTTCCAACATGTATACCATGCATATGAATGTATCCTAAGGATAGCTATACATACAATTGTAAATCTTAGCACACCTTAATGATGAATACAAAGAGATGTTGTTTAGGAAAATTTGGATATTTCATGAATGCATGATTTTGTTTAAGTAGAAAAGAGGAATTCTCTTATCCATTAATCAAATGCACATTTACATGTATGAAAGATATAAGTGAGTATGACACCTTTATTTTTTACACCAAGGGTGTAAGATACAAGACCTACTTGGGGCTACTTAAATCCTCTCAACCCTAGGATGTTCATACTAATATATCACTTTTCTTAAATACATGTGCATGTACAAAAGCAAATGAATGGATGAAGAATCATGCAAAAGATTTTTGTTTGTTTGTTTGATTTGGTTTATATATGTAATATGAAGATCCTTATTAATTCATGACATGGGAGTGCATAGGAATGATTTGATGCAAGTGTTATGTTCTTTTCAAATGAACTATACACTTTGAAAATCCTATACAAGCCCATGTTAAGAAAAGAGAAGAAAATCGCATAACACATTTTATACTATAATCACATGCAAGCTTATAAGTATTTATAAGTAGCATACTTTCATTTATGATCTTTGATTCATAGATTTTGAAAATAATTTTTGATTTAGTAGTGATAATAGCCATTCATATTCTTACTTTAGCCAAAACATGCAATTTGACATAAAGAAAATTGTTGTCCTCATTTTTAGAATGTGCTCTCAACACCTCCATCTTGGGCTTAGGATTTCTCTTAGACTTTGAGAGTTCCTTAGTCTTAAGACACATCTAGTGATTAGGTGGACACTCTCACCTAGCCCTAGAAGACTTAGAAGAGTTAGCCATAGTAATAGGTCATGCCTTAGGGGAGTTAGGAAAATTTTCTAACTTTAACTTAAACCATTCCTCACTTTCCTTCTTTCAAGTCAAACTCCAAATCAATTCTATTTGATTTTCTCATACTCAAATCAATTCCATGATTCAATTCCATGATTGAGATCCATGATTGAAATTCATGATTGAAACTCATGACCAAAATCCATCAAAAATTATTAAGTTCAAATTTTGTAGTCCTTAACCCTTTCTTAATGACTTAGCCAAAATCATGATCTAAACCTACTCAAATCTTTGAGATTTTCTCATGATCCATTTATATTCTCATTTATATTCAAATATATAAATGAAATATAAATTCAAAATTCCAAATCAATTCATGAAAATTTCCTTAAATACCTTTAATTTTCCATTAAAGGACTTAGCCAAAAATCAACTCTAAACCTTGATCAAATCAATTCAAATCCTTGGGATTTTCTCAAAACTTATTTATATTCTCATATTTAAATATAATATAAATAAAAATCATTTAAATCAAACCCTTAAATTAAATCCCAGATTTAAAATGCTTGAAATTCCCTTAAATCCCTTAATTTTCCATTAATGGATTTAACCTAAACTTTGATCAAACTCATTCAAACTTATGGGATTTTCTCAAAACATATTTATATTCTCATTTATATTCTCATATATAAATGAAATATAAATATAAATCAATCAAATCCAATTCAAAAATTAAATTTAAATTAAAAATGTTCTTTAATCCTTTAAATTCCCTTTAATGGGATTAACCCAAATGATGATTAAACTCTTTCAAATTCTTGAAATTTTCTCGTGATAAATTTATATTCCTATTTATATTCACATATATAAATGAAATATAAATTCAAACAATCAAAACCAATTCCAAAAATCAAACTCAAATCCACTCAAAATCAAATCTAAACCTTTCAAGTCAAAATCTTGAACTTAGCCAAATTACTTTCAAATCAAGCCAAACTCTTGATTTTATCTAATGGTTTAATCAATCCTACAATCATGAGTACATATATAAATCCAAACCTCAATTAAACAATCAAAACCTAAATCAAAAATCAAACCCAAGACTCCTTCATATTCTTCCTTTGAATATGAAATTTTCAAATGGATCAAAATCCATTTGACTTCAAACCACTTGTTAATGGACTTATATTTCAATAATGAGTCCATATACAACATCAATCAACTTCAAATCAAGCTTTGACTAAGCTAATTGACCCACTTAGGCTCACTTGGCCTAAAGTGACCTAAAGTACCCTTATGAGCCAACTTTTGATCCTAACTAAATTGGATTGAACCAAACTCATATACCCCTCTCATCATGACCAACAATCATTATGGGATGATCAATCAATCAAATGGGTCAAACCAAGTCAAACCTAAGGGTTGACGAAGTCAACAATTAACCTAAAATGAAACCTTACATAGCCAAATTTTACCATAAGCCAAATTGATTGAAACCATTGATCTAAGTTCACTCATAACCTATGTTTGAACTTGACCAAGCCAATATTTGAGCTAACCTAGCCCAATTGGCCCACTTAACCCAAGTTGACCCATTTTGACCTGAAGGGCCAAAATGTGTCAAAACTTGATCTAAGCCAAAATAATTGAAACTAATGGGTCAAGTCCATTCCAAATCACTTGTGAAACTTGACCAAAGGCTCAATTGGCCAACTAGACCCAACCCAGCCCAATTGACCTTAACCCAACATGACCTGGGGTCACGTTGAGCCAAAATTGAACCTAACCCAAATTGGAAAAACAAAGATACCAATCCCATATATGACTAACCAAACCTAAACCTACCTTGACCTACACCAAATAGGTCAAATGGGTTAAATGGGTCAACTTGACCCATTTGACCTAAATGAGTCATATGAGCCAAAACTAAATATATACCAAATTGAACCAAACCAAAGCCACCAAAACATTTTAAATGGTCATATGAACGTGACCCAACCCTTGGTTTGACCCAATTTGACCAATTGGTCAACTTGACCAAAGTTGACCCATTTTGACCTAAATGGGTCAACATGAGCCAAACCCTATCAAATGGATTCCAAATCCAATGAAACTTGGCCAAACCTACTTTCTCAACAAACCAAAATTATCCAAAGTGAAAAAAAATAGCAAAATGAACATTTTACCCCTAGGCCATAGAACAAATTATGGCCTAACCCATGGGTATTTTGGTCATACCCTCTTCACAATCACTTAAGGCTTTTCTAAAAGCTCAAGGGGACTTAGTGATGAGTGGTGCACCCAACCCAATGGGTTTGGGTTAGCCCGTTTGACCCATGGATCAAACCCAACTACATAGAGCAAAATTGAAATTTCAAATTCCCTCTTAAGCTCAATTTCAGCACATGGGAAGTTGGCATTCCACTCACGGGATCAAACCGACCATATGCACACTCAAAACAACTAAACAACCTCCCTAATCTGGTCAATTGGATCAAAAATGGCAAGCTTATGCTCGACCGTCCAATTTCCATAGGGGGAGATATACTCCCCCTAATTCATTGAAAATTCACTTCACTCACACTCGATTGAGCACTAGGAACCCTCAATAATCATTAGAGAGCTTCTCAAGGTCCCTAAAGAGGATTTGAATTCCCTATTCTTTGGTTTTTCATAGTGCAAAAAAGGGGAGCTCAATCCAATTGCTAATTTCCTCTACACTTGATCTCTTTACAATTCTTCTTGCACACTTGATGTAGGAGCTAAGTTGAATTGGCATAAGCTTTCTCTGAAGTTCTAGAGGCAAGGAAGAGCTAAATTCAATCAAAGCCACAAGGATCTTGAAGAGGAGTTGGTCCACCCATTGATCCACTCAACCTTAAGGCTTGAAACTTTCAATAGTGCTTCATCTCCACTAGACAAAGCTACCTCATCGAGCTCGAGCGTCGGTGATCACTTCCGGTGAGGTATGTAATTTTCAGCCACTTAGCTTGATAGGTGTTGGTCCTTTATGAAGGGAATTTTCATTACAAGAGAAATCAACTGTTGGATAGGTTGGTAATGATGTCTAGATGGTGTGGGTTGAGTCTTGTATGATTCCATGCTAGATTGGGCTCATATCTCCCCTTGGATCATGGATGATCTCCATTAATCCTCAGGGAAGAACTTGGCTCATCTCAGCCATCCATCCGCGCATTTTAGATGGACGGCTAAGATTATTTAGCATGTTTTAGAAATCCTTTATCTATTTTAAATGCGGGTGTATCCTCAACCATCCGATCTTTGATCGGACGACCAAGGATATTAGCTGCGATGCCGTATGATTTGACATTTAGTGGGTGGCTCGCGCATGCGATGTAAAGCTCGTGCTAGCGTCACCCATGGGATGGGTGTAATTAGTTATTTACCTAATTAATTCCTAATTAATCCCTGGATCTTTTAAAATTCATAACTCTTCATAGAAAAATCAAAAAATAAATGAAAAAATGATATGGATAGAAAATTTCATCTAGCATTTTTAAAATATTTTCAATAGATTTTGAATTCCCCTTTTCTCTGAATTTAGGTTCCTTTGGGAATTTAATTAGCAAATTATTCTCTAATTAAGTCATCAATTGGTCTCAAACTTCTAGTGTTCATTTTAGGGGATGACCTTTGCCTCCCCTAATTTTCTTAAGATTTATTGAGGCCTGAATTGAGGAATTTACTATTTCATTCTCTAATTATCCCTTTCATGTAATTAAGGGTAATTAAGGTGTGATTAGTGGATTTACCCTATGATTGAGTTTGATTAAGGTCAGATCTAGTGAGTAGGGATTTTATGAAATAATTTTGGGGTATTTCCCATAAGCTATTCCCTAAACCCCCTTTTCTCTCCTTAATCCCCTCTTAATTAAGGGTTAACTCATTAATCACCCCTTTAAACAATTTCAAAAAATTTAAAAAGTTCCATAACTTAATTAATCTATCTTGTGTAGATTATTAGGTGTTTAATAGCCTAAGTTTAATT
Organism: Cymbidium sinense; assembly: GCA_021442155.1. NCBI lineage: Eukaryota > Viridiplantae > Streptophyta > Magnoliopsida > Asparagales > Orchidaceae > Cymbidium > Cymbidium sinense. Next base: position 29,764,724 of record CM038223.1, read on the forward strand.
AAGGAAATTAAAACCCCTTTCATAAGTATGAAAGGGTGTTTTAAAATTTCTTAAGCTAAACCTCTTAGCTTAATTAACTTTTAATTATGAGCCAAATTGCATTAGGCCTTTTCCTTATTAGGTGCATTATAAATTTAAATATTGTGGGTTTTATGTCATCTCATTAGCTCATAATTACTTAGTTAATTTTTTTTTCTAAGGCGGTGTAGATAGGGTTAGTTAAGCCACTTAATTCATACTCTAACCTAATCAATGATTAAAAATGGATTTAATTATTTGAAAATTAAAAAAAATATAAAACACATGTGAGAATGGGTTGGGAACAACAAACTCATCTCACCTTTTCAAAATTAAATCAAACTTCAAACTAAACAAAAATTATTTTGAAATTCACTTTGATTTATTCTAGATTTTCTTATTCCTTAAGAATGTCTTTAGGATTTAAGTAAAGTGAATTTTTTTTACATGCTTTAATTGCTTTAGATCTTTCCCAACATGTTAAATTGTATGTCATGTGATTCATGCATTCATAATTTCATGTTTCCAAAATTAAAAAATGAAAATTGTTTACTTTATGTCAAATGTGCATGTGTTGGCTTAAGTAAAATATGAGTGGCTATTATCACTACTAAATCCAAAGTATTTTCAAAAATTATAAATGAAACATCAAATTTGAAAGTATGCTATTCTTATACTTTAATTATAAGCTTGCATGTGATGGATTATAAAGTAATGTTTAGTGTAGCTTTTCCTTTCTTTCTTATGTTAGCCTAGTTGAATAGGAGTTGGTAAGATGTAGGGTTCATTTCAAAAAGAACCCAACACTTACTTAATATCATACCCTATTCATCCCTATGCTACCATATAAGAAAGATTACCTACACTTGCATGAATAAATTGCATAAATAAAATAAATCTATTAAATAACTTTTGCATATTCCTTCTTCATTTCATTTCTTTTGTATGCATGTTTGTACTTAAAGAAAGTGGTATATTAGTCTGGACAACCCTAAGGTTGTGAAGATTTAAGTAGTCCTAAGTAGGTCTTGTACCTTACACCTCTGGTTAACAATGGCGTTGTACTCACTTATGCCTTTCTTACTTTCATGTATGTATGTGAAATTTTGGATAATAAAAACCTTTTCTACTTAATAAAAATCATGCATATTCAACTTCTAAATTTTCTTAAATGGATTACTTAGCATACATCATAAAGTGTGTTACTCTCATTTGCATGTATAAACATGCTTAGGATCCATCCATATGCATGTTATATATGTTGGGAAAGAAATGAAGTAATGTGTGTTATGTAAACTTCGTTTCATTTTATTTAATCTTAAAATGCCTTTTTTTAATAGGTTAGTTTAGAGTTTGTCTAAACTTAAGTTTGATTAAAAGATGTAATCAAAATATTCACCTAAATGGAAATTAAAATATGAACTTACCTTAGAAATTACTTAAGGATTAGGGAAGGAAAGATAAGTTCTCTTCTCTTTTCCTCTCTTCATAACTTAGTAATTAATTGTAGGTTTCACTTAAATCAAATTAAAACATGAAATAAAAATAACCCAAAAAACTTAAACAACTTAAATGAAACCCTCCTCTAAGTTGAACATATTCTTTACACTTAGAAAATTTAAACTTAAAGTCCTAAGTTAAGCATACCACACAAATCTTCAAAGCACACACATTAGCCTAAGTCACCACTTTTAGCCTTAGGTTAGGTCAGTGCAGGGTTTGATGTTTTATTTTGTGATGAATGTTTTAGATTAGTTGTTAGGGTGTATGCTCATAGAATGAATGGTAGGACATGCTTAATCTAATTATTCTTTTCTGTAGGGGATTGTGCTTAAGGGGCCCTATCATAAATAAAAATATAAATGCTTCTTGCTTGCAGGTGCTTATACCTCTTTGCATAATCCATAGGCCAGGTGGACTTAGTCACCCATGTGTGGGGTGATAAGTCCAATATACATGCTTGAGATTTGTGTGGTGTGATTTAACTAACCATTATTTTACTGGTGTTAGTTAGATTTCCCTTTTTCTTTTCATGTAACAATTTGTATATTTAGGATTTTGGAATGATTTATTATGGGGATTAGGATGAGCATTGGTCATAAGATCTTATCTTATGCACCATGTGAGCCCTTGGAGCTAAGGAAGAACCAAAGAATAAAAGAAGAAAGAAGAAGAAGAAAGAAAGAAGAAAGAAGAAAGAATAATAAAGCTTGAAGACCCCCATAACAATGAATTATAATTCATTTCATTTGTAATCCGGGTTGTATAAGGGTAGAGCTCAGCTAGCCACATTTAATATTTCAGGTTTGTGCGGTGGTGCCCGATCACAAACAACCATTTATTCTTTTTGCGATTAGCTTTATAAATTATTTGATGATTTGGTTAGCTATTGCATTAAGTGGCATAATTTTTATAGTTTCTTCCTTGCTTTATGTATGACCTGGATGTGGATTAGGCTCTTTAGGGAAAAATAAATCTTTTACCCTACTTAAAAACTCAAATTAAAACTAAATAACTCATAACCTCACCTAAAGCTTAGGATTAAAATCAAGATAAAAGAATTATCATCCCTTTAGCTGGATGAGCATTTCTTTATAATATCATGTACAAATGCATCTTATCCTACTCTTGATTGGAGGGCTTTCACCTTTGTCAGAGAACCCGGCTTGACCTTTGAGGGCCGTGGGAGAAACTCACCACTGACCTTCTCACTGATTTTGGCCAATAATTTGATTTCTCATGCATTAGTCATTAAAATCCTATTAGCTTGAGTCAAAATGATTGTTCAAAAAATAAAAATAAAATAAAATTTTAAATATATTAGATTTAAGTCATTTGAAGCATGTCCCTTTACAAGATCTAGTCTCTTTAGGGAGTGAGTTTAATGACAATCTCTTTCTAAATAAAAATAGCCTAGCTATCTTGCATAAGCATAAGACTTGCCTACATGTATTTAAAATCATAGGAGGAGTTAGTTGGAGGCCACCCCGGTGGGTTGTAAGTCTAGCTGGGTGGTTTGTCCTCCCTTATGGAGCAAACAGATTACCCACCTTAGATTTAAGTCGCTCCTGAAGCTCCCTAGATTTAGGTTCTGAGGTTGCTTCTCCCCTTTGTGGGCCATAGGTATAATTCCTCATCTCTTAGGCATTTCCTTAATCTTGTGTTAAAGAATCTTAAGTCCTAAAATTCTAATGAAAAATGCAACTCAAACAAATTAAATCAATTTCTAAAATGTAAAGCCCAATTATAGGATAGTTTGAGGTGCTCGCTAGGTTTCCTAACATCGTGAGCATCTCCTACTTATCTTCCATTTTGGCTTAATAACTCCCTCTTTTGATCAATCCCATTTTGACCTTCAAATATAAACCAATCGATTGATAGTCCTTCCCTATTGAAATCTTCAAAGACAATGATCATTTAACTTAACCTAGAGTTTTCCTAAGGGATCCCATCCCTTAAGATGTAATTAACTATGGGGGCTTGCCTCTATAGGGAACTTAATGAACCCAATTTAAAATAAACCCTGCTTTAGTTTTCTATGTAAAGTAGGGGAAGAATTTCTGGTACATATGCAAACCCATCATCCTTAGGAGTCCTTATTGAGGTTATTGGTTCTTTAAAGGGTAGTGATTTCTATCTCTCAAGATAGTATACTATTTCCTTGATGATATACCTAATCATCTGAATAAGTACATCTACGGATCTGCATGGCGTCTTACCAAGATGAATTTTTTGTAAGGGTTCCTCTTTCTTTTCACCCGACAGATTTGAAAGGCGACTCCATTATAAGAATTTTTAAACCCAACAAAAACATTTTATTTTAATTTGATTTTTCAAAAGGTATGAATGCATGAGTTTACATGAAAAATAATATTTAACATGCTTGGAAAGAGATAAAATGATGTAAGCATCTGAGTTCATTCATCCTAATTAATTTTCTAAAGACAATCCTATGAAATAAGATTATTTAAAGTGAATCAAAATTTCTTAAGAAGATTTTTGCTTTATTTTTAGATTTGAATTTGATTTAGGAAAAGTGAGAAGAGTTTGTTGGTCCAAACCCATTTCCTCATGTGTGAATTAATTTAGTTTAATTTTTAGAATAATTAAGTTGAATTTATATATCTTTAGGTTTAGGAGTGAATTAAGTCCATTAATTACCCCTTACCTACACCAATTTAACATAATTATTGAAATAATTATGAGCCAACATATGATATGCAATCACATAGAATTTAAATCATCAATGCACCTAAGAAAGAAAGGGGAATAATGCAATTAGCTCATAATTATTGATTAATCAAGCTAAAGGGTTTAATTAAGTACTTTCATAACCTTCCCACACTTGGAAATAATTTCCTTAAAAGCCACTTAGGTTATGGAACACCTAAGGATCTACCCAAAAGGAGATTGATTAAGTTCAGATTGACTTTGAAAGTTTGATTAGATTAATTAAGAAGATAATTAGTTGATTAATTCTTAATTATGTCTGGATTAAGGAAGGAAGGGGGTTTAGGGAATAACTTAGGGAAAATACCTCAAAGCCATTCCATAAACCTCCTATTCACTTAAACAATGTTTAATTAATTCAATTAAGTGATTAAACTACTATTCACATGCTTAATTGCTCTTAATTTCATTAAGGGGTAATTAGGGATTCACTAATTAATTTCCCTAATTAAATCATTAATAAATTTCAAGAAAATTAGGAAAAATAGAAGTCATCCCCCTAAATATGTCTGAGAAGTTTGGAATTAATTAATGAAATGATTAGAGAGTAATTAAGGTTATTAGATTTTTAATTAAACCTTAATTAAGGAAACCCCACTATTCAAACTCAATTAGAAATAATTTTACTGGATTCCCCTTTGAATTATCTTTAAATTGAAGTTGAGTTTGCATTTTTCTAATTTTTCTATATTTAATTATGTATTTATGAAGTTTTAGTGATTATTAAGTGATTAGAGAGCCTAATTAATTAACTAATCCCGTTGGTATCACGTGGGATGCTGACACGGTGCACGCTTTCCATGTGGTGTGATGGGATTGGTTATTTAAGTTATCAAATCATATGTTGCGTCAACCGACGGTGTTATGCATTTTCTCCTTGGACCGTCCGATCAAAGATCAGATGGTCAGGATTAAACCCATAATTTTAAAGGGATTAATTAGTGAATCTATGCATTTTAATCAGGACTGTCCATCCAAAACACACAAGATGGACGATGCATGATTCATCCCTGCCCTCACCTGCGGGAGACGGAGATCGTCCATCCTCCATGGCTTGATCCGAGCTTACTTGAGCTCGAATTGGGCAGGGATTCAACCCACACCATCAAGAAGCAAGGAGAAGCACATCCAATAATAGAAATTCAATGAGATTACTTCCATTCACAAAGGACTAAATATTATCTAACTTAAGATCAATTTTGAGGCATACCTCATCCGAGGCTATCACCGATGCTTCCAACTATTGAGGTAGCTTCATCTAGTAGAGATGAAGCTCTTTTGAAGGTTTGAGGGTTCAATTTGCAGTGATCTTCCAATTGACCAAAGCTTGCTTCAATAGCTTATGGCTTTGATCAAACTCCCCTTCGTGGCTTAGAGACTTGGGAAAAACTTTGGATGAGCTTGACTTAGTCCCTTGATGGTGCTTGCAAGAGGAATTGAACTCTGGTTAAGAATTGAGTGAGTTTGAAATCTCTCTCACCTCCCCTATTTTCAGCTTAGGCAAAACTGAGATAGAGAAATTAGAATGAGCTTGGGAAACCTTGAGGAAGCTTATGGATGCCTGCCTTCGATCCTCTGAGGTCAATCGAATGCAAGAGTGTTCAATTGGAATGGAATGAGGGGGAGTATATCTCCCCCTACTTAGATCAGATGACCATTAGCCTCCTTTCCATTTTGATCAAATTAATGAGATAGAATGGGTTGTTTAGGTTGTTAGGAGTGCCATGTGGTTCAGTTTTGGCAGAGGAGTGGGAGTGTGGAGGTGCACATGTGCTAAAATGAGTGTGGGAGGTGATCCATGTGGAGAAATTTGAGTGGAGTGGTTAATTTTTGCTCTGGGTTGGTTTTGGCTAATTCAAACCCATTGCATCATATGCACCTCTCTTGGTGTCCAAATGGCCCACTAGGTGGATGCCAAGTGGTCTTGAGTTGGAATATGATCAAATTCCAAGTGAATTTGCCCATAGGTTACCCTTTAACATAGGGGTAAAATGGTCATTTAGCTTTGATTTTGATTCAAGCATATTTGGAATGATTGAAAAATGGGTTGTGCCAATTTTCAATGAATTTGGAGTTTATTTGATATGATTTGGCTCATGTTGACCCGTTTAGGTCAAAATGGGTCAACTTGGGTCAAGTTGATCAATTGGTCAAATTGGGTCAAACCATGGGTTAGGTCAAGTTTAAATGATCATTTGAAATAGTTTGGTATCATTGGTTTGGTTCAATTTGATTTATATTTAGTTTTGGTTCATTTGAGTTCACTTAGGTCAAATGGGTCAAGTTGACCAATTTGATCCATTTGACCCAATTGAGTTAGGTCATGGGTTGGTGTAGGCTTGGCTGATCATTTGAAATGTTTTGCAAGCTTTGGTTTCAATCAATTTCGGTTTGGTTTGATTTCAAGTCGATTAGACCTTTTAGGTCAAGTTGGGTTCATGGTCAGTTGGGCTAGGTTGGGTCTAGTTGGCCAATTGAGGCTTTTGGTCAAGTTCAATAGGTGATTTAGAATGAATTTGACCCATTGGTTGCAATCAATTTATCTTAGATCAAGATTTAACACATTTTGACTTTTTAGGTCAACTTGGGTCAACTCAGGTCAAGTGGCCAATTAGGCTAGATTTGGCTCAAATGATGTCTTGATCACATTCAGTCATTGATCATGAACTTGTTCAGATCAATGGTTTCAATCAATTTGGCCTATGGTGAATTTTGGCTAGTTTGTGTTTCATTTGGGTTAAGTGTTGACTTGGCCAAAGGCTAGGTTTGACTTAGTTTGACCCAATTTGGGTGATTGATCATCTTAAGATGATTGTTGCTCATAATGTGAGGCTTAGATGGGCTTAGTTCAATCCAATTTGGGTAGGATTAGAATTTGGCTCAAAAAGGTGCTTTAGGTCACTTTGGGTCAAGTGAGCCTAAATGGGTCAATTGGCTTGATCATGGTTTGATTCTAGTTTGGTTGAACTCACATATGGATTATGATTGAAATATAAATCCAATTGCAAGTGATTTGGAGTCAAATGGGTTCTGATTCATTTGATAATTTCAAGTTCAAAAGGTGAACATGGGTTTGATTTGGATTTGAGTTTTGAATTTAGTTTTGGTTTGATGATTGAAGTTTGTATTTATATTTGAGCTTATGATTGAAGGATTTGATTGTTTGAAGAGAAAATCTAAAGGTTTGGATTGATTTGAGTTTGATTTGGTTAAGTTCAAGAATTTGACTTGAAAGGGTATGGTTGGATTTAGGTTAGATTTGGGTTTGGGTTTTGAATTTCGTTTTGGTTGTTTGAATTTTTATTTAATTTATATTTGTGAATATAAATGAGAATATAAATGGGTTATGAGAAAATCTTTGGAGTTTGAAGTGATTTGGATTTGATTTGAGCTAAGTCCATAAGATGAAATCAAAGTGACTTAGGAAGGATTTTTGGAATTGATTTGAATGATTTGAGAAAAATCATTTAAATAGGAATTTGATTTGAATTTTGATTTGAGAAAAATCATTTAAATTTGAATTTGATTTGAATAATTTGAGAAAAATCATTTAATTTGGAATTTGATTTGAATTTTGATTTGGAATTAGTTTGAATTTGAAGTTTGTTTGGATTTGAAGTTTGACTTGAAAGAAGAGAGTAATGATTTGGTTCATACTATAGGATAGACAAGTTTTCCTAACACCCCTAAGGAATAACCTATTTTTGAGGCTAACTCTTCTAAGTCTTTAGGGTTAGGTTAAGTGTTCACCTAATCACTAGAAGTGTCTTAAGACTAAGGAAGTCTTAATGTCTAAGAGGAGTCATATGTCTAAGATGGAGTTGTTGAAAGCTCACTCCAAAAGTGAGGTTAACATTGACTTAATTATTTCATTAAGGTTTATGCCTATTAATGTTTATGTTTATTTAATTTTTATAAACTTAATTAATATCTTAATTTCAATGTTATCATTTTATTATATTTTAATTTTATGATTTATTTGTTTCATTTGTATAATTTTTTTAATTAATTATTTAAGTTTAATTTGATTCTTTTTATTATTTTCATTTATTCACTTCATTAACATTGTATGCTTGTTGATGAATTTAGATTAATGTAAGTTATGTTTTCATTCATTTATTTTATTAACATTTATGAGTCATAAACTTAAATAAAATAATTAAATTATCTTTAATTAGTTTAAAAGAAATGTTAGTTTAATTATTTAAGGAAGGGTCTTTTTTATCATTATAATTTAATGGTGTCTTTATTCCTAGACACTGTCTAAGAAGTTTAAATACTTGGCTACTTGGATATCAAACCTATCATAGCCATTTTTAACTTTTTATGCCATTTTAGGTTTAGTTGATTTGATATATCATTTTAGGTTAATGTTTCTTAATTCAATTAATTACTTGAATATCAATTTAGGTTTATTTACATTTGTGACTACATTACTCCTTAAGTTAAATGGGTTTAATTAATTCATATGTTAAGAGATTATAAAATTCAGAGGTTAATGAATCTTACATTTTAGTTTAGTAGTGGATTTATCATGATTTAATCAATTATTAACTCTCAAGTTAAACTAAAATTTATATTCTTAATTTTTTTTATTAATCTCAAATTTGATAGTTAATTAAGTTTCTTGACTTTAGAGTGTTAGAGAACTTTCCCTAGGTGTTATGATGTTGACAAACATATTTAAAGTTAATATTATAAATATTATAATGTTTTATAAAATTTTGATTTGTTGATACATTTAAATTGATCTAGAGATTTGGAAATTCAATAACTTCCATTCGAGAGGTCAATTAGATTTAAAATTTTATGGAAAGTGGGGTTCTATGCTAATTTGAACTTTCTAAGGTTTCATTTTGATCAGATGTTTAATTTAAGATTAATTAGATTCTAATTATTTCACTAAAGCCTAAATTAAGCCTAATTTAGGTAAAATTACTTAAGGAATTTATTTTCTTAGATTCCTCTATGAAAGATGCATCCATAAAGGGTTCATTTGAATTTTTTAGATTTTTGTTTGATGTATTATGATATTCTTAAGTTTAGATTGATTAAATGAATGAATTAATTCAATTAATTACTAATTAGGTGCTTTAATAGATTATTGGATTTTAGAGGGTTTCATTGTATTATTTATATTCATTACAATTTATGATCTTTTTAATTTTTTATTAATTTATTTTATTAAAATTAAGGTTTAAGGTTATAAGTTAAATATATTTTAATAAACTTTGAAATAAATCATGAAATCTTTTTTTTTCTAAAGTGCATATTAACCTTAATTTTATGTCCCCAACATTTCAAATAAATTAGAATAGTTGTTTAACATTAATTTGAGTTTGATCATTTTCATTCAAACTCAAATTTACTCAATAAAAATTATGGATTTTGGGTTTAGTGATTCCTCTCACTAAGAGGAATCCATAGAGCACTTAATTACATTTTTATGTATATTTTATTTTTTATAATTTTTTGAAGTTTTTGTTATTTTTTTTATAAAATTTAAATTAAAAAAGCTTAAATTTTTTACTTAGATGTGTTGATGCCATGTGATGCCGTGTGATTTGTCCATGTGGGATCCATGTGGAACTTGCGTTAAAATAATAGTAGAACACGGTTTGATCTGGGTCATTCGGTAGAAGATCGGGCAGCTCTAATTAACATAGTTTCCTTTGTGTGTGTGGTGTGGGGGGGGGGTTTGTTGACTCTAACAAAATGTAGATCGTTCGTTCTTAATAGAAGGAACATATAATAGAGATTACGTCTTATTAGATGGTGGTGATAGCCGAGAGCTGTCTATCAATTCCATATGATTTTTGGTGATCCAACCATTGACATCTTCTGATTTCAATTCCAAATCCATTAAAGACTCACATAGATCACATCTATACAGCTTAATCTCCCTTGAGATTAAGTTTCTTTCAAAAAATACAAAAACCAGAGGTAAAGAAGGTTGGTTTTGGCGCGTACCTCAGAATGGTGATTTCAGGCAATGGAAATGACCTGGTTAGCTTTGTGCAGATGCAATGAGCCTTTGGGAAGGAGGAATTGGATTTCCTCCTCGTGGATTGGCATGGAGACCAAGCTTCACACATTTTTGGCTTGCTAGTGGCATGGGGGTTAAAGAAAGGTGCACTCAACTTCATTTTGCTTGGGGAAGGTGATGGAATGCTCAATTGGGTTTGAGAATGGATCTCTCTTAGTTTTCCATGTGTGGCTGAAAGCTTTATCCAAGCTTCCATCTTACCTTGGTCGGCCACCTCCAAAGGTGGTTGGCAGCTTAACACATGTACAAGGGTGTTGTGGTGGAGGAGTATAAAGAAGAAGTGGATTGAGGAAGAGAATTTATCTTTATGCACTCCTCTCTTTCCATGGCATATTCCTTTCCTTGGATTAGGTTGGACTTCATTAATTTGATCGATTGACCGATCTGACTAAACCTTGATCATTCATTCTTAATAGAAGGAACATATAGTAGAGATTACATCTTGTTAGATGTCTGTGATAGCTGAGAGCCGTCAGTCAATTCCAAAGGCTTTTTGGTGACCCAACCATTGACATCTCTTGATTTCAATTCCAAATCCATTAAAGACACACATAGATCACATCTATATAAATTAATCTCCCTTGAGATTAAATTTCTTTCACAAAAGATAAAAATTGAAGGTAAAGAAGGTTGGGTTTAGCACGTACCTCAGAACAGTGATTTTAGGTGATGGAAATGACTTGGTTAGCTTTGAGGAGATGCGATGAGCCTCTGGGAAGGAGGAATTGGATTGCCTCCTCATGGATCGGTGTGGAGACCAAGCTTCACACATTTTTTTGGCTTGCCGGTGGCATGGGGGGTTAAAGAAAGGTTGTGCTCAACTTCATTTTGCTTGGGGAAGGTGATGGGATGCTCAATTGGGTTTGAGAATGGATCTCTCTTAGTTTTCCATGTGTGGCCAAAAGCTTTATCCAAGCTTTCATCTTTCCTTGGTCATCCACCTCCAAGGGTGGTTGGTTGCTTAACATATGTACAAGGGTGTTGTGGTGGAGGAGCAGAGAGAAGAAGTGGATTGGGGAAGAGAATTTATCTTCATGTACTCCTCTCTTGCCATGGTATATTCCTTTCCTTGGATTGACTTGGACTTCATTAATTTGATTAATCTTGGCTGCCTATTATCCTAAATTGAACTTAGGATGGGTCTGGATGTATTCCAAGCTGTTTGGGTTAAACTTGTTTTCAAATCTTTTGAAATTATGACATTTAGGAACTTTTTTATATGGATTGATCTATCTTGCTCTATTTGATAGCTTAACACTAGATTGCTACTTCAATTACATTAATTTAATCATTTATAATATTTTTTTTAATCAATGGGTTTTATGAAATTTAAAATTGATCATTTGCTTATTCCATATTTACCCATTATGGCTTAAGTGAATTTGTTTGAATTGGGTTGAGTCACATAACTTGCTTGGCTTAATTACATTGTATTTATCTTTTAATTATGTTAATCCAAGCATTTGGGATGGATTGGATTAATTAATTTCACTTAGAGTTTAAAATCCATTTTAGCCTAACTTGGTCTTAATGGGTTAAGATTAGGTTAATTAGGCTAAATGATCATATTAACCAATTTAACTCCAATAATTGGTTTATTTGTGTTTAATAATCATTTTCAAATGATTTTGAATAATCAATTTGAGTTGATTTCAATTTTAGTTTGATTTTGAATTTAAGAAGGCTCATTTAAGCCCACTTAGTCAAATGACCTAATTAGGTTAATTAAGTCCTTAATAGATTTATATTTCTCTAAATTCAAGTTTAAACATGTTTATTTTATTATTTGGACCATTTTAAATGATTTTATTTTGGTCAAATTTTGGTGAGTTGACATTTGACTTGGTGGGTCCCACATAAAAGTCAAACCTTTGTCAAAATGGTCAATTTCAAGCTATAATTTCATTCTTTCATTTTATTGATGTTATGTTTATTAATATTTTATGTTTTATAGCTTAATATTCATATTTGATTTGATTCATTTTTCATTTGATTGTGTTTATTTTATTTGATTTGTTTAATTTTAATTGAATCAATTTTTTTCATTTTCCTTCAATTGATTTGATTCAATAGATTAAGTTTATTTGATTAAGGTTTATGTATATTAATGTTTATATTTATTTAATTTTCAAGAACATAATTAATATCTTAATTTTAATGTTATCATTTTATTATTTTTAATTTTATGATTTATTTGTTTCATTTATATATATTTTTGATTGCTTATTTAGGTTTTTTTATTCTCTTTGTTATTTTCATTTATTTTTATTCATTTATTTTATTGACATTCATGGATTATGAACTTAAATAAAATGATTCAATCATCTTTAATTAGCTTAAAAGAAATGTTTGTTTAATTATTTAAGGAATGTTCTTTTTATCATTTAATTTAATGGGATCTTTATTTATGGTCATGATCTAAAAAGTTTAAAGACTTGGTTACTTGGATATCAAACCTATCCTAGGCCATTTTTAACTTTTTATATTTTTTTGGGTTTACTTGATTTGACTTATCATTTTAGGTTAATGTTTCTTAATTCAATTAATTATTTGGATATCATTTTAGGATGATGTTTCTTAATTCAATTAATTCTTTGGATATCATTTTAGGATTATTTACATTTTCAACTACATTACTCCTTAACTTAAATGAGTTTAATGGATTCATATGTTAAGAGATTATAAAATTCTGAGGTTATGAATCTTACATTTTAGTTTATTAGTGGATTTATCATGATTTAATCAATTATTAACTTTGAAGTTTATTTGAATTTTATATTCTTAATTATTTTATTAATCTTTAAGTTTATACTTAATTAAGTTTCTTTACTTTAGAATGTTAGACAACTTTCCTTAACTATTCTGATAATGATAAACGTATTTCAAGTTGATATTGTAAATTTTATAATTTTTTTGTAATTTTTTGAGTTGTTGTTGTATTTAAATTGACTTAGAGAATTGAAAATTCAATAACTTTCATTCGAGAGGTCAATTTAGTTTGAAAGTTTTATGGCAAGTGGGGTTCTTTGCCAGTTTGAACTTCCTAAAGTTTCATTCTCATCACATGTGTTATTTAAAATTAAATAAAATTTTAATTATTTTACTAAAACCTAAATTAAGCCTAATTTAGGTAAAATTACTTAAGGAATTTATTTTTCTTAAATTCATCTATGGAAGATGCATCCATACAAGTTCACTTATAATTTTTAAATTTTTGGTTGATTTATTTTTCTTATATTTAGGTTGATTAATTGAATTAATTATTAAATTAGGTGATTTTATAGAGTATTTGATTTCGAAGGATTTTAGTGGGTTATTTAGATTTATTATAGTTTGTTATGATGATTTAAGGTGATCTAATAATTTTTTTATTTTCTTAATTTTATGATAATTTTATTCATTAAAATTAGGGTTTATGGTTTGAAATTCAATTTCTTTTGATTAACTTTGAAATAAATCATAAATATTTTTTTTCTAAAGTGTATATTAACCATAATTTAATTTCCCCAAAGTTTCAAATCAATAGGAATAGTGGTTTGACATTAATTATTTTCATTCATACTCAAATTAACTCAAAATTACCCAATAAAAATTAAAGATTTTGGATTTAATGGATTCCTCTCAGTGAGAGGAATCCATGGAGCCCTTAGTTGCATTTTTTATGTATATTTTATTTTTTATGACTTTTTTTTGAAGTTTTTGTTAATTTTATGGAATTTTAAATTTAAAAAAAAATCAAATTTCCTACTTATACACATTAGCGCCATGTGGCGCTGCTTTACCCGTGACGTTGCCTGGTTCGTCCAAGCAGAAACTACATGGATCTCACATTAAAATGGTGGTGGGATGCAGTTTCATGGGCCGTCCGATGTCTGATTCAGATTGAGGCTTCCTAGAGGGGGTATAATCGATCGATTCGACTAAATCTCAATCATCCATTCTTAATAGAAGGAATGGACGATGTATATTACGTTTAATTCTACAAAAACTGAGAGCTGTCCATCGATTATAGATTATTTCTGGTGATCCAATGGTTGAAATAATCTGATTTCAGCTTGAAATCCATCAAGGGCTCACATGGATCACATCTATATGGTTTAATCTCCTTTGAGATTAAGTTTCTTTCACAAAAGACCAAAAATAGAGGTAAAGAAGGTTGGGTTTCGTACGTACCTCACTGGTGATAATTTTAAGCTATGGGGATGACTTAGTTAGCTTTGTGGGGGTGTGACAAGCCTTTGGGAAAGAGGAATTGGATTGCCTTCCATGGTTTGGTGTGGAGACCAAGCTTCACACATTGTTTGGCTTGCCAGTATTGTGGGGGTTGGGGAAACGTTGCACTCAACTTCATTTTGCTTAGGGAAGATGATAGGATGCTCAATTAGGTTTGAGAATAGCTATCCTTGGTTTTCCATGTATGGTCAAAAGCTTTATCCAAGCTTCTCTGTTACCTTGGTCGGCCAAGTGATTTCCACCCTTAGGGGCTATCTTTAAATGTGGTTGGCTACTTAACACATGTCCAAGGGTGCTAAGGTGGTGTAAAGAGAATGAGTGGATTGGGGAAGAGAATTTATCTTCATGTACTCCTCTCTTGCCATAGAATATTCTTTCTCTTGAGTTGACTTAGACTTCATTAATTAGATTAATCTTGGCTGCCAATTAACCTAAACTCATCTTTGGATGGGTTTGGATGTATTCCAAGGTGTTTTGGTTTAAGCTTGGTTCAAATGTTTTGAAATTATGTCACTTAGACACTTTTTTATATGGCTTGATCTAGCTTACTCCATTTGATGGATTAACACTAGATTGATACTTTAATTACATCAATTTAATCATTTAGGGTGTTTTTAATCAATGGGTTTTATGGAATTTGAAATTGATCATTTGCTTTTTCCATATTTAACCCATTATAGCTTAAGTGAATTTAGTTGAATTGGATTGAATCAAATGACTTGCTTGGCTCAATTACAATGTAATTTTTTTAATTATGTTAATCCAAGCATTTAGGATGGATTTGAATAATTTATTTCACTTAGAGTTTAAAACCTAGTTTAGCCCAACTTGGTCTTAATGGGTTAAGATTGGGTTAATTAGGCTAAATTATTATATTTATCAATTTAACTCTAATAATTGGTTGATTTTTGTTTAATAATCATTTTAAATGATTTTAACAATCAATTTGAGTTAGTTTCAATTTGATTTTGATTGTGAATTCATAAAGGCTCATTTAAGCCTATTTAGATCAAATGATCTAATTAGCTTAATTAAGTTCTTAATAAATTTATATTTCTTTAAATTCAGGTTTAAACATATTTATTTTATTATTTGGATCATATGAGATAATATAAATTGGTCAAAATTTTGTGCGTTGACCTTTGACTTGCTGGGGCCCACATAAAAGTCAAACTTTTGTCAAAGGGTTGACCAAGTTTGACTTTGATTTGGATTTGATTTAATTATGATTTGGGTTTGTTTTACTTTTGTTTGAATTTTCTTAAGTTTATGTGACTTTAGGGTTAAATAGGATAATTAGGTTTATTATCCTATTCACCTTGATTTAAGTTTGCTTATATCTAGATTTTAGTTATTTTGGGTTTGAATTTGAATTTAGTTTAGGTCTATCTAATCATATTAGGTAAGGCTAGCCCTTAGAAAGGTGCACTAGGTCAATACGTGAAGTGTTCTAAGTGTTTAGTTATGAGATTGCTAATCTAGGATTATGTATCCTAATTATTAACTTTAAAAATGACGTTAACCTCATCAAAAAATGAGGTCAATAATTGGACCCCCAATATGTGTGGTGGATTGAAGAAAGTACATTGCACATATTGGTGTTGACTGAATTGGTAAATCATAAGCTTGGAGGAATCTAAGTTTAATTTTAGAATTTAGAATTTCAATTTTTGTTTTGATTTTAGATTTTATTTTATGTTTGATTGTGAAGGATATGAATAAACATGCCTAGAGTTATTTTAATTTAGAATGATTTATTCTTAGGAACTAAGTTCTAAGAATAGTAATTTCTTTAGGATTAAGAGCAGACTCAATGAAAGGTCTAATCCTAACATAGTCATGATAGTCAAAGAAGATGCCTTTTAAGGAACTTATTCTCATCTTGACTATTTTTAATGGCTATCTTTTAGAAAGCAAGCATTGCGAATCATATCATTCTAATTGATATTAGCCAAAAGACAATATAAATGACTATTTAAATCTAAAGAAAGGATCTATTAGAAAACCTTTTTTCTAGAAAATATGTCATTAGGCATAATAGTTAAAGGGGATGTCAATAAGGGTATTTACTATTTTCCAAACTATATGAATTTAACCAAGGAAAGACACCACTAGGGAATTTACTCTTATTTGGTTAGCTATTAGGCAGGGTTTACAAACACTTGATTCTAACATAAATAGCTGAGTTGAGGGGAAAGGGCTTTTAATAGCTTAATTCCTAATCTGTTGGCTTTATGAGCCTCATGTTCATTCCTATTAATTTTGATGATAAAAAAAATGTATGCCTGGATATTCTAATGTATGTTTTATGCATTTCAGATATATTGATTGCTAATTACATATCCAATACATCTCACAATATGTTTAATGAAATTGCAAGTATGGAAGAATGAAAGATAGATCAAAATGGATACTGTGAAACTCAAGATACAATATTTTAGGTTATATGCATTTATAACTATCTTAGAGGTTCATATGAGTTCATTGGCATGAATTAATTTGCTCACAACATAACATATTACTTTTATTTATTTTAAATAATGATAATGAGATTAATTAATACAAATTTTTATCTAATTAAAATTTAATTTTATGCTTCATACATAGCATTTAAATTGTTAAAATAATAAATGATAAATAATTATGACTATTGAGTGTATTTAAATTATATACTTAATATAATTAAAAATTTTAATTTTAATTTAAAGGTTATATGATAACTAACATATGTATGATTATATCTAAATTATATCATCATATTTCAAAATTAACAAAAATATATGAAACTTTGTATTTCAGCTAAAAGTCTTTTTATGATCAAGCAATTTAGATATGATTTCATCTCTAATAGATTCCTTGAGTTTTTTTCCTTTAATTTGATAGGTTACATGACCCATATTTGATTAGAATTGAATTTATAATGATTATTCAAACATTTACTGATTTTAATAATGAATGCATGTTACATGCTTTGAATGTATTAAGAGCCATATTTGATTATTTTTGACTTGCCCATGTGACTAGCCAATTTTTGGCTGTTTGAATTTAATATTTATTTAATATAAATTAAATTTTTATTGAATATTATATTATTATATGATAAAATGATGTTATAATAATATATTTCTTTGAAATAATTCAAAATGACCTTCTTGCTTATAAATAGCCATCATTGTCTTCACGAAAGAGTTGTTCATTCAAATTCAAATCCCTCAACTAATATAAGAGAAAACTTCCTAGATTTCCCATCCAAGTGTTCTCCAAATATTGTAAGATCAAATCTTTGGTTTGGAAGCTTCAACATCTTCAACTAAGCAAGCTTTCTCAAATTACTTGAGTTTGTTTTTTCTTAATCTTAATCTCTTTTAGTTCTTCATACTATTTTCACCATCTATTCATTCTTTCAAATTTTTTACTTTTTGGTGGATTAGTCTTCAGGCATCAAAGTTTCTTCAAATAAATTTTTTAAAAACTCTTGTGATAGCTTGTAGGATTTATTTGATATTGCTGAAATTTTTATCTTTCTACAAATTTCTTTTGGTTTCTTGAGATATTTCTTCATTAGTCTTATTTTAAAGATCATTTATTCTTATATCTATCTTAAAAGTATATTTTAAGCATTTTAAATTAATTTATTGTGCTAAAAATATTTTCATATTTGCTAGATCTCTCTTTCTAATTAAAAAGCTTACTAGTTTATTTAGATCTATCATATACTAATTTTATTTAAGTATTTGTGATCATTTGCATTAATTGAAAGCATAATTTTGGTTAAAATAAAATAAATTATTCCTAGAATTTTAGAGTATATGCTAGATCTATTATATATTAAGTTTCTTTATCAAAATAAATTTATAAAAAGTTAAATTAGTTTATTTGTCACTTATCATTTTATTCCAACTAGTATCCTTTATTTAAATATTGTTTATCTTGCTAAAATTTAGTAAAGCTTGCTATTTACTATTGTTTAATAATTAAGATAAAAAAGTTTAGTAGAGGGTTAATCATTCTTACACTATTATATATATACTAGTTATAGTTTCTCTTAAACTTAAAATTATTCTTTATTGAAATTTTTTTTATTGTGCAATAGGCTATTGTGAATTTATTTTGAAATCATTTTTATATTAGTATACAAATTGTAATAATATAAATATCTTAGTAAGATCACTTTTAGATATTTATTTTATTATTTCTTATCAAATTTAAGTGAGCATTCTATCGTGTCAAAATTATAAGTTATAAAGTGATAATTTATAAGTTGTGAGATCACGTTTTGAATTGGATAGCTTGGTGTATTTGTGAGATATATTTTATCAAAATTTATTATTTTGTTATTTTTTTTTGTGCCATAAAATTTATATTGGGGTTGTACTCACCCCTTCGTAGGAGAGTATATATTATTGTAAGGGTTATACTCACCCCATTATATGAGAGTATGGTTTGTAAGCTTTTTTGCATCTAGTGGATTCTGGCCAGGGGTGCCTAGGTGTGGACGTAGGCTGGTTTTGGGGTTTGGCCGAACCACATAAAAATTGTGTGCCTATTGTCTCTATGGCTTTACTGTACTTTATTTTTTTGCTGCATTGAGAATTGTATCTTATCATTATAAAATCAAAAATTAATTTTCTACTAAAAGTTAAAATTTAAGATTTAACTTTTAAAATTTTTAATAATGCCCAATTTAAGATGGGGCCTTTAATGGCTTAATCCAACTTAAATAGCTAAAAAGGAGGAAAGGGTTGTTGATGACTTAATCCAATCCTCTTATTATGACTAATAGGAAAGAGGTCTTGGTGAGTTAATCCTAACCTATGTTGTCTATGATATGAAGATTAGGAATGGTGCCATTTAAAGGCTTGTTCGAACTTGTGAATAATAGGAATGGTGCCATAAATGACTTACTACAAATCTTAAAAGATTTATAGGAAGGGTTCTCTAAAAGGGCTTATTTCCAATCCTATGGAAATTGATGTTGACCTCATTTTTGGATGAGATTAATATTACTTTCAAAACTAATAATTAGGATACCTAATCTTAGATTAGGAATCTTCTAATTAGAAATATAGGACACTTCACTTAGTGCCCTAATGCACCTTTCTATAATCCAATTTGACCCAATAGGATTGAATAGACCTAGGTCAAATACAAATCAAATCTAATGGAATTGAAACCTAAATATACTTGAATTTAAATCAAAATGAATAGGGTAATTAATCTAATTATCCTATTTAACCTTAAAGCCATTCAAACTTAAAGGAACTCAAACAAACTAAAATAAATGTTGATAAAAATCAAATAAAACATGAAATTAAATTAAAAGAATAAATAAATCCAAATCAAGGTCAAAAAGTGGTCAACCTTTTTTACATAAGTTTGACTTATGTGGGTCCCATTAAGTCAAAGGTTAACCCACCAAAATTAGGCCAAATAAAATCATTCCAAATGATCTAAATGATAATATATTTATGTTTAAACATGAATTTAAAAGAATATAAATCCAATAAGGCCTTAATTAGGCTAAATAGGTCATTTGACTTAAATGGGCACAAATGGACCGTATTGGAATCAAATTCAAATCAAACTAAAATCAACCCAAATTACATATCTAAATTAATTTAAGAATTATTATTAATCACTAATAAACTCATCATTAATTTGACCTTAATGAACTCAAAGCTAACCCATTAAGTCTAAATGGGCCAAATTGAGTTCTAAACCCCATGTAAATGGAATTGATTGATTAGGCATCCCAAATTGCTTTAGATTATCATAATTGAAAAGAAAATGCATTATAATTGAGCCAAACACATCATTTGACTCAATTTAATTAAACCCAACCCACTTAAGCCATAATGGGTTAAATATGGAATAAACTCATGAATAATTGTAAATTCCATGAAG
This sequence comes from Cymbidium sinense, assembly GCA_021442155.1. NCBI lineage: Eukaryota > Viridiplantae > Streptophyta > Magnoliopsida > Asparagales > Orchidaceae > Cymbidium > Cymbidium sinense. The sequence goes on from CM038223.1 coordinate 29,785,155, forward strand.
TCCACTAATTGGAAACATCATAAAGGGTTAAATTGATGTAATTGAAACATTAATCTAATGCTAATCCACCAAATGGACTAAGCTAGGTTAATTTACATCAACATTCCATAAATAGCATAATTGAACCCAAGCATGAACCAAACCCATTCAAATCCACCCAAACACATCCAAATCTATTAAGATGGGTTAAGGGGGAGTGATAGTAAGTTTAAGAAACATAATTAAGGTGCACTAAAATCCAAAATGATAGAATATGCCATGGCAAGCAAGGAGAGAATGAAGCCAAATTCAACTCCGCCAATCCCTCATCCTTCTTTTCTATCCATCTCAGCACCTCTAGACATTTGTTAAGACACTGATAATCCTTGGAGCCTCTAAAGACAATAATCATCCTTGCTAACCAATTGAAAAGAGAAAACCATAAGGCTTTCGGCCTCTAATGGAAAGTCAAGAAAGAGTGGTCCTTAAGCATAATTAAGCAATCCACAACCTTCCTTGAGTTAAATGAAGTTAAGCACACCTGTACCCCAACCCCTCACCACTGGGAGGTCGAAGAATGACCAAGCTTGCTGGAATTCGCTCATGCGTTGGTCTAGAGGTCGATCCACAAGGAGGCAACCCAATTGCTTCTTCCTAAAGCTTCGTCGCACCATTTTGAAGAACCACGCAAAGGAAACCCAATTTCTTCTTCCTAAAGCTTCGTCCCACCATTTCAAAGCTATTTTAGTCAGCTCCTCTACCAAGTATCATCAGAATCAAGGTATGCCATTAAAGCCGCCCCTCAAACTTTCAATTTTGGTCATTTTCAAAGTGAATTTGATCTCAAGGGAGATCAAACAATGTAGTTCCCTTTTGTTTTAGTTCTATGATCATTTTGAAATTAAAATCGAGCGATTTCAACAGTTGGATCGCCAAAAATCACTTTGATTCAATGGACGGCTCTTCGCTCTCATCATCGCCGAAGGAGGTGGAATATTCATTATCCATTCCTTTTATTATAAATAGATGGTCAAGATGGAATGATTTAATCCATATAAGAAATCCACAGAACGATATGAGCGATTAAAAAAATTGATAATTTTGAATTAAAAAAATAATTAGAACTTCAAAAATCTATAATAAATTAAATATTAAGCCAAAAAATACAAACAAGGGCTCTATGGATTCATCTGAGTGAGAGGAATCCATTAAAACCAAAAGCTCTAAAATTTGTTGGGTATTGTTCCATTAATTTGGGTTTGAATAAAATAATCTAAGCTAAATTAATCCCAAACCATTGATCAAAATGATTTGAAACTTTACGAAATTGAAATTGGCATTAAGATAGACATTAGGTGAATTTTTCATAATTTGTTGAAGAATAAATATAAATACATGAAATTTTCAATCCTAAACTTTAATTTTAATAATAATAAATTAAATATCAATCAAATAAATTATGAAAATCATGAAAATAATCTAAAATGTCATAACACACCCTAATGAACTTAAATAAACTATCAAAACCCATTGAAACTTAATAAAACACAAAATGACCTAAATTGGCATTTAATTAAATTAAGTAAATTAATTAATACAAGTAATGAACATGAACATAGGAAAATTATAATAAATCAACCAAGAATACAAAAATTATGAATAAACCCTTTTATGGAAACATCTTCTAGAGAGGAATCTAAGAAAAATAAAACTTTTGAGTGATTTTCTCTAAATCAAGTTTAATTTAGATTGTAATGAAATAATTAAAACCTTACTTAAACTCAAATTACATATTCGATCAAAGCAAAATTTTAGAGAAATTAAATTAGCAAAGAACCCCACTTGCCATAAAAATTTCATACAAAATTGACCTTTGGTTAATGAATTATTGAATTTCCAAGTCTCAAGATCAATTTAAAGAAATTAATAAATCAAAAAAATCATAAAATTCACAAAATCCATAGTATAAATTTGAAACACATAATTAACATCAGAACACCTAAATAAAATTGTCCAAGTAATTTGAATGTAAAATAATTTAATTAAACATAAGCTAAGGATTAAAAATAATTGATAAAATAAAATTTAGTTAAACTCCAAAGTTAATTATCAATTAAATAATGATAAATCTAATAATAAAATGAAAAATAAAATTCATTAACCTATGAAATTTATAACATATCAACATTAAGGTCATTTAGATTAATGAACGAATTGGCTATAAAAGTAAATGTAAGCAAACTTAATGAGATTAAGTTTGAATAAACTTTAAATGATAAAAGAGTTAAAATAATCTAGGGTAAGTTTAATACACATAAAATAACCCTTCTTTAAACTTCTTAGATCATTCTTAGTAATGGTAATCAAATAAGGGATCCATGTGATCCCGCATGGACGAATGCCATGATGTCACATGTAAAGTGGCGCCACGTGGATCTAACACGGTTAAACACAAAGTCGACATTTTTGAATTAAAAAATTACAAAAAATTGTTAAAACTTTACAAAATCATAATAAATCAAATATTAAGCTAAAAAAAATGCAAACAAGAGCTCTATGGATTCATCTGAGTGATAAAAATCTATTAAAATTAAAAGACCCAAATTTTATGGGGATATTTTTGCATTAATTTGGGTTTGAATGAAAATAATCAAAGCTAAATTAATCCCATACCATTGATCAAAATGATTTAAAACTTTGGAGAATTGAAATTAGTGTTAAGATACACATTAGGTGAATTTTTCATAGTTTATTGAAAAATAAATATAAATATATAAAATTTTCAATCCTAAATCCTAATTTTAATAAAAATAAATTAAATATGAATAAAAAAATTATGAAAATAATCTAAAATGTTATAACACACCCTAATGAACTTAAATTATCAAAACCCATTGAAACTTAATAAAACACAAAATGACCTAATTTGGCATTTAATTTCATTAATTAATTCAAATAATCAACATGAACTTAGGAAAATCATAATAAATCAACCAAAAATCCAAAAATTATGAATAAACCCTATATGGAAACATATTCTAGAGAGGAATCTAAAAAAAATAAAACATCTAAGTGATTTTTTCTAAATCAAGTTTAATTTAGATTATAATGAAATAATTAAAACCTTAATTAAACTCAAATTACATATTTGATCAAAGTGACATTTTAGAGAAATTAAATTAGCAAAGAACTCCACTTGCCATAAAAATTTCATACCAAATTGACCTTTGGGTTAGGAATTATTGAATTTCCAAGTCTCTAGTTCAATGTAAAGGAAATAATAAATAAAAAAATAAATAAAAGTACAAAATCCATAATATAAATTTAAAATATCATAATTATTATCAAAACACTTAAATAAAAAAGTCAAAGTAATCTGAAATAAAATAATTTATTTAAACATAAGTTAAGAATTAAAAATAATTGATAAAATAGAATTTAATTAAACTCCAAAGTTCATAATCAATTAAATCATGATAAACTTGCTAATAAACTAAAATATAAAATTCATTAGCCTCTGTACTTTATAACTTATCAACATTAATGCCATGTAAACAAACTTAATCTTGTTTGAATAAAATAATAATTAACAATAGTAGAAAAGTAAAGTGCAAAAAATAAACAAAGGGAACACAGATTTTTACATGGTTCGTCCAAACCCCAAAAATTGGCCTATGTCCATGCCTAGCCACCCAGACTAGGAATTCAATAAATCAAAGTTGAGATTATAACAAATCTCCTGTACTCTTCTTCACAAGTACAACACCATACTTTCCTAAATGGGCAAGTACAACTCAACAAAGTACTTTCTTTAATTGGCAAGTATAATCCAACAAGAAAACAAGAAAGAGAAATATGAAAGTTTATAATTCTCAATTTAAAAGTATTTTGCTCTCACAATCCAACTACAATAATATTAAGGTAAGTGAAAATAAAAGTAAGAAAGAGAACTCACTTTAATTTTTATTTAAAATTGAAAGCCATGATTAATCATGAAAGATGTTTATGATGGAAGTGAATCTTTAAGATGTTTGAAAAGAATATAGGAACTCAAAATAAAAGTGGTTTAGTTAAATGTAAAGTGTGGCACAATAATAATTTGAAAACAAAACCAATCAATTTTTATATGAAGACTTGAGTTTTGAAAAGATCAAATGAATATGCAATATAAATGTACATAAACTCAATTGAAGGCTCTTTTAAAAAAACTATCACATACACAAAAGATGAGACAATTTGAGGGAAAAGGAAACTTGCTACTCACAAGAGTTCTATATAAAATAATCAATAAAAAATTAATCTCACTTAAGGATATGTATGAATAAAGAAAAGAAAATGATTTGCGAACACAAAACTTTATCCAAACACAAGCAAAGCTTTCGGCCAACTTGAAAAGGTATATGAATAGATGGGCTAAGCACAAAACAAATTGACCAAATCCAAAGAATCTTAAGCCAAGAAAGAGATCGAGGTCTCACATAATAATAGCAACAAAAATAAATTAAAGCACCTTGAATAGCTCTCAACAAAGATAAATTTCCATTAATTCTCCAACTTCTTTTGTGCAATCTTCAAGGAAATCATTTTTATGTTGGAGGATGGAAAGATGATGAATATATTAGCACTTGATTCACTAAGAAAGATTTTAAAGAAAATTTTTTCAAGGGCGGCCAAAAGAGAAAACTCTAAGAGAGAATAACCTAGTCTTAAGAGCATTATAATTAAGAAAAGAAATCAAGAAGGTTGGCCAATAATAGAGAAAATACTTTAGGAATTAATTTAACTTAAGACAATCAAAATCTAAATCAAATTGCATGATGAAGGGTTTGGTGAAGGCAACAAAAAGAGGGAAACCCTATTTGGTAAGATGATTTGATTTGAATTAATCAAATTGAATTTCAATTTGCATGATAGGGAGTTTGGCCAAGAAAAGGAAAAGGGGAAATACAAATGGTAAGAGATTCAATTTGGATCAATAAAATTAATTAAATTTTGCATGATGGAAATTCGAGAACCTAGAGGGAAAATTTATAAAAAGATAAAATTTGAATCAATTCCTCTCATTACATGATCTCCAAATTAAGTTGAAGGTTAATCAGCATTTGGGTAGGCCAATGGAAGTTTCCATGATGGGATTCAATTAATATTCAATGCAATATCATGGAATATTCAATCAATTTATCTTGATTGAATGAAAGAGGGAAATATATGATTATAGAACATTTTAAATTAAATCTAAAGGAATTATTAAAATTCGTCCAAGATACATTCCAAAAATAGATTAGATTTATTTTGATGTATGTTGACCTCACTTGTGGAGTGAGGACTCATCCTTTCTTGGACTTAGAAATCTTCTAGACACTTGGATTTCCCTAGTCATAAGATGCTTCTAGTGATTAACAAAACACTAAACCCAAGCCTAGGGACTTAGGAAGCCATACCTTAAGCTTAGGATATGCCTTAGGATGAATGGGTTCTATCCATCCCATGACATAAACCAAAACCCATTCTTTTCCATTCACCAAAAACTAACCTTAAGCCAATACAACCAACCTCCAATTGAATTTTGTTTTACATCCAAGCTCCAAGCCAAATTAACTTAACCCTTAACCTAAACCAAGTCCACCATCATCCTTTGGATCCAACCCAAAGCCCATTCAATTGACGCTAATTCAATCAATCTTCACAAAAGCACTCCAACCACTGAATACTCTATTTCAAACCCTTCCAAGACTCATAACCAAAACCAAATGAACTAAACTAATCCAATCAACCCAAGTTAGCTCATTTGACCTAAAAGGTCCAAATGAGCCAAAGTTCAATTAAATATAAATCAATTATAGCTAAAGCCATCAATCAATCCTAAATCAATCATCAAACTCAATCCAACTCAATTCAACCCAATTCAGCTCAATTGACCTATTTGGTCCACTTGACCCAAAGTGACCTAAAGGACCAATTTGATCCAAACCTCAATCCAACCCAAATTGGATTAAATCAACCCATCAAATCTCCTTTACAATGATTGTTGATCATCCTTGATTGACCAATTGCAATCAAGTGGGTCACACCAAGTCAATTTGATCACTTGACCTAAGTTGAACCATTTAGCCCATATGGACCAAAATGAACCAAACTTCATCACAACCTCAATCAATTGCAACCAATGATTACAATCAACCATAAATTAACCATTGAACATAACTCAACCACATATTGAAGCAAACCAAGCCAACTTGGGCTCTTAATCCAAGTTGACCCAATTTGACCTAAAGGGCCAAATTTGGCCAAATCTCATCCAAACAAAATTGATTAAAACTAATGTCTCTAATCAATCAAAAATTGATTATTGAACATGATTCAACATACAATTGCATCCAATTTGGTCAAAGCAACCCAATTGACGCAATTGACCCATTTAACCCAAATTGACCTAAAGGATTCAATTAGATCAAATCATTCCCAAATCCAAAGTTATTCAAACCAACATCTACATTCATTTTCAAATGATCAATTGAACCTAAATTAACCCTCCACCAAAGCCAAATTGGTCAAATTGAATAAATTGGTCAACTTAGCCCATTTGATCCATATGAATCCATATGAGCCAAATCTAAATCCACTTCAAATTAAATCGAACCAATGGCAGCAATACATTCCAAATCATCATTTGAGCACATCCAAACTTTGGTTTGACCTAATTTGACCAATTGGTCAACCTAGCCCATTTGAAATCCATTTGACACATATGAGTCTAATTGAGCCAAACCCATTCAAACCAAGCCCAAACCCAACCAAACTTGGCATGACTCATCTTTGGGTCACCATGGTTAGCCCAAATGGGCCCAACCCATGGTGAACCCAATTTAGGTCAAAGCTCATGAACCAACCAACCCAAATGGGATAAAATCCCCATTTGGATGGTCTTACCCACTCACCATCCCATGGAAGCCACCCTTAGCTCATTTTGGACACTAGGACCACTGACCTAACCTAATCCAAGGCTATTGGGTTTAGCTTTAGGTGATGAGAGGGTGTGCTTACCCCTAGCTCACCGTTAGTTTACTTGGGGGAGAAGGTACAGTCAATGCCCTTGTAGCCGCCTCAGCCTCTTAAGACCCTCAACCTTAACAGTCCCCTGTCATCTTTGACCAGCAACCCTGGCTGGATGACTACCAAAGGCTGAGCCAATCTCAGCCCTTGGTTCACTTGGGGAGGAGAGTATACTCCTCCCTATCGATTCAAACTTCACATAGAGCCTTCTTCGATCCGCTAGTGCACCCCATCGCTAGCGAGACCAAGCTCCATTCAAACCTGAGTGCCCCATCATCCAACCTCATCTAAACCCCACCAAACTTCAATTAACTCTTTCCACACCTTCCATAAGCTCTGATGAGTTGAAATGAATCATTTCTCAATCGATTCAATCACCAAAGGCACTCCTAGACTGACTCTAGTGAACTTCACAGTGATGTTTGATTTATAGAGCTATCAGTGGGGAGGAAACTCACAAGCTTCTCAATAGGGCTTCATATTTTCAAGATGAAGCTACCTCAATCATTGGGCAACCGGTCTTCAGCTCTGGTGTGGTAAATTCTGGCAAACCATAAAAAAGTCACTAGGTGTTGGTGTTTTGTAAAATATTTTTTGATTTCATGTGATTTTCACTATAGGATCTTCTTAGATCTCTTCCGTGCACATTTTAGAGTCAATCTCGATGTCCAATGAGCTCCAACAAACTCAGATCGAGTAGAGGAGGGCGGACGATGTCTGTCTTCCTTTGTTCGGGATGAGAGACCATTTGCCATCCATTCCATGTGATTAAAATGGATGGACGTGATTTAATTCACTAAAATTGATTTAATCCATCAAAGATCATAGGATTAATCCCCACTGTCTGATCTGAGATCGGACGGCGGGGATGAAATCACGTCCGCCGCTACTGACTCAGCCACCACTAGGGATGATTTAAATACCCTATCCCATGGAGCCTCCTAGAAAGCAGTGCCACATCAGCTTTCACATGGCGCTAATGGGTTAGTGGTTAATTAGGTGTTTAAATTGTGATTAATTAGCAAGAACTTCAAATTTTTATAACAAATGGTAAAAAAATCCTAAAAATATGAGTAAACACATTTTGGAATGGGTAAATAGAGGAGAATATAATAAAAATAAAATACCTAAGGTTTAATCAATGAATAATACTTAATTAGAGTTTAAAGTTTAGGCTAATTACCCTAATTAATCTTAATTACTTGTGCAATGAGTCTCAAATTGAATAGGTTAATTCTATGAGATGTCCTCTACCTCCCATAATTTTCTTAAGATTTATTGGATAAGTAATTTGGCAAATTTGAAATTGAAATCTTAACTACCCTCTTTAAGTAATTTAATAATTATTAAAAATGCCAAATAATAAAAATTAAGTAATTATACATGGTTAATCACTATTAATAGTGAAATGATGAGGGGAATGATTAGGAACTCTATCCTAATTATTTTCCTAAATCCTTTTCATTGGAGGGCTAATTAAAGCATATAATTAAGGATAATTAAGCAATTTAATGGCCAAATTAAATTAAATTAAAATGGTAATTACTTCAGATAATTTTAATTAAATTTATGGGTACCTATTTCTATGTTTAATGACATAAAGACCATTAAGAAACATATGGTTAACCCATGGGTGTGGGGAATACCATATAAGTACTTAATTAGATTCTTCCTTAATGTAATTGATATTCAATTATGAGCTTCATTGCATTCGATCTTGTGAAGTGCATTGGAAATTTTAATTATTCATTGGCATAGCATTAAAAGTTCATGGTTAAATGGTTAATTAAATTAAAAAGCGAAAGAAAGGGAAATTAAATTAATTGCTTAATGATTCAAACTTAATCAATCCATAAAATTCATTTAATCATCTTTTCCTTGAACACATTAAATCACTCACATGGGATTGGAAAAATGGCAAATATCATTTCCCCTCTTTAAATTCAATGATTCAAAACCAAAATCAAACTCCAATAATAACTTTGGTTAATCTTAAATTATTTTATTTAACTTGATTGTCCTTAGGAAGTAATGTGGTTGAATGTATTATGTGGCCATGTTTAATTATTCCTTTTCAATCATTATAAGTTTGTATGTCATTTGATATCATGCATTCATGTTTTCAAATAAATAATAAATTAAGTTTAATTATTTGTAAGTTTCATGTGTTGGATTATTCCTATCATATGCATGGCTATTATCGCTAATAAATTTCAAAATTATTTTCAAAGTTATAAATTAATAATGAAGATTTAATTTGATGTTGTCTATGAATATTCTATATGATTTACATTTGATTATAGCTTAAACATGTTAAATTGTTGATTCATGTATATGTTTTTATGTATTTGAATGTTAGTAAATTTATAGTCTAGACATCCAAGGAATACGAGGCTTTAGGTATCCCCAAAGAGGTCTTATATTACCTTACTTCCCTGGTTAACAATAGCACGTACTTACAATTTCAATCATATGAATAACATACATTAGAATTTGGATAAAGCTTTACTTTGCATGAGTAAATAAATTTGTTAATGTATAATCTTTTGTGGGATTTTCATTCTCATGGTTGTGTATATATTTATATGTATTTAAGATAGAAAGTATATAGTCTAGACATCCCGGGAATATGAGGCTTTAAGTAGCCCCTAGGAGGTGTTAGATTATCTCACTTCCCTTGTGTAAACAATGACACATACTTACTTAAATCTTTAATATGTGCATGTGTACTTAGCTAAGAAATGGAATCCCTCTTTTCTACCAAAATATATGCATTCATAATCATTTAAGTGTGCCAAAAATACATTGCATGTATAGGTAAGTTAAGTTCAAAATTCTATGCAAACTATTGAAGATGAAAAGGAATCATATAACATTATGCATGTGATAGTAATTCAATTTCATTAATCTTAAGTTCCTTTCATGTTTGAATAGGCTTCTTTAAGATTAACCCAAACTTAGAATTAATAAGCATTTAATAAATCATTCACTAAAAGAAACTAAATCATAATAACATGCATTTAGAGAATAATTTAGGATAGGGATGAGAGAGGGCCAGACCTATTTGTTCTCTTTATAATTTTTAGATGCTAAGTAAATGTCAATTGGAACAAACAAAAATATAAATTTAAATCCACTAATCCAAATGAAACTACCCTCCATGTTTAACTTAAATAATTGCCTAACAAAGAAGATCATAATCTTAAAGTTTAGTAAGACATACCACATTAAGCTTAAGCAAACACATTAGAATGCTAAGTCACCACTTTTAGCTCTAAGTCAAGACAGTGTATGTTGTGATGTAATATTTTAAACTGGATGTTAGGATTGCTTATGAGTAGACTGGTTGTTAGACTGTTATTAGCTTAATGATATTTTCTGGGGATTGTGTTAAAGAGGCTACTGAAGTAAAATAAATATAAATGCTTTTGCTTGCATATTTTTCTTATACCCTTTGAATAATCCACATTATGACTTGTGAGCTTGGTTACCCATGTGTAGGGTGCTAAGTCAATATTATGGAATATAACTGCTTGGATTTGTATGGTTGATTTAGCTAACATCTATTTTGCAGGTGTAGTTAGATTTCATTTTCTATAAAAATATAATTTTTGAAGTAGGAATTAGGATTAGTGTTATGGGGTTTAGGATGAGCAGTGGCAAGCCAAAGTCTTTGGAAGCCTTGTGAAGCCTTGGAGCAAATCAAATCAAGCTAAAGAAAGAAAAGAAAAGATGGAGAATGAAGACCCCCATAGCATCTAATTTTTAATTGTAATTATAATATATATATTTTAATCTTGGTTGTATAAGAGTAGAGCTCGGCTACCTAACTTATTTTATTTTTTAGGGTGTAGGGTGGTACTCGACTACACCAGCCTTTTATTATTTTATGAAATCTATGAATGTTGGATTATTGTGTTTATCTTGCATACTATAAATGACATGATTTCATAGGCTTCTTATGTTTGATGATTGAATGTGTGGCCTGGATGTGGCATGCTCTTTAAGATAAAATTAATTTTTCTACCCCCACTAATAACTCATAATTAAATTTTAAAATAATTCATAACCTCACTTTAAAGCTTAGGTTATAATAAAGATAATGAAAAGATTTAGTAACCCCATAGCTGAATGATGTATGTTTCAACAATCATACATATCATATTATTTCTTTCTTGAATGGGGAGGGTCTACACTCTTGCATGATAGGGAATGCTTGACCTGTGAAGGCATTGTGGTGTTTTATTTCGGAGGCCGGGTGGATACCACATAGATCTTAGGGGGTACTTATTGAAGTGATTGGGTATGGCATTAAGGTATGATGTACCATCTCGATAGATGGAAACATCACCCTACAATGGACCTAATCACCTAATAAGAATTTCTAAGGTAGATGGGTCTTCATGTATACCAGAGATCTTTCCCTTACTTCACATGAAAAAGTAGAGTAGGGTTTTTTTTTATGTCGGGTTCTTTAGCTCCCTATATAATCAAGCTTCCATAGTTAATTACATCCTAGAAAATTGAATTTCAAGAATACCCTCAATTAAAGTAGTCAATCAATTATCTCCAAAGATTTCAAAGTTAGACTATCAATGAATTGGTTATTTTTGGAAAATCAAATAGGAATGTTCAATTTGAAAAATTTATTTTTAAAATCCAAACGAAAGATAAGTAAGGAGCACTCATGATATTAGAAAGCTTAGTGAGCACTCCAATATATCCTATGGTGAGGCTTTATATGTTTGAATGAAAGAGTTTATTTTTTTGTTTGAATTGGAATTTTATTAGAATGCTAGGGCTTATAATCCATCAACACAAGATTGTTGAAATACCTAGGAGGCGAGGATTTATACTCATAGCCCAAAGAAAACAAGTAACCTCAAATCCTAAATCTAGGATGCTTTAGCACAAGCTAGAAGCATGACCTAAATCTCAGAAGAAAGGGAAATACAATGGTCTTCATAGAGAATAAACCTTTCTGACTCTTCTGGACTTACAATCGCCTAGAGTGGCCATCAACTAACACCTCCCATGATTTGAAACCATGTAGGCCAATCTTATTGAATTGCAAGATAGCTAGGGTTGGTATTTAATTGGAGAGAGCCTAGAGTCCTACCCTCACTCCTTAAGAGACTTAATCATGATTAGCATGAGTATATGACTTAGTCTAAATGCAAATTTTTACAAGTTTTAGATCATTTTGACATAATATTTTGGATGAAGGCTTAGGATATTTTTATGCCTAAATGAATGATGAATTTTTATTATTGACCAAATCAGAGAGAAAGAGGGATATCTCCATCATGAGGGGGTTCTCTCATAAGTCAAGCATTCCCTAAAGTGCAAGAATGGAGGCCCTCATTTTGTAAGAGTAAAGTAAGATGATATGCATGATGTTAGACATACAATATTTAGCTAAGGGGTTGCTAATTTTAATTTTCTTGATTATATCCTAAGCTTTAGATGAGGTTGAAAGTTGTTCTAAAACTTTATTATGAGTTATTAATTTGATAGAAAAATTAATTTTATTGTAAGAGCCTACCGCACCTAGGTCACACATTCAAACAACAAGTTTAAGAAACTATGAAGAAGATGCAATTTCTATTGCACAATCTAAACATAATATCAATCATTCATGTATAAATTTTATAAAATAAGAAATGGTCGATGCGGCTAGGTACTGCCATACACCCCAAAAAATAAAAGAAGTTGGGTAGCCGAGCTCTACTTATACAACCTGGATTACAATAAAAGTTTACAATTATAATTGAAATTAAATGCTATGGGGGTCTTCATTCTTTACTCTTCTTTCTTCCTTTTGATTTGATTACACTCCAAGCCTTCACAGGGCCTCCAAGAACTTTGCCTTCTAGCCACTGCTCATCCTAAACCCCATAGCACTAATCCTAATTCCTATTGCAAAAAGTACATTTTCTTGGAAAAGTAAAATTTAACTACACCTACAAATAAATGTTAGCTAAACATACATACAAACTCAAGCAAATATATTTCATAATTTGGACTTAGCACCTCACACATGGGTAACCAAGCCCACCTATCCTAACATGGATTATGCTTAGGGCATAAGAAACCCCTTAGCTAAAATATAAATGCCTAGTGTTTATATTTATTTTTAGCGGCCCCTTAAGCATAGTCCCCCTATAAAAAATAACATTAGGCTAGTAACGACCAAACATCCAGTCTACGAACCACATTCCTAACACCTAGTCTAAAATATTACATCATAAAATAAAATACAATATCATTACATACATCGTCTAAACCTAAAGCTAGAAGTGGTGGCTTTAATGTGGTATGTCTTAGCTAGGCTCTTGAGTTATAATTGTCTAAAGTTCAGAATTATTCAATTTGACATGATAGGTGGTTTCACTTTAAGTTGTTTAGAGGGTTTGCAAATTTTAATTTGTATTTTTGTTTGTTTCATTTGATATTCACTTAACATCTAAGTGTTGTAAAGAGAAGAAAGAGACTTAACCTATTTGATGCCCACCTTAAATTATTTTTTAAAAGAACATTATTATGATTTGATTTCTTTCAGTGAATGACTTATTACATGTTTTATTAATCCTAAGTTTGGGTTAACTTTAAAGAATTCTAGTCAACATGAAAGGCATCTTAAGACTATTGTAATTGAATTATCATCACATAGAATATGTTGAACCATTCATTTTCATCACCCATTACATGCATATGATTTGAGAGTTAACATACCTACACATGCAATATATTTTTGGCACACTTAAATGATTATGAGTGCATATATTTTAGTAGAAAAGGGGATTTTCATCCCTTAGCTAGGTGCACGTGCACATGTATAAAAATTATAAGCAAGTACATACCGTTGTTTAAACCAAGGAAGCGAGACAATCAATGACCTCCATGGGGCTACTTAAAGCCTCATATTCCCAGGATGTCCATACTATACTTGCTATTCTTAAATACATATGAATGTATACACAACCATAGGAATGAAAGTCATGCAAAAGATTTTAATTTTTTTAGTGAGTCATTTACACATGTAAAGTAAAGCTCTATCCAAATTCTAGTACAAGTACACATAGGAATGAAATTAAATAAGTATGTGCCTTTATTAACTAGGGAAGTGAGATAATCAATGACCTTCATGGGGCTACTTAAAGCATCGTATTCCCTAGATGTCCAGACTATATACTTATTATCATTCAAACATATGTAAACCCATACATGAATATAGGAAAGAAAGCAACACCTTAACATGCTTAGGCTATAAACACATGCAGAATCCTATATACATCTTCATAGATAATATCACTCCAAAATTTTATCATTAATTTATAACTTTTAAAAATAATTTTGATAATTATTAGTGATAATAGCCACACATATAATAGGCTTAAGCTAACACATGCAACTTATGCATAAATAAATTTCATTTGATCATTTGATTTTGAAAGCATGAATGCATGATATCACATGGAATACAACATTTATAATGATTGAAAAGGAATAGTCAAACATGTCCATATAATTTATTCAACCATATTAATTCCTAAGGACATTTACATTAAATAAAACTATTTAGGAAAAACCAAAGCTTCTTATGAAATTTGATTTTGGATTTGATTAATAAATTCAAAGAGGAGAAATCATTGCTATTTTTACCCCATCCTATGTTAGTGATTTAATGTGTTTAAAAAGAAGTAATTAAATGGATTTTATGAATTAGTTAAGTTTGATTGATTAAATAATTCATTTAATTACCCTTTCCTATGCTTCTTTAATTTAATTAATCATTTAATTATGAGCTTCTAATGATATGCAAATGAAAATTTAAATTGAAATGAACTTAGAGACCTAATGAAATGAAGGTCATAACTAAATATTAATCAAGCTAAAGAATCTAATTATCTACTTATATGATTTTCCCACACCCGTGGGTTAATCATAATGTCCTTAAGGTCTTTATGTTATTGAACACATAGAGGGGAACCCATGAGTTGAATGTTGATTATCTGAAGTAATTATCACTTTAATTTGATTTGATTTCATCATTAATTACTTAATTAATTTCTTAATTAAGTCATGTAGTAATTAATTCTCTTTAATGAAATGAGTTTGGGAAAGTAATTATGAAAGAGGCCCTAATCACACTTCCTCATTATCTCATTGTCAATCAGTGATTAATGAAGTTTAATTAACCATTTTTATTGCTTATAATTTTAAATAATCAATAAATCACTTAATGAGGATAATTAAGGTTTGAATTTCAAATTCCCCTAATTTCATAGCCAATAAATCCCAAGAAAATTATGGGTAGGCGAGGACATCCCATTAAATCAATATTTCAAATTTGAGATTAATTGCATAAGTAATTAAGGCTTAATTAAACTAATTAAGGAAAAATTCAAACCCAAATTAAGCTCTAATCACTGTTCAAACCATAGGAAAATTATTTTCATTAAATTCTCCCTTGTTTACCCTTTCCAAAATGGGTTTACTTGTATTTTCTGATTTTTCTATAATTTGTTATGATTTTATGAAGTATTGAGTAATTAAAACACATTTTAATCCCTAATTAATTCCTAACCCATTGACGTCATGTGGGAGCTGGCTTGGTGATGCTTTCCATGTGGCATCATGGGGTTGACCAGTTAAACGATCTGACGCAGCATTCTGAGTCAGCGACGATGGATGCGCTTTTTTCCTTATCGTCCAATCTTAGATCGGATGGTGGGGATTTACCCCATGGTTCTTAAGGATTAAATTGAATAAATCTAATTGTATTAATCATGGCTGTTCATTCCAATCACATAGAACAGATGATGGATGATCCTTCATCCCCTGAGCGATGGAAGATGGACACCATCTACCCTCTTCTACTCAATTCGAGCTCTCTCGAGCTTGTGAGGCATTGGGATTGACTCCAAAATCCTCAAAGGTAAGATCTAAAGGATCCTATGATTGGAAATGCATGAAATCATGATTTATTTCACAAAACACCAACAACTTAGATGATTTCTATGATTTGCAAAAGTTTACCTCACCAAAGCTCAAGATTGAGGTAGCTTCGAGATGTTTAGGTTCAATTGGTCAAATTGGGTCGAACCAAATGTTGATCCAAGTTTCAAATGATGATTTTAGGTGTTTAGGTTCAATTGGTTTGATTTAATTTGGGTTGGATTTGAGTTTGGCACATATGGGTTCATATGGGTCTAATGGGCTAGGTTGACAAATTTAGTTAAATTGACCAAATTGGCTTAGGTTTGGTGTTCGTTTAGATTCAATTGATGATTTGAATATGATTGCAAGTGTTAATTTCAATTAATTTAGATTTAGGATTGATTTAGACCAATTTGATCATTTAGGTCAATTTGGGCTAAATGGGTCAATTAGGTTAACTTGGTCAAATTGGGTTCAACCAATGGCCTTGATCATATTCAAAAATCAATTTGTGATGGATTTGAGTCATTGGTTTCAATTAATTTGGGTTGGAATTTGATTTGATTCAATCAACTTGGGTCAAAGGGCCAATTGGACTTGGTTTGGCTCACTAGATGGTCAAGTCATATTCAAAGATCAATTTAAGGTTGGCAGGAATCATCAGTTTCAATTAATTGAGTTTGGAATGAAGTTTGGTGCAATTTGATTCATGTAGGCTAATTGGATCAACTTGGGTCAAGTGATCAAATTAGCTTGGTTTGACTCAATTGATTGCAATTCATCAATCAAGAATGATCAACAATCATTATAGGAGGTTTTGAATGGTTTGGTTCAATCCAATTTGGGTTGGATTGGAGTTTGGTTCAAATGAGTCCTTTAGGTCACTTTGGGTCAAGTGAACCCAATGGGTCAATTTAAGTTAGATTGGGTTGAATTGAGTTGAGTTGAGTTCAATGATAGATTTAGGATTGATTGATGGCTTTGATTGTAATTAATTTAGGTTTAATTAGATTTTGGCTTATTTGGACATTTTGGGTTCAAATGGGCTAACTTGGGTTGATTGGATTGATTTGATCAATTGGTTTGATTGTAGATTTTTGAATAGTTTGAAATGATGATTTGAAGGGTTAGAGTGCTATTATGAAAATCAATTGGGTTTGGTTTAATTGAAGGAGCTTAGGTTGAGTCCATAGGATTGAGTTATGGGATTAAGATGAGTTTAGGTTTAAATCACTTTGGCTTGGAGCTTGGATATGAGATGAGATCCAATTAGGTTTGATTGGATTTTGATTAAGGGGACATACATAGGTTATCAATTAGGCCATAGGATAGGTAGGTTTCCTTAGTCCTTAAGGCACAGCCTGAACCTATGGTTTACTTTCCTAAGTTCCTAGGTTTATGTTTAATGTTCACCTAATCACTAGAGGTGTCTTATGACTAAGGATATTTTAGTGACTAGAAGACTCCTAAGTCTAAGATAGGATGAGTCAATCCTCACTCCAAAAGTGAGGTCAACAAAAGGACCCCCAATATGTGTGGTGTAACTAACAAGGCACACTACACATATTAGCGTTGCCCGAGTTGATCAACAAGATCCTAAAAGATCACGAGCACTAAGGATGGTCATCCATATCCCAAATGAAGAGATAAGTGGAACCATAAATTCTAACATAATGCAATTCGCTATCATGCTGAGGGCATGAAAGAGAGGAGTGAAATTGGTCTAATTTGTTAAGAATTGATTTCATGTCAAGGACACGAAAGGAGATCTGCTTAGGATTCACACATGAATTGGATAAATAAATTATTTATGTCAAGGGCATAAAAGGGGAGATTCACTAGGGGATTGAGATTTGATTGAATTTATTTGTGTTGATTGGAATTTGCTAGGGATAGAATTTGGTTTAATTTATTTAGTTTTGTTGACTTTAGTTTAACTTATGGAAGAGGGATCCACTAGTGATTATGATTGTGATTGGGTTCATTTGATTGATTTGATTTTAATAGATTTTGTTTGAGTATGGTTGATTGATTTGGAAGGGGGGGTTGGGGATCCAGGTATATGGATTTGGTTGAATTTGTTTGATTTATTTTATTGATTTAATTATTATTTTATTTGATTGACTTAGTTTGAGTTTGATTGATTTATTTCCATTGCGGATGTAAGTTCGAGTTTGTTTGATTTAGTTTGATTGGTTTGTTATTGACTCCACTAGGGATGTAAGTTTGAGTTTGAATTTGTTTTTAATTTTTAATTGATTCATTGTTGGGTTTTGATTAATTCTAATCTGGATCGTGTTAGTTTATGATGGCTATACTAGGAAGAACACTCAGAGACTCACATCTTCCAAAGTAGAATCAACCATTGGGGTGACCTACTAATGTCACAACAAGGCAAACCCGACCTAAGGTGACTACTAAGTGAGTGCCTTTGGGGGTCTTATCTCGACTGAGAGTAGTCAAGGCGATTCCTATAGGGAGTTTTGCTGACACTGCCCAAAAGATAGGATGCTTACTTTAGAAGAGGTGCCTCTAGGGGTCTTATCTTAATCCATAAGATGTTTCATTTTGTTTATTTGTTTATTTGTTTGTTGGTTTTTATTAGGAACCACACTAAGAAGGAGTCATAGGGGCTTTGGCCTATTTTAGACTTATTGGCCCAAGAGATAGTCTGTACATCTATAGTACAGAGCTTCCAACCATAAGGGTGGCTACAAGAAAAGGGGAAGTGTCCAATCTGGTAGTAACTTGGGTCATATCTAGATGGGGACATGAAGACGTAATCCAAATATAATGCTCACATGGAAGGTGCCTTTGAGGGTCTTATCCTAATCCTTGAAATATAAAGCCTGTAGGTATACAATGGCTGACTCAGGGAGAAAGCATGGGGACTCACATATTCCTGAGTGGTGTTATCCACCAGATGGGTTGCTATCAGTAAAGAGAACACCAGCCAACCTAAGGTGCCCATCAGTTTACAATAATCAATCTGAGAAGAAAGCATCAGGGACTCACATCTTTATAAGCAGAACTGATCATTTAGATAGTCTATCATTAGCTAGACAACTACTATCTGACCTAGGGTGACTACCAGGTGGGGAGTCACAAAGAAGGACTAGACCCAAGCTTAAAGTAGTTCAGAGGAAGAGGAGCCACTGAGGAACTTAACCTAATCCTTAGATATAAACTTGAACCTAGTTGATGCATGTTGGCTAGTTCAATAAGAAAGCTCGAGGACTCACATCTTCTTAAATGAAGCCAACATCAGCATAGCTTATTTATCATGCAATAGAGCATACCAGACTAACAAGTGCTCATTGGTTTATGGTGGTTGAGCTAGGAAGAAAGAACGGGGTCTCACATCCTCCAAAGTAAAGGACCACTTGAGAGATACACTAGCTAGGTAGTGGATCAAACCTAACCTAGAGAAGCTACTAAGTAAGGGCTATTGGGGGACTTATCTTGACTCAAGGTAGCCCAAAGTAAATGGATTTGTATTTGATTTGTTTGTGTTTGTGTGTAATTTTGTGTTTGTGATGTGCTAATAAAAGATAAGATGCTGCTCAGGTTCTCTTATACCTACCTTGAACACACCACAAAAATTTAGTTAATGGAAAGCTTACAATTTGAAGAGATGTTTGATTAAAAAAGGAATTTTATTGATGAAAATTTATTTTTGAACAATGTTTATGCATAGTATTTTATTAGATAAAGGCCATTGATAGGATGCATCGGGCATTCTCAATTGTGGTTGATGAGTTGGTAAGATCCACCATGGTAGGCCTTTTCTATGGTGAAAGGGCCTTCCCAAGTGGGTTCAAACTTATATCCCATCTTGCAATAGACAACAATTAGTCTCTTTAGACCTAAAACAAGCTTTAGGATGGAACAACTTGTTGTGAGCTTGAACCATCTTTGTTATGTACAACTCAAGGTTCTGGTATGCTCATAAGCATGTTTCTTCCAAAGCTTCGAGTTTTTCTAGCCACAACTTGGTGTTTTGGTCAGTCATAATTTTTCTACCCATATCTATCCTTAGTGATGGGAGTTGGACTTCTAATGGCAGAATGACTTCGGACCCATACACCAAGGAGAATGGTGAATACTGAGTTGGAGTTTTGTAGGTAGTACGGTAAGCCCACAAAGCTTCAACTAACTTCTCATACTATTATCGCTTGTTGTCGTTGGGTGTCTTCTTGAGTATTTGAATGAGAGGTTTATTGAAGGCTTCTGCTAAACTGTTCATCCATGGGTAGGAGATGATAGAGTATCTCTAATCTATGTTGTGTCTCCAAGAAAAGTTATTGATTTTAGTGCTCTTTAATGCAGTACCATTATCAGATATGATTCAATGGGGTATGACCAATTTATAAATGATATGGTTCCTAAAGAACTGGAGCACATGCTGAGCTTTGACCTCCCTGAGTAGAATCACCTACGCTCACGTAGCTGATAGAATAAACTGATGACCCTTAGACTAAGGAGAATCAATTGGGCCCACTATGTCAATGTTGGATGTAGAATGTTGGGTAGCTGATGTAGGACCACTTTGTGTAATTGGCATTGGTGACAACACCTTGCTATGTCCATGCAATTTGTGATCATTGTCGGTCAATAATACCAAGTCTTTTAATTTTGGATTTCAACTTGGGACGAGATTGATGAGCTCCACATAATCCTAAATGTACTTCGGTCATGATCTTATAGGCTCTGTGCTTATTTAAGCAACATAACCACATATGATCAAAGGACCATCAGTATAAAACACCATCCATGAGGGCATAAGAAAGTGCCCTTTGCTTCACTTGATGTGCGTGGGACATCTCTTGAGATAGTTTACCTTTTTTTAGGTAATCAATGAAAGGTTGCCTCTAATCTAGTTCTTTATCCTTTTTGGAAATGGAATCCTCCCTTTAAGAGAGTATTTGTTGATGAGTTTGACATCAATAAGAGGCAGGAATTGCATATTATAGACCTCTATTGATATGGATTCATCTTACGGACATGCCAACTCTTTGGAAATCTTGACATTTTCCTTGATGAATCTTGTAGATAACGAAATTTGGGCCAACAACTCTTGTATTTGTAGTGATAACAATGAGGTTGACAACTAACTGAGAATCCCCAAAGATGTTGATGTTTTGGATGCCTAGCAAAATGGCTAACACCAGACTAGCTATCAAAGCCTTATATTTGGCTTTGTTGTTGGTGCAAGGATCGATAGATTATGAATCTCATCATATTATGATCTGGGGTTAGGAGAACTATTACCGCCTTTCCTAAAAGAGTAGATTGTTGTTCTTCACCTCTTTGAGAGGAAGCTATACCATCAAAGTACATCTCCTGGTGAATGCTTGTCTCCCCTAAGTTCATGATTTTGTTCATCTGTGAGGTCACAACAAAGTGGAAAATTTGTAGAAGTGGGTGTGCTATTAAGAAATCCATGAGTGCTTATCCTTTCATCGTATGGAGGGGTATGAATGTGATGTCAAACTATGATAATATCATGGACCATCATGCCAACCATCTGGATAGCATCAATTGTATAGTGGATTGATTCTAAAAATTGAGTTTACTTTATAAGAAAGCATGTAATGTCATAGCTTTTAGGATGCAAAGATTAAAGCTAGGTAATGCTTCTTAATGGGTGGATAGTTTGCTTCAGCAGGTATTGGATAACATCTGAGATAATAGAGTATGTTTTCTTTCCATTTGTCATTTGGTTGGGCCAACTAAGTGCCAAAGGAGTCATTTAATATAGTAGTGTAGAGTATAAGAGGCTTACATGGGATAGAGGTGGCTAAGACTGGCAGCATCATGAGGTACTACTTGATTCTCTTGAAAGCATATTAGCACTGGTCATCTCACTTGAACTTGGCATCCTTTTTAACCAGTGTTGAGAATGATTGGCATCTTCCTGATAGGTTAAATATAAAGCATCTTAGATATGCAACTGGCCTTAGAATGATTTGAGTTGAGTTAGGATTCTAGGGGTGGCATTTCTAATATTACTTTAATCTTCTCAGGTTAATTTTGATTCCTTGATGTCGGATAATGAACCTAAGAAACTTCCCTAAAGCTACTCTGAATGCACACTTTAGTGGGTTCAATTTGAGGTTATATTGTCTTAACCATTTGAAAATTTCTTTCATGTCAAAGATGTGGTCTTTCATTTATTTTCTTTTGACCACAAGATCATCAATGTAACATTTGACTTGGTGATGAATCGATTTGTCAAAGATTTGAGTCATGGCCTACTGATATGTGGCACCACCATTTTTAAAGCCGAAAGGCATGACCTTGCAGCAATAAATTTTGATCAGGGTTTTGAAAGCAATGTTCCCTTCATCTTTAGGTGTCATCTTTATTTGGTTATATCTAGATGAACCATCCATGAAAGAGAATACTGCATGAGATGAGGTAATGTCCAACATCAGTTATGGTATTGGTAGTTAAAATTCAGGTTTTGTACATACCTTATTAAGATTCCTAAAATTGATATATATGTGGATTTGGCCATTCTTCTTCTTAATTGGGACAACACTGGCCAACCAGGTGGGGTATTTCTCCACCCAGATGAAACCAACATCGATCAGCTTTGTGACTTCAAAAATGACCTATTGTTCGATGTTTAATCACATGCTTCTAGGAGCTTGCTTGGTTTGCATTAGGCTGTATTGCTAGCTTATGGACTGCTACGCAGAAGCCATTTCGAGAATTTCTTTATAACTCCATACAAAGTAGTCCTTAAACTTAGTGAGTAGCCTAACTAAGTCATTGGTTTCAGTTTCATTCAATAAGGAACTGATGTACATCGGGCCTGGATTGTCTTCAGTTCCCAGGTTGATTTCTTTGAGTTTATTAATGGTTGATTTAATTTCTTATTCAAATTCTTGAGGTGCATCCTTGACTTGGAAATCATCTGGATCATCTAAAGTTCCTAAGCACAACTCCACATACGAGTTAATGTGATTTGAAAAGAACCTATGAGATTTCAAATGATTGGTGATGACCAAGCAGTAATCATCATCATCAATTGGGCCCACTGTACCGAAGCCTCGTGATGGTCTTGATTGAGAATTCTTGCATTTATTGTTATAGAGCCTTTTGAAGTATTCCGACCAGTGCTTAGACCATGTATGTTAAATTAAAATTTTCTTTGCTAGATTATAAACACAAGGCGAGTACCAATAAAAAAGAAATTCTATTAATTTTTTATATGAATCATTCTCAAGTTCTACATAAACTTCTTGGCTTGAGGATGCTGTTCCTTGATAGAATTTCTAGATCTTTGAGCTTATATATGACTTAGGAGCTTTCTTAACTACCAAACCCTCAACCTTCTAAGAGAAAAGTTGGGTTAGAGCTAAGGTTCATATCTGATGCTTGATAGTTTCACATAAGGAAGACTTGGATACACTCATGCTTTGCTTTGGAATTTGGTCTTTATCACTGTCTAGCTTGAGTGTCACCTAGAATAGGATCTGCTATCGAGAAGAGCTTGCCGGTGTGCTAACTACATAAGACTTAGCCTCTGAACTAGATTCTAAGTCTATGTAGATAGCAGGTGTACTCCTGGAAGCTGGAACAAATCTCCTAGTAGGTGGTTAGTATGAAGGCCTTCTACCTTAGGGACTCCCTCTAGACTTGCCTCTTCCTCATCCTAGTGGAGGTCGGGTCATCCTCCTCACTTGTTCGAATGGAGTATCAAACTATGGGTGAAATTTAATCTTGGGCTCCACTCCTCCCTAAGGTCTTCTTTTCATTCCCTTTTCTTTTCTTTACTTTTTCATTTTTATTTTATTTTTCTTTTCTTTTTTTCTTTTTCTTTCTCTTTTTGATTTTGACTAAGGTCACGAGTGAAGACATTTTGTTTCTTAGGTAGATAGCAGGCCACATCTTCATAGATCCCAACCTCATGAACTATAAAGGGTTTGAGATCTCCTTTGATACAATACTCGATTCTACCTCTTAGGAACTTGATGAATTAATGCAAAGAGGATGGAACCATGTTGTTCTCGTGTATCCATGGTCTCCCAAGTGAAGCATTGAAAGATGTATCCAAATTTATTTTATGAAACTTGGCTTGAATCTTTCAATCATGAATATCTAAAGGCAACACTATGGAGACTAAGTCCCTCTCTCCTTGTTCAGTGAATCCTTTCAACATCATCTTCTCTGTTTGGAGTTTAGAAATATCAATTCATAAGTAAGAAAAGATTATTAGACTCATAATGTTAACTGATGCACTCGGATCAACTAGAACTCTAGATAGCCTAAATCTACTAACATCCACTATAATATAGAGGGAACGATTGTGCTCGATCATCCCTAGAAGTAGGTCTTCATCAGTGGATGTAACTCCAAAGACTTCTTCTGAGAAATATACCTCCTATCTAATAGTGGCCAACTGAGCTAAACATATTTCTGGATCAAGCAAAGCTTTGATTAATGACTCTCTCATCTCTTTGGATAAGATAAGGGCATCAAATATGCTTAACTTAGCTGGCAGCTTTCTAAGATGTGTGAGGACATTGGGCTAGTCTTCCACAAGCATATCCATGGGTGGAGCATCTTGTGGAGGGGCTATGTATTCACTGGAACCAATGACATATTTTTCTTTATCCTAAGGTGCTACCCTAGGTGGTAAAACTTTGTCATTGCGGAGGTTGACTTCAATGACTTGTTGAAATGAGAAATTTGTGGAAAGTTTTACCTATTCACTGGGCCTATAGCTTATTCTAAAGGATTCTCAAAGTTGAATGACTCTAAGTCAATCTCAAGAGGTGAACTCAGATGATTTAGAGAAGGAAAATCTATTTCTGAATCAGATTGGGATCGATCGAAATTATTTGAATTACTATTATTTTGACTTAATAAGCTTTCAATTGGAATGCAATTATTGAGATCATTAGAAGTGGAAAAGATGTAAGTTGAATCAATTTTCTTCATTGATTTCTTTCATTTTGGGGGAGGTACATGATAGAAATTAAGTAAAGTAAGTGGGATGAGAGGTTTGGTTCCCTCATCTGCTGATATAAGTTTCTTACTAGAGGTGGAGGAGCAAGTAGAGGTAGTGGTAGTTACAATGGTGGAGGGAGTGCTGGACTTGGATGGTTGTTACACTTTGGCTCTATCCTGAGCAAAAGAAGGTTGTTACTGCTACTATTGGTCTTCCACCCTCCCCGAGTTATCCTTCACAACTAGAAAACCTTCCTTGATGTTGAAGGTTTGAGTTGAGTCAGGCACCTGTAGAGCATGTTTCTTGATTTTAAAAATTATTTTATTAGAAGTACAAGATAAAGAGATATCCTAACCTTCTTTTGTCCTAGAGGACCACAAATATCCCCAAGGATTACTTTAATGGAACCGGATGGTTATTCTGCTAAGTATTCCTTAGGGATAACTATAGGTCCCGACTTGTAGTTGTGCTCAAGCCAATCCTTGAAAGTGAAATAATCCTCTAAGATGTGGCTTAGCATGCGGTGGTAGGGGCAGTAGTTAGGATCATCATTCCTACCCACTTCCTCCATCTTTCAAGGCTCGGGTAGCTGAAAATTAAGCTTTTTCAAAAAGTTCTTGAAGATCTTCTTGACTACCTCTCTCTTGAATGAGTATGGTTTGATTGAGTTTATCAGCAAGAGTAGGTGAAAAGTAGCTACCAAGTGGTGAATACTAGTACCACTACTGACTAGGCTGCTGTGGTGGTGTTGGCCATTATGGTGGCTGAGGTAGTGGAAGAGGAGGTGATAGCGGAGGCTGTTGAAATCTGGACCTCTCAAACTATACCTTCACTGGCTAGTTCCCCTTATCAACTATTGTTGACCTCACTTTTGGAGTGAGGATTCAATCTTCTCATCTTAGATTTAGCAGCCTTCTAGACACTATGATCTCCTTAGCTATTGGATACTTCAAGTGACTAAGGGTCCATTTGGCATAGCTATAGCTATACGAAGAAGTAGCTGTGGGAAAATGTGCTGTTACAATAATGGTTCTGATGAAGCAGTTTACCTGTTTAAAAAATTGAGCTTTATAGGTCCTGTGCTGCAGCTGTTTTAAGGAAAAAGTTATAGGACTGCCATTATGATCATACATACACATAAAATAACATCAACAAAAATAAGGAAAATATACTTTTCGAAGTTCATACAAAGTCATAAGTCTAGTTTTTGACATTTGAATTTAATGCATGGCATCACATTACAGTAAAGAACATGAAAATTAAAATAACATTTGCATCTAATAGTGCCAATATAATATTAAGCTTTATATCTAACTGGTGAAGTCTTTTAGAAAATTTATTTTTGAAAGTTCTTCTCCAAACATGATTACTATCTGCAGTTGTCTCTTCGTAATCATCAACCCATCTAAAAAAATTACAGTCATCCAGTGTTTGATTTTGAGGACACCGGTAAAATATTCATCCATAGTTGCCTTCTTGGCACGAAGTAAATACAAAACATTGTAAACCACAGTTGCAAGTCATAACTCTAGAGACACTGGAAATCCTTGAGTTCCTATTTTGCCGAGCCATTTTGATATAAGCAAAGAAATTATATTAGCATATATAGATTAACATTTGTATATGAAAGAAATTTAATACATTTAAATACGAGCATCTTGAGTATGATGCCAAAACAGATTTTAGATGTTTCACAAAAATATATCAATCACATACAGATTTGATTACTAATAGAAGGAAAAGAATATTATTATTATTATTACGAAGAAGTATAATGTCCTTAGAAGGAAAATATCTTTAATTTATTGCTCATGAGAGCAATAATAAACAAACAACAATATATCCCCTAAATAATATAGAAACATTTAAAAAAATGAAAAAGACCAATTCAGCAACAACACTAGATCTATGTGCAAAAAATGTAAAATCATCTACGATCCCCTAAAACCTATAAAAGACCTATAAATTATTAAAGAAAAGATAAGCACATAGATAAAATAAGAGGAAATATTGACAATAAGACAAAAAGAAAGAAAGAACAAGCTCAAGCTCAGTTAGTATCACCTCAAGGAGAAATAATATATGTGAGCATCCAAACTTCATTAAGAAGGGTTACAATCACATAAAGAACAGATATAATGAAACATGAAAGCCATCACAACCATACAAACCTTACCTTAGCTAGAACTGTTGATTAATAGCCAAAAAAATAACCAGGCCTAATCGAAAATGAAAGACTAGCAAAACTATCCTGCCAACCAACTACATACTATCCATCAACATCAAGAGAAAAATTGTTAAATGAAAGACTTGCATCCAACGTACCTCCAAAAGCAGCCAATAATATTACAAAGTTAGAAAACTAGGAAAATAGACAAACCAACAAGCATGGTCATCAGGCTTACTGGCCCAAGTAATCCAGCCAACAAAAAAATTCCATTGAGATAACATCACCCCAAAGACCCTAGAAGCTAGAGAAATATAGTCAACAGAAGGTAGGGAGCGGCCAACAGTATTATAGAATTAGAAAACCATCAAAACAACCAAAACCAACATTCAAAGCAATTAGGTTTAGGCCTGCATTCTCAAGTAATTTAGCCAACAACAATAATCCACCAAGAAACCATCACCCCAAAAGGCATAGAAGCCATAGAAATATAGCCAACCGAAGGTAGGAAGCAACCACTAAACATTAAAGAATCAGAGAAACAACAAACCTAAGAAACCATCACCCCAGGAAAAGCCATCAGGCTAATCAAAATCAATAAATAGCTACTAAACATTACAGAATCAGAGAAATAACAAAACTGAGAAACCATCACCCAAGGAAAATCCATCAAGCTAATTGAACATCAATAAATAGCCACTAAACATTACAAAATAAGAGAAACAGTAAAATTGAGAAATCATCACCCTAGGCAAAGCCATCAGGCTAATTGAGCATCAATAAATAGCCACTAAACATTACATAATCAGCGAAACATCAAAATAAATAAACCATCACCCTTGGCAAAGCCATCAGGCTAACCGAAGATCAATAAATAGTCACTAAATATTATAGAATCAGAGAAATAATAAAACATACAAACCATCACCCCAGGCAAAGCCATCAGGACCTACATGTGAAGCAAAATGATTTGAAATGGTAGTATATGCATGAATCAAATAGATTCAATAGCACAAATGAGATAAATCCTATAAGACAGAGGTTATAAGCTAAGTTGTAAACAAAAATAGTGGCTTCAAATGTTGGCATTGATATAAGAACCTTATCTATAAAACCAAACCAAAGAAGTACAAAGTAAAGTCATTTCATAAATTTGATGGCATTGATAAGGCAAAGGTGTTCATTCAGCTGAAATATAGAGGGATCTCCAAACATCACATGATCTTAAAAGGCATGTTTGATCATCACTACAATGGACCTACATATTCATTAAAGCATTAGTAATATGTTCTCTCATTTGCTCCATCTCTTTAGCCCCTTCCCCATTTTGTGTCTCACTATTATTGACAAATAAATTACTCTCAACAAATGCTTGGCACATTCGATATTCATATGCTTCAGGATGTACAAAAGATAGATCATCATCTACAACATTAAAACCAACATCTTGTTAAGTTGAATGCCATCGTATGTAATTATGTAAAGCTGTTGTTACCACTACTATCTGTACTAGCTTTTGGAATGAATATGTTGGTATATCATGTATAATAACCCATTTTTTCCAAACTCCAAAAGTCCTCTCGATAACACCATGTAGTGAAGAGTGTTATTTGTTGAACATTTCTCTTCGGCCTCATATTACTTGGTTTCCCCTTTCAAAATTAGGGATATGATATTTTGTATCTAAAATTGGCTTAAGAAATCCCCATTGCATGGGATATCCAACATCAATGAGGTAATATTTTCCTAACGATGAAAAAATATGATTAATTGATTGAATTTCTTTACTCAATGTTATGTAGCTCAATTACCAACCTAAGGGCTGACTTTAGAAAATTACACTCTTGCCTACATGTGATATTCAAATATACGATTGTCATGTGCAGTGCCCTCCCATTCAGCCATGGAAAAAGTAAAACACATGTTGAAGTCGCATACGACCAATATGTTCTACATTAGTGACCCATAGTGGCCGATATAGGCTACTTTATTGCTGCTAGGAACACGTGCATCAACATGTGTTCCATCAAGTGCTCCAACACAATTCTGTTAAATGTTTTGATTTATTTAGAAATAATTATTATGGACAAAGATATAATAGGAAAGAAGGCATAACAAGAAAGAAAGCTATGAGACATGTACCTTAAAGAATGGCATATAGCTAACATCATTACATATTTTCGGTGGAGTACTTTCAAAAGTTGGATCAATTGGCCTCAATAAATAGTTTAGTGTAGTCTTTTTTTAAGCCTAAAGCCCCTCATGCTCTGGCATTTTCATTTCCCGTGTGGTGATGCAATCCCTTTTAGGGCTTTTTGTAGTGTTTTCGTCATTCTCTCTCAGTTTTGTAGGCTCGCTCGGCCTCCTGTCATTCAATCCATGCTATTTTTCTTAATATGGTTGTAGTTTCTAATATACATGGGGTAATCCCCCTCTTATGGCTGATCCTACCAGGTCTTCTGGTAATTTGGGGGCTACTGCTCAAAATCCTTCGACATCAAATTTCTTCAAGGATGTTCTTACTGGTAAGGCTACTTGCTCTGGTGAGTGTCTTGACTTTATTTTGACTTCTTTTTTGGGTGTGCTCATGGTCATGTGCACTGATCTAGTTGTAGAAAAACTTGCTAAGATGACCTACTTTAGAAAAAATATGATCATTCTTTCATAGCCTGAAGCTTTTTTGGGTGTTTTCCATTGGTTTGATTGATTCTCGCCACATTTTGATTCAATTATCAAATGATTTGGACTACTCTCATGTCTTTTCTCAGTGTTCTTATTTTATTTTCAACTGTTAGATGAGATTGCTTAAATGGATGTCACTTTTTTATATTAAGAAAGAATCCCTTTAATATTTCATTTTGCATCTCTCTCCCTAGTATGCATGTCCATTTCATTAATCATTAGTTTCTTTTTGCTGTGGGAGCTTTGTTTGGTTGACCTCTTCAAGTTGATCAGGTGGCTACTTTGAATTTCCATCCCTCTGTGCCTCGGATTCTCGTTGAGCTAGACATAACTAAGAAACATCCTAAAGAAATTTTACTAGGCTTAGAAAAATATGGTTACATGCAAAAAAGTTGATTTTGAAAATTTTCCTATTTTTTGTTCCCACTATAAGATTCATGGTCATGGTTTTTTGGATTATTTTGTAGTTCACCCTCATCTTAAGGAAAAAAAATCTAGTTAAAGCTAATCTGGATATTAATTCCAAATTTCCTATGATTAAAGCTCAAAAATCTACCCAAAAAAAGATTTTTAATGTTGAACATGAGATTTTTTATTTGGATCCATCTGCTGTTGTTGATGAGGTTGTTGCGGCTGCTTCCACTAATCAAATTTTGAATGTCGATTAGGTTGTGAAGGAGGATTTACCCCTTAATGCTTCTTTACACTTGAATTCTCCTAATTTTAATAAAAGATAATAACATGGTTTCTAAGATTGTGGATGATGACTCTATTTGCAATGAATCTATCCATGCTTTAATTGATGATAATAAGGTTTTAAATGAGGTTTAGAATGCTGCTGAAAATACTGTTAAGGTTTCTAATGCTCTTGATTTGGGTATTACTGCTTTAAATTGTTCCAATCCTTCTCCATCCTCCAACTCTAATGGGGAGCCTTCCTCTAACCCGACAGCTCAAATTAATGTTGATTTGGAAGAGGGTGAAGTGGTTTGCAAATATACCTTAAATGCCCTAATATCTTCTGATAATATTCCTACTCAATCCCTCTTAGATGGTGATGTATCCGATAAGCATCTAAAGTTCCTTGTAGTTATCAAAAGAAAAAATAAAACCCCTAAAACACAACCTCCTAACTTAACCAGATTGACTAGGTCTGGTTCTTTACAAAAATAAATGGTTTCTTTCTTAATTTGGAATGTGAGAGGGATTGGTACCCTCTCTGTCAGAAATAGGATTAGAAATCTAGTTCATAATCATAATATCTCTTTCATGGCTATCTTCAAAATCTAATATTTCTCATGTTGCTAGTATGATTGATTTTAATAACTCTTTTGCTAATTCTAGTAATAAAATTTGGATCTTTTGGAACAATCCTTTTATTTTGAAGATTTTGGATGACTTATCCCAAGTCCTTATTGTTAAGATTTCTTATGATAATTTTAGCTATTTTGGCTCCTTTATTTATGCCTCCTACAATAGGGGTGGTAGGCGTATTCTTTGGGATAATCTTTTGAGTTTTTCTTCATCCTTGGGTGCTTCTTGGTCTATTGGTGGAGATTTTAATACTATCTCCTCCTCTTCTGAGAGACTAGGTGGTAATGCTCCTAACTTATCTTCTATGGAAGATTTTAATAACATGATTTTAGAATGCCATCTTACTAACATTGGTTTTACTGGCTCTAAGTTTACCTAGAATAATTATAGGCTTTGGCAAAGGCTTGATAGAGTGCTTTTTAATCATCCTTGGATTAATTTTTTCTCTCTTACCACTATAGAACATTTAAGCAGAACTTTATCTGACCACTCTCCGTTGCTTATTAATATGAATTTTAATGTTGATAAGTCCCTTTCTCCTATTCCGTTTCATTTTCAGAATATGTGGTTCATGGATGATAGATTCCTTAATGTTGTGGCTAGTAATTGAGAGGAACGGCTTGATCTAGATGATTCTATTTTGGAATGAAAAGACTTCGGTTTAAAATTAAAATACTTAAATAATGCCTTACTTGGTGGAATAAAAATTGTTTTAAGAATCTTTTCACCAATCTTAAGGAAATGGAGAATGAGGTGATTATTTTGGAAGATGAGATTTTCTACGACCCTTCTAAAGCTCCTTTGTTGGCTAATGCTAAGGATAGACTGACATGTCTTCAAGACATGGAAGAAACCTATTGGAGGCAAAAAGCTTCCCTTAAACATATCTCGGATGGTGATAAAATACCAAATATTTCCATGCCATGGTTAATAAGATAAAAGCTATAAATTATATCCATAAAATTAAAATTAATGATGGGTCATGGTGTTAAAAAAATAATCTTATTGATTCTGTTGTTACTTATTTTAGAGAGCTTCTTAACAAAAATGTGTCACATGATGATGTTTCTTGGCCTTGTGTTATTCCTTCTCTTATTTCTGCTAAGGACAACAATTTGCCTATTTCCTTGCCTAGCGAGAAGAAATTGTTGATGTGCTCCAGAGTATGAATAAAGACTCTATTGCAGGGCCCGATGGGTATACTTGCCTTTTCTTTCAAAAATGTTGGAAGACCATTAAAGAGGATTTGATTAAGGCTGTTCTTGAATTTTTTTTTAAAGGGTAATGTTATTCCTAAATATTTTGCTAGTACTTCCATTGTGTTGATTTCTAAAAAAGATAACCCTGAAGTCTGGAGTGATTTCCGACCATTAGCTTATGCTTTTCTTTTAATAAACTTATCTCTAAGATTTTGGCTAAAAGTCTTAGTCTTCTTCTTCCTAAAATTATGTCCCCCAACTAAACTGGTTTTGCTAAAGGGAAGTCTATCTTTGATAATGTGCTCTTAGCCCAAGAGATGATTTATGATTTGGAGGCCAAGGTTAGGGGAGGTAACCTTCTTTTCAAGTTAGATATTGCCAAAGCCTAGGATAATATTGCTTGGAATTTCCTTTAAAAAATTCTAAATTTATTTGGGTTTTCTAATCAATTTATTTCTTTAATTAAAAATGGTATTAAGAATTCCTAGTTTTCCATTCTCTTTAATGGAGAAGTTCATGGATTTTTTTCTTCCTCTCATGGGTTAAGACAAGAGGACCCTCTTTCTCTTGCCCTTTTCATTATTGTTGTTGAATATCTTTCTAGATGTCTTGAGAATTTGTTTAGTAGAATGTCTCTCTTGTATTATAAAACCACTGGTGGGTTTCTTATCTCACATCTTAGTTATGCTGATTACTTTATTATTTTCTGTAATGCCTCAATTCATTACATTAACAAATTAAGTAAGTTTTTAGAGAAATTTGGAAAAGAGAGTGGCATGAATATTAATTCTAATTAAAGTTGTTTTATTACTAGTTATTCCATCTCTTTATCTAAGATTAGTAGTATCAAAAATATTGGTGGCTTCTCTCATCAAACCCTCCCTATCAAATACCTGGGGACTCCCTTGTATAGAGGCAAGAAAGATCATTCCTATTTGATGAGGTTATTCAGAAATTAAATAAAAAAATCTCTTCTTGGGAATTTCATTTAATCTCCTTTGGTGCTAGACTTACCTTGATTAGAAGCAATCTTTGCTCTTTTCCTATTTATCTTCTTTCTACTATTATCCTTACTATTTCTACCATTAATAGGATTAATAGGCTTATTAACAAATTTTTCTGGGGCACCAAGTCATCTTCCAAAAGGATGCATTGGACTAACTGGAATAACTATTGTGATACTTATAATGAGGGTGGTTTCGGTTGTAAAACCTTGGATGATTCAATTTATTATTTTTTCTATAAAATGTGGTGGAACTTCAAAAAAAAAGATGATAGCTATTGGTCTAAGTTTATGCATGCTAAATATTATCATGCCAAACATCCTCTTATTTGTTCATTCAAACCTAATGACTCTCCTATTTGTAGAAGTCTTTGTATTATTAAATGGAGTGCTAAAAATTTAATTTGTTGGGGTATCAAATCTAGTTCTTCTTTTTTCTAGCAAGATAATTGTCTTGGTCAAGGCTCCATTGACTCCCTTCTTAATATTCACTCTACTGATGTGCTGAAAGTTCATCAATTACTTATGAATAATACTTGGGATGTGGGTAAATTAAATAACTTTGTCCCTAATGGATTCTTTGATAGCATTCTTAATATTTGCCTTCATCTAAATGAACTTGACCAAATCCTTTTCAAAATCTCTTCCTCTAGAGATTTTATATCCAAGGATGTGTGGAATTTCATTAGGATTAAAAATCAAATTTCCTTGGTTTTTTCTAAAATTTGGAATAATATTGTTCCCACTTCATTTTCTATTTTAACATGGAGAATTCTTAGGAATTATATCATTGTGGATACTACTCTTTTGAAAAAGGGTTTTCACCTTCCCTCTAAATGTCATTGTTGATATTATATTGAAAATGTGGATCACATTTTTGTCAATGGCTCTATATGGTAGTATGATGATATTTCTAATACCCTTCATTGTAATGGTTCGTCATCTCTTATGGAATTCCTTGAAGATCATTTCCTTGATACTCCTAAGGGGCATGTTAAAAATGTCTTAGCCATCACTATTATTTGGTATATTTGGACGGATAGAAATGATACGAAGCATAGTGATATCCCTATGGATCACAATCGTATCATTGCTAGATCCAACTACAAAATTTTTTCTCTTTTAAAGCCAACATTCTTAAAAGCTCCAACTTTAGAGGGTATAAATTGTGGCCTCTAAAATTAGGATTATTCTTCCTACTTATATTGTGCCTTCTAAGCAGAGGATTATTTTTGGCTTAAACCTAACAATGATTGCATTAAGGTTAACACTGATGGCTCTATATCCAATGGTTATTATGGATGTGGAGGGATTTTAAGGGATCATGGTGACAAGGTCATTTGTGCTTTCATTGCTACAATAGTGCCTTGCTTAGTTTTATATGCCAAACTTAAAGCTATTCATCATGCTATCTCTATATGTTCACAAAAAAGTTTATTTAAAATTTGGGTTGAAGTTGATGCACTCCTTCTTTTGACCTTGCTTAATTTTGACTCCCATGGCAATGTTGAATTGTTTTACTTGCTTGACCTTACAAAGAGTTTACTTGCTAATTTAGATTTCCATATTTCTCACATTTATAGGAAACAACTCTTATGCTAATTTTTTAGCTAATCTGGGAGCTAGCTTCCTAACTTTACTATGTTCTCTAATGAGGAGCTCCCCATTTCTTTGAGGGGTCTTATTAATCTAGATAAAACTAGTTTTCCTTATCTTATAAGTTCTTAGCTTCTTTTTCCTCTCTTTGTTGTCTTTGGCTTCCCTTGTGTGGATGGTTTCTCTTGGTGTTTTTTTGGTCAGGTTTTTATCCCTATTGGTTTGGGTCCTTTTCTTTCCCTAAACATAATCTTGAAAATTTCTTCTGTCTTAGTTTGAATTCTTCTTTTTTTTTGGATTTGCTGGGGCTATTTTTCCTTTTTGTTTTTGTCTTTATATTGTGGTCCTTGATGCTTAGATTTGGTTTCTCCTTCTATTGGAGATCGATTTTGTTTCATATGAATGCTACTGAGATTTGGTTGATTTCTAGTTTTGGTGGTTATCTCCTCTTGTTTGGCTCAGGATGTGTCAATTTTGGTTGGCCTAGTGCCTAGAAAGTTCTGAAGCTAGCTTGGTAGGCTCCTTCCTGGGCTTGGGTACATTACATTGTGATGTTACCTTCCTTCTGGCTTTCTTTTCCCATTTTTGGTGGTTATCTTGAAGCACTTTTTATGAGGTTTGCTGGTTGGCTGGAAGACTGTTGGCTTGCCATTTCTTTCTACTATGGGATGAACCTAAAAGTTATTTTCATTGTTCTTTCCTTTCAGATTTGGTTGCTTCCTCCCTATTACTGCCTTTTTGGGTTCTGGATGTTTTGTATTGGGTGTGGGTTCCTTGGATCTGGTGGGTGGTGGGTATTCAGATTATGGTTTTGGGTGGCTCTATTCATATTTCTACTATTCATGCTACTCTGGTTTGCTGGATGTCCTTGTTGGCTGGCTGCTTTGCTATTGGTTGAAGGATCTGTAGAAGTTTGTGGTTCTTTTCTTTTGGTCTAGTTTAGCCTTGGGTGGCTTTGGTGGTAGCTATTTTTTGGCTGCTATTTTTTTGTTTGGTTGTTGTGAAATGGTTGATGTTTTTTTATTTCTTATGATGATCCTGATTATTGGTATTAAGAGATCTTATTGGTGGTTTGGATTTACCTTTGCTCTATGGTTTGGCTGGATGTATTTATCAGTTAGTTGCATATTCAATTCTGATGATAGATACTGGAACTTGGTTAGCTTTTGGCTACTGGTTTACTGGTTTAATCGAGGTAAGTTGGCTATGATGGCTAGGATGTTTCCCCTATTATCCTTTTGGTTGGTAGCATCATATATGATAATAACCCTTCTTTTAAAGTTTGGATGCTCACATATCTTGTTGCCCCTTGAGATGAGTGTCACTGAACCTAAGCCTTATCTTATATTCTTATCATTTTGCTCATTTTATGCATTTAGCTTGTCCTTATTCCTAAATGGTTATCTTTGTCTTAAGTTCCCTGCACATTCATGATAGGTTTTGGGGCTGTAGGTGGATTGTGCATTTCCTAGAAGATTTTGGGATATAGGAGGCTTTGATGATATGTTTGGGATTTTGTTCTATTTTTTAATTTGGTGCTTGTCTTTTTATTTTTTTCTTTTGCTTTTGCTCTGATGTAATAGGTAGGGGATTTATCTCTTTAGGCTATTTGTAGCTCTATGAACAGGAGTTTAGAGATTTATCTCCTTTAAGGACCTTGTACCCCTTTCTTTGTGTTAATAAAAACTTCCCCCTTTTGATTAAAAATAAAAATCAATTGGCCTCACAATATTTCTTGCTAAGCTTAATAATACATCTAAACCCATAGAGAAATGTCAACTAACTGTCTCTGATGAATGTTGAAAATGTTCATATGTTGCACGTATTGATTCATTGTGTGATAGAATATATAAAGTTATAGACAACACTTCTCTTGTGCTTGTCTTGGATGAACCATGAACCCCACGTGAGCTTCAAGTTTGTGCAGAAGATCAATAAAAATTTATTTTGACATCCAAAATACATTGTGAAACCTAGTTGGGTGATCTCCTAGTAGTTCTCCAACCCATTTGTCTCCAATGTGAGATGAGTTCATACATGGATTCTTATTTATGTATGTTTCGTAGAATTCATTTATGAGGTATGCCATCATTGCAATAATAGATATGTGCTGAGCTCTTTCTATTAGCTCTTTAGTCCTTGTTATCTCCATTTATTAGCAACCTACTACATTAAAAGACAACATAAATTAAAAGCTTTACGAGCTTGGATATGTCAATTGATATGATGAGCAATGATGCAAAAAGTTAATTACAACATAAAGCCAAAATTAAAGTTCAAACATATAATGTCTCACAATACATGAAACAAGTAAATTAAAAATAGACACAATCACGGAGATCATAATGTTTAGGCATCATTATTGTCCATAAAGTAGAGAAGATAATAAACTCTTCACTCTGGAATCATCATCAGAAAGGCTTCTCACTTAATAGGGTCTTCAAGGAGTTTCCTTGAAAATAGATACAATGACATATTATCAAAATTAAAACATGCACGGTCCTAGCAGTGGAGGTCATGCTTGCACATGTTGAAACCAATTATGATATTTGGTCTCTAATAAATGCAATATTTTTTTTTTCATCTTTTCTATCTTTGCTGACAAACCCCTGATGTGCATTTTGATTGACTTTCTTCACCTCATTCACCAATATCATGCATTAATCCCTCATAAGCTCATTGGAATGTGCTTCTTCGAGCTCAATTAAATTCTATGGGAATTCCTGGCTTGGAGCCCAAGCATGAGCACTAGTAGCTACAACGCCACTGAACATCATGTCAAGCTTCTCTTCTAGCTCTGGATCTATGCCACATAGCCTAATTTTTTTTCATTAGGCACAACCTATAATTGAGAGTGCTTTTTTAGAGACAAAACATGGTACTTGTTAAATAATCAAATATTTATTAGACTCCAAAAAAAATAAAGGAGTTGAATTAAATCAATTACTTCACTTGCAGTTTTTCTTTCCACCAATCATCAGAAGCCTCTATTATTTTCCTTATGGGATCACACTGTAAGCCAATAGATCCTCGTTTCAACTCCTTCCACAATTTCTAGTCTTTCTTAAGTTGGTCCCATTTATTCTTCGGTTGAGTTTTTTCATATTGTCTTCCTGTTTTTTCTGAAAAGTTTATTAAGATATTCTGCCATCCTTCTTTATTAAAGTGAGTTGTTGGTCTGTTCCCCAATTCCACCTTTTTTAAACATACATCATAAAATATTATCTTTATTTCCCTCTCTCATGTGGCAAAACAACACCATCTCTAGGTTTGCCCATTTGACAAGCTATAATATTCATAAAATAGTAATATGCAATATAAAATGTAACATCAATTTAAATTTAACCATGTAAAATAAAATGATGATATCTGTAGCTCATAAGCTACAAAAATATTCTTCCTTCTTATGTAATGATGCAAAATAAACTTCAGTATATATAAAGAGATGTGATAGAATAATTAAAGTATGCTATAAACCATGGAAGATTTCATCGGCAACAATAACAAGCCACCAAAGAGAAATGCATCCAACCTCATCAAGATTATGATTGCATAATTTATGAAGCACAACAAAAGAATCACATAGCATCAAGATGTTCAGTACCTTGAACAATAGAGTCACAAAGCATAATAAGCCACTCAAGAGAAATGCATCCACCCCAATTCCAAGGGTGAATCAAAACCAAGGAATGCCACCATCCCTTAGCATACTTTGGACTTTACATCATAGCCATCACTACCTCTAGAGATGAAAAAAAGTATATTAAAATTGAACCTTTTCAAATAATTCCTCAACAAAATTTCAAGTTTTACATGATTGCTCCACAATAAACTCCAGTCCAATAAAAGAATTTTCAACTTAAAATCGAAAGTATCATAGTAGTGAGCCGTGTATAGAAAATATAAACCACCAATGCCAACCGATGAAAATTGCAGGATTTAGGATTAAGGATTTAGTATAGAAGTTCATGGAAACACATTAAAAATAAGTCCTTAGCCCATCAATAATATTCACCAAGCAACCATCATAATTCACATAATAACTTTTAATCATAGTACTAAAAGTTTGTACAACCAAGATTAGGATAAATTCGTGCCCAATTAATCTATATGAATACCCAACACAGTGACTTATACCCACCAAATTACATAAAAAATATTAAATATTATAATGAGAAATAATATACTTACAGTAATTAATTAGTGTAACAAAATTTTTATAATAGCAGAGCAACCAAACTTGCATTATAACCCAATCAATTTGAATAAACCACAAATAATGATTCCAGTGTTTACTAATCATCCACTTTAGAAAATTAAATCTTATCACCAAATCAAGAATCATTATATCATAAATGCTAAAGTTACCTAAAGTAGAATTTATAAGAGTGAGTAATTTAATCTACCATTTAAAAGTAATGAGAAATGATGTTAAATATTGATTCAGGCTCAATCCCCTTAAATTATTCTCTTTTAAAAGTGAAATAGCTAAATTGTAAGATAACTTGTAAAGGAATATAATCACCAACATTTGCCAATGAAATGGATAATTAATATTTCACCAATATAATAGTGCAAACTGAGAGAATGTTAATAGTGTAATAGTAAGGGTTCACCACTATGCAACCACTCATCCAACATCGTAAGAACAGATTACCAAGGGAAACTGAGAGAATGCCCCTAAATCATAGAACTTTTGTTTCACAAAATAAGTGAACATCAAAGGAAATTGAGAGAGATACACTTGAGTCACGAACGATTACTAAAGAAACTGAGAGATGCACTAAATGTCTCATTGCAAAAAC
The DNA here is from genome assembly GCA_021442155.1 of Cymbidium sinense. Taxonomy (NCBI): domain Eukaryota; kingdom Viridiplantae; phylum Streptophyta; class Magnoliopsida; order Asparagales; family Orchidaceae; genus Cymbidium; species Cymbidium sinense. The sequence goes on from CM038223.1 coordinate 29,824,858, forward strand.
ATACCCTTGGTTTAGTGTTGAAGTCATGAGCGATGGGGAAAATAGAGAGCTAAAGCTCGACACATAAGGAATTTTGAAGTAGCAGGTTGAGGAATCTAAGAGAGACGGAGATGCTGAAGATGAGATGTCGAAGTCCTCAGTTCATGTGAAGCCCTAGGCCCTTCGAGGTTCACAGGATTACAAATGTGAAAATGTTGAAGACAAGAGGCTTCCATATGGTATACTCAACTAAACATAGAGGTACATTTGGAAAATATGTTTTTAAGAAAGGTGAAATGTGATTTCGAAAGCTAGACCAAAGTTATGCTCACCTATTGTGAAACTAGCATTTATGGCTGAGATTTTATACAAACCGAGCTTTCTAAAATGGGTCCCAAGCGCCTCAGCACGCCTCAGCGTGCTCTTCAGGAATGGGAAGTAGCTAAAATGCACAACAAAATGGGTCCTAAGTGAACACTTAACCCAAACCTAGGGATTCAGAAGGATTCACCATAGAATTAGGCTATGACTTAGGAATAAGGAAACCTACCTACCCTATGGCCTAACCCATGATTTATGCCTAACATAAGGTCCAAAACCAACTTCCAATCAATGTAAAACCAAACCTTAAATTTAACCAATACCAATTCAATCCAATCTTATATCCAAACTCCAAGACAAAATCAAACCCATCTTAACCTTATGATTCAATGCTATGTATTTGACCCCAAACCTCCTTCAGTCAAACCAAATGCAATTGATTTTCTCAAATCATTCAAACCCTCATTCCAAACTCTATCAAGCTAATCAAGCCCATTGATAAAATCAATTCAATTAACCCAAGTTAGCCCATTTGAATCCAAAATGTCCAAATGATCCAAAATCTAATTAAATCCAAATAAATTGCAATCAAAATAAATAATCAATCCTAAATCAATTATCGAACTCAATCAAAATCAATTCAACCCAAAAATAACTCAATTGACCAATTAGGCTAACTTGACCCAAAGTGACCTAAAAGACCCATTTGAATCAATCTCCAATCCAACCCAAATTTGATTGAACCAAACCACCCAAAACCTTTTATAATGATTGTTGATCATCCTTGATTGATCAATCAATTGGGTCAAGCCAAGTCAATTTGAACATTTGATTAATTTGGCCCAATTAGCCTACATAAGCCACATTAAGCCAAAACCAATCCTACATCAGATTGATTGAAACCAATGATTCATGCCAACTTCAAATCTATCTCTAAACATGACTTGATCATCAATTGAGCCAAACCATGCCCAATTGGTCCCTCTAACCCAAGTTGACTCAATTTGACCTAAAAGGTCAAATTGGGCCAAATCAAAATATAAACCAAATTTATTGAAACCATTGACTCAAGTCCATTCCAAATTGACTACTGAACATGATCAAAGCCTCCATTGGACCCAATTTGATCAATTGAACCTAATTGACCCATTTAGCCCAAATTGACCTAAAGGGTCAAATTGGTTTAAATCATTCCTAAATCCAAATTGATTGAAATCAAAGCCTACAATCATCTTCAAATTATCAATTGAACCTAAACCACCTAAGTCAAGCCAATTTGTCCAATTTGACCAAATTGGCCAACTTAGCCCATTTGACCCATATGAACCCATAAGAGTCAAATTCAAATATAATGCAAAACAAACCCAACCAATTTCTCCTAAACATTACAAATCATCATTTGAACTTGACCCAAGCTTATGTTTGACCTAGTTTGACCAATTGGTCAACCTAACCCAGCCTAGTCCAATTTGACCTACATGAGTCAAATTGAGCCAAACCCAACCAAATTAACTCCAAACCCTTTCAAACTTGGCATGACCCATCATTGGGTCACCATGGGTAAGCCAAAATCCAACCCAACCTAGGTCTTACCTGATTTGACCCATTACCATTGGGTAAAGCCTTCCAAATGAGACAAAACCCATTTTTGTATGGTCAATCTCACTCTCCTACCCTTGGAAGCCACCCTAAGCTCCATTTAGACATGAGGGCCACTGTCTCACTTGACCCAAAGAAAGTTTGATCAGCCATGAGCCAAGTGGAGGTGAGATAACCCACTTCCTCCCATTGGCACACATAGGAAATAAAGGACAACCACCTCAGCCCTTGGCAGCCACTCTCCCTCACCCTTCCACCCAAATTGAGCCACCTCACTAATTCTCTGCCACCCCCAGCCTCCTGCGTCTGCCAGACACCTGCAATTTGCAAAATTCATCCAAGCCATCATTTTGGATGGGGAGGAAAGAATACACCTCCCCATTCAAGCTCATTCCACATAACATACATCCTCAGAGCACAAGTGAGTTGAGATGATCTCTTGGAGTATTTTTTTCAGCTCCTAAAGCCTCCCCATCACCAAAAATACCAAACCTAAAATAGGATAGAGCAAATCTCTATCCCTCCTCCAAACTCCACTATTTTTAAATTAACTCTACCCACACATTCACCAAGTTCTGGCAAGGAAAAATGTATCGATTCCCGATTGATTTAAGCACTGAAGACCACTCCTAGGCCAACTATGATGTATTTTCTATAGATGCTTGGCCCACATAGTTGCCAGTAAGGAGGCAAGGTGTGATCTTCTCAGAAGGGCTTCATCTCTTCAAGGTGAAGCTACCTCAGTTAGTTCACTGTCGGTCCTAAGCTTCGGTGTGCTAAATTCTGGAAAACAGTCAATTTTCCAAAATTTTCTAGGCCTTTTTAAAAGAAATCATGTTCTCGTGTGATTTGCACTATTAGATCCCTCTATATCTCTTCCATGAAGCTTTTGGAGTTGATCTCGAGCCTCTATGAGCTTTGGTGAGCTCATATCGAGTGGGGGAGGGAGGACTGTGTTTGTCTTTCATCGCTGGGGGGATGAAGAATCATCCGCCGTTCCACATGATTGGAATGGATGGTCATGATTAATCTGCTAGATTTAATCGATTTAATTTTTACAGGAACCATGAGATTATTCCCCACCGTTCGATCTTAGATCGAATGTCGGGGATGAAAGCACGTTCACCACTGCCACATCAGTACCACGATGATTTAAGTAGCCAATCCTACGATGCCACGTGAAAATCACTGCCACGTCAACCGTCTGCATGGCGCCAACGAGATTAGGGATTAATTAGGCTTTAAAAAGTGTTTTAATTAGCTAAAACTTTCTAAAATCATAACTAATTATAGAAAAATCTAAAAAGTATAAATAAATTCATTTTAGAAAGGTTAAATAGAGGAGAATTTAATAAAAATGATTTCATTTGATTTTGGACAATAATTAAGGCTTAGTTAGAGTTGAAGTGTTCCCTTAATTATCTTAATTAACCCCTAATTACTTGGCCAATTAATCCCAAACTTGGCATATTCATTTAGTGGGATGACCTCTATCTCCCTGATTTTCTTTTGATTTATTAACTATGCAATTAGGGTAATTGAAAATTTAAACTATAATCACTCTCTTAATTAATTTTATAATTAATTAAAGTTCTAAATAGCAAAAATTAATTAATTTAACTTCAGTAATCATTAATTAACATTAAGATAATGAGTGAGAGAAGTTAGGACATCTTTCCTAATTACTTTTCCAAATTCATTTCCTTAAGAGAGTTAATTAAGACAAAACTTGATTAAAAAATTAATTAATTAAGTAATGTGAAAATGAAATCAAAATTAAATGCTAATAACTTCAGATAATCAACAATTAAATTAAGGGTTCCTCTTTAAGTCTTCAATAACATAAAGACCCTAAAAGAAATTATGATTAGCCCATAAGTGTGGGAAAATTATAAGAGTACTTAATTAGATTCTTTAACTTAATTAATCTCTAATCATGAGCCAATTACATTAGGTCCTTTACGAGCATTACACTTTACTATTTCTCATGTTCATATCATTTCTAGCTTATAATTAAATGATTAATTAAAAAAAGAAGCATAGGAAAGGGTAATTAACTGAATTATTTAATGATTTAACTTAATTAAATCATAAAAATTACTTAATTATTTGTTCTTAAACATATTAAATCACCAATATGAGATGGAAAAATAGCAAATGATTTCTCCTCTTTTGGTTCAATTTAAATCCAAAAATCAAATTAATAATAAGCTTCGATTTTCTTTAAATAATTTTATTTGATGCGATTGTCTTTTAATCACCTTAAATATTGTATATCATGTGATCTCATGCATTCATATTTTTAAAATTAAAAGAAATTTTCTTATGTAAAGCTTACATGTGTTGGCTAAATTATATGTGTGGCTATTATCATTAATAAATCCAAATTTATTTTTCAAAAGCTATAAGTTGATAATAATATTTGGAGTGATAGTAGTCATGAATACATATAAGATTTGTATGTGTTTATAGCTTAAGCATGTGAATGAGAAGCTTTCTTTCCTATGTTCATATATGGATTTACGTATGTTTGAAAGATAATAGGTAAATAGTATGGACATCCCAAGAATATAAAGCTTTAAGTAGCCCCAAGGAGGTCATTTGATTAACTCACTTCCCTGTTTAACAAAGACATGTACTTATTTAATTTCATTCTTATATATATTCATATTAGAATTTGGATAAATCCTTACATGTATAAATAATTCAATCAAAAGAAATACAACCTTTTGCATGATTTCCATTCTCCCAATTATGTATACATTCATATGTATTCAAGATAGCAAGTATATAGTCTTGACATCTCAGGAATACGAGGCTTTAAGTAGCCTCAAGGAGGCCATTTGATTATCTCACTTTCTTGGTTTAAACAATGGAATGTACTTGCTTACATCTTTTATACATGTGTATGTGTACTTGATTAGAGAATGAAGATTCTTTTTTTAATTAAAAATACATGTATCCATAATCATTTGAATATATCAAAATGCATAACATGTAAAGATAGTGCTCTCTTTCTTATGTTCATATATGGATTTATGTATGTTTGAATGATAATAAGTATATAGTATGGACATCCTAGGAATATGAGGCTTTCAGTAGCACCAAGGAGGTGATTTGATTATCTCACTTCCCAGGCTAACAAAGGCACGTACTTGATTAATTTCATTCCTGTGTATATTTGTATTAGAATTTGGGTGGAGCTTTAATTTTCATGTATATACAATTCAATCAAGTAAAATACAATTTCCAAATGTGTGCATCCATGATCATTCAAGTGTGCCAAAATATGTTGTATGTATAGGTACATTAAGTGTTAAATCATATGTATGCTATCGGTGATGAAAATGAATCATTTAACATGTTCTATGTGATGGTAATTCAACCACATTAATCTTAAGATGCCTTTCATGTTGAATAGGATTCTTTAAGGTTAATCTGAACTCATGATTAATAAAACATTTAATAAATCATTTACTAAAAGAAATAAAATCATTATAATATGCTTTAGAAATAACTTAGGGTAGGGATGAAAGAGGTTAAGCCTATTTTTTCTCTTTATAACACTTAGATCTAAGTGTAAATCAAGTAAAAAAACAAAATTCAAACTAAAATTCACTAATCTCCTAAATAGCTTGAAATAAAACCATCCCTCATGTTTACTTAAACAATTTCAAACTTAGAAAATTAAAAATCAAAAGCTTAGCTAAGACATGCCACATGAAGCATAAGCACACACATTAGAATGCTAGGTCACCACTTCTAGCCTTAGGTTAGGACGGTGTATGTGATGATGATATGTTTTATTTTATGATGTAATAATTAGATTGTATGTTAGGGTGTATGACTCGTAGACTCGATGTTAGGATAATTTTAGCCTAATATTATTTTCTACTGGGGATTGTGCTTAAGGGGCTGCTCAAAAATAAATATAAATTTTCTCTTTCTAGGTTGCTCACACTCCTAAGCATAATCCATGTTAGGATAGGTGGGCTTGGTTACCCATGTGTAGGGTGCTAAGTCCAAATCATAAAATGCAAATGCTTGGGATTGTACATATGTTTAGCTAATATCTATTTTGCAGGTGTAGTTAGATTTACTTTTCCCATAAATTATAATTTTTGCAATAGGAATTAGGATTAGTGCTATGAGGATTAGGATGAGCGGGTTTAGGGCTAGTCCTAGCCACCTGAAACCAAAATCAAAAGATGGAAGAAGGAGAAAGAAGAAATGAAGAATGAAGACCCCCATAATATGTATTCAATTTCAATTATAATATTATTTTGTAATCTAGGTTGTATATGGGTAGAGCTCTGCTTCCCAATTTTCTCTTTTTTTGGGTGTATAGTGGTATCCAACCACATCGGCCTCTTATTATTTCATGGTAGTTTATAAAATGATTATTGTTGTGTTTAGATTGTGCAATAGAATTGCATCTTCTTCATAGTTTCTTAAACTTGATGACTGAATGTGTAGCCTGGATGCAGTAGGCTCTTAAGGAAAAAAAAATCTAATTTTTCTATCTTAATTAAGAACTCATAATTAAATTTTAAATAACTCACAACCTTATCTTAAAACTTAGGTTATAATCAAGATAATTAAAAAATTTAGTAACCCCTTAACTGAATGTTGTATGTCTCACATCATGCATGGCATCTTCTATCACTCCTGTAAAAATGAGTGCTTCCATTCTTGCACTTTAGAGACTACTTGACCTATGAGAACAACCCCTTATGATGGAGCTTCACCCTCTTTCTCCTTTGATTTGGACAATAATCTAATTTCATCATGCATTTAGGCATAAAATATTTCAAGCCTTTGTCCAAATGAATATGTCAAAATAATATAAAATTTGAAAAGATTTTGGATTTTAGACTAAGTCATATGCTCATTCTAGTCATGATCTAGTTTCTTAAGGAGTGAGTTTAGGACTCTAGTCTCTTCAAAATTAAATAATAGCTTAAACCATCTTGCAATTTCATAAAACCAGACTACATGGTTTTGAATAGTATGCGGTAGCTGGCAGCCACTCCAAGTAGTTGTAAGTCCAGAAGAGTCGGATGGGTCTATCTGCTCTTGTGGAATGGACCTTTATGTCCCCATTCATTTAGATCTAGTTTAACTTATGTTAAATCTCCTTGGATTTAGGATATGAGGTTGTTATTTCCTTGGGCTATGAGCATAAATCTTCACCTCTTAGGCATTTTCATAATTATGTGTTGGTGGATTATAAGCCCTAATAATTTAATAAAATTTCATCTCAAACAAATAAATCTTCTCTTTCAAACATGAGTGCTCTACATGTCTTTCGAATCTAAATAGAATTGAACATTCCCAATTGATTTTTTCAAAATAACCAATCCTTTGATAGTCTTAACCTTGAAATCTTCACTTTTAAACATATAAAGCCTCACCATAGGATATTGGAGTACTCACTAGGCTTCTTAGTATCTTGAATGCTCTCTACTTATCCTCCTTTGGAATCTAAAAATAAGTCTTCCAATTGAACATTCCCAATTGATTTTTCCAAAATAACCAATCCTTTGATAGTCTTAACCTTGAAATCTTTGGAGATAATAATTGACCATTTAATTAAGAGTTTTCTTAGGAAATCCCATTTATTAGGATGTAATTAAGTATGGAGGCTTTCCTCCATAGGGAACTAAAGAACCCGACATAAAATAAACCCTTCTTTACTTTTCCATGTAAAGTAGGGGGAGAATCTCTGGTATATATGAAGACTCATCATGCCTTAGGAGTCCTTATTAGGTGATTAGGTTTGCAATATGTTTCTATCTTTTAAGATATCATATCATACTTTAATGTCATACCCGATCACTTCAATAAATACCCCTTAAAATCTACGTGATGTCCACCAGGTGCATCCAAAAATAAACACCACAGATTTTTCTGGCGACTCCACTAAGGAAACTTTCTCTCTCCATCTTTAATAGTCAATTATTGGCACCAGGCATTGATAGTGGACTTATATTTTATATATGCCCAAGACTATCTTTCTTTTCATTGGCACTTTCTTATTTTATTCTTAAGCAAAGGTGGCCAACATCTTTTAGGTTATAGGATCTCACTCATAGGTTATAAAACCCCTATTGGGTCCCTCAATAGGTAAAAATAAATTAACCAAAGAAAGAAAAATAACCAAACAAAATTAAGAACCTCTTACCACTAGCTTGGTAAAGCAAGGTTCATCCAAATATTTAACAAAATTTTAATAAAATCTAAAGCAAAATAAAGAAAAGTCTTTTACAAAATTTTCAAAACTCTTTTAAAAATAAAATAAATAAACTCCATTTAACATAATCAAATTTTTTAAATGAGGGTTCTCTTTCAAAATCAAAATCCAACAAAAAAAAAAATCATTTCTTCAAAAATTTCAAAACCTTTTTCAACAATATAATTAATGAACCCCATTTAACATAATCAAATCATTTAAATGAGGGTTCTTTTTTAAAATAAAAATTAATCAAACAATAACAAATCCATTCTTAAAAAAAGCTCTTTTTCAAACAAAATTAACTAACTATACTTAACATAACCAAATTTATTAAATGAGAGTCCCACTTTTAGAATCAAATCAAAATCGAACATCAATAAACAACAACTAACATCAAACAAAATAAAAGCCTCTTCCCTAAAAATTTTCAAAATCTCCCCAAAATAATTGAATCCCATTCAACATAATCAAATTTGTTGAAATGATCCAACACAACATCAAAAACAAATCCAACAATAATACAATGTGAAGCAAGAAAGATCTCTCCTCTAGTCTGCAAATCTCCAAATCCCTCCTACAAATAATTGAAACCCATTTCACTTACCCAAATTTTTAAATGAGAGTTCCAATTCAAAAGTCAAATTAAAATCAACAATTCAAGACAACATCAAAGAAAAGTCTAATCCTATCCTCTTTTCCAACAGTGCAGTAGAGATACCAGCTCATCTTCTTTCTTCTTCCTTTCAGTCAATTATAGCCATGTCTTCTGACAAGTTGATCTTTTTGTTCTCCTCTAGTTGGATTTGGCCTTGGATCAGGCCATACTCACCAATGGCCTTGTGATCAAGTTTGAACTTGGCTTTGAGCATTTTAAAGTCACACGCGAGGGGCCGACCCTCACTACCATAATCAGGAGGAGGTAGTAGGCAAGAAGCCACTCCTATAGTTTAACTTATAGTTTGACTATGAGTTCCCCTATTTGAAAAGGAAGGCAGTAGAGGTTCCCCTACCATGGTTGACAGTACAAACAGTTGCCCTTGTTGCAACTCCCAGTGTAGGCAAGTACCACCTCTATTGTTGCCCCTGTCTGAAGGGGAAAGCTATCTTGGCTTCTAAGATAGTCTCCCCCACCTTCGAGGTCAGTTCTAGTTCCCGTCCGGCCCCACTCACCAAGACTCAATCTCACAATAAGAATCATAAGGTCAAGAGGGAGAATGAGCATATGACGAAGGAGGTAGATGAAGCTTATGATGTCGTTGAGGAGGGTTCCCCTTGTAAGACCTCTCCACTCTTGGGTTGGTAGTAGGTTTTACCCCCTTTCAGCTTTAGAGGGAGAGGTGGACTACTGGAGGATTGCTGCATTACCCCCATCACTTATCAGTATAAGACACCAGTTAGGGAGAGGAGGAAGCTCTATACTAGTCTATGGTATGTTCTTCACAGAGTTAGTAGATCCCAAACACCTCGAGTTTGGTACTTTGCATGACTTGAGGAGACTGATCTCTAGAAGTTTCAAGAATCAAACTCACTAAGAGAGGGCCACTAAGGCCAAGGTGATTGCCCAAGCGTGCTAGAGAGAGGAGGAGGTTCTAGGTAGTTGGCTGCCTCCACTTTGATGGATTTTCTTGATCAGTGAGCTAATAGAGCCTATCATTTTGATTGCATTGTCCTTATCAGCACCACCAACCTTAGGAGAAGATCCTCAATGGAGACGCAGCCACTGTCACCCACATTACACTACTCCACTTGCTGTCCACTTTCATTAGTTCAGGTCCCACCATTTGTAGTCCCCACCAAGTTCCACAAGCCCCCATCTGGAGAGAGAGATTCTCCATTGGTGATTTGTCTTTGACCTAAAAATCCCACACATTCTACTCCACCCATTGAAGAGAGGCTGAGCTCCCTTGCTCAACCTTCCATCTCAATAGTGGTAAAGAAGGAGTGGAAACACAAGAGTGTCGTGGTCACTCCACCATAGCAGTTGGAGGAGGAGAGGAGAGGGGATACTAAGGTAGTCCCTATGGAAGTTGAGTCAGCCAGGGAGAGTACTCCACTAGTGTAGTATTTAGTGCATAGCTTCTACACAACTCAGTCAAGTAGTCAGTCATCAGCCAGCCTATGTTCCAGTAGAGCAGGGTTGAGTAGATGACCTTTCTTAGGTTGACATTCTAGAGGACTATCATGTTGCGGTGAGGCTGATAGTTGGGGATGATCATTCTGACTAGGAGGAGGATAGATTAGAGTTTGATGCCGATGAGGATGACATGTTAGATGATCTAGTAGAAGTCCATAAGGTTGATACCCAATGATCCATATACAGGGGAAGGTGAGACATCAGAGTCAACTGAATTACTCCACCAACAAATCAAATAAGGATGATTAGATTGATAAGATTGAGTGAAGGGTAGAGGAGTTGATGGTAGTAGTTCTAACCTTGTAGAACCAAGCCCCATTTTTACAGCCCTCCCTCATGGAGGCCGACCAGCTTGAGCTACTTTATACCCTAGATCATCCTAAGTGTACTCCTATGGAAGATGATGCTAATAGCTTGCATAAGAAGGTCACCGATAGCACTTCCATGCATGAAAATAACATTAAGCAACTGGTGTAGTAGTAGGTGAAGGAAGCATTGGCTCAAGCCTGAGGAGCTCATCCATTCCAAAAGGTAGACTCTAGCCAGAGGAATTTGATGTAGTTCAATACCCTAAAAGTTTTGTGCCACCATCCTTCAAGATTTTTTATGGCAGTGGGAAACTCCAAGGAAGCACATAGCGCACTTCAGATCTAGTTGTTGTGATGCTGGTGGTATTGACGCACTTCTTTTCTAGTTATTTGTTAGTTGCCTTTCAGGGATAACATTAGATTGATATGTCAAACTGCCCAATGGTTTGGTTAAGACCTTTGCAAATTTAGAGAATCTCTTCATCAAGAGATTTGCAGGAGCTTAGCAAAGGGTAACTGCAGGTGACCTTATTGTAGAGAAATAAAAACCCAATGAGTCTCTTATTAATTATATTCTTTGATGACATAACCTGAGTATGAAATGAGAACCACAGCTGCAAGATTAACATGCCATTAAGATTCTACTCAAGAATATCCATGGCCTAGTCACCTTCATGCTTAAGGGATTCACCATTAAGACATTTGAGAGGTTAATTAGCAAGACGGCTAACCTATAAGAGGAAGACAAATCGTTTCACTTTTTAGACTAGTCATCCAAGTCAAAGTCTTAGAAGGTCTTTGAGAAGAAGTCTAGGATAGTAGTGATAGTTGATAAGAAAATGCAGCCAGCTAGAGCACAGTTTGAGAGGCTCAAATTTCAATAGCCTCTGCTACCACCTCTTCTTCCACTACCTCAATCGCTATAATGGCCACCACCACCACCAAGATAACCTACTCAGTGGTACTAGTATCCACTGCTAGGTAGCTACTTTTTACTTACTCTTGCTGAACAACTCAACAAATCATACTCATTCATAAGAGAGGTAGTCAAGAAGATCTTCAAAAATCTCTTGAAGAAGCCTGATTTTCAGCTACCCAAGTCTAAGAAGCCAGAGGAAGTGGGCAGAAGTGATGATCCTAACTACTGCCCCTATCATAGCATGTTAGACCACATCTTAGAGGATAGCATTACCATCAAGGAATACTTAGAAGAACAACCATTTGGTTCAATTAGAGTAATCCTTGGGGATACTTTCAATCCTCTCAAGATAAAAGAAGGTTGGGATATTTCTTTATCTCGTACCTCTAAAAAGATCATTTCTAAAATCAAGAACTCTCTCTGTAGGTGCGTAAATTAGCTCAAACCTCCAACACCAAGAAAGATTTGCCAGTTGTGAGGGATAACTCAGGGAGGGTGCAAGCCCAACAATAGTAGCAACAACCTACCTCAATTGCTCAAGATAGATCCGTAGCATAACCACCATCTGAGTTGAACACTTCTTCCATCATTGCAGCTACTACCCGCTCCTACACCTCTAACAGGAGCATTGTATCAGCTGCTGAGGGCACCAAACCCTTGTCCCACTTACTTTACTGCTTTCTATTATGTGCCTCTCTTAAAATTAAAGAAATCAATGAGAAATTTGATTCCACTTACATCTTCTCTACTTCTGGTGCTCCTGTCAGTTTTATTCCTATTGAAAACTTTCCAAGTTAAAGTAATAATTTAAATAATTTTGATCACTCCCAAATTGATATATAAATGGACTTTCCTTTTTTGAATCACTCTAGTTCACCTCTTGAGATTGATTTATGGTCATTCGACTCTAATGATCCTTTAGAAGAAGTTGTAGGTATACCTGATGAAAGGTAGAACTTACCATAAACCCCATATTCCAAGAAGTCACTAAAGTTAACCTTCGTAGTGAAAAAATTCTACCTCTTAGGGTAGCACCTTAGGATAAGAGTAAACAGATCATTGGTTCTAGTGAGCAGATAGCCCCTCCACAAGATATTCCACCTATGGATATGCTTATAGAGGATCAATCCAAAGTTGATTACACTCATCACATGCCAAGCATATATGATACCCTTGTCTTATCCATAAAGATGAAAATCTCTAATCAAAGCCTTGCTTGATCTAGAAAAATGCTTAGCTTAACTGATCGCTACAGAAGAAGAAACATGCTAGTCAAAGGAGACCCTAGGAGATACATTCAGTGATGAAGGCTTACTTCTGGGAATAATTGAGCACAATCATCCCCTCTATATTACAGTAGATGTTGTTAGAGTCAGGCTATCTAGAGTTTTGATTGACCCAGGTGCATTAGCCAACTTTATGAGTTTAAGAACCCTTGCCTACTTGAGGATTGAAATTTCTAAACTCCATACTAAGAGGATGATGGTGAAAGGATTCAATGACCAAGGTGAGAGGGCATTAGGCTCTATAGTGTTACCCTTAGAGATAGATGATTAGAAGACTAAAGCCAAGTTTCACATAATTGACTCAGATACATCTTTTAATGCTTTGCTTGGAAGACCATGGATACATGGGAACACCATAGTTTCATCCTCTTTACATTAGTGCATCAAGTTCATAAGAGGTGAAATCGAGTATTATGGAGATCTCAAGCCCTTTGTAGTTCATGAGGTCGGGATATATGAGGATGTAGCCTACTACCTCCTTGAGAAATAAAAAGTCTATTCTCATGAATTTAGTCAAAATATCAATGTAAAAGAAAAAGAAAATGAAAAAGAAAAGAAAAGGGTATGAGAAATAGACATTATGGAGGAAGTGGAGCCTAAGATTAGGTTCCTCCCACAATTCATTACTCCATTCGAATAAGTGAGGAGAATGACTCGACCTCCACGAGGATGAGAAAGAGGCAAGTCCAGAGGGAGTCTTCGAGGTGGAAGGCCTCAATACTTACCACCCACTAGGAGATTCATCCCAGCTACTAGGAGTACTCCTGTTATCCTCATAGACTTAAAATCTAGTTCAGATGATAAGTCTTATGTGGTTAGCACACTGACCAGCTCTTCTCGATAGCAAATCCCATTGGAGATGAAATTTGAGTCAGACAGTGATGAAGATTGAATTCCAAAGCAAAGTAAAAGTGTATCCAAGTCATCATTATGTGAAACTGTTAGACATCAGTTGGGAACCTTAGCTCTAATCCACTTTCCTCATAAGAAGTTGAAGGTTTGGTAGTTAAGGAAGCCCTTAAATCATGTGCAACCATGAAGATCCAGAGGTTCTATTCTGGAGCATCATCTTCAAGTCAAGAAGTTGATGTAGAACTTAAAGATGATTCATATTAAGAATTAATTGAATTTCCTTTTGATTGGTACTCATTGTGTGTTCTTAACTTAGCAAAGAAAGGTTTAATTCAACATACATGGTCTAAGCACAGGTTAGATTAAACTTTTCTTTATTATTGTTGACCTGAATTTTTAGTTTTGAATTTTGAGTTGGAACCTCATTCAACAAATTTGATTATGTTAAATAGGGTTCAATTGCATGTTGGAGAGATTTGGAGAAGATTTTTTTTTTGGATTGTTATTAGATTTTGGTCTTTTGATTTTGAGTTGGAACCCTCATTCAACAAATTTGATTATGTTAAATGGGGTTCATTAATTTTGTTTGGAGAGATTTTGAAATTTTTTGGCGAAAAGATTTTTGTTTTGATTGTTGTTGTTGTTGCTTGATTGATTTTGATTTTGAATGGGAACCCTCATTTAACAAATTTGATTATGCTAAATGGGATTCATTAATTTTGTTGGAGAAGTTTCAAACTTTGGAGAAGATTTTTCTTTGCTTTTACTTTAGACATTATTGGAATTTTATTAAATATTGGATAAACCTTGTTTCACCAAGCAAGTGGTAAGAGGTTCTTAATCTAATTTGGTTTATGCTTGATTATTTTTTTCTTTGATTAAATATTTTTTTTCTTATTGAAGGAACCCAATAGGGGTTTAAAGACTTACTTGGAGTGAGGTCCTAAAACCTAAAAGATGTTGGCTACCTTTGCTTAAGGATGAAATAAGCAAACTGCTAATGAAAAGAAAGATAGCATCGGGCTTATACAAAATATAATTCCACTATCGATGCTTGGAGATAATGATTGACTACTAAAGATGTAGAGAGGAACCATCCCCAGTGGAGTTGCTAGAAAAATTTATGGTATTTTATTTCAAAGACCAGGTGGTCACTAAGTAGATCTTAGGGGGTACTTATTAATGTGATCAAGTATGACATTAAAGTATGATGTACCACCTTGAAAGATGGAAACATCACCCTATAATGGATCTAATCACCTAATAAAGACTCTAAGACATATGGGTCTTCGTGTATACCCTTTCCAAAATGGGTTTACTTATATTTTTCTAATTTTTTATAATTAGTTATGATTTTATGAAGTTTTAAGTAATCAAAACACATTTTAATCCCTAATTAATCTATAATCTCATCGGTGCCATGTTGGAGCTGACGTGGTGATGCTTTCCACATGGCACCATAGATTGGACACTTAAATGATCTGATGTGGCATGTTGAGTCAGGGGCGGTGGACGTGCTTTCATTCCCACTATCCAATCTCAAATCAGTTGGTGAGGATTAAACTTATGGTTCCTATGGATTAAATTGAATAAAACTAATCAGATTAATCATTGTCATCCATTCCAATCATGAAGAATGGATGGCGGATGATCCTTCATCTGCCAACCTATAAAAGATGGACATTGTCTTCCCTCCTTTGCTTGATTTGAGCTCATCGAAGCTTGTGAGGCATTGAGATTGACTCCAAAAGCTTCAAGGGGAAGATCTAAAGGGATCATATAGTTAGAAATGCATGAAATCATGATTTCTTTCATAAAAGACCAACAACTTAGAGGATTTCTAAAGCTTGCCAGAGTTTACCTCACTAGAGCTCAAGACTAGAGGTCCAATGACCAAGGTAGCTTCATCTTGGAGAAACAAAGCCCTATTGAGAAGCCTAAAACTTGCCTCCTCATCAGTGACTTTGTGGAACCAAGCATCATTAGAAATGTCACCAGAGTTGGTTCAAGGATGGTCTCTGATTTTTGAATCAATCTAAAATCGATTTGTTTCTTCTAGTTAGAGCTTGGGGAACATATGAGTGAAGTTAATTTTGGTTTGTTGAGTCTGAGTGGGGTTGAATGGAGTGGAAGCTCTATTTCACTCTAGTTTGGTGTCACTGATGATGGGGAGCTCAAGGGAGTTAGGATTGCACTCAAGAAGCTCATCTCCTCACTCTGAAGCTCTCTAAATGACTTGATATCTATTGGAATAAGATGGGGAAGAGTATACTCTCCTCCCCCTCAAATCATAAGGCTAAGGATTGGCTCTAATTTTGGCAGACATCCGACCAGCATAGGCAATCGAGGACATCAAGGAATAGCCGGGTGGTGTGCCTTGAGTGGGTGAAGGTTGGGATGGGTAGCCATGGCTTGTCTTCCTTTTCCTAGGTGTGCCAATGAGAATGGAAAGGTTAGCTCACCTCCTTTGACCCATGGCTGACCCAACCAACTTTGGGTCAGGTTAATTAGTGGGTCTGAGGTCCAAATCAAGCTTAGGGAGGCTGCCAAGTGCAAAGGGGTAGGTAAGACCACCCAAATATGAACTTTATCCCATTTGGAGAGCTTTACCCAATGGGGTTGGATAATTCAAGTTCAAGTTATGTTGGGTTTGATTTAGGCAGACCCATGGTGACCCAAAGATGGGTCATGCCAAGTTTGATTGGGTTAGGCTCAATTTGACCCATGTAGGTCAAATTAGGTTAGGTTGATCAATTGGTTAAATTGGGTCAAACTAAAGGCTGAGTCAAGTTCAAATTATGATTTTAGATGTTTAAGTTTAATTAGTTTGATTTAATTTGGGTTGGATTTGAATTTAGCTCATATGGGTCAAATGGGTTAAGTTAACCAATTTGGTCAAATTGACCAAATTAGCTTGGGTTAGGTGTTGGTTTAGATTCAATTGATGATTTGAAGATGATTGTAGGCATTGATTTCAATTAATTTGGATTGAGGAATGATTTAAACCAATTTGACCCTTTAGGTCAATTGGGCTAAATGAATCATTTGGGTTGACTTGGTCAAATTAGGTTCAACCAAGGCTTGATCATGTTCAACAATCAATTTGATGGATTTGAGTCATTGGTTTTAATCAATTTGGATTGGAATTTGATTTGATCCAATTTAGTCTTTTAAGTCAAATTAGTTCAACTTGGGTCAAAGGGCCAATTGGAGTTGGTTTGGCTCAATCGATGGTCAAGTCATATCAAGAATCAATTTAAGGTTGATAGGAATCTTTGGTTTCAATTAATTGAGTTTGGAATGAAGTTTGGTTCAATTTGGTTAATGTAGGCTAATTGGGTCAACTTAGGTCAAGTGATCAAATTAACTTGGTTTGACTCAACTAATTACAATTGATCAATCAAGGGTGATCAATAATCATTGTAGGAGGTTTTGAATTGGTTGGTTCAATCCAATTTGGGTTAGATTAGAGTTTGGTTCAAATGGGTCCTTTAGGTCACTTTGGGTCAAGTGAATCCAATGGTCAATTTGAGTTGGATTGGGTTGAATTGAGTTGAGTTGAGTTCAATGATAGTCTAGGATTTATCGATGTATTTTATTGCAATTAATTTGGGTTTAATTGGATTTTGGCTCATTTGGACATTTTGGGTTCAAATGGGTTAACTTGGGTTGATTGGATTGATTTGATCAATTGGTTTGATTGTAGATTTTGGAAGAGTTTGAAATGATGATTTGAAGAGTTAGGAAAAGCCAGTTGGTTTGGTTTAAAAGTCTGAGCTTCCATAAGATCTAATTGGGTTTGATGGGATCTATTTGAGATTGGATTTTGATTAAGGGGATATACATAGGTTATGGATTAGGCCATATGATAGGTCAATTTCCTTAGTCCTTAAGGCATAGCCTGAACCTATGGTATACTCTCTTAAGTCTTTAAGCTTAGGTTTGTTCACCTAATCACTAGAAGTGTCCATGTGAGATTCTAGTTTAAGAAGATGGGATAGATGAGTCAATCCTCACTCCAAAAGTGATGTAAATAGGAATCCCTTGTAGTGGAGAACACCTCCTCCCGGTGATTTAGCCAACAATCTAATTTCATCATACATTTAGGCATAGTTGTCCTAAGTCTTTATCCAAATCAATGTGTTAAAAATGATATGAAAATTTGTAAAATTTTTCATTAGTCTAAGTCATGTCTTCATGCTAGTCATGATCGAGTCTCTTAGAGAGTGAGTTTAAAACTCTAGTTTCTCTTTTTAATTAAATAACAACCTAGCTATCTTGTAAATTCATAAGACTGGCCTACTTAGTTTTGAAGCATAGGAGTTGTTAATTGGCAGTCACTCTAGATGGTTGTAAGTCGAGAAGAGTTGGATGAGTTTATCCTCTCTTATGGAGGTAAACTACTATGTCCCCTTCTAGTTAGATTTAAGTCGAGTTCTTAGCTTATGCTAGAGCAACCTAGATTTAGGTTCTGAGATGACTTGTTTCCTTCAGGATACAAGTATAAATTCTCACCTCTTAGGAATTTTCATAATCTTCTGTTGATGGATTATAAACTCTAATATTCTAATAAAATTTCAATTCAAATAAAAATAAACTTTCTCTTTCAAATGTATAAAGCCTCACTATAGGGTAAACTGGAGTGCTCACTAGGCTTCCTAGTATCATGAGTGCTCCCTACTTATCTTCCTTTGGAATCTGTGAATAATTCTATCCACTTGAAATCTCCCACTTAATTTCCAAAAATACCAAATCATTTGATAGGCTAGCTTTGAAATCTTTAGTGATATTTATTGATTACTTTGATCAAGAGTTTTCTTAAGAAATTCCTATTTTTCAGGATGTAATTAACTATGGAAGCTTGCTTCCATAGGGAACTAAAGAACCCGACATAAAATAAACCCTACTTTACTTGTCCATGTAAAGTAAGGGAAAGATCTCTAGTATATACGAAGACCCATCTGCCTTAGGAGCCCTTATTAGGTGATTAGGTTAATTGTAGGGTGATGCCCCCATCTTTCGAGATCATACATCATGCCTTAATATCGTACTTGATCACTTCAATAAGTACCCCTGAGATTCGCATGCTATCCAAATAACCCCAAATTAAAACACCACAATGTTCTTAATTCAAATTAAATGATGATGAATCAGATCTTAAGAGAATTCAAATCAATATTCATCATGTGATTAATTTCAATTTAATTAATGGTATGACCGACCATGGGATGTTTCCAAAAAATAAAATTTACATAAAAGGAAAGAGGATAATTCCATGGTTTATTTTAACAGAAGTTGAATTAACTCAAATAAATTCAAATTAATTTAGTTTAGCTCAATTAGAGTAGCATATATCACCCACAAACATTCCATAAAGAGTTAAAGTTCAAATTAGCAAATGTAAGCAAAAGAATATTCAATTTGAATTCAAAATAATTCAAAATAAATATAAAAATAAATAAATTTTTAAATTCAAAAAAATGGAATAATTATGGAAATAATTTGAATAGCTCTCAAAAAATTTATTTTGTGAATAATCATGAAAAATTTGGCCAAAAAGGTTTAGGATGATAGAAAAGATAGGAGAGAGAAAACTAGGATAATAGGAGAGAAAATAATATATTGAATAATTTTTGAATAATTTAGATTTATGCCTTGAATAAGTGGATAATGAACATGACTAAGCATGGAAATAATTTAATGAAATGTGAACTTAATTTAACTTGCATGGAAGCACAATAAATGGAACAAAGTTTATGCATTTAGTTCACATTATTCAAAATGAATAATTTTAAGAATAATTATAAACATGAAATGTAGAATTTATGAATAATTCTAAAATAAATTATTTTGAAATGAATGAATGATTTATTTTATTTTAGTGGGCTTTTCATTTGCCTTAATTTAGTTAATCCTAGAAAAATTTTCACTAAGTTCATGTCCAATAGCTATAGCATTCAAAATTGACTAAAGATCTTGGAGTTGAAGAATTGTTCTACACACTTAAATTTAACTTAATTAGTAGCATTTGAACATGCATTTATTATCATCAAAATCAATCTCATATGAGGTGGGGCTCAGGTCAACATAATACACAAAAAATAACCCTTCTTTGGACTTCTTAGATCATGGTTAGTAATGGAAATCACATTATACCAAATGATAAAAATAATCTTCTTAAATAGAATTATCTTTTCTATTAAGTTAATTAAAAAATTGTACAATTTCATAACATATGAAATCATAACTTGAAATCAACTATTTTAATCTAAAGCTCATTATCAAACATTAGGAGGGTTAATGAAATGAACAAATAGAAATAAGAGAGATCAAAATTATATAAATGGGTTATAAAATTGAAACATAATGAATTGAATGATATCCAAATTAAGATTGAATGTTAAGTTTACTCAAGTTAATTAAAATAAATATGGATAAGATAAATGAATGAAATTAACTTGAATTGAGTAAATGAATAAAATTAATATAACCAAATGTACTAAGTAAATCCAATTATCCTAAATTAAATGAAATAAAAGAAACCAATAAAATGAATATAACTTAATGCCTAATGAAACTTAATGATGAAAGATGAAATGTAAGGATAAATTAAATCAAACATAAAGGTTTAATCTAAACTAAAGTATAATAACATTAATGAGTAAAATATCAAAAATTGAAGAACATTAATTTAAATAACATAATTTAAATGAACACACATTAAATAAAAACAAAGTAAAAGAATAATAAAATTTTTAAAAAATAATAATTAAAATTTAACTTAAATCAAATCATCTAAATAAACTAAGAAAAATAAAAGATTAATTAAGATACTTAAGATCTTAGTTAGACTTTTGGAATGAAACTTTATTCAGGGTGAAGATTTCACTCTATTAGGACTTAGGATGTTGAATAGAATGGGTTAAACCCAAAATGGAATCTATTGTATTCATCATTCTTGAAAACTTAATTTCACCTTAACATAAAATGCACCTAAAATGGAAACAAAATTGTAAATCATTAAATCACTTAAATTGAAACCGCCCGTGGTAAATTAAACTCATTTGAAAAATAGAAGAAGTTGAAAGAGTAAAAATAATAATTTTCATAACTAGCAACATATGGTATATAGTCTGGACACCCGAGGTCATAGGGTTACTAGCCCAAAGGAGGTCTTGATACTTCAAATTTTTGGTGTAATAATGACACATACCTATGAAGCAAAGCTATGAAAATTAAAAAGTCTAAAAAATCAAATTAAATTAAAAATTGGAAACTTAAATTAAAACTTGGACTAAAAGGCTTGGCAACATCTTACCACACAACCCCTTTTTATTCACACACTAGATTATTAAGTAACAATCCTTAGACTTAGGTTAGGTCGATCTGTGATATTCTATGATGTTGTGATGATGTGATGTGAAATTATTTTTTATTATTATGTGGTGTTTAGACTGGATGGTTATGATTGATTGTTGTTAGTTTGGATGGCAGGACATTATTTTTAAAATTAACATTATCTTCTGAAGGGGGTATGTGCTAAAAGGGGCAACTGTAAAAATAAATTATAAAATTATTGTTTGCTTATAGGTGTTGAATAGTCCTTTAGCATAGCCTACTAGGATAGGTGGACTTAGCAAGCAGCTAATTCTAAGCCAATATGTTTATAAAATATAACTGTTGTGTGTTTTTTGTATTTTTTAGCATTTATTTTGTAGGGCTTAGGATTTATTTTTGAATTTTAAATCTAAAATTGAGCTTAGAATTAGGTTAGGATCTATGAGGTCTAGGATTAGCAATAGCTGACCCTACCAGTAGATAGGTGTAGATGTCCCATATGAAGCCTAATGGAGGTCCATGAAGAAGGAGATAATCTTGGAGAGAAGACTCATAGATAGAAGACCCTTAGATCTAAACTTGTAGTTCTAGGCTAGGCTATATAAGGGCAGAGCTCGACTACCCATTTTTTCTTTCTTTCGGGGTGTACAATGGTACCCAATTGCATTGGCATGTTCTTTACATTAAAATTAGTTTGATTTACTTTGGGTGTATAATAGAATCAACCTACTTTTCTAGGTTTCTTTTTATGCTATGTTTTGTGTGATGAATTCCTGGAGGATTAGACTCTTAAAGAAATTTAAATTTTCTATCCAACTTAAATTTAAACAACTTAAACAAAAAATAAAGAAACTAAAACTTTACATTAACTAAAGCCCTAGGAATAATTTAAAATTAACTAGAAACAACTATCTTTTGTGAACCATGCTAACATATTGTTCTAATTTTGTGAATTGGGAACTTCACCCATTGCACATAAGGGGCATCTAACCTTTGAGGATGACCACCTTCTTAGCGAAGTTTGTTTTCTCTTCTTGATTTGTCCCATGGCCACTTCTAATTGAATTTCATTTAGGCATAAAATGCATACCCCAAGACCTTAAATGCATCATGAGTCAAAATATTTAAAAGTTGAAAAATGTATATTAGTTAAGTGCATATCTTACCCTACATGATCTTACGGATTAGGGAGTGAGTATAGGTTCTTAGAATTTTTTCTAAAATGCAATAGCCTAGCCATCTTGCATACATGAGACTTGACATCCTAGATTTAAAATACACTTAGGTAGAGTTAGCTAAATCTTTTCCAGGAAAGTTATAAGTCTAAAAGAGTCAGGGATATGCTCCATCTCTCAAAGAGAAAGAGCCAATAATTTCTAAATGTGAAACTAGGTCAAACATCTAACTTGTGTCAGAAGCACTTATAGACTTAGGTTTTGAAGCATTTTATTAGAGTAAGTCTTCAACCCTATGTATTTCTACAGTCTTGTGCTACTAGAATCTAAGTCCTAGATTTCTAATAAAATGTTAACTTGAAATTCTATTTAAATTTCAAAATTTAAAGTTCAATGATATAATAGTTGAAATATTTATTGCGCATCCCAATATCAATAGATATTTAATACTTAGTCCTGATTGACTTCCAAAAATAAGTCTTTCCGCTTTATAGCATTCCTTTTGAAATTCCAAAATATCATTTCCTTTGGGAACCAGCTTAGAAATCAATAAAAATATAGCTTATTTATTTAATCGAGAGTATTCTTAGGAAGTGATCCTTTGTTCCTAAGTTGTAATTAACTATAAGGGCTTGCCTTTATAGGGAACCATTAACCCAATTTAAAATAAACCCTATTCTTCTTTTCATGTAGTTTAGAAGAAAACTTTATGGTACATTAAAACCCATTAGGA
Organism: Cymbidium sinense; assembly: GCA_021442155.1. Taxonomy (NCBI): domain Eukaryota; kingdom Viridiplantae; phylum Streptophyta; class Magnoliopsida; order Asparagales; family Orchidaceae; genus Cymbidium; species Cymbidium sinense. The sequence continues at coordinate 29,847,737 of CM038223.1, forward strand.
TTAGGAGTATTTTATTAAATAATTAAATCCATTATAGGTTTATCTTTTGAGATAATATGTTTACTTTAATGACACATTTGATCATCCAAATAAGAAATTCCTAAAATCTATGTGGTGTCACAAATTTTTCCCATGGAGATATTTTCTAGCAACTATACTAGGGAGTGATTTCTCTCTCCATCTTTAGAAATAAGTAATTATTATTATTATTATTATTATATATCAACAATGTACTTGTGTTTTCATGGGTCAAGATTGCCTTTCTTTTTATTGAATATCTCTATTTTATCCTTGATAGAGTATATTCAACATCTACTAAATAAAAGAGAGAGTATAGAACTATCCCACTCTTTGAAATTAAATAAGACGCTCTATAACTCATGTATTTTCAAAAAAAATTTACTTTGAAATAAAAAAATCCTAGCTATAACAAAATTGGCTAAAATTTTTAAATGGGTCAAAAGCTTTTCTTTTGAATAAGTTATGATTATTGTTAATTATGACTCATTTAAAATTTTTATTTTGCAAATAGATAATGGTTAGACAACTAAATTTTGCTACTAAGTTCAAAATTTGCTTTTCATGGACAATAACAGGTTGGCTGATGGCTCTATTATCAAGTTTGGAGTAAGATTTGAAAACTTAAACATCACAACTACTGGAGTGACATTAGCTCATGTTGGTAAGATGGTTGTTAAAAATAAATAGCCCATTTTGGAGTTCTTTGGTGCACCTCGTCCTACCCCTGCTGAAGGCAGGAAACTTATTACCCAGGTCATTGAGATGGTCCAGATGGGTCTTTCTCATAAGAAAATGAAGTTACCTACTTCATAGGAATTGCCTGCTCCCTTCCTTTCTAGTACCTTTAAGGTAGGGTCCACTTCTGAGCCCCTGAGATGACCAAAAGGCAATAGAAAAATATGGGTAGAGACTTAGGAGGATAGTCCTTAGGGAAAGAAAATAGGAAGAAATGTTAGACATAGAACTGGCTAAGGAGAGGGATGGATATACCCTCCCTGATACTTCTCCTATCTTAGGAGGAAGTAGATATCACTATCTTTCTATAGCCCAGGGAGAGGAGGATATGTCTAGGAAAGCAAGTTCTCCACTTCACCCCTTTATTCATGAAAATATAAGAAGTTTTAAAATATTGAATAAAGAAACAATGGGTACACCAGATCCTCCATAAGATCCTTGGACCCTCCTCTTACACTAAGAAGGAGTACCTCAGGGATATGAAGGATCAGACATCAAAAAGCTTGAAAAAGAACACTTAGGAAGAATTTCCACTTCTCAATACAAAGGGAAGGGGAAGGTGACTATTCTTATTAGAAGAAAACCTTCATATCTTGTGCCTGTTGTACCAAAGAAATATCATCACCCAGGAAAATTATTGACTTGGCATAGAGATCAATCAGTTAGTTTAGGGAAAGATAGAATCTTCCCTAAGAAAGTAAGCAAGAGAATCTATGTTAGGAAAGCTCCATTGGCCCCTAAGCCTAGAGTTCCTCGACCACCTTCACCATCATCAGAGAGAGTACATATATCTAGGCCTATTTCAAATATGTCTTCATCATCTTTACCTAGGCCTCGAGCTGAAGGATTGTCATCATCTCATGTTTTTAGTAGGAGAATAGAGTATCTTGATCCATCTCCTTACATCGAAGAGATCATGATGACTTGGGAGCCACTCTTGATATAGAGAAAGTCCCTATTATCTAAGAGGCTCCAAAGGGTGAAGCATCTGAAGTAAAACCTTTGGATTTGGTAGATGAGTCTGATGCCATACTTGATAGCAATGGTGTTCCATTTCATTTAGTAGAGGAAGAAATAGAGAACATTATGAATGAGGATGTTGAAAATGAAAAAAAAAAAGAATTCAAAAAGATTATGATCTAGAATAAATAACTTACTAGATGATTATCCAAAACTGCATGTAGCACATATCTACATGGTAGATACTAGATCGTCAAAGAAGGACTAGGATGAGTAACAATAAAATCCTATAACTGATCCAACATGGCAACTAATATTTCAACTATAAAAGAAGGATGATTATATTGCTATGATGGAGAAGATGATGGAGGAGATGGTTGCTACTATGCAATCACTCCAAAGCATGATCCCCTCCTCTTCACACCATCATCTTATTGAGCAACCTAAGATAACATGCCCCACTAGTAATACAAAGTTTAGTTTGAAAGAGTATCGTCAAGAGCAAAAGCTTGTAGACAATATGCCTTTTGCAACTGACCTAAAGTCCTTAGTGGAGCAACAAGTCAAGAAAGCTTTAGCACAGTTGTGAGGTACAACCATAGTTTCAAATGGTAGACCATACCATGAAGAATATGATTCCATTCCTTACCCTATAAGATTCACACCTCCATCTTTTAAAGTATTTGATGGGACTAGAAATCCCAAATAGCATCTAGCTCACAAGTTATTGTAATACTGGTGGGAGTGATGCCCTATTATTTAGATAAGTCCTAATCAGCTTGATTGGAGTTGCTTTCAATTTATATGCAAAAATATCAAATGGTTCAGTGTTCACATTCACTGAACTAGAATGTATGTTTGTAAAAAGATTCAATAGCACCCAACACCATACTACTGTAGGAGACTTAGTGGTAAAAAATCAAAAGCCTTGTGAATATTTAGTTGATTATATTTTAAGATGGAGAATCCTTAATCTCAAGTGTGAGGCCTAGTTGCAGAAGTAGCATGCTATTGATATTCTCCACTAAAATATCTATGGTACCATGGCCTTCCTGCTGAAAGGCTTTATGATCAAAACTTTTGAGAAAGTTTTAAATAAAGCCTTGAGCCTACAATAAAAGGCTTTTAGGATGACCTTCTTAAAATAACACTCTTTCATAGAGCAAAACCTAAGAAGCTAATAGAAAGGAAAGTAGGCAATGTCTCTATAGTGGATAAAGGGAAGTCCCCTATTTAGATACATGTAGAGCATCCTTTGTCCTTTATGCCACCACAGTAGTAAGTATCGCCTATCCCCAAGAAAATTCCAACCAACCCTTTTAGTGAAGAATAAACCAGGCTTATTCTTTCAAAAGAGATTCCAGATTTCAAACTACCCAACTTGAAGAGCCTAGAGAAAGTTAGTATGGTGAATGACCTAAACTATTATCCATACCACCAAATGTTCACCTTTAAAGATTGGCTCGAGAGGAATTACAAAAAAGAGCTAGTGATCATTCCAAAAAAGGTCTAGTGATCATTCCAAAAGAATACCTTGTGGACCCTAAACAAGTGCCTATTAAGACAATTTTAGGTAATTTTACTTCTTCTAATACTCCTTCTTTAGATGAATGTGATATAGCTTTATCCCATTCTTCCAAAAATTATTTAATGAAAATTTTTAAATATGCAATGCAAGATCCAATGAAGACCCAGAAGAAGATCATCCATACTGGTCCATTGAAGTTTGGAGATTTAGTTCTACCTCAACCCTATTCAGCATCTTCAACTACTCAGATGACTGGAGAGAATGATGAGGGAAGGCCATCTTTTGTACATTATAAAGTTTTGTATGATAAGGATAAAAATACTAGGCCTTACACTCCTTTGTCATTATGTATTCATTTTAAAAATGTAAATAAAAAGTTTTCCTCAAAAGGCATTTCTTATATTTGTGCTATATCAGATGAATGTGCTATTGAAAATGTTGAAAAAGAAAATGATCAAAAAGAAATATCTCATAATGATGTATTTTATGAACCAAGATCAAACACTAATTTTTTTTTATGGAAGATTGGAAATGCAATCCTATTAGCATTGAGGTAGAATTGTTAGACTTTGATCAGTCTTTAGAAAAGGATACAGTGGATGAAGACTAGGTTGATACAACCCCTAAAGATGTCACTAAAGTGAATCTCCATAGTAGGAAAGTTACACCATCTACCTCCTCCTTCTAAAGTTAAAGAGAATAAAATTGTTGATCAAGGTTCCAAACCTTTATAATAATAGCCAGTAGTTGAACCAACTATTTCAAAGGTCAACTACAATATTTTAGCCTATCTTAGGAAGCTTCCTATAAGGCTAAGTTTCTATGATGCCCTTATTATATTAAAAGAAATGAGGGAATCATTAGTACAGACATTACTCGACCTAGAGATATGCCTTATCCAGCTATTAGCAACTTCCTCGGATGAGGCTTGATACTTTAAAAGAGATCCTTAGAGTTACCTTCTATGATGAGGATCTACTTTTTTAGACCACTGATCACAACAGGCCCCTTTACATTTCTGTCAGAGTAGAAAATGTCAGGTTGATTAGAGTATTGGTTGGTCTTGGTGCTTCAATCAATATCATTAACTCAATAATATTGTTATTATTGAAAATTAATACCAAAAGACTTAGGTCAGATAAGATGTTATTGAGAGATTTTAATGAAACTAGGGAGAAAGCTTTAGGCTCAATTACTCTGTTATTTGAAATGGAGGGATTGAAGACTGAAGCCAAATTCCACATTATCTGCTCAGATACATCTTTCAATGCCATCTGGGTAGATCCTAGATTCATGAATATAGAATGGTTCCTTCATCACTCCACCAGTGTATTAAATACATTTGAGATAGAGTAGAATACACCATAAAAGGTGATATACAATCATTCTCTATCCATGAAATTGAATTCTATGAAGATGCAACATATTACATGCCTAAGAAGCTAATGCATGATTATGTGAAATCCATCATTATTGTTGCATCAAATAAAATAACAAATAAAATGAAGAAAAGAAAGACAAGGAGGAAAAAAAAAGAACCAGAGAAAAAAAGCCCTCCAATGATACAATTTGATTTGGAATCTTGTTCTGATGAAGATTTCAATAAAAAATATGCATCAATAAAGTTTGAATTACACTAGAATCAAATAGTGATGAAGAGCAAATCTAGGCATTAAAGATGATCCAAATTGTTCTACAATTGAAAAATTAAAGAAATATGTAGACACTTTTATTTTAACTCCTTCTATTCAAAATAAAGTACTCAATTAGAAGTCAAATTGATCCCTAACCTATCAGGAGAGGTGGAGAAGTTGTCTAAATTCTATTATGTACCAGGACTTTCAAACTCAGAAGTAGATGTAAATCTTGAAGATCCATTATCAAATGAAATAATAGAACTTCCTTTTGATTTGTATTCTAATTGTGTTAGAAATTCTATTAAGCATGGCATGATTACAAATATTTGGCCTAAAGATATAGCTAAATGCATGGAGAGCTTGTAGAATGCTAGAAATAAAAATCCAAATTCCAAAGCTAGTGTTGGGATTGGTATCTTGAACCTTTAGATGATGTAGAACATTCTTTGATAATAAGCAATCATCTAGAATCCGATCAATTATTTAAAATTTTTTCTAACTCTTTAAAGAAATTATGCCTTGAATCAACAAGCGAATCTAATGATTTCTTACTTCAAAACACTCCCTTGAGTTTGAATAAGAAATAAAGTCCACTATTGATGAGTTAAAGGAGATTAACCTAGGAACCGTTGAAGACCCAAAACCAACTTTTATTAGTTATTTGCTAAGTCTAGAAGATTCTGAAGAGCTGATCACTTTACTCTTTGAATATAAAAATTGTTTTACATAGAGTTATGATGAGATGCCAGGTTTATCTCTAGTTGTTGTAGTCCATAAACTAGAGATTAAACCTAATGTAATCCCAATAAAGCAAGCTTCTAGGGGAATGCACCTCGAAATTGAATAGCTAATGATTGGAAGTTAAAAAATTGATTGAAGCTAGCATTGTATGAGAAGACAATACCCTGATTGGCTAGCCAACATAGTTTCCATAAAGAAAAAGATTGGTCAAATACGTGTGAGTCATTATAGAACTCAAGAAGGGGGGTTTGAATATATTAAAATTTGAAAAGTTAAATCTTAAAATTTAACTTTTAGTAGAAATTTTATTTTTGATTTTATAATGACAAGATACAATTCTCAATGTAAAAATATAAAGTACAACAAAGTAAAGAGAAACAATAAGCACATAATTTTTACGTGGTTCAGCTAAACCCCAAAACTAGCCTACGTCCACGCTTAGCCACCCTTGGCTAGAAATCCACTAAATATAAATAGATTACAAACTGTACTCTCTTATAATGGGGTGAGTACAACCCCTACAATAATATGTACTCTCCTATAAAGGGGCGAGTACAACCCAAATTTAAATTTTACAACACGAAAAGAAAAATACAAACTAATAAATTTTGATAAAATAAATCTCTCACAAATATAACAAGCTATCCAATTCAAAAAGTGATTTCACAACTTATAAATGATCACTTTACAATACAAATTTGACAATATAGAATGCTCACTTAATTTTGATAAGAAATAATAAAATAAATATCTTTATGTGATCTTACTTAGATGTTTATGTTATTACAACTTGTAGACTAATATAAAAATGATTTCAAAATAAATTCACAATAGTCTATTGCATAATAAAATAAATTTCAGGAAGGAATAATTTTATGTTTAAGATAAACTATAACTAATATGTATATAACAGTAAAAGAATGATTAACTCTCAACTAAACATCTTTTTTCTTCTTAATTATTAAACAATGAAAATAGCAAGCTTTACTAAATTTCAGCAAGATAAAATAGTTTAAACAAAAGATATTAGTTGAAATAAAATGATAAGTGACAAAATTAATTTAAATTTTTATAAATTTTATTTTGATAAAGAAGCTTGACATATAAAAGATCTAGCATATACTCTATAATTCCAGGAATAATTTATTTTCTTTTAACCAAAATGATGCTTTCAATTAATGCAAATTATCACAAAATACTTAAATAAAATTAGTATATGATAGATCTAAGTAAATTACTAAGCATTTAATTAAAAAGAGAGATCTATCAAATATAAAAATATTTTCAGCATAATAAATTAATTTAAAATGCTTAAATATACTCTAAGATAAATCTAAGAATAAATGATCTTTCAAATAAGACTCATGAAGAAATATTTCAAGAAACTAAAAGAAATTTGTAGGAAGATAAAAAATTTTAGCAAGATGAAATAAATCCTACAAACTATCACAAGAGTTTTTCACAAAAAATGATTTAAGAAACTTTGATGTAAAAAACTTAAACTTTGATGTCCAAAGACTAGTCCACCAAAAAATAAAAAATTTGAAATAACAAATATATGGTGAAAATAGTATGAACAACTAAAAGAGATCAAGATCAAGAAAGCCAAACTCAAGTAATTTGAGGAAGCTTGCTTAGTTGAAGATGTTTAAGCTTCCAAACCAATGATTTAATCTTTCAATATTTGGAGAACACTTGGAAGGAAAATCTAAAAAATGTTCTCTTAGATTTGCTAGAGAGATTTGAACTTGAATGAGTAACCCTCTCATGAAGAGAATAAGGGCTATTTATAACCAAGAAGGTCATTTTGACTTATTTCAAATAAATATATTAATCTAACAACATTTTATCATATAATAATATAATATTCAATAAAAATATGGTTTATATTAAATAAATATTAAAATCAAATAGCCAAAAATTGGCTAGTCATATGGGAAAGTAAAAAATAATCAAATATGGCTCTCAATATATTCAAAGCATGTAGCATGCATTCAGCTAATGTTTAAAAAATCATAATAAATTTCATTTTAATCATACATGGATCATGTAACCTATCAAATTAAAGAAAACAAATCCAAGGAATCTGTTGGAGATGAAATCATATCTAAATTCCTTGCTTATAAAATGACTTTTGCTAAAATACAAATTTTCATATATTTTTGTTAAATTTGAAATATGGCATTTAAATATTATGATGTAATTTAGATATAATCATACTAAGTTAGCTATCTTATAACCTTTAAAGTAAATTAAAATATTTAATTATATTAAGTATATAAACTAGTTACACTCAATAGCATAATTAATTATCATTTATAATTTTGACAATTTAAATGCTATGGATGAAGCATATAATTGAATGTTAATTAGATAAAGATTTAAATAAATTTACCTCATTATCATTATTTAAAATAAATAAAAATAATATGTTAAGTTGTGAGCAAATTAATTCATGTCATGCATATAACCTAAAATATTATATCTTGAGCTTCAAGGTATCTATTTTGATCTATCTTTCATTCTTCTATACTTGTAATTTTATCAAACATATTGTGAGATATATTAGATATGTAATTAGCAATCAATATATCTAAAATACATAAAAAATACATTAGAACATCCAAGGATACATTTGTTATTATCAAAATTGATCGGATTGAACATGAGGCTCATCATGACAACAATACACATTTGCATTTAGAGTAAGGCTTATCCTAAAGATGAGTTCTTGTGACAATACCAGAACTTATGGTGGACATAAACTCATCGCATGAGATCTTTTCATTCATGGAAGGATCATTTGGGGTATAACCAAATTAAGATATCTCTAGAAGATGACAAGCATACACATTCAAAACTCCTATAGGGTTATTCCATTACATGGTCATGGCATTTGATCTTAAAAAAGTGCCATGAATAGAATATTCAATGACTTAATTCACAATCAAGTTGAATGTTACATTGATGTTCTAGTCATCAAAAGTAAAGAAGAAAAAAAATCACCCATATGATTTGCGAATCATTTTTGAACGGTTGTACCACTATAACCTAATAATGAACCCGTTAAACTATGCTTTTGGAGTGACTTTGAGAAAAATTTTAAGGTTTGTGTTGAGGCACCGTGGAATAGAAATTGATCTAGAAAAGATTAAAGCTATCATAAAGATACCTCCACCTAGGAGTCTTACATAATTAAGATCAATCTAGGGAAGGCTTGCATATTTAAGAAGGTTCATATTGAACTTATCAGGAAGTTGTCAACCATTTGCAGCATTAGCAATGAAGGATTCCAAATTTATTTGGGATGAAAAATGCCAAAATGCATTTGAATGTTTAAAATAATACTTGATGAACCCCCCTATTTAGGATGCACAAATTCTAGGAAAAACCATTGATCTTATATACTACAACTTTAGATGAGTCACGGGGCTTTATTAGCCCAAGTTAGTGAAGAAGGGAAAGAAAAATCCCTCTATTATTTAAACCGTAGACTCATATCAACAAAAATAAATTACCCGACTATTGAAAAGCATTATTTGTCCTTAGTTTTTTCGCTAAAAAACTAAGAAACTACATGTTTTCTCATAAAATAATTTTTATTTCAAAAGTGAATCCATTGCAATATGTTATGATCCGCCCGACATGTCTCGACATTTAGCATGTTGGTCGATGATCTTACTACAATTTGATGTTACCTTTAGTTCCCTTCATGCTATAAAAAGTCAAGTTGTAGCCAACTTCTTAACAACACATCCTATACCCGAGAGTTCACCTTTAAATGATGATCTTCTAGATAAGCAGATCATGACATTAAAAGGTGAACCTAATGCCACTTGGGAGTTGTATTTTGATGGTGCAGCATCATCAAAGAAAAATAAAGAATTAAATTTGTCTATTCTAGGGAAGGCAGGGATTGGATTAATCTTTGTAACCCCAAATAAAGAAATGATCTAGTCTATCCATACATGAACAATGAAGCTGAATATGAGGCTCTTATAAGTGGATTAAAGTTAGCAATCCTTATGGATATCAAAAATATAAATTTTTTTTGGGATTCCTAATTAGTTACTAATCAAGTGACTAGAATCTATAAGGTTTTGTATCTAAAGCTCTTTAGTTATTATCAATACATGTTGAAATTACTTGAAAAAATATTGTATGTAACTTTGTATAGGATATCTCATAGAGATAATTCTATAGCAAATGGTTTGGCTAAACTTGCCAAAGAAATCATATGCCTAGAAAAAGAATCCATTTCTATAGAGGCTCAAAAGCAACAAGTTTTATCTCCTATAGATTTAGATTAATGAACAAAAAAAGTAGAAATGCAAAGGATAGCCACCCTTGCTGAAGGTTGAGAGGAATGCGACCGAAAGCAATCAATCATCGATTGTTTAAGTAAGGGGAGGCTTTCTAAAGACCAGTTGCTAGCAAATAAAATTAATAAATGAGCCTTGTCTTATGCATTAATTAATAATGTTTTATACCGTAAGTCATTTGATCAAATGTGGCTATGCTATTTAGACAAACAAGAAGCCCATTAGATCATGATTGAAGTACACTCTGGATTGTGTGGTGCTCACCAATCTGGACCCAAAATGAAATTGAAAATTAAAAGACTTGGATATTATTGGTCATCAATGTTAAATGACTGCATGGAAATTTCATTTCATTTCCATCAATGCCAAATACATGGTGTAGTCTTACATCAGCCTCCTAGTGTGCTACACCCTATGACTGTCTCTTAACCTTTTGAGAGTTGGGGCACTTACATCATAGGGCCTATTAACCTTCCTTCATCAAAAGGGCATCATTTTATATTAACCACAACTAATTATTTTTCTTAATAGGATGAAGCAGTATGATTGAAAGAAGTAAAAAACATATCATGTGTTAAATTTGTTTCAGGAAAATGTCATATATCGATTTTGGCATTCCTCTCCAAATCATATATTATAATGGTTTGTCATTAAAGTCTATCAAATTAAATCATTTCGTGGTTAGACATAAAATTGATTGGAGATATTTGACCATCTATTACCCCATGGAAAATAGATTGGCCAAAGCATTCAATAAAACCTTAGTATGGATTTTAAAAGAAGTACTTGATGAAAATAAACACCAATGGCATTAAAAGTTGGTTAAATCCTTATGGGCCTATCAGATTACATACAGGACACCAACTCAATGTATACCATATGCTTTTGTTTATGGAACTAAAGCTATTCTTCTATTGGAAGTACAACTACCTTCATTATGAATATTAGTCAATAACTACATTACAATTGATCAAAATCTTAAGCTCCGAATGGAAGAACTTGAAAGCCTTGAAGGAAGAAGTTTGAAAGCACAATAAGACCTTGAACTATACCAAGCATGTATGGTTCTAGCACATGATAAATTGGTCTATTCCAGAACTTTCCAAGAAGACTTGGTCTTGGTTCTTAAATAGCCAATTTTAGCTCATCATAGAATCGGCAACAAATTCAAACTTCTTATTAGTTAATTACTTGTAATGGTGAACATCCAATGCCACCAATCAATGGACGTTACCTAAAGAAATATTACATGTAACTTGCACTAAATTTCATAAAAAGAAATGATCAATAAAATTATGTTCCTCTTTACTTCTTTTGAATTTTGTTTTTTAAAACTAGATGTCATTTCTTTCTCTGTAATGATTGTCAAATTTTTACAAATTTTAAATAAGTTCTCTTAAATGGAATCTCTTTAGGATAGGACAACCTTTTCATAGCATTCTCCACTTATCTCTCATGGAATTAACCTAAGTCTTAGTCTACCATCTCCATGGGATTGGAGCAAGCTTTTCATGGCATCATTCATATTATTCATAGGTTTGGATAAAGTCACAAAGACACATTTCCTACCAAATTGGCTATTTAGATTAGCAATAAGTCATGAAGACCCCTCCTTCTATTAGCCAAAATATTGAGGATTCAAACAAGTCATTGAAGACCCTTTCTTCTTCTTTGGCTACTTAGTTTGCCACATAGGTGTAAGTCCCATAGAAAGCATCCTATCAAATGACAAGGTTAGGATAAAGTAACAAAGACCCCTTTCTCTATCACATAGACTATCTAGATTAGGATAAAGTCACTAAAACCCCTACTCTATTAGTCAAAACTTGAGGAATAGGTTAAGTCATTAAGACCCTTTCCTTCGCTTAAGCTATTCGGATTGGAATTAAGCTATTGAAAGCCCCTTCATGTTAGTTGAATTTCACTAGATTAGGATTTAAATCCTTATGACCTTACTCTAGTTTCAAATGAAAAAAATTTATGAATGGAATAAGTCATTCAAGACCTTATCCCTATAAACTACCTAGGTTAGGAATAAGTCATGAAGACCCCTTTTCTAAAAGCAAAAATACCGAGGTTTAGGAATAAGTCATTAATACCCCTTTTCCTCATTATAACTATTCAATAAGACATAAAACCATTGAAGGATATTTTTTAGTAGTTAACTATATGATATTAAGTCCCATAGTAGGCATCTTTCTAGGAAAAATTTCAGGATCCTATAGATCCTTTCCTTAGGTTGGTTATTCATTAAGGCTATGCCCTTGGCTAATTTATATAAGAAGATATAAATCCTTAGGCTTTCTTCTTAGCCCAGACAGTAAAAACAAATTGAATTAAAATCTATGATAATCAAGAGAAGAATAAGTCTCTTGATGGCATCTTCTTTGGCTATCATAACTATGTTAGGATTAGGTCTTTCTTTAAGTTTACGCCTAATGACATTTTTATTTTTCTTAGAGTTTAATAGATTTAAATTTCTAGGAACGAGTCATTCCAAATTAAAAACAAATTTAGGCATATTTATGCCTATTTTTCACAATCAAACTAAGACATAAATTAAACTAAAAAAACCAAAGTCAGAACTCCTTCAAGCTTATGCTTGTAGTGTTGACTAGTTTGGTCAACACCAATATGTGTAGTGTACTCTAGAAAATCCACTATAAATATTGGGGATCCATTTGTTGACTTTGTTTTTGGATGAGGTAAACATTACTTCCAAAACTAATTATTAGAATACCTAATCCTAAATTAGGAATCTCCTAGTTAGATACTTAGGAAACTTCACTTGGTGGCCTAATGCGACTTTCTAGCATCCAATCTGACCCAATAGGATTGAATAAACCTAGGTCAAATACAAATTTGTATCTAAAGGAATTGAAACCTAAATATGCTTGAATTTAAATAAAAATGAATAGGGTAATTAATTTAATTATTTATTTAACTTGGAGCTATTTAAAATTAAAGGAATTCAAACCAAACTAAAACAAATGCAAATCAAAATCAAATTAAAACCAAAAATCAAAATCCAATCCAAATCAAGGTCAAAAAGTGGTCAACCTTTTTAACATAAGTTTGAGTTATGTGGGTCCCACTACGTAAAAGGTTAACCCACCAAAAATTTAACCAAATAAAATCATTTCAAATGGTCTAAATGATAATATATTCAAGTTTAAACATGAATTTAAAAGAATATAAATCCAATAAATCCATAATTAGGTTAAATAGGTCATTTGACCTAAATGGACCATATTGGATTCAAATTCAAATCAAACTAAAATCAACCGGATTACTTGTTTAAAATCAATTAGGAATGATTACTAACCACTAATCAACTTATCATTGAGCCTAATTTGACCAATTAAATCATTTGGCCCAAATGAACTCAAAGCTAACCCATTAAGTATAAATGGGCCAAATTGAGTTCTGAACCCCATGTAAATGGAATTGATTGCTCTAATGCATTCCAAATTGCTTAGATTATCATAATTGAAAAGAAAATGCATTGTAATTAAGCCAAACACATCATTTGACTCAATTCAATTTAACCCAACCCACTTAAACCATAATGGGTTAAATATGAATTAAACCTATGAACAATTATAAATTTCATGAAATCCACTAATTAGAAAAACATAAAAGGTTGAATTGATGTAAATGAAACATTAATATAATGCTAATCCACCAAATGGGCTAAGCTAGGTTAATTTACATCAAAATTACTAAATGGCATAATTGAACCCAAGCTTGCACCAAACCCATTCAAATCCACCCAAACACATCCAAACCTATCTTAAGATGGGTTAAGGGGGGTTGACAACAAGTTTAAACAACATAATTAAGGTGCACAAAAATCTAAAATGATAGAATATTTACAGCAAGCTAGAGAGAATGAAGCCAAATCCATCTCCCCCAATCCATCATCCTCTTTTCCTATCCATTTCAGCACCTATAAATAGGTGTTAAGACACTGATCATCATTTGAGCTAGCCTCAAAAGATAAGAATCATCCCTGCCAACCAAGAGAAAAGAGAAACCACAAGAGGCTCTTAGCCTCTAATGGCAAAGCAAGAAAGAGCGATCCTCAGGTAAAATTGAGCATTCCACAACCTTCCTTGAGTTAAATGAAGTCAAGCACACCTATACCCTAATCCCCTCGCACGGGGAGGCTGAAGAACGACCAAGTTTCTTGAAATATATATGTGCGTTGATCTAGAGGTCAATCCATGAGGAGGCAACCCAATTGCTTCTTCCCAAAGCTTTGTCACACCATTCCAAAGTTATTCGAGTCAACCCCACAAGCTTTCAATTTTGGTCCTCTTCAAAGTAAATTTTATCACAAGGGAGATCAAACTATATAGATCCCTTTTGTTTTAGTTCACTAATCATTTTGGAATTGAATTAGAGCCATTTCAATGGTTGGATCATTGAAATTTGCTTCAATTAGATAAACGGCCCTCGGCTCTTGCCATCGCCGAAGGAGATGAATCTCTGCCATCCATTCATTTTATTAGGAATAGACAACTGAAATTTAGCTAGATCAAATGATTTAATCCATATAAGAGATCTACGAAATGATCTAATTTGGACATCCTAAACTAAAATCACTTTCATAGCCATTTCAATGCGGGATCCACATGGGTCCTGTGTGGATGAATGCTGGAGTACCGCATGTAAAGTGGCATTATGTCTGATCCATGTGGGTCTGAAGTGGTTGAATTAAAAATTATAGAAAAACTTCAAAAAGTCATAATAAATTAAATATTAAGCCAAAAAATGCAAATAAGAGCTCTATGAATTAATTTGAGTGAGAGGAATCCATTAAAACCTAAAGCCCCAAATTTGTGGGGTGTATTTTTGCATTAAGTTGGGTTTTAATGAAAATAATCAAACCTAAATTAATCCCAAACCATTGATCAAAATAATTTAAAACTTTGGAGAACTGAAATTAATGTTAAAATACACATTAGGTAAATTTTTAATAATTTATTCAAGAATAAATATAAATTTATAAAATTTTCAATCATAAACCCTAATTTTAATAAAAATAAATTAGGAAAATCGTGAAAATTATCTAAAATGTCATAACACACCCTAATGAACTTAAATAAACTATTAAAACCAATTGGAACTTAATAAAACACAAAATAAACTACTTTGGCATTTAATTGAACTAATAAATTTAAATAATCAACTTGAACTTAGGGAAATCATAATAAATCATCCAAGAATCCCAAAATTATGAATAAACCCTTTATGAAAACATCTTCGAGAGAGGAATCTAGGAAAAATAGAACCCATAAGTGATTTTCTCTAAATCAAGTTTAATTTAAGTTTTAATGAAATAATTAAAACCTTAATGAAACTTAAATTACACATTTGATCAAAGTGAACTTTTAGGGAAATCAAATTGGCAAGGAACCCCACTTTCCATAAAAAGTTCATACCCAATTGACCTCTCGATTAGGAATTATTGAATTTCCAAATTTCTAGATCAATTAAAAGGAAATAAAAAATGACAAGAATCACAAAATCTATAATATAAATTTAAAACATTATAATTAACATCAGATCACTTAAATAAAAATGTCCATGTAAAACATAAGCTAAGGATTAAAAATAATTGATAAAATATGATTTAATTAAACTCCAAAGTTAATAATCAATTAAATCATGATAAACCTACTAATAAATTGAAATATAAAATTCATTAACCTCTGAACTTTATAACCTATCAATATTAAGGTCATTTAGAATAACGAATGACGTGGCTATAAAAGTAAATGTAAACAGACTTAATGAGATTAAGTTTGAATAAACCTTAAATGATATAAGAGTTACAATAACCTAGGGTAAATTTAATATGCATAAAAATAACTCTTCTTTAGACTTATTAAATCATAGTTAGTAATGGTAATCAAATTTTAACAAATGATAAAAATAATCTCCTTAAATAGAATTATCATTTTCCTTAAGTTATTTAAAAAAATTGAAATATTTCATAACATATAAATTCATAACTTGAAATCAACTATTTTAATCTAAAGTTCATTATCAAACATTAGGAGGGTTAATTAAATGAACAAATAGAAATAACAACAACAACAACAACAACAAGCCTTTATCCCACTATGTGGGGTTGGCTACATGAAATTATATAAATGGGTTATAAAATTGAAACATAATGAATTGAATTATATCCAAATTAAGATTGAATGTTAAGTTTACTCAAGTTAATGAACTAAATATTGATAAGATATATGAATGAAATTAACTTGAATTGAGTAAATGAATAAAATTAATACAACCAAATGTAATAAGTAAATCCAATTATCCTAAATTAAATGAAACAAAAGAAACAAATAAAATGAATATAACTTATTACCTAATGAAACCTATGATGAAAGATAAAATGTAAGGATAAATAAAATCAAACATAAAGGTTTAACCTAAACTTAAGTATAATAACAATAATGAATAAAAAATAAAAAAATTGAAGAACATTAATTTAAATAACATAATCTAAATGAACACGCATTCATAAAAATAAATATCAATTGAATATAAACATTACATAAGAAATGAATAATAAAACAAATTAAAAAAATTAAAAGAACAATAAAATTTTAAAAGAATAGTAAATAAAATTTAATTTAAATCAAATCATCTAAATAAACTAAAAAAAGGATTAATAAAGATACTGAGGATCTTAGTTAGACCTTTGAAATGAACCTTCATTTTGGGTGAAGATTTCACTCTATTAGGACTTAGGATGTCGAATAGAATGGGTTCTACCCAAAATGGAATCTATTATATTCCTCATTTTTGAAAACTTAATTTCACCTTAACATAAAATGCACCTAAAATGAAAATATAGCTACAATCATTAAATCACTTAAATTGAAACCACCTGTGGTTAATTAACCCCATTTGAAAACTAAAGAAATTGAAATAATATAAATAATAATTTTCATAATTAGCAACATATGGTATATAGTTTGGACATGCAATGTTGCAAGGCTACTGGTCCAAAGGAGGTCTTGATTCCTCGAATCTAGTGTAATAATGTCACGTACCTGTAAAATTAAAAGTCTAAAAAATTAAATTAAAATAAAATTTGGAAACTTAAATTAAAACATGAACTAAAAAAGGCTTAGCAACATCTTACCACACAAACCCCTTTTCTTCACACATTAAATTATTAAGTTACGAACCCTAGACTTAGGTTAGATCGATCTGTGATATTCTGTGATGTTGTAATGATGTGATGTGAAATGCCTTTTTATTGTTTTATGGTGTACTATTTTAGAATCGATGGCTAGGATTGATTTTCGTTAGTCTAGATGGTAAGAAGTTATTTTTAGAACTAAAATTATCTTTTGTAGGGGGGTGTGCTAAAAGGGACAGCTATAAAAATAAGTTATAAAATTGTTGTTTGCTTACAGGTGTTGAGTAGTCCCTTAGCATAACCCAATAAAAAAGGTGGGCTTTACAAGTAGCTGATGCTAAGCTTGTATATTTGTAAAATATAATTATTGTGTGCTATTTGTATTTTCCTAACATTTTTTTTGCAAGGCATAGAATTTATTTTTGAATTTCAAATGTAAATTTGAGCTTAGAATTAGGTTAGGATATATAGAGTTTAGGATTAGCAAAGTTGACCCTACTTGTAGATGGGTGCAGAGGTCCCTTATGAAGCCTAATGGAGGTCCCTAATAAATGAGATGATCCTAGAGAGAAGACCCATAGTTATAAATTTATAGTTCTAGGCACAGCTGTATAAAGGTAGAGCTCGACTGCCCATTTTCTCTTTCTTTCATAGTGTACAGTGGTACTCGACAACATTGACATATTCTTCACTTTAAAATTAACTTGATTTACTTTGGGTGTGTAATAGAATCAACTTACATTTTTAGGTTTTTTTTCTATGCTATATTTTCTATGATGAATGTCTGGACGATTAGGCTCTTAAGAAAATTTAAATTTTCTTCACAAATTAAATAAAAAAATAAACTCAAAACTTCACATTAATTAAAGTTCTAGTAATAACTTAAAATTAATTATAAATAGCTAGCATTTACGAACCATGCTAACATATTATTCTAACTCATGAATTAGGCACTTCACCCATTGTAGATAAGAGGCATCTAACCTTTGATGATGACCACCTTCTTGGGGAAGTCTGACTTTCCTTCTTGATTTAGCTCATGACCACTTCTAATTGCATGTCATTTAGGCATACAATGCATACCCCAAGACCTTAAATGCATCATGAGTCAAAACATTTAAAAGCTAAAAAATGCATATTAGTTAAGAGCATATTGATCTTAGAGATTAGGGAGTGAGTCTAGGTTCTTAGATTCTTTCTTAAAATGCAATAGCCTAGCCATCATACATGCATGAGACTTGACATCATGGATTTAAAATGCACTTAGGTGGTGTTAGCTAGTAGCCCTTCTAGGCAGGTTATAAGTCCAAAAGAGTCGAGGATATGTTTTCTCTCTCAAAGAGAAAGAGCCAATAATTCCCAAATGTGAAACTAGTAAGCATCTAATTTATGTTAGAAGCACTTATAGACTTAGGTTCTGAAGCATCTTATTGGAGTAAGTCTTCAACCTTTAGCATTTTTGTAGTCTTGTGTTATTAGAATCTAAGTTCTAGATTTCTAATAAAATATCAACTCAAAACTCATTTAAAATCCAAAATTTAAAGCCCAATGATAGAATAATTGAAATATCTACTAGGAATCTTAGTATCAACAAACATTTTTTACTTAATCCTCATTGACTTCCATAAATAAGTTTTTCCACTTTGTAGCAATCCTAATTGAAATTCCAAAATATCATTTTCTATGGAAACCAGCTTAAAAATCCATAAAAATAATAGCTTATTTCTATAATGGAGAGTATTCTTAGAAAGAGATGTGTTGTTCCTAAGATGTAATTAATTATAACAGCTTACCCTTATAGGGAACCATGAACCTAGTTTAAACTAAACCCTGTTCTACTTCCCATGTAGTTCAGGGGAAAACACTATGGTACATTAATAGACCCATTAGCCTTAGGAGTCTTGTATTAAATGATTGAATCCATTATAGGATGACATGTTTATCTTTTGAGATAGTATGTCTACTCTTTAATGATGCATTTGGTCATCCAAACAAGAAATTCCTAAAATCTATGTGGTGTCATAAATTTTTTCCACAAGTGCATTTAAAAAGACATATAAAATTTGTAAGACCTTAAATATCATTGTACAACAAATTAACAGAGATAACAAATTGAATATGAACAAATTACAAAAGGACCAAAAATGAACATGATTTTATTGATTGTTATTTTGAAACTGATTATAATTTACACATAATATTTCTTCAAGTAACATCCATTTATAGGTGGCATTGGATGTTCACCATTACAAGTAATAAATTGGTAACAACCTCTTCCATAGACTTTTTCTACTATGAATGGTCCTTCCCAATTTGGTTCAAATTTACTGCTTATCCTACAGTGAGCCAAAATTTGTTATTTAAGAACTAAGACCAAATCTCCTACTTAGAAAGTACTAGGATGGACCAACTTTCCATGTTCTTGAACCATACGTCACTAGTATAGCTCAAGATCTTGGTGAGCTTTTAAGCACCTTCCTTCGACACTTGCAAGTTCTTCCAACTAGATTTTATGATTCTTATTAGTTATAATGTTGTTGTTAATCGTTACCCTTAATAAAGGTAACTGCACTTTCAAAGGAAGAATAACTTTAGTTCCATAAACTAAAGCATATGACATAGATTGAGTTGGTGTTCGATATGTGGTCTGATAGGCCCATTAAACTTCAACCAACTTTTCATGCCATTAGCATTTATTTTCATCCAATGTTTTTTTTTACAAAATCCTCACAAGGGTTTTATTAAATTCTTCAACCAATCCATTTGCCCTAGGGTAATAGCTGGTTGAATATCTCCAATTAATTTTATGTCTAGCCACAAAGTGATTCAATTTAGTGGACTTGAATGATGAATCATTATCGGATATGATTTGGTGAGAAACACCAAATCGATATGCGATATTTTCCTGAAATAATTTTAGTACATGGTTTGCTTTTACTTCTTTCAGTGGTACTACTTCAACCCATTTAGAAAACTAATTCATTGAGGCTAATATGAAATGATGCATTTTTTATGAAGGAGGATTAATGGGCCCTATGATGTCAGTATTCAAATTCTTAAAGGGTAAAGAGAAATCATTATGTATATTACATTAGGAGGTTGATGTAAGACCACACCATGTATTTGGCATTGATGATAATGACATGCAGTTTTTGTGTAATCATTTAACATCAAAGGCTAGTAGTATTCAAATCTTGTAATTTTCAGTTTCATTTTTGTTCCAGATTGGTGGGCACCTCATAACCCAGAATGTACCTCAGTCATGATCTTATGGTATTCATGTTTATCTAAACAACATAGTCACATTTGATCGAATGATCTACAATACAACACATTATTAATTAATGCATAAGAAAAGGCACATTTCTTATATTTGATTTTGCTAGTGGCATATCCTTAGTGAGCCTCCCCTCACTTAAATAGTTAATGGATGGTTACTTTCAATCACATTCTTCTTCACCTTCAGTAAGGGTGGCCATTCTTTGCATTTTTATTTTTCTATTCATGCAATCTAAATATATAGCAGACAAGATTTCTTGATTTTGGACTTATATAAAAATAGATTCCTTTTCTAGACATATATTTTTTTGGTAGGCTTAGCCAAAGCATCTGCTATAGAATTATTTCTATGATATATTCTATATGGAGTTAGAAATAGAACCTTTTCAAGTAATTTCATTGTGTACTAATGATAATTGAAAATCTTGGGGAGCAAAACCTTATAGATATTGCTCACTTGGTTAATAATCAATTGGGAATCTCCAAAGATCTTAATATTTTTAATATCCATAAAAATTATTAATTCTAACACTATTATAAGGGCATCCTATTCAAGTTTATTATTTTTACAGGGCTTAGACAAATGATAGAATATCACATCATTCCTTTATTTCAGGTTACAAAGATCAATCCAATCCCTACCTTCCCTGGGATAAAAGAATTTGATTCTTAATTTTTCTTTGATGTTGTGGTGCCATCAAAGTACAACTCCCAAGGGGCATTAGGTTCACCTTCTAAAGTCATAATTTGTTTATTTAGAAGATCATCATTTAAAGGAGAACCCTTGGGTAGAGGATGTGCTACTAAGAAGTTAACAACAACTTAATCTTTTACAGCACATAGAGGAATAAACGTGATCTCAAACTGTAATAAAATCATTGACCAATGTGCTAGATGTCCAAACAACATCGAGCAGATGGTCATAAGATATTGTAATGGATTTACACTTGAAATTAGATTCACTTTATGGGAAAGCATGTAATTCCTTAATTTATGAGTGGTAAAAACTAAGGCCAAACAATATTTTTAATAGACAAATAATTCATTTTCATAGGGATGAGTCTGCAGCTTAGATAATAAAAGGCATTTTCTTTCCCTTCTTCATTGATGTGGGCTAGTAAGCCCCAAGTGATTCATCTAAGGTGGTAGTATACAAGATTAATGGCTTTTCTGGAATTGGAGTAGCCAAAATAGGAGGGTTCATCAAATTTTATTTTAAGCTTTCAAATGCATTTTGACACTTTTCACCCCAAATTAATTTGGAATCTTTCTTTGTTAATATCATGAATGGTTGACATCTTTTGATAAATTTGATATGAACCTCCTTAAGTATGTGAGCCTTCCCTAGAATTATCTTAACTATGCTAGACTTCTAAGTAGCGACATTTCTATAGTAGCTTTTATTTTTTTAGGACTGATTTCTATTCCATGGTGCCACATTATAAACCCTAAGAACTTCCCTGAAGCTACTACAAAAGCATATTACAAGGGACAAATTTTTAGATTATAATGGTAAAACTATTCAAAAATAAACCATAAATCAAACAAATGATTTTTCTTTCTCTTACTTTTAATGACTAGATCATCGATGTACCATTTGACTTGATCATGAATTAAGTCATCAAAGATTCTAGTAATGACCCTTTTATAGGTATCCCTAGCTTTTTAAAAACCAAATGGCATGATCTTGCAATAGAATATCTTGATAGGAGTTCTGAATGTTGTATGCTTTTCATCCTCTAGAGCCATCTTTATTTTTTTATACCCAAATGATCCATCCTTTGAATGAAAATATCTCATGCAATGAGGCTATGTCCACCATAAGTTCACGTATCAGTAATAGGAACTCATCTTTAGGACAACCCTTATTAAATGTCTCAAAAATCAATGCAAAGGCATATTTGGTCATTCTTTTCTTCATGGGGATAATGCTTGCTTGCCAAGAAGGATACTATTCTTCTCATATAAAGCCAACTTCAATTAATTTATTTAACCTTAATGATGACTTGTTGTTTAATTTCTAGATACATGTGTCTAGGAGCTTGCTTCACTAGAATTACATCAAATTTAATCTCTAATTTATGAACTTGAATATGGGGAGATAAACCTAGCATCTTCTTATAATTCCATGCAATGCAATCTTTATATTCATATAGAAAGTTGATCAACTCTTTGGACTCTTCTAGACCTAATAATGAACTAATAAAAGTTGGTCTTGAGTCTTCCTCAGTTGCTATGTTAATTTCCCTTAATTTTTTAATAGTGGTTTTATTTTTTTTTCTTCAAATTCCAGAGGTGCATTTTGAACTAAACAATCATCTAGATCATCTGATGTTTCAAGACAGGACCCTTCTAAAAGATTAGATAGGATCCCAAAAAGCTGATCATATTCCATATAATTTCTTATCAATAAGCAATATTCATTATCATCCAAAGGTCCAATGGAACCACACCCAACATCAACTTTGGATTTAAAATTTCTATTTTTATATTCTCTAAGATTTCTATGTGTTGAGTTGTACCCTTGGGCAAAACATTAAGAATTAAACCATGTTGCATAGTATTTTTTACACACTTAGTATACCAATCAAATGGGAGTTCTATTATTTCATTTGAAAATGGGTCTTCAAGCTTTACAGCTACTTTTGAGCCTAAAGACCCATGTACATAATAAAATTTTGGCATTCTTCCACCTTCTCATGTAAGATCAGAGGGTTGCTTTAACTTCTAACATAGAGATTTTTTTTTCAAGATAGGGGAGTTAAATTTAAAGTATCCACATATTTCTTTAGTCATTCAAAAGTTAATAAATTAGGATCATCCTTTAATTCTTGCATTTGTTCATCATCACTATTCGATTCTAATGAAATTTCAAATTTTATTTAGGCATCCTTTTGATTAGAATCTTCATCAGAACTGGATTCCAAATCAATTTAGATTATTGGAGGTTCTTTTTCTTTTTTTCCCTCCTTTTCTTTCTGTTCTTCTTTTTCATTTGATATGATATTTTCTTTTCTTTTCTTTGATGCATCAATAATACTAAATTTCATTGGATCATATACTTGCCTTTTAGGCATATAATAGGCAACATCTTCATAAAGTTTAATCTCATGAATAGAGAAAGGTTAATATTACCTCTTATGGTGTACTCTACTCTATCCCTAGTGTACTTAATACACTAGTGGAGTGAGGAAGGAACCATCCTTACTCATGTATCCAAGGTATCTAAGAGGGATGTCTCTGAGTCAATAATGTAAAATTTTGCTTCAATTTTTAATCCTTCTATTTTTAACAATAGAGTGATCAAACCTAAAGCTTTCTCTCCCATTTCATTAAACCCACTTAGTAACATCTTATTAAAATTAAGACTCATTATATTAATCCTTAGGAATGATAGCATTTCAAGTTCATAATATTCACTAAAGTACCAGGAGCAACAAGGACTCTTGACAATCTAATATTCTCCACTTTGTCAAAACTGTAAAGGGGTCAGTTGTGATCTGTAGTCCCCAAAAGTAGATCCTCATCAGAGAAATTAACTCCAGGGATCCCCTTGAAGTAGCAATCCTCATCTAAGGCAATTGCTTCTAGTTGAGTCAAGCTTATCTTTAGGTCAAGTAATGCATCGACTAATGATTCCCACATTTTAAATACTTGGTCCAGTGGGAAGTTTTCTAAGATGGGTTAAAATGTTGTAGTTGACTTTAAAAATGGTCAGCTCGGCTACTGGATCTTGTTGCTAAGGTTTTGTAGTTTGGTCAATAATTTGCTTTCCTTTATCTTTAAGAAGAGAAAGATGAGGGGTGTGGTGTTTTAATTTGGGGTCATTTGGACACCACATAGATCTTTGGGGGTACTTATTGAAGTGCTTGGGTATGGCATTAAGGCATAATGTACCATCTCAAAAGATGGGGCATCACACTACACTTGACCTAATCACCTAATAAGACTCTTAAGGTAGATGGGTTATCATATATACTAAAGATCTTTCCCCTACTTTACATGAAAAAGTTAAACAAGGTTTATTTTTATGTTTAGTTCTTTAGTTCCCTATGGAAGCAGATTCTCATAGCTAATTACATCCTAGAAAATAGGAATTTCTTAAACAAAACTCTTGATTAAAGTAGTCAATAAATATCTCCAAATATTTTAAAGCTAGACTATCAAATGATTTAATATTTTTGGAAATCAAGTGGGAGATTTCAAGATGAAAGAATTATTCATAGATTCCAAAGGAAGATAAGTAGGGAGCACTCATGATACTAGAAAGCCTAGTGAGCACTCCAATCTACCTTATAGTGAGGCTTTATACATTTGAAAGAGAAAGTTTATTTTTGTTTGAATTGAAATTTTATTAAAATGCTAGGGCTTATAATTCATCAACACAAGATTATGAAAATGCCTAAGAGGTAAGGATGTATACTCATGGCCCGAAGGAAACAAGCCACCTTAGAACCTAAATCTAAGGAACTTTAGCACAAGCTAAGTGCTGGACCTAAATTTAAATGGATGGGAGACATAGTAATTTACCTCTTTAAGAGAGGATAAACTCATTCGACTCTTATAGAATTACAAATGCCTAGAGTGACTGCCAACTAACACCTCCTTTGCTTTAAAACCATGTAGGCTAGTCTTATAAAATTATAAGATAACTAGGTTGTTATTTAATTAAGAAGGAAAACTAGAGTCCTAAACTCACTCCCTAAGAGCCTAGATCATGACTAGCATGAAGACACTTAGACTAATGCAAAATTTTACAAATTGCTATATCATTTTTGATACATTGATTTGGACAAAGGCTTTGGAAAATTATGCTTAAATACATGATGAATTAGATTGTTGGCCAAATCAGTAGGAGGATCTATTTTTCACTATAAGGGATGCCCTCAGTCAAGCATTCCCCTATTGTGCAGAGTGGAGAGCCTCCCTATTTAAGAAAGAAATAATATGATATGCATGATTGTTGAAACATACATCATTCAGTTAAGGGGTTACTAAATCTTCTAATTATCTTGATTATAACCTAATCTTTAAAGTGAGGTTATGAATTATTTTAAAATTTAATTATGAGTTATTAGTGGGGATAAAAAAAATTTATTCTGGCTCTAAAGAGCCTACCGCATTTAGGCCACACATTTGATCATCAAACTTAAAAAACCTATGAAAATAATATTATTTCTATTATGCAAGATAAACACAACAATCAAACATTCATAGATTTTGTAAAATAGTAAAAGATTGGTGTGGCGGTATCATTGCACACCCCAAAAAATAAAAGAAGTTGGATAGCCGAGCTTTACTCTTATACAACCAGGATTATGAAAGAATATTATATTTATAATTAGGTTAGATGATATGGGAGTCTTCATTTTTCATCTTTTCTTTTCCTTCTTTGGCTTAATTTGATTTGCTCCAAGGCTTCATCGGGATTCTTAGGATGTTTCCTTCTAGCCACTGCTCATCCTAAACCCCAGGACACTAACCTTAATTCCTATTACAAAATTATATTTTATAGAAAATAAAATCTAACTACACTTGCAAAATAGATGTTAGCTAAATCAACCATACAAACCCAAGTAGTTATATTCCATAATTTGGACTTAGTACTGCACATGGGTAACTAAGTCTACCACTCTAATGTGGATTATGCAAAGGGTATAACATCCGCAAGGAAAAGCATTTATATTTATTTTATTTTAGCAACCCTTTTAACAAAATCCCCAACAAAAAAATATCATTAGGCTAATAATGAACTAACATTCAGTTTATAAATAAGCAATCCTAACATCCGGTCTAGAACATTATATCAAAAAACAAAACACAACATACACCATCCTAACTTAGACCTAGAGGTGGTGACTTAGCATTCTAATGTGTTTGCTTAAGCTTAATGTAGTATGTCTTACTAGCTTTAGGATTATGATCTTCTAAGTTTGGAAATTTTTTAAGCTAAACATGAAGGATAGTTTCATTTCAAGTTATTAAAAGGATTAGTGGATTTTAACTTATATTTTTGTATGTTCCATTTGATATTTTCTTAGCATTTAATTATTATAAAAAGAAGAAAGAGGTTTGAATCTCTTTCATCCCTATCCTAAATTATTCTATAAAAGTATGTTATTATGATTTGGTTTCTTTTTGTGAATGATTTATTAAATATTTTATTAATCCTAAGCTTGGGTTAATCTTAAAAAATCCCATTCAAACATGAAAGGAATCTTAAAATTAATGAAATTGAATTACTATCACATGGATAATATTATATAATTCCTTTTCATCATCAATAGTTTGCATATAATTTTGAACTTAACATACTTATACATGCAATGTATTTTTGGCACACTTAAATGATTGTGAATGCATATATTTTGGTAAAAAAAAGAGGGATTCCATTTCTTAGCTAAGTACACATACACATGTATTAATGATTTAAGCAAGTATTTGCCATTGTTTAAACTAGGAAAGTGAGGTAATCTAAGACCTCCTTGGGGCTACTTAAAGCCTCATATTCTCAGGATGTCCAGACTATATAGTTGCTATCTTAAATACATATGAATGTATACATAACCATGAGAATGAAAATCATGCAAAAGGTTGTACCTTAATAAATTAATTTACTCAAATTTTTGTCCAAATTCTAATGTATGTTATACATATGAATGAAATTGAGTAAATACGTGCCATTGTTAACCAGGGAAGTGAGGTAATCTAAGACCTCCTTGGGGTTACTTAAAGCCTCGTATTCCTGGGATGTCCAGACTATATACTTACTAACACTCAAATACATGTAAACATACACATGAATTATGGGAATAAAGTAATACTTTAACATGTTTAACCTATAAACAAATGTAAATTATATAGAATATTCATAGCCAACATCAATTTAAATCATCATTATTAATTTATAACATTGAAAATAATTTTGAAATTTAACAATTGACACACATATGATAGGAATAATCCAACACATGCAACTTACACATAATTAAACTCAATCCAATCTTTTATTTAAAAATATGAATGCATGATATCAAATGATATATAAACTTACAATGATTGAAAAGGAATAATTAAACATGGCCATATAATATACAACCACATTACTTCCTAAGGATAATCAAGTTAAATAAAATCATATAAGATTAACCAATGTTATTATTAGAGTTTAATTTTGGTTTTGAATCATTGAACTTAAAAAGAGAAATGATATTTGCTATTTTTCCCAACCCCATGTGAGTGATTTAATGTGTTTAAGGAAATGATGATTACATGAATTTTATGGATTGATTAAGTGTGAATCATTAAGTAATTAATTTAATTTCTCTTTCCTTTGCTTCTTAATTTAATTAACCATGAACTTCTAATGATATTCTAATGAATAATTAAAATTTGCAATGCACTTAACAAGAACTAATGTAATGAAGCTCATGATTAAATATTAATTACATTAAGGAGGAATCTAATTAATCACTTATATTATTTTCCCACACCCATGGGTTAACCATATGTTCCTTAAGGATCTTTATGTCATTAAACACACAAAGAGGAATTATCTGAAGCAATTACAATTTTAATTTAATTAAATTTGGCCATTAAATTTCTTAATTATCCTTAATTAATATATACTTTAATTAACCTTCCCAATGAAACAGATTTAGAAAATAATTAGGAAAGAGGTCTAATCATTTCCCTCATCATTTCACTATTACTAGTGATTAACCATGCTTAATTACTTAATTTTTACTATTTGGCATTTTTAATAATTTTTAAATTACTTAAAGAAGGTAATTAAGATTTGAATTTCAAATTCTTTTGATTACTTAGCCAATAAATCTCAAGAAAATTATGGGAGCCAGAAGACATCCCATGGAAATAACCTATCTAATTTGAGACCCATTGGCCAAGTAATTAAGGCTTAATTAGGGTAATTAGCCTAAACTTCAAACCCAAATTAAGCATTTTCATTGAATTAAACCTTAGGTATTTTATTTTTATTAAATTCTCTTATGTTTACCCTTTCAAAATGGGTTTACTCATATTTTAGGGTTTCTACAATTAGTAGTGAATTTTGAAATTATAGCTAATTAATTACATTTAAAATAGATAATTAATCCCCTAACCCATCGGCAACACCCAAGAGCTAATGTGGCATCACTTTCCATGTTATGTCATGGGATAGGCTATTTAAATCATCCCCCGTGGTAGTGGACGCAGTTTAGTCCCCATCATCCAATCTTGGATTAGATGGTAGGGATTAATCTTGTGATCCCAAATGGATTAAATTAGATTTTCTAGCACATTAAATCATACGTCCATTCTAATCACACAAATGGATGGAGATGAAGGAACGGATAATGGATGATCCTTGATCCCTAGAATGATGGAAGCACACTATCCTCCCTCCTCTGCCTCCGAGCTCACTAAAGCTCATGGTATGTCGGATCAACTCAAAAAATGTGTAGGGAAGAGAACTAAGAAGATCCTATGATGGAAAACACATGAAATCAAAAAATCAACATTTAATGACTTTTCTATGATTTGTTAGAATTTACCTCACCGGCTCAAGACTGGTGGCCCAACGACTAAGGTAGCTTCATCTTGAAGAGATGAAGCCATGTTGTGCTCTTGAGTTGTCTCCTTGCTGATAGCTCTATGGACCAAACTCCACAGTGAATCTCACTAGAGTTGGTCTAGGAGTGCCTTCTAGTGATCAAAATCATTGAGAATCAATTTGTTTCAACCCTTAGCTTGGGGAAGGTGTGGGAAGAGTTAATTGAAGTTTAGGTAGGGTTGGATGAATGCTCTTGGTTTGAATGGAGCTCTCGATGGTGTGTGTACTGGGGAGGGAAAGCTCTGAAATTTCCTGAGGTGCTCTATGTGAGGTTTGAATCGATAGGGAGGAGTATACTCTCCTCCATAAGTGAACTAAGAGCTATGATTGGCTCAACCTTTGGCAGTCGTTAGGCATGTGTAGGTGGCCAAAGATGGAAGGGGATTATTGAGGTGGATGGTCTTAAGAGGTTGAGGCAGCTACAAGGGCTGGCATGGAGTGTACCTCCTCTCCCAAATGAATCAATGGTGGGAAAAGGGTAAGCTCACCCTCCCATGATAAAAGACTGAAACCAATAGCCTTGGGTCAGGTTGGGTTAGTGGCCCTAGTGTCCAAAATGAGCTAAGGGTGGCTTCCATGGGTTGGTGAGTGGGTGAGACCATCCAAATGGGTATTTCATCCCATTTGGGTTGGATGTTTCATGGGTTTTTACCCAAATTGGGTTCATCATGGGTTGGGCCTATTTGGACTAACCCATGGTGACCCAAGGATGAGTCATGCCAAGTTTGGTTATGTTTAGGTTTGGTTTGAATGGGTTTGGCTCAAATTGACCCATATGGGTCAAATGGGTTTCAATTGGGCTAGGTTGACCAATTTGTCAAAATGGGTCAAACAAAGGGTTTGGATGTGCTCAAATAATGATTTAAAATGTATTGGTGTCATTGGTTTAGTTTAATTTGAAGTGTATTTAGATTTTACTCATATGGGTTCATATGGATCAAATGCTAAGTTGACCAATTTAGTCAATTTGACCAAATTGGGTTGAAGGGTTGATTTAGGTTCAATTGATCATTTTAAAATGATTGTAGATATTGAATTAATTTGGATTTGGGAATGCTTTGATTCAATTGAATCCTTTAGGTCAATTTGGGTTAAATGGGTCAATTGGGTTAATTGGGTCAATTGGGTTGGTTTGATAAAATTGGAAGCCATTGGATGTTGAATCATGTTCAATAATTAATTTTTGATTGATTAGAGACATTAGTTACAATCAATTGGATTTAGGATTTGATTTGGCTCAATTTGGCCCTTTAGGTCAAATTGGGTCAACTTGGGTCAAGAGCCTGACTTGGCTTGATTTGATTCAATTGGTGGTTGAGTTATGTTTAATGGTCAATTTATGGTTGATAAGAATCATTGGTTACAATTGATTGAGGTTGGGATGAAGTTTGGTTCACTTTGGTTCATATGGGCTAATTGGGTCAACTTGGGTCAAGTGATCAAATTGGCTTGGTGTGATCCAATTGATTGTAATTGATCAATCAAGGATGATCAACAATTATTGTAGAGGAGATTGGATGGGTTGATTCAATCCAATTTAGATTGGATTGAGGTTTGGATCAAATTGGTCCTTTAGGTCACTTTGGGTCAAGTGGACCAAATGGATCAATTGAGTTGAATTTGGTTGAATTGAGTTGGATTGAGTTTGATGATTGATGTAGGATTGATTGATGGCTTTAGTTGCAATTGATTTGGATTTATTTTGACTTTGACTCATTTGGACCTTTTATGTCAAATGGAACACTTGATTGGATTGGTTTAGTTCAATTGGTTTTGGTTATGATTCTTGGAAGGGTTTGAAATAGAGTATTGAGTGGTTGGAGTGCTTTTGTGAATATTGATTGGATTTTGTTCAATTGAATGGGCTTTGGGTCGATCTAAAGGATGATGGTGGACTTAGTTTAGGGTTAAGTTAATTTTTCTTGGAGCTTGGATGTAAAATTCAATTGGAGGTTGGTTGTGTTAACTTAAGGTTGGTTTTGGGTGAATGAAAAGCATGGGTTTTGGTTTAAGCCATGGGATGGATAGAATCCATTCATCCTAAGGCATATCCTAAGCTTAGGGTATGCCTTCCTAAGTCCCTAGGCTTGGGTTTAGTATTCCCTTAGTCACTAGAAGTGTCTTATGACTAGGAAAATCTAAGTGTCTAGAAGATTCCTAAGTCTAAGAAAGGATGAGTCATCACTCCAAAAGTGAGGTCAACAAGGTGATAAAACCTTCCCACTATGGAGATTAGCCTCAATAATATCTCTAGGGGTTGTATCAATCTAGCCTTCATCAATGATATCCTTTTCTAAGGATTGGTTAAAGTCTGACAGTTCCATTTCTATGCTAATAGGATGCCCTATAAGTCATCCATAAGATTCTTAGTATCTAACCCTAGTTCACAAAACACATCATCATGAGAATATTATTATTTTTTCATTGTTTTTTCTTTATTTTTAATAACACATTCATTATAAATGGAAAAAAATATAAGAAATTTTTTTAGAGGTAGGCTTTTATTCATATCTTTAAAATATTACATAAAGGTTAAGGTGTGTAAGCTTAGCATTTCCATCCTTATCATATAAAGTTCTATCGATACAAAAGATATCCCTCCCTTGCCACTCTCTCCATCCATCGAATAGTTGAAGATGTTGAATCGTTGAGGTGGAACCAAATCTTCGAGTTTGGTGGATCGTGGATGATCTTCTTTCGGGCCTTTATCTGATTCTTCATTGAATTTATAAATTTTTTTATCAAATATTTCTTAGTGGAATGAGATAATACTATATCCCATTCATTTGAAAGAGAAGAACTAGAGGAAGTAGTAGACTCATATGTAATTACCTTACCTTATTTAGGGTCCACAAGGAACTTTTAGGGATTATCACCAACCCCTTCTTGTAGTTTCTTTCAAGCCAGCCTTGAAAGGTGAAGCAATCTTCAATTGTGTGACCCAACATCTGATGATATAGACAGTAGTTTGGGTCATTCACCTTGCCGACATCTTTTGGCCATTTCAGATCAGTTAATTTAAAATTTGGCTTTTTCTTTAAGTTTTTGAAGATTTTCCTCACTACCTCTCTCTTGAAAGAATAAGCCTAGTTTATTCTCTTAGTAAAAGGGCTAGTGGGAATCTTTTTAAGGGGAGGTGATAACTGTTGTTGTGATGGCTTAAAAGATAAAGGCTACTCTACAGATCTGTGGGGCCTTTCCCCCTCTACAACAAAGAAATTACCTTCCTTTTTTTCTTATTACCTTCCTAGGCATTGATGGTTCTAAAAAAGTGTCTTTCAAGAACAACATTCTATGGGCTTCTTTTGTAGGCTAGATGATCTATTTAACAACTTTTAAAATATCTTAATAGTAAAGCCCTTTAATAGAAAGACCACTAGAAGATGAATATTTGAGGATTATTTCAATAGTGTTGCACTTGCAATTATGGCTTGTACTTTAAGCTGAGAATCCTCCATCTTAAAATATGATCAACTAAGGATTCACCTAGCATTTATTTTTCAACAACTAGGTCACCTATGGTGGCATGGTGTTGTTTGCCAATGAACCTTTTTACAAACATGTTTTCTAAGGTGTGCACTAAACCATTTGATAACTCTACATACCAATTGAAAGTAACCCCAGCAAAGCTGCTAACAAATTGTTTGAACAATGGGCCATCACTCCCACTAGCATTGCTGTAACTCGCACATAAATGTGCTAAATGCTGGCTGAAATTGCCTCTCCCATCAAAAATTTTAAAAGAGGAAGGCAATAATCCATTAGGATATGGCACGAAATCATATTCTTCAAGGAAAAGTTTACACCTGGAAATCAGAGTCGTGTCACCAGATTGTGCTAATTCTTCTTTTACTTGTTGTTCTACCAATGTCTTCAAGTCAATTTTGGGAGGTTAATCATCTATATGTTTGTGTTTTTGATGATGATACTCTAGTAAATCGAGCTTCACTTCATCAGTAAGATGGGGCTCCTTAGGTTGTTCAATAGAATGATGATAAGATGGGACTCCTCAGGTTGTTCAATAGAATAAAAAACACTTTAATCTTGAAGTGAAGCTCGGTTGTTCAATAGAATCATGCTTTGGCGATCGCATGGTAGCAATCATTTCCTCGTTCTCTTTTCTATCCTTGTAATGATCATCCTTCTTCTATAGAAGAATTAATATATTGTAGGATCGATACAAGATTTTCTTATGCTTCATCATGTTCTTTCTTTGATGACCTTGTGTCTACCATAAAAATATGTGTTGCATGTAGCTTCGAGTCATCATCTAGTAGATCATCCTGATCTAGATCAAAGTATTTTTATATTACTTTTTATTTTTTTAGTTTCTTCATCCTTTTTTATAATGATTTCTATTTCTTCTAGAATCTTTTATTATTTTTTAAAATATATTGAATATGAATAAGAGGTTCTAAAATGGAAATTAGTTCAAGAGTGTGTGATCTCACAAGGCTTCTATGTCTATTAGTGCATTGGCCTTATCAAATCCCCTAATTTTCCAAATCATAATATTTGTCATTTGGGGTAAAGTTACTTCTATAGTCTTTTAGAAGTACCTTCTCCACTTGGATTGTTTTCTACATTAAACTTGCTTGCTAAATGATTTTTCAGCTCCCTAGTTTCTTTTTGCAACTATTTTTTTGTTTGTGTGGGTGTGTCATTTCTCCATAGCGCATTGATGATGTCCTCATAGTGTTCTTCATTAGATGGGTTGACTTGTGTTTGATTTAATCCCTTTTATTATCTTGTCGGATAACTTTACGGTGAAGTGATGAGTTGTTATCGTGGGTCAATGGTAGTATCTTTTTAATCTACTATTTCTATTCAGTCGATATTAGGTTCAATAGCAACTGAGTGATCAGTTCTAGAATTTGAGTTATCTTGATGGGTTTCCTTACTCGGGAATATTAAAGTTATAGGTGGTGTTTTAGTATGGATCTTATTATCCTTTGGGTGATCATAGAAATTCTCTTTTTAGGTTCCATGTGTTACTTCTAGAATTATCAGAGTGGCAATGTAGTGGGTCACCATTATCACATTGTAAATTGGGTTGATTG
Organism: Cymbidium sinense; assembly: GCA_021442155.1. NCBI lineage: Eukaryota > Viridiplantae > Streptophyta > Magnoliopsida > Asparagales > Orchidaceae > Cymbidium > Cymbidium sinense. Next base: position 29,881,802 of record CM038223.1, read on the forward strand.
TTGTTGATATTGATTAACTAACTAGAAAGAGGTTGAGATGTATTAATGAAGAGTCTCCACTGGTTTCTTATGCCTATCAACTTTATTGGTTTTCAGTTCAGGATGTGCAATGAAGCAATTGTCCAAATTGTGGCCAAACATCCTACATTTTCCACAATATAAAGGCTTTTGCTCAATTTCCACTTTCTACTGGTAACCATTAGATTGTGTTCCTATCCAAATTTCATCATTATAAGAGGTTTTTATGTCCATTTCCACAAGGATTCTTGTGAGCACTGTTAGGTTGAAAGTAGGTGTGTCCGACTTTGGGGTCTACCATATGTTGCTACTTGAGTAGAGGATTTGTTTGTTGAAATGAAGCCATTTTAGCCGTTAATTTAATCCAAATGAGAGAAATTGTAGGTTCAATGTTGTAACTAAAGGAGGAGTCCACTTTAGAATTTTATAGTACATTCTCAATGTGGTAAAGCTTTTTTAGAGAAGAGTATAACATAGTCCTCTTCTTAAGAGAGTTTAATAATGATATGTCTTCCAACCAAAATGCTAACCCTCCATTCACCAATAAGTTTTAGCTCAATGAAATGGTTTCTTATGATGTCCATCTTTGGATGCTTAAACTTAAAGGGTTCAGCCAAGCTCCAAGTTTAAAATTCAAAAAGCAGTATGGCAAGTTTTCCACTCTTCCTAACTGCCTTAAGAAGGGAGGAGCTAGAACCTTTAGCATAAGCTTCATGGTACGATTGAGGGAAAAGGAAGATATTGGGGTTGAAGGGGGGGGGGTTGGAGGGGGACTACTAGCCAAAGAACTTCTAGCCACCACATGGGCATATGAGGCAGACTCCATGGGCAGTGGGGAGGAGGTAGAACATGATAAGAAATGGATGGAGAAGCTAGGAGTCCAATGCAATAGTAACTAGGGATGAAAGGAGGAACTTACTTGAATAGAGAACCATACCTGAGTTCTATAGCATACATTAAATCATTTTTCTATAAGATATCAACCCAAACATGTTTGCGTTCCAAAAGATGACCCTTAATTTCTTTTAAAAGGAAACCCTTCAAAGTAAGATCAAAGACATATGGTACTTGGGTAATAGATGTTCATGGCATATGACATGTGACAAAACTAAATTTACTTATTTAGAACCTTGTGAAGAAGGATATGTTGTTTAGGGTGATAATGCTAAATGTAAAATTATTGGTATTGGTTTTATTTTAAAAATTCAATTATTTAGATAAAATGTTTATAGTTGATTACTTGAAGCACAACTTGATTTCAATCACCCAATTATATGATAAAGGTTTAAATGTTGAATTTCATACTTTTTTGTATAATTGGAAATAAAATAATATTTTTCTTGTAGGTCATAGACAGAAAAATATTTATTTAATTGACTTCAAAAATTCATCTAATGCAAATTAAATTTACTTTGTTTCAAAATTACTCATGATGATGTTTGGTTATGGCACAAAAGGTTATGTCATATTATTATGCAGTCTTTTAATAAAATTATCAATTTTAATTTTAGGATTGCCTAAAATCTAATTTCATTTTGATTAAGGTTGTGATGCATGCATACATGGTAAGCATTCAAAACATTTTAAACAAAAATATTCTATAAACTTCTAAACCTTCAAAGACTTTTGCATATGAATTTATCTGGACCTATTAGCACTAAAGTATGTTTAAATAAATTGAGGTTATTTGATTAGTAGAATTCAAATAGCTAATGGAGGAGACATTTAAAATAAATTATTTGAGAATTTTTTTGGTGAATTTGGAATTAAACATAATTTGTTTGCTCCTAGGTCTCCCTAGTAGAATGGTGTTGTAAAAAGGAAAAATAGAAATTTGATTGAATTGAGTATAATTATGTTAAATGACTATTATTTGCCTAAATATTTTTTTGTTTAAGCTCTTAATATATCTTGTTATGTTATGAATAGTGTTTACTTAAGACTTATCTTGAATAAAACTCCCTAAGTTGTTCTTTGGAAAGAAACTTAAGGTTAGTTACTTTCATATTTTTGGTTGTAAGTGCTTTGTCTTGAATAATAGAAAAGAATCTTGAGGAAATTTGATAGTAAATTAGAAGATGGAATCTTTCTAGGTTACTCTATATTCAGTAGATCTTATAGAGTTTTAATTAAAGAAAGATTGTTGACCTCTTTTTTGGATGAGGTTAACATTACTTCCAAAACAATTAAGATATCTAATCTAGATTAGAAATCTCATAATTAGATACTTATGACATTTCACTTAGTGACCTATTGCACTTTTCTAGGATCTAACCCAACAAAATTGGATATACCTAGACCAAACCTAAATCCAAACCCAAAATAATTGGAATCTAAAATATATTTGAACTTAGATCAAGGTGAATAGAATAATTAACCTAATTACTCTATTTAGTCCTAAAACCATTTAAACTTAAAGAAATTTAAACTAAATCAAAATAAATGCAAATCAAAATCAAATAAAACCATGAAATCAAAATAAAAGCATGAATGAATCAAAATCCAAATCAAGATCCAAAAGCTCAACCTTTTTAACATAGGTTTGACCTAGGTGGATCCCACCAAGTCAAAGGTCAACCCACTAAAATTTGAACAAATAAAATCATTATAATGATAAATTATTCATATTTAAATATAAATTTAAAAGAATATAAATCCAATAAGGCCTTAATTAGGCTAAATAGGTCAATTGACCTAAATGGGCCTAAATGGACCATATTGGATTTAAATCAAAATCAAATCAAAATCAACCCAAATTACTTGCATAAAATAATTTAGGAATGGCTATTGAACACAAATCAACTCATCAGTGAGCCCAAATTGATCTAAAATGTCCATTTAATCTAAATGAATCCAAACTTAACCCAAGCTTAACACATGAGACCAAGATGGACCAAATTGGGTTTTGAACTTTAAGTAAATGAAATTGATTGATGCATTCCAAATCCTTGGATCAACATAATTGAAAACTAAATACATTATGATTAAGCCAAATAAGCCATTTGACTCAATTCAATCAAACCCACACTTTGACTATAATGGATATAACATGGAATAAACCAATAAATATTTGCAAATTCTATGTATTCTTTTTTTAATTAAGAACACCACAAAGAGTTGAATTGATATAATTGAAGAATTAATTTAATGTTAATCTATTCAATGGAATAAGTTAGATTAACCTAAATAAAAAATTCCTTAAATGGCACAATTGAACCCAAGTCAAACCCAATCTCTCAGAATGCACTCAAACCATTCCTAAAATGAATTCAGGATGCTTAGTAGCCAAGTTTAAGCAGCCTAATTAAATCCAAGTCAAGCCAAAATGGTGGCATATGCCATAGAAAAGAGGGATTGCATGGATATAAGGAAAGCTTCCCTAATCCACTCACCCTCTTAGCATCCCACCTCTTTAGCCTTGGATAGCTGTTAAATAGTGATCCTTGGAGCCATGGTGACCAAGGAAAAAAATGCCATAAGAGGCTCTCGACCTCAAATGGAAAAAATGCATATACATTTGTCAAGCCAAATTGATCATTTCATCATCTTTCCTACCTTATACAAAATTGGGTTACATTCTTCCCCAATCACTTAGCCCCAGGAATGCTGAGAATGGCCAAGGATGATGGTGACGCGAGGCAGGAGGTAATCCACAAGGAGAGAATCAATTCCTTCTTCCATCATCGCAAGTTGTCGGAGTCAATCCCATCACCGAAGATCGCTAGTGTTGAGGTACGCCAATAAAGCCTCCTCTTAAGCTTTTAGTTTCTGTTAAAGCAGAAAATTAGGGTTTTTTATTTAAAAAATTAAGGGGAAATATAAAAATTTCAAAAAAACATAAAAAAAAAACAAAATATAACTCTAAAAATTACAAATTTGGGCTCTATGAATTCCTCCCAAAAGCCCCAATTGTTATGTGTTGATTTTGAGCTAATTTAGGTTTAAATGAAATTTTTAAATTTTAAATTAATCCTAAACAATTAGCCCAATTGAAATAAAACTTTATGGAATTAAATTTGAGACTAAAACACATCTTAGAAAAAATTCTCATGATTTAATTCAACATAAATCAGAAATAGTAAATTTCAATCCCAAACCCTAATTTTAATAAAATAAGTTCATATTAAATGAAATAAATTATGAAAAATGATTTAGTCATAACACACCCTAATAAATTTAAATATACCAATGAAACTCACTAAAACCTAATGAATCACAAAATAACTTAATTTGGCATTTAATTGAATTAATTAATTCAATTAATCAACCTTAACTTAGGAAAATCTTAATAAATCTACCAAAACACCAAAAATTTCAAATGAACCTCTATGGATGCAAATTCCAAAATGGAATTTAGGAAAAGTAAAACCTCTAAGTAATTTCTTATACATTAAGCTTAATTTAGGTTATCTCAAATTACACATCGGATTAGAATGAAATTTTAGAGAACTTAATAGGAAAGTAACCCCACTTGCCATAAAATTTCTAACCCAATACATGATTTGATGCCAAACCCCAATAAATATCAATCAACATCAAAACACTTGGAGATAATTTTCCAAAGATCTAAATCAAAGAATTTGATTAATCACAAATTTAAGGTTTAATGAAAAGGATGATGAATATACAGTTTAATTAAACCTTAAGGTTAATAAATATAACAAACAAATCAAGACTTCAACATATAATCAATTCAAGCTAAGAATGAAACAAAGGATTAACCTAAATGTATTAGGTTAACATAATTTAAATAAGAACAAATCAAACAAACATAATCAAATGAGTTAATGATATTCTCTTAATTTGAAATTTTAGGAACTTAAATCCTTGACATGAAATAAACTAACCTTAACCAATAAATAGGAGTAAGTTGAAACCAACATGATTAATTAAAATTTCATAATGGAAGCTAATGAAATGATTATATGAAAATAATTGAAACAAAATAAATCATTAATGCAAAACACATAACTAATGCATCAAGAAATGTAATAAATCAATTAAATAATGAAAGTAAAACAATGTAAAACATTAATCTAAATAATTAAACATAACAAACACTATATAATCATAAAACAAACACAAAATGGATATAATATATATATATATATATATATATATATATATATATATATATATATATATATATATATATATATATATATATATATATATAATTTAAACATAACATAAATAATAATAACAAATGAAATAAACTTAAAAATGAAAATTTTATCAAAATATATTCATATAACATAAACACTAAAACTTAATTAGTCTAATTTACATAGTTAGAAAACCTTAAATACATGAATGAAATAAGTTAATGAAATAAATTAAATGAACCTAAACTGGAAAAGTATAAACTATCATAACAAATAAAGTAAGCTTATAAATGAAAGAATAATAAATCAAATCAAAAGGATTGAATATAAAGTTAAATAATAAAATATAAGCACTAATAGACAAAACATCAATAAAATGAATGAATATAATTGTAATATGAAATTTAAGTAATCCCACAAACATAAATTAATGAAACAAATGAATGAAATCAATTTAAAAATTAATCAAATTAAAAAAACATTAAGCAAATTGAAAGGATAATGAATTCTAATTAAATTCCAAGTCAAAATTAAAACTTTAATTAAACTAAACTTAACTTAAAAGAATCTAAAGAGAATTAATTAAAATACATAGGATCTTAGTTAGACTTTTAGAATGAATCTTCATCTTAGGATGAAGGTTTCATTCTATTATGACTTATGATGTTGAATAGAATGAGTTCCACCCAAAATGAAACTTATTGTATTATTCATTCTTGAAAATCTAATCTTACTTTAAAATAACATGTACCTAAAGTGAAAATGAAATTGTAAATTATTAAATCACTTAAAGTGAAACCACCCTTGGTAAATTAAACTATTTTTAAAAATCAAAGAAGTAAAAAAGAATTAAAATAAAATTTTTTATAATTAACATCATATAGGATATAGTCTAGACACTTGAGGTCACAGGATTACCGGTCCAAGGAGGTCTTGATACCTTTAGTATAACAATGACACATACCTATGAAGCTAAATTATGAAAATTAAAAAGCCTAAAACATCAAATTAAATTAAAATTGGAAGCCCAAATTGAAACTTGAAACTAAAAGGCCTAGTAATGTCTTGACACAAAACCCCATTCTTCACACATTAAATCATCGAACCCTAGACTTATATTAGGTCATTCTATGAAATTTTGTATGATGTGATGTGAAATGCCTTTTTTATGGTGTACTATTTTTGACTGGATGGCTAGGATTGATTATCATTAGTCTAGATGGTAGGATGTTATTTTTTAGAATTAACATTATCTTCTATAAGGACTTGTGCTAAAAGGGACTTTCATCATAAATAAATTATAAAATGGATGTTTGATTGCAGGTGTTGAATAGTCCCTTAGCATAGCCCAATAGGACAGGTGGGCTTGATAGGCAACTAATGCTAAGCTCATATTTTTGTAAAATATAATTATTTTGTGATGTTTATATTTTTTTTACATCTATTTTGCATGGCTTAGGATTTGTTTTTGAATTTGAAATGTAAATTTGAGCTTAGAATTAAGTTAAGATCTATGGGGTCTAGGCTTAATAGAAGCTAGCCTTACCAACAGATGGGTACAGAGGTCCCCTGTGAAGCCCAATGGAGGTCCGTGAAGAAGAAGATGATCCTAGAAAAAAATCCATAGATTTAAACTTTAGTTCTATATTAGGTTGTATAAGGGTAGAGTTTGGCTACCTATTTTCTTTTTCTTCTAGAGTGTATAGCAGTCCCTGACAACATTGGCCTTTCTTTAATTTAAAATTAACTTGATTTATTTTAGGTGCATAATAGAATCAACTTACTTTTCTAAGTTTCTTTCTATGTTATATTTTTGTAATGAATTAGATGCTCTTAGAAAACTAGATTTTCTACCCCATTTAAATTTAATCTACTTAAACACAAAAATAAATATATAACTTGAAACTTCATATAAACTAAATCCTTAGGAATAACTTAAAATAAACTACAAATAATTAGCCTTTATGAACCACACTATCATATTGCTCTCAACTCTTAAATTAAATTAGGCGTTTACTTATTGCACATAAGGGGCATTTGATCTTTGAGGATGATTGCCTTCTTGGGAATTCTACCTTATCTTTTTGATTTGAGGCCTAATCACTTCTAATTGCATGGCATTTAGTCATAAAATGCATACCCAAAGAACTTAAATGAATCATGATTCAAAATATTTAAAAGCTAAAAAATGTGCATTAGTTAGGTGCATGTCATGCCCAACATGATCCTAACGATTAGTGAGTGAGTCTAGGTTCTTAGATTCTTTCCAAAAATACAATAGCCTAGATATCTTACAAACATGAGACTTGGCATCATGGATTTAAAATGTACTTAGGTGGTGTTAACTACCAGCTCTTCCAGGTGGGTTTTAAGTCTAGAAGAGTCAGGGATAGATTTATTACCTCAAATGAGAGAAATGGATAATAATTCCCAAAAAATAAAACTAGGTCAAGTATCTGACTTATGTCAGAAGTAGTTATAAACTTAGGTTTTGGAGCATCTTATTGGAATAAGTCTTCAACCCTAGGCATTTCTGTAGTCATGTCCTGCTGGAATATAAGCCCTAAATTTCTAAGAGAATGTAAACTCAAAATCTAATTTAAATTCTAAAATTTAAAGCCCAATGGTAGGATAGTTGAAATTCTTGCTATGCATCCTACTATCAATAAATATTTTCTATGTAATATCAATTGGCTTCTAGAAATAAGTCTTTCCACTTTGGATCATTCCCAATTGAACTTGTAAAATATTATTCCTTTGAAACCATCTTAGAAATGTAAATAATAACTTATTTCTTTAATCGAGAGTATTCTTGGAAGAGGTCCTCCATTCCTAAGATGTAATTAATTTCAGGTGCTTGCCCTTACAAGTAACCATGAACCCAATTTAAATAAACCCTATTCTACTTCCCATGTAGCTTAGGTAAAAACTCTCTAGTACTTGAAAGACCCATAGCCTTAGCAGTCTTTAATTAAATGATCGAATCCATTACAAGATAACATGTTTATCTTCTGAGATAATATGTTTACTCCTTAATGACACATTTGATCATACAAATAAGAAATTTCAAAATCCTATGCGGTGTCATAAATTTTCCCCACAAAGAAGATTATAGAACAATCTATACATGTCATTTTTGATGAAAATATAGTTGATCCAATTAAAGATGATTTAGTTGATAATGAGGCAAATGAATTTTAAAAAAAATTTGGAAGAAAAGTTGATGATTCTTTACAAAAAAGTAGAGCTTTAATAAGAATCATCCAAAGACTTGACTATAAGAGATCCATCTCAAGGTGTTAAGATTAGAAAACATTTTGAGGATGTAATTAATTATTTCTATTTTTATTTTGGAGATCAAACCTAAGTCTATTAATGAAGCCTTTAAATATCATTATTGGTTGTAGCTATTGAAGAGGAGTTAAATCAATTTATTATGAACCTAAGATCAAAATATTTTTAGAAATAAATGGGTTTTTAAAAATAAGTTAGATCACTTATGTTACATTATTAGAAATAATGCTAGGTTACACAAGGCTACACACAGTTGAGGAAATAAATTTAGATATTGTTTTCAACCTATAGCACAACTAGAAGTCATTAGGATTCTCTTTGCTTATGCTTATTATAGGGATTTTAAACTCTTTCAAATAGAAGTGGATAGTGCATTCTTGAATGATTTTATTGAATATGATGTCTTTGTAGAGCAACCCATTAGCTTTGAGACGGATGTTTTTTAGGTTTAGAAATGGTAGAGTACCACACTATTCCTCAAAATATAAGTGATGACTTGATTATTATGCAAATTTATGTAGATGATAACTTGTTTGGAAGTACAAATAAATCTTTATGTCATGAATTCATCTATGATGTCTAAGGTATTTGAAATAAGTATGATGAGAGAACTTAACTTTTTCTTGGGTCTTCAAGTGAGACAAAAAGAAATTGTACCTACATTTGTCAAACTAAATATACAAATGATTTGATTAAAGATTTGATATGAAGAGATTCAAATCTAATAAAATTCCCATGAGCTCCTCCACTAAACTAAATTTAGATGAATCAAGCAAACCTATTAACTAAAAGCTTGATAAGTGTATAATAGGTTCACTTCTATACCTTGTTACTAATAGGCCTAACATTATGTTTGTTATTTATTTATGTCCTCATTGTTAAGCTGGTCTTAAAAAATCTCATTTAATAGTAGTTAAGAATATATTTTGTTATTTTATAGGCACTTCTAATTATGTTTATGGTTTTCCAAAATTCTTTGTCATGTGATTTTATTGTTTATTTTGATGTTGACTTTGCAAGCTATAAAATAGAAAAAACACATCGCACATTTCATTTTGAGGATCTTCTCTTATGTCTTGGTCTTCTAGGAAATAGAATTCTATTGATCTTTCTATTGCTGAAGTTGTGTACATAGTTATTGAAAGTTGTGATGCTCAGGTTCTTTGGTTAAAGCAACAATTAGAAGACTTTAAGATTATATTAGAACATATTCTTAATAGATTTAACAACATTAATGGTATCTATTTAATTAGAAATATATCCAATACTCATGGACCAAGCATATTGAGGTTAGAAACAACTTTAATAGAGATCATATAAGTAAGGGTGATATTAATGTTGAATTTATTTGTACTGATTTACAAATTGCTGACAATTTTATAAAACTGTTTCTCGGTGAATGCTATTGTACTTTGAGATGTATGCTTAGCATGTTAGATCTATCTATTTAAATTAGATTTATTTGAGCATATTTCACATGTTAATATAATTTTTATGTTGCCAAAGGGGATATATATATATATATATATATATATATATATATATATATATATATATATATATATATATATATATATATACATATGTTAGTTTTCAAAATTAGTTTACATATGCATAGATTTAAGGGGATCTACTTGATTTTCTTATAATTATTTATCTTTTATATTGCTACATGTTTTACTACTACTTGATATTACATTGCAATATGTTTCATTTTAGAACTTCGTTTAACATTGCTAGTATAATTTGTTATACTACTAAATGCATATTTGTTTAGAAGTAGATGAAAGGTAACTTTGTATCTTCATCTTTAAATAATGCCTACATAGGTTTGTCATTATCAGAAAGGGAGAGATTGTTGACTCCATGAGCATGATTGCTTAAACATCTGATTTTGATGATAACAAATATATGATTGGATGAAATTAATATTTAATTTTAAGAATTTTAGGAAGATCACCAGACTCAGTATGCTTAATCGAATTTGGAAAGTCAAGATTAGCCTTGACTAAGATAGTTTGGGAATCTTTCTAAGTGCAATATAAGGAAAATATGAGATCTATAACATGAAAATAATGGTTAAAATATTTTCATATCATATATTTTATTTTATTTTATTATTATTTTATTTTCTTATTTTTCCATATTTTATTTGCATTTGTTTGATATTTTCTAAATGATTCCTTTTGGATAATTAGACTACTTACATGACTTTATGCCTTATCTTTTATAACTTAAAGTAAGTTAATTTATTTTACACTTCATTAAATTATTTCCATGCTTATATTAATTTTTATCTATTTATTTCAACATAAGAATTAAATTATTCTTTCATTATCCAAATTATCCTTTTCTCTCTCCTACCAATAATTCCTTTCTCATTTTATTCTTGGCCAAAATTTTTTGTTGTTTTTGGCATGATAAATTTTATGGAAATTATTTAAATTAATGTCATATTATTTTTTTTATTTAATAAATGTTTGAATTCAAATATTCTTGAATTTTGAATTTGAGTATGTTTTGAATTTCAAATAGTAATTTTCCATATATTGTTTTCAAATGTATTTCATTTTTATGGCATGACTTTACTGGCCATAAGATTCTCTAATTAATTATATTTGAGATCATTTAAATTATTTTATTTTGATTCAAATTCAAATTCAAATAGGCCTTAAATTTATTGCATTTTTTGTTTATATATTTCTTATTTTGGAAATAATCTAAATGAGCTTCCCTACATTAATTTTAAATTATTAAAAATATGTTTATGATTCAAATAGATTCTTAATTAATCTCGATAATTTAAAATTAATTGATTGATTCATTTTTGAAATTATCTTGATAAAAAATCCCATGTATTTCTCTTTGATTTATTTTAATTGGATTTATCTCTCTTGGGTATTTTTATTTAATCCCAACTAATTCATTAATTAATCTTTCATATATATAACATTAAATCATGATTGAACTCCTTTTGAAAATCCCTTGGCCATCCCATGCATTATTGATTCTTGATTTATTTTAAATTATTTTCTCAATTGATCCCTTAATTATCTATGGAGAGTTTATTTATGTTAATTGCATTCAAAATAATTCCATCCACTCTTGCATGGCCACCTCATTGTATTTGAGTTCACTTGAATTCAAATTTTGAAGCATGTGTTCAATTATTCTAAATTCAATGACTTGCCTTAATAATTTTTCCTCTTGAATTATTCTCTCCTTGGCTAAATCTAACATGTCTTATTTTATTCATGCCATTGCCTAATTAAATTATGTAATTTTCCCTCTCCTTTCTCTTACTTTATTGGCCACATCAACTTAAATTTGAACTTAATTAAAATAAATTGCATGTGCTTCAAAGTTTAAGATCCAAATTATTTCCTTATGCAATTTCCTTTCCTCTTACCTTGGCTAAAATTTTCATGGTCTAAAATCTATTTAAAGAGGTGCTTTCTTGACTTAATCTCTCTTGATTGTCTCCACCATGGTCGAACCTATGCAAGTAAATTTTTTTCAAGTCATTATGTTAAAGATCATCTCTCTTCCTCACTCCTTAAACAACATTCAAGTGGAGATCTTCTTCAACTTTTCAAGCATCTCTCAAGCCTTTGAAAAGTTTACATCAAGTCTTGATTTAATTGTTCATCATATAAAATACTTAAGGATGTTCAATTCATTTTAATCTTTTGAATCATTAGTTTTCTGTTGTTTGATTTGATTGAAAATATTTGTATACTTCATTGTTAATTTTTTTCTAAGTTCTTTTCATTCTTATTCCAAGTGATTTGAATATTTCTCTATTTATTTGATTGGATTGAAATCATATTCATAAGCCTTTTACAAAGATTGTTTCTTGCTTTCCAAATTTTTAAAATCATTATACTTTCACTTCTTGCAAGCATTTATAAAGTTATTTTAAACCAAAATATTTTGGTTAAAGTTGATTAGTTCATTGCATGTTTTTAAATCATAAAATACATAATATAGTTTTAACACTTTCTTATTTGTCTTTGTATTGTTTAGAAGGCTAGAATGCAAAATTAATTTTAAACTTGAGGTTTAAATATTCAAATGGTATCTTTTCTTTTCTTATTCTTTTTAACATTTTTGGGATTATACCTGCACTATGTAGGAAAGTATGGGAGTTTTTTTGCAATCTTATTTTTTTTAGTGAGTTCTTAGTCAGGCTGACTAGGCATGGGCGTCCAATTTTTTGGTTTGTTGAACCACATAAAAATATTTGTGCCTTATATATTTTTTCTACATCTTATTTCTCTTGCTTGGTTGTTTACTTACTTTAGACTTTCATAAAATTAATTTATTAGTACAACTAACTTTTCTACAAAGATCAAATTTAAATTTTAACTTGAAAATTTTTAGAGTACCCAATTCATCGCCTTCATGGGTGCCATAACCTCTTAATAGTTTTGATAGAGATCCTCTATGCCAGAGAGAGAGAGAGAGAGAGAGAGAGAGAGAGAGCTAAGAGCCAAAAAAATAAATGAAGGAATAGTGGTAGGGTTGATTTTTCATCCCATCTTTATTCAGGTTACCGACAAAATGTTTGATGAAATTTCATCAAATTTAAGTACCTTTTGACGTACATTTTTTTGGGAATTTTTGTTGGAAAATTTATAACTAAAATTTCATCAGTAGTTTTACTAATTATTTCTCACTGATTTTTTAGTTGCAAATTCTTCTAGTAATGGTTGTTTTTTCTATAGGGCTTGAACAAGGTTTGTCTTAATGAGACTTTCTTGTTACTCACACTATAACTCATGATGAAAATAGTCTTCATGCATGAAATGTTCTCCTTCATGGATGGCTCATCTACATTTAACCAAATTGATATGACCATTGAAGATGAGAAACATACTATGTTTAGAACCCCAATAGGAATTTTGTGGTACATAGTCGTGTTGTTTGTTCTTATGAATGTAAGAGAAACTTATCAGAAGGCCAAGACTATGATATTTGATGATCTCATCCACAATCAAGTAGAACTTTGTATCAATGATCTTATTATCAAAAGCAAAGAAAAATATTTATTACTTAAGAATTTTTTTTGATTGACTTCATCACTATGATCTAAAGATGAACCCTTTGAAATCGTCTTTTGCTTGAATTCAAAATAATTCCTAGAATTTGTAGTGAGACATAGAGTTGAAATTAATATTAAAAAATTAAAGCCATTTTGAAATGCCACCTAAAAAATCTCACTCAATTAAGATCTTTTCAAAGAAGGTTAGCTTATTATATAAGGTTTATTTCAAATCTTTCAAGAAGATTCCAACCCTTCATGACCTTAAATAAAAAAATACAAAATTTTATTAGGATGAGAAATGCCAGAATTCTTTTGAAAATTTAAAATAATATCTTATGAATCTGCCTATTATAGCTACCTTAATCTCTAGAAAATTTAATCTTATACACTACAAATTTACAAGAAACTCTTGGTGCCCTGTTGGCTCAAGTCAAACAGAATGATAAAGAGAACACCTTATATATTTATGTAGCAGACTAATACTAGTAAAAATGAACTATCCCCTAATTGAGAAGCATTGTTTGGCATTATTTTTTATTGCTTAAAACTATGACATTACATGCTTTCTCATATAATAAACCTAATCTTACATATTAATCCACTATATTATCTTATGACACATTCAACATTATCCGATTGTCTAGCATAGCGGTATATGATTTTTCTACAGTTCAAAATAACCATCATTCCATTATGTGTCATAAAGTGTTAGCCCATCACTGGCTTTTTAGCAGTACAACCACTTCTTGAATGCTCTCATTTAAACAATGATCTTCTTGATGAATAGATTATGAGTTTGGAGAAACATAATATTATCACTTTGGAGCTTTATTTTGAAGGCATAACATTCTCAAATGGGGTAAAGAAATGAATTCTACTATCCCAGGGAAAGTTAAGAATGTCTTAGTTTTAAACTCTAGATAAAAGAATGATATGGTAGTCTTACCACTTATTCAAGCCTTATATAAACAATGAGGCTGATTACAAAGCATCATCCCCTTCTTCATAGATTATTACTAAACTTACTATTCTTCTTTAACTCATAAGTATAGTAGTAATTTTTCTCTTAGCTTTAGGCTTTGTAATAGAGGTAATGAAGTTCGCCTTCAAATCCAAAGGTGACATCACACTTAGGGGTCCACACAAACCTCTTGGAACTCTTAAGAACTTTAAAGAAAGGGGAGTAATGCTCAATTTCCTTTGAGTTGAACCTATTAGATGTGTGACTCATCTAGTGAGTTTTTGTATCACTTTAGTCATCTTGGGAGATGGCATGTCCAAGTTGGCTTTTACTTTGTTAGGATTGAACCTTATGCTGTCAGGGGTAAAATGATATCTTAAAAACTTTTATAATCCTATGTCGAATGTGCACCTTAAAGGATTGAGGCATATGTTGTACTTCTTTAGTATGGAAAAGATTTATTCTAGGTTGAGTATGTGTTGCTCTGGTGATGTACCTTCTAACCAATAATTCATCCATATACACCTTCACATTCCTTCCTTTTGTTATCCTCATGAGCCTTCATATAAAACTCTAAGTTTTGATTATCATAAACATTCCTGGTTGAACAACTAATTTTACTGATTAGTTATGTGTGTGGGCTGTGGTGTATTCCAAATGTAGGAACTATTATTAAGCAATTTAAAGAAGATGGGTTGATAGAGCGTGAATAATGGATGATTTTTAAAATATTGTTTAAGAAAGAGCCAATGAAGACTACAATTAAAGTATCATTATGGAGATTTTATTTGGACATCATGCAAATATTCGGGTTCTTATTTAAGCAATCAAATATGTCATTAATAAATAAATATACAATCTTAAGTGATAGAAATATTACCTTATAATATATTTCATTACTTAATAAGAATTCTTAAGGCTAATGGGTCTTTGATGTACTAGAGATTTTCCCTTGAACTACATGAAAATGTAAAATAGGATTTATTTTAGTGTATGGTTCATAGTTCCATATAAAATTAAGCCCTTATAGTTAATTACATCTTAGAAAAAATGAAATCCCTCTAAGAAGACTCTCGATTAAAGAAATTAACTTTTATCTCTATGGATTTCAAAGTTGGTTTTCAAAGGATAGTTAATTTGGAAGTTCAAAATGGAACGCTCCAAAGAGGAAGAGTTTTTTTGAAATCCAAAGGGATAAAGTAAAAATGCTTTTAGATACTAGAAGCCTAATAAGCATTTCAAATTATCCTATTATTCAGTTTTACATTTCTTAAAATTGAAGTTATCAAGATTTTGGGTTAAACTTTTATTATAAAATTAGGCTTAAATTCTAGTAGTACATGATTGTCGAAACACCTAGGAGTTAAAGACTTATTCTCTTGGAAAACAAGATGCTTCAAAACCTACTTCTAAAGGTGCTTCTAACATAAGTCAAAAGCTTGACCTAATCTAGTCATATGAATTTATAAATTATTAATTATTTTTCTTACTTAAGAAAATAAATCTATTATGACTCTTCTAGACTTCTTCTCTGGAATAAATATCAACTAACACCATCTAAGTGCTTTTAAAATCCATGAGGCTAGTATTCTACTAAGAAAGAGAGCTGAGCTATTATTTATAAAAAAAATAACTAAGAACTTAGTCTTTAATTCTATGATCATGATTGATATGTTATGCACTTAATTAATCTAATAATATTTTAAATTTTATGTATTTTGACACTAGATCTTATTTAAAGCTTTTGAGTATGCATATATGCCTACAATGATATGCAACTAGAAACATATTATGGGCTAAATCAATAATAGCAAGTACACTCCCCGAGGAAGGGTGGTCATCATCACATATTAGATGCCCCCTTATATGCAATAAGTGAAGTTCATAATTAAAGGAAGATGAGAGAATGTGCAAACATGGTTCACAAAGTCTAACTATTTTTGGTTAGTTTTAGTTGTTTATGCCTAGGGTCTAAATTATAGTGAGGTTATAAGTTGTATATTTATGTTTGAGTTATTTTAATTTGATGGGATAAAAAAAATTAATTTTATCCTAAAAGCCAATATATCTAGGAAACATCATGAAACATAAAAGAAACCTATAAAAGCATGCATTTCTATTATGCATCCCAAAATAAATCAAACCAAACTAATTAAATTCAATTGATCGATATGATCGGGTACCACTATACATCCTGTAAAAAGAAAAATAATCAGTCGAGCTCTGCCCTTATATAGCTGTCTATAACTAAAGTTTGATTTTTGGGATCTTTATTTTTCAAGAATGCTAACTTCTTCAGAGACCTCCTTAGGCTCTATAAGATACCATGAACTAGTACAGTTAGCTCTACTAATCCTAAATCTCATAGACCATAGTTTAATTTTAGGCTCAAATTACATTTTGAAACTTTAAAATAGAAAATCATAAGCCCACAAAAATAGATGTTAGGGAAAAGTAAACAACATAATCGTAGTTTATATTACAAATATATGAGACTAGCACTAGATATTATAAAGCCCACCTATTATATTGGGCTATGCTTAGGGACTTAAGCAAAGCACCTACAACAAAATAATATTTATGATTTTCTTTATAGCAATCTCAAAAAAGCATAACCCTATAGAAAATAGTGTTAGCCTAAAAGTGTACCCTAACATCCAAATATAGAAATAATCTTAATCATTCAGACTAAAATAATACACCACAAAATAAAAAATATATATTACATCATATTACATCACAGATCAACAGCCTAACCTAAGTATAGAGTCATTGACCTGGCAATCTAGTGTGTAAAAAGGACTTGTGTGGTATGACTATACAAGGCCTCTTTAAGTTCAAGTTTAATTTGTATTCAAAGTTTTTTCAATATTATCATTTAATAGTTGCAATTTAAAATATGAATTAATTTTGAACATTATTTGATATTTATTTATTTATTTTTATGTTAAAAAGTTTTGAAGAATGAAGAATAAAATAAGTTCTATTTGAGGTAGAACCAATTTTATTCAACATCTTAACCTAGTCTTGTGGGAACTCCACCAAAAGAGGAAGATTCACCTTAAGGGCCAAACTAAAGCATATGTATTTTAATTAACCCTTTTAATTTGTTTGAATGATTTACTTGAATTGGGTGTAATATGATTTATGTATATTTGATTTGGTTAAGAGTTCAAAGATCAAGTTTATTAAGGTTGTTTAACTTCATGTGTTTTGATTATTTATATTTAGTTTTGGAGTTATTAGGTTTTAGTGCTTAACTCAATTTTAAAAAATTAATTAATGTTTAACTCTTTCCTTTGAATTAATGTTTAGTTCTTTTTTGAATTAATGTTTAATTCCTTTCTTTAAGTTTATTTTATAAATTTTATTAAGTTTTATATGGTTTATGTTAATTAAATTAGTTTTGTTATTATTTGAATTTAAAAGTCCATATTCATTATATTTAAGTTGATTAATGTATTTTGATTAATTTATGATTTGGATAATTTTTTTAATTTGATCCTTTTTATTTGAATTTTAATGAATGATTTCATAATTTATTAATTTTATTAAATTTTATTATTTAACTTTGTACATTGAATAGTTTAGTTTAATTACTTTTTATTTAATTTAATTATGTTTAATTTAGTTAGATTAATTTGTTTAATTAAATTTTATTTTATTATGGTTTAAATTCAATTTCTGTTTTAATTTAAAACTCAATTGATTTGTTCTTCTATTATTAACATAGCCAATTTTATTAGTTATTTTAACCAACATTTATTTCATATACAATGCTTTTTTATTAAGTTTGATTTGAGATTTGTTAATTTCGTGAAGTTAAATTTTTTATGTTGATATTATTTGAGTTTCATGATTTTAAATTTTATTAAATTCAATTGATTTAATTATCCAATTTATATGCTTAAGTTGATTTAAAGGGCATTTTGTACTTTTTTGTTATTTGTTTAAACTTCTAAAGGTTAGGATTTGATCATTCATTTTTTTAATTATTAATTATAGCTTACAAAACCTATAAAAATGAAATATTTAGATTGTCAAACCTAAGTCAGGCCATTCTAGGTTTCCAGGTTATTTAAATATTTATGTTATAGATAATTTAATTAATTTTTTATTTTGTATTCCAATTCAATTGATCATTTAGTATTAAGTGATTGGGATGATTTTAATTTTAATCAATTCTTATTTGAATATTGAATTCCAAAAGTAATTAGTTGAAATTTTCTACCAAATTTAAATTTTATTATTAATTTTTCAATTTGTTTCTTAAGGTTTTAATTAATCAAATTTCATTAAATTATTTATTAAACCCAAAGGATATGATTTTTTATAATTCTTTAACTTTAGATGGCTAAGAAATTTTTTAAGTCCTCTAATGTCATTGAGAATGTTATTAATTGGTTCTATAAATTTTCATAATTTCTTTCTTTTTATTTATTATTTTATTTAAATTTCCCTAGAACTTGAAATTTTAATAACTTCTATTCTAGAAGTCACTTCACATGAGATTGTTATGGCAAGTGGGGTTATATGCTAATTTCATTTTCTTAAAATTTTACTTTAATCAAAGTGTATTTTTGAGGTTTTATATTTTCAAATTAAACTTAAATTAAGCCTAAAATATTACAAATGAATTGGAGCTTTAAATGTTTCTTTATTCCCATCTTGAATATGAATCCAAAGAAGTTTTATTTATAATTTTTAGATTTTTATTCAATTTGTTATGAATTTTTAAGTTATGCCTAATTAAATTATTTATTTAATTTAATTAATTCCTAATTATGTCATTTTTGAGGTTTAATGAGTTTTGTTGGTGTTTTAGCTTTACTAATGTTCATTATGATGTCTTGAATTGATTCCACATTTTTCCTTAATTTTCTTAAATTATTATTAATTTATTTCATCAAACTAGGGTTTTTGAGTTTTATAACTTTCACTTTAAATCAATCATCAATCAATCAAATTGATTGAATCATCATCATCATCATCATCATCAATCAATCAATCAGAATCAGTCTAGTAACAAAATCAATCAAATCTTGGGAATCACTAATTTTCAACAACAACAACTCCCTATTAAATATCTTGGTGCTCCTCTATACAAAGGTCAAAAAAGATCACATCTCTTTGATGATCTAATCCAAAAAATTTTTAATAAAATTTTTGTTTCAGAATTTCACTTTCTTTCCTTTGGTGGCATGCTTACTTTACTCAAGAGTACCCTTAATTCCATGCCTCTATATCTTATTCAAACCATCATCCCTACTAACTCTACCTTGAACAGAATAGAATGTCTCCTTAATAAATTTTCTAGGGCTCTAACAATTCAAATAAAAGGATGCATTGGACCTCTTGGTATAAAAGTTGTGGCACCCTTGCTGAGGGTGGGCTTGGTATAGTCTATTTGTGAAGCTATTACTACTTTCTCTCATAAACTTTGGTGAAATTTTAGAAGCAATAATAGTCTTTGGGGTAACTTCATGATTGTCAAATACTACCAGGGTAAGCATCCTCTTATTTGTCGTTACAAAGTGGGTGACTCCCCTGTCTGGAAAAGACTTTGCTCCATCAAATGGGAAGTTGAATCCCTTATATCTTGGGGGGTTAACTCTGGATCTTCTTTCTTTTGGCAAGACAACTGGATTGGCAGTGGTTCGATTGATGATTTCTTATCTACTCATTCTACTACTGCTATTAAAGTGAACTCCTTTTGGATTAATAATAATTGGAATAATAGTAAACTCACTGATTATATTCCTACTTCTCTTATAGATAAATTCACTAACATTCCTATCATTTCTAACAAACCTGATCAGATTCTTTTTAATCTGTCTCACAATGGTGATTTTATCCTTAAAGAGGTTTGGAATCATATTAGAGAAGCTCATGGTTTCTCTAACGTGTTTTTTAAAATTTGGAATAACATTATCCCTACTTCATACTCTGTCCTTATTTGAAGAATTCTGAAAATTTTCATTTATGTGGACTCTTTGATGTGGGGTAAAGGCTTTTAGTTGTCTTGAAATGCTATTGATGTTTTCACATTGAGAATGTAAATCATGTTTTGTCCAGAGCTATTGCCTCCAAAGCTGTGGGTTTGGTATGATGAACTTTTCAATATTAACCATTTTCATGGTTCTTTATCTTTATATCAACTTACGGATGTTTATTTACATAAAGCTGAAAGGTCACATTAAAGTAATTATGACCATCACACTTGTATGGCTCATATGGAAGGACAAAAATGATGCCAAACATCATGGTATCCCTATGAACCATAAGAGGATTATTGCTAGAACTAAAGAAAAAATTTGTGCTTTATTTAATGCTAGCTTAATTAATAACAACCACTTTAAAGGGTGTAAATTTGTGGCTAATAAGCTGGGTCTTAACTTACCTGAGATCCCCAACTGGAAAGAAGATAAGATTCTCTATTGGAGAAAGCCTCATAACAATATTATCAAAATTAATACTGATGGCTCTATCTCTCAAAATGTTTTTGGCTATGGTGGCATTTTTAGAAACTTTAAAGGTTGTGTCATTTATGCTTTTGCCTACCCCCTTAAAGCTTGTTCTGTTATCTTTGCTAAATTAATTGTTGTTAACAAAGCTATAGAAATTTATTTGCAAAAAGGCTAGCTCATTATCTGGATTGAAGTAGATGCTCTTTTTCTCATTGATATGCTGACTTCCACCAAGGAGGGAAATACCGATTTATACTATCTCCTTAATCATACTAGAGCTCTGCTCTCTCAAGTCTATTTTAAAATCACTCACATTTGGCATGAAGGAAATGCTTTTGCTAACTATCTTGCTAATTTAGGTGCTAGATTAGATGTGCTCACCTTTTATGATAATCCTAGTCTTTCTAAACATTTTCATGGATTGGTTAATTTGGATGACTCTGGCTTACCTAACCTCAAAAATTAAGTTTCATTATGTTGTTTTCTTCTCGGTTAACCATTTTCTTTGTCTGTATTTTCCTCTTTATGTCCTATTTGATCGGTATTGTTCCCTTCTCGATTTGCTATTGCACTTACCTACTGCATTTCCCTGGTTTTCTTATACTAATGGTAATTGGTTTTGCCTCATCCACTGGTTGTCTGATATTTTTCATTTAATAGGTTGGGTCCTAATTTTACTTGTTGATAGTCTTCTTACAAGGGAATGTCTCTGTTCCACTGGACGCTATTTTATGCTATTCTTTATCTCAATCTTCATGGATCAATTAGTTATTGTGTTGATTATGTTCACTATTTTCCTTTCCCTTCTTACTTTTGTGTTTTCAACTATTTCCCTACTCGCTTGGGTTTTCTTTTGGTTTCCTTCTCCTTCTATTTTTGTTTTTTTTTTTTTTGTTGTAGCTGATTGCTTAATAGTTGGGCTATTTTCCCTTCACATGATGGACTGTTGGGTTGTTTACTTTTTGATCCCTATCATGGCTCTTTTCTGCAAGGATACTGCCTACATTCTCCTATGTTGGTTACACTACTTGGTTTGTTGTATAGGCTATAGGCTAAATGGTTTAGTGAGTTATTATGTTCGACGGGCTATTTTTCTATATTGGTTTTTTAGCCTGTCCTTTTGTTCTGTTGATTGTTATTTAGTTAGCCTCATTACCTGTGATGTTGTTTTATGGGGTTATGTGCTAGCTGAGGCAACTCTTGGCTCTATTAGACCTGTATAATTATGGTTGTGATCTTGCTATTAATAGGTGGATGTTAACACACATTGCTCGATTGTCTTTTATCACTATGGGGTGTTTTCCTTGCCATGATGAGTAATCAGGTTGGGGTTCATGTTGGCTATTCATTCACATGCTTTGTTGGAATACTTAGGTGGTGTTTCTCTTACAAGGGCTTGGTGGCATCATTTTTCCATCAATATTTTCCTTTTCTTCTATTATGTATTATGATATTACTTATTAAGCAGGTACTAAAGATCATATGACTTTCTTCCAGTGGCAGCTGCCTTTCCCCAGGTATGAAGGCTATGATGGCTGGGATGACTTCACTAATATTTCGGCTGGTAGTAGCACTTGTGATATAACCTTTCTTTTGAAGTTTGGCTGCTCATGCTTGCATTTACCCCATTCTTATGTGACTGAGAGCCTCCTTTCACACATTTCTCTAAATCTCTATCATTTCCTTTTGCTTCTTCATTTAATTTTACATGTATTAACTCCTTTCTCTAGCTATTTACAGGTTCTATGTTGTTTCATTGTAGGTTCTTTCTATGGAGATGGCTTATGCTTCTCTCATCTTCATAACCTTTTGCAGAAGGTTGTCCTCTGGCTTCTCCTATTTGCTACTTTTATTTCTCTTATTATTTTCCTTTATCTTTATTTTTATTTCTTCTTTCTGGATGTAACTAGATAGGGGATTCACTCTTTAGGCTGATTATAGCTCTCTAAGCAGTAGATCTGGAGTTTATCCCCTCTTAAGGACCTTGTAACCCCCCCTTTTTGTGGCAATAAAATTCTCCTACATGGGGTTCCCCAAAACAAAAAATTGATTGAATCAGTTATTTTAGTTTAATTTTGGTTTGATTATTTTAGTTAAACATAAAATTAATCAAAAGTCACCCAATAAAAAATATGGATTTTGGGTTTAATGGATTCCTTTCACTAAGATGAATCTATAAAGTCCATTTGCCTTTTTTGGTTGAGTATTTTATTATTTATGAAATTTTAAGTTATTTGCATATTTTAGTACTTTTTAAATCCAAAAAATCTAGATTTCTTTGTTTAACCTAATCAATGCTAACAGTGATGATTAAGTGTCGCTGTACACATGACGATGCATAATGGGCCAACTAGATCCACGTAGATCTAGCTAAAATAGTGTCGAGGACATGAAAATAGCTATGACCATCCAATCAAAGATCATATGGATGGGATTTAACCCATAATTCTTATTGGCTTTAAATCAAATGGTTCGCTAGATCTTGTCCATTCCAAATAAAAGGAATAGATGAGATTTTATCCCTAATCTCTCATCAAAAAACTAAGAATCATCCTTCATTAGGGGTTGATTTCCAATTATCTACATGATGATGGTTTGTGATATTGATTGCAAATCGATCAAGAGTTTATTTGCAATACATATGATTTGATCTCAATGGAGGTCGAATTCTTCACAAAGACTAATCGAGAAGAGGGTGGCGATTTGGATTGAAACCTCACCGTGTTGACCCTTGGTGGTGCTAATAATCGAAGCACCTTCCTTGCATTATGACGAACCTCCCATGAAGATGAATTGAATTGCCTCCCAACCAATCATCATGGAGACTAAGCTCCACCACTTTGTCAGCGACTTTGCTCAATTTTGGACTCACACATGTCAAGGTCTTCATGTAAGGGCTCAATTAAGCTCCCTTTCATCTCAAGAACATGTAGTTGTGCTTATTTGGGGGATAGAAATACTCCTTTCCTCTCTAAGTGTTTGTACAAGAGCTTTACCATTGACTATGGCCAAATTTTAGCTTGTTGGTGGCAAGAGACATGGAGAAGGGGTCAGCTCACCTTCCTCTCTCTCTCTCTCTCTCTCTCTTTCCCTCTCTCTCTCTCTCTCTATGTAAAGTTTAGGTGTGTTCAAAATGAGAGGAGATCTCCTATCCTCTCCTCTTTCTTGGATGTGAGCTCCTTCCATTAGAGGAGTGATTTTCAACCATGGGGACTAAAATCTTGGTAGCTTCTTGGAAGAAGGTGGTTAGCAAACTTAAGCCATCCTTAGAATTAGAGGATGAGGAATGTCAGTTTATGGTGACCAAGTGCAAGATTATTGATGTTGGATTTATTTATTTATTTCTTTCTTTCTTCCTTTCTTTGTTTCTTTCTTTCTTTGACTTTCATGCCATCTCATCTCTCACACTTTCCAACGGGAAAATTGCTTGATTTGGCTAAGAATTAGTTGCTTTCTTTAACTTAAAAGAATCAATCATGAGTGAGGTTGGTTAGCTATGGGCCTATTGCAAGTGGACATGTGTATTTATTTATATTGCATTTTAAATGAGTTTGAGTCAAATGATTCAAATTATTTCATTATTTTTTTGGATTAAGTTTTAATCATTCCTATTTGATCATTTGATGGATTAAGGTTCAAGTCTTATGTGAATTTTATTTGTTTTAGGTTAAGTTTGATTCATTTATCTTAAATGAGTCAAATTAGATTAAGTAACAATTGGTCATTTTGAATTTAGATTAAGCTTTATTTATGTTTGATTGTTCACTTATGATGTTTAGATTTGATTAATTTCATTTAGTTTGAATTGAATTTTGAGGTTGACTTAAATAACCCATTTTGAAATAAATGAGTTAAGTTGAACTTACTTGTGTCAAATGATTCAATTGATTAAAAAATTAGTTTGTTTGAGCTTTACCTATGTTTAATGAAGCATTTAGAATGATTTTGATTGATTAGTTTCAATTAATTTGATTTTAATCTTGAATTACCTATGTTGACCTAAATTGGGCTTAATGGGTCAAATTGGATTGACTTGGATAAAATGACCAAATTGATCTAATTAAACTAGAACAAAGATTAAATTATGTTTAAATATGAATTTAACTTGCTTCATAATATTTGATTTAGCTTAATTTCAATTTAATTTGAGTTTATACTCAATAGGGTATTTGGGTCTACTTAAGTCAAGTGACTTAATTAACCCATTTAAGCCCTGACTAAATTCAGATTTATTTATATTCAATTTAGGCCATGTCTGATTGATGGTCTTAAGCCTTTCAATTGCTCAATTTGACCAAATTTTGATAAGTTGACTTTTTGACTTTGTGGAGCCCACATAGGCCAACTTAGGTCAAATGATTTGATTAGCCACTTTGTACATCATATAAATTCTTTGAGGTTCATTTATGTTTAAATATTAATCATGTGCTTTTAGTTTGATTTGATTTTGATTTTTTCTTGAACTTGTGTGCTTTTGAGCTTAAATGGGTCAATCTTCTCAATTACCACAATGTAGGCTTAATTAAACTTAAATATTAATTTGGATATATTTAATTTTTATTTCTATTGAATTTTATTTATTAAGTTTGGATTTAATTGGGTTCACCTCGTTAGGTTGGGTCTTAGTGAGGTCTATTAAGATAAACTAGGTTTTCATCATAAGGTTTTGAGCTTGATTTTAATTTAATTTTGGTTTTAAAGATATACCTAGACACTAAGTGTAGTGCCCTGTGTCAAATTAGGAAGCTCCTAATCTAAAGTTAGAGATCCTAATTATTAAGATTGAAATCATATCAATCTCATCCAAAAATATGGTCAACAGTCATTATTCTTGGTATTTTTGTTGTATTTATTTTCAAGTATTTTGCATGTGAATAATGATAACAACCAAACATACACAAACTTGAAAGAATATAAAAATCTATATAAAAACTAAAATTTTTGAGAAAATTGTACTATATAGTTGTCCTTTTTGTCAATTTTTTAGTTGACATAATTAAGTCAATTAATCTCAAAATTTGGCAAAATTGTATTAGTTGTATAAAATGTTTCTAATCGAACTATGTGATTATTCATTTTTGTTATTTTTTAGATGATATAATTAAGTCATTTAATCCTAAATTTTGATATATTTGTGTTGATAATACATGATGATTATGGTTGTACTATATGATTCATTCTTGTTAATTATTTTAGCCACTAGAAATAAGTTTGTCAATTATAAATTATGTATAATTTTATTGATCGCATTACAACATGATGGTAATCAAATACTATGTATAATATGATTATTTTGGTATTTACCTAATTTTAATCTGAATTTGAGGGATTCAATTTTGAGAATTTTTTCCTTAAATTATTCATACTATACTACATACATGATGAACAAATAGAGATTTGATTTTTCTTTCCTTTTTTTACTATTCATACAATATAAACCTTGATCATACAATATGAATAATAGCAGCTACTTGGACAATCATATCGTCTAGAACCCCTACATCAAAAATAAATAAATTGATCATATAATATGATTTTGGGGGTGCCAATCATTACACCTTTTTGCTCTTTAAAGACATAGTATATCATTCTTTAATAAATCTAACCTACATAATTTAAGTCAAAGAGCATGACCTTGTAGCAATACAATCCCTGATAAAGGCCATCTTCTCCATGTTGGCGGGGTGAATCTTGATTTGGTAGTAGCTTAGAAGGCATCCAAATAATTCCATACAAGGTATATGATTGTTGAGTCGATAATCATGTTGATTTAGAGAAATGGGTATTCATCTTTTAGATAAGTTGAATTCAAGTTTGTGAATTTTACACATATTCTTCACTTTTTGTTAGCTTTTACACCATCATAATGCTAGAGATCCATTATGGGTACTAGACCTCTCTAATGAAATATGCTTCAAGTATTTTATTCTTCTTTCTTATTTGGCTCAGTGAGGAAGTTTGTTGTCTTCATCATTTTATTATTTAATAAGTCTAGCATCATTTCTATTGTTTAGTTGGTAACAGACAATATTGATGTCAATCCACATTATTTTTGCTGCAGTCCATGTGACTACATATAGATATTCATGCAAAACCTACACCTTATACTTGACACTAAAAGTAGAGCTAACCCTTAAGACACATTCTAAGTCATTATCTTCTTATACTCTTCCATGGCCTCAATAGTTTAATCCATTTTGGGTAACTTCTAATTATAACACCTCATCAGTTTTTCTTGAGTCATTAACTAACTACATGTATCACACTTTTGACTAGTTGAGGTCATTGTGAATAGTGATCTCCTAGCCTTTTCCTGTGATCATTATTTCCATGTGGCAGGTAGACACCACTACTTTGAAGGTATTTAGTAATGGTTGGCGAAGATGGCATTATAGATGGCGTGTATCCACAAATATGAAGTTTGCCATGATTATCAATAACTTTTCCCCTTCTTATAAGACACATAAATTGTAATCATTCCTATGGTTTCTCTTTTCTCCTCAAAGAAGCTATAAAGCATCCAAAAGTAGGTGTGAGTTTCATACTCGCCATGGTCATCTTGTCAAAAAATTGATATAAAAATAATGTTGACTAAACTACATCTATCTATTAGTATGCTTCCAATCTAATAATTAACGATCAATCACCTAACAACTACCACATTATTGTATGGGTTACACACCACTAGACAATCTCTTTCTATGAAGATGATGAGTACAATCTTAGTTGTGGAAGCCCTAACTACTATTATCATCTTCATCTCTATTGACCTCAATTGTTTGAGGCTAGCTTATTACATGGACACACCATCCCCATCAAGAATAGCTAGTATAATTCTTGCAATGTGGATTGCTTTGTTAAGTGTGAGCTCATTGCCTTGATCTCACACTACTTTTTTATGTCCTCTAAAGATTCCTTTTAGCCATCTAACTTTGCTAAGTTTTATACTAAGCTTCTCTAGTGTCATCACTCTTCTAAATCATGACCATGATCTTCATGGTGCTCATAGTACCTTTTGGGTCACATGGTAGCCTATGTCTTCTAAGGGAGTTGGATGGTTGAAGTACTTTTAACTTTATATGGCCTCATCTAATTCAGCCATTAATACTTGTAAAGTGGTAACAATTGGTGGATTATGTGATATATATTCATCTTAATACATGTGAGCATGTTGTAACATATAGTGGCCTAACACTAGATTCTTATGCTCATGCCTATGTATAAGTGCTCTAAGTGGCTAGGCATACAATGCTACCAATCTTCTCTCCATCTTCCTTACTCATAACCTTTCTTTGGAGTGTTACTCAAAAGGTTATTTTCTTATAGGATTCTTCTTAAGAGCTATTTGAGAGGATTGGGTGACTTCATTGTACTTTTCAATATTTATGTGGCTATTTATAAGTTCCAATAATTTTGTTATATCCTTAGTTGCAGAAGACCAAGAGCATATCTAAATGGACCTTCTCTAAGACCTTGGGTGAGAGCAACAGTGGGTGCCAAGTCTTCAATATTCAATATTTTTGTTTGAAAACTAGTGATAAACCTTCTTAGTGATTTTATTGGCTCATGTTGCATTTAAAATAGAGCTTAAGAGTAGCTTTAGGACTTCCACACATTGGCAAATTGGGTAGTAAATATCTTTTTGAACTCAGTAAAGAATGTGATGATCCACACTAATGTGTGTGATAACTATCTTAAAGCTAACGCTTTAAATGTTGTGAAAATAATGTGACACTTAATGAATTATCGAGGTCAAATAGTGACATGGTTGATTCAAAATAGGCAACATAGTTGATGAGATCAACTTTTTTATTGGAATCCAAATGGTATAATTTAAATTTAAAAGGTGGGTGATCATCTGATTTCTAGAGAATGCATTGGTTAATACAAGGTCTACTTGCCTCTCTAAGGTGTTCTCATTGCTAGTGTGATAAGACTCTTCATTAATAATGGGAGTTGAGTTCAAGGCTTTCCTATGGTGCCTAATATGTAGGACCATAAAGTTAGAGGAATCTTCTACCTCTTTTTTATTGAGGCTTCTCACATTCTTCCCATGGTGCTCTAGACTAGATAGGTGATGCTACCCTTGATATCTCTCGAGTCTTATTGCATGGTGAACTATAGTGTATTCAACTCTATGGTGATTAAATTATCACAAGAAACTTTTTCCACTTCATGAAGAGCTCAACTTATTAATTGTGACATTTTCTATGCTTATTGGACCAAAGAAAATTTTGGATCCAAATTGGTCTATGTAGTAATCTTATACCCTATTGGTAGTCTAAACGAGAGTAGGAGGGAAGTCAACATCAAGGTATAATGATAAACTAAATCACAACTAGATTTAATTTAATTATTTTAAGAATTGGTATGAAAACATCTATTATCACACACTAGAGACTAATAGATCTAGAGAGAGGAATGTGAGAAAGAAAAAGGTGATTCTATATGTAATTTTCCTTAAGTATTATAAGGTTAAAGGTTTATATACAAAGTTACAAAATACTTAAGGAAAATTAAAATATGTACATATTATAATAATAAATCACATATAGATAGTTATACATCCTATAACTACTATGCTATAGCTAAAGGGTTTATCATCTATGATACTTGACTATGCTTGACAAATTGTGCAATTGTAATGACATGGAGTCATTCCAAGTGAAGAGATAGTAGTGAGTCATCTTATAGCAGCAGTCCCATTCCTCTTTTGGGTGAGTCTAGTAGCTGGCAATCGCCTACATTCTTCTTCATAAAGAGTCTCAACATACGGGGATTATGGGACTAGTCTTTAGGCACAAGTTTAATAAGTGGTTGCCAAGTCACGTTGGTTGAATTATTGAGCCATCAGAGGGTAGTCATCACTTGTCTCACACTGGAGTTCTTGCTCAATCCTTTGAGAGCAAGTTCCCATGCTAGGCTCATAGTTCCTTTTTAGATGAGTGCCTTTTACTCTAGTGTATACTTTGAGTATACAAATAGAAAGAGTTAAATATATAAAAATGATAAGGTGAACTAGGTGTCTCGAGCATAAAAAGGGGGTGTGAATCTACAACCAAAAAGTGAAAAAAGGGAGATGAATCTACTTTATGAAAGTAGAAATTAGGTCCAAGCTTATAAACTAAAGTATCCCTTCATAATAATGCCTTTATATATTTTGTGTCATTTATGAATATTTTTTAAAGTATACACCAACAATAATTTTTTTAAAGGAATGAATGTGAGTATATAGTTTGTATAAATCTGCTACAAATATGCATCAATATATTGTGATGTAGCACATGTTAATGAGTACCATATAGTTAAATATAGATTTATAAACTATAATGAATCTAATAAATTTGTAACTAAAACTTCAAGTTAATGGATGACTCATTTCAATGAATAAATAATATAATTATAATAACACATTGCTCTTAAAACCAAGCTAAGGATCTACATTGCCAAACTTTTATTGTAATTAATGATCATGTGTGGACTTTTGATAAGATTAAGAGAATTAAAATTACATTTAGATTAATATCTAAAGATGTCCTTTGGGAGTTTCTAATGGATAAATGAGGGGTTTAAGATAGTATGATGGTGGAAATACTTAAACTAGTCCAATTTTGTCTCTTTGGTATTATCACTTTAAGGAATGAACTTTAACTAAGATAGATGGTTGGAAAAATCTATGAATGGTAAAATTAGAATATGTATTTATAATTTAGAATAAAAGGTCAGAAATTGTAGGGTTTATGGGATTACTTAAGTCTAAGGATGAAGACATGGTCATAACTAGCCTAGTAGAAATATTAGTGAGTAGAATGAAGGTATATGCTTATAAAAAAAGGTGGAAGGCTTAGTGGATGATTGGAATTTTTTTTAAATAATGGAAAATATTAAATTAAGTTATCTTAAGTTTTAGGGGTGAAAGAAAGAAACAATGGATAACTAGTACTCCTACCATGGATTGCCAAAATTTTGCCACCCATCAAACCATAAGGATAATACAAATAATTTGTATTTGCCAAAATATCTCATTTTATTTCATTAAGGACACTATTTGTAGCAAATACAATAATATTTTAAATTAAAATGAAAATATGGGGTAATAGTAAGTGGCAATAATAATATGAGGCATCAAGTTATCTTATTATTTAATATCATCTACACATTTCACATGCTATTTTTTTGTGGATTCAACCATTTGACATGTCGTGATTTGAATTTTAAATTTTAAATTTTAAACTTTGAGTTTTTATAAAGAAATTAAATTACATAATTTTAAAAAAATTTATAAATTGGATGTTAGCGGGCTAATGGGCTAAGAATTCTTCTTTTTCAATTATCTTGGGCTTCAGCTTGAGATCTAATGAATGAAGTTTGAGCTCTAGTTTTTTGATCCACATGATAACCTACATAAAATACTTTGATCTCAATTTAACTCTACTCTATATAGTTGAAATCTAAGAAGTCTTTTAAGAGTCTTCAAATTAGTGTTGGTCAACCATGTGTCTTCAATTGGTGGCTTATTATTTTAATGGATTAGAAAATGATGCTTGACAACTAGATTAATGGGTGATTCCCCGATGATGATAAAGTCAACTTTAAATAAAAATAGCTTCTGAAAGTATGGAGCTACATCACTTATTAAAGAGTTAAATAAAGTAATTGGATGGTTGCCATCTCTTTCACATGATATAATATCTTCAATATTAGTAATTGGATTAATGAACATATCGATAGATGAATCAAGGTGATAAGAATTAGTTTTAATTATTTAAAGAATTTTAAAAATAATCATAAGCTTCTACATATAATTTCTTATATTTAGTGGTTGATAATGCTTAGAATGGATACTAATCCAAAAATATAATCACCTTCTTTATATTAATTTGTTGAACAATTATGATTAGCCTTAGAAGTATAGTTTTCATTACTTATAGTAATTTTTTTCTTATATCTTCATGGAGGCTTAGAAAGTCATTAGCAAATGAGAATGTTGCATCATAAAATGAATGAGATGGTAAGTTTGTTACATTAATCGATGTCTTGAATTTTAATCATAAAATACCATAAAAGGTGATTTATTTATACTTCTAGAGAGAGTACTACATAAAAAAATTCTGAGGTTTGTAAATATAAATCCTCATTTATTAAACTTTTACCTACCAATAACTTAAGCAAGTTTCTAAAGTGTGGTTGACCGCTTTAATTTGTCCATCAATTTTCTGGTAAAAGGAAGAAAAAAATTTTAATTTGGCATCTATTAGTTTTAATAATGTTTTCCAAAAATATGTGAAACAAACCTAACAATTTATAATGGTTATAGGGAGACAATGGAGTTATATTATTTCTTTATGGTAGAATTTAGCTATGTAGAAGCATTATTTATTTTGGAATAAGGTAAAAAATAAGCCATTTTTAAAACCTATCAACTACAATAAAACTGTTATCATGTCCTCTAGCTATCCTAGGTAATCCTAAAATAAATTTCATTGATAGGTCTTCCCATGGCCTACAAGGAAAAGGTAAGGTAGTGAATTATCCAAACCTTTATTTAGAAGTTTAACCCTTTACAAATTAAGCATTGATCTACTAATTTTGAACATTCTATTTTAAGGGCTATAAAATTATTTTTTCTAATAACTATATGGACTTATCTTTCCTAACAGGATTACCTATAACTTAGTCATAAAGACTTTTCTAAGAAAAGATCAAGAAATACACAATTATTTTTTTCTTATAAAAATATTCATTTATTATGAAGAAAGTTCTTTACAAAACTATTGGTTTATCTTAGTGTTCAAGAAAAATTAGGTGAAATCAAGGCACACTATGTAGTTATCTTTAATTTGATCAAATCTTATCATTGTTAGTTCTAAAAAATAAACCATTAGGTTTACCTTAGATAAAGCATCAACAACTTAATCTCAATTTTAGGTTTATGCTTTATAATAAAAAAGTAATCTTATTAAATAATTCAACCCATTTGGCCTGCTAATGACTCAATTTTTATTAATTATTGGTAAATTTTAAGGTATGACACTCGAATTAAGTATAATGTTTTAATGTAAAAGGTAGCATCACTAATATTTTAAGGATTAAATCACAATATAAAAATTTATATCATATGTGCAATATCATTTCTTGGATTCATTTAGCTTTTCTTTAAAAAATGCTACATGATGATTCTCTTAACTTAAAATTTCACCTATTATATTCTTAAAGCATGATATTTTACTTCAAATGTTTTAGAGAAGTATAGAAGCCTAAGGACTGGTGTAGAACTAATAAGAACTTTAATCTAGTTTAAGACATTTTATTCTATAGGAGTCCAACAAAATTTATCCAAATTTAATATATCAATAATCAGAGCAACAACAATATTAAAATTTTTAATGAATCTCTTATAGAAAATTGATAAGCTATGAAAGCTTATTACTTTACTAAAACTTTTAGGAGATGGTCAACCTAAGATTATTTTCACTTTTGAGGGATCAAGTTTGATTTTAATAGTGAATATCCTAAAATATTTATCTCAATTTATAAAAAGAAACACTTTTTAAATTGATATATAATTTTTTTTCTTAGCTAAGTGTTTCAATGACTTATTATAGGTGTTATAGATGCTCAATTCACTTGGACTTAAAATAAAATACTTCACCAAAAAATTTATCAATATAAAATTCAAGAATAGTATTCAATAATATCATAAATTTGTTAGGAGCATTTAAAAGTTCAAAGGGTGTGGCAAGCCATTCATAAAGTCCATCAACAGTCTTAAAAGTAATATTCCATTCATTTTTTATCTAATTTAAATTTGATGATATCTACTTTCTTAGGGGTTAATAACGTTAAAAACTCTACATAGACCAAGACACTCTTAAATAAAACTTTTTTTAGTAAATCTTCAACTCGCCTCTTAATCTCAAAATGATTAGTGGGGTTCATCCTATCATGAGGTAGGTTAGGAAGTTAGGAAGTTAGGAACTAGGGATAAAATCAATGGCAATTCATCAGAAAGCTCAATTGGTGTAATATCTTTAAATTTATTAAAGAGAAATGAGATCACAACAATTATGTGAATCTCATTAGGGCATAGGGTGACTTTCTTTACATGCAATAGGTAAAAATTGGTCAAATAAAAAAACTCACTTTTTAAAGTACTAAATCATACAATCCATATTTCAAAAGAATAGTATAAATTGGATTATAAAAAATTAAAATCAGTAATGGTGGCATTATCTTTAGTAAGTAGGTTTCCTATGATAATCAGTTAAAGGTTAACACCTTTGGAATGGGCTTAGGTTGTAGATTAGAGGTTGTCTTTTAGGGTGATATAGAGGGTGTCTTTTCTACAAGTTTTATTAGTAATAGTTTTATGGTCTTATTATTATTTTTTAAAATAAATGGTTTTTACCAACCATAATGAACAACACTCTTATCATACAATTAAGATTTTCCCAAGGATGACACTACACAAAATTTAATCTTATAGCTTCTTATTTTAATTATAATTAAGCATCAGTTAGTGATGGGAAGAGATGTATGATTTACCCAACTAACATGAAATGGCTTAAGGAGAGGTTCAAATTTTAAGTTGGCTTATGTCAAGGTCTATGTTGAAATGACTTTCAGAGCACTTCCTCCATCTATAATTAACTTATATTTTTTTACTACACACAACTTAAATGCTAAGAATATTCATTCTTCTTCAACATGCTATCTTAATTTTTTTTATTACAATAAGGAACCTCATCACATTAACTGGGGTCATTAGTAAATTCCAATTTTTTATCAAATAATGAAGTGTCATTATAAACTTCTTTGTAATTATCATCTACTAGGTCCTCAATTTCATCTAAGAATAAACTTTGAGCCTTATATTGATTTTTAAAATGTCTTTCTTTTTATTTAAGATAAATTACTTCTCTAGTGTTCTTAAAGCTCCAATTAGTAGGAGTTTTAGGCATATCAGTTGGGTCAGTTGGATGTGTGTGTGTGTGTCGGGGGGGGTGCTAGTAGTAGACCTATGGGATGAGGTGAAAGATGCTTGCCAATTGTTAATCAATATCAACACAATTAGTTCTAGAATCTAGTCCTTCCAAAGAATTCAAGTATTCGTTATAATGATGTTAACTATCTTAAAGTTAATAGTTTAGTAGTAGTTTCTTATCATGATTCCTTGAACATACTCGAACATTTATTTTATTTATATCCTCAGATTTATCTTTTCTAATTTTTATTCTTTAGTTAATGTATTTGTCAAATTAATTTTAAGATATCCTATCATTTTCATTTTATCAAAAATAACTATTTGGTAATCATCCATTTTATAATAATTAAAAAAATCATCCATTTGAACTAACTAATCCAGAAATTTATTTGGGTCATGTACATCATCATAAGTTGAGGCTTCAATTTTTCTTCTCTGAGATAGATCATTGAAGTCTTTTATAATCTTGAAAATAATTTCTCCTCTTTCTCATGTCTAGAAGTTGTTGGTCTACTAAGTGTTGGTTTTACCTAAGATTTGAGTATGAATCATCTTTATCTATCTTTATAGGTATATTTTGAGCAGGTTTTAGAGGTTGAGTTTGTATTATACTATTCTATTGATGTTTTATAAGATCTTACCTTTGTTACTTGCATTTTATTCTTAATCTCTTCTTAAGATTTGTTGATTTTTTAACTCATTTCATGAATATTAAAATCAAAGGCATCAACTAGTCTAGTCAAGTTCCTAACTTGGTTTTAAAAGACTAGCTTAGGTATCATGCAAAAGATTTTTTAAGTAATATGTGATAAGGGATTGAAAAAAAATAAATCAAAAAGAAAAGAATATAATAGAAATATGTAATCAAAGTAAATTTTTAAGTTAAGAGAACATCCAAGAGAAGAAGGGGTACAATACCACTTATATCCTAAGCTCTCTTTAGATAGTTTAAGTCTTTTTAACAAATTCTATTTGGCCTCAAAAATCATCAAGTTTGACACATTTATCTCTTATGCATGCAAAAATTTATTTTAATATAAGGAAAATTTCTTTGAAGTATCATGCCTCTAATTCTTAAGAAAGTAAGTTATCATAAATTATTCAAAATAAAATTCTAGAATAAACCATAACCATTAATAAAGAGAATAAAGTGAGTAAATAAAATTTGATTTACACTAATAGTTGGGATGGATTATATTTTTTTAAAGTGAAACATTCCCTCACTAGGTACCCTTTCAAAAAGATTTATGGTAAGTTCACACAAGGTAGATAAGGGTTAAGCTATATAGTCAAGCTCATTAATTAGAACTTTTCACTACAATCATAGGCTTGCAAGAAATAAAGATCTTTCTAATCTACTAATATAAATTAAATTATCATAAAATAAAATTAATTTCCCTCATAATTTTGAAGACAAATTCACCATGTGAAATGCTTCTTTGTTCGTGAAAAGTTCTAACCAAATTTGCTCTTTCTAGGCTTTGCTCTAATACCAAAATTTATGGTGGTGGGAGACCTTTTAGTGAGTTTGAAAGAATTAAAATACCAAGAATCTTTAGATTAATATCTAAAGATGACCTTAGAAGCTTCTGGTGGGAAAATAAGGGGTTTTGGTTATTCTAATGGTGGAAATACCTAAATTAGTCTATCTTGAGCAAGCCTGGGTTATTTCAAAATATCACTAAGGAATGAACTTTAAGTGAGATAGATTATTTAAAAAACTCATGTATTGTAAGCTTAGAACATGTATTAATGATCTGGAGTAGATGGTTAGGAGTGATAGAGTTTATGCCAAGTAAAAGTATTATTGAGTGGAACGATAGTGTTGGCTTATAAAGGAATGTAGAAGACATATTAGATGGATTGAAATAGTGTTTATGTAGCATGAAAAAAATTAAATAAGTTACATTAAGTGTTATGGGCAAAAGAAAGAAACATCTGATAATTAGCACTCCCACCATGATTATTAAGGTTTGGCCACCAAGCTCTCAAATCACAAGAATAAAATAAGTATTTTGTAACTTCCAAAAGATCTCCTTCCATTATAGCAAGGGGGACTATTTATAGCCATTAAAATCATCTTTCAAAATAAAAAAAAATTAAAACATGGATAGAAAGGTGGGTGATAACATTATTGTGAAGCCTTAAGTTATCATATTATTTTATGTCATTCACCAGTTTCATCTATTATTATTTTATGTGGATTCAATTACTTTACTTGTCATGCTTTAAATTTTAAATTTATAGTTTCAAACCTAGAGTTTTTAGAAAGAAATTAAAAAGTATATAATTTAAAAAATAAAATCATAAAATAGGTTTTTTTTTTAGGATAATGGGCCAAGTATTCTTCTTCCTTGAATTATCTTAGTCATTAGCTTGAGATTTAGTAAATGGACCTTGAGCTCTAATTTCTTGATCAACATGATGCTCTATACCAATAATATTTTTATTTTATATTTGGGTTTCCTTA
This sequence comes from Cymbidium sinense, assembly GCA_021442155.1. NCBI lineage: Eukaryota > Viridiplantae > Streptophyta > Magnoliopsida > Asparagales > Orchidaceae > Cymbidium > Cymbidium sinense. Next base: position 29,919,148 of record CM038223.1, read on the forward strand.
ATTCTCTACACTAAGGTCTAAATGTGGGAAAGTTTGATAGACATAAAGGTTACACATTTTTCTACTTAGACTATGTCTTCTCATGTGTTTTGTATGATTTTAAGGAATTCATGGCACTTATGATTTGAATTTATAGATTTTATAAATATTCAATGAAGGAGTAAAATTTAGTCATTAATGCACAAAACTTTCAAAGAATTATCTAGAGTAGATTTAAGACTAAACAATGTTATTTGAGGATCAATTGGTGCTTGGGGCTTAGCCTAATGCTTAGGTGGCAAAATTGGTGCTTAAGCACAAGTTTTTAAGTGGGTAATTGTAGGAATCAAATAATGAAGCCAACACCTAGTCACTACCAATTCTATGTATAGTCCAAGATAGAAATCCCAATGCCTAAACATCCAACCTTGGCACTTAAGTAAATAAAGAGCATAACATGAGATTAATTTGGATTATCTGATCAAAGATTAAATGGTCAGGATAACATTTTGTTTAATAAAGATAAGTAAAACCATGAATGGTTCAACTTATTTGAAAATTTTTATTTTAATTAAATAAAACTGCTAACTCTTAGAGCATCTTCAAGTTTCAACCCAAGATGGAGATTGTCTGTCTTGTAACCCTTGATTTGAGTGATCTGAAGAGGATTTTTTAGAGTTTTTTGTGCTGAAAATAATCTAAAGCTCAATGTTTTTATCCTATAATGTGATCATATTGACATTCATGTTTGTTTCACAAAGTATGATACCATAAGAAAATTAGTGTGAGTTAATAGTTACCTTAATGTTAAGGATTGGAGCTTGAAGGGATGCATCCATGGGTTTCATATAAGTAGGAAGAACTACTTTAGAGTTGAGCATGAAGATTGGGATGACTTGGAAGCTTGAAATGCTCAAGGTTGGGTATAACTTTCTGATGCTTGATTTTGGAAAGAGTACAGGTTTCTACTAAAAGAGGTGATAAAGCTTGATCACGGAGAGAAGGATGTCACAGTAGATGTGCAGAAAGAGATGCTCCAATATTCTTCCTTCACCAAAGTGGAAGAGGGAAGAAGATCTTCCACTCACTGAGTATAAAGTTCGACTCACCTAAGTAAAATGATAGCAAGAGATCACCAAATCTCTAGTACGGTCGAGCACCAAGCTCCAGCCAAAGTATTTTCACTTCAAATGTCAGACACAAAGCCAAAATTTATCCATTATTTTGGCATAGTTGTTTAAATAACTACAATACTCCAAGGGATACATCCCTTGAGAAGAAAACTACAAAACATTGAATAAAAATTAGAACAAACATTTGTAGCATCGAGGCACCATGAATTAGTGTCGATGTTATAATTCATCTCCATGATGCCATATCCTAGTGCCAAGGTGCCGCCTTCTTGGTTCCTAAACACTAAAACATATAGAGTGCAATTCCAAGGTGCCAAAAGGTACCAGAGGTGCTAAGCCTACAACCATAAAATAAAATACATGAACTCACATGTTTTCAATCATAACTCTAATACAACACTTACACATAATTAAATATACCCATTACTATATAATGCAACACATGAAATATAAATCCACATATAAAGTTTACAAAATGACCACTTGAGTTTATGTTATAGCTTATGACCCAATGATAGGTCCTTTCCTCATTTGATGTGCTACATCAACTCCCTCATGCTTCAAGAAACTCTTCTTCGAAGAGCTAGGATTCTAAAAGTCTTTAGGAAGTTTGGAGGTGAAACTTTATAGTTCTTCTAAAGTCATCCATATATCCTCACTTGGTGGTTTGTCTTTCCACCTTATTAAGAATCTCCGGCTAGTAGTATCATTTGTGGGTGCCTCATGATGTTCTCCAACTCAAAGAATGTTGGGTATGTGTGCAAATAATTTCTATCTTCTCTATAAAAGTATCACTCAAATTTGGAGGTTGGGTAACTCCTTTAAAGGATATTAGATATTACATATTGCAAATAGAGGTAATTAACATGTGAGGGGGTAATTCAAGAATATAAGAATTAGTACCAAGTTTCCTAATAATTTTGAATAACCAACATGCACTCACTTATAACTTTTTATATTTGGTGGAAGAAAATCTCTTAGGACAAATATGAACTAATACATAATCACCTACTTCATATTTCTTAAAATTTTTGTCTTTATTTTTTTGTTCGGCATAATCAATATTTTGTATTTCTAATTATTTTTAATGTCTTCATGAAAGCTATGAAAATCACATGCAAATGTATATACTAAATCAAAAAATGCATGAGTAGGTACAATATCTAAGTTAATAGGCATTTTAGGGTTGTATCCATAGATATCTCGAAAGGTGATTTATGGGTTGTTCTTGAAAAAAAGTATGCAAATTCGATATTGGTAATGTTAAGCCCTAGTTTTCTAAATTTTTCACAACTAAACATCTTAGAAGATTTTTTTATTTCTATTGCTACTTCCATTTGTCCACCTATTTGAGAATGAAATATTGAGGAGAATTTTAATTGTATACCCATTAGTTTTCATAAATTTTCTAAAAATATGATGTAACTTTAACTATCGAAACTATAGTGGATGGTACTCCATACAACTTAATAATTTCTCTAAAGAGTAATCTTGCTATGTGAGATGCATTATTTGATTTTGAATAGGGTATACCCATCTTAGAAAATTGATCTGCTATGATGAAAATACTATTATTCCCATGAGGTGTTCTAGGAAAACTTAATGTAAAATTTATGGATAAATTTTTTGATGGTCTACAAGAAATAAGTAATGATGTGTAACAACTCGCCCTTTGTTTGACAGTTTTAATTTGATTGCAAGTGTAACATTGAGTTACTATACGCTCAATATCTTTTTTTGGGGATGGCCAATAAACCTTTCCTCAACTAATGTTTGGGTCTTTAATTTACCAAAATACTCTGATATACCTCCTGAATGTAATTCAATGATAAGGAATTATTTAAGATATGTTTTAGGAATACATAATTACTTGCCTTTGTAAAGATATCCATCTATAATGGCAAAGGATCTATCAAAAGTTAAGGACTTCAATTCATGTTTAAAGTATATCATATGAAAATCAAGATAAATTTTATAATCTTCCTTCAAAGTTTTAAATTCAAGAATTTAAAACTCAAAGTATGAAACCATTAAAGATACTCTAGATGGAGCATCTACTAGTTTATTTTCTATCCCAAGTATATGTTTAAGCATGAAGAAAAGTCTTAAAGATATTTGACCCTCTTAGTTTGTCTATGATTTAATTATTTTTGGGAGTTAATAAACTTTAAAGCTTAATGACCAGTATTCAAAATAAAGTCTTTATGTAAAAGATAATGCCTCTAATTCTTAAGAGTATGAATAATCACATAAAACTCTCAATCATATGTGGAATATTTTTACTTTGGTTCATTTAATTTCTCACTGAAGGAAGCTATGGGATGATTTTCTTAACTTAATATTACACCTATTCTAATACCTAATGGATTGCAAATCACTTCAAAGAGATTATTGAAGTCAGAAAGTCTTAAGACAAGTGAAGAAGTCATAGGAGTTTTAATTAATTACATGGCTCTTTTAGCTTCTGTGGTTCACATAAATTTATCTTTCTTTAAAATGTCCATGATAGGGGCTACAATAGTACTAAAGTTTCTTATAAACCTCTATAGAAAGTTATTAATCTGTAGAAACTTCTAACTTCTATAAAAGATTTTGGAGTTGGCGACTTCAAAATAGAATTTATTTTGATAAGTCGCTTTTAATCCATCAACAGATATAATGAATCCTAAGAAAAATAACTTTTTGTTAATAAAAAAACATTTTTAAGGCCTACATATAACTTTGTTGACCTTACTACTCTAAGACCATTTTTAAATGATGTAAATGGGGCTTCTCAATTGGGTTAGATAAGAATATCATTAAAATAGACTTAAAGGAATTGACTAATAAAATATTTTAAAAAAGTATTTATTAGTATCATTAATGTGCTAAGGCTGTTTGAAAGTCCAAATGGCATGACTAACTATTTCTAAAGACTATAGGGAGTTTTGAATGTTGTCTTCCATTCATCACCTAGTTTAATCCTTATCTGATGGTATCCACTTCTCAAATCAATTTTAGAGAATAATGATGAACTTGAAATAAAATCTAGCATGTCATCCAACTTAGGTATAGAAAATTTATATTTTATTATAATTTTATTTACTACTTTGCTACCAATACACATCCTCTAAGTTTCATCTTTCTTAAGAGTTAAAAGAGCAAGTACAACATAAGGACCAAGACTTTTTTAAGTGAAACCCTTCTTTAGGAGTTCATCTACTTATCATTTTAATAGATTATTTTTATAATGGGGTAAGTTAGGTATTTGTGAACCAGGAATCAGATCTATAGCATGTTGTATATCCCTTAATGGTGGTAGCACATTAGGTTAGTCATTGGGGATCAAATTAGTGAATTTAGATAATAGATCTAAGGCTACAATAGATATTATTATGATTTTTAGTATCAATAGATATTTCTAGAATGTGTAAGATTAAATAGAGAAGTATGTTCATTGAACTCTTTAGGTAAGCATCTACACCCTAAAGTTATAATTTAAATTCTAAGAGATTCACTTGTATTAGGATATATATCATTAGTATCCTCTCTATCATTGGATGGTGATATTGCTATTAACTAGAGTTTTACATTCCTCCTTTAATTAGGTTTGGGTTGAAGTTCAGAATTGGGTTTGTGAGGAGGTGCAAGAAGAATTCTATGATGGGGTGTAATTGGCCTCTTTTCAGTAGGCTCAATAAGGAATAACTTGATTCTTTTCTCATTATTCTTGAATATGTAAGTGTTTTCACACCCATAATAGATAACATTCAATTAATAAAGCTATGGTCTTACTAATAGGATATGAGTTATTTTCATTGGAAGAATGTCACACCAAATTTGATCATTATAGCTACCTATTTTAATTGAAATAAGACATCAGTTAATGATAGGTAAGGATGTGGGATTTACCCATATGACTTGGAATGGTTATGGATGAGGTTTAGTTATAAGATTGGCTTTAGTGATATCATGGGTTGATAAAATTTTTATAACACTACCTCCATCTATTACTAGCTTACACCTCTTCTCCTTACATAGAATATACATTGAGAAAATATTAGTCCTTCTCCAATCTTCTTCATTTCTATAAGAAGTCATACACCTCATAACTGACATTGGATTATCTATATTTGGATCTACTTCTTCATCAGATAGGTGTGTCATCATACATCTCTTCAATATCCTCCTCTTCTTCTAAATCTTCCAATTTATCTAGTAACATGATTTTTGCCCTACATTGGTTTTGCATATGATCCTTCTTATGACATTTAAGCAAACCATCTTTTCACATTTTTAGAAGTAGTTTTATTAGTGTTTACTTTAGAGGTGTTGTTCATTGTAGAAGGATTAGGTCTAATGATAGGCTTTTAAGGTTGAGATGTAGGTGAATATTTAGAAGACATTTAAGCTTTTATTTTAGATATGGATGCAAATTTCTTGTACTTTTCTTGGAGAAAAGCATGGTGAAAGGCATCCTCTATGGTCTAAGGATCATGAAGCTCTATTTCATTCCTAATATCTTTTCTTAATCCAATGACAAATTTGTTAGCTATTTGTCACACTTGATCACTACATTAGGTTCTAGCTATGAAGTATTCAAATATGTTCACATATTCCACAATTGATATGATTCTTTGCTTAAGAGTAATCAATTATTCATGGAGCCTTTTATCATGATTTCTAGGACAATATTTTGCCTTCAAGATGTCGTGAGATTTCTACCATTTTTAGCTTAAGATGTCGTGAGATTTCTGCCTTTTTCTGGGAAAGTAAACAAATTTATTAATCACTTTAAATATAAGTAATCCAAAAAATAAATAAAGAGGAATATTCTACAAGTGTTTAGTTCTTATATAAGGAAATTCTAAGTTATCACCATGCACCAGAATCATCAGTTGTGGGTCTTTAGAAGAGGATATGCAAAAAGACAGGGAATGAGCACTATTGTTGGCAAGAAGATCAGCAAGACTATTAGCCTCCCTATGCAAATCAAATAAGAAGCCATCTAGTTTTCTCATGAGGTTCTTTAAGGTTTTGATTTCATTGTTAATTAACCAAGGGATGTTGCTTTCTTTATTCTCCTTTAGAATGTGGATAAGTGTCATGGAGTCAGATTCAATCCAATACTTCCTCCTTGGATGAACAGAAGCAATCTTGAGTGCAAATAGGCATGCAACAATCTCAGCATGTAAGGGTGATAATGTAGCAAAGGCATTGAAAAATGGCATAAATGTATACCTTTTCTTCCTCAAAAGACTTCTCCAATTCTAGCATGACTAGTATTAGGATAGAAGCTTCCATCAATGTTAATCTTGATTGTGTTATGAGGCGCTTTGTTCCACCGAATTAACTCCCATCTATGGTTAGTATTGTTAACACAAACATCTAGATTGTTGACATAATCCATCCTTCTAGCAAATTGTGTCCTTTAAATAGTCTCATGTAGAGAGGATTTGTAAAGATAATTTATTGTTACAATATCTATTGTTACTCTGCTCTCTTTGTGTTTAATGTCATTTCTAGACATCTAGATGAACCATAAAGTAACTTGAGGAGTGATCGATGATATTGATTTTCCATTGAGCCTTGGGGTACCAACTATCTATTAATTCACATGTAGAATTACTTTATAGTTCATGTCAATCTGGTAGAAGTTAATAAGTACTTCCCATATCTTTTTTTTGCTGAATTTACATCCTATAAAGCAATGTAGAATGTTTTCCTCTTCTTCTTTGCATAATAAGCTTATTGAAGTAATTTTTAAACCTTTAAGCTTTAGGATGTCATCCATTAGTATGAGGTTGTGGAATGGTCTCCAACAGAAGAATGATATTGATGGCTTAAATGTTGAATCCCAAATGATTTTACCCCATGGTAGTTTTTCAATTGTATCCCACCATCTCCTACAAATAACTTTCAAAATGGATGTAGCATTATTGCACCCTTTAATAATGAGTTTGTTGTTGCTATTATTTTCCATTGGTATCTTGTAGATTATTTTACATAAGTTTTATGAGATCTTCTCCTTTTAGTTTGGATTCATTACAATGTGAGTTAGTCCAAAAATTAGAGACTTGTTGTAAGTATTCAGTCCTTCTTTAGATCTCCAATTGAAAAGAGCCTCATTCCCAAACCAGTGATCATTCCAAAAAATAATTTTTCCATCTCCTAGATTTTGATCAGATCTTCAGCCTCTTCATAATGTTGTAACATATGTTTCCAAATTGGAGAATCTAGTTTCTTTGTTTGTAATGTCATGGGTGACTATTCTGGTAATTTTTATACAAGTATTCAACCCATATGTATTTCTTTCTCTAAATCTGATCCACAATTTGATGGCGTTATATTTGATATTACCCTCAATCATTCTGAATCCTAATCTGCCACTATAAATTAGTTTGCATAGCTTCTTCTAGTTAGTCCAATGGATTGATTTATGCTTATAATTCCAAATAAATCTATTAAACATCCTTTCAATTCTCTTTTTGAATTATTTTGGGGATATATTACACTTGGCTACTGCATAAAAGAATAGAGTTGAGGATGCTTTTCATGAGCGTGATCCATCCATGAAAAGAAAGCATAGAGTTCTCCCATGATTTTATTCTACTTTGTAGTTTATCAAGGAATCCATGATATAGTGAGGAGGTAAGTTTTCCTTATTATAGTTTAATGCCAAGGTATTGAAATGGAAAAGATGTGTGATAGAAACCAGTCTTCACTTTAATCCAGTTAATTTTATTGTGAGTAATTCCCTTCCCTGTCACAAAAAGCACTTGTAAGAATTAAGTGACATACCTGATGATTGCGTGAAATCTTTAATGATTGCCATCAGTGTATTGATGGATCTCTTGCTCCTATTACAAAAAATTAATAAGTCATCATCAAATGCCAAGTGTGTGATCTGAATTTTACTTGAATTCAAAACCAATCTTCTTCTTGGATTCAATTGCATAGTTTAATTTCTTAGATAGTAGATCCAATGCCAAAATGAAGAGGAAGGATGAAAGACCTTATTTGACCCCACAGCTTGAAATAATCCATTTGGTTGTCCATTCATTAGAATCTTATGGTTGCTTTGAGTAAGAAGCCTATAAATTAAAATGCAGAACCCTTCAAAGAAACCTCTGCTCTTGAGAAATGTTATTATGAAGTGTCGTTGATAGTGTCAAATGCTTTTTAAGATCAAGCTTTAGTATGATGTTTCCACCTCTACATTTTTTATCAATATCCCTGGTAAGTTCCTAGGCCAATAGTATGTTGTCCATTATATTTCTTCCCTTTATAAAAGCTATTTGGTTTTGGGAAATGATATTTGGTAGCATATGTTGAATCCTATTAGCAATGATCTTGCTAAATATTTTATTGATAACGGGGTTAGGTAGATTAGTTTGAATTTATCCTGTGTTTGGTGATCTTTATCATTGGGTATCAATATAATAGCTGATGTTGTGAAATATTGGTGTACCTCCTGGCCTTTGAAGAAGTTTTGTATATCATTGGTAACATCATTACCCACAATGCTCCATGTTTTTTGGTTGAAAAGAGATGTAAATACATCTGGGCCATTTGCTTTTTATTAATCCATTGATTTCAGTGTATTCAAAATTTCAACCTTCATTGGTATTGAGACTAGCATCTCATTGTTTATTAAATCTCTTTCAATGCAGGGAAATTATTGATCATAATGAAGAGTGATGCTACCTTCATGGAGTTGTTTGAGAATATTGGAGAAATAATGTATACAATCTTCCATTATACTTTCTTGGTCTTGAATCCATCTCCCATTATTTCCTTTAATTTTTGTAATCCATTTTCCTTCTCTTTTTTAATACAAGCATGGAAGTATTTTGAGTTTCTATCACCTTGAAGGAAGATATTAGTTGAAACATTTTTGTCTTAGGAGGTTCTCTTCTTTGTCGATATATCCCTACAATGTGTAATTTCTCTAATCTATTCTCATGCTCCTAAATATTCTAGTTGTCTATCTCAGTTAATTCATATTTAATCTTGTTTATTTGCTCCTCTATGGATTTGATAAGGGAGTGGATATTTTCAAAGACTTGCTTGTTCCATTTCCTAAGGGCCGACATTGTGTTTTTATGTAGTAACCATAATTTAATCCATGGATTTTCATTTTCCACCCCATTCCAGGCTCTTTCAATGCAGGTATTAAACTCAAGGTGCATAGTCCACATATTCAAAATTTTGAATTAAGCTTGATTTGGTTTGGTTATTGGGCTGAAACTGACAAGCAGTGAACAGTGATCTGAAGCAATTTTGGCAACATGTTGAACTTCCATAGTGCTAAAGTAAGAATTCTAGATAGAATTGATAGGGATTCTATCTAGTCTCTCATAAACCTTACCTCTTCTACAAGTAAATGGAAAACCATTGAATCCTACATCAAAAAAGTTGGCCTTAGTATTGTATTCAGTGAATTCAATTATAACTGATAGGTTAGGTTTTCATCCACCCTTCTTTTTAGAAGGGCTAGCAATCATGTTAAGATCCCCCACCACCAATGTGTGATGACTGTGTATTATTTCTGCCATAGCTTGTTTTATGTTACCTAATGTATGCAACATATATTATGGTAAAAAAATATTAACATTGATGTTCTCTATAGAGATGTGGACGTATTGATTAGTATCAAGGAGGATTTGAATTTGAAAGGTGCATTTCCAAAATAGCCATATTTTTTTGCTGGTATTAGTATGTATGATGAATTGAGGAAACCTTCTTTGTATCTTGTTGAGTTTTTGTTTGCTGACCAAAGGTTCCAAATAGCAAAAATTCCAATTTTGTGGTGTCTTACAGGGCTTTTGAGTCTATTAGAGACATTGTCCTTATTAATGCCTCTAATGTTCCATAACATTATATTCAACATAAGTGAGGGGGTTTTCCCCTATAGAGCCTTTTTTTGGATCCTTCCCTATTGATAAGTTTTCCTATCTTATGGTTTTATCTACCAAAGAAATTATTTAGCTCTCTAATGCCTTTTTTTTGTTGCTTTTACTTTTGTGTATGCTATTCCTCTATAGTAGTATTGAGTATATCTTCATAGTGTTCCCCTTCAAAACTATTTTCTTGTGAGTGTGTACCATCCTCTTCCTCATTAAGCATGTTTTGGCTTCATAATTGATGTGGGGTACTATTGTTTAATGCCATATTCATTTGCCTTGAAGTAGATGGCAAAAGTTCCATATTATTCCTTTTAGTGTTTGTGTTGGTTATGTTTGCATTGCATTCAATGATCTTTTGTTGAGCATATGCATTTTTTTTTTTTATTTGGTTTTGTTGGTCATCTAGTTCTGATGATATGGTTGTTTCTGTTGTGTTGTTATCCTGGTTTGTATACTCAATGGTTGTTTCCAAAGATTTTTCTCCTTAAGACTGTGGCAGCTATAGTTCAGATATTCCATAGTTTGTGTTATCAGGTGGTTGGATATGATTAAAAGTCTCCAGCTATTCTCCTAGGTTATTTTATAGTATATTGGTTTTTGTGGTCATTATAGAAATTCCCTCCTCTGAGTGTTGTATTTTTGGTGTTGGTTGGTTATCTTTCTCCACTAAATGTAGTTTCCTTTTCTCTATTCTTTTTTCCCTTAGTTCAAGGTGTGCAACAAAGCAGTTCTCTAGTTTGTGACCAAACATTTGCACTTTCTACAATAGAGTAGTTTCTATTCTATCTCCACCTTTTGCCAATATCTATTTTCTTGAGTCCCAATCCGGATCTCTTTATTGTAAGTAGCGGACATCCATTCTTGCAACTAAAGGTCTTGTCGATTGAAGGTTAGCCAAATATGGCAACAATTGAATAGAGGATTGTTTATTGAATAGATGGAGTTTCATCCTAGAGAGTTTGATCCAAATAGGGAAATATGTGGTTCTATCGCAAACAAAGGAAGGAGTCCATTTTAGAAATTTAATAGAGGCATTCTCAATATGATATAGTTTTTTAGAAGATTCTAGCATAGTCTTCTTTCTTAGAGAGCTTTATCATAATGTGCCTCCCATCTAGGAGAACAACATTATAATCACCAACATGTCTTAGTTCCTCAAAGTGTTTTCGATGGTGTCCATCTTAGTGTTTTACGTGAATTTTCCAATAGGTGTGAACTTAAAAGGTTCAGTAAGATTCCAGGTCTCAGCTTTAGAGAGAGTAAGTGTTGGTTTACCTCCCTTTCTTGAGGCTTTCCTTAGCAGAAGAGTTAGAATTGTCTAAGTGAGGTCAGTAACCTTGTGGGAACAAAGAATATTGGTATGTCTTTTCTTTAGCTATAATGTTATTCCAATAAATCTTCGTATGACCTACTAATTTCATTTTAGCAAATGTTATTTGCTAGAATAATCCATAGATACCAATCAAAGAAGTCATCCATTTGGGTTAACCAATCTAAAATTTTATTGGGGTCATGAACACCATCAAACATTGGGGCCTCTATCTTAACTTATTTTGTACATTTATGTAATTTTTCATGAACCCTAAAATGGTTTTGTTTAAGAGTGTTCCAAAGGTTTGGCCTTTCATGGGATATTCATCTCTAGAAAGTTTGAGGTTTTTCCCTCCTATAGGTTCTAAATCATCCGAACATGGATGTACGCAATCAAAAAAAAATAATGAAAAAATGAGCATCCCAGTTCTAGCACTATGATGTTGTAAACCCAATGCTTAGGTATTGACTTGTAATAATGAAAAATTGAATATCTTGAGCACCGCTGTGGTGCCACAAACCTGGCACCTAAGCATTGGTTTTGTTGCTCCTAAGTTTAAAAGCTAGAAATATACCAACCACTCACTAATGACCATCCCCTCAGTGAAAACTGCCTGAAGGGAGAGTATGAGTGATTTTGGAGAAGTGGGAGTGGTTGATAGGGGAGTGGGAATGATTGAAGAGCAACTCCTATAAGAAGGGGAGGGCTAATCTTCTTCTTCTTCTTCTTCTTCTTCTTCTTCTTCTTCAAACTCTCTTCCTTCTCTTTATTATGGATTCTATTGGAAGTGCCTCCCCACTACACAATTTTTTCCTTGTGTAACGCAAGATTCAAGGTAAAACTTTAAATGAAAAGCCTCTTTTATATGATTCCTCGCTTTACAAAAAGAATCTTGAAGAATTCTACCTTGATCTTGGATCTGATATGAAATAAATATCATCCCTCCGTCGATCATGGATCTGAAGTAAAGGAGAAGAATGTGATTGCATTAAGTACAAAATTTTAGGCATTGACAAGATAAATTGATACTAAAATCAAAATTAAACTGGACCCCAATTCAGTAGAATACAAATTTAAAAGTCCAAGACCTCTACCGTTGAACTTGGTTTTAGCATGAGATGAAAAAATCCTCCCAGCATTAATCTTGATTCAAAAATAAGGAAGAAGAGTGTTTTTTGCACTAAAATATTTTAAAACTAATATTGTTAAGTCTATATGCTGCCAAAAAAATTTTAAAATTTTTTTTAAAACACATAAGAAAATCACCTGATAACGAAGTCTTCCAACTCATGGTGCCACAATGCAAATACCTAGTGCTGCAACATTGAGCTCTCAAGATTTTGAACCTTGGCACTCCACTTTGCAAGCACTGAGGTGCTGTGACAAGCACCACAATGCTAAATATTTGCACTATGGTTCCATTCTCTCAGGTTACATAGGTAAAATGTCCATTACATAGCACAACAACGTTGAATCTTGGCACTACAGTGCCTCTTTCTTGAGTTGTAGAATCAAAATGTCTAGTCTATAGTACCATGACATTGTCCTTAAAGTGCCAGGAGATGTGTTGACTTTGCAACATTTAAGCACTGCCTCATATAATATTTTAAGCTTATGTCCCATCACTTAGACCTAAGGCGATCATTTGGTGTCACGGTGAAATAATGGGAGCCACAACACTATTTTCTCAGGTTATAAGGACAAAGAATGTCCACCCAAAATGTCGTAGCACTATCCATGCAACATCTTGGAGTTGATCTCTATGATTTTAAAGGTGAGTTCCATTTATAGTGTCATAGTGCTAGATAGTGTTGAAGCATTGATCTCTCAAAGTCATTAATTTTGGGTTAAATCTTATTATTCGATTAGATTTTAATTTTAAATCCTGGAGAAGCTAAACAATAATTGTAATGATAAATACAAAATGTAAAATGAAAGTATTTTTTTTACAAAATGAAATTTATTATACAATTTAATAAATAGAATAAAAAAGAAGAAAATATAAAAAAGGGAAGAAACTAACCTAAAAATTATAGTCATCCTTCTCCTCCTCTTCTACTTCTTCTGGCTCCAGTGGGGTACTAACATATGGGTGGTAGTGAGGCATTGCAAGAAAAGAAACTCTACTTGGGCCAATGTTAAGTTGTAATTTTTAAATATTTGAACGAGTGTTGAGTTAAACTCGTTCATATAAGAAAATTATTATTGTTGCTAACCCATATGATAATCAAATTTCTTCTCCAATTCCTACTCTCGTCAGCTTCTTTCGCCCACCCTTTTCCTTAATTTTAAGACTTCTCCTCCAATATCTTGGAGTTGTTTAGTTAACATCTTGGAAGATTTGGATCTAAACAAAGGAGCATGTAAACTGTCTCCTACTTTCATTCAAGATCCAAACCCTTCAATCATTCTTTTCATTAGGGGAGCCCTGTGTATAAGGACTTCTTCATTTGAGTCCCCTAGCGCACCAACCCCAACACATAAAGAATAAATGAGATAGGAGTGATCATACTCTAGGTAGTACTACTCTTAAGCATATTACAAATTGAATTGTAAATAATCTTTCCTACGTTTATGATAAAGCATTTTTGAGTTGCATAATTCAAAATGCCTCTATCTTTAGTTACCTCATTGATATTACCTGTGGGCATCAACTTGGTGAAAATTAAATATTGAGAAGATGTAGCCTCAGCTATTAAGCTAGTGGTAGAAAAATTGATAATCTTTTTCTCCTATCGTTTCCACTAGACATTTGAATTTCTAACAGTGAGAAAATTAGATAATTATTGTAGTATAAAATGTATTGATCATATGCAAAATTTATAAACTGTAATATGTGTCAATGGAAGCACTATCGAAACATACCCATTTTATTTATACAAAAACTTGGTTATCCTAATGATCATTTATGTTGGCAAAGAACTCCCTCATCATAGGGACAATGCAAGCAGTGTTATCGTAGGCCAGCTTCTCCCAACCTTACTCATTGATAACCCTCTCTACGCTACCACCTGGATTGTAGAAGCTCCTCTCTAGGATGAGGTACTTGCTAAGGAACGTGTGTTGGCACCTCGCCTCAACATCCATATTGATAAATCTATCAGTGTCCCTGTAAAGTGCCATTTTCTTGCCCTTCTAGATGGTCTTGAGTGGCATGTTTGCTAATCTAAGGCTGGGGAAAAGCTAAGATGCAAGAATGAGCTAGAGGTTCTATTTATAGATTGGACTTAACGCTATGGAACCTAGGTGCTAACTTTTGGCTACTAAGGTTTATGACCCGGCTTAGCACTAATCAACCTCATGATGGTTATTGTGCTAATCAAATAAAATACTTGTTAATATTTATTATCATTAATTTTATAACCACCAAACCAAAAGTATATCAGACATTGATGGGGCACCATGGTGCTCTGACACAACATCACAACACTGGTCAAAAGTTTTGTCCCTTTTTGTTAAATACATTTTCCAGCTTGTTGGCCTTTGAACGGCTTTTTAACTATCGCCACTTTGGCCGCACCTTGATGATGTTCAAAAAATTAACTCATTTATGTTATTCTTTATGACTCCTCAGTATTATGACGCTAGGTCTACAGCATCAAAGTATCATTCTCCCTAATTTTGAGACTTATGTTTTTTGCATGTTAGATGCTCTATCACTTGCACCGAGGCTCTATGCTTAAGGCTCCAAAGCGCCAACTTCTTGGTGCCATGGCGTTAAAGCCCTAGTCGTAGTTTATCTTATAGAGATGAGGCACTATGCCTTAAAAATATATATGATAAGTAAGAAAGGGGCAAAAAATCAAATCAAACACTTTCTATTACGTGAATCTCAAACCATATCGGTCATTCAAGGGATGTAAGCTTAATCTATATGTTCAATCTTTTACATCATATTGGCATTCCCAAGGGATGTAAGCCCAATCAATTAATTCACTACACAAACTCTAAACCCAAATGGCCTTCTAAGGGATGCAAGTCCAATCCATATAATTTCACCATGCAGTTCTAAAATATACTAACATTCCAAATGGATGTAAGTTCAATCCAAATGTTTGCCATACAAACACCCTAATGGCATTCCAATTTGCCATGCAAACACCCTAATGGCATCCAATGAATGTAAGCCCTACATATGTCTACAAAGCAGATTTAATTGAATTATTGGATATACTTATAAATTAAGTGTACCTTTGATTCACTAAGCACCTACACAACACCTCTAGTCTTCTTGAGATATTTATGATGAGGCAACCCGTGGCTATTAATCAGACTCCCTAGACATTATGGCTAATAGCCCTTTAATGTTGGTAAATTTGAATAACAGGAGTCCTGAGATGATAGAACCATGGGATCTTGATTGGGACTATCCTCCTATTTCCCTTAGACGGTTATTCATATCACACCCCTAGACATTGATTCATATCAAATAGATATGTATATTTTCAACCTTAATCGAGGGTATTCTCTTATTATGGTAAGAAGGATAATTAAATATGAATGCTTGTGTTCATAAGCAGCAAATCTAAATAAACTCTTACATAATGTTAGAAGAAATATGGTTGAATATATATCAATCTCATGAAGAACAAACTCCCAAATATCCTTCAAAGATGGTGTGGAGGTTTGCAAAGGCATTTTTCCTAAGTAGTCAATAGAATAGTCAGTGGGGTTTGAAGCCTAGTACTCAAGGTTTGAATTTTTGTAGTGAGGTTCATGAGTAGTTCTTCTATCCTAGTGAATTTCTCTTCACTTCTCATGAAAATCTCATATACTCTTCTAGTTAAGCACTCTTATTGGTCCAAACTAACAAATTTAAGTTGCTGATAAATAAAAGGATGCGATGACACACCAAATGATAATTTTAAATATGGGAAAAGGTGAAATAAATTTAACACAAATGAGAAGCATAAATTTTAAATTGACTAGCCTTTAATAATTATAAAAGAACATGTGGATACTACAAAATATTAAACAGTTAGAAAAGAAACAAACATAAAAAAAATTAAGGACATGCTTTTGATTTTATGTAAGGTTAGTATCTAAGTAGAGTATTTAGTGAACTCTCCCTTACTCAAGTTTGATGGCTTGTGGTGAAGTTAAGTTGGGGAAGGCTAGGCTTTTTAAGTAGAGACAACTAGTTGGTAGTACCACAAACATTCATAGAATTGCCTATCATATATATTTAGCATGTGTTTCCAAGTGAAATAACTAATTCTATAAAATTAATTACATAAAATCCAAAGTACAGAACTAACCTAGCTTAGATTTAATATAAATTATCTATGAATACTTTCTCCATACCTCTAAACCTTGAGCTCTGATACCAGAAATGATGAGGAACGCTCTGATACTAAAAATTGGTGAAGCACGATTACGGAGGGAAGGATGTTGCAACGGATGTGGAGAAAGATATTCTCCAATGTTCTTTCACTCCAAAGTGGAAGAGAGAAGATCGCCCACTCACAAGTGGAAGAAGTATGAAGTTCTACTCACCCTAATAGAACGGTAGCGAGAAATTACCAAATCTCCCCGACGGCTGGCCACCAAGTGCCAACCAAAGAGTTTTCACTCCAAATGTCACACAAAGCTAAAAGTTATCCATTATTTTAGAATAAGTATTTAAATAACTATAATACTCTAAGGGATGTGTCCCTTGGGGAAAAATTATCAAAATTGTAGAAATATTATTTCAGAGTGCAGATACCATGAAATAGCACCATGATGCCATAGTCAAATGGTGGAGCCATATCCCAGCCAAGGCATTAGCTTCTAGTTTCCTAAACACTAAAACCTATAGAGTACAGCCTCGAGGCCCCAAAAAGGTATTACTGAGATGCTAAACCCACAACTGTGAAATTAAATACAAGAACTCACATATTTTCAACCACAACTCTAATACAATACTTACACATGATTAAATACACCCATTACTACATAATATAATACATGAAATATAAATCCATATATAAAGTCTACTAAAAGTCCTCTTGAGTTCATGCTTTGTCTTGTGACTCAATGATCATTTCCTTTGATGTGCTACATCAAGAGGATAAGGGATAATTGCTAAAATTTTGGAGAATATTTTGAATCCAAGAAGCCAAACCCCTAGACATTAGATGAAGGGAATCACTTAAGTTGATAAGCCTGTAAGCTCTTCCACCAATGCTAAGGGGTGACTGGAAATTTCAGCGCAAACAATTATTATGGATGTTATAAAAAGATAAGGATAAGTTATCATGATCAATTAAGAGCTTTAAAACCATTAAATTATTTGTTATGTCTAAACACATTATAGGTCATTATGGAAATTCACAGCAATTTGATCCAATGATTTTTGGATAGCTTAAAGAATGGTTAGGATGTGTTTAAAAGGTTCTAACGATGGAAAATCAAGACTAAGTTTAGATGAACTTAGCTTGGAAATTCAATTAGATTTGATTTAATGATTTGAGTTATAGTTCGCTTTGAGTTAGCCCAATTGGGTGGTTTGAAGAAGGAGAAAAACTTACTAGTGTGAGAAGGAAGAAGGGAGCCTTCAATGAATGTTGAAGATGTCATTGGGTTGGGTGTGAGGACTTTGGGAGTGGATTTGATGGTATTTCTAAAATAGATTGTGCATAGATTTACTTTCTATTTATTTATTTATAATAATAATATATTTTATTTACAATTGTAGTGAGAGTCATTATTAGATTCAGAAATATAAAAGAGTAAAAATAAAACAATGAGGATATGAGGGCATTAAGAAAAGTCATGATTGGTGTAATGATAATAGATTTAGTTTGATAGATAGCCAAGCATTTAAAGATGTGGTTAACCAAGTTTGTTGTGTCAACTCCATGAGCCCTATGATTACATTATTTGATTTTCATGATAAATAACATATGATTGGATAATACTAATGTTTAATTTCAATTATTTCAAAAAAGAAAACTATCAGTCCCAATTTGATTAGTTAGCTCGGGAAAATCAAATCAACTTGGAGTTAGGTTTCTTTTGATAATTTCTTAAGATTTGCATAAAATGATAAATAAAGCTAAAAAATGATAATTTCTAAATTCATGTTATTTCATTTATTTTGAATTTTAGAATATTTTTCTAAATTTATTTTGCATTATTTTTAAAATTCATGAAATTATCTTTTAGATAATTTAATCACTTGGATTGATTTAAGTTTTATCCAGTACATCTATTACTTAGTTTAGTTTATTCAATGACACATTAATTCATTCTCGTGCTTTATTTAATATCTATCCATTTATTAAAGTATGTGAGATGAAATATTCTTTAAAATATTTAAATTATTTTCTCTCTCATAATTATTCTATTTCTCTATTATGTCAAAATTTTCATATTCCATAATGCATGGCCAAATTTTAATTGGATTTTATCATGACATATTTCAAGGCTTTTGTGTTTTACATTTTATAAGTGTTTTCAAGTTAAAAATTTACTTAAGATCTTTTTAAAGTTCATATCATTTCATTTAAAATTTCAAAAAGAATAAAAATAATTTATGAGCCATATTTTTATGTCATATTATTGTATATAAAATCTTTTAAAATGAGAGTTATTTCTCTTTTCTTTATACTTTAAAGTTACTTGTCTGTAAGAGAAATGTGATTTGGAGTTGTATTTGCTCAATAAAAGGATTGTACATGATTTAGGATTAGGATTGTACTTGCATGATATAAGAAAATATGAGAGATTCATTGTAATTTTATTGATTTAGTGAATTCTTAATATAAATTGTTATGTGGGCGTGAAATTTATAAAAATATCTTATAAATTATCAAAATAACTTGTGCAATCATCAACATTTAAAAAAAAAAAATAAGTTTTGAAAACTAATTTGATCAAATATATGAGGAATTGCTAATAGTTTGAGGATTCAAAATCATCATCTTTGCATCACATTATCAAGGGTGGATGGCTGCATCAATCTCTATATATCTCATTATTAATACCATGCCTAGTGGATGATTAGTCCTTCCAAGGAAGAAAAATAGTCTCAAAATGGAGTAAAATTATAATTAAAGAGTCTCAAAATAAAGTGAAACATTACATTAAGGAAGCAATTGATACATAATTAAAAAATGCATCTAATCATGTACAAATCATGATGCAAGTATTTGAATTAGAAACCTTCAGATTAAATTCCGAGAATATCTAAACTTTATTTTTCAGAATTTTATATCCAAATTGTGTATCTCGATAATACAAATCCAATAACACCCAATTTTGATGCACTAAGACAATCAAATGTTCAACAAAATATTAGATCAGAGTGATCATTTTAAGTGCTCAATTGAGTGTTAAAGAGTTTGATAAAACTAATCAAAATATCTGATAAAAGTATATAAAAACACTATCATTCTACATTTGAAAGAGACCTCAAGTTAAGATTGAATAATCCTAAAGCTTTATCCATTAATCAAAGTTAACGATCACCGCCAAAGTACGTCATTTGACCACTATCATCTTATATCAATTAACATTACTGTCTATAAACACCTGACCATCACTGTCTATTATCTACTAATGTCAATTATCATTATTTTTGAATGCCACTGCTAATCATTCATTAATACTGATGCTCATCACCTCATGATTTCTCTGAATTTTTAAGGAAGCCAAACTGATAATCAAACACTAATCACATCTTCTATAATTAAGGGAAGGGCTAATATTTATAATATTCACTAATATAATAGATTATGTTAGCTAGGCAAAACCCCATATATAGTTTTTTTTTTTCCTTTATATATTTTAACCATTAAAATTATTGCATCTTTTATGAGCTTTTTTTGTGTTAAGTGTGTGCAAAATTTAATGCAAGACAAAAGACTAAAAACTCAATCGCCCTCACAAATTTTCTAACACTCAATGTACTCGAACTCATTATGATATTATACATAGAATCATCAGAATAGAACACATTCAAACTCTTTAAACTGAAACAACAAAGCTGTATTTAGGCGTTTCAAAAGTATATTACAAAGGTATGTCATGTCGGCTGATTGGAAGCTGCTGCTAGGATTTCTGAGCACGATTCATAACGACAACTATGAAAACAAGGACAGACAGCACGAATGAGGATTGCAGAACAATGTCGAAAATATCATGCTCATCCTTGTCTCCATGCGGGCCAAATATATGGATTACATGCCTCGCAATCTTGTCGAGTACTTCCATGATTTTTGCCTTTGCATTTCCCATCCATTTCAGGATCCCATTGGCAGGATGGGCGTCTCCTTCATCTGGTTCTTGTGGCTTACTTTCAGCTGTTATTAAAGCTAATTTGTTAAGTAAAACAGTTGAATGATACAAGGCAATATTTGAAGAAGTAGAAGAATATGGTGTAGAAATAATAAAGACCGGATTAAGAACACGTGAGCCACCGGGAACTGTCATTCTTTGTGAGAAGCTTTAGACAAACGAAGCCAAAAGTAGTATATATCATCGGTATGAGTGCCAGCTAATTTAGTTAAGTAAAGATATCACAAGTTATTGTTAAGATCTTAATATTGAATATGTTTTACGTCAAAATTTATGCTTCAGCGCTGACACTTCAACAAAAATCCACCTAGTTTAGTTAATTGGTATCCATAAAATTTAAGGATAAAAAAAAGAAAGAAAGAATAAAAACCTAGTTTTCCATTGTGGTAGTAAGAACCTTCATTTCTTGGTGGCAGAAGAAAGAATTCATATTTTCCATATTTGATTTTGCTTCCCCTCATTTCCCCACCAAAAAAAAAAAGAAAAAGAAATTGTATAGTATCTAATAGCATAAAAGTAGATTAAATGGAAAGTATGTGAGTGCCAAATTATCCCTCCTAAAATAGTAAGAGAGTAGGGTTTAAGCAACTACTGATTGAGATTTAAGTCACCTAAGTAAAAAATGATACGAGTAAAATAATAAAATGAGAGTGAAGCCGAAGTGCTTGCACAAGAAAGTCAAGGTTTCAAGGGGGGTTTTGAATATGATGAAATGTTAGCAAATAAAACAACCCCTATTGTGCTTGTATCCTTGAAGATCTAGATCTCTCTACTGAGTATAACAAAGAGATACTATCAATAAATAATCCTTGGGCAAGTTAGGCATTGCGTTTCTCTCTACTTTTGAAGAATAATTCTTTTCAGGCATATGAGCTAATAGTCATTAAAAGAGTATTCACAGAATGTGATTCGTTAAGCTCATAAGGACCTTCCATCACATAAATATTCCAAGAATCAATCAACTATGAAAAATATATTTTCAGAAGCCGAACATCTCATCCTGCTTAAAAAAATTTTCAATCAATAGCGATCTCACTCCAAGATTTCTTTGCCCAATATGTTTCTTGATTTTCTTTTTTCAGCATTAGTTGATCATTTCTTCGATCTTCTACTTTTCTCATGAAAATATGAAATTTTCCTTGTGCACAGAAATGTTTAATCCTCTTGGAATTTTGAAATTGTTGTATCTATATTATAATTCCTTGGCTTGTATTACTTTGTGATTCAGATATTTAGGCTCTATTGTTCAAAATGTTGGTGAAATAGATAGAGATGTTATTAGTAGAATTCAAGTTGGATGGTTGAAGTGGAGGAATGCATCTGACCTATTTTGTGATAGAAAAGTTCCACTTAAACTTAAGGGAAATTTTATAAGATGGTGGTAAGACCTGCAATGACTTATGGTGCAGAATGTTGGCCAATAAAAGAGAAGCATAAGGCTAGGTTAAGTGTTACAGAGATGAGGATTCTCAAGTGGATGAGTGGCTTTACACTTAGAGATAAAATGCAAAATGAGTATGTTGGGAAAAGTTGGAGTAGCTCTAGTGGTAGATAAGATTAGGGGAGATAGTTTGGCCACATAAAGCGTCAGCCGTCCGATGACTCGATTAAGAGAGTAGATGCATTAGATTTGCCTTATATTAAGAAAGATAGAGGTAGACCTAAAAAGACTTGGTTAAGATGTATAAAAAATGATCTTAGTATACTTAAATTAAAATGAGAATTTGACACATAATAGGACACAATGGAGACGAAGGATTCATGTAGCCGACCCCATCTAGTGGGATTAAGGCTTGTTGTTGTTGTATAAATAATTATAGCACATTGTTGCATAATTATAATTCTTATTTCCGCTTTTTATATAATATTTTTAGTTTTAAAGATCATTGTAAGAACTTTTGCATTCTCATCTATAAATATTTATGAATTTTATGATGATTTATTGATGTGCTCTACATGCCTTATAAATTAGCATCTATATAACTACCATCCTTTTATAACATTATAAATAAATTTTGAAAATTTTAGGATGAAGGAGAATATTCATCAACATATTTTTAAATTAAGAATTTATTTTAGATTGTTCTCATAGTAAGTTACGACAACTCATCATGGCATGGTGTTTTCATTTTTCATTGAACTTTGAAACAACTAATATTATAATGATAATTGATCGCTCCGAAAAAAATACCTTTAAGTATGCACCCCACTATCTTTATGAAATGGGTAAGAGTATGTTTTTTCATGAGACATTGATGTATATTCAAACAAATTTCCATTTAAGTTAGGGTTTATTTTGATCTGGGTTCTACTTCATATGGATGCAAGCCTCTATAATTAATTATCCCTCTTAATACAGTAAGAGAATACTCTCGATTAAGGTTGGAAACAAACATATCTATCTGATATGCACTTAGTGTCTTAGAGGTACATGTGTGTGCATAGATGACTGTAGAAAATAGGAGTATAATCTCGATCAATATCTCATGATTCTGTCATCCCAGGATTACGTTATTCCAGCCTATCAACATGAGAGGGACATAGCTGTAATGTCTAAAGAATCTGATTAGTATCTATGGGTTGCCTCGTTTCAAGTATTTCGAGTAGACTTAAAATTTTAGTATAAGTGGTGCAAGAGATTTCATATAGGAATAAATTATAAAGTGTTCGCATGGCAAACGGCCAAATGTTCACATTCTAAACAAATATATAAAGCTGGGCATACATCTCTTTGGAATGCCAAAATTAGGGTTGTCCTATATGGTGGGCGAATATGAATTTGTTCGCGTGGTGAATGAATTATAGGGTGCTCGATGACGAACAAATAAATGTTCACATGGTGAACGATTAAAAGGCTAGGGTTACATCCCTTTAGAATGCCAAAAATTAGAGTTGTTTGCATCGCAAACGGATATAGATTTGTTCACGTGGCAAACGGATTATGCGATATTCACATTGCAAATGAATAGATGTTCACATGGTGAATGAATAGGAGGTTGGGCTTACGTCCTTTTGAAATGCCAAAAAATAGGGTTGTCTACATATTAGGTAGCCATAGTAGTGTTTGTATGGCAAACGAATAAAAATTTGAATTTTATTTAAAAAATTCATAAAATTCTCATTTTTTGGGACTCAATGCTTTTAGGATCCAGCGCCACGACATTACTATAGTGGAGCCCAGTGCTTATGTGGCATGACCGACACGCAAGATATGAGGCTCGATCTTATTGTATTCAGGGCCATGACATTGACATTTTTGGTCAAGTGATCATTTGAACAGCGCTGCCTTGTAACATTGAGGTGCTGGCCAAGATTCCTAATAGACATGCAGCGTGTTTTAAAGAAAACGACAGCCTCGTTTTAATGAGTGTTGCGGCGCATGGTTAGAGCGCTACACTCTTTTCACGCGCGCTGGTAACGAAAATTTATTATAATTAATTCTATCTTTTTTACCGCACAGTAATCGACAGGATGAGTTAGCCAACGCCTCGACGCTACATGTGGGCGCCGCGGCGCTAGGTTGTGTTCTGCAACCCAAGAGGGTAGCGCCTCGACGTCGAGTTTGGGCACCGCGGCGTTGGGTCTTGAATTATAGATAAAGGCCCAAGCTGTTAAGAATTTTCATTTCAGGATTCTTTTCATTTAAGAATTTTCTTTCTCTACCTATTTATGTTTTGCAATTTTCATTATTAATCATGCCTCTAAGAAGATTTATGGGCAAGAAGAGGGCATCCAATGATGCCAATAGCTTCGTTAGCGCCAACACCGAGGAGCGGTACCAACACGCTCTCCTCCACAAACACCGATTCCAGAATCTCGATGGCAGCATGAAGGGGATAATTATAGAGTGAAGGTGGCTCAAACTGGCCTATGACAATAATTTGTTCATCGTCCCAGTGGTGAGCGAATTCTTGGCAAATGCACGGGACGGCTAAGACAATAAGACATACATCCGGAGAAAGTTGGTAAGTTATGACAGTAGTGCTATAAATGCATATTACATTCTTTCTAATATTAAGTATGATCAATATCTCTCCTACTACAACGATTATCTCGATTTCGACGAGATTATTCATTTTCTTTGTGGCCAAAATTAAAGCGTGCAATAGAAATAACGGGAGGAAAAGATTATCAACTTTCCTATCACCGGTATGACAACCGCCTTTAAGGCTTGGCACTATTTTATTTCTACCAGGCTTATGCCATCTGGTAACATTAATGAAGCTACCAAGGACATGACTAATTTGAATTTGGCAATTCAAAAGAGGTTCTCGATCGATATCAGGAATGTTATTTTAATTATATTTATAATATGCTGAAGGGGAACACTACTGTTGAGTACAATCTCCTTCTCTTATTTATGGTTTGTGTGTAGTGGTAACATTAATGAGGTTACTAAAGACATGGCTAATTTGAATTTTGCTATTCAAAAGAGGTTCTCGAACGATATTGAGAAGGTTATTTTAATTCTATTTATAATATACTGAAGGGGAACACTACTGTTGGGTACAGTCGCCCTTTTCTTATTTATGGTTTGTGCGTAATGGCGTGCGATAGGAGGGCATGCCTCTAACGAAGAAGCTAATTGGGGGGTTCGGGAAGAGATTTGAAGTGGGGGAGAGTTCACGTCCTCCCCGATCTACATTCCAAACTCCCAAGCCCTTAGACGAGCAAGTTCAAGAGATCGACAGCCAGGTCTCGGCCTTACGGAAGAGGGTAGATAAGAGTAGTCATAGGCAAGAGATGTTGGAACACAAATTTGACCATCACATGGATCAACAACAGATGCAATTCTCCTACATTACCCAATTACTGCATTGGTCAACATGTTTTAAAATTGCAATATTGAAGATCCTAGTCAGATCTCATTCCTTATAGTGCCTCAATATCAACCCTATATGATTATCCCGCTAGTATCAGGCACGGATGACAAAGAAGAGGAAGAGGTAGAGGAGAGTGGCGACGAGTATGATTACTAGCTTTTCCCATTTGTACTTTTTTTCTTCTTTTTTTATTTATAATTTGTAATTTGTAATTTATATATATATATATATATATATATATATATATATTGTTTCTATTGATACTCCAGGATAAAATTTTTTAACACTTATAATAAAACTCAAATCAGGGTATAATGCCGCGGTGTTGATATGCCAGCGCCTCGGCACTACAGATAGACCAAAGGACCCAAGCGGCGGGTGCCACGACGCTGTGGGATATTGTTAGAGCGCTGCAGCACTAATTCTTGGGTAACACAACTATGCGATTTTATCTCATTTCTTGATCCAAATATTCTAAGTCATATTTCAAGAGACACATGGGATAGCATCGCGGCATTGATACTCTTGGCATCGGTGGTGCCATGGGATTTTGTTAGAGCATTGCGTTAATTCTTGGGTGTTGCGACGCCACTTTCGTAATATAACTACCCGAGAGTGCGGCGGCATCCAGCGCCTCGACGCTATAGATCAAATTTTGAATTTAAAGTGCGAATTTTATGAATTTTTTAGAAATTTTAGTAACATTTCACCTTAGGAGTGTTAGGTTTCAAAATTGTATAATGCAAAGCACTCTTCTCCCTTATTCCAGATCTAAGATCAACGGAGAAAAGGGAGTTTTCATCTCTCGTCGAATAAAATTCAACGGCGAAGTCTTCAAATCTCAAAGTTTTCCACACCAGATCAAAGATCCACGGTGAGGTTTGCCAAACTATTAAGAAAAGCACAAATTCTTTACATAAAGTGAGAAACTCGGAGAGAAGTGTGAGCACCGTTCAAAAAAAAGAGTTAAAATGGGAGAAAAGTCCTTTGAGTGGACAAAGGAGTAAGCTGATAACTATTCCCTCTCAATGGCTGGTGCAACGCCTAGGCGCTAAGATTGAGACACCGCGACCTTATACTGTAAATTGATAGTTGGACCAAACAATTAAGCAGCGTCTTGGAGCCATGGCGTTGTATTGTACTTTGACAGCTGGACCGAGTAGTTGTTTCTTCTAGAAGACCAGGGTAGCCTCGATGCTATGGACGTAATGTCGCGGCGCTATAGCCAAAAATTTTATTTTTATTTTATTTCTTTTCTGATGCAAACAATAATATAACTTGTTCATATGGAGACATGATGTCTTGGTCCCAAACACTAGACTAAGGGTGTAAAGCAATAGATATAGAAGCCTCATTATTAAACAACATTACGCATTATGTTTGAGACCTCAACTAATGAAGAAATCTCTTACTTGACTTCTATTCCTCTAGTGCTCTGCGTAACCTCCACTCTTGCTATCTAGTGCTTGCAAAACATCCACATTTTTCAATGGCGAATGGCACACCATAGCACAAGTATATCACGTGGCATGCATCATTTTAAATATAGCATTAAAAATTAAAAAAATATAAACATAAAATATAGATAAGTATGCATACATATGGCATAAAATATTAAAAAATATATAAATAAAACATACGCCCGAGTTATGGGACACACTGCCACACTAAGCAAATGGCATTGGCAGACAATATTTTGCATCATTGATATATACTACAATGACTACTCATGCTCATCAACCCTCTACCTCATTCTCCTTCAATCAATGAAAAACTCAAATATGAAAATTCTACTTTAAATTCATTTTCCAAAGTATGCTGAAAGAGAAGTGTCAACTCAAATTACATAGTCAGGTTCCAATTTGACGTGAAATAAACGCGACTTGACTAGAAAACATGAAACTAACATATTTATCAAATAATTTGAAAATATTAACTCAAACCTAACTTTATTAAAACTACACCCAACTCAAACCAATACGATAATAAATTCAAAAATGTACTTCATCATTATTCAATTATAAAGCATAGACACTTTGAATCGCCTACATGTTTGACATGTTGAATAATATATATATTATTGTTTTTTTCTCAATGATGGTAAAGGATAGTAATAATGATCTTTGTTTAGTCCAATTAGTGATACATAAATGTGTTCAAATGTGTGACTATTTTAAAGATTATGAATTAATTTTTATGTTTTGGATATTTTATATATGCAATACAATATTAATATTGATGAAGTCATGTTCAATTATTAAAACTAAAGTTGGATTGTTGTTGATAATTTAAATTCATTTGATGAAGTATTAGAATGTAATTATGGTTATGTGAATGTTAATTTTTCTTTTGTTAATATATATGTGTGTGTGTGATATTTTAGTTTATCGTACGAAGATTTTTTATGTGAAGAAAATGAGATCATATATTTTGAATAAACAATTTATATTAATAAAATATTGTTTCCATTATGTATATTATCCTATTTTTATGATTTTATTGAATCCTTGTGATCAAGCAATGTCATATTCATGACTTTGCCTGACATGTTAGTGAATATGTTTCAAAGTTATGTAATATAATTTTCCTATAAGAAATATTCTAAACATTTTTCTGTAAATTATACTAAAAATTTGCTTGAAATTCCATTAAAAAGGATGTTAGCCATTCAACATTTGCTTTTAATCTATTTCTGTTAAACATCATTCAATGATATAATCATTCAAATGAAAAATATATTAAACAAATTCAAGCCAATAAATAATCACAAATACTAAGTTCAACTTTAAATAAATTGAAATATATCTCAACCAAATTTCTTATAAAAAAATATCTAATTTGAATTCAAACCAAAAAGAAATGACAACCATATATGCATGATCAAGTGAAAATATTTGCTCTATTATTAAATAGACAAGCTGTGCTATCTTAATTTCATATTTCATGTTTAGCTAAAATAAATTAAAAACAAAGGTGCTAGAAGATAAGCCTTATATATCAACTTTTAAATATGAGAGTTACAATTTTAAATGGTTTGATTAAAAAAAGTTACTAAACCCACTACAAATATTGTTATGAAAGCATATTACACTTGCCAATTCTTTTAATGAGCGCCTTAAACCAAATTACATGCACTAATTGCAAGAACAGCATAGCTAGTTTAAAAAATATCTTAAGACAACTATACCAGACTTTATTACTTGAATAAAAATCATAACTGAAGTTCCTAGTAAATTTTATCGTTACGGTATGCAGCAAAAAGTCATCAATGAAAGTGAGGAAAACCTTTATAGAAGGACTTCTTGAATTCTTGTACCACCTCATTCTTCATAACTGCATCCCATACAGCTCTATCAGATGACAATGAAACAACGACCTTCTGCAAGAAGAAACGCTAACAGAGTAATTATGCAAGCATTTAAAAAAATTGATTTACACACAAATGAACACGAAACTTTATTGTTCAAAGAAGCTTGAACTATCAAAAGGCAAATTTCAGAAAGATGAAGCACCCGAAATAATATAAACAAAAATTTTCAAATAGTCCCAGTGAGTTGCATCACCTGAATAGAAGGATTCATCTGTAATAAGCGAAATGCATCAAGAACCTTTTCCCGTTCTTGATTGACAATTTTTAGAGCTATAAAGATGCATAACAGGTTCAATCCAGTCAGACTGTGATTCAGTTGACAATGACCGTGGCAATAACTTTGTTGAAATTACTGTTTTATCTTTAACTTCCTCTTGTTCATGAGGAGACCTTTCAATTATCTCACCAAATGGAACTGGAATAAACATCCTACAAGAGAAAAATACAAGTTTAAGAAGGCACGAAGCCAATGATCATAGCCGCAATGAAAAAATGAATCCATGATGTGGATGTGTATATGCAAAATATATGCAGCATATCTAGGAGTAAAGTTGATGAATTGGTGGTCACTTATTTATAGAACATATATAAATATATTGGTCAATTGTTTATACATATATACATGCAATAAATATATTGCATGTTCCATCAAAGGCAGACCCACCACTTTGTCTTGGCTACTGGTGGAAATATATATTTTTTTCTTTTTGTTTGCCATTGGTGATGTTGGACAAAAGTATACGTTCATTAAGAATCTACTTTACAAGCACTACCAATTAATTTAAAGTTATTGCAGACACCACATAGAGAGATAAAGACTTGTTCTTGTTGCTGGATGAAAACTAGAAGACTTTTTAGCATCACTCTGCATGTGACTAAAGAGAAACTGATGTCATCTTGAATATTAAAGGTGTTCAAAAAAAAAAGAACAATGAATTGGATACCCTCTTCCGCTCAAAAAAAAGAGTATTGTTATAATACAAAGCCTCAAACTAACTTTTAACTACTAACTAAAGACAAGTGGATGAACAACATTACTCTCCCTATCCCAATGCATTGCCCCCAAGGTCGATCTCCTCAATTAGATTGAATGGAGATGGCGATCATCCATTCAACCACAACTTCTGAATTGGGTTATTTGTACATTAGACAACAATGAAGCTGCAAAAGAAAAAAATGTTAACCAATGGGTACTTGAGGAACTCCTTGAATTCAACCCTTGGTGACTATAAAGGTAGCAAACATCCATTTGGCTCCAATTCTAATTGAGTAGTCAAGTGCACAGGTTGTGTTTTCATAACCACTTGCACAGCCAACTCTTTTATGGCCTGATCTCATCTTCAACTCTGTAAGCTACTCAAAGTCCCAAACCAAAAAATAAAATAAAATCAAAAGATAAAAGAAGAGAAAAATCATTTATTCATTTAATATCCTCATCCTCCCCCAAATGATAGCATTTATAGAATACAATGCATTAAGCTAACTAACTCCTATTGACTTCATGAGCCCTACCTTATTTGAGATTGATTTTGATGATAACAAACATATGTTCAAATATTACTAATTTGTTTAAATTCAAGTGATGCAGGAACATTATTCAAATCCAGATTCTTCAATCAATTCAAAAGCTAAAGCTATTGAATTTGAACTGATCGAAAATTTTCTAGGAATTACAATATACAAATAAAGAGCTCAATAAAATAAAATGAATAATTTATTTATTTCAAAATAATTTATTTAAAATTATTCATATTTTCTACATATCAAAATTGCAATTATTCCTTGAATTATCTATTTTGGATAATATGAACCAAGTGTAAGAGTTAAGTTCCATTTAATGTGCAAGATGTATTAAGTTCATACTTCATTAAATAATTTTCATGCTTAATTACATAAATTATCTATTTATTTCATGAATAAGAATTAACATTATTCTTGAATTATCTTAATTATCCTTTTCTCTCTCCTATTATTCTATTTTCTCTCTTATCATCCTTATCATTCCAATAATATTTTGCCTGAATTTTTCATAGATTCTTGAAATCTTAAAAATTTATTCAATTGAATTTTTGAATTTAAATTGAATAATTCATACCATATCAATGCAAAATTAACTCCAATCTTTTATGGAATATTTTGGCCATCCCAAGCATGATTTATTTCAATTATTTGGAGTTTAATTAAATTATTTCAAGTTATTTTAAAATTAAATTCAAATCAACCTTTATTTATAATCTTACCTTTTTTATTAAATCCAATTTAAGGAACTATTTTTGGCTGGCCGCATTAATTCTAATTTGAATTTATTTAAATATTGTTCAGTACTTAAAAAGCATCTTAACTAATCAGCTTGAATTTGATTTAATTGAATGCATTAATTTAAGATCATCCTAATTATGGAAACAATAATTGACAAAAAAATCCTAAGGATTTTCCTTGTGTTTATTTTATTTGAATAAATTTTTATTATTTCTATATTCAATCTTGCTCTAATTGCTTTATTATATTCTCATCATATCTTGTGTCTAATTTGAATTAATTCCTTCCTTGGAATTCATCTTGGCCAACCACCCTACTTTGAATTTCAAAATTTCTAATCACTTGCCTTATTGTATTAAATCATATTTGCTAAATTCCATTAAGATCTTCCCTTTTCTTTGTTCTCTCTTGGCCGACCCTTTTTAACCTAAACTCTCATTCAATTCTAATTTTTATTTATGTTTCAATACTATTTGAAATTCCAACTACTTCCTAATCTAATTTTTCCTCCATGGCCGATCACCTTAATATGGATCCTTCTAAACTTTATTTGTGTTGCTCTCTCTCTCTCTCTCTCTCTTCTCCTTGGCCAAAAATCATCCAAAGGATATCTCATGATTTGAATGAAATCCTCCATTCAAAATTTGAATACTTTCCTTAGATTGAATTCCCTCTCATGCCTTGGCCGATCCTTTTTTTTTTATTTCATTATATACAAAATTCAATTGCCTACCTAATTGAGCTTTCCCTTTCTTTCTCTCATGGTCAAAAGACTTAGGTGTTTATTTGATTTGATTATGTGATCAAGACCAAATTATTTTATAAACTAATTTCCCTCCAACTTCATCATGATTGGTCGACCCATTAGTCTCTCATTTTCTATTTAAAGTGGTTTAGAATTAGACTTACACTCTTCTTATTACTTCTCCACTCTTAGCCGACCTCTTGTTATATTATTTCATTGAAGATCTTTGTGATTCAAGTGCTACAACTCCATCATTCTTCAGCTTCCTTTGGCTGAAAATTTCATTTGAATATAGCTTGGGAAAACTTGAAGGATTGGTGAAACACCCCTTAGTCGAAAGCTCTAAAAGGTTCTTACATATCTTCTAAGGTGCAAAACTCTTCATCTTATCTTGTTTTCTTCTTGGCCGATCCATATGATCATAGTAATTATAAAAAAAATTTAATTATAATTGAAGATTTCAACTTTGCCGAAATACTTGAATTAATTGGATAAGGATTTAGTTTTAAAGTTCTCTTTCTCTTCTCTTATTTTCATAAATATTTAAGTGGAAGACATTTTGTGTTTGATTTCAAGTTGAATACAAGTGATTAGCAAACTTATATTATAAATTATTTTATCACTTGCATACAATATAGTTATTGTGAAAGAAATCTTAGTGAACTTATTTAATTGGATTTTTCATATTAACTTGCTAGTTACATAACATTAGATTATTCACATCATTTGCTTTAGTTTATCCTTCATATATTCAAATCACTATTGGGTGGTACTTTAATACTTCACTTCAAGTTGCTTTGATAGTAAGTTTTCACATCTTTTAAAACAAGTTATAGTTCTGTTCTAGTTTGCATTCAACATTTCATGCAATCCTTCTAAAATATATTTAATATTGAATAAACAAAAAGTGAGCTCTCTTATTCTTTCATTATTTGCCTTACTATTATTATAATTAGATTGTGAGTACAAAAAAAATTTAAATTGAGTTAGATACTTGTATCTCTTCTCTTCTTTATTATTGTTCTTTGTTGGGGTTGTATTTTATATAGGAAAGTACAATGTTGGGTTATACTTGCCCATGTAAGAAACTACGATGTTGAATTGTACTTGCCTGTGAAGAAAATTACAAGAGATTTACTGTAATCTCGTTTTGATTTAGCGAATTCTCAGCTTGGTTGCTAGGTGTAAACGTAAGCTGATTTTTAGCATTTGTCCAAATCACGTAAAAATCTCTATGTTCTCTTTCTACTTTTTTTGCACCTTTACTTTTCTTTATTATTGCTCTTTTTTGTTGTGATTCATTAAAGTATAATCATTTAAGATTAACTTTTCCACAAAACATTAAAATTAATTTTAAATTTGAAAATATTTTAAAAACACAATTCACCCCCCGCACCCCTCTTGGGTGCCATAGCTTCATAACAACTCCCACTAATTAATCTACTTTTAACTACTAACTCATCATAAGTGGATTCACAAAGAAAACTAATTGCAAGGAAATTATTCAGCTTAGTCTATCTAGCAAAAAATTATTTTATTGTATGTCTTTATAACATCATTTGATTGAGGACCTAGCTCAACTATATTTTGGTGTTGCTACCATATAGTTTTACTAGGCACATTAGATGTGGAGGCTTTGCTCTTAACATTATGTACATATCTATCCTAAGCAATCAATATATATTAGCATGTCTATATGTATAACATGGGGTGAACTGGGGAAATTCCACATGATTCCTCAAAATAAGTAGAAACTATGCCGGCTTGAAAATACATTAAAACATCGAAGTGTCAAATGATATGTCCACAAACTAAGCCTTTAGAATCACATGTGATCATAATATAATATATAATATAAATAAAATGAAAAAAATTGTATTTCTTTCCTTGTTTGGAAGTTGAGACTTTGATAAGGTGATATAAAATCCTTGAAATGTTTACCTAAACCAGTAATCTCCTAAAATCCAAAACTAATTTTAATGCAACAAATACCCATTAATGTGAAGTAGTACTAATAAAGGATATAAAGTTTATAATGCAACCTAGAATACAAACAACAACAACAAGCCTTAATCCATCTCTACATGAATCTTTCGTCCATTGTCTATTGTCAAATTCTCATTTAATTAATCAAGATCATTTTATACATCTAAACCAAGTCTTTTAGGTCTACTTATCTTTTCTTAAAGAAATCTAAATCTACTCTCTCTGTCATCGTGCCGACGCTTTATGTAAACCATCTAAGGACTCTTCTAATCTTAAACAATTCTCCAACTTTTTCTAACATACATTTTGCATTTTATCTCTAAGAGTAAAGCCACATCCATAAGCATCCTCATCTCTGTAATATTTAACTTAGTCTTATGCTTTCTTTATGGCCAACATTATTCATAAGTCATCAGTTTTACCACCATCTTATAAAATTTTTTAAGTTTAAGTGGAACTTTTCTATCACACACAATAGAATGTATTCCTCCACTTCAACCATCCAACTTGAATTCTACTAATAATATCTCCATCTATTTCACCATCATTTTGAACAATAGAGCCTAAATATCAATCGCACTCTTATTAATGACTTGTTCATAATACAACACTACCAAACTTCTACAACTAAATTACACTCCATATATTCGCTTTAGATCTACTTAAACTAAAACCTTGAGACTCTAAAGTTGACCTCCATAATTCAAGTTTCTCTTGACTCCTCTCTAGTCTTATCAACAAAGAAGAATGTCATCAACAAAAAAGCACCAAGGTACATCTTCCTTAAATGCTAGTAAGAACATCCATAACAACAACAACAACAACAACAAGCCTTTATCCCACTAAGTGGTCGCTATATGAATCCTTCGCTTATCAGGTGTCCTATTATGTGCCAAATTCTCATTTAATTCAAGTATACGGGTCATTTTTTTATACATCTTAACCAAGTCTTTTGTCTATACCTTTCTTAACATTGCAAAGAATTTAATGATCTACTCTAACTGAATCTTCTGGACGCTTTATGTGGCCAAACCATCTAAGGTGACTCTCTAATCTTATCACAATTACCCAACTTTTTTTCCAACATACTCATTTTAGATTTTATCTCTAAGAGTAAAGCCACTCATCCACCTGAGCATCCTCATCTCTAGAACACTTCTTTATGCTTCTTTTATTGGCCAACATTCTCGCACTATAAGTCATTGTCTTACCACCATCTTATAAAATTTTTCCTGTTTAAGTAAAACTTTCTAGCACAACAAAGCCGATGCATTCCTCCACTTCAACCATCCAACTTGAATTCTACTAATAACATCTCCATCTATTTCACCATCATTTTGAACAATGAGCCTAAATATTCAATCGTTTCACTCTTATTAATGACTTGTTCATCTAATGTCACAACACTACTACTTGAACTTCTATATCTAAAATTAGACTCATATATTCGCTTTAGATCTACTTAAACGAAAACCTTTAATTCAATGTTGACCTCCATAATTCAAGTTTATCTTGGACTCCTATAGTCTTATCAACAAGAAGAATGTCATCGAAAAGTATACACCAAGGTACATCTTCTGTAAATGTCTAAGAAGAACATCTATAACTAAAGCAAAAAGATAAGAGCTTAAAGCTAATCCTTAATGTAATCCAATTGAAATGGGAAAATATTTTGTCAATCCTCCTTGTGTTTGGACACAAGTAACAGCTCTAATATGCATATCCTTAATGACTTGAATATAATTAATATTAACTCATTTCGCTTGAACTCTAAAGAACATCTCTGAAACATTATCATGCTTTCTAAATCAATAAATATCATATGTAAATCCTCCTTACTTTCTCTACTTCTCCATCAAACCTCTTAACAAATGCAAAGCATCCATAGTAGATCTACCCGCATGAAACCAAACTCGGAGAAACTTTTATATCACATCGTAACCATGCTCAATTACTCTCTCCCATAATTTTAATGTAAGACATTAACTTAATTCCTCTATAATTTGCACACTCTTGTGCATCACTTTTATTCTTAAATATAGAACCAACAAACTCTTTCCACTCATCCGCATCTTTTAGTCTTTAAAATAACATTAAAAAGATTTGTACCAAGAAATTCCTGATCTCCTAAACATTTCCACACTTCTATTGGAATATCATCGTCCTAGCTTTTTCCACATTTCATTTTCTTTAAAACTCTAACTTGATTTACTAATAATGAATAAAAAAATAAAATTCTATTTTATTTAGATATTAAGTAAAATCAATCGTATTCGTGATCCTTCATCAAAAAGTTTATCAAAATGCCTCATCCACCTATTTTCAATATCCTTTCTAAGAAAAGCACTTTATTATTATTTAATACACCTCACTCAACTATATCTTTACTTCTCCTATCTCTTTGGTAACTTATACATACATTTTTCACCTTCTTTTGTATCTAATCTATCAGATAAATCACTTTTAACTTTTTTTCATCATATATGCTTTCTTAATTTCTACAATAATTTATATATTTCCCACCTCCGTTTTTATTACTAAACCAAATTTTATAACAACGTTTCTTATTTATCTTTCGCATTCTGACTACCACCAACTATTCTTATTAAAAAAAACTTTTCCTTTAATATAAAAAACCTAGAATGAGATCCAAAATGAAAATATAAAAAATCACAACCCATAGGTTACTAACTTAAAATTATAGCAAAAACCAATCACATTAAATGCAAGGATAGCAAATAATTTTGAGAGATAATTAATCAATTTCCTAAGATCTTAAATTTCATAAGAAAACAATGGCAAAGCATAAAATTCATAAACTAATCAACGTTATGGTTCAAAAAGAAAACAAGTATTTCACTTGAAATAATTTCTATCACCACGTAAAATCAACAACTAAATAATTTAAGAGAAAAAAGAAGGATAGAAATCACCCAAAATGGAAGAACTAAGTCTTAACTTCTCTAAGGAGTATCCCTCCCTATACGAAGTTGCCCACACCTGTGTTGCACTCTATTATGGCAAAAACAGAACATACATCCAACAAGCACATACATTAGAGAGAGAAAAGTTAGACTTGTATTTTAATATTCACAACTAAATTCATTTTTTACATGCCATAGGGGTGCTATTTATAACATTTAAAGAACTCAAAATAAGAAACTACAAAAAGTTAATAAGAACAACACACAACAACAAGTTTCAATTAATTTTAGTAATATAACTCTTATAATTTTGATTTCCCAAATTACTTCAAGAACCCATCAAAAAATATATAAGTTTTTAATGCAAAATGGAGAAGAATAGAAGATAAGCTTCATAGTATAGTTAGATTAGCAAGAAAGTAAAGGTAGCGCAATGACTTGGAGGCAAAGCAAATAGACTCAAACAATGGGAAACATATAGAAAGTAACAAGAATCAACACGGCATTGCAACAAGCTGCAGAGATTAGTAGCGGGAATATAACGAAATGTAGATTGTGAGAAACATTGAGTGAATATAAACTCACAAGTGAAAAGGTATCTACAGCAATTTGCTGAACTTGAGAAAAATTTTAGCTCTAATAAATTGAACATATGATATTCCTTAAGCAAATTTGAACAAAGTAGTATGTCATTTAATTGTCAAGATGAAGCGATTATTTATGGGCATTGATACCAATTTGGACATTTTAAGTGTCGAGAGTTTTTAATATAACCTTGGGTCAGGTGCAAGATAGAACTAGAAAAAAAATTATAGCAAAAACTTGTTGCTTAATGTAAGGGTAATAACTAACAAACATGGTTTATTCTTTACAAGGGATAATAATGTCACAAAATATAAAATTCCATTAGAAATAATGATGAATAATAAACTTCATCAACTAATCATGTTCAAGCATCAAAAAGAGAATTTAAGATGTATCTTAGTTGATGAAATTTCAATCGCCATGCAAAACCAGCAACTAAATAATTTAATAGACAAAAATAAGAATAGAAATCAACCCAAAGGAATCTCTCCCTAGAAGTAATTATCCACACCTATGCAGCACTCGATGAAGAGACATCCAACAAACACATGCAAAAGAGAGCAGAAAAATACAATTAAATTTCAATATTCACTGCTTAACTTCATTTTCGCATACATCAGTGCCCTATTTTATACCTTTGAAGATCACCACACAAACTATGCAAGCATCAACACAAAACAAAAAGTTTCAATTAATTCCAGCAGTAGAAATTCTCCCATAATTCCAATTTCCTGAATGGTTTTAAGGACCACATTGCAAACAGAGAAGCGGCACAAGGTAGGCTCGGGACTGGAGCTGGAGTGGAGAGGAAGTAAAGGAGGTATTGTAACTAAGCAGTAAAACAGGTAGCGCTCAATCAAGTGAAAACACAGAAAAAGCAGTGGAAATCAACGCGGGAATATGACAGGGAGCGGAGATTGTTAGCGGGACTCTAGCAAAGCGAATTTTGTGCCAATCAGAGGGAACAAAAGGTGAGATGAATTCTGCAACGAGTATGTCATACTGGTAACTAACGTTGACAAAAACTTATCGATTTAAGTAATAACTCTTCAATCCCAAAGTGTAATCTCACAGTCTCAACTCTACAACGTTGTAATTATATTAGTTTCTCACAGCTTTCACATAGGTTAATGCTATGCCTGGTCCTCTTTTCCTCATCACTGTTTTGACAGAAAAGTAATGTCATGTGATTAACGCAGAACTCCCTTCGGGCTATCCCCTCCATTTTTTAGATAAATAAAAAATAAGAAAATATCATGAATTTCAATTCACTATGTGTTTGGGTTTTCTATATTTCTTTCTAATGTGTGGACTTGACGTCGAATTTTTGGATAGAAGAAACGGTACTCATGTAAAAAAGGAGTTAAATTAATGGTTGCAAATTCATAATAAATCTAGAAATTAGGTCGAATGTGTGTCAAATCTTATCTCTAGGACGATGGGAGCTTCCAACTTTGCCGCGCCGAAATATACCCTTTCAACAAGATAATTACTCCGAACCAAAATTCTGCTGCAACTGCCACCCACCCACACATCCCTTCGGAGCTTCCCACAGTAGTAAACACTAAATAGAGAAGAACAAAAGGTGAAACCGATGACTACCTAATCAGACCGAAACATAAAACACCTGAGTTTTAGAGAAAGTCAAACTAAAACTCCAAAATCTTCCAAATTCAACAAAAGAGAAATCATAGCATAGACCACGTGAAGGCTTAATGAAAGAAAACGGGTCAACCAAGAAAATCACAAAGCAGAGCGCGAAACGGAGAACTCACTGCTGAATGGCTGATACCGCCTCCTCGGCCTCCTGCGTAGAAGGTACCGGCCCAAACACGAACCGCTCAAACCGCTCCTCCATCTCAACCTCCTCTCCCTCAACGGTCACCCACTCTTCGCCATCCCAGAAGTAGGGAGCCGAACCTCGAGTCACTTCCGCCACGACAGCCGTGGAGCTCGACCCAGACGAACCCGAACGTGAGGAAAGAGGTGCCACTCGGGATGGCTTCGGCGCCCGAACACCAGTTGTGGCCGACACCGCGTCCTTAACTCCGGCAACTCCAGATCCGACGGCTCGCCCAACAGTACGCAGCACGCTTCCTCCCATTCCCGCGGACATCCGCATTTTCCTCTATTACTCTTGTCCTCAACTCGTGCTCATAAGAAGCCAAAAAGGGGTGCTTATCTAGTCTTTTTGGAGTGTTCTCCGACCGGCGTACGGTTTTGACGGAGATGATCTGCTCCGTTCGCTCGGACGTTGCACAGGTGATAGCTGCTACAAATTAAAAAAAAAAAAAAAAGTTAAAATAAATTTATTTATTTTCTCTCAATTATTTTATGAGAGATTTACATACATACGGCATAATTCTTACACATTTATTATTTAACACTAGACTTCAATTTATATATTGTTGCGAAGAAATATAAAAAGAAATTTTATTGATTCAAAGAAAATATGCAGATTTAAAATGGCGAGAACTCCAAATTTTAACGAAAACCTCAAAAAAGAAAAAAAACCAGGCCACCAACAAAAATGTACTAATATTCCTCAACAAATCTTGATAAAGGGATTACATGGTATACAAGAAAGGAACACGATGTAACAATCAGACCGAAACATAATACACCTGAAGTTACTAGAGTCAAAAGGAAATTAACAAAGAGAAATATAGCATAACCACGCGAAATGAGAACGACAGTGGTCACGATGGCGAGGGTCATCGGCAGTGCCACGTGATGGTTGACGCCGTCGCTGGTGCTGATCTTCCGGGATCTCGCTTGAACTTCCTCCTCCTTGCTTGAGCCCTCTCCTTCTTCACTTGGTCCAAGTCCTTCATATGAGATGAAATATTTATAGATTTGGAAGAGTGGCGCTTTGTAAATCATTGGAAAATCAAACCACTCCTCCCACCTGGACGGCTCCAGATCCCCTCGAGAGCGTATTTTGATGATCCTGCCTTAATGATGTCGAATTGGGTGATCTTGGATTCGTTGGATTCCTTGGCCGATCCGACTATACATATGTCATTTTTGACCATTTGGCGATGAATCCATTTTCATGTTCTCCGACCGGCGTCGAGGTGGATGATGTTGACGGATGTCGTCAGGACAATAATTTTGCTAAATTAATAAGTATTTAAAAATTTATTTGATAATTTTGGATGTATCATATATATATATATATATATATATATATATATATATATATATAAAAGAATTTAATCTTCAATATCATATCAAAAATATCATTTTATTTATTTTTTTTAAATAAAATATATATTTTTAATCATAGAAAAGAATTAGATAAGTAAATATTTAACTTTAAGTGTTAGGTATGTAAATACATAAGAATTGTGTGATATGTATGTAAATCCCCTAAAAAAAATAACACGAATATTAATCAAAATTAAAATAAATTAGTTATTTTATACAATTTTACAAATCAAAATTTCATTGGACTGAAATCTTTCATTATTTTTGTTAGGAAAATTTATATATATATCACATAATTCTTATATATTTATATTTTTAATATTTAAAGTTAGATATTTATTTATCTAATATTTTTTTATATTTAAAAAGGTGTATTTTATTTTTATAAAATGAATAAAGTAATATTTTTGATATAATATTAAAAATTAGAATGCTATATATATATATATATATATATATAGAAATTTAAGTATTAGATATATAAATACATAAAAATTATGTTATATGTATGTAAAATTTTTTTTTATCCACCGTAGAATTGTCCCCGGTGCTTCCTAGGCTTTCGTGTCGTCTTGCCCATTATGCCGTTACGGTGAATTACGCCGTTACGGAGAATGACGAGGCTACGAGTTGCGGGGGCATGAGGTTCTGTGAGATGCCGTCGCGTCCAAGAAAATAATTTTGTGTAAACCCCCAATACATTCATGAATATCCTTTCAACCCGGCTGAGGCTGCTAAGATCTTAAATAAGCTAAACCACGAGAGAAAAGAATTGATATTAAAAGTGTATATATATATATATATATATATAAATATATATATATATATATATATATATATATATATAATATATATATATATATATATACATATATATATATATATATATATATATATCATATATATATATATATATATATATATAAATATATCAAATTTAAAAAATAAAAGTATCAAAAAATTGATATTCTGGCGAACTTGACTCAAAAATATGAGTGATTGACCAATAATTTCGCGCCGGTTGAAAGAAATTGGCGTTTGATATTTGAGTTGGGTTTACCCACCAACCCAAAATTGATTCGATTTTGACGCCAACTCAAATTATCCAACAAATTGATTTTGAAGAATGAATATTATATATATATATATATATATCATTCGGTCAGACATTGAAAGTCGGGGTTGAAGTTTTCAAGTTTAATAAACGCGAGTCGGGTCGAACCTGACTCATCAACCCGAATTGACACCCATGCTAAAAAGCAAGAGAGAAGAGAGATAAGCTAATTATCAATAAGCCTCTTTCTATTCATGCGTGACGATTAAGGTTGGCATTATAGTATTGTCATATAGAATCATGTTAAATCCATTATAGTTAATTATGTAATGAGTAAGAAATGAAGTCAACTTTTATTATGTGTACTAAAGGTGCCATTTAGATGGAGACCAAATACCATTAGTATGTTCTTGTGATAACAACATATAGTTAGCTAATGAATAAGCGATTTGATCAAATAGTTGACTGAGTAATATCAATTATTGGACAATTTTATGGATTTCTTGGGCAAGTTCAAGACTTTAATAATGAGAGTTGAGATGAGTATAATTTTTAGGTGACATTTAAGATTTAGCTCAAGGCACATAAAGCCAAGGGTCACTATATAATATGCTAGGTGACTCAAACTAGTGCTCAATTATCTACTTTTTGAGCCTAGTTCAAGTTATCATTTCCTAGTTCAAGTTATCATTTTGATTTGATTAACTTAACTAAAATGAATATGGTGTACATTTATTCTTCGAGTCTCTTTTCTAAATTGATTTAGAGCATTTACTTAATGAAATGCACAAATTTTTTAGGATATTTGTAAAAATGCAAACAAAGATTTTATATCACTCTAGAATATTACTATTTAAGCTTTAGTCACTATCTGTAAATGGAATTCTTTCCACTTGTTAACATCTTGAACTTTGCTATCAGTGCCTAATGATTAACTGCACTCGTGCTCCATTCTTGATTATGCAACCTCAACTTGAAATTATCTTTAATCTAAAAAATCTTTGCCTTTGAAGAAAAGCTTTGATAACAACCTCTAAGGAACAAATGCTCTACTATTCATTAGTCTTCATCAAATGTCATAAGTTCCACTCACATTCATAAGAAAAGTTTTCTAGTTCTATTAAAAGTTATCACATCATCTTTATTTTCCTTTAAACATCACAATTAGTACACAAATATGTTAACAACAATAATGGCTACATAATCCATTATGAGAACTCCTATGCTCCCCTCTATGGTCTTCTCTTTCAAGTTTAAGTTCAAGACATATTTATGGGAGACAACTCAATTGAAATTATCTTTTCTCTTGTGAGAGCCAACTCCTTAAAGGCTTCACTGAGTTAGACACCTCACATGAGTTAAACACCCTGAACATTCAGGAGGTGGTTAAAAGGGAGGTGCTCTAGTGGTGTTAATCTTATAATAACTTGAAAATGAATAACATCACCTTAAACTCATGAAAAGTTTATTCAAAGTGTTTGTGATTATGGCCACCATTATTGAATAAGCTAATTTTAAAAGATTCACGTGGTCAAAGAGCACAACAAATGAAATACCATGATCAAGTTGGTCCTTTAAGGATATCTTCCTTGCCATTTCTCTAAAATCACTTGATATCATTAGTAAGCACAACAAAAAAGAAGGTTAAATGATACATAGATTAAGTGATGAAAGATGGGCTACATGTCAAAATATCATT
This sequence comes from Cymbidium sinense, assembly GCA_021442155.1. Taxonomy (NCBI): domain Eukaryota; kingdom Viridiplantae; phylum Streptophyta; class Magnoliopsida; order Asparagales; family Orchidaceae; genus Cymbidium; species Cymbidium sinense. The sequence continues at coordinate 29,962,397 of CM038223.1, forward strand.
TACTCTTTATAGAATTCTAAAATGTAAAAGATTTTCTATATGATTTTTGTGCCTTTGAATGGCTTTATCAAGACCATAACATGGTAAGGCAGTGATGTAAGCATGCTAATTATTTTGAGATTATTGAGAACACTTGTCTTATTCTTTGGAGGCTCTCCATTGTCGAGAGACTCTTCTTGCGAATCCTCTCGTTCTTGGGATTGCTCCATATTCTTTGCAAACTCTCTCAATCTTGGTGTGACTTATTTCAATCTCTAGAGACATCTAATCTACCTACCTATGATATTATTTAAGGACCATAAGGAGAAGCCTAATGGAAGATTGCATTTAATGTTGCCAACATATCTTAATGACTAAAGGATGCAATATAATATCTTATGCCCCTCATAAGCATTATATTATGATTGAAATCATGATACCTAAGTTAGTATTAACTCAGTACATTAATAACCATTAGTGCAATTCTATTTAGTAAACAAATTAGTATATCTTTAATTTCTTGTTGCTTTGAGTTTACTTTTATATCAATTGTGTTTAATTAACAAAGTATTCTTGGATGCCTCTTAAATTATATTTTTAAATAATTTAAATTTTCAAATAATTAAACAAAGAATTATCTAAAGATAATGATATAAATTCTTTGAATTATTATTAGAATGAATTTGACTTAAATTTTTAAATAAATTTTTAATCTAATTTCAAGTCTCGCTTACAATTGTATTTATGATATTGTAGAGTATTTAATACTCTAATTTATAAATATTTTTATTTATTTTTATGGGTATTATGGGTATGAAAATAAGAAGTTATTGATTTGAACTCTTTAAGAAATGTGTGTATGTATATATATATATATATATATATATATATATCCAAATGAGTTTTCATAGGCCCATCTTGCATCCATTTTGTAAACAATCTTCAGGAGAGGGACATATGTAAATATTTAATAACTATTTTTTTATAATTATTAAAATTATGAATTTTAAGATTTAAATGAGTATATATAAAAAATTATTAAAAAATAATCATGATAATTACCCATACACACACATACATATATACGTGTGTGTGTGTGTAATATTTTTATATAAATATCCAAATGCATCACGTCGAAGCTATTTTGCTTATTCTATTAGAGAGAGAAAGGGAGAAAAAGAGAGAAAGAAGAGATAAAGGGAGATTTAGAGGTATTAGAGCCAATTTTGCCTATTATGGTAGTTGAAAAAATTGTTCGACTTGAGATAACTATGATTACTCCATTTTGAATTTTTTAATAATTAATTTTTTATAATATTTTAGGTATTAAATTTAAAAAAAATTATACAAAAAATCAAGATATCTTGATATGCAAGTAATTTTCACCACACATCTTTTCAAATATTATTATTTCAGTTATTTTGTATATATTAGTATAATTATATTATTTTTTGCCAAGTGTTTTGGATTATGTGATATTTTGAGTATTTGATGAAATTCTAAAAATTGATAATATTGATTATAGTATGTCTTAATAATCAAACTAGTATTATAATTATTATTTCTATGTGTGTTTATGATTATGCACTTTGAATTAACTATATTGCTAGATTCTATAAATTTTATCATTATGTCATATTTACAAATTCTTATATACTTCTATAACCTAGTATGAATTACTTATATTCGTCAAAATATTGCTTCATTTGTATAGATGTGTTATAAAATATTTATTTAAGTGTAACTTGATTGATAGATTAATTGTGAATTTTTTTGTGTACAATTATTATGAGCTATGAGTGTTTGAGTAAAATGTGTACTTATAGGGAGATATAGGGGTGATCTAAATAAAAAATTTATTTTGTGTATAAGGAGATGAAAGGGTGTGAATAAATATTTGAATTCATATGTAAATGTATTGAGGGAAATAAGAGGTCTCATAGTATTTATGAGGTATAAAGGATTGAGGCAAAAGTTTATATGATGAGCATCAAAAGAAGTTTAAAAATTTACCAACTATAATTATCTCTTTTTTACAAAATGGTCATCATTAGAGAAACCACACTTGAGAAGAGTGATTGTGAAGAGAAAGAAAAATGAGGAGAATTAGGGTTCTTAGGTAAATAAGATAGTTTCAGAGGTGGATTCTAAAATTGATGGGATTGTAGTTAATTGAATATAAGCTATGGTAAAAGTCTCAAAAGATGATCTAATGACTAAGAGAAAGACTTCTCTTTAATAAAAGGATAAAGTATAGGCTTTGACGCTCTAGAGCTATCTTCCTAAGGACAAATAAATAAGTTCAATGTGAATTTCAATACATGCACTTCATAATAGGGCTTTCATTTTTTTTAGTTTATCTCAAACTCTCTAAAGAAGCTGAGAAATGACATTGTCAACCATAGGTTGACTTTGATTGAAGGTATAATTGGTTTCATCAAAATCACTTAATCTGAGAAAAAAACTAGAGGAGAGTGTTAATAAGATAGCTTCTATATAATTATAGCTATAGGAAAGGTTGCCAGTAATTGTTACTTGATTAACTATGATCGTCCGATCCTTGATTGGACGACCAAGGGGAAAGCGCCTCCCGCCGCCAGCTGACGCGGCGCGCAATTTGACAACTTAAATAATCAATCCTGTCACACCATGTGGAAAGCGTGTCGCGTTAGCAATCCATGTGGCACCGATGAGATTAGTTAATTAATTAAGCTATTTTAATTATCCATTAAACACAGAAACTTCATAAAATCATAATTAAATGTAAAAAAATCTAAAAAACACAAACTCAGGTTCATTTTAAAGATAATTCAAAGGAGAATACTAGAAAATTAAGTTTAATTTATTTTGAACAGTAACCTTCACTCAATTTGGGTTTTATTAGAAATATAATTAGGCTAATTACTCCTTAATTACTTCAGGAATTAATTCAAACTTTCTAGGATTAACTAGTGAGATGACCCCTACCTCCAATAATTTTGTTAGAATTTATTGTTGGGTTAATTAGGGGAATTACTTGATTCACCCCTAATCACTCTCTTAATTAATTAAATGATTAATTAACCTATTAATCAGTGATAAATCCATTAATTAAGTTTGCTAATCATCATTAAACGGTGAATGGACTTAGGGAATGAGATTAAGATTTCTTTTCCAAATCTTTTCGCTAATTACTCCTTAATTACTTCAGGAATTAATTCCAAACTTTCTAGGATTAACTAGTGAGATGACCCCTACCTCCAATAATTTTGTTAGAATTTATTATTGGGTTAATTAGGGGAATTACTTGATTCACCCCTAATCACTCTCTTAATTAATTAAATAATTAACCTATTAATCAGTGATAAATCCATTAATTAAGTTTGCTAATCATCATTAAACGGTGAATGGACTTAGGGAATGAGATTAAGATTTCTTTTCCAAATCTTTTCCCTTAAGTTTGTTTCATTTGAATAAAGACTTAATCAATTTGCAAATTGATTAATGATTTAATCACTTCATTAAATGGCTTAATTAATTAAACTCAAAAATCAAATTATTCTAGAGCTTAATCATCTTTATCTTGGGAAGACTCTTAGGTGTTCAATAACCTAAGAGGCTTCAAAGGAAATTATAATCAAACTACATGTGTAGGTTGGTTATGAAAATACTTAATTAAACCTTTTAGCTTAATTAATCAATGATTATGAGCTAATTGTATTAGACCCCTTTATTTCTTAAGTGCATTGTTGATTTACATTTCATGTGATTGCATATCATATGTTGGCTCATAATTACTTGTTTAATTATGTTAAAGTGGTATATGTAAGGGGTAATTAATGGATTTAATTCACACTTAACCTAAATAAAATATAAAATCAACCTAATTGTTTAAGATTAAACTAAACCAATTCACACATGGGGAAATGAGTTAGGACCAGCAAACTCTTTTCACATTTCGTAAGTCAAATCAAATCCAAAAATGAAAATCTTCTTAAAGAACTTTGATTCACTTTAAATGATCTTATTTCATAGGATTGTCTTTAGAATTAATTAGGGTGAATGAAGTCATATGCTTACATCACTTTATTTCTTTCTAAGCATGCCAAATATTATTTCCCATATTAAGTCATGCATTCTTATCTTTTAATCAATTAAATAAAATATTTTAATTTATGTCAAATTACATGTGTTGACTAAAGCTAAGAATATAAGTGACTATTATCACTATTAAATAAAAAAAATATTTTTAAAACCTATAAATCAAAGAATTATAAATGAAGTGATGTTACTAATAAGTACTTATAAACTTGCATGTGATTATAGCATAAGATGTGTATTATGTGATTTTCTTCTCTTCTCTTAATGTGGATTTGAATAGGAATTGTAAAATGTATAGTTCATTTGAAAAGAATATAACACTTGCTTAAATCTATTCCTATGCACTTCTATGTTACGACTTAAGAAGGATCTTCACATTTACACATGTACATTACACAACCAAATCAAACAAAAATCTTTTGCATGATTCTTCATCCATTTGTTCCTTTTTGTACATTTACATATATTTAAAAAAATGGTATATTAGTCTGGACATCCCGAGACTGTGAGGCTTTAAGTAGTCCTAAGTAGGTCTTGTAGCTTATGCCCCTGGTGTAGAAAATAATGGTGTCGTACTCACTTATGTCTTTTGTATATATGAATGTGCATTATGTCAATGGATAAAGAATCCCTCTTTTATACATAACAAAATCCTGAATTCATGAAATATCCAAATTTTCAAATCACATCTCTTAGCATTCACCATCAAAGCATGTTAAAACTCTGCATTGCATTTATATGTATGCTTAGGATCATTCATATGCATGATATACACGGTGAAAAGAAATAAATGATTTTGTATCATGTAGTAGTCATTTACCTTAATTAATCCTAAGATGCCTTTTTTATTGAATAGTCTTATTAAGAGCAAATCTAAACTTAGGGTTACTTAAAACACATAATAAAATATTCACTAAAAAAATCATTAATGAATCTACCTTAGAAATTACTTAAGGTAGGGATGAAAGAGAAGTTCTCTTCTCTTTCCTTCTCTTCACAACATTTAGTAACTAAGTGTAGATTCATTCAAATCAAATCAAATCATCAAATAAAATTTACAAATCAACTAAACCTCTTAAACTAAAACCACCCTTCTAAATTGAATCTCTCACACTTAGAAAATTCCAATCTTAAAAAGCCTAGCTAAGACATGTCACACAAGCCTTAAATGGCACACACATTAGATTAAGTCACCATTTATAGCTCTATGTTAGGGCAATGTATGGTTTGATGCCTGAGTTTATTTTGTGATATAATATTTTTAGACTAGATATTAGGGTGTATATGCGTAGACTGGATGATAGGGCGATTTTAACCTAAGTGTGTTGTATGCAGGGGATTGTGCTTAAGGGGCATTGTAATAAAAATATAAAAATACTTTGCTATTGCTTTTATATCCTAAGCATGATCTAAATTTGGATAGTGGACTTGTTACCCATGCTAAGTCCAATTTATCCATATAATTACTTGGGTTATATGATATGTTTAGCTAATCTCTATTTTGCAAGTTTAGTTAGATTTATCTTTCCCATTTCGATATAATTTTTACAATTAAGATTTAGAATGAGTGTTATGGGGATTAAAATGAATATTGGTCATAAGATCAAGTCTTATGCATCATGTGATGTCCTTGGAGCAATCATATATGAACCAAGCCAAAAGAAGGAAAGAAATAGAGAAAGAGAGAAAGAAAGAAATGAAGAAAGAAAGAAATGAAGAATGAAGACCCCCCATAATATAAATTACTTTCTAAATTATAATTATTCATTTATAATCTTGGTTATATAAGGGTAGAGCTCAGCTACTCATTATTTATAATTGTGCAATTAGATGACATGATTTTCCTAGTTTCTTCATTATTTGATGAATGGCATGGATGTGATTAGGCTCTTAGGGAAAAATAAATTTTCTATCCAATTAATCAACTCAAAATTAAATTAAATAACTCATAACCTCACCTAAAGCCTAGGACATAAATCAAGATAATAAAAGATTTAGTAGCCCTTTAGCTGGATGTTGTATGTCTCACATCATGCATAGAAATCATATTATGTCACTCTTACTAATGGAGGGTTTCCACCTTTGCTAGAAAAAATGGCTTGACCTTTGAGAGCCATGGTGGAAACACACTTTCTTCTTTCTAAATTTTGACCCATAACCAATTTCTCATGCATTAGGTATATGAAATCCCATAGCCTATGTTAAATAAAAATGTCCAAAAATTAAAATAAAACTTAACAAAATTTGCATTAGATTAAGTCATTATTCATTCCCTTCATGATTTAGTCTCGTAGGGAGTGTGTTTAAGGATTTAATCTCCTTTCTAAATAAACAACAACCTAGCTATCTTGCAAAGCATAAGACTTGTCTACATGTATTTAAAATCGTAGGAGGAGTTAGTTGGTGGCCACCCCCAGGCGGTTATAAGTCCAATAGTCGGGTGATTTATTCTCTCTTGTGGAGATAAACCATATACCCATTTTTTTCTTAGATTTAGATTGCATTTCGACCCTCGCCAAAGCTGCCTAGATTTAGAATCTGAGATCACTGTTTTCCTTTGCGGGCTACAAATATATATCCTCACCTCTTAGGCATTTTCACATTCTTGTATTGTGAAATTATAAGCCCTATATTTCTAATAAAAATTTAACTCAAATATATAAATCATCTCAATTTCAAATATAGAAAGCCTAACCATAGGATAGTTTGGGATGCTCATTAGGTTTCCTGGTATCATAAGCATCCCCTACTCATCTCCCTTTGGTTTCGATAATAACTCTTTCCTTTTGCTCAAATCTCACTTGATTTTTTAAAAAATAACCAATTGATTGATAGTCCTATCTTTGAAATCTTTGGAGACAATGATCATTTACCTTAATTGAGAGTATTCTTATGAAATCTCATTCCTTAGGATGCAATTAATTATGAGGGCTTGCTCCATAGGGAACTTAAAGAACTCGGTTTAAAATAAACCATACTTTACTTATTCATGTAAAGTTGAGGAATCTACATATTCAAGACTCATCATCCTAGGAGTCTTAGGTGATTGTCCACATGATGATGACTTCTCGAGATAGTACATCATTCCTCATGATTATCACCCTAATGAGTACATCTAATGATCAGGTCCCAACAAAATACACATTTTATTTTTCAAATTCCCAAATTTTGAGAAATAAAACACCACAGATTTTTCTGATGACTCTGCTGGGGAATGTTTCTCTCTCCATCTTTGATAAATGATCATTATCTCTAAGTATCGATAGTAGATTTGTATTTCATATGAGTCCAAGACTATCATTCTTTTCTATTGACACTTAATTCATTTCATTCTTAAGTAAGCTAGCCAACATCCTTTAGGTTTTAGGACCTCACTCAATGTAGGTCTTAAAATCCCTATTGGGTCTCCCAATAGGTGAAAATAAAATTTAAAAGTCATTTTCATAACATCTTTCATAAAATTTAAATAAAAATTAATTTAATATAATTAAAATTATTGATAATTATTGCCTTCTCATTGTTATGAATTCAACTTTATCAACTTTTATTAAATATTTATTAAAAGGGATGAAAAAAAATAAATAAATAAACTTTACTTATATATTATGATATATAATAGAAACATGATTATGGAAATTAATTGATATTATATTTTTTTTATTTTAAAAATTGGATTGCGGAAAGTTTACATAGTTGAAGTAAATATAAAATTTTTAAACAAAGTCAAATATGATAAAAGAGCATATCCTCCTCTATTTTATATTCGTTATCTGTCAAAACTGATTCTTTTTTTTTAAAAAAAAAAGTTAAAGGTAATTAAATTTTATACTATATGAAAACATATATATACATATTTTAGCTGCAATAGAAGGTTTTTCTGGACTATGTTGGCCTCCCCAAAACAATAATTGTCGTTTTTAAATTATTGACGGCCCAATTGCTTGTCTTTTTTGCAATATGTTTCGTAATAATGCAAGTGATGATGGATTTCTCTTATTGGTGTGTGGAGGGAATTCAATGGCCGTGATGAACTGAAACGAGTCAAATTATGAAGAACGCTTTGTTAAGCTTTGTGATTGTTTATACGTGCGGATTAATTATGGGTACCTTTTGGGACATGACTAACGTTGTTATTATAATTGGTATTTATTGCTTGAAAGAAGCGCCCTTATATGATGGTTATAAATAAGATAAAGTAATACCATATTATTGTATTTATAACAATAAATATCTAATGTATTGTCATTTAGAAATAGAAAATTTAAGATTTATTTGATATCAATTTTATTTCATATGTTTTATTTAAAAATATTTTTATATAATATATATATTTTTAAATTTTTTTGGATTTACATACATACCACACTATCCTTATTTATTTACATTTCTAACATCTAACTTAAGTATTTACATAAATGATATCTAATTTTTTAATATCATATTCAAAATATCATCATCATTATTTTTAAAATTAAATATACTTTTTGTACTTATGCAAATATCAAATTTTAGATGTTAGATATGCAAATATCATTATCATATTATTTTTATAATTTCTTAAAAATTTTAAATTTTTGAATGTTTTGAAAGACAATTATCACTATTAAATATTTTTAGTTGGAATCAAATTATAAATAAAAAAATAAAAGTTATCCCAAACAACTTCTTAACTTTTACCTATAATTATGTGTTATAATTAATTTATTTATGTCATCTTATCCTTCAAAATTCTCATGCTTAATGCAAAATATAGAAGTCTATACTAGGCTTTATGATGAAAGCCAAAAAAGTAAAAATAGTGTCTCATCAGAGTTGAACTTGTTTGTCAAAAATCAAAATTATTTCTTTTGAAATGAACTTTTTAACATTCTCCTCAATTCTTAGGAGGATCAAATTTATATAATAGGACAAAAGCAAAAGGTGGGTGTGCTTGATTACATACATATCACTCAATTCTTACATATTTATAAAATTACCATCCTTTAATCATAATTTTCCAAATTACTACCCAAATATTAAAACTCAAAACAAAAGCCTAATCTATATTTTTATTTTCTCTGATTTTATTGTGGAACATGTAAATATAAGGGTTCCATGGCTCAAAAAAATAAACAAATAAATAAAGAGGGTGTCAAATCTATAAATATATAAAAATTAGGTGGCATGTATATTCCATGTAAAATAGAGAGACTTAATAGATTAACTTATATAAATTATAGAAGTCAAGCATCATATAATAATATAAAAATATTTGTATTTCAATAATGCTAATAATTATGTGTTTTTTTCTATGTTATTTACTTAAATTAATTTAAATATATAAATAATTAAAAATAATAAAGTATTTTTTAATAAAGTCTTTATATTGGTCTAGGAAGTATGAAAAATTCCATGTATATGCCATGTTCATGTTGGACATAGGCACATCTTCAACATGCTCAAACGCATATTTGATATTGAGCTCAATTTGGAATGAGTTAAATATAGTTCAAATTGAAATTTCAATCTTCCTACTAAGTCCATCATTAGGCTTATGAAGTTCAATTTCAATATATTGAACCAAAATTATCTAAAAATTACCAAAATATCTTTTAAACTCATAATCTTCCAAGAAATCAAAGTTAAATCACATAAATGGCTTTATATTGAGTCTATGATCCTAGTTAATTTTGGAGCCATGTGGACTAGGTTTTGGCCATAGTCAAGCTTACTTTGACCACATGACCCAATTTAATTCAAACTTTTCAATAACCAAGTTGAATCCAAATAAATCGAAATGTAGAATTGTCCAATCCTAGTCCATTAAGACTATAATAAATTGACAACATTCAAATGTTTTAAATAACTATTTCAATTAAAAATAAAGATTGCATTGAAATCAAATTAGCTTAAGATGATTTTATCTGTGATGAATTTAAGTTATTTAAACTTTAATTTAAATTAAACTCAATTTAATCTTAGTTTAGCTTACACTACAAGAAAATAAGATATTATCGACGGAAGTACAAGAGGACTAATCTGTAGAAAATAATTGGTAGAATTATTGATGGATTTTTGTTTGGAAAATTTTTGATAGAAATTTCAACAAAAAAAATTTCTCAGTTCAAAGGTTACTTATCTTTGACAAATTTCATGGTAGAAAGTCTACTAAAAAAATTTCAATGGATTTTCTCCTAGTAACCTATTTATATGGGAACTGAAGAACCAACTTTCCCATTTTTCCTTCCTTTGATTTTTTCAGGCGAATGACAGATGGCATGACATAGGGCTCGAAAACTCTATGAAACACTTCAATTTCTTTGTATAATCAATGACAAATCTCTTTCTCTAGCTTCTAGAATTATTTAGATTTCATTTATTTATTTTTATGAATTGTGGATTTATAATTTTAAAAAATATTTTTAATTTATACCTGAAGTCTTGTCAAATTTTTTTAGAACTCTTATATCTTGCACTATTTTTTTGTTTAAATTTAGATCTAAGATTATTTGCAATGTCATATAAGATAAATGAAAGTTAATGATTTTAAGTTTTATTTAAAACCTTTGTGAGTAAAATTTTTAATATAAGAAATAAATATTTTCTTCAATAAAATTGAAGCCTATTTATGTTTGCATCATTATCATGAATATCATGCAATAGTTAATAGTTCCAACCAGATGTAGCTTCTATATATTTACTTAAAGGAAGATGATATAGTTGGAGGGAGAAGAGACATGGTTTGCTTCTTCTTGCTTCAACAAGAACACACCATGTGAGTTCTTTCAATACCATGAAAGACGTGAATATAAATAATAAACATACCCAATAATTATAATTATAGTAATAATTTCATTATGTACTATTGCTTTACAGAGTAGTTGCATAACCAAAAGGTATTGGGTTCATGATGATGCGTCCTTCTTAAAAATTTTTATTTATATTAAAGAGAGTAGTTACAAACCCTCACACATTGTAGAAACCTCAATTAGTTTAGGAGTTAGGGGACAATTAAGACCTTCTCATAGAAGGATTGAGGCATGCGAGTTACTTGTAGGCTTAATATGTTATATCAAATTCTTGCATGTATAAACAATGGATACTTAGGCACTTACGTCAATATTGGACCTTGATTGTTCAGTCATAATTAATTTTATAATTTATATAACATATGAATCTCCTTCTCACATTTTATAATTTACTAACATATGAATATCCATAATGAAAGATCATAAAAATACACTAGGTTGCATCCAGACAGAATAACTAAATGAATTCTTGAACAATATTGAACACTTTATGCATTCGACATTTTAACTTCTTATTTATCTTTAGAGAAAAGTTTTGATGTCCATGTGTGAGGCATAAGAAATTGGCCTACTTAACACTACATCAAGTTAGATTGGACTTGTATCGTAAGAAGTTCAACCAAATTATTAGCTTTGGACTTCACATTGGTTAGTATGAGTCACATATCATTACTAACATTAGTGCTTTTACGAGCTATACACCTTCAACTGAATATGATTATTAATAATATGAAGAAATAGTGTTTAATGCATTAAGAGTTCAGTTTGCCAGAGCATAGAGAAGGAATCACCAAATATTGAAGCTCAAAAGTTCTAAGGGCTATTTAATGTAGCATAGCGGCCAGTGTAGGAAGGTTGTATGATCAACTTTAAACTATCTATGTTTGTAAGAATGTTGAGCATAAAAATTAAATAGAATATGCCAAGAGAATATTTTAATCAAATTGAAGGCCTGCTTAAAAAGACTAATCCAAGAAAAAAATTAGTTCCAAAGGACTTATAAAAAACTAAGATATTAGTGTTCAAATTAGGTTTGAGCTTAGAAAAAAATTGATTGTTGTGTATACACAAATGTGCTAGCTGATCAGACTAGCTAGTGGTGTTTTATTTCGAATGACCGGGTGGACACCATGCAGATCTTATGGGGTACTTATTGAAATTATCGGGTGCGACATTGAGGTATGATGCACTATCTCAAAAGATAGAAACATCATCCTATAATGGACCTAATCACCTAATAAGGACTCCTAAGGCATGTTGGGTTTTCGTGTATATCAGGGATCTTTTCCTTACCTTACATGGAAAAGTAAAGTAGGATTTATTTTAGGCTGTTCTTTAGTTCCCTATGGAGGCAAGCCTCCATAGTTAATTACATCCTAGGAAATGAGATTTCCTAAGAATACTCTCGATTAAAGTAGTCAATCAATTATCTCCAAAGATTTTAAAGCTAAGCTATCAATGAAGGTTATTTTTAGAAAATCAAGTGGGAATGTTCAATTTTGAAAGAATTATTTTTGGAATCAAAGAAAGATAAGTAGGGAGGACTCGTGATACTAGGAAGCCTAGTAAGTGCTCCAATTTATCCTATGGCGAGACTTTATATGTTTGAAAGTGAAGATTTATTTTAGTTTGAATTTGAAGTTAATGAAAATACTAGGGTTCATGATCCATCAACACAAGATTGTGGAAATGCCTAAGAGGTGAGGATTTATACTCTTAACCCAAAGAAAATAAGCAATCTAGGATCCTAAATCTAAGGAGCTCTAGCACAAGCTAGAAGTACGACCTAAATCTAAGAGAAAGGGGGGCATAAGAGTTTACCTGCACAAGAAAGGATAAACTCGTCCGACTCTTCTAGACTTACAACCTGGAATGACCGCCAGCTAACACCTCCTACAATTCATAACTATGTAGGCTAGTCTTATGAAATTGCAAGATAACTAGCTTTGTTATTTAACTGGAAAGAGACTAGAGTTCTAAACTCACTCCCTAAGAGACTAGATCAAGATTGGCATGAGTATATTTCTTAGTCTAAATGCAAAATTTTACAAATTTTTATATGATTTTGATAGAATATTTTGGACAAAGGCTTGGGATATTTTATGCCTAAATACATGATGAAATTGTGTTATTGGCTAAATCAAAGAGAGAGAGGGAGATCTCCATCATGAGGGGGTGCTCTCATAGGTCAAGATTCCCTAAAGTGCAAGAATGGAGACCCTCCTAATTCAAGAGTGAAATAAGATGATATGCATGATGTTAGACATTCAACATTTAGCTAGGGGGTTATTAAATCTTTTAATTACTTTGATTATAACCTAGGCTTTAAAGTGAGGTTATGAGTTATTTTAAATTTTAAGTTATGAGTTGTTAATTGGGTAGAAAGATTAATTTTATCTTAAGATCCTACCGCATCCAAGCCACACATTCAAACATCAAGTAAGAAATTATGAAGAAGATGTAATTTCTATTACGTAATCTAAATACAACAATAATCATTCATGTATATATTAGAAAAGAATAAAAGGCGGCGATCTAGTACCAGACACCAAAAGAAAAAAAATTTGGGTAACTGAGCTCTACTTTTATATAGTCTGAATTATAAAAGAATATTACAATCTAGAATTAAATTAGATGTTATGAGGTTCTTCATTCCTTACTTTTCTTTCTTCTTCCTTTGACTTTATTTTACTTCAAGGCTTCATAGAGCCTCCCAAAACTATGCCTCTAGCCACTGCTCATCCTAAACCCCATAGCACTAATCCTAATTCCTATTGCAAAATTACATTTTATGAAAAAGTAAAATCTAACTACACTTACAAAATAGATGTTAGTTAATCATACATACACCCCAAATAGTTATATTATATAATTAAACTTAGCACCCTACACATGGGTAACCAAGCCCACCTATCCTACTCATGGATTATGCTTAGGGGCATGAGCAACCTAAAAGTAGAAGCATTTATAATTATTGTGGCAGCCCCATTAGTATAATTTTCTGCAGAAAATAATATTAGGCTAACAACGACCTAACATCCAGTCTATGTACCACAATACTAACATACAGTCTAAAATAGTACATTACAAAATGAAACACAACATCATTACATACACCGTCCTAACCAAAAGCTAGAAGTGGTGACTTAGCATTCTAATGTGTGTGCTTAGGCTTAGTGTGGTATGTCTTAGCTAGGCTTTAGATTTTCACTTGGCTAAGGTTTGGAATTATTTAAGTTAAACATGAGGGATTGTTACATTTCAAGTTATTTAGGAGATTGGTAGATTTTAATTTATATTTTCTTTTGATTCATTTGGTATTTACTTAGCTATTAAGTATTGTAGAGAGAAGAAAGAGGCTTAACTTCTTTCATCCCTACCTTAAGTTGTTTTCTAAAGCATATTATTATGACTTGGTTTCTTTAAGTGAATGATTTATTAAGTATTTTATTAATCCTATGTTTGGATTAATCTTAAAGAATCCTATCCAACATGAAAGACATCTTAAGATTACTGCAATTGAATTACCATCACATAGATAATGTTGCACCATTCCTTTTCATTATTAATAACATGCATTTGATTTTAGACTTAATATACCTATACATGCAATATATTTTTGGCATACTTAAATGATTATTAATACATATATTTTGATTAAAAGAGTACTTTCATTCCTTAACTATATGTACATACACTTGTATTAAATTTTAAGCAAGCACGTGCCATTGTTTAAACTAGGGAAGTGAGATAATTTAAGATCTCCTTGGGGCTACTTAAAGCCTCATATTCTCAGGATGTCTAGATTATATACTTACTATCTTAAATACATATGAATGTACAGACAGTTATGAGAATTAAAATCATGAAAAAAGATTGTATTTTGGTGAGTTATTTATACATGGAAAATAAAGTTCTATCCAAATTTTAATATAAGTACACATATGAATTTAATCAAATAAGTGCGTGCCTTTGTTTACCAAGAAAGTGAGGTAATCTAAGACCTTGTGGGGCTACTTAAAGCCTCGTATTCTCGGGATGTCCAAACTATATACTTATTATCATTAAAACTATGTAAACCCATACATGTATCATAAAGATAAAACAATACCTTAACATGTTTAAGCTATAAGCATATGTGAATCCTATATAATATTCAAAGCTAATGTTGATTTAACTTTTCATATAATTTGGAAAATAGCTTTAAAATTTAGATAATAGCCACACATATAGTAGGATTAATCCAACACATGCAAGCTTTACATAAATATATTCATTTGATTATTTTATTTGGAAACATGAATACATGATGCAAGTGGCATACATATTTATAATGTTTGAAAAGGAATAATTAAATATTTCTACATAATAATTCAACTACATTAATTCCTAAGGACATTCACATTAAATAAAATTATTTAAGGTTAACCTTAGCTTCTTATGGACTTTGATTTTTGGTTTTGCATTCTTAATCTTAAAGAGGAGAAACATTTGCTATTTTTCTCCCATCCCATGTGAGTGATTTAATGGGTTTAAAGAAACATTTGCTATTTATGGATTAATTAAGTTTAAATCATTAAGCAAATGATTTATTTTCCTTTCCCAAGCCTCTTTAATTTAATTAATTATTTAACCATAAGCCTCAATGATATGCAAATGATAAATTAAAATTGTGATGTGCTTAGAGACCTAATGAAATGTAGCTCAAAATTAAGTGTTAATTAAATTAAGGAATCTAATTAAGTACTTATATGATTTTCCACACCCATGGGTTAATCATAATATCCTTAAGGATCTTTATGTTGTTAAACACATAAAGAGGAACCCACAAATTCAATTTAAGTTATTTGAGGCAATTATCATTTTAATTTGGTCCTTAAAGGTCCTTATGCATTAATTACTTTACTTAATGAAATGAATTCAAAAAATAATTAGGAACGATGACCTAATCACTCCCCTTCATCGTCTCACTGTTAATCAATGATTAATAATGATTAATTTTTTAATTTTTTAGTGTTAGGCATTTTTAATAATTATTAAATGGCATAATGAGGGTAATTAAGGTTTGAATTTCAAATTCACTAAATTTTCTAGCTAATAAATCTCAAGAAAATTATGGGAGGTAGAGGACATCCCATTAAATCAACATTCAAAATTGAGATTAATTGGCCAAGTAATTTAGGCTTAATTAAGCTAATTAAAGAAAAATTCAAACCTTAATTAAGCTCTAATTATTGTTCAAACCATTGGAAAAATCATTTTTATTAAAATCTTCTCTATTTACCCTTTCCAAAATGGGTTTACTCATATTTTTAAAAATTTTCTACAATTATTTATGAATTTTTAAAGTTCTGAGTGATTAATTACATTTTTAACCTTATTTAATCCCTAATCCTATCGGTGCCACACGGGAGATGATGTGGTAATGCTTTCCATGTGGTAGCATGGGATTGGCCACTTACATGATCATGGCATGTTGAGTTAGCGACAACGGATGCGCTTTCGTCCCACCATCCAATCTCAGATCAGACGGTGAGGATTAATCCCACAATTCCTAAGGGATAAAATTAGTTATTCTAATTGAATTAATCATGGCTGTCCTTTCTAATCACGTAGAATAGATGATGAATGATCCTACGTCCCCCGAGCAGCGGAAGATGGTCATCGTCTGCCCTCCTTCACTCAATCTAAGCTCATCAGAGCTCGTGAGGCATTAGGATTGACTCTAAAATATTCAAGGCATAGATTTAAGGAGATCCTATTGTGGAAATCACACGAAATGATAATCTTTCACAAAACACCAACTCATAGTGGATTTTCTATTGTTTGCCAAAAAAAAACCTCACCAGCTCAAGATCGGTGGTCCAATGACTGAGGTAGCTTTATCTTGAAGAGATGAAGACTTGTTGAGAAGGTCGGGGCTTGCCTACCCGCCAGTGGATCTGTGGACCAAGCAACGCCAAAAATTTTAGCAGCTAGTGTGGTGGGTGCTCAATCGACAGGAATCAATTCATTTTGGATCGTCGGAGCTTTAGGAAGGTGTTGCTGAAGTTAATTTAGATTTGGTGGAGGTTTGGTGGAGTTGGATGGAGAAGAGGTTTTGTCTTGCTCGGCTTCGATCTCGTCGGCAATAAGAAGCTCAGAGGAACTTAAGATATCTCTAGGGAAGCTTATCTTGACTCTCTAAAGCTCTGTCTATGGTTAGAATGAGATGGGGAGGAGTATACTCTCCTCCCCAATTGATCCAATGGCTTGAATCAATTCATCCTTTGGTAGGTGTCCGACTAGTGCAGGCGGTCGGGGATGGTAGTGAGGTGCTAAGGTGGTATGCTTTGGGTGGCTAAAGGTAGGGAGTGGGATGTCAAGGGCTGAGGTGGAGTGTACCACCTCCTCCAAGTGTGTCAATGAGGCAGCTTGGGTTAGCTCACCACCACTAGGCTCATGCTTGACCCAATCAACTTTGGGTTAGGTGAGCTAGTGGTCTCATGTCCAATTTGAGCTCTAGGGTGGCTGCCAAGGGTAGGAGAGTGGGTTTGACCATCCAAATGGGGATTTTATCTCATTTGGAGGGGTTTACCTAATGAGTTTTGGCCTAATTCTGGTGTAAGGTGGGTTGAGTTTGATTTGGGTTGATCCATGGTGACCCAAGGAAGGGTCATGCCAAGTTTGGTTGGGTTTGGCTCAATTTGACCCATGTAAGTCAAATTGGGTCAAATTAGGTTAGGTTTACTCATGGGTCAAATTAAGTCAAACTAAGGGCTGGGTCATGTTTAAATGATGATTTGGGATGTTTAGGTTCAATTAGTTTGATATGACTCATAGGGTTCATATGGGTCAAATGGGCTAAGTTGACCAATTTAGTCAAATTGACCAAATTAACTAGAGTTAGGGGCTGGTTTAAGTCCAATTTAGTCAATTTTGGCTAAATGGGTCACTTGGGATGACTTGATCAAATTTGATTCAATCAAGGGTTTTATCATGTTCAAAATCAATTCATGATGAATTTGAGCCATTAGTTTCAATCAATTTGGATTGGATTGAGGTTTGGCTATCAAATTAGGTCAAATTGGGTCAAAGGTCCAATTGGACTTGATTTGGCTTAATTGATGGTTGAATCATGTTCAAGGATCAATTTATGGTTGATAGAAATCATTGATTTCAATCAATTGGGTTTGGAATGAAGTTTGGTTCAATTTGGTTTATATAGGCTAATTGGGTCAACTTGTGTCAAGTCATCAAATTTGCTTGGTTTGACCTAATTGATTGTAAATATAATCTAGGGTGATCATCAATTATTGTATGGCATTGAATGGGTTGGTTCAATCAAGGGGTCAGGCTTGATTGTTTAAAAAACTCTAACAAGGGGATAATTTGCAAAATCCCATAAGATATGATGGAAAATTCACTACGTTGGGATTATGATATATTACTTCATCATTTCTCTTAATGAGCTAATGTTATGCCATATCTTGTAAAAAAGAAGTCCCTTCAAAAAATATAGATGCGAATGGATGTTTCACATGAAAATGAGGATGCACCTAAAGAAGAGCTAATCATTGCCTCAAAGAGGTTCCAAAGAAATTTAAAAAGGCAATCAAGCTACCGTTTATGAACTCTAAGAAACTAACTTGAGTACTGAAGAAAAACTAAGTTGATATTTATTAGTTTTAACTTTACATCAGAAATATTAAAGGAATTAAAAGCACTACTTTGTGAATACAAGAATTATTTTATATAGAATTACAGCGAAATGCCAGGCCTATTGCCAGATGTTGTTGTACATAAGCTTGCCATTAAACCTCATGTACAACCTATTAAGCAAGCATCAAGGTGAATGCAATTAGAAATTGAAGAGAAAGTAATCTCTAAAATGGAAAAGCTCATTGAAGCAGGATTTATCAAGGAAGAAAAGTATGCTAACTGGACTACCAATATTGTCCCAATAAGAAAAATAATGTACAAATTTGTGTTTGTATCAATTTTAGGGACTTTGCCGAAAAAATGACTCCCCACTACCCAATGTAGAACTCATAATAGCTAACATGTCAGACTATGATATATTTTTCTTCATGGATGGTTCACCGGGCTATAACCAAATTAAAATGGCTCCAAAAAGATGAAAAACATACATTCTTTTGCACACCAATCAACATATATTGCTATAAAGTGATGTCATTTGATTTGAAAAATGCTGACGCTACATACCAAAGGAAATGACTCACATCTTCAATGATCTCATACATAAGTATGTGGAATGTTACATTGATGATTCAGTTGTCAAGAACAAAAATCTAAGCAAGCATATAAGCTACTTAAGAGTTGTATTCAATAAATTTGAAGTTTCAACTTAAAGACTAATCCATTGAAATGTACTTTTGGTGTGAATTCCAAAACATTTTTGGGCTTTAATATTTACCATAGAGGGATTAAAATTGACCCCTCTAAAATAAAAGCAATAATAGAAATACCAGCACTTAAGACCTTGAAGCAACTACGTTCACTATAAGGTAAATTAGCTTATATTAAAAGATTCATTTCTAATCTCTCTAGGAGGTGTCAAGTTTTCACCTGATTGATGAAAAAAATGCACCATTTATATGGGATAATGCTTCTCAAGAAGTATTTGATAGTATAAAATAATATTTATTATATCTATAATTTTGGTAGTACCAATAACAGAAAGTCATTGATATTATATACGGAAAGCGTAGAAGAATCATTAGGAGCTTTGTTAGCTCAGAATAATGAAGAAGGAAAAGAAAATACCATATACTATATAAGTCAATATATAGTTGGAGCCAAAATAAAATATTCTCTTATTGTTAAGCATTGATATTCACTACTCAAAAACTACAACACTATATATTATCACATAAAATAACTCTGATATCTAAAGTCAACCCTCTTAAATTCTTGATGACCAGACCAACCCTAACTCCTCGCTTAGCTAAATGGGTAGTCCTATTACTTCAATTTGATATAACATATGTCTCATAAAAGGCTATAAAAGAGCAAGCTCTAGTTGACTTTCTAGCTGCTCATCTTTTACCAACAAACTCTCTAGTCAATGATGAATTTCTTGATGAACAAATCTTCAAAGTGGAAGAAGCTCTAAATTCATCAGATTAGAAACTCTATTTTGATGGGGCTTCATTAATAAAGCTAGCTAAACCACCCAATTTACCCAAAGTACTATCAGAATTGGCCTTATATTTGTAATATCAAGGTTGAGTTATTAGATATTCATATAGCCTAATGAAACCTAAAACCAACAATGAGGCTAAATATGAAGCATTAATTGTGGGTTTAGAGCTAGCAATTAACATAAAAATTGAGAAGCTTTATGTTTACTAAGATTCTCAACTTATAATTTGACAAATATTGGGACATTCAATATAAACAAGCTTGAATTAGTGCTTTATTGTAAGCACGCCTTGGAGCTTCTAAAACACATCACTAAAGTAATAATTATAAGAGTGTCATGATGGGATAATGACAAGGCTAACACATTAGCTAAATTGGCTAAAGAAAAGATAGACCCTCAAGGTGAGCCAATTACAATAATAGTCCAAAGCTGACTAGCATTAGCGCCAACCCTCCTGCAAGCCTTCAAATTTAAAGAAAATTGAGAGATTTCAACAATAATAGAAGATGATAACTAGCCAAAACTATTTATCACCTATCTTAAAGGTGGCAGATTGTTAATGGATAAATCAAAGGCTCAACAAATTTTACAAAGAGCTCTACAATATGCTCTTATGAATGATACATTATATTTTCTATCATTTGAGAAAATGTAGTTACGATGCCTAAGACTAAATGAAGCAAAGATGGTGATGACTGAAGTCCATGAAGGGTTGTGCACACCAATCTAGTCCTAAAATAAAAATTAAAATCAAATGAATGAGATACTATTAGCCAATATGATTCATGACTACATTGAATATGCCAAAAAATGTCATCAGTGTCAAATACATACACATTGCATCAACCTCAGAATAATCTACATCCAATAGTGGTCTCTTGGCCATTCAAAAGTTGAGGAACTAGTATAATTGGTCCAATATATCTTCTATCATTTGAGGGGCATCATTTCATATTAGTAAGCAACTGATTACTTCTCTAAATGTGCATAAGCAATTCCATTAAAAGAAGTTAAAGCGGATAACAAGGTGAAATTTTTTCAAGACCATATCATCAACCAATTTACCGTACCTCAAAAAATTATATCCGATAATGGTACTTCCTTCAAGAATATCAAAGTTTTTACTTCTTTGAGAAATACAAGATAGATTGGCGATATTCTTTAATATATAATCTAAGAGCTAATGGTCTCATAGATGCCTTGTGGTTATACCATATTGGTTAAAATATTGGTTAAACTTATCAAGAAAATTTTTTCTAAAAATAAAATAGAATGACATGATAAATTAATAGAAGCCATGTGGTTATACCATACTATATACAAAATTGCTACAAAACCATCACCATATTTCTTAGTCCTTTGATTAGAAGTAATACTTCCTTTTAGAGTAGAACTATTTTCACTCCATATAGTAGTTCAAAATAAGCTCACAATAGAGGAAAATGTCTGAATATGCTTGGAAGAGTGGAAGCTCTAGATGAAACTTGATTACAAGCCCAGGAAAATCTAAATATATATAGCACAAGATTGACTTGAGCTCATGAATGCATGGTTTCACCCAAGAAGCTTCAAAGTAGCTAAACTAGTACCTATACACATAAGGCCTATCATTCCACATCAACGAGTTGGTGGAAAATTTAATCCAAATTGGGAAGGACTGTATATTATTGAAAAAGTATATGAAGGGGAGCTCATCAGCTCATTAATGCAAAGGGATAAGACCTATGTCCCATATAAATGGATAATATCTTAAGAGATATTATGCATAATTATTAAAAGTGTTATGCTTCACAAATGTAGAGTTAAAATCAACTCTAACTCTATCAAAACAAAGGGATACTCTTCATTGAAGGTATGAGAAGAATGTACTCATCTCAAAGAAAAATCCCTATCAATAAGAGATAATTTTATAAGTCTCATAATGCAAAGAAAATTCTCTATTAAAGATAAACACTCTTTAATCAAGAGCTATCTTGAATCAAGATCCATTGTGCCCAAAGGGATGAATCTAAATTTAAATCAAAATCCATCATATCCATAGGGGTCGGATCAGATCCATCATGGTCAAAGAGGATAGATCAGAAACATCATACTTAAATGGACTAGATCAGATCCACCATGAGGAAGTTATAGATACTACTCCATATAAACATACTTTAGCCAGTTGTAGATACTGCTCCATCTACAGGCATAGTCAAAAATTTGGGTTATCTTATATTACACCATGAGGCAGAAGATTAGGACCCAAAGTCAATATTTGGAACACCCTTATCAGCTGCTAATGGCTATGTATACTAGGTGCATCATCACCTACAGATGCATAGTGACATCCTCAGGAGAGGTTATTATATATCACATTGTATACACATCACATTTTGACTAAAATGACCTTCCATTTACTTAGATTTTGAATATAGCAGAGCATTGGGACAAGATCACCATTACTTGAAGGATTGGCCCAAATGAGATGACAATTACCTTGGTTGACATGCAAGATATAGTAGGTATCTTTATCATGCCTCTAGATCATGAGCTTTTTTAGCATCAACCAGTTGGTTAGCATATGAGAGGTAGCCATGTATATTCCTCAGTCTCCATTATGTTCTAGCTCAGTACAGAGATTATTCAAAGAGAAAAGATCAAGTCATAGGTGATAGAACACACTACTCTAGCATATGGTTTGAGTGTTTCTTTGTCAATTTTTTAGTGAATCTTAGCATTGGATGTGATGAGAAGCTATCTTTACTATTTCATTGCGGTTTGCTATGCTAATTCATATTTCTAGACACAACATACTTTTCCATCCTTCCATTCTATTGATAGCTAGCTTGCTTGTTCATGGTGAGATGATAGCACTAGTGTTATCATCATTAGCTTACTTATATCATGTATCAGGCAGAATTAGTGTGATGACTGACTCACGACACTAAGAAGTAGATGCTTTTTGACACTACTTACATGAATGGATTCATGGACATATATCAAGAGCTTTTAGTTATCATGAGATACCATCCTATTTTAAAGAGTAGCATTTCCCCATGATTATGCAATTGAGCAGGGCTATGCCATAGATAGAGATCAGATTCTAACCTTGATGTTTGCTCCATCACTCATGATAGATCACTTTCAGATCATTTATAGATCATCCTTTCATAATATGCCTACTTAGAGCTTGGGGCATAGATTTATGGATTCTCTAATTGATAGAGGGACACCATTATTATTATTAAGAATAGGATATAGATGCCTAACATAATACCTTATTGGGTTGAGACCTTCTTGGCTTTGTTACAGCTTCACTCAGACTATGCCCCTATACAAATTACCATAGATATTAAATATAGCAAATACTCATTCCCTAGAGACAATCCCACTGCTTGTTCAATTACCAGTAGTGTCTCTAGCATGGGTTTTCATATTTCACCTAGGGACTAGTTTGGGTTTCTATGTAGCTTCACAGGAGACTTACACAGGAGTTAATCACCTATAGTTATTGTGGATCCTCCATACATACTCTTCCTTCTTGGAGCTAGACTATATATATATATATATATATATAGTTGTAGATTGAGGAAAGCCAGACTAATATGACACATGCATTCCCCCAAACATGTGACTCATGCTCTAGGAGATAATCAAATTAGTTGGGAAACAGTAGGAAGTGATGGAGAAAGGTTTCATCAGCTCAGGAGAGAGATGATACCAATATTCACAGTCCCATGATAGTTTTTCATGATATAGAGTACCAAGGATAGATGAGCCTACTTCTATTATTATCCCACTAGTAGTAGCTAAGCCACCCACAGAACAAATGGACAGTGAAGCCACTAGATATCGATAGACACTCTTATCACAGTGACCATATACATATTGAAGGAGACCCAGATATAGAGGAATCTAGCACTCTGATGATTAGCTATGATTCACTCTTATTAGATTCAACTTGGGTAATAGTGAGTGCAACCTAGGATGATTCCTCAAATGTTGATTCTTGTGTAGTGTAGAGATTCATCCTATTCCCAGTTTGAGTTATATAGCTCAGAGACTATCTGGGTTGGAGATCTCATGCTTCATCTTCAAGATATGCCTCAGGCCCTCAAATTTATTTCATTGTATCTCTTCAAAGAGCCTATGTCATATAGTGATGGCATTACTTCATCTACTTCTAGGCGTTGATCCAACAAAAGTCTTATTGGAGCTTTCTAGCTTATGTGTGGAGGAAAAATCTTTATTAGATTGTGTTGCCACCTTGGGTCTTGAAGTAAGAGAGGTACAGCTTTGGGAATTCTTGTGTAGATATGTTGAGTTTGGGATATTCTCATTACACAGTACTTATCAGGAAGTCTTGTCAGATACAATCACTACTATAAAAACCTCACTTAACACCACTTCACATTAAGTCTCTCTAGTTTGCCAAGACCTAGAGTACAATCTTAAAGCTTTGAGATTGTATTATAGAGAGCTATTTAGAGCAAAAATTGAGCTCCTTGACATGTTTACCGAATTGAGGGAATTACAGATGAGGAGACATTATCTATTAGAAAAGAGATCTATGGTCAGATGGGTTAGCAAGCATAGAAGAGGATTGCTCATAGTTAAATGCTCAGGTCACTGAACTTGAGCAGCTTCTCTCATTAGTACATGATCATGAAGTTGCCTTTCAACATCTTGATTAATCTAAGGAGAGGTAGTTTACTATGGCCTACATGGCTTATATAGCCTCTATCTGTATTAGAGAAATACTAGCTAAACATTTGTAGTTACAAATTCTTTATGTCACTATTATATGAAAAGTGATTGGAGATTTTTAAAAGAATATATGTTTTATCTTCTCATTATATTATTGCATATAATCATAAATAAATAAATAAATAAGGAGGTCCAGTTAACATGAAACATTTTTTTAGGGACAATTTTATTTGCATATAAAAATTAAATAATAATAAATAATAAAATAATTTTTTTTCCATAGTGCCACGACATTACATTCATGGTGCCTAGGCTCTATCATAAATTTTGAGAAAGAAAATTACCTTGGCCAGGTGTCTACTTAAGTGGCACGGCTCTGTAGCACTGCAATTCCACTGGCAAGGCACTACAATGATTATTTGTAATTTAAAAAGCAAGAAAAGTAACTCTTTCCTGCTCACTGACTCCCCAACAATTGACTCCCCAACAATTACAACCAGCCAAAGGGAGCTGGAGGAAAGTTGAGGAGACAAGAATTACCCATTTAGTGGGCCTGATTATCCAAGAATACTTATAAAAGGGGGTAGACAATTCCAACTCTCCCTTCTTGGTCTTTTCTCTCTCTCCAGCATTCTCATTCTCCCTACTCACATTTATTGTGTTTCCTCTCTTAGCAGAAAACTTTTTATTATTATACGAGGACAACGAGGGTACTTTCCTCTTATACAAGGAAAGAACAAGATCTACCATCATGAATTTCAGGTGAAATTCCTGGGCATATTTCTTTTACAAAATTCTTTCTCACTTAAAGGAGATTCTCACTATCGATCTTGGGTTCGGTGGAAAATTAAGAAGCACATATTTGTTGATCTTGGTTCCAGAGTGAAGAAGAATGTTTCAGAACTCCTAAATTCTAGAATCTTAAATATTTCCACCAAACTTGAAAACACCCTCCCCTCCATTTCTTTTAAACTAAAAGACTACTTTACACTATATTAGTAAAAATTTAGCATTGCTAAAGTGTTATGCTACCAAATTTACATAAAAAATCACTAAAATATTCAAGAAATTTGATACATGAATTTTTAGTCCCACTTGCCGAAAGGAGAATGAAATTTATCTATATTTAAAATACTTGGCACTATGCTAAACTTGACTCTCTTGACATCATGCACAAGCTATTATATCCATTTCACCATCAAACTTGGTTCTAGTGTGAAATGAAATCCTTCTTCATTCATCTTAGATCTGGAATAAGGGATAAGAGTACTAATGCACTAAGAAAATTATGAAAACTAGCGCTACTAAGGAATTATACCGCCAAAAGTTTGAATTTTTTTAAAAGCTGCTAAATCATAAAAATCAGTTAAGCAGTGCCGTGGTGCGGTAGGCCCGACGCCAAATCATCATGACCTTGAGAAAATTAAGCTTAGGCAGGGATCTCATAGTGCCATGGCATTGTATTTCAATGCCTCAGTAGTTTTTAGAATGGACACCCAATTGATAATATTAAAGCATTCATACCATAATTCAAATTATACCAGCAACACCATGGCACTACAAATATAGCGATGAGGCATTGAGCTCTTGAGTTCTGAGTCAATCATTTTAGCTTAATAGTGGTAAGTGCTAGTTCATCAGCACCGAGGCATTGAGCCCTAATATTGAGCAGAATATTTATATTATTAAAACTTTTAAATTCTAGAGCATTCCACAATGACAAACATAAATGAGTAAAAATAAAGAAAATACATTTTATTAAATAAACAAATTTATTACAAAATTATTACAATGAACAATAAAGAAAGAGAGAAAATAAAACACAAAAGAAAAAAAAGGGGGTGGGGAATTATTAGTCATAATCATTTCCTTCTCTTTTATTTCTAGCTTCGGTGAGGTAGCTACATAAAGGGGATATAAGGGGCTATAGGAAACTATGCCCAACTTGGATCCCCAAGGCCATGATTTTCAAACATATGGATGAGTGCCATATTAAACTAGGCTATATAAGAAAATTATTTCTATTAATGATCCATATAATAATCAACCTTTTTTTTCTAAATCCCTCTGCCTTCATCTACTCTCACCCACCTTTCACCTTAAACCTGAGATTTACTCATTTAAGGGTTTAGAAGATTAGGGTCAAAGTCATGGGGCATGAGCTCCCCATTTCATACCTCAAACCGAACTTCTCAATAAGTCTTTTCATTAAAGTAGCCTTCTGAATAAGGACTTTTTCATTAGGCTCCCCTAAAGCACATATTGTAGTACATAAACCATAAATAAGAGAGGGATAACCATACCCTACAGTGATACTACCCTTAAGAAAATTACAAATATAATTATAAATAATCTTTCTTATACTAATTGTAAAGCCCTTTTAAATAGCAAAATTCAAAATGGCCCTATCCTTGGTCACCTCACTGATATTACCAATGGGCATAAGCTAAGTAGAAATAAAATAGTCTCAAACCTTAGACTCTTCTATTAGACCAGGGGCATGACAATTAATAATCTTTTCCTCCCATCATTTCTAGATGTTGGCAATTCTACTAGTAAGAAAATAAAGGATTTTCTCAAAATTTATGTGCTCATTGTTATAGGAAAGATATTGATCGTATGCTATATTTAGCAATTCATAATATGCATTAAAAGTAGTGATATCAAAACTTACTTGTTTCCATTGAATGAAGACTTTATTATCCTCGTGCTCCTTTACAATAGTGAAAACTCTCCCACCAATGGGGATGATGCAAGAGCTACTCTAGGGCTAGTTTCACCCAGTCTCATTCATTGAGCACCTTTTCTGCTCTTCCACCTAGGTTATAGAAGCCTTTCTGAAATGAGATGCTTATGGGTGAGGGCGTGTTGATATCTCTTATCATCTTCCATGCTCACAAAGCTGTTAGCCTCATTTGAAGTCACCCTCCTCTTGCTAACAAGCTACTTGAGCAGCATGGTTCCTTTGATTTAAAAGAAAGCTAAGAGAAAGAGAGAGCTAAGGGTTCTATAAAGAGAATAACTACAAAATGAAAATTGTCACAACCCTAGTTAACTATTTTTAAGCCAGGTATAACATCGCAGCACCAGATCTAGATGCCGAGGCATTAGGCTCTCAGCTTCTGGAATAAAGGTCTAGTGCTGTGGTGCTCACAAGCAGTGCTAGGCACTAGTCCGCTGCTCAAGTTGGTTACTATGCCAGTAAAAAAGAGCATTTATTATAATTAATTTTGTATTTGAAAAGCATGCCAAACATTGATATAACACTGTGACCCTTTAATTCAGTGTCACAATGCTAGTAAAAAAGTTTATCCTTTCCATTTAGAGAGCTTGTCTGCTTGTCAGCTTTTCTAAATCAACTTTTGGCTGGCACTGTGGTACCATAAGATCAGTGCCTAGGTGCTAGTTAGTTGATCAACGTGAATACTTACCCCAAAATGCTACAATATTAATCACTAGATGCTAAGGTGGCAATTTAATAGTGCTACCAAGCATTTAAGCTATGTTTTAGCACGGAACTATCTCTTAGAAAAAAATATTGATGTTACCATGTAAACACCCTATTAACCTATCCATTAGCCATATGAATATTTTAAAATTTATTCACCATGTGAACACCTATATAAATTTGACATTCAAATGGATGTAAGCCCATTCTCCTATCTGTTAGTCACGCGAACATCTTATAATTTATTCATAATGTGAACACCTATATAAACATAACATTCTAAAAGAGATGTAAGTCTACCTCATTTTTGCAATGCAAGCATAACCTAAATCTAACATAGATGTTCACCATGCGAGCACGCCTATATTAAACCTCTGATTTACTCGGGATATTTGAGGTAAATCATCCCATGGCTACTAATCAGACTCCCTGGACATTATAGTTAGCCCTCTGATGTTGGTAGAATAGAATAATGTATTCTTGGGATGACAAAACTAGGGATCTAGATTGAAGCTTTTCTCTTATCCCCTTAGATAGTCATCTATGTCATACAACACACACCTTTAGACACTAATTCACAACAAGAAGACATGATTATTTCTAAGCTTAATCAGAGTGCTCTCTTATTGGAATAAGAGGGGTAATTAACTATGAAGGCTTGGGTGCATAGGAAGTGGAACCCAGATCTAAATAAACCTAAAATAATGTTAGGAGAAATCTGGTTGAATATATATCAATCTTCCTCATGAAAAACATACTCCTACCCATCTTAACAAAGATGTTGGAGAGCATCCTCAAAGGTATTTTTTCTAAGCAATCAGTTATTCAGTTAATTTTAGCCTGGGCTTTATAAGGGTAAAGTTTGGCTGAACATTTTCTTTCTTTTGATGTGTATAGTGGAACTTCGAGGCATTGACATTTTATTATTTTGGTAATTTATTGGTGTGTTTATGTTGTATTGCACACTAGAAATGACATACTTTTTATTAGTTTCTTTCTATGATGTTATGATTTTTTGAATGTTAGCATGTTTTTTTAATAAGTTCTTAGGAATTAAATTTTCTACCCTAATAAAATTAATCAACTCAAATTAAAAATATATACAACTCATAACCTCACTTAGCTAAAGCTTTAAGCATAAATATTAAAATCAATTAAAAATTGTAATTCTTGTAAACATAATGCATATTATTGTTTTTTCCCTTGAATTATGGACCTCCACCCATTACACATAAAGGGCATCTATCAAGTGTGAATAGCTACCTTCTTAGAGAAATTTGCCTTTTATCTATGATTTGTCCCATGAATATTTTTCAATAACATACATGTAGAAATAATTACATACTCAAGCTATATGGAATAAACTATCTAAAAATATATAAAAGCTAAACTTTTTTTGCATTAGTTAGAAGCATTTTTCATACTAGTCATGCCCTTAAAATTTAGGGAGTTTATATTCTTAGACTTCTTTCTTAAACAATAATTATTTATCTATCCTACATTACATAAGACTTGCTGCATGATTTTGACATGTATGAGGTGTTAGCTGGTAGCCCATCTAGGTGGTTTGTAAGTCTAGAAAAGTCATGATAGGTTCATACTCTTTAGTAAGAGTGAGCTAAGACATTCTAATGTCTCTTATATAGATTCTATTGAGTTTCTAGCTTATGTTAAAGTGCCATTATTTCTAGGGTTTGAGGCTACCCATTTCTTATTTATTGTAGGTATAAGTCCACACCTCTTAGGTATTCCTATAGTCTTGTGCTGTTAGAATATGAGCCTTGGCATTCTAATGAAGTGTTAACTCAAAACTAAATATAAAACTCAAATTCAAATATTTAAATCCTAATTATAGGATAAGCTAAAGTGTTATTGGACTTCTTAGTGTTAAAAGACTTCCTACTTATCTTCCCTTGGAATTCATTAAGAACTATTTTATTTGATCTATACCATTTGATTTTTTGATTTTGAAATCCTTGATCTAAACTTTAAAATATATAGAGATATTGGCCATCTACATTAATCAAGAGTTTTCTTAAGAGATTTACATATTGTAGATGTAATTAATCATAGAGGGTTGCCCTTGTAGGGAACTTGTAACCTAAGTAAAATATACCTTGCCTTACTTGACTTCTGTAAGTTAGGGAAAAAGCTCTTGCATATATAGACCCATCAATCTTAGGAAGTCCTTATTAATTAATTCAATTCATCATGGGGTGATATTTCTACCTTTTAAAGAAGTATATTATTTTTTGATGTCATATTTATTCACTTAAATAAGTAGCCCCAAGATTTGCATAGTGACCTTGCATTTAAACTAGCATAGAGTATCAAAAGACTGACAACACTTTGAGAGGTTTAATATAAATCAATTAAATATGCCATCCTCCTTTAGAATGATTTGAGCTAGGTTAGGCTCTTTGGAGGGGTATTTTTAATATTATCTTAATCTTTTTTAGATTGAACTCAATCCGATGTTGTTTGACTATGAAATTAAACTTCCCTTATGGTAGCTCAAAAGAAAATTTTAGGGGATTCATCTTTAGGTTGTAGTGTTATAATTGCTAAAAAATAACTCTCAAATAATATAAATGGTCTTGCTTTTCTTTTCTTTACTACTAGATAACTAACATAATATTAAACTTAGTGATAGATGAGTTCACAAAAAAATTGAGTCATAGCCCACTGGTATATAGCACCAGCATTCATAAGACCAAAAGACATAACCTTATAGCAATAAAGTTTGATTATAGTTTGAAATGTAGTTTCTTCTTATCCTAAAGCACCAACTTATTTTGATTATAACTATATGACTCATCCATGCATGAGAAGATCATGTGTTAGAAGACTATGCCACCATTATCTAGTATGGGTTTCATGAACTCATCTTAGGATATGCCTCATTTTGATCCCTAAAGTTGACATATATATGTATATATATATATATATATATATATATATATATATATATATATATATATATATATATATATATATATATATATATATATATATACTATATATTTTTTTAATCAAAGTACACTAGCTAATCAAGTATAATATCTTTCTTCTAAGATAAAACTGGCATTGATTAATTTCTTAACTTTAGTGATAACTTATTATTCCATGCCTAATCACATGCATTGAGGAGCTTACTTCACTAAGATTATGTTAGGATGAATTTCTACTTTATTGAATACAACATCAGGAGCAAATCCATGTATTTTCTTATAACTCCAAGCCAAGTATTCTTAAACTCTAAAATTTGCCTAACTAGGTCATTGGCTTCAGAATTGGCTAAAAGTGAACTTATGAATGTTGGGCATATGTTTTCTTTATTTGTCGAGTTAATTTCTTTTAGCTCATTTATTATTGAATTTAATTCTTCATCTAGCTTTTGTGGTACATCCCTAAATTGGAGGCTATCTGGATTGTTTGGAGTTTATAAAAGATTCCTTTAAGTGAAGTAATGGCTTGTGAAAAGACTATCATACTCCAGGTTATTGGTGATGACCAATTAGTACTCATCATCATCTACTGATCCAGCTATGCTAAATTCTTATTCTATCTTGATTAAGATTTTTTCATTTATTTATTAGAGTTCTTTGAAATAGTTAGATTTGTGCTTTGCCCAAGTTTATGGTATCAATCCCTACTTTGCTAATTTTTGAATATAAGGTGAGTACCAATCAAAAGATAATTCTATTACTTTGTAAATGATTTATCTTTGAGTTTTTCATCTCCCTATAAACACAAAGATAATGCTCCAAAGTAGGGATTTTAGAGTATATGCTAGATCTATTATATATTAAGTTTATTAATTAAAATAAAATTTATAAAAGTTTAAATTATTTTATTTATTACTTATCATTTTATTCCAACTAATATCCTTTGTTTAAATAATTTTATCTTGCTAAAATTTAGTAAAGCTTGTTATTTTTATTGTTTAATAATTAAGAAAAAAGAAGTATTAGAGAGTTAATCATTCTTACACTATTATATACATACTAGTTATAGTTTCTCTTAAACTTAAAATTATTCCTTGCTGAAATTTATTTTATTGTGTAATAGACTATTATGAATTTATTTTAAAATCATTTTTATATTAGTCTACAAATTGTAATAACATAAACATCTTAGTAAGATCACTTTAAGATATTTATTTTATTATTTCTTATAAAAATTAAGTGAGCATTCTATCTTATCAAAATTATAAGTTGTAAAGTGATCATTTATAAGTTGTGAGAGCACTTTTTGAATTGGATAGCTTTGTGAAAGATAAATTTTATCAAAATTTATTATTTTGTATTTTATTTTCATGCTATAAAATTTATATTGGGGTTGTACTTGCCCCTTTGTAAGAGATTACATATTATTGTAGGGGTTGTACTCACCCCTCTATAGGAGAGTACTGTTTGTAAGCTATTTTGCATTTAGTGGATTTAGGGGTGGCTAGGCATGGATGTAGGTTGGTTTTGGGGTTTGGTTGAACCATGTAAAAATTATGTTCCTACTATCTCTCTTTACTTTACTGTACTTTATTTTTTGCTGCATTGAGAATTATATATTATCATTATAAAATAATAAATTAATTTTCTACTAAAGTTAAAATTTAAGATTTAACATTTAACATTTAAAATTTTTAATAACAACCAATTATGGTGTATCTTTAACCATCAAATTCTCAATAGCCTCTAAAAAGTGTAAACTTAAAATGATAAAATATTGGTTAATGCTCTCAAACAAAGATAATCCGAGACATCACTACTTTAGTTTGGGGACACTGATTTCATCTCTATCCACCTCTAGTATCACCTCTATCTTGGTCTTCAAATCACCTAGGATGACTAGTGCACTAATCACATATGTATTATTTTTTTAACTAGATTCCAAGTTTATGTGTTTTATGGGAGGGCCTCTGAAGGAAGAGAAGAATGCTAACCTCACACCTATCATGTCTCCTGGGTGTCTTCCTTGTCCTCATCCTCTAGAGGGTCAAGATATCTCACTTACTCATTAGAAGGGAGAGGTAAGATGTGACTGGATGATAATTTCTTAGAGTACTTCATTCCCAAGTCTTCTTCTCTCTCTCTCTCTCTCTCTCTCTCTCACTTTCTCTTTTTTCCCCTTTCCTTTTCTTCTTCCTTTCCTTTCTCTCTTATTTTTTTATTTTTTTGGTTGACATTATTTTGAACACCCTTAGAGTAAATTGGTTATTTCATTGAGAGGTAGTAGCTTACATCCTCATGTTTACGTTTGATCTAGGCTCTAAGGTTCAGTTAACCTTTTTTTTTTAATAAGGTTGACAATCACCCTAACCTTAGTAATTATGATCTCCAATATTATATTAAGAGCTTCCTAATTTGAGACTTAGGAAACTACAATTAGTAACTAGCTATACAACTCAAACTAAAGTAAGAATAAAAATAGTAAATCAAAGTGAAACTAAAATCATAATCTAAAATCAAAACTAAATTTAAAAGTCAACACATTAAGGTGAAATATAGGTCAGCCTAGGTGACCCCATAGGATGTGACCTAACCCAATTAGATAAGGTAAGTTCAATCAAATTTAAATTCAACAAAATTTAACAGATGCTCAAATAAAGCCATAATCTAAATTTAATTGAGCCTAGATTGTGGCAATTATCATGGTTGACCTATTTGACCCTATTTAAGTTCAAAATCATCTTGGTCCATGAAATTAAATAAATTAAAATAAATCTATATTAAATTAAACCAAAAGAATTAATTTAATTTATAAACATAAATAAATAGAAAACTAAATTCAGATGGGGTACAAAATGGCTAGCTAGGTCATTTGACCTTAGTTGACATATGTGAGCCCCACTAAATCAAAAAGGTCAAACCAATCATAAATTTATCAATTTGAGTCATCTCAAAGGCTCAAAATTATGAAATAATTTCAATTAAATAGAAAACTTAATTAAATCTAATTCCAATGAGGACTTATAAATGGTTTAATTGAATTGTGGGAAAGTTTATTTAGAACACCACGTAGATCTTGGGGGCACTTATTTAGGTATTCAAATATGTCATTTGAGATAAATATATTATCTTGAAAGATAAACATATTACCTTATAATGGACTAGAATACATAATAAGAACTCCTATGGCTGATGGGTCTTTGTTGTATGAGAGATTATTCCTTTAAACTACATGGAGAAGTAGATCAGAGTTTATTTTAGTGTAGGGTTTGCAATTCCTTATAAGGGCAATCCCCTATAGATAATTGCATCTTAGGAATGAAGAATCTTTTCCTATGAATATTCTCAATTAAAGAAATAGACTTTAATTTCTATGAATTTCAAAGCTTATCTTAAAAGAATGTTTAATTAGGAAATTCAAAAGTCAAAGGGGAAAGAGTTCTTTTTAGAGGCAAATTAGGATTAAGTAAAAAATGCTTTTAGATACATGGAAGCCTAATAAGCATTTCAACTATCTTACCATTGGGCTTTACATTTTGAGATTGAATTTATTATGATTTGAATTGATATTTTTTATAAATTGAGGACTTAGATTATAGTAGCATATGACTATAGAAATACCTAATGTTTGAAGACTTATTCCAATAGGATGCTTCAGACACATAAGTCTATCAAATACTTTTGACATAAGTTAGAGGCTCAACTTAATGTAATTTTTGGGAATTATCAGTACTTTTCCTACCAAAGGAAAATAAACCTATCCTTGACTCTTCTAGACTTATAATTTTCCTAGAAGGGTTGCAAGCTAACGCCACCTAAGCAATTTTGAAAACCATGAGTTTGATCTTATGTATGCAAGATGTCAAGGCTATTGCATTTAAGAAAAATGCTAAGAGCCTAACTCACTCCCTAACTCTAAGATAATATTTGGCATGTCATGCACCTAACTAATTTAATTTTTTTATATGTTTTGACTCATGATTTATTTTAAGGTTTGAGGTTTATAGTTCATGCTTACAATGATATGCAGCTAGAAGAGATCATGGGCCAAATCAAAATAAGAAGGAACACTTCCCAAGAAGGGTGATCATCCTTAAAGGTCATATTCTCCTTTATATGATATGGGTGAAGCACCCAATTCAAGGAGAAGAAATAGTATGCCCTCATGGTTAGTAAAAGCTAATAATTTCTAGTTGCTTTTAAGTTATTCCTATGGCTTTAATTAATATAAAGTTATGAGATTTTTATTTTTATGTTCAAGCAGCTGAGCTCCTTTTATATGTCTTATGAAGTATGGGCTTTTAAGTTATTAATAAATTTCAAGTTGCTTTTAAGCTAATAATTTTTGTAAAAGCACCTAATTTAATTTTCTTAGGAGCCTATGTTCTAGGCATTTCATCACAGATCACAACAGAGAAAGAAACCTAGAGAAAGCATACTATTTCTATTACGGACCCCAAAATAAATCAAATAATTTCAAATTAATAATAGGTCAGTGTAGTCGGGTATCGTTGTATACCCCAAAAGAAAAAAAAGGGCAACGAGCTCTGCCCTCAGATAATTAAGACAATAATTGAAAGTTTTGAACTATGGGTATCTTCCTTCAAGATCGTCACCATCTTCAGGGACCTCCACCAGTTAGTAAAGCCAGCTCTTGCTATTTCTAGACCCCATAGATCCTAACTTAAATCTAATCTCAAATTACATTTTATAATTTCAAAATAAAATACTAATTTCTATATAATAAACTTAAGAAATATGTAGAGCACACCAACAATTTATATTTCAAACATACATGCTTAACATTAGTTGCTTGCTAAACCTACCTATCCTATTAAGCTATGCTTTAAGAACTTAATCAATAACTCCAAGTAAATAACATTTATTTTATTTTATAATAGTGGTTCCTTTAAGGACAACCCCCCATAGAAACTAGTGTTAGCCTAATAAGAACATCCTATCATCTTAGCCATATGTGGGAAAATTTGTGACACCACATAAAGTTTAGGAATTTCTTATTTGGATGATCAGATGTGTCAGTAAAAAATAAATATATTATCTTAGAAGATAAACTTGTTATTCTATAATGGATCCAATCATTTAATAAAAGACTCCTAAGGGTAATGGGTCTTTCATGTACCAGAGATTTTTCCCCTGAACTACATGAAATGTAGAATAGGGTTTAATTTAAACTAGATTCATGGTTCTATAGAACAAGCCCCTATAGTTAATTACATCTTAAGAAGGGTCTCTTCCTAAGAATACTCTCAATTGAAGAAATAAGTTATTATTTCTAAAAATTTCTAAGGTGGTTTTTAAAGAATTGATATTTGGAATTTTGAATAAGGAACGATCCAAAGTTGAGAGAGTTATTTTGGAATATAAATGGGATGAAGTAGGAAATGTTCATTGATACTGGGATGCCCAGTAGGCATTTCAATTATCCTATAATTAGGCTTTAAATTTGGAAATTTTGTTTAAACTTTGTGTTGATATTTTCTTAGAAATCTAGGGCTTAGATTCTAACATCACATGATTACAAAAATGCCTAGGGTTGAAGACTTACTCCGGAGGGGATGCTTCAGAACCTAGTATACAAGTGCTTCTAACACATGTCAGATGCTCGACCTAGTTTTATTTTTAAAATTATTAGCCATTCCTCTCACTTGAGAGAACTAACCTATCCCTGACTCTTCTAGACTTACAACCTGCTTAGAGAGGCTGTTAGCTAACACAACCTAAGTGCATTTTAAATATGATACTAAATCTTTTGAATGTAAGATGGCTGGGCTATTACATTTTAGTAAATGAATTCATGAACTTAGACTCACTCCTTAATCTCTAAGATAACGTATGGTATGAAGTGCATCTAACTGATGCACATTTTTTAGATTTTTAACATTATGACTCAATAATAATTTTTAGGCCATGGGTATGCGATTTATGCTTAATGCCATTCACTTAGAAAAAAGTTATGGGCCAAATCAGAAATAGAAGGCAAGCTTTCCTAAGATGGTGGTCATCCTCACAGGTCAGATGCCCTTTATGTGCAATATGAGAAGTTGCCCAATTCAAGGATTGAAGTAATATGATTGCATGAATTTTAGAGCTAATTGGTTTCTAATTAATTTTAAGTTATTCCCTCAGGCTTTAATTTATGTGAGGTTTTGAATTACATTATTTATGGTTAAATTGATTAAATTTAATTTAGTAAAAATAATTTTTTTTCTTATGAGCCTATGTCCATACATTCATCACAGAAAAGCATAACACAAAAAGAAACCTATAAGAGTAGGTTGATTCTATTATGCACCCAAAATAAATAAAACCAATTTAAATTTATAATATAGGCCAATGTAGTTGGGTATCATTGTACACCCCAGAAGAAAGAAAAATAGGCAGCCGAGCTCTACCCTTATACTGCCTGGCCTAGAACTACAAGTCTATATCTATGGGTCTTCTTTTTAGGATCATCTCCTTCTTCAAGGACCTCCATTGAGCTTCATATGGGGCCTCTGCACCATCTCCTAGTAGGGTAAACTCCTACTAATCATAAACCCCATAGATCTTAACCTAATTCTAAGCTCAAATTTATAATTTTAAATTCAAAATAATTCTTAAGCCTTGCAAAACAAATGTCAAAAAATACAAACAACACACAACAGTTATATTTTTCCAACATTCAAGCTTAGCATTAATTGCTTTCCAAGCCCACCTATCCTATGGATTATGTTAAGGGACTTTTCAGCACCTGTAAGCAAATAATAATTGCTTGCCTAACATCTAGTCTACACATAAATAATCCTAACATCCAATCTAAAATATTACATCACAAAATACACCATTCTTTCTTAGAGCTAGAAGTTATGACTTAGTATTCTAATGTGTAAGCTAAGGTTAGTGTAGTATGTCTTAACTAGGCCTTTAGATTTTGATCATCTAAATTTGGGATGTTCAAGTTACACATGAGAGGTGGTTTCACTTCAAGTTATTAAAAGGATTAGTTTATTTTTAATTTATATTTTCTTTTGTTTCACTTAATATTCACTTAACATCTAATTATTATAATGAGAGGAAAGAGGTTTGACCCTTCTCATCCCTACCTTAAGTTATTTTCTAAAGGCATGCTATTATTATTTTTGGTTTCTTTTAGTGTATGATTTAATAAATATTTTATTAATCCTAGGTTTGGGTTAATCTTAAAGAATCCTATTCAAACATTAAAGGAATCTTAAGATTAATGAGATTGAATTACTACACGTGGATAATGTTACATCATTCCTTTTCATCATCAATAGTATGCATATGATATTGAACTTAATATACATGTACATGTAATGCACATATATGTATTTTTTGGCACACTTGAATGATTGTTAATGCATGCATTTTGGAAGAAAAGAGAGATCCCATTTCTTAGCTAAATATATATACACATGTATTAGAGATTTAAGCAAGTATGAGCCATTGTTAAACCAAGAAAGTGAGGTAATCTAAGACCTCCTTGGGGCTACTTAAAACATCATGTTCCCGAGATGTCTAGACTATATAATTGCTATCTTAAATAAACATACACATATACATAAGCATGGGAATGAAAATCATGCAAAAGATTTTATATTGGAAAATTATTTATTAATGCAAAGTAAAGCTCTATTAAAATTCTAGGACATGTACACATATGAATGAAATCAAGTAAGTACGTGCCATTATTAAATCAGGGAAGTAAGATAATATAAGACCTCTTTAAGGCTACTTAAAGCTTCATATTCCTGGGATGTCTAGACTATATACTTACTTAAATTCAAACACATGTAAACATACACATGAATCATGAAAATAGAACAATCTTTTAGCAAATGTAAATCACATATAATATTCATAGCTAACACCACTCTAAACCTTCATTATTAGTTTATAACTTTGGAAATAATTTGAGATTTATTAGTGATAATAGCCATGCCATATAATATGATTAATTCAACACATGCAATTTACACATATATAACCATATTCATTTGATTCTTTTATTTGAAAACTTGAATACATGGTACAAATGGAATACAAGTTTATAATGATTGAAAAGAAATAATTAAACAATGCCACATAATACATTAAATCACATTAACTCCTAAGGATAATCAAGTCAAATAAAATTCTTTAAGATTAACCAAAGTTTTTATGAACTTTAATTTTTGGATTTGAATTATTAAAACTTAAATAGGAGAAATGATATTTGTTATTTTACCCCATCCAACATTAGTGACTTAATTTGTTTAAGGAAAAATAATTAAGTAAAATCTATGGATTGATTAAGTTCAAATCTTTAAGCAATCAATTTAATTTCTCTTTCTTAAGCCTCCTTAATTTAATTAACTACTTAATCATGAGCCTCCAATGATAGGCCAATGGGAAATTAAAATTTGTAATGCTCCTAAAGGGACCTAATATAATTGGGCTCATGTTTAAGCATTAATTAGATTAAGGGAAGAATCTAAATTAAATACTTATATGGCTTTCCGACACCCATGAGTTAACCATAAGTTCCTTAAAGATCTCTATGTTATTAAAACAAAAAGGGAACCCATGAATTTGATTTGAATTATCTGAAACAATTGTCATTTTAATTTGATTTAATTTTACCATTATATTACTTAATTAATACCTAATTAACACATGCATTAATTAACCCTCCTTTGGAAATATAATTAGAAAATAATGAGGAAAGGGTTTTAATTATTTTTTTCTCATCATTCCTACACTATTAACAGTGATTAATTATCATTAACCATTTAATTTTACCATTTAAAAATCTTAATAACTATGAAATTGATTAAGGAGGTGATTAGGATTATAATTTCAAATTCTCTAAATTACATGGCCAATAAATCCCAAGAATATTATAGGAGGTAGAGGACATCCTATATGTCCTACGTGTTCAATCTATAACACAAGCTAGAAGCATTAACTAAATCTAAATGAAAAGGGGACATAGTAGTTTATCTCTGCAAGAGAGAATAAACTCGTCTGACTCTTCTTGGCTTACAATTGCTTGGAGTGGCCGCCAGCTAACACCTCCTATGCTTTAAACCCATATAAGTCAGTCTTATTTAATCGCAAGAGGCCCAAGCTATTATTTTATTTGGAAATGGGACTAGAGTCCTAAACTCACTCCATAAGAGACTAGAACATGATTGGTATAAAATCATGACTTAAGCTTAATGCAAAATTTATAAATTTCATATCATTTTGACACAGGTTTGGGACAATTATGCCTAAATGCATAACAAAATTGAATTATTGGCCAAATCAGAGAGAAGATGTATTCTCCACCATGAGGGGGTGCTCTCATAAGTCAAGCGTTCCCTATAGTGCAAGAATAGGGATCCTCCCTATTCAAGAGTTAAATAAGATGTTATGTGTGATGTTAGACATTCAACATTTAGCTAAGGGGTTGCTAAATATTTTAATTATCTTAATTATATCCTAGGCTTTAGAATGAAGTTGTGAGTTGCTTTAAATTTTTAGTTATGAGTTATTAATTTAGGTAGAAAAATTAATTTTATCCGAGAGCCTTCTACATCTAGGCCATACATTTAAACATCAATCTTAAGAAACTATGATGAAGATGTAATTTCTATTACACAATCTAAACATAATAGTTAAACATATATAGATTCCATAAAATAATAAAAGGTCGGTGCGGTCGGGTACCATCGAACACCTCAGAAAGAGAGAAATTGGGTAGCTGAGCTCTACCCTTATACAACCTAGATTATAAAAGAATAAATACAATTATAATTGATATTATATGCTGTGGGGGTCTTCATTCTTTGCTTCTTTCTTCATTTCTTTCTTTGATTTGATTTGCTTTAAGGCTTCACAGGGCCTCCTAGGACTTTACCTTCTAGCCACTGCTCATCCTAAACCCCTTAGTACTAATCTAATTCCTATCACAAAATTACATATTTATGGAAAAGTAAAATCTTACTACACCTGCAAAACATATGTTAGCTAAACATACATACAAGCCCAAACATTTATATTTCATAATTTGGACTTAGCACCCTACACATGGGTAACCAAGCCCACCTGTCCTAACATGAATTATGCTTAGGGGAATAAGCAACCTATAAGGAAGAGCTTTTTTATTCATTTTAGCAGCCCCATTAGTATAATCCTCTACTTAAAACAATATTAGGCTAACAATGGCCTAACATCTAGTATATGAACAACAATCCTAACATCATGTCTAAAACATTACAATACAAAATAAAACATGACATCATAACATACACCACCCAAACTTAAAGCTAGAAGTGATCACTTAACATTCTAATGTGTGTGCTTAGGCTTAGTGTGGTAAGTCTTAGCTAAGCTTTAGGATTATAATTGTCTAAGGTTTGAAATTATTTAAGGTAAGCATAAGGGATTGCTTTATTTTAAGTTGTTTAGGAGATTAGTGGATTTTAATTTGTATTTTTGTTTAGTTTTGTTTGATGTTTACTTAATATCAAAGCATTGTAAAGAGAAGAAAGAGGCTTAGCCTATTTCATCTCTACCTTAAGTCATTTTATAAATTGTATATTATTGTGACTTGGTTTCTTTTGAAATGATTTATTAGGTGTTTTATTGATCGTAAGTTTGGGTTAACCATAAAGGATCCTATTCAACATGAAAGGCATAAGGTTAATGTAATCAAATTTCCATAACATAGAATATGTTGCACCATGCCTTTTTTTCATATATAACATACATATGCTTTAAGACTTAATATACCTATACATACGATGTATTTTTGGCACACTTAAATGATTATGAATGCATATATTTTGGTAGAAAAGAGGACTTTAATTCCTTAGCTAAATGAAGATACACATGTATTAATGTTTTAAGCAAGTATGTGCCATTACTTAATATACCTATACGTACGTTGTATTTTTGGTACGCTTAAATGATTATGAATGCATATATTTTGGTAAAAAAGAGGACTTTCATTCCTTACCTAAATGCATATACATATGTATTAATGTTTTAAGCAAGCACGTGCCATTATTTAAACTAGAAAAGTGAGATAATCTAAGACCTCTTTGGGGTTACTTAAAGCCTCATATTCTTGGGATATCTAGGCTATATACTTGCTATCTTAAATACATATGAATGTACACACAATTATGAGAATGAAAATCATGCAAAAAATTATATTTTTAGTGAATTATTTATACATGTAAAATAAAGTTCTATCCAAATTCTAGTACAGGTATACATAGGAATGAAATTAAATAAGTGCATGCCTTGTTAACCATGGAAGTGAGGTAATCTAAGAACCTCGATGGGCTATTTAAAGCTTCGTATTCCTAGGATGTCCAGACTATATACTTATTCTCATTCAAATATATGTGAACCTATACATGAATCATAAAGATGAAATAATACTTTAACATGTTTAAGCTATAAACACATGCAAATCATATAAAATATTAATAACCAATAACCAATCTAAATCTTCATTATCAATCTATAACTTTGAAAATAGCTTTTGAAATTTATTAGTGATAATAGCCACACATATAATAGGATTGACCCAACACATGCAACCTTACATACATAAGTATATTCATTTGATTATTTGATTTGAAAACATGAATGGATGACATCAATGTCATACAAATGTATAATGGTTGAAAAGAAATAATTGAACACTCTTGTAATTCATTCAACTACATTAATTCTTAAGGACAATCAAGTTAAATAAAATTATTTAAGGATAACCAAAGCTTTTTATTAAGTTTGATTTTTTTATTTGAATTATTAAACTCAAAGAGGAGAAATAACATTTATTTTTTTTACCCCATTTCATGTTGATGATATAATATGTTTAAGGAGAAATAATTAAGTGACTTTTTGGATTAATTAAGTTTGAATCATTAACCAAGTCATTTAATTATCCTTACCTATGCTTCTTTAATTTAACCAATCATTTAATTATGACCTTCCAATGATATGCAAATGATAAATTAAAATTTCAATGCACTTAGGGACCTAATGCAATGAAGCTCATAATTAAGTATTAATTAAGTTAAAGAATCTAATTAAGTACTTATATGATTTTTCCACACCATAAGACAATCATAATTTTCTTATGGGTTTTTATGTTATTAAACATATAAAGAGGAACCCACAAATCAAAATTAAATTATCTAAAGAAATTATCATTTTAATTTAATTTAATTTCATTATTAATTGGTTAATTAATTCCTTAATTAAATTATGAGTTAATTACCCTCCTTAATGAAATGAATTTAGGAAAGTAATTAGGAAAGAGGTCCTAACTACTTCCCCTTCATCATCTCACTATTAATTAGTGATTAATTAATTTTAATTAGTTAATTTTTACTATTTGAAATTAAAATAATTATTAAATCACTTAATGAGGGTAATTAGGTTTTAGATTTTAAATTCTCTAATCACGTAGCCAATAAATCCCAAGAAAATTATGGGGCAGAGACATCCCATTAGATCAATATTTCAAATTTGAGATCAATTGGCCAAGTAATTAGGGCTTCATTAAGCTAATTAAAAAAATATTCAAACCCTAATTAAGCTCTATTCACTATTCAAACCATAAAGAATTTATTTTTATTAAAATCTCCTTATTTACCCATTCCAAAATGGGTTGACTCATATTTTTAGGATTTTTCTTACAATTAGTTATGATTTAAAGTTTTGGATAATTTAAACAAATTTTAATCTTTAATTAATCCCTAATCCTGTCGGCGCCATGCATGAGCTAACGTGGTGGCGCTTTCCATGTGACACCATGAGATTGGCCAGTTAAATTGTCTGACATGGCATGCTGAGTCAACGGCGATCGATGCACTTTATCCTTACCGTCCAATCTTGGATCGGATGGTGGGTATTGATTCCATAGTTCTCAATGGATTAAATCAAGAATTTTTATCGATTAATCACGGTCATCCATTCTAATCATGTAGAATGGATGATAGATGATCCTTTGTTCCCAAGCGATAGAAGATGGACAATGTTCACCCTCCTCCCTCGATCTAAGCTAGCCAAAGATTGTGAGGCATCAGAATTGAATTGAAAAATTTAGGGAAGAGATCTATGGATATCATACAGTGGAAATCACATGAAATCATAAAATTCTTCACAAAAGACCAACTCTTATTGGATTTTCTATGGTTTTATAGAAAATACCTCACCATAGCTTAAGGTTGGTGGTCCAACATCTAAGGTAGCTTCACCTTGAAGATACAAAGCCTTATTGAGAAGCTCATGACTTGCCCTCACTGGTGGCTCTATGGACCAAGCATCGTCAGAATAGTCATTGAAGTTAGTCTTGGAGTGGTCTCCGGTGTTTAATCAATCGGGATTGATTCTTTTGAATCACCAAAGCTTGAGAAAGGTGTGGGTGAAGTTAATTTTGATTTGGTGGAGTTTAGGTGGAGTTGGATGAGAAGGGCTCTATTTCTCTTGGGTTTGGTGTCATTGATGATGGGAAGCTTAAGGGAGGTCAGGAAGGCTCTAGGGAAGCTCATCTTGACTCACTAATGCTTTCTCTATTTATGTCTCTA
Organism: Cymbidium sinense; assembly: GCA_021442155.1. Lineage (NCBI taxonomy): Eukaryota > Viridiplantae > Streptophyta > Magnoliopsida > Asparagales > Orchidaceae > Cymbidium > Cymbidium sinense. The sequence goes on from CM038223.1 coordinate 30,007,069, forward strand.
TTTGGAATGGGATGGGGAGGAGTATACAGTCCTCCCTAAGGGAATAGATGGAGGGGAATGCCTTAGCTTTCAGCAATTGTCTGACCAACGCAGGCGATCGAGGATGGCAGGAATTGGCTGAGGTGGATGCTCTTGAGTGGCTGGAGGAAGAGAGAGGGTTGGCCATGTGTGTACGCTCTCCTCCAAGTGTTCCAATGGGTGGCTTGGGTTAGCTCACCTCCACTTGAGCCATGGCTGACCTAACTAGCTCTGGGTCAGGTTAGCTAGCAGTCCAAGTGTCTATAATGAGCATTTGGGTGGCAGCCAATGGTAGGAGAGTGGGTTTGACCAGCCAAATAGGGATTTTGTCCTAGTTGGAGGAGTTTACCCAATGGGTTTTAGCTTAATTTGGGTCAAGATGGGTTGGGTTTGAGGCTAACCCATGGTGACCTAAGGATGGGTCATGCCAAGTTTGGTTGGGTTTGGCCTTAGTTTGAATGGGTTTGGCTCAACTAGACCCTTATTGGTCAAGTTGGGTTTATTTGGGTTAGGGTCACCAATTGATCAAATTGGATCAAATTGATGGTTTAAATGTGTTCAAATGATGATTTGGGATGTTTTGGCTCAATTAATTTGGTTTAATTTGAAGTCAATTTAAATTTGGCTCATATGGGTCAAATGGGCTAAGTTGACCAATTTGATCAAATTGACCAAATTGGCTTAGGTTAGGGTTTGGTTTAAACTCAATTGATGATTTGAAGATGATTGTAGGTGTTGATTTCAATTAATTTAGATTTGGGAATGATTTAGATCAATTTGACCCTTTAGGTCAATTTGGGCTAAATGGGTCAATTGGGTTGACTTGGTCAAATTGGATTCAATCAAGGGCTTGATCATATTCAATAATACTTTCATGTAATATTTGGAGGCATTGGTTTCAATCAATTTGGATTAGATTAAGGTTTGCACAATTTGGCCTTTTAGGTCAAATTGTGTTAACTAAGGTCAAAGGTCCAATTGGTTACAATTGATCAATGATGGATGATCAACAATCATTGTAGAAGGTATTGAATGTGTTGATTCAATCCAATTTGGGTTGGATTGAAGTTTGGTTTATTTTGGTCATATTGGCCACTTTAGTTTAAGCAGACCAATTGAGTTAATTGAGTTTCTTTGAGGGAATTGAGTGTTGAGTTCAGTTTAATGATAAATTTGATATTTATTTTTGGCTTTGATTGCAATTAATTTAGGTTTAAATATATTTTGGCTCATTTGAACATTTTGGGTCAAATGGGCTAACTTTTGTTAATTAGATTGATTTTATGTTTTGTAAGAGTTTGAAATGATGATTGAATGGTTAGAGTGCTTTTGTGAAAATCAATTAGATTTGATTTAATTGAAGGAGCTTTGGGTTGAGTCCATAAGATTGGATCATGGGGTTAAAATGGGTTTGGGTTTAAATCATTTTGGGTTTGAGCTTGGATATGAAATGGGATTCAATCAGGATTGAGTTAATTAGTTTGAGGTTAGTTTTGGATAAGTGGCATTGGTCGTGGTCTAGGCTATAGGATAAGTAGGTCCCCTTAGTCTTAAGGTATAGTCTAAGCCTTCCTAAGTATCTAGGTTTGAGTTTAGTGTTCCCTTAATCACTAGAAGTGTCCTATGACTAGAGAAATTCTAGTGCTTTGAAGACTCCTAAGTCTAAGGAAGGATTAGTCAATCTTCACATGAAAAGTAAGGTCAACAAAAGGACCCCCAATAGGTGTGGTGTAACTAACAAGGCACACCACATATATTAACATTGACTGAGACAATCAATAACATCATGGAAGATCATAAGCACTAAGGATGGCCATCCATACCAAAGTGGAGAGGGAACCATGAATCTTAACGTGATGCAATTCGCTATCATATCGAGGGCATGAGGGAGATGAGTGAGATTGGTTTAATTGGTTGAAAATTAATTTCATGTTAAGGATACGGAGGAGATCCACTAGGGACACACATGAGTTTGATTGGATAATGATTTATGTATACCAAGGGCATAAAAATTGGGGAGGTTCATTAGGGATTGATATTTGAATTTGTTTGCTTGATTTAATGAGATTTGATTTATGCCCAGGGTATAGAAGGAAGATCGTTGGGGATAGAGATTTGATTGAACTTGTTTGATTTGGTTTAATTGATTTAGAAAAGAGGGATCCACTTGGGATAGTTTGGTTGAGTTGTTGATTTGTGTTGATTGGAATCCGATGGGGGTATAGGTTTGAATTTATTTCATTTATTTTGATCAATTTTTGAGCAATTTTGAGTTTGATTGATTTGATATTATTAGTTAGTTTAATTTGAGTTTGGTTGATTAATTTGGCGGTTGGGGATGTAGATTTGGTTAGATTTTTTTGATTTAGTTTGTTGGTTTAATTTTGATTTTGATTGATTTTGATTTGGTTTAAATTTGGGGTTCACTTTGGTTTGGATTTGATTCCATTGGGGATGCATGTTTGAATTTGATTTTTTTAATTGATTTAATATGGACCATGCCATTTGCGATGGAATACACTAAGGAGAGGCTATGTAATCTTGGACCTACCTTAGATTTATCAGTCCAAAGGGGAAGTCTACCAGCCAAAAAAAGTAGAGACTAACCAAGCTAAGGGTTACCCATCAATTTATAATGGCTGTGCCAGGAAAAAAGCTTGGGACTCACATCTTCCAAAGCAAAAAAAACCATTGAGGTGACCTATTAATGACACAACAAGTTAAACCGGACCCAGTGCAACTACTAGTGAGTGCCTTTAGGGGTCATATCTCAACCTAAGAGTAGTCAAGGCAATTCATATAGGGAGTTTTGCTGACACTGCCTAAAAGATAAGATACCTACTTGGGAGGAGGTGCCACTGGGGCTAATCCGCAAGAGGAGTCACAAAGAAGGATTGAACCCAAGCTTGAAGTAGTCAAAAGGAAGAGGGGTCACTTGGGTCTTACCTTAATCCTCAGATATAAACTTAGACCCAGTCAGTGCATGGTGACTAGTTCAAGAAGAAAGTTCGAGGACTCACAACTTTTTAAACAAAGTCGACACTAGGATAACTTATTGGTCATGCAATAAGGAATACCACACCAATAAGGTGCTTATCAATTTGTAGTGGTTGAGTTGAGAAGAAAGTACAAGGACTCACATCCTCCTAAGAAGAAAGACCATGGGAGGCACACTAGCTAGGTAGTGGATTAAACCTGACTTAGAGCAACTATTGAGTGAAAGCCAGGGGTCTTATCTCAACTCAAAGTAGCCCAAGCAATTGAATTTGTGTTTGTGATGTTCTAATGAAGAATAAGATGCCACTCAGGCTCTCTTAGACGTACTCTAAACACACCATTGAAGATAAAAAATGGAAAGATTTCAATTTGAAGAGCTGTTTGATTTAAAAATGGAATTTTATTAATGAAAAGTGTTTTGAAATATTGTTTATGCATAATATTTTTTTAGATAAATCCATTTATAGGAAGCATCAGGCATTCTCCTTTGTGGTTGATGAGTTGGTAAGATCCACCTTAGTAGGCCTTTTTGATGGCGAAAGGGCCTTCCCAAGTGGGTTCAAACTTGCCTCCCATCTTGTGACAAAATAATTAGTCTCTTTAGATCTAAAACATGCTCTCCTACTTGAAAAGCTTTAGGACAGACTTACTTATTATAAGCTTGAACCATCTTTGGTTTATATAACTCGAGGTTCTACATGCTTGTAAGTGTCTCTCTTTTAAACATTCGAGCTCTTTTAATCGTAGCTTTGCATTCATTGTGATTTTGCTACCGATAGCTATCCGTAGTGGTGGGAGTTGAACTTCTAATGGTATAAGATTTAAACCCATATAATAAGGAGAATGGGGTAGATTGAGTTAGAGTTCTGTAGGTAGTACAATAAGCCCACAAAGCTTTAACTAACTACTCATTCCATTGTTACTTGTTATCATTGACTATCTTCTTGAGTATTTAGATGAGAGTTTTATTGAAGGCTTCAGCTAAACTCTTATCATGGGTAGTAAATTGTAGAGTATCTCTAATCTATCTTATGTCTCCAAAGATGTTGATTTTGGTGTTCTTGAAAGCGGTACCATTATTAGGTATGATTCAGTAGGGTGGCCCAAAATCTATAAACGATATGGTTCTTGAAGAACTAAAACACATGCTAAGCTTTGACCTCCCTGAGATGAATCACCTCCACCCACTTGGAAAAGTAATCCATAGTTGCTAGGATGAATTAGTGACCCTTGGATGAAGGAGGATCAATCAGACCCACTATGTCAGTACCCCAACACTTGAATGGCCATGAGGACAAGGTTGAATGTAGAATGTTGGGCGGTTGATGTAGGGCCACTCCATGTACTTGGCACTGGTGATAATGCTTTACTATGTCCATGTAATCTGTGATCATCGATCGACCAATAGTACCCAAGTCTCTTGATTCTGGCTTTCATCTTGGGACCAGATTGATGAGCTCCATAATCCTGAATAAACCTTGGTCACGACCTTATGGGCTTCATGCTGTCTAAATAGTGTAACCACATATGATCAAAGGATCTCCAGTATAGGACACTATCCACGAGGGCATAAGAGAGTGCCCTTTGCTTCACTTGATGTGCTTGAGACTTCTTTGAGGTAGTTTGCCTTTGTTTAGTAATCAATGAAGGGTTGCCTCCAATCTGATTCTCCATCTTTTTTTGGCAATGGAAACCTCCCCTTCAAGAGAGTGTTTATCAATGAGCTCAACAACAATAAGATGCAAAACTTGTCTATTATGGAGCTATATTGATATGGACTCATCTTTATACATGCTAACTCCTTGGTAAGCTTGGCTAAGGCATTAACTATGGCAATTTCTTCTCGGGGGATCATGTAGATTATGACTTCTAGGATTTGAGCTAGCAACTCCTTGGTATACTTATGGTAATGATGGAGTTTGGGCTTCAAGACCTTGTAAGACCTAGTGATATGGTCCACAACTAGTTGAGAATCCCTAAAGATATTGATGTTCTAGATTCCTAGTAAATGGCTAACTCCTGACTATCGATCAAAGCCTCATACTTAGCTTCGTTGTTGGTGCAAAGCTTGAATAGATGATATGAGAATCTCATCATATTGTGGTCTCATGTTAGGAGGACTATTCTTACCCATATCTTGCTTGGGAGAATAGATTATGGTTCTTTTGCTCTTTGAGAGGAAGCCACACTATAAAAGTACATCTCTGAGAATGCTTGCATGCTCTAAGTTCATGATTTATTCATTGAGATCATCACTAAGCAAAGAATCTACAGAACTGGGTATACTGCTAAGAAATCCACAAGTGCTTATCTTTTCACCTTAGTGAGGGGTACAAATATGTTATCAAACTATGATAATATCATGGACCATCGTGCCAACCATCCAAATAGCATCAACCATGTCATGAGATATTACAGTGGGTTGATTCTAAAAATCAAGTTTACTTTATGAGAAAGCATATAATGTCGTAGCTTTTGAGCTACAAAGACTAAAGCTAGGCAATGCTTCTCAATGTGTGGATAATTTGCTTTAGGAGGTATTAGATGATTCCTGAGATATTAGAGTACATTCTCTTTCCCTTCATCATTAGCTTGGGCCAACAGAGGCCAAGAGAGTCATCCAATATAGTAGTGTAGAAGATTAGAGGTTTGGGGATAGGAGTAGTTAAGACTAGCAGCATCATGAGATATTGTTTGATGCTCTCAAAGGCATGCTGACACTTGCCATCCCACTTGGCATTCTTCTTAACTAGCACTGAAAATGGTTGGAATTTGCCTGATTGGTTGGATATAAAATGTCTTAGATATGCAAACATCCCTTGAAATAATCTAAGTTGGGTGAGACTTTTAGGGGTGGCATTTCCAATATTACTTTAATCTTCTCCAGATTGATTTCAATTCCATGGTGTCGAACAAAAAACCCAAGAAACTTCCCAAAAAGATACTCTTAATGCACACTTCAGAGGGCTCATTTTGAGGTTGTATTTCCTTAACCACTCAAAAACTACTCTCAAGTTAAAAAGAATGTCTTCCTTTTCTGCTTTTGATCACAAGATCATTGATGTAGCATTTAACTTGGTGATGAATGAGTTCATTGAAGATTCAAGTCATGGCCTACTAGTATGGCCAGCATTTTTAAGCCTGAAAGGCTTGACCATATAACAATATATTTCAATCAAGGTTCTAAAGGCAATATTCTTTTCATCTTCAGGTGCCATCTTTATTTGGTTATATCCAAATGAACCATCCATGAAAGAGAAGACTGCATGAGATGAGGCAATGTCCACCATTAGCTCTAGTATTGGTAATAAAAATTCATCTTTTGGACATTCCTTGTTAAGATCCCTAAAATTGATGCATATAAAATTTGGCCATTCTTCTTCTTGATTGGGATAACACTAGCCAAACAGGTGGGGGTATTTTTCCTCCGAGATGAAATTAGCATCAATCAATTTCTTGACTTCAAAAATGACCTGCTATTCGATGTCTAATCATATGCATCTAGGAGCTTACTTGATAGGGTTAGCATCAGACTCATCGCTAGCTTATGAACCATTATTTAAGAGCTAATCTAAGCATTTTTCATAACTCCATGCAAAACTAACTTTAAACTCAGTGAGTAGCCTAACTAAGTCATTGGTTTCAGTTTCAATCAACAAGAAATTCATGTACATCAGGCATGGATTATCTTTAGTCCCCAAGTTAATTTCTTTGAGTTCATCAATAGCTAATTTGATTACATCTTCAAATTATGGAGGTGCATCTTTGACTTGAAAATCATTTAGATCATCTGAAGTTTCTAAGCAGACTTCGTTATATGAGTTAATGTGATTTGAAAAGAACCTATTAGATTCTAAATGATTGGTTATGACTAAGTAGTAATCATCATCATCCACAAGACCTACCATGCCAAAGCCTAGTCCGGGTCTTGATTGAGAGTTCTTGCATCTATTGTTCCATAGCCTTTCAAGGTATTCTGACTTGTGCTTAAACCATGTATGTGGAATTAAACCTTTCTTTGCTAAATTATGAACACAAAGTGAGCACCTATCAAAAGGAAATTGTATTATTTATTTATGAATCATCCTTAAGTTCTACATCGACTTCTTGACTTGAAGATGCTGCTCATGGATAGAACCTATGGATCTTTATGGTTGTACATGCTTTAGGGGTTTTTTAACTGCCAAACCTTAAACTTTTGTGAGAAAAGTGCGGTTTGATCTAAGGTTCCCATCTGGTGCTCGATAGTTTCACTTAATAGAGACTTGGATATACTCATGCTTTACTTAGGGACCTTCTCTTCTTTGTCTAGCTCGAGTGTCACCTACAATGAGATCTACTATCGAGAAGAGTGGTGTGTTAACTAATAAAACTCATCCTCTGAACTAGATTGTAAGTCTATGTATAGTAGGTGTACTCCTGGATGTTAGAATCTCTTGGTGGGTGGTAAGTATGGGGCATTCCACCTCTAGGACTCCCTCTAGACTTTCTTTTCTCATCCTGGTGGAGTTTGAGTCATCCTTCCCACTTGTTCAAATGGAGTAGCGAACTGGGTGGAATCTAATCTCGGGCTCTACTTCCTCCCTAAGGCCTTCTTCTCGTTCCATTTTTTTTTTTTTTTTTCCTTTTCTATTTCTTATTCCTTTCTTTCTTTTCTTTTCTTTCTCTTTTTAATTTTGAATTAGGTCTCAAAAGAAGACATTTTATTTCTTAGGGAGGTAATAGGCATTCTTCATATATCCCTACCTCATGACTACGAATGATTTGAGATCTACAATACTCAATTCCACCTCTAGGAACTTGATGCATTAATGTAGAGAGGATGAAACTATATTGTTCTCATATATCCATGGTTTCCCAAACAAAGCATTGAAAGATGTATTTGAGTCTATTATGTGAAACTTGGCTTATATCTTTCAATCATCTAACTCTAATGGTAACACTATGGAGCCTAAGGCCCTCTTTCCTTATTCATTAAATTCTTTCAACATCATCCTCTCTGCTTGGAGTTTAGGGATGTCATTCTTCAAGTAGGCAAGGGTTCTTAGACTCATAATATTCATTGATGCACCTGGATCAACTAGAACTATGGATAGTTTGAATCTGCCAACATCCACTATAATATAGAGGTGGTGGTTGTGCTCAATCATCCCTAGAAGTAGGTCTTCATTGGTAAATGTAACTCCTAGGACTTCTTCTAAGAAATGTGCATCCTCTTCAATAGTGGTCAATTGAGCTAAGCATATTTCTAGATTAAGCAGAGCTTTGATTAATGACTCCCTCATCTCTTTGGATAAGATAAGGGCATCATATATGCTTAACTTAGCTGGAAACTTTCTAAGATGTGTGAGGAAATTGTAGTCAACTTTGGGCTGGTCCTCGATAAGCATATCCATGGGTGGAGCATCCTATGGAGAGGCTATCTGCTCACAAGAACCAAAGACCTATTTTCCCTTATCTTGAGGTGTTACCTTAAGAGGTAGAATTTTGCCACTACGAAGGTTGACTTCAGTGACTTCTTGAAATGAGTAGCTCATGGAAAGTTCTGCTTGCTCATCGGTATACTTCTCCTAAAGGATCATCAGAGTCAGATAACTCCAAATTAATCTCAAAAGGTGAACCTTGATGATTCTGAAAGGGGAAATCCATTTCTAAATCGGAGTGGGATTGATCAAAATTATTTGAGTTGTTATTATTTTTACTTGGAGAGATTTCTATAGAAATAAAATCAAAGGTAGATAGAACATAAGTGGAATCAATCTTCTTCATTGATTTCTTTAATTTTGGGGGTGGTACATGATAAAAATCAAGTAAAGTAAGCGGTATGTGGGATTTTGCCCTTATCCATTGATATAATGCTCCTACTGGAGGTGGAGGAGTTGATAGATATGGTAGTACCTATAATGGCGGAAGGAGTAGTGTTGGACTTGGATGGTGGTTATGTCATGGATCTATCTTGAGAAAGTGAATGTTATTGTTGGGCTTCCACCCTCCCTGAGTTGTCCCTCACAATGGTAGACCTTCCTTGATGTTGGAGGTCTAAGCTAAGTCTGCACCTGTAGAGAAAGTTTCTTGATTTTAGAAATTAATGTTTTAGAGGTATGGGATAGAGAAATATCCCAACCTTTTTTTTATCTTAAGAGGATCGGATGTATCCCCAAATATTACTTTGATAGAACTAGAAGGTTGTTTTGCTAAGTCCTCTTAAGATAACTATAGCACCTGACTTATAGTTACACTCAAGCCAATCCTTGAAAGTAAAATAATCCTCTAAGTCATGGCCTAGCATGCAGTGGATGGGGTAGCAGTTAGGATCATCACTTCTTTCCACTTCCTCCAAGTTTCTAGGCTCGAGTAGCTAAAAATTAAGTTTCTTAAGAAGGTTCTTAAAGATCTTCCTAACTACCTCCCTCTTGAATGAGTATAGTTTGTTGAATTTTTTGGCAAGAGTAGGCAAAAAGTAGCTACTTAGTGGATACTAGTATTGCTACTAAGTAGGTTACTGTGATGGTGGCCATATGGCCGAGGTAGTGGAAGAGGAGGCGGTAGTGGAGGACTGGACTTTAGGTCTCTTAAACTATGCTCTCATTGGATGCTTCCCCTTATCAACTACTACTATAATCCCTAGCTTCTTCTCAAAACCTTCTGAGACTTGGGGATGGATGACTAGTCTGAGAAGGGTAACTATTTGGCTTCCTCTTGTAAGTTACCTGCCTTGCTGATTAACTTTTAAATGTCTTAATGGTAAAACCTTTGAGCATGAAGGAAACCAGGCCATGGATATTTTTGAGTAGAATCTTAATGGCATGTGCTCTTACAGCTATGGTTCGCATTTCGTGCTTAGGTTGTGCCAACTAAGAATATAATCAATAAAGGACTCATTAAGCTTTTGCTTCTCTACAATGAGGTCACCTACAGTTACCCTTCCCGAGCTCCTACAAATCTCTTGATGAAGAGATGCTCTAACTCCACAAAAGACTTTGCCAAATCATTGGGTTATTTGGCATACCAATAAATGCTCTAAAATGTGCTATGTGCTGCCTTGGATTTCCACTTCCATCAAAGACTTTGAAGGATGGTGTTACAAAACCTTTAGGGTTTTGAACCACATCAAATTCTTCTAGGTAAGATTTACTCTTTGGAATAGATGAGCTCCCTTGGAATTGTGCCAACGATTCATTCTCTTGCTGCTCCACCATTGGATTAATATTCTTTTCTTGCATGGAAGTGTTTTTGATGACATTCTATGCATACTACCGAAGTCCTCATCCATAGGAGCGCACTGAGGCCAATCAGCCTCCATGGGGGAAGGTTGAAACTGAGGCTTGGTTCTACAAGGCTAGAACCACTGCCATCAACTCCTCCACTCTTCTCTCTATTCTATCAATTTGATTATCTTTCTGCTTGAATTATTGGAGGCATTGAGTTGAGTCTGATGCCTCACCTTCCTTAACTACAATGCCTTCTAGGTTGCTCCTATGCAAGGATCCTTGGGTATCTACCATGTGGACTTCTGCTATGTCATCCAACATGTCATCCTCATTGATGTTAAAATTAATCTTACCCTCCTCTTGGTCAAATTGATCATCCTACTATCTGCCACCGTGACATGATAGTCCTTTAAAATATCATCCAAGGATAGTCATCCACCCAACTCGGTGTTATTGGAACATAGACTGAATGGTGACTAACCACTGACTAAGCTCTGAAGTAGAAATGCATTAAATAGTCTGGGCAGGTGGAGTACTCTCCTTGGCTGACTCAATAATCATTATGCTACCTTAGTATCCCCCTTCTCCTCCTCAAGCTACGGTGGTGGTGCACCACGACACTCTTGGGCCTCCACTTGTTCTTCACCATAGTTGGGATGGAAGGTCGAGCAGGGGAGCTCGACCTCACCTCAACGGTAGGAGTAGATGATGTGGGGTCCTTGGGCCATAACCAGATCACCAAGGGGGATGCTCTCTCCAAATGTGGGCTTGTGGAACTCGATAGGGACTTTAGACAGGGAAATATGGACTGATGATGGTGGTTGGCGAGTAGAGCAGTGTAATGGGGGTGACACCAGCTGCCTCTCTGCCTAAGATCTCCTCCTATAGAACCGATGAGTACAATCCTATTTGAATGATCAGCTCTATCAGCCTATTGATTAGAATGATCAATCAAAGTGGAGGCCATCGAGTGCCTGGTTAAACTCTTCCTGTCCTCTTACCAGCTTGGGTAGCAACTTTGGCCTCAGTGGCCCTTTCCCTATGAATCTAATCCCTAACTCTCCTAGGGATAAACCTCCTCAGATCATGTAATGTATTAGACTTTGAGCATCCATGGGCTCTCCTAGCTCTCCTAAGCATAGACCATAGACCAGCATCCTCCTCTCCTTAGCTGGTGTCTCATACCTTGTAGATGGTGAGGGTAATGCAACAATCTTTCTATAATCATCCACTCCTTATGAAGTTGAGAGAGGGTGAAACCTACTACCATCAAGAAGGGGAGAGGTCTTACAAGGGGAACCCTCCTCAACCACATGGGAGGCTTCCTCTACCTCCTTTACCACAAGCTTGTAATGCCTTTTAATTTTTCTATTCTTATTACAATGTTGGGTTTTGGTCAATGGAGCTAAATGAGAATTAGAACTGACCTCAAATATAGGGGAGACTATGTTAGAAGCTAAGATAGTCTTCCCCTTTAGGGTAGGGACAACTACAGAGGTGGGCTGAGATTGCAGCTAGCACAACTAGCATGAGAACCTCTACTCCTTACTCTTCAGTGAGGGGAACTCAAAATTATAGTGCAAGTCAAACTATAGGAGTGGCTTCTATTCTGCCACCTCCTCCTTATTTACAGTGGTGAGGGCAGGTCCTTAACATGTGACTTTGAAGTGCTCAAAGCCAAGACCAAACTTGATGATAGGGGTAGTGGTGAGTATGGCGATCTAGGGCCAAATCCACACCAGAAGAGAAAGAGAAGATCAGATTGCTAGATGACATGGTGAAAGACTGACTGAAGGAAGGAAAGAGAAGAGATGGGGCTGGGATCTCTGCTGCACTATTGGAAAGAGACATAGAGTTAGGTTTTTTCTTTAATTTTTATTGACTTGACTTGAATTTTGATTTTGAATTGGAACCCTCATTTAACAAATTTGATTATGCTAAATGGGGTTTGTTGATATGTTGGAGAGATTTTGAAAACTTTGGAGAAGAGACTATTGCTTTTGATTGATTTTTTATTTTGAATGGGAACCCTCATTTAACAAATTTTTTTATGCTAAATGGGGTTCATTTGTTTGTTGGAGAAGTTTATAATTTTGGAGAAGATTCTTTTTGCTTTTGCTTTGGGCTTCATTGGAATTTTTGAGAATGGTGGATGAACATTACTTCACCAAGCTTGTGGTGAGAGGTTCTTGATTTTTTTTTAGTTTATATTTTGGGTGATTTATTTAGTTGATTTTCTTTTACTTATTAGTGGTCCAATAGGGGTTTTAAGACCTACTTGGAGTGAGGTCCTAAAACCTAAAGGATGTTGGCCACCTTTGCTTAAAGATGAAATAAGCAAGGCATTCAATGGAAAGAATGATAGTTTTGGGCTTATATAAAATATAAGTCTATTATTATTACTTGGAGATAATGATTGAATACTATAGATTGGGAGAGGAACGATCACTAGCATAGTCGCCAGAAAAATCTATGGTGTTTTATTTCGGATGCTGGGTGGACACCACGTAGATCTTAGGGGATACTTATTGAAGTTATTGGGTACAACATTAAAATATGTGTACTATCTCAAAGGAAACATCACCCTACAATGGACCTAATTACTTAATAAGGACTCCTAAAGTAGATGTGCTTGATATGTATACTATAGATCTTTCCCCTACTTTACATGAAAGAGTAAAGCAAGGTCTATTTTATGTAGGATTCTTTAGCTCCCTTTGGAAACAAGCTTCTATAGTTAATTACATCCTAGGAAATTGGATTTCCTAAGAAAATTCTTGATTAAAGTAGTCAATAAATATCTCTAAAGATTTCAAAGTTAGACTATCAATGAATTGGGTATTTAGGAAAATTAAGTCAGAATGTTCAATTAGAAAGACTTATTTACGGATTCTAAGGGAGAAGAAGTAGGGAGCACTCATGAATTGGAAGCCTAGTGAGCACTCCAATTTATCCTATGGTGAGGCTTTATATTGGAATGAGAGAGTTGATTTATTTGTATGAGTTGAAATTTTATTAGAATGCTAGGGCTTATAGTCCATAAATATAAGATAATGAAATGCTTAAGAAGTAAGGATTTATGCTTGTAACTTGAAGGAAATAAGAAACCTTAGATCCTAAATCTAGGAAGCTTTAACACAAACTAGAAGCATAACCTAAATTAAAGTTAAGAGAAAAGGGGACATAATAGTTTATCTTCGCAAGAGAGGATAAACTTGTTCGGCTCTTCTGGACTTACAATTGGTGAGTGGCCACCAGCTACCTCATGGTTTAAACCCATGTAGGCCAATCTTATGTAATAGCAAGATGGCTAGATTATAATTTAATTTGGAAAGGAGACTAGAGTCCTAAACTCACTCCTTAAGAGACTTGAACATGATTGGTATGAGATCATGACTTAAGCTAAATGAAAAATTTACAAATTTCATATCATTTTGACACATTGATTTGGACACATGCTTGGGACAGTTATGCCTAAAGGCTTGATAAAATTGAGTTATTGGCCAAATCAGAGAGGTGTTCTCCACCAATGATGAGGTGCCCTTACAAGTCAAGCGTTCCTTATAGTGCAAGAATGAAGATCCTTCCTATTCAAGAGTTAAATAAGATGATATGTGTGATGTTAGACATTCAACATTTAGCTAAGGGGTTGATAAATTTTTTAATTATTAATTATATCCTAGGCTTTAGAATGAGGTTGTGAGTTGCTTTAAATTTTTAGTTATGAGTTGTTAATTGGGGTAGAAAAAAATAATTTTATCCAAAGAGCCTACCGCATCTAGGCCACATATTCAAATATCAAGCTTAAGTAACTATGAGGAAGATGCAATTTCTATTGCACAATCTAAACATAACAATCAAACATGTATAGATTACATAAAATAATAAAAGGTTGGTGCAGCTAGGTATCACCTTACACCTCAAAAAAGGGAAACATTTAGTAGCTGAACTCTACCCTTATACAACCCAGATTACAAAAGAATAAATACAATTACAATTAAAATTAGATGCTATGGGGGTCTTCATTGTTTCCTTCTTCATTCATTTCTTCCTTTGATTTGATTTGATTTAAGGCATCATAGAGCCTCCTAGGACTTTTCCTTCTAGCCACTTCTCATCCTAAACCCCATAACACTAATCCTAATTCCTATTACAAAATTACATATTTATGGAAAGTAAAATCTAACTACACCTACAAAATAGATGTTAGCTAAACATACATACAAGCCCAAGTAGTTATATTTTATAAATTGGACTTAGTACCCTATACATGGGTAACTAAGCTCACCTGCCCTAACATGAATTATGCTCACGGGCATAAGCAACCTGCAAGCAAGAGCATTTATATATATTTTAGTAGCTCCATTAGCATAATCCCTTGCATAAAATAACATTAGGCTAACAATGGCCTAACATCCAGTCTATGAACAATAATCCTAACATCCAATCTAAAACATTATAGGACAAAAAAATCACAACATCTTGACATACACCATCTTAACCTAAAGCTAGAAGTAGTGACTTAGCATTCTAGTGTGTGTGCTTAGGCTAAGTGTGGTATGTCTTTGCTAAGCTTTAGGATTATGATTGCCTAAGGTTTGAAATTGTTTAAGTTAAGCATGAGGGATTATTTCATTTTAAGTTATTTAGAAGATTGGTGGATTTTAATTTGTATTTTTATTTTGTTTTATTTGATTTTCACTTAACATCTAAGCATTATAAAGGGAAGAAAGAGGCTTAACCTCTTTCATCCCTACCGTAAGTCATTTTCTAAAGGGTATATTATTATAATTTGGTTTCTTTTAGAGAATGATTTATTAAATATTTTGTTGATCCTAAGTTTGGGTTAACCTTAAATGATCCTATTCAACATGAAAGGCATCTTAAGATTAATGTAATTTCATTTCCATTACGTAGAATATGTTGTACCATTCCTTTTCATCATCTATAACATACATATGATTTAAGACTTAATATACCTATACATACAATGTATTTTTGGCAAACTTAAATGATTATGAATGATTATATTTTGGTAGAAAAGAGGACTTTCATTCCTTAGCTAAATGCACATACACATGTATTAAAGTTTTAAGAAATTATGTGCTATTGTTTAAACCAGAAAAGTGAGATAATCTAAGACCTCCTTGGGGCTACTTAAAGCCTCATATTCTTAGGATGTCCAGATTATATACTTACTATCTTAAATACATATGAATATACACATAATTTTGAGAATGAAAATCATGCAAAAGATTTTATTTTTAGTGAATTATTTATACATGTAAAATAAGGTTCTATCCAAATTCTAGTACAAGTACACATAAGAATGAATTAAATAAGTACGTGCCTTTATTAACTAGGGAAGTTCTAAGTCCTTTGTGTGGCTACTTAAAGGCTCGTACTCCTAGGATGTCCGTACTATATACTTATTATCATTCAAACATATGTAGACCATACATAAATCATAAAGATAAAACAATACATTAGCATGTTTAAGCTATAAACACATGGAAATCATATAGAATATTCATAACCAATCACCAATCTAAATCTTCATTATCAATCTATAAATTTGAAAATAGCTTTTGAAATTTATTAGTGATAATAGTCACACATATAATAGGATTAATCCAGTACATGCAACTTTATATACATAAGTATATTCATTTGATTATTTGATTTGAAAATGTGAATGGATGACATCAATGACATACAAATGTATATTGTTTGAAAATGAATAATTGAACACTTCCACATAATTCATCCAACTACAGTAATTCCTAAAGATAATCATTTAAGGAAATCCAAAGCTTCTTATTAAGTTTGATATTTTTTAGTTTGAATTATGAAACTCAAAGAGGAGAAATAGCATTTGTTGTTTTTACCCCATTCCATGTTGATGATATAATATGTTTAAGGAGAAATAATTATGTGACTTTTATGGATTAATTAAGTTTGAATCATTAAGTAAGTCATTTAATTACCCTTTTCTATGTTTTTTTATTTAACCAATCATTTAAATATGAGATTCCAATGATATGCAAATGATAAATTAAAATTGCAATGCACTTAGGACCAAATGCAATGAAGCTCATAGTTATGTATTAATTAAGTTAAAAGAATCTAATTAAGTACTTATATGATTTTCCCACACCCACATTTTAATCATAATTTCCTTAAGGGTTTTTATGTTTTGAACATATAAAGAGGAACCCACAAATCCAAATTAAATTATCCGAAACAATTTGATTTAATCTCATCATTAATTATATAATTAATTCCTTAATTAATCTATGAGTTAATTACCATCCTTAATGAAATGAATTTTGGAAATTAATTAGGAAAGAGGTCCTAACCACTCCCCCTTCATCATCTCACTATTAATCAGTGATTAATTAATTTTAATTAGTTAATTTTTACCATTTAAAAATTTAAATAATTATTAAATCACTTAATGAGAGTGATTTGGTTTGGATTTCAAATTACCCTAATCACTAGTCAATAAATCCCAAGAAAATTATGGGAGGCAGAGGACATCCCATTAGATCAAAATTTTAAATTTGAGATCAATTGGCCAAGTAATTAGGGCTTAATTAAGCTATGTAAGAAAAAAAATCAAACCCTAATTAAGCTCTATTCACTATTCAAATGATATGGAAATTATTTTATTAAAATCTCATATGTTTACCCTTTCCAAAATGGGTTTACTCATATATTTGGGATTTTTCTATAATTAGTTATAATTTTTTAAATTTTTGGCTAATTTAAATACATTTTAATCCCTAATCCCATTGGTTCCATGTGGGAGTGCTTTCCATGTGGCACCGTGAGATTGTCCACTTAAATTGTTTGACTCATCATGTTGAGTTAACGACAACAAACATGCTTTTCCCCACTGTATGATCCCAGATCGAATGGTGGGTATTAATTCCATAGTTCTTAATGGATTAAATTAAAAGTTTCTATTAGATTAATCATGTCCGTCCATTCCAATCATGCGGAATGGACGACGGATGATCCTTCATCCCTCGAATGATAGAAGACATACTACCCTCCTCCACTCGATCTGAGCTCACTAAAGTTTGTGATGCATCAGGATTGACTCCAAAAGATTCAGGGCATAGATATAAGGATATCATATACATTGGAAATTATATGAAATCACAAAACTCTTCATAAAAGACAAACTCTTATTGGATTTTTATGATTTGTCAAAAAAATACCTCACCAAAGCTCAAGAATGGCAGTTTAATAACTAAGTAGCTTTATCTTGAAGAGGAAAAGCCCTATTGAGAAGCTAGTGACTTGCCTCCTAGCTAGTGGCTCTATGGACCAAGCACAGTCAAATAGTCACCATAGTTGGTCTAGGAGTGATCTCTAGTGCTCGAATTAATTCATTTTGGATCACTAGAGCTTGAGAAGGTGTGAGTGAAGTTAATTTAGATTTGGTGGAGTTTAGGTGGAGTTGGATGGAGAAGGGTTTTTATTTTGCTTGAGTTTGGTGTCATCAATGATGGGAAGCTCAAGGGAGGTCAGGAAGGCTCTAGGGAAGCTCATCTTGACTCTCAAGCTCTCTCTGTCTGTGTCTTTATTTGGAATGGCATGGGGAGAAGTATTCCCTCCTCCCCAAGGGATCAAATGGTGGGGATTACCATAACTTTTGGCAGTCGTCTGGCCAGCACAAGCGGCTAGGATGGCAAGAATCAGTTGAGGTGGATGCTCTTGAGTGGCTAGAGGAAGGGAGTGGGCTAGCCAAGTGTGTATCCTCTTCTCCAAGTGTTTTAATGGGGTGGCTTGGGTTATCTCACCTCCACTTGAGCCATGGCTAACCCAACTAGCTTTGGGTCTGGTTAGCCAGTGGCCCAAGTGTCCAAAAATGAGCTTTAAGGTGGTTGCCAAGTGTAGGAGAGTGGGTTTGACCATCCAAATGGAGATTTTATCCCATTTACAGGGGTTTATGCAATGGGTTTTGGCATTATTTGTGTCGAGATGGATTAGGTTTGATTTGGGCTGACCCATGGAGACCTAAGGATGGGTCATGCCAAGTTTGGTTGCATTTGGGCTTGTTTGAATGTTTGGCTCAATTTGACCCATGTAGGTCAAGATGGGTTCATTTGGGTTAGGTTGTCCAATTGGTCAAATTGGGTCAAAATGATGGTTCAAATGTGTTTAAATGATGATTTGGGATGTTTTGGCTCAATTAATTTGGTTTAATTTGAAGTGGATTTGAATTTGGCTCATATGGGTTCATATGGGGTAAATGGGCTAGGTTGACCAATTTGATCAGATTGACCAAATTGGCTTGGGTTTGGAGTTGGATTATGTTCAATTGATGATTTGAAGATGATTGTAGGTGTTGATTTTAATTAACTTGGATTTTGGAATGATTTAGATCAATTTGACCCTTTAGGTCAATTTGTCATAAATTGGGTTGACTTGGTCAAATTGGTTTCAATCAAGGGCTTGTTCATGTTCAATAATCAATTCATGATTATTTGAGGCATTGGCTTCAATAAAATTGGATTGGATTGAGGTTTAGCCCAATTTGGCCAATTGGTTGTAATTGATCAATGAAGATGATCAACAATCATTGTAGAAGGTATTGAATGGGTTTATTCAATCTAACTTGGGTTGGATTGAAGTTTGATTCATTTTGGACATATTGACCACTTTGGGTCAAGTGGACCAATTGAGTTAATTGAGTTGGTTTGAGAGAATTGAGTGTTGAGTTGAGTTCAATGATGGATTTGATATTGATTTTTGGTTTTGATTGAAATTAATTTGGGTTTAATTGGATTTTGGCTCATTTAGACATTTTGGATCAAATGAGCTAACTTGGGTTAATTGGATTGATTAAATTTGAGAGTTTAAAATGATGATTGAATAGTTTGAGTGATTTTATGAAAATCAATTGGATTTGGTTTAATTGAAGGAGCTTTGGGTTGAGTCCGTAGGATTGGATCATGGGGTTAAGATGGGTTTAGGGTTTAAATCATTTTGGCTTAGATCTTGCATATAAAATGGGACTTAATTGGGCTTGAGTTAATTGGTTTGAGGTTAGTTTTAGATAAGTGGATAGGCATGGGTCATGGTTTAGGCCATATAGGTGAGTCCCTTAGTATTAAGGTATAGTCTAAGCCTATGGTACACCTTCCTAAGTCTCTAGGTTTGAGTTTAGTGTTCCTTAATCACTAGAAGTGTCCTATGACTAGAAAAATCCTAGTGCTTAGAAGACTCCTAAGTCTAAGGAAGGATAAGTCAATCCTCACTCCAAAACTGAGGTCAACACTAAGCTAGTGGTAAGAGGTTCTTATTTTTGCTTGATTTATTTTTGGGTAATTTTTTTAGTTAATTTTATTTTACCTATTGGAATATGGGTTTTAAGACCTCCTCAGAGTGAGGTCCTAAAACATAAAGGATGTTGCCCACCCTTTCTTAAGTATGAAATAAGTAAAGTGTCCAATGGAAAGAATGATAGTCTTGGACTTATATAAAATAGAAGTCCGCTATCAATGCTTGGAGATAATGATTGACTACTATATGGAGAGAAGAACTCTCCCCAGCGAAGTTGCTAGAAAAATCTGTGGTGTTTTAATTTATAGTTGTTGGTACACCACACAAATCTTAGGTGGTACTTATTGAAGTGATCGGGCATAATATTAAGCTATGATGTACTATCTAAAGATAATGATTAACTACTAAAGATGAAAAAATCACCCTATAATGAACCTAATCACCTAATAAGAATTCCTAAGGAAGATGGATCCTATACCAGAGATCTTTTCCCTACTTTACATGGAAAAGTAAAGTAGGGTTTATTTTATGCTAGGTTCCCTATGGAAGCAAGCTCCCATAGTTAATTACATCCTAAGAAATGGGAAATTTACTAAGAACACTCTTGATTAAAGTAGACAATAAATATCTCCCAAGAATTCAAAGTTAGACTATCAAAGAATTATTTATTTTTGAAAATCAAGTGGGAAAGTTCAATTTGAAGACTTATTTTTAGATTTGAAAGGAAGATAAGTAGGGAGAACTCATGATATTAGGAAGTCTAGTGAGCACTCTAGTCTACCCTATAGTGAGTCATTATATGTTTAAAGGAGAAAGCTTATTTTTTTTTAAGTTAACATTTTATTAGAATGACTTATAGTCCATCAAAAGAAGGTTGTGGAAAGGCCTAAGAGATGAGGACTTATACTCATAGCCCAAAGAAGATAAATAGCCTCATATCCTAAGTCTAGGATGCTTTAGTACAAGCTAAACTCATTACCTAAGTCTAATTGGAAAATGGGATATAGTGGTTTACATCCACAAGAGACGATAAACATATCCCGACTCTTATGAACTTATAATTGCCTGGAGTGGCCGCCAACTAACACCTCCAACACTTCAAAACCATGTAGGTCGGTCTTATGTAAGTGCAAGATTTTTTCCAACCAAATAGAAACTTGTGTGCATTTTCTAGTACATTAGCACTAGGATGGGGTTACATAATTTGGCACTCAAACTCTATCGTGAGTTAAGTTGTTATTTAATTAAGAAGGGAACTAGAGTCCTGAACTCACCCTTAAGAGACTACATCATGATTGACATGAAAGCATGACTTGGGCTAATGCAAAATTTTAATCTTTCACACCATTTTGACACATTCTTTTTGACAAAGGCATAGGAAAATTATGCCTAAATGCTTGTGAAGTAAGGTTATTGGCTAAATTAGCGGGAGGAGGTGTTCTTCACTACATGGGATGTCTTCAAAGGTCAAGCATTCCCTTATCATACAAGTTGAGACCCTCCTTATTCAAGAGTGAAATAAGATGATATGCATGATGTTATAACATTCAACATTCAACTGAGGGGTTGCTAAATCTTTTAATTATCTTGATTATAACTAAGATTTAAGATGATATTATGAGTTATATTTACAATTTATTTATGTGCTATTAGTAAGGGTAAAAATTAATTTTATCTTAAAGAGCCTACTGTATCAACGACAAACATTCAATCATCAATCTTTAAGAAACCTATGGAAAATATGTCATTTTTATTTTACAAGCTAAACATGACAATCAGACATTCATAAATTTTGTAAGAGAATAAAAGGTCAGTGTGACCAGGTACCATCGTACACCCTAGAAAATAAAAAAATTAGGTAGTTAAGCTCCACCCCTATACAACCTAGATTATAAAAGAATATTACAATTATAATGAAATAAATGCTATGGGGGGTCTTCATTCTTCATCCTTCCTTCCTTTGATTTTGTTTTGCTCCAAGATTCATAGGGCCTCCTAGGTCTTTGTCTTCTAGCCACTATTCATCCTAAACCCCATAACACTAAGCCTAATTCCAATTGCAAAATTACATATTTTTGGAAAATAAAATCTAACTCAACCTGCAAAATAAATGTTAACTAAACATTCATACAAACCAAGCATTTATGTTCTATAAATTTGGACTTAGCACCATGTACATGGGTAACCAAATCCACCTGTCCTAATATAAATTATGCAAAGAGGATAAGCAACCTATAAGTAAAAACATTTATATTTATTTGTTATTTCAGTAGCCCCTTTAGCATAATATCCCGTAGAAAATATCATTAGGCTAATAATGGCCTAACATCTAGTCTACTCATAAGTAATCCTAACATCTAGTCTAAAATATTACTTCACAAAATAAAACACAACATCATAACACACACCATCCTAACTTAGGACTAGAAATGATGACTTAGTATTCCAATGTGTGTGCTAAGGCTTAGTGTGGTATATCTTAACTAGGCTTTAGGATTATGATCATCTAAATTGGGATGTTCAAGTTACACATGAGGGGAGGTTTCTCTTCAAGTTATTAAAAGGATTAGTAGATTTTAATTTATATTTCTTTTATTTCACTTAATATTCACTTAGCATTTAATTGTTATAAAGAGAGGAACGTGGTTTGACCCTCTTCATCCCTACCCTAAGTTATTTTCTAAAGGCAAGTTATTATAATTTTTGGTTTGTTTTAGTGAATGATTTATTAAACATTTTATTAATCCTAGGTTTGGTTAATTAAATAATCCTATTCAAACATGAAAGGCATGTTAAGATTAATGAGATTACATTGCTATCACATGTATAATGTTACATCATTCCTTTCATCATCAATAACATGCATATGATATTGAACTTAGTATACCTATACACTTAATGTACATATATGTATTTTTTGGCACACTTGAATGATTGTTAATGCATGTATTTTGGTAAAAAAAGAGAGATCCAATTCCTTATCTAAGTATAGATACACAAGTCATAGAGATTTGAGCAAGTATGTGTTATTGTTAAACCATGAAGTGAGATAATCTAAGACCTCCTTGGGGATACTTAAAGTCTCATGTTCTCAGGATGTCTAGACTATATACTTACTAACATTCAAATACATGTAAACATATACATGAATCATAAAATAGAACAATCCTTTAACATGTTTAAGCTATAAGCAAATGTAAATTACATATAATATTCATAGCTAACACCACTCTAAACCTTCATCATTAGTTTATAATTTTGGAAATAATTTGAGATTTATTAATGAAAATAGCCATGCCATATAATAAGATTAATTCAACACATGCAACTTACACATATATAACATATTGATTTAATTCTTTAATTTGAAAACTTGAATACATAATACAAATGGCATGCAAGTTTATAATGATTAAAAAGGAATAATTAAACATTGCCACATAATACATTCAATCACATTAACTCCTAGGACAATCAAGTCAAATAAAATTCTTTAAGATTAACCGAAGTTTTTATGAAGTTTAAATTTTGGATTTGAATTATTAGGGGAAATGATATTTGTTATTTTACCCCATCCCACATTTGTGACTAAATGTGTTCAAGGAAAAATAATTAAGTAGATTTTATGGATTGATTAAGGTCAAATATTTAAATAATCAATTTAATTTCCCTTTTCTAAGCCTCTTTAATTTAATTAATTAGTTAATCATGAGCCTCCATTGACATACTAATGAGATATTAAAATTTGCAATGCTTTAAAGGACAATTGGGCTCATGTTTAAGCATTAATTAAGAAATTATCTAAAGAATCTAAAGTACTTATATGGCTTTCCCACACCCGTGGGTTAACCATAAGTTCTTTAAAGATCTTTTTGTTGTTAAACACGTAAAGGGAATCCATGATTTCAATTAGAATTATTTGAAATAATTATCATTTTAATTTGATTTAATTTTACCATTAAATTTCTTAATTAATTCCTAATTAACACATGCATTAATTAACCCTCATATGGAAATGTAATTAGAAAAATAACTTGGAAAGAGATCATAATTTATTTTTTATCATCTTTCCCACTATTAATAGTGATTAATTATCATTAACCATTTAATTTTTACTATTTAGAAATCTTAATAATTATGAAATTGATTAAGGAGGGTGATTAGGATTAGAATTTCAAATTCTCCAAATTACATAGCTAATAAATCTCAAGAAAATTATGGGAAGCAGAGGATATCCCATCAGATCAATTCTATCCAATTTAAGATCAATTGGCTAGTAATTAAGTCTTAATTAGGGTAATTAAACTAAACTTTAAACCTAATTAAGTACTAATCACTGATCAAACATTAAAGGTATTATTTTAATGAAATTCTTCTCTGGTTACTTTCCAAAATGGTGGTTTACTCATATTTTGTGAATTTTTCAACAATTAGTTATGAATTTTCAAAGTTTTGC
The DNA here is from genome assembly GCA_021442155.1 of Cymbidium sinense. Taxonomy (NCBI): domain Eukaryota; kingdom Viridiplantae; phylum Streptophyta; class Magnoliopsida; order Asparagales; family Orchidaceae; genus Cymbidium; species Cymbidium sinense. The sequence continues at coordinate 30,031,048 of CM038223.1, forward strand.
TATTTAATGACATTTTAATCATCTAATTAATCCCTAAACTATCGGCACAATGCGAAAGCTGACGTAGCAGTGCTTTCTATGTGGCACCACAGGATAGGTTACTTAAAACATTCGATGAGGTAATTGACTCAGCGGCAGTGGATGCGGTTTCCTCCCTACCATCCAATCTAACATCGAATGGTGGAGATTAATCTCGTGATTTCTAATGGATTAAATTGAATTATCTAACACATTAAATCATGATGGTCCATTCTAATTACATGAAAGGGACAATCGATGATTCTTTATCCCTCGAGCGCCGGAAGATGGACACTATCCGCCTTTCGCTGCTTGATCCTAGCTCATCGGAGCTTGTAAGATGTCAGGATTGAATCCAAAATGTGCGGGGAGGAGATCTAAGAGGATCCTATGATGGAAATCACATACAATCACACTTTTCTTTACAAAAGACCACCACCTAGGGGATTTTTTATGGTTTGCTAGATTTTTACTTCATGAAGATTAGAGATAGAGATTCTTCTTGAAGAGACAAATCCTTGCTAGAAGAACTCGAGCTACCTCCCCATTGATTCCTTTGTAGACCATGCACCGCCATGAAACTCACTAGAGTTGGTCTTGGAGTGTCTTTTAGTGATCAAATCGATCGGGATCGACTCATTTTGACTCATCAGAGTGAGTGAAAGATGTGGGAAGAGTTAATTTAAGCTTGGTAGAGTTTAAGTGAGGTTGGATGGATGGGCTCTCAGTTTTGAATGGAGGTTGGTCTCACCGACGATGGAGAGCACTAAGGATTCGGGGAAGGGTTTAAGACTGCTCAGAATGCTCTGAGAAAGCTTTGTCTGAAGTTTGATTAGATTGGGAGGAGTATACTCTCCTCCATAAATGAACCAAGGGTTGAGATTGCTCAACCTTTGGCAGTCGTCCAGTTGGGGTAGGTGGTCAGAGATGGCAGTGAATTGCTGAGGTGGAGGTGCTTGACAGGCTAAGGTAGTGGCATGGGCTAGCATGGGGTGTACCTCCTCCTCCATGTGAACCAATGGTGTTCCATGGGTGAACTCTCGCTCTCATGACTCAAGGTTGAACCCAATAGCCTTGGGTCTGGTTGGGTCAGTAGTCTTAGTGTCCAAGAGGTTAAAGGTGGCTGCCATGGCTTAGGGAGTGGGTGAACCACTCCGGGGATTTTGTCCCATTTGGGTGGGTTGGTTCAATGGTTTTGACCTAAATTGAGTTCACCATGGGTTGGGTCCACTTGAGCTTGCCCATGGTGACTTAAGGATGACTCATGCCAAGTTTGGTTTGGTTTGGACTTGGTTTGAATGGGTTTGGCTCAATTTGACCCATATAGGTCAAATGAGGTTCAATTGGGTTAGGTTGACCAATTGGTAAAATTGGATCGAACCAAGGGTTTAGGTGTGTTCAAATGATCATTTGGAATGTATTGGTGCCATTGGTTTGGTTCAATTTGAAGTAGATTTGATTTTGGCGCATATGGGATCATTTGGGTCGAATAGGCTAAGTTGACCAATTAAATCAAATTGCCCAAATTGGCTTGGGTGGAGGGTTGGTGTAGGTTCAATGGATCATTTGAGAATGATTGTAGGTGTTTTTTTTGAATCAAGTTGGGTTTGGGAATGACTTAGTTCAATTTGACTCTTTAGGTTAAATTGGGCTAAGTGGGTCAATTGGTTAAGTTGACCTAATTGGGTCAATTAAAGGTTGGTTCATGTTCAATGATCAATTTATGGTTATTTAGAGGCATTGGTTTCAATCAATTTGTTTAGGATTTGATTCGGCCCAATTTGGTACTTTAGGTCAAATTAGGTCAACTTGGGTCAAGAGACAAAATTGGCTTGGTTTGGACCAATTATGGTTGAGTCATGTCCAATAGTTAATTTATGATTGATGGGAGTCATTGATTACAATTAATTGGATTTGGAATGAGGTTTAGTTCATTTTGGTCCATATTAGTTAACTGGGTCAACTCGGGTCAAGTGATCAAATTGGTTTGGTTTGACCTAATTGATTGCAATTAGACTATCAAGGATGACCAAAAATCATTGTAGAAATATTGGATGGGTTGATTCAATTCAATTTGTGTTGGATTGAAGTTTAAGTCAATTTGGTCACTTATGACACTTTGGGTCAAGTGGACCAATGGGGTTGAATTGGATTGAATTGGGTGTTGAGAAGAGTTCAATGATAGATTTAGGGTTGATTGTTGGCTTTGATTATAATTGATTGAATTTTGGCTCATTTGCATATTTTGGGTTAAATGGGCTAACTTGGGTTGATTGGATTCATTTGGTTCAATTGGTTTGATTGCAACTATTGGAAGGATTTGAAATACAGTGTTGAATGGTTGGAGTGGTTTTGTGAAAATCAATTGGATTTGGTTTATTTGAATGGGCTTGAATCATGTGATCATGATAGAATAAACTTAGGTTAAGGGCTAAGTTAATTTAGCTTGGAGCATGGATAGGAAACAAAATCCAATTGAAGGTTAGTTGTGTGGGCTTGAGGTGGGTTTTGGATGAGTGGATAAGCATTGATATTGGTTTATACCATAGGATAGGTAAGACCTATTTTCCCTAGGTATGCCTTCTTAAGTCTCTAGGCTTGGGTTTAGTGTTTCCTCTATCATTAGAAGTGTCCTATGACTAAGGAAATCTAAGTGCCTAGAAAGTTCCTAAGTCTATGATGGGAAGGATGAGCCCTCACTTCAAAAGTGTGGTCAACAGAGGCTTTGAATTGGCTTCTCTTTATCTTGTGGATGTATTGGAATGAAAATAGGAAGAGGAGAGGGCCTCCCTCTTCTATTTCCATACATGGTTGAAAGCAATGTGTCAAGCTTTTAGGTGGCCAAATTTGGCCATCGAGGCTTGGCCAGAGTGGTGGTTTAGTCCCTCTTGAACTTGTGAGGATTCTTGGATGAATGTTTTAAGGGGAGGAAGCCTTTTCCTCTCCTTTCTCTCTTTGGCCAAGAGACTCCTTGTTTGGATTCTCTCTTTCTTTCTCTCTTGCTATCCCATGGAGGAATCCAAGTCTCTTTTGGCTAATATGATGACCACTTGATTTAAAACTCTTGGAAACATCTTTCAAGAGGTGGTTAAGCAATTGGATAAAGTCCAAGGCCATTAAGATGATTAGGGAAGAAGAATCACAAAGATATCTTAGCTTGGAGAAATTTTTTTGTATACACCACCTCATCTCCCTTTGACTTTTCATTTTATGGCTTTTGGCCTCACCACCATATCCCTTAGGCTAGTATTTGGTTGCCTAAATCAAACCCAATGTGTATTTTAGGTTGAACCCAAGTCCATTTGAGCTAGATTGGAGGTTTGAACCCAATTCATGCCATTTGGATTTGACTTAAATTCTAAGTGTTTTAATTATGTTTATTTGATTTGAGTTGATTTTGCATTTGTTTTCAATTTAACCCATTTAGGCTTAAATGGGTTAAGTTGATTTCAATTAGGTTCAAAATGACCCCTTTGGCTTAATTGAATTTTGTTTGAACTTCAATCATTCTTAATTACATATATGGAGTGATTTATAATGATTAATTTCAATTGGTTTGAAGTTAATTTCAATTTTGACCCATTTTGCTCAAATTGGGATATTGGGTTAAGCTTGGGTTCATTTGAGTCAAATGACCACTTTGATCAAATTCGATCCAATGATTGGTTGGATTATGTTTCATAATCATTTCCAAGTGATTTTTAGTAACCAAATTATGTTGAGTTCAATTGGATTTGGGTTTGAACCCATAAAGCTCATTTAAGTCCATTTAGATCAAATGATCTAATTAGCCTAATTAAAGCCATAATAAATTTACCTTTTTTAAATTCCAATTAAAACATGTTTATTTTATCATTTGGATCATTTAGAATGATTTCATTTAGTCAAATTTTGATGAGTTAACCTTTGACTTGGTGGGACCAGCATAAGTTAAACAAATGTTAAAAGGGTTGACCATTTTTTATCTTAATTTGGATTTGAATTTCTTTTATTTGATTTGATCTATTTTGTTTTAATTTTTTTGGGTTATTTTATTTTATTTTAATTTTGGTTTTATATGACTTTTAGCTTAAATAAGGTTATAAGGTTCAATTCTCTAAATTAAACCTTAATCTAAGCCTAATTAAATTTAGATTTCAAGTGGTGTGAGTTTTGATTTAGGTTTGAGATTTGGGTTGAACCTACCTAAACCCATTATGTTAGATCAAACCAAAGGAGGATGCACTAGGTCATTAGGTGTAGTGTCCTAAGTATCCAATTAAAGATTTCTAATCCACGATTAAGTGTCCTAACTACTAATTTAAAAAAATGATGTTAACCTCATCCAAAAATGAGGTTAATATTTTCATTAATGTTTATCTTTATGAATTTGGATGAGTTAACTTAATTAGTTTCAATTAATTTTTAAGAAGTTTTGATTTCATCACTCAAGGAATTCAAAATATTTTAATTTCATAATTGAAGGGAATTTATTAACTTATGCATTTTTTCTTTTTTAATTCATCTTTTAGTTTAATTTTAATGAAACATTATATGTTAAAGTTTCATTATTTTATTTAACCTATTAAGATGAAATTTGGCTTATCAATTATAAACCTAAGAAATGAGCTGCTTTGGGTATCCAACCTAAATCTTGGCCATTTTAATTCTCCAGGTCATTTAAATAAAGTAATTTGATTATTCATTTTTATTCTCATTTGAAATTACCTTTGTTCATTAACATTAATATTGACTTAAAGTAATTTTAAAATTAATGAGTTTCTTGGTTTGGATATAAAGTTTAGAGGTTAATTAAATTTAATTAATTTAATTGACTTAATTTAAATTTCTTAATTTAATAATTTAAGATTTGGTTAATTTTACACTTTCCAAATCATTTCATTAACCCTAAGTATATAATTAATTAAATTCTTTAACTTTAGAGGGTTAATAAATTTTTCTAAGATCCTCTAAAGTTATTTAAATTATTTCAAATTGGTCTCATTAATTTTTTCTACAATTTGTATGATTTTCTAATTTTTTATTTATTTAAATCGACCTAGAGATTGAAAGTTCTACAACTTCTAATCTAGAGGTCATTTAGCTACAAACGTTTTATGACAAGTGAGGTTCCTTGCTAGTTTAATTTTCTTAAAATTTTATCTTAATTAGATCTATATTTTAGGATTAATTAATGTTTTAATTATTTTAATAAAACTTAAATTAAGCTTAAATTAGTAAAATTTAATTAGGGGTTTTACTTTTCCTTGATTCCTCTATGGAAGATGAATCCATAGAAGTCTCATTTAAAATTTGAAGTTTTGATTGATTTATTATGAGTTTTCAAAGTTTAGATCAATTAATTGAATTAATTAATTCATTTGATCCTTAATAAATGTTATTTTAAAGATTATGATATTTTAATGAAGTTTTATATTTTCTTATGTTATAATAATGTAAATTATGATGTTTTAAACTCAATTTTAATTTTCCCCATTTTTGTTTTATTGATAATTTATTTCTTTAAATTGAAGGTTTAAGGTTGAAAATTTCATATCTTTGGATTTATTTACCAATAAATCCTAATAAATTTACTTAAGGTGTGTTTTAACCTTAATTTCATTTTCTCAAAGATTCAAATTAAATATATTAGTATTTTGAGCTTAATTTTGGTATAATGTTTTTAATCAACCTCAAATTAATCTAAAAATACCTAATAAAAATTAGAGATTTTGGGTTTAATAGATTCCTCTCATTGAGATGAATCCATAGAGCCATTATTTGGACTTTTTTGGTTGTGTATTTTATTTTTGATAATTTTTAAAGTTCTATGCATTTTTCTACATTTTTCAATTCTAGAAAAATCCAAAATTTTCTTTTAAACGGTTAGTGCCACATGGTGCTAACAAGGAGCCACTTTACACACGGTGCAACGTGATTTAGCCATGTTGGATTTATGTGGATTTGTATTTTGGTGATGGAGATGCAATTTGATCTGGGCTATTTGATCAAAGGTTGGATTGCTTAGGATCATTTTGTGGATATTTTAAAGAGAATAATTAAACAGTCTAGCTAAATCCCGGCCATTCATTCCAAATAATGGATGGTCATGATTTCATCTTCTCTATCCATGGTAGTGACTGAGTGTTGTTCACTTTCCTGGATAATTAACAGTAATGTATGCAATGAAATCATAAGATTTCTATTAAAAAATGATTAGGGAGTGGTTTTGAAGAGATCTTTATGGTTTGATCAATCCTATGATCTACTTTAGTTCATAAATGACCAATACCAAATGAAAAAGAGTCAGTTTTGCCCATACCTCATTGATGTTGGGTTTCAATGGTGTTTTGCATTTCAAAAGCATTCAAGGAGGTGAGATAAAACTTTCGAATGAAGAATCAAGCTTTGCCTCCTTCTAGATCAACATGGAGAAGAATGTCCATTGTGGCTCATTGGAATTTGGTGTCGGGATCAATCGGGGGAGCTTGGGAGGAGGGGGAAGGTATGTTTGGATTTGATTTCACTTGGAGAAGGTGATTGAGTCGAAAAATGAGAGAATTTGATGATTCCTTTCATTTTAAGGTTGGTCGAGAGCTCCTCCTAATGATTTCCATGGAGGTCATTGGCCATAAAAAATTGTACTCTAATTATGAGGCTAGAGGTGGTGAGTAAGTCAAACTTCCCTTTTGAATCCATAAAGCCATTGAAATTATACACATGGATGGAATTTTTAAAGGATTGCAAGGGAGATTGGTTATGTTTGGCTTCTTCCCCTCCATGGCATATTTATTTTGTTATTTGGACTGGTTGGGACCTATTCAAGCCTTTAGTCTTGGTTGGCAAGTACCTTGGGTTCACTTAAATGAATCCAAGTGTGATTGGTTTGAGTTTGAGCTAAAATGCCTATGTGTGATCCATTTGAATTCTGTTTAACTTAAATTGGGTTTGGTAAGATCAATTAACATTTAGTTATTATTATTCACCTCTATAGAATAATGATTATTTTCCTGAGTCAAGCTTAAGGTGATTTATGAGTTAAATAAACTCATTTAAATTGGTTTTAAGAAAAATACATTGAGTTAGTTTACTTAAGTACATGTTCCCTTCAGTTTAGCTTGGTTTGTTCCATTTGATGGATTAAATCTAATTTTAGGCTTTAATTATGTTTAGTGAAGTATTTAGGATGATTTGGATTAATGAAATTAATTTCATTTGGGGTTAAATTTGAATGCAAACCCACTTTGACCCAAATTGGGTTCAATGGGTCAACATGGTTTAATTATTTCGAATAATCAAATCGATCAAATTATACCCCATAATTGGTTGAATTATGTTTAATGATGATTTTCAAATGATTTTAGGTTTTAATTTGAGTTGATTTAACTTAATTTAAATTTAAGTTCAATAGGGTCCATTTAGGCCTAACCTTATTAGATTTTGATTTATTTAGATTCATGTTTAAGTAAGTTCTTTTGATGATTTTGATTCTTTGGAATGATTTAAATTGATCAAATTTTGATGGGTTGACCTTTGATATAGTGGGACCCACATAAGTCAACTCTATGTCAAATGGTTGACCATTTTTACTATTATTCAGATTTAGTTTTAGGTTAATTCATATTCATGTAGTAACATCATGCTTCTTGTTTGGTTCAATTTCCATTTTTTGATTTTATTTATATCTTTGAATTTAGGTGTTTTTGAGATTAGGTAAGTCAAATAGTGGACCACCTTAATTATCTCGGTCTAAGCTGAGTTGAATTTAGATTTTAATTAAGATGTATTTAATTTATTCATTTGTTTAAATTCAAGTTTGGTTTGGGTTCATTTTAATTCAATTGGGTTAGGTCAAATCCTAAAGAGATTCAGTAGGATAGCCTAGGCCTTTGGGTATTAAGATTTGCTTTTAATTTTGGTTTTGATTTGTTTATACACTTGGTCACCAAGTGTAGTGTTTTAAGTGCCTGAATAAAAAATCCCTAATTTAAGATTAGGTATCCTAATTAATAGAATTGAATATGATGTTAAATCTCATCCAAAAATAAGGTCAACTAGTGGACCCCCAATATTTGTAATGGATTAACTAGAGTACACACATATTGGCATTGACCAAACTAATCAACATAACCTATAAGGATTGAAGCATAAGCCTGAAGAATTTGAATTTAGTTCTAAAATTTGGAATTTAAATTTAGTTTTGGCTTTGATTTTAAATTTTATTTTGAATTTGATTGTGAAGGATAGGCATAAACATGCCTAAAATTATTTTGATGTAGAATGATTAATTCTTAGAGACTTAGGTTCCTTAGTTTTTTAGAAGAATATATATGTCATTAAAAAAAGACTCAGTGAAGAATCTAATCCTAATAGAATCATGATAGTTAGATAAGATGCCTTCAAGGCACTTAGTTTCACTCTAACCATAATAAATTTTTAATGGCTAACTTAGAAAGAAGACACTAAAGTTTATATTTTTCTAAGTGCTACTAGCCAGGAGGTTGTCTAAGTGACTAACCAATTCTAAGAGGAAGGACCTATAAGTAGTCCCTAAAATTTTCTTTTCCTAGAAAAGATGTCATATGGATACTTACCCTTATCTAGAGATAACAAATGGGGAGGATGTCAATTTGGATACTTGCTCCTAGCCAAATCATATGAATTTTAACCAAAGAAAGATACCACTTGAAGATTTACTCTTAGATGGTTATCTATTAGGAAAAGGTCTTTAAATATTTGATTCCAACCTAAATAGTTGATCTTGGAGAAAAAGAGTCTTTAATGACTTAATTCTAAAATGTCAAGGTTTTGTCTAATAAGCAGGGGTCACATGGACTTATTCCTAGCCTAAGTAGTCTATAGGAATGGAGCCTTCAATGAATTATTTCCAATCTTTAATTTCTTTTATTTTAAGCTAGAAAGGGCCACAAGGACTTAAATCTTAATCTAGTGAAAGCCAGCTAACAGGAAGGGGCCCTCAATGGCTTATTTCCAACATGAATAGTTTAAAAAGGAAAGGAGTCATAATGACTTAATCAAATCTTAATTTTCTTACAAAGATTCTTGCTAAGGGACTTACTTTTATTTGATTAGCTATTAAGAAGGGGCCTTCAATGACTTAATTTCTTCTTGAATAGCTATAATGAAGAAAAGGAGCCCCAATGACTTAATCTTAAATCTCAAAATTTGACTAGTATGAAAGAGGTCTTTATGACTTAATCCTAACCATGTAGTCTATTTGATAAGAATGAGTCTTGATGATCTAATCTTATTTTGTGAATAGTAGGAATGGTGCCACAAAGGGCTTTCTCTAAACCTATGGGAATGGTGCACAAAGACTTACTCCAAACCCAAGAGATTTATAGGAAGGGTACCACAAATAGACTTGCTTCCATTCTATGTGAATGTAGAAATTGTGCCTAGAAGGACATAAAGAAATTTGCAAGGCTCTTAAAGTCATTGCACAAAACCAAATTTAAAAGAAACAATATTTGGAGCTAAATAAATTGCAAAAATATAGGTAAACATAATTTTATTGATCATTATTTTTCAAAACTAAAATACATTTCATACATAATATTTCTTTATGTAATGTTTATTAATAGGCGGCATTGGATGTTCATCACTACATGTTATGAATTGATAAGAACCTCATTTGTAGACTTTCTCCACAATGAATGGTCCATCCCATGTTGGCTGAAATTCACTGTCGCTCTTGCAATTAGCTAGAATTAGCCATTTAAGAACCAAGACCAGGTCTCCTACTTGGAAAGTTCTAGGATAGACCAATTTATCATGAGCTTTAACCATAGATGATTTGTAAAGTTCAAGGTCTTGTTGAGCTTTCATAAAATTTCCTTCAAGACTCTCAAGTTCCTTTAGTCAAAGTTTATTATTCTGATATGCTGTAATGCTATTATTAACTACTATCCTTAAAGAAGGTAGTTGTACTTCCAACAAAAGAATAACTTCAATTCCAAAATCCAAAGCATATGGTGTAGATTGAGTTGGTGTCTTATATATGGTCTGATAGGCTCATAAGGCTTCAACCAACTTTTCATGCCATTGATGTTTATTTTCATCAAGTACTTTTGTCAAAATTTGTAAGAATCTTGTTAAATGCTTTGGCCAATCCATTTTGTCTAAGGTAATAGATTGTTGAATATCTCCAATCAATTTTATGTTTATCTACAAGTGATTAATTTTAGTGGACTTAAATGATGGACCATTATCATATATGATTTGAGGAATGCCAAAAATGATTTACAATATTTTTCTGAAAGAATTTAAGCACATGTTACACTTTCACTTTTTTAAGTAGAATCACCTTGGCCCATTTAGAAAAATAATCAGTTTAACTAATGTAAACATGATGCCCTTTTGATGAAGGAGTGTCAATATATGATGTCAGTACCCTAACTCTCAAAGGGCCAAGAGGCAATTGTTGGGTGTAGTATATTAGGGTGGTTGATGTAGTACTACAACCTATCTTTGGCATTATTTACAATGACATGTAGTTTCCTTGCAATCATTTATAGGCTTCACAACATAGCCATATTTGATCAAATGACTTATGATACAACACATTATTAAGAAATGCATAAGATAAAAGTACATTTCTTAATTTGATTTGCTAATGAGTTGTCCTTAAGAAACCTCTCCTCACTTAAATAGTCAATGAGTTATTATCACAATCTTCTTGACCTTTAGTAAGGGCGGCTATCCTTTGAATTTTTATTTTTTATTCATGTAATATAGATCTATCGAGAGAGGATCTATTGATTTTGGACCTCTATATATAAATTATTTTTCTAGACATATAATTTCTTTAGCAAGCTTAGTTAAAGCATTTTATATAGAGTTATCCTTGCATGATATTCTATATAGAGTCACATAAGGAATCTTTTTAAGCAATTTCATTGTATAATGGTAATAACATAAAAGCTTTGGGTGCAAAGCCTTATAGATTCCACTTACTTGGCTAATAACTAGTTGGAAATCTCCAAAGATTTTAATATTTTTAATATCCATAAGGATTACTAACTCTAGCCCAATTATAAAAGCCTCGTATTTAGCCTCATTATTTGATGAAGGTTATAAGATTTCAACACAATCCCTACCTTTCTTGGGATATAAGATTTCAACTCTTTATTTTTCTTTGATGATGCTGCACCATCGAAATATAATTTTCAAGTGATATTAGGTTCATCCTTTAAAGTCATGATCTATTCATATGGAAGATCATCATTTAAAAGAGAACCTTCAGGTAAGGGGAGTGTAGCTAAGAAGTCATTTAGAACTTGACCCTTTACAACACGGAGAAAAATAAATGTAATTTCAAATTGCAACAAAAGCATTAACCAATGTGCTAGATGCCCAGATAATGTCAATTGGGTCATAAGATATTACAAAGCATTTACTCTTGAGATAAAATTTACTTTATGTGAAAGCATGTAATGCCTTAGTTTCTGAGGGGCAAAAACTAAAGGTAAATAATGCTTTTCATTGGGGGGATAGTGCATCTCCGCTTGGATGAGTCTACAACTTATATAATAAAGGGCATTTTCTTTTCCTTTTTTTGTTGACTTGAGCTAACAAAGCTTCTAGTGACTGATCCAAAGCTACAATATACAAATTTAATGGTTTCCCTGGGATTGGGATAGCCAAAATAGGATGATTCATCAAATATTATTTTTAATTTTAAATGCACTTTGGCATTTCATATCCCAAATAAATTTAGAATCCTTCTTCATCAATGCCCAAATAGTTGGCATCTTCTAGATAGGTTTAATATAAATTTTCTTGGATACGCAAATCTTCCTTGGAAGGATCATAATTGTGTAAGACTTATAGGCATTTCTATGATATCTTTTATCTTTTCTGAATCAATTTTGATCCCACGGTGCCTCACTAAAATCCCAAAACTTTCTTGATGTTACTCCAAGAGGACACTTCAAAGAGTTTATTTTTAGGTTGTAACAATCCAACCATTCAAAAAGAATCCATAAGTCATATAAGTGATTTTATTTTTCCTTACTTTCAATCTGGATCATCAATATAACATTGAACTTGATTATAAATTAAATTATCAAATATTACTGTCATTGCTCTTTTAAATATAGCCTCGACATTTTTGAGACCAAATGGCATGACCACCTAACAAAATATCCCAATAGGAATTCTGAATTTTGTATGCTTTTCATCCCCAAGCCATCTTTATTTGGTCATATCTAGATGATCCATTCATGAATGAAAATATTTCATGCAATGAGGCTATATCCATCATAAATTTTGGTATTGGCAATGAGAACAGATATTTAGGATAAGCCCTATTCAAGTTTATGGAATCTATGCAAATATGTATTTGGCCATTCTTTTTTATTTATTGTGACAATGTTTGCTAACCAAGAATGATATTGCTCTTCTCATACAAAATCAACCTCAATTAATTTTTTTATTTTAGTAATCACTTATTCAATTTCTAGACACATGCGTCTAGGAGCTTGCTTTACTAGAATTATTTCAGGTTTAATTTCTAGAGTATGAACTACAACATCTAGAGATAAATCTAGCATTTCATCATAATTTCATGCAAAGAAATCTTTATATTCAAAACGTAAGGTAATTAACTCTTTGAAATCTTTTGGACCTAATAATGAAGTAATAAAAGTTGGCCTCAAGTCTTCTTTAATTCTTAGGTTGATCAACTTTAATTTATCAATAGTGGATTTTATTTCTTCTTCAAATTTAAGGGGAGTATTTTGATTAAGCATACATCTGGATCATCTGATGTTTCAAGATAAAATCATTATATAGAATTAGATAGGATCCAAAAGGTTGATCACTTATCATTAAACAATGTTCATTATTATCTAAAGGTCCAATGGTACCAACCCCAACGCCAGCTTCAGATTTCAAATTTTTATTTTTAGTATTCCATAAGCTTTTCATGTGTTCAACTATATCTTTGGGCCAAACATAAGAAATCAAACCATGTTTTATAGTATTCTTATCATAGTTAAGATAACAATCAAACAAGAGTTCTATTATTTCATTAGAAGATGGATCTTCAAGCTTTACATCTTCTTTTGAACTTAAAGATCAGAGTACAGAATAAGATTTGACAACTTCCCAACCTCTATTAAAAGGTTAGGGACTACTTTGACTTCTAACTATGAAATTTTATTCTAAGATAGAGGAGTTAAAGTCAAAGTGTCCACATACCTTTTCAATTTTTCATAAGTGGATAATTTAGGTTCATCCTTTGATGCATGTATTTGTTATTCATCATACTAATTCTAATGAAATCTTAAACTTTATCAAAGCATCCTTTTGATTAGAATCTTGATGAGAGCTAGATTCCATATCAATTTGTATTATTAAAGGTTCTTTTTATTTTTCTTTTCCCTCCTTTTCTTTTCTTGCTTCTTTTCATTTATTTAAATTTCTTACTTTGTTTTTTTGGATTCCTTAATAATGCTTGATTTCATAGAATTAAACATTTTTCTTTTGGGCATATAATATCTTTATAAAGCTCAATCTCATGAATAGAGAGTGGTTGTATATCACTTCTTATGGTGTATTCTACTCCATCTCTTGTGTACTTAATACACTGGTGGAGTGATGAAGGAATCATTCTGTGCTCATATATCCATGGCCTACCTAAGAGAGAATTAAAGGATGTCTTTGAGTTAATGATATAGAATTATGCTTCAATTTTTAACCCTTATATTTCCAATAATAGAGTAATTGAACCTAAAGCTTTCTCTCCTATTTCATTAAACCCCCTCAATAACATCTTATTAGAACTAAACTTTCTTGTGTTAGTCCTAAAAAATTACAATGTTTTGGAATTCATGATGTTCACTAAAGCACTACGATCAATAAGAACTCTTAATAGTCTGATATTCTCCACCTTGATAAAAATTTAAAGGGGCTAATTATGATATGTGGTTCCCAGAAGTAAAACTTCATTGAAAAGGTTACCCCATTAATCTCCTTGAAATAATAAGCCTCATCTAAGAAAGTTGCTGCTAGTTATGTTAGACATAGCTTTAGGTTGAGTAATGCCTGAACTAATGATTCCCTCATTTCATTGGATTGAATAAGGGCTTCATATATGTTGCGTCTAGCATGAAGTTTTCTAATATGGACTAAGACATTGTAGTCAACCTTGAAAATAAGTGGCTTAGCTATCAAATCTTTTTATAATGGTTCTAGATATTGGTCAACAACTTGCTTGCTTTTATCTTTTTAGGAAGAAGTAAGTGAGGTGGTAAGATCTTCTCACTATGGAGATTAACATCAATTATATCTCTTGAGTTAAATGTAAGGTACATGTCAACCTATCCATCATTATTGATGTATTTTTCTAATGACTAATCAGAATTTGAAAGTTCTATGTTTGTAGGATTGCCTTGTAAGTCAGCCATATAACTCTCACTCTCTGACCTTGATTCATAAAATACATCACATTCAGTATGAGAAATTTCATTTGTATGTTCTTATATTTCTTTATTAATAGTACAATCATTTGAAATATTAAGATTATAAGAATTACCTTTAAGTATAGGCTTTATATTCATATTTTTAAACTAAGTATATAAACATATAGAAGTATAAAGCTTAGACTTTCCATCCTTATCATAAAAAAATCCTATTTGATACAAAAGACATTCCTCTCTCACCACTCTCTCCAAACATCTAGACATTTGAAGATGGAAAATGAATTGCTTCTTAGTCTGATGGATCAATCTAGATGATCTTCTTCTTGGTCTTCATTTGATCCTTCATAGAATTTTTAAACTTTTTCATCAAATATTTTTAGAAGAATAAGATAAAAATATATCCCAATCATTTGAAAGATAAGAATTGGAAGAGGTGGAAGATTCACTTATGATCACCATAATGAACTTTTGTCTTGGGTCCACAAAGTATTCCTTAAGAATTATCACCAACCCTCTCTTATAATTTATTTCAAACCAATCCTTGAAAGTGAAGCAGTATTCAATGATATGACCTAACATCTATTAATATGGGCGATAATTTGGATCATTAACCTTATGGCCTTCTTCTAGTCTTTTTGGATCTAGTAGCTTAATATCTAACTTTTTATTTAAAATTTTAAAAATTTTCCTCACTCCTTTATCTTGAAAGAATAAGTATGGTTCATTCTTTCATTGAAAGGGCTAGTGAGAGATTTCTTGGTAGGTGGTGATAATTACTATTGTGATGGCTTATAGGATGAAGACCACTCTACTTGGACCTGAATAGGAGCTTTTCCTCTATCCACTGTAGAGACATTGCCTCCCATCTTTTCTTGCACTTTCTTAGGTTTTATTATTTTCATAGTGGACTAATTTCTAAGGAACGATATCTTAGGAGCTTCTTCTTGAGAGGTTGAGGCTTTACTTAATAGTTTTTAAAGAGATTTAATAGTAAAACATTATAGTAAGAGACATGGACCACATATTTGGAGGAGTATTTATTTTTTGTATGTATTTGAGGTCCACAATGGAGGCTTAGAATCCTCTATCTTAGGATATAATCTATAAGGGATTCACCTAGCATTTGTTTTTTGATGACTAGGTCACCGACAATGACGTGATGATGTGTCTTATTGAATTACTTCACAAACATGTTTTCTAGTTCATTGAAAGTGCACATTGAGCCATTTGGTATCTTTGCATACTAATCAAAGGTATCCCTAGTCAAACTACTAACAAACTACCTAAATAATAGGGCATGGCTTCCTCTGGCATTGCAACAACTTGCTTAGAAATGTGCTAAATGATGTTTAAGATTTCCTGTCCCATAAAAAATTTTGAAAGGAGGAAAAAATATTTTTAGATATGGTACAAAATCATATTCCTTAGGGTAAGGCCTACCCTTTGGAAATAAAGTTGCACCACGAGATTGTGCCAAAACTTTTTTCACCTACTATCGTACTAGGGGCATGGGGAGGCATGAATTGGGTGTTTAAAAAATATTTTCAAATTAATAGTTAATTTGAATAATTTGTAGAAAATTTATTTATATATAATTATTTATTAAAGACCAATAACAATTAATAATAGTAATAAAGAAAAGTAAAAGTACAAGAAAATTAAGGAGAGAACACAAAGATTTCTATGTGGTTTGACCAAACCATAAAATTTGGCCTATGTCGATGCCTAACAACCCAAGCTAGGAATTTACTAAATCAAAATAACATTACAACCAATCTTATATACTATTCTTCACGGGCAAGTACAACCCAACACCATATTTTCTTACACGGGCAAGTACAACCCAACACTGTACTTTCTTACAATGAACAAGTTCAACCCCAATATTGAATAGTAAGAGAAAAGAGATGAATTACAAATATCTAACTATAAGTTAAAAAAATTCTTTTTTGAACTCACAACCTAACTATACTAATATTAAAGCAAGTGAAATAAAAGAAAAAGGGCTCACTTATTTAATATTTAAGATTTTAGTCAATGTAACAACTTGAACTTTAAGAAGTTTGATGTGGATATGAAAGCTTGAATTCATAATGATTTACGTTAATAATTTAAAGTACAACACAATAAGTATTTGAATGATAAACCATAACAAATGTTATATGAAAACTTGAATTATGTAATAATCAAATTAATATAAAAATTTAAAACAAATAAATGTACTTAAATTCTCTTTCACAATAGCTATGATATATACAAGTGATAAAATGATTTGTAAATGAGAAAACTTGCTAATCACTTGTATTCTATTTGAAATAACAACATAAGATGAATTTTACTTAAGGATATATGAAAATAAAATGAGAGAAAAGAAAGTTATAAGCATAATGTTCAATTCAAACAAATCCAATATTTTGGCCAATAATATATATGAAACTTTCAACCAAGATATAAATCAAGGTATAATAGAAATCAAAGTAACCTTATGAAGCTTTCAATCGAAGGAGTTTTCACCAATCTTCTAAGCAAACTTCAAAGTAATCTCTTGTAAGAAGGAAGAGGAAAGATGAAGAAGTTAGCACTTGAATCCCAAAGTTCTCTCAAAGAATGATGTGGGAAAACTTTGGACAAGAAAGAAGAATAGATTATTGGATCCTTTTTCAATAATACAATATTTTAATATATAGAAGAAGGATGAATGAGGTTTGGCTAAGCAATAAAATATAAGATGAAAAATTTAATTTGGCAACAACTTGAATTTTGAAATTCAAGAGCACATGATGAAAATCCATTGGTTTGACCAAGACTAAGTAATGAATAATAAGGCTCCTTAGCATATTAGACCTTAAGTCAAATTGGAAAGATACCAAGGAGGCTCACGACCAAATCAAATTACCTTAAATGGATTTAATGAAAAAGAAAAGTTATTAATTTAAGATTGATTTAAATTTAATTATGAGATACGTCAAAATAATTTAAATCAAAAATATAAATAGTTTAAATAAATCATTCTTGGGATGTTCAAATTATTCAATAAAATATTAGATTTGATTTTCCATGGATCTGGCAAGAATTATGCAATTTAAATTCAAAGCAATTTGAATTTAAAAATTTATATTATTGACCCTTTAAAATAATTAAAAATAAGGGAATTGTTTATGGGAATATTTTAAATAAATTCAACATGATTTATTAGCTAAAATTCAATGAAAATTTAGTCAAAAGAATATAAGGATGATAATGATCATATGAGCAAGAAGAGAGAATAATTGGTGAGAGAAAATAGAATAATAAGATAATTCTAGAATAATTTAATTTTCATGCAATAAGTATATGAATAAAAATTATGATTAAGCATGAAAATGATTTTAATGAAGTTTACACTAAATTTATCTTATTTAAACACATATTAAATAGAACTTAACTCATGCATTTAGTTCATATTATCCAAAATGGATAATTCAAAGAATAATTGCAAATATGAAATGTAGAAAATATGAATAATTTTAAAATGAATTATTTTGAAATGAATGAATCATTTATTTTGTTTTAATGAGCTTTTAATTTGACTTAATATTGTGATTACTAGAAAATTCCCAATCAGTTTAAGTCCAATAGCTTTAACTTTTCGAGTTGATTGAAGAATCTAGAGTTGAAGAATTTTCCTACACACTTGAATTTAAACAAATTAGTAGCATTTGAACATATGCTCATTATCATCAAAATCAATCTCAAGTGAGTTGCTCATGAAGTAAACAATATTCCCCTTTTGATGATGACAAACCTATATTGGTATTGAATAATGATGAAAGTGCAAAGTGACCATACATCAACCAAATTGCATTAAAAGAAAGTATGACAAGTAAATAAATAAACTTTTAAAACAATTTAGTAGTTTAACAATTATGAAAACTAAAAATAAATGTAAAAAGAAAAAGTACCCTCTAAAATTATGCATCATAAATGAAGACCAACATAATACCCTTTTCCCAACATAAAAAAATTTTACATGGATGTATAATAATAAATTACATGGATGTATTTAGCATACCTAACAAGCACCTCAAAGTATAAAATCTTTCTCCAAGTAATTGTTTTATGAAAATATCAACTATTTGCAAATCCATACCAACAAAATTATGATCAACATCTCCTTTGCTAATATGATCCCTAATAAAATGATGAATAATTTTTATATGCTTTGTTCTAGAATGTTGGATAGAATTTTTTTGTTAAGCTTATTGCACTAGTGATATCACACTTAATGGGAATGTGATCTAGTTTAAGTCCAAAATCTTCTAATTATTACTTTAACCAAATAATCTATGAAATATATAATCTGACATACTTAACTTAGCTTGAAAAGAGCAATGAAGTTTTATTTTTTAGAGGACCAAAATACTAGAGAAAATCCTAAAAATTGGCATGTTCCCGATGTACTCTTCCTATCTACTTTACAACCTGCAAATTTGACATCGAAATAAATAATCAAGTCACATTATAAAGAATTTTTAGGATAATATATACCTAACCTAGAAGA
Organism: Cymbidium sinense; assembly: GCA_021442155.1. Taxonomy (NCBI): domain Eukaryota; kingdom Viridiplantae; phylum Streptophyta; class Magnoliopsida; order Asparagales; family Orchidaceae; genus Cymbidium; species Cymbidium sinense. Next base: position 30,050,032 of record CM038223.1, read on the forward strand.
GCCATTCAAATAATGAAAGATATGATTTACTACAATAAAATGAGATTCCTTTGGAACAACCAAAATGAGCACATAAACATACAATTAAACATAATGTCAGGTCTACTAGCAGTAATATACAAAAGAGAACCAATCATGCTCTTATAAAGTTTTTGATCAATAGGTTTTTGGGATACATCTAAATCAAGCTTAGTAGAGGGGTTCATGGGAATTTTAGTAGATTTAGATATCTTCATGTTAAACCTCTCTATCAAGTCATTTGCATATTTGGTTTGATAAATGAATGTGCTACTTTCTTATTATTTAACCTAAAGACCTAAAAAAATTGAGTTCACCTATCATGCTTATTTAAAATTCTTTAGACATTAAGATGAGAATTCAATGCAAAAGGTTCATTTGTACTACCAAATAAAATATCATCAACATAAATTTGAATAATGATCAAGTTACCAAATTCATAAGAAATATGGTGGTATCTACTCTAGCTTTCCAAAAACCATGATCAATAAGAAAGCTACTTAATCTATCATATCAAACTCTAAGAGCTTATTTCAATCCATACAAGGCTTTCTTCAATTTAAACACATGATCAAGAAATTTTAAACTTTCAAAATTAGGAGGTTGTTCTACAAAGACATCTTAATCTATAAAGCCAATTAAAAATGCACTTTTTGCATTCATTTGATAAATTTTAAAGTCTTTGTAATATGCATAAGCAAGGAGCAATCTAATGGATTCTAATCTAGCTATAGGAGTGAATGATTCCTCAGAATTTATTCCTTCAACCTGAGTGTATCTTTGTGCAACCAATCTTGCCTTATTTCTAACAATGTGTTTTTGAGTCATCTATATTATTCTTAAACACCCATTTAGTTCCTATAATATTCTAGTCTTGAGATCTAGGGACTAAATCCCACATATTATTTCTAATGAATTGATTTAATTCTTCTTCCAAAGCTACAATCTAATAGTGATCCTCCAAACCTTCATCTACTTTTTGGTTCAATTTTAGAAAATAATATATAATGATTAATCACTTCCTTGGATTTCTTAGTTATAACACCTTAGAAAGGATCTCCAATGATTAAGTCTTTGGGATGAATCCCAACAATTTTTATTCTTTGGGTAAAGTATTATCTACATTTTCTTCTAAATTTATTTTCTTAAGTTCATCTACCTCATCTTCAATCACATCATTTCTAATAGAATTTATAACATTTTCATCAAATATAACATGTACTGATTCTTTGATAATCATTTTTCTTTTGTTATAAACTCTATAAGATATGATATTCATAGAATAGCCTAAAAAGATACCATCATCAGACTTACTATCAAACTTTCCTAAAGAATCTTCACCATTATTAAAGATAAAACATTTATAACCAAAGATATAAAAATATCCAATTTTAGGTTTCTTACTAAAGAATAACTCATAGGGGTTCTTGTTTAAAATTGGTCTCAAGTAAACATGGTTCATTATATAGCATGCAGTGTTAATAGCTTCTGCCCAAAAAATACTTAGGCAACTTATAATCATCTAGCATAGCTCTACTCAACTCAACTAGAATTTTATTTTTCCTTTCTACTACATCATTTTGTTGAGTGGTTCTGGAAGTAGAAAAATCATGCTTAATGCCAAACTCATCATAGAATTCTTCAAAATATTTATTTTGAAATTCATCACTATGATTAGTTTGAATTCTACTAACAAGAAGACTTGTATCTAATTCAATGTGTTTAAATTTTTTCTAAAATGTTCAAAAGAATCATTTTTAAGAGTTAAAACATGACCCAAGAAAATCTTGAAAAATCATCAACAATAACAAAGCCATATAATTTTCCACCTAAGCTTGTAGTTCTAACTAAATCAAATAAATCTATATGTAGTAATTATAAAGGTCTAGAAGTAAAATTAATATCTTTATTCTTAAAAGAATGTTTAGAATGTTTTCCATAAATACATGAATCAAAGAAACAATTAGAATGAAAATTTATTTTAGGTAAACTATCTGTAAGATCAAGTTTTTCAACTTTATTTAAAGAGTGCATATTAATATCACACAATCTTATATGCCATAACCAAATGTCATCATACAAACTTTTAAAATAAAGAATATTTGAATTAGCATCTCAAGGATTAAATCAAACAAAATCAGGCCCAATCTAAACTCAATTAAGCCAAATCAACCTATTGAACCTAACTTGACTCTTTTGAGGCAAATGAGATAAGAGGGGTTCAAACCAACTCAATCCAACTAAAGTGGACTCAAACCCAACCAAAATTCTATCACATGGGGCTAACACTTCAGACTATATGAAGTGGAGCTCCAAGTCAACAATGGATGCAGGAGAAGGGAAAAATCAATAGCAAGATGACAAAACCCAAGATCTACTCATGCACAAGCCATATCTCCACTTGGATGGCACTTAGCAGGCTCTATAGTAGCTAAACCACAATTTTCTGACTTCTCCAAGTCTCTTCCTAGTTTTCCATCACCTCCAATCACCATTAATGGTGATTTTTACTGAACATTAAAAAGGGAGAAAAGGAGAGCTTCCAAGCTCTCTTTTCTAGCCTTAAACATTTTCTAGAGCTTCACAAATCACAACCATACCATCCCTTCTCTTTCCACACATGAAATCTCAAAATCTAGCAAATTTCTAGTAAGGGGAAATGACCATTAGTGGAGAGAGCTATCTAGAGGGAGGCAAGAGAGGATAAGTTTAATATAGACTCACTTTAACTCAAGGAGGCTCTCCAACATAAAGTATCTATCAAATGTGGGCTTCACCAAGATAAATTTTGCAAAACTTTAGAAAAACCTTAGGGGTTGTCTGGGATCAATTTTGTTTTCTATTTTTTTATTTTTATGTTGTTTTTGAAAACATGTTTGTTTAGATTATTTTTATGTGATTTTCTTTTTTATTTTCAAAAACAAATAACATTATTTTAAAAAATACTCAAAATATCCAAAAGATGTTTTGAGTGCTTTTAAAAACAATAAGTACAATCAAACAAGTTTTATTTTTAATCAAAACATAAACAAAATAAAAAATCAAAATAAAAAGAAATAAATGTAATCCTAAATAGCCCCTTATGGATGATGTTTATGAGAGTACTTGCTCATCTATAGAAAAATTTCTTAGATTACTTTTGCTTTTACTCTCTCCAAGTCCTCGATGTGAAATATGACATTTTTTGATGAGTTTGCCAAAAAATTATGGTCTAGTTAGGCTATTTGAGGTAAAAATCCAATTCTCACCATCTATGAAGGAGACAACACAACAACCATTTGACCCATCTTAAATGAGATAAATTGTTATGATTAAAGTGTTATTAGGGCTTAATTTGAACCATTGGATCGATGGGAATGATCCAAACCATTTGATCTATTATCAAACATCTAGACAAACTAGTTTCTTGCTCATTCCATCATTAGCACTTGCATGGATTAATTGGGATTCGACACATGTAGAGGTGGCCTATCATCACCCCTGACTGTTAAGTAAGAAATTCAAGAATTTTTTAAATTTAAAAATTATTGAAATACACTTGAAACTTCAAAAAACATAAAAAATAAAACACTAAATAAAAATTACAAATAAGGCTCATTGATTTGTCCTTTAGAAAGGAATCCAATGAACCCAAAATCCCTAATTTTTATTAGGTATTTTGGGATTAATTTTAAGTTTGAATGGAAATTAAAATTTATAATTAATCCTAAAATATTATTTAAATTGATCTAAAACTTTAGGGAATGAAATTATGGCTAGGATCTACCTATCATAAAAATTTTAGGAGAAAATGATGACTGAATTGAAAGATATTAAATTTTAAAGTTAAAATGCCTCCTTTTAATAAAAAATAATTAAAATTATAAAAATCATGAAAAATCAACAAAATAGCTTAAAACACTTTAATTTATATTAGAATAGTTGGGAAAAATACTTAAGCCTTTTTGAATCTCATTGAATCTTGAATCACCTAATCATGGATTAATTAACCTTAACTAATCCTCATGATATGAAATGTTAGAGGCATTGAAAAGTCCAATGCCACTAATAGACTTAAAAGGCTTATTAGACACCATAATCTTAAAATTTTTTCTATTCTTGAGCCTTTAGTTAGTACTAATAACATTTCCAAAATCAAGAGAAGATTTCCCCACATCAACATTCACTTAAATATGAGCAACAAGATCACCATATTTTGGAAACCAAAATTTCATATTCAAGTTCTTCTAGACACCAACCAATATATTAATATCTACATCCAATATATTATTGTAGAAATTTATGCTACCATCATTTATGTTGCTTCTAATAGATGACATAGGAAGGAACTTTGGAATGACATAAAACACATCAGCTCCAACATGTTATGCCCTAGGATGGTTGGAGGAGATTTAAATATGATTGCCAGTCCTATAGAGAAGAAAGGAGGCATAAAACCAAACATGGCAATTGTCTCTGAATTTGTTGAATACATTGAAAAAGTTAATCTATGTGATTCTAGTTATTATGGTACCCTTTTTACTTGGAAGAGGGAAAATGTTTAGAATGACTTGATAGAATTCTTATAAACTCATCTTGAAACTCCTACATTAGCTCGATGGAGGTACAACATCTAGCCAAAATTTCTTCTGACCATTCCCTAATTCTTCCCAATTTTGGCATTATCTCCAAGACAAATTATAATCCTTTTAGGTGCCTTAATATGTGGACATTGAATCCATATTTTAACAACTATATCTTGAATGCTTGGTGGGGTTTGGAGAATAACAACCCCTAGATTAAGCTATGGTACAAAAGCTACCATTGGCTCTCAAGAGAAGGAATGTAGAGGTGTTTGGCAACATACATAGATTAAATCCATTGAAAACAAAATCATTAGCCTATCTAAAGCCATTTCTAAAATGGATGAACTAGACACACTTGAACATAAAACCCAATTAGGGAATATCAGATAAACCTTCAATTATAATTTGATAGAGAGGAAGACCTTCTGAGATAGAAAGCTTCATCTAAAAACTTTATCCATGGTGATATGAACTCTAAATACTTCCATGCTTGCATTAAAAGGAAAAGAGAAGGAAAGTTCATAACTAATGTGAAAGAAACCACTGGTAGATGGATTTATAACCAAGGTAGCATTTATGGAGGATTATGTGAGATATATTTTAAGTTTACTCAACCTTCCACATCCCAATCTCTCAGCCTAACCATAACTTTATGAAAGAAAAGAATTCATCAATAATTAAGAGATTACTTCAGTTCCTTTGGAAAAAAAAGATTTTTTGTTGCATTAAACTCAATGGATGGTTACAAAGAAGCCAAACCTAATGGATTCTCATCTCTTTTTTATTAGAAGGTATGGCACATTGTGAGAGTGGAGATTATCACTACTATACAGAGCTTCTTTAGAGTTCAAAATATTCATAAATTTTCACCACATCCCTTATATTTTTGATTCCAAAACAAAGAGAAAATCATACTTGGGACAAATTCAAACCTATTTGTCTAACTCATATCATCAATAAGATTATCAACAAAATGATTGCCAATAGACTTATAAAACTTCTCTCATTCCTTATCTCTCTAAATCAGGCAGCTTTTGTAAAAGGAAGAAATATAACTGATAATATCTTTCTTGCACAAGAGCTTATCAAAGACATTGATAAAATTGGAATAGGGCGAGATGTGATCATGAAAATTGATATCAAGAAAACCTTTGATACCATTAGTTGGAGCTACTTTCTTAGAATACTTAAAGATAGAGGATTTTCAAATGAATTTTGCATCCTAATTTAAAATAATATTAAGGACAATCATTATAAAATCCTCTTTAATGGTTAATCTCATGGCTTCTTCCAAGCAAGTAAGGGTGTTAAGCTTGGTGGACCACTCTCTCTATCTATCTTTATATTAGCTTTGAACCTCTTTCTAGAAGACTAAGCACTGAAGCTATTTCCAAGAAAGATATTGGATTTCGTACAAAAAGTAACCTCAAGATTACACATTTGTGTTTGTAGATGATTTAGTATTGGAAGCAAAAAAACATTAGAAACATATGGAAATTATCAAAGAATTCATAAACCTCTCAAGTATGGAACTAAATGCTAACAAACATTTTTTTATGATAGGGAAGCAAATTACCAAAAACAAAATTAAGTGGATCAGAAAGAAGATAGTTTTTACTCATTCCACTTCTTTCTTCACTTACCTTGACATTAAACTATACAAGAGAAGACTCACATTATCCCTCTTCTATGAGCTCATTGACAAAATATACATCAAATTAAGCTCTTGAGAGAACTCATTCCTATCTTTTGGTGGAAGAATTACTTTGGTAAAAGTATCCTCAACTATATTCCCTTGTACACCACACAAGTACAACAAATCCTTATAAACATTCAATGAAAAATCAAAAGGATGTTCAATATATTCATTTGGAGTCACAAAAACAAATTGATTCATTGGGTCATTGGAAAAAAAGAGCAAATCGATCAATAATGGTGGTTTAGGCTTCAAAATAATTGTTCATAACATTAGATGCAATAGCATCAAACTTTGAATCAGATTTAGGGAGAAAATTTTTCTTTGGGCCAAATTATTGCACCAAAAAAATTGCTAGCAAACTCACCCAATGTCTATTAAACCAAAGACAACAGACTCCTTAACATGGAAGAATATGCTACGATAAAGAGAAGAAGTTGAAATTCTAGTTTTTTGGGATATTAGGGGATGTAAACATGGATTTTTGAATGATCAATTGGATTGGAGAAGAAGCACTTTTTAATTTAGGAAATCATGGCAAACCATAACAATCATAAATAGTTTCAAAATTTTGAAATGCACTAAGTTGGAATGAGGCCAAACTAAAGGAGTACCTCCCACAAGAACTTTGAAGGGAAATCATCACAATGCAAATAAAGAGAAACAAGAGAGATAAACTAATTATAAAAGGACAAATTAAAGCTTCATCAATCATTAAAACTATCTATTGTAGCTGGTGGGAAGAAGCTAAAAAATACCATGGGATCAAACAATATAGAACTCAACTATAAAACCATAAAAATCCTTCATCTATTGACTACCTTCCACAACTTTATCCCATTGGATGACATAATCAAACTAAATAGTATATGAATGCCAACAATATTTCTGTTAAGCAATGAAGAGGCACTGAGCATACCACATTGTTTCATACATTGTAGCTTCAGCACCCAAATTTGGAGAAACTTTGCAGACCTATTAAAGGTTGACATGAACTATCGAGCTAAATTATATACGAACCAATCAAAAGCTAGCAAATAAAAGACATCTAGAATATCAACATTACACTAATCACTTCACTGATTATTTTATGGTTCATCTAGATGGCAAGAAATGATAAGAAGCATAATGAAACCATCACAAAATAGAAAATATTATAATTGGAGTTAAAGCTTATTTAACCAGAGCAATTAGAAATGGAACAATTAAACTATCACACTTCAATTAGAGGAGGCATTATTTGGACATACTGGGGAATGCGAAGACAACCCCAAATAAATATGGGAAATTGTCTTCTTGAAGAAACCATCTCAAGGTACTATCAAAAAAAATATTGATGGAAGTTTTGATGCTTAGAATGGAAAAGCTAGAATCAGTGGGCTCTTCTAGAATATGTTGGTAAGAGCTCAATCTATTTCTCTATGCCATTTTTGCACTCTCTCCTCTCCATGCTGAAGTCATATTATGCCTTTATGCACTCAAGATTACATCTTCAGGCCTCACCATAAATACTGGATTGAATCAGATTCCATGATTCTCATCCATCTACTTATGAAGAACAAGGAGCAATATACAAATTGGTTTATTATTAATGATATAAGAGCCTTGAGGTGTTTGTTGAGAAAATTGCATGTTTCCTTCTCTCACATTTATAGAGAAGGTAATTGTCTTGCTGATATGGTGGCCAAGAGAGGAGCTATATCTCAATCATTTTTCATCTCTAAAAATATTGACCCAGATTTAGATTTTCTTGTTCATAGTGACAACATCAACTTACCTTACATTAGATCTAGATTGGTGTAGCACCTCTATTTTTGATGTTTTTGGATTAATTATACCTTCAAAGTGATCAACAAAGTTTTCTTTATAAAAAAAACTAATCCCTTTAATTATATTATACTTCAAAAATTTGCAATAAATCAACCAATATTCCAAAAAATATAAATGACCCTCTAGATTCATTTTGCAAAGAGGAATCCAATAAAAATAAAATCCTTATTTGGTATTTTCTAATTTTATATTATTTTGTATCTTAATAAAATAATCAATCATTAATCAAACTTAAAATAATGTGCACTTGACTTGAAACTTTGGCACCATGAAATTAGTGTTATAATCTAGCCAACATAAAAATTATAAAGGTTATTGATTAATAGGTCAAATACCATGAAATTTCTAAGGTTTAGGGCTCAATTTAATTAAATAATTAAATTAAATCAAGAATATTAATAAAGTATTTAGAAATGTCTTAAAAAATCATGATTAACATCAAAGAGCTATAAGAAAATATTAGTACACTTTGGAACTTGATAAATCTTAAGATCACATACTTAAGGTTTAATAAATCATTAAAATTAATATTTATCAAATTTATTGGAACTAAATTCTATGAAATACATAATAAACTAAGTATTAAGAAAAATTGTAAACAAATTAAAACTCAAACTCTCATTACTTAAACTTTAGTTTAGACCAAGCAAATATAATCTAATTTTCAATTTAAATTTAATTAAACTTAATAAGTAAAATTAATCATTAATTAGAATGTAGTCAAATTAATTTTAAAAAAACTAAATTAAACATAATTAATTCATCAATTCTAACCAAACTAACCATTAATTAGATAAATAGTAATAATAATAATAATAATAATAATAATAATAATAATTATTATTATTATTATTAAAATTAAATTAATTAATTAGCATTAAGCCAACTTAAATCAAATTAAATTTAACAAGTAATATTACATATAATTCCTAAGACAAAATGAACTTATATTAAATACCTAATTAAGATCATCATTCATCAAAGTTTAAATCAAACCAATTAATCATGACTAATTAAATCATTGATCTTTGAATAATTAAGACCTTAAACAAACTATCCATTAAATTATGTTAATTATGTTAAAATCAAATAATTCTTAATTAAATTAAATCAATTAAACATCCAACCATTCTAAACTTAATTTGAAATTGATATAAGATAAGCCAAGCTTAATCATTAATTAAATTTTAACTATTTAGTTTAATGAAGATTGAATTAATCACTCATCATACCTTAATCGAGTTAACTTAATAAACTAAAATAATGAAGAATCAAGTTTTAATCATATCAATATAACAAAAAAAGTTATATTAATCAGTTAATTAGACTAAATATAAACCTTTTAATTAAGTTATCATTCAAGCTTTAATTAATTTCATTTTTTGATTTAAATAATGGATAACTAAACTTTTGATGATTGATGCGATTGACCAATAATCAATATTTAGTTAACTCATTTGATTAAATTCTAGATAAATTGAATCAATTAAACCTAAACATTCAATCAAGATTAATTAAACTAAAGCCTTCTAATTAAACTTTAAACCTTTAAAATCTTCAATTAAGTTTAAAGTAAATCAACCAATTATTCAATTAAATTAGATTAAGAAAATTATCTTGAATAGGATGCTCTAAAATGATCTATAACTAAGCTATTAGATAAGTTAACCACTCAATCAAACCTTTACTTAAAATTAAATTAGTCATGAAAAACTTAAATAGTTTTTTAATTAAACTAAAACAATCAAATATCAACTTAATTTAGTCAAATCATTTAAATTTGATAGGTTAGATTGAATAGACTTTAAATATATTAATTAAATGAATTGACACAAAATATTTAATCAATCATCCAAACCAAATTAATTAAATAAAAGTAAATCATAAATAATTGAATCATATAATCAAATTAAACATCACTTAATCAAAAAATTTAACGAAATAAAATAAAGTTTAAACTCAAACTAAATAATGTTTGAGTATCACAAAAAGCTTAGTTATGTGACAAATATTAAAATTACTAAGTATCATCAATGAACAATAAAAAGTATACATATATAGATTGAAATATCAAATCTATCTAATCTTATCAAAATATGAAACTACTAAATTCAAATAATAATAGAACTAACTTAATCAACTTAAACTATATGAAACAATAAAGCTCGATGAACTTAATAAATATTTAAATGAAACTTAAATAAAAGATTGAAACATTTGTCAAATTCTAAATTTATTCAAATTGAAACATATTTATCAATTTAAAGTAAATACAAATATTCGAAACACATAAAATTCAAATAATCATCAAACTAAATTAATTAACATAGATTATTTAAACCAATAAAATCCAATAAACTTAATGAACAAGAGTTTAAATAAATCAAAGAATAAAAGGGAGAGAAAAAAAGAGAAAAAGTAAATAACATATCATAAATTAACACTTAATCCACTGAAATAGAATATGAATAAAGCAAACCTTAACTAAAATATAACTATCAAATTGATTGAGTTAATTTAATTAAAACCTAGTAAATGTCCAAGGGAAACTTAAATGAAGATGTATGATATATCATTTGAATTCAAAAATTAAAAAAATAATTTAATTAAAATTAAGAAATATTATAATCAAATTATAATTAAAATATTGATAACCCACTTTAATGAGATACCAAATTCAAATGAAAAGCATAAACCATTCAATCAACCCATGATCCATCATTAATAATAATTAAATTTCAATTAAGTTATGATACATTTACATAAAATTTCAAATAAATCAAAATAAATACAATCAAACCTATAAATTTCAAATATTTAGTTAAGTTTCCTAAAATTAAATGAAGTTAATTTAAAGTGCATAAGTTAAAAAAATTTAATTCAAAACTCTTCATAATAAGTGATTACAAGGTATATGGTTTGGTCACCCGACGTCGCAAGGCTACATGTTCAAAGGTGGTCTCAATACCTCGAATGATTTAGGACTTAGACTATAACAACATAAGACTATAAAAATGCCTATTGGTTGAAGACTTATTCTAGTAGGATGCTTCAGACCCTAAGTTTACAAATGCTTCTGACATAAGTTAGAGGCTTGACTTAATGTATATTTTCTAGGAATTATTGGTTCTTTTCTTACTAGAAAAAATGAACATATCCTCACTTTTTTGGACTTATAACCTGCTTGGAAGAGTTGCCAACTAACACCCCTTATGAGGGCGATTATATTAGATTTAATTTAATTACTTGATTTTATTACATTTGGGTTTAGCTTTGGCTAAAGTGATTTGGGTTAGTTTCATTATTTGATTAGCTTTGGCATAGGATTCCATCCATTAATAATTGTTCATTAAATGATTTATGGATCAATTGATCCATATCATAAGAAGGTTTAATGTAATTTAGGATACTTTGGCCCATTTGACCTAAATGGTTCAAATTAGATCTCCTAGCCTATTAGACCATTTTAGGATTTTGGTTTAAAGTTAATTGTGTTTAATTGATCATTTATGATAAAATGGGATAATTGGTTTCATTTAATTTTAAACCAAATTGGTCTATTTTACACATTTTAACTTAAATGAGTTAAGTTGAGTTTAATTGGGTTAAATGATCAAATTGATTGGATTAAACATAGTAATTGAGTGAATTATGTTTAATTATAATTTCTAAATAATTTTTAATATTCAATTTGAATTGATTTCAATTTAACTTGGGTTTAAGTTCAGTAAGGTTCATTTAGATCTATTTAGATCAAGTGATTCAATTAACCCATTTAACACTTATTGGATTTATTTAGATTCATGTTTAAACATGTTTATTTGACAATTCTAAGTTCTTGGAATGTCTTAATTTGATTAAATTTTGGTGGGTTGACCTTTGACCTGGTGGGACCACGTAGGTCAACCCTAGGTAAAATGACATGATTGACCATCTTGAACCTCTATTATTTTTAGGTTCAATGATTTAAAGCTTCATATTTAATTTAATTTTAATTTATTTTGATTATATTTGAATTTCTTTAGACTTAGTGAGCTTTAATTGGTTAATTAGACTGACCATCCTAGTTATCTTGATCTAAACTCAATTGAATTTATATTTTAATTAGAATGTGCTTGATTTAGTTATTTGTTTGGATATGAGCTTGGTTTGGCTTAACCTAATCTTATGAGCTTAGGTCAAATTCTAGTAGGATCCGCTAGGTCACCAAGTATAGTGTCCTTAGTGTCAAATTAGGAGGCTCCTAATCTAGGATTAGGTGTCCTAATTACTAAGATTGGAGTTGATGTTAGCCTCATCTAAAATTGGGGTAAATAAGTGCTTACCCCTTGTTATTTTTTTTTGGCTTATTTACTTTGATTGCATAATAGAACTACATGCTTTTTTTTTTATGTTTCTTTAAGTGTGTATGTTTGTTATATAGCTTGAATGCGATAAGCTCATTAAAGACTTAAATTTTCTACCCCCATTAATAAACTCAAAAATATTAATAAGTCAAAGCTCCACCATAAAGCTTAGGTGCTAATCATGATAAATTATTTAGTAGCCAATAGGTCTGATGATTGTTATAACACCATGCATGCATATTATTCCATTTGTTGTAAATATGGAGTCTCTTTTCTTGCATGATAAGGGACATGGCTTGACATGTGGGAGTAGTTCGCTTATAGTTGAGAATACCCCTTCCTTTTTTATTTTGCCCATAACCCCATTTGATCATGCATGTAGGAATAACTATTTACCCAAGCTTGAGTCAAAACTAAATAAAACATGTAATTTTTATTGCATTAGTCTAAAGCATACTTTCATACCAACTATAATCTAAGATCTTAGGGAGTGAGTTTACGATCTTTAAACTCTTTATTAATAAATAACAACATAACTATCTTTCCTTCATGAGACTTGGACATATTATTTTAAAAGCATAATGGGAGTTGGCTAGCAACCACTTCAAGTGATTGTAAGTCTAGAAGAGTCAAGATTTGCTCACTCACTCTAGTGGAACTGGACCAACATGTCCCAATTTTTCTCCAAGTAAAATTATGTTGAGCTCTTAGCATATGCTAGAGCATTTTAGATATCTGTTTGAAGGCCATTTATTTCTTATTTGTTCTGAGTGTAAGTCCTCACTTCTTAGGCATTTCCATAATCTTGTTTTATTAGAATATAAGTCCTAGCCTTCTAATAAAATACCAACTCAAATAGTTATAATTCTCTTCAAAATATAAAGAATCACTATAGTATACATTGAAGTGATCATTAGGTTTCCTAGTATTATGAGTGCTTCCCACTTATCATCTTTTGGACCCTGTTAAGCACTCTTTCTATTTGATTTTGTAATGATCACGATAAAATTTGAAAATTTTTAGAGACACTAAATGACTACTTTAGTCTAGAGTATTCTTTGAAAATCCCCATTTCTTAAGATATAATTAACTATAAGGGCTTAGCCCCTATAGGGAACTTGAGGACCCAACTTAAAATAAACCTTACTTCACTTCATCCTTATAAAGTAAGAAAAAATCTCTATTACACATAAACCAATTGGACTTAAGAGTCTTTATTAATTGATTGAGTCCATCATAGGAAGATATGTTTACCTTTTGAGGAATTATATCATTCCTTGGTGTCATACTCGATCATTTCAATAAGTATCCCTTAAGGTCTGCATGGTATTTCTTACATCACAATTTTTATTACCAACCTCATAAATCTCACCCTCATGTCCAAAGAAGGGTTTCAATTCCCATTTGATGTAATATTCTAGGCCACTATGCATGAACTTGATGCACTAATGAACTAAAGGATGTGTCTAAATCTTTAATGTAGAACTTTGCCTTAGTCTTGAAATCTTCAATCTATAGCCATAAGGTGATTGAACCTAAGGCCATCTCACCTCGCTCATTGAATTCTCCTAACATCATTTTATCTAAATTAATTGTTTCCAATCCTCATGTAGGAAAGGGTTTTTAAGCACATGATGTTGACTGATGCACCTGAGTTAATAAATACTAAAGCATGAAGTTGTCCACATTTATGGAGATGTAAAGTGGATAGTTATGACCTATAGTTTCTAAGAGTAGATACTCATCTAAGAAGGTGAGTCTTGTGAATTATTTGAAATAGAAGGCTTATTCTTCAATTATAGATGTAGATACCAATTGTGAGAAGTATATTTTCAAATATAGTAAGGATTTGATTAGTAATTCTCTCATCTCCTTGGATAAGATAAGGGTATCATATAAGATAAGCTTAGCTGGTATCTTCTTGAGATGAGCTAAGATAATGTAGTCAACTTTAGGGTGATCATCCACAAGTAGATCCTATGATGTGGCATCTTGTGGTGGGGTTTGTTGACCACATTTTTGGATGAGGTTAACATTACTTCCAAAACTAATAATTTTGATAACTAACCCTAGATTAAGAATCTCCTAATTTGATACTTAGGATGCTTCTCTTAGTGGCCTGATGCACCATTTTAAGAACCAATCTGACTCAATAGGATTAAATAAACCTAGGTCAAATTCAATTCCAAATGTAAAGAAATTGAATTCTAAGTATACATGAATTTAAATCAAAGTGAATAGGGTAATTACTCTAATTATCCTGTTTAACCTTAAATCCATTTAAACTTAAAGAAACTCAAACAAAACTAAAATAAATGCAAATAAAAATCAATAAAACCATGAAATCAAATTAAAAGCATGAATAAATCCAAATTTAAATCAAGGTCAAAAAGTGGTCAATCGTTTTAACATAAGTTTGACTTATGTGGGTCCCACTAAGTCAAAGGCCAACCCACCAAAATTTGACCAAATAAAATCATTCCAAATGGTCTAAATGATAACATATTCATGGTTAAACATGAATTTAAAATATATAAATCCAATAAGGCCTTAATTAGGCAAAATAGGTTATTTGACCTAATAGGCCTAAATTGACCATATTGGATTCAAATCAAAATCAACCCAAATTACCCAATCTAAAATTATTTAGAATGAATATTAAACAAAACAAATCAACTCATCATTAAGCCCAATTTGACCAACTTGTCACCCAAAATGAACTGGACTAACTTATTAAATGGAATTGATTGATATAATGCATCCAAAATAGCTTAGATTATCAAAAAAAAAAAGCAAATGCATTGTAATTGAGATAAACACATCATTTGAATCAATTTAATTAAACCCAATCCACTTAAATCCATAATGAGTTAAATATTAAATAAACCCATGATAAATTGTAAATTCCATAAAATCCACTAATTAGAAACATCATAAAGGTTTAAATTGATGTAATTGAAGCATTAATCTAAGTCTAATCCACCAAATGGAATAAGCTAGGTTAACTTACATCAAAATTCCCTAAATAGCATATTGAACCCAAGCTTAAACAAACCCATTCAAATCCACCCAAACACATCCAAACCTATCGTAAGATAGGATTAGGGGGATTGACAACAAGTTTAAGCAACTAAAATAATCCCAACTAAAATCCAAAATAATGGAATATGCCATGGAAAGTAAAGAGACAATGAAGCCAAATCCAACTCCCCCAATCCCTCATCCTCTTTACCTATCCATCTTAGCACCTTTAGACAAGTGTTATGCCATTAATAATCCTTAGAGCTAGCATCCATGGACAAAAATCATCCTTACTGACCAAGAGAAGGGAAAAAACTATAAGTGGCTCTCAGCCTCTAATGGCAAGTCAAGAGAGTGATCCTCAGTCAAAATTGAGCATTTCACAACCTTCCTTGAGTGAAATGAAGTCGATCATACCTATACCCCGATCCCCTCTCTCTGCCGAAAAGCCAGAGAATGGTCCAGAGGTTGTTGTGTGAGGAGGCAACCCAATTGCTTCTTTCGAAAGCTTCGTTGCACCATTCTGAAGCTATTCGAGTCAAAATTAAAGCACCCCTTAAACTTTCAATTTTGGTCCTTTTCGATGTGAATTTGATCTTAAGGGAGATAAAAATATATAGATCCCTTCATTTTAGTTCACTGATCTTTTTGGAAGTGAAATTGAGCAATTTTAATGGTTGGATCACTAGAAATGGCCTCGATTCGATGGAAAGCTCTCAGCTCTCACCGTCATTGAAGGATGTGGAATTTTGCCATTCATTCCTTTTAGTAGGAATAGATAGCTAGATTTAGCCAAATTGAATGATTTAATCCCTATCAAAAATCCATGGAATGATTTGATTGGACGGGTTGAACCAAAATCACATCCGCCTCCATTTCAACATAGAATCTACTTGGATCTCGCTTGGACAAATGCCATGGTGTCGCATGTAAAGCGATGCCACATTGGATCCACTGGATCCGATGCTGTTAAAGATCAAAATTAGCATTTTTGAATTTTAAAATTATAGGAAAATAGTTAAAACCTCAAAAAATCATAATGAATTAAATATTAAGCAAAAAAAAATGCAAACAAGGACTATGGATTCATCTTAGTGAGAGGAATCCATTAAAACCAAAAGCCCAAATTTTGTGGGGGTATTTTTAATTTGGGTTCAAATGAAAATAAACATACAAAAATTTATCCCAATCCATTGATCAAAATGTTTTGAAAGTTTAGGAAATTAAAATTTCTATGAAGATACACATTAGGTGAATGTTTCATAATTTATTAGGGAAAACTATGTAAATATATGAAATTTTCAATCTTAAACTTTAATTTTAATAAAATAAATTAAATATGAATAAAATAAATTAGGAAATGCATAAAAATAATCTAAAATATCATAACACATCCTAATGAAATTAAATAAACTATTAAAATCCACTAAAAATTATCAAATCATAAAAATGACCTAATTTGGTATTTAATTAAATTTATTAATTGAGATGATCTACTTGAACTTGGGAAAATCATAATAAATTAACAAAGAATCCAAAAATCTATGGATGCATCATTCACAAGGGAATCTAGTAAAAATAAATCTCTTAAGTAATTCTCTTTAAATTAGGCTTAATTTCTATTTTGAAGTTGTAACTAAAACCTTAATTAACTCTAAAATACATATTTGATAAAATTTTAGGGAGCTTAAATTAGAAAGGAACCCCACTTGCTACAAAAATTTTAAACTTAATTGACCTTTGGATTTGGAATTATTGAATTTCCAAGTCTTTAGGTAAATTTAAAGAAAAAAATAAATGAAAAATTCTAAAATCATAAAATCCATAACATAAATTTAAAATATCATAATTAACATAAGAGAACTTAAATAAAATGTCCAAGTAATTATAACCAACATTAAGGCCATTTAGATTAAGGAATTAAGAGGCTATAAATGTAAATGTTAACCAACTTGATGAGATTAAGTTTGAATAAACCTTAAATGATATAAGAGTTAAAGTAACTAGGGGTAAGTTTAATACACATAAAAATAAACCTTCTTTAGACTTCTTAGATCATAGTTAGTAATGATAATAACATTATACCAAATGATAAAAATAATCTTCTTAAATATAATTATCATTTCTCTTAAGTTAAAAAAATTGAACCATTCAATAACATATGAAATCATAACTTGAAATCAACTATTTTAATCTAAGTTCATTATCAAACATTAGGAGGGTTAATGAAATAAACAAATAGAAATAAAAGAGATCAAAATTATATAAATAAGTTATAAAATTGAAAAACACTACCTTTGCCAGTCCCAAGTCCGGATGTGAAAAGTGGAGGGTTGTGAGTGTGTTAATGCTAGGGTGTCCTCTAGAAGTGATGTGCTATATTACCTGAGATGCGAGGGTGTTAATAATGTTGCTTTAGCCTATAATTTTGTAGTTGCTAATACTTTATTTAAGAAAAGATTTGAGCATATTATTACTTATAAAAATGGATCTATTAAAACAAAGATTGATTATTTTCTAATAAGAAAAATATATTGTTTAGATTGTAAAAATTGTAAGGTCATTCCAAGTGAAAGTTTAAGTACCAAACATCGACTGTTAGTTTTAGATTTTGAGATTAAAGATTGTAAGATGAAAAATAAATCAAATTATTGTCCTAAGATTAGATGTGGACACTTAAAGAACACTAACAAAAATATTTTTAGAGCAAGCTACAAGAGCTTAGAATTTGGAATGTTCATAAGGAAGCTAGTGTTATGTGAAAAAAAGTAGCAAGTGAAATTAAGCAAGTTACAAAAAATATGCTTGGAGAATCAGAACGAAGAACTTCTTTTAATAAAATAGTTGATGGTGGAGTCAAAATGTGCATGAAAAGATAAAAAATAAGAAGCATTATTATAAAACTTGGTTTTGATGTAAAAACTCAGAGAATTGGAAAAGATATAAAGTTGCTCATATAGATTCTAAGAAAACAATATATGATGCAAAAAATTTGGCTTTTAGTGATTTATACACTAGATTGAATATCAAAGAAGGTGAAAGATATATGTATAAGTTAGCCAACCAAAGAGATAGGAGAAGTAAAGATCTATATCAAGTGAGGTGTATTAAGGATGAAAATCATAAAGTGCTTTTCTTAGAAAAGGATATTGAAAATAGGTGGATGATGTATTTTGATAAAATTTTCAATGAAGGATCTAAGAATATGATTGGTTTTAGCAACCTTAATACTCTAAACAATAGAGAATTTTGTTTTTATCATCATATTAGTAAATTTGAAGTTAGAGAAGCTTTAAAGAAAGTGAAATATGGAAAAATAGTAGGACCTGATGATATTCCAATATAAGTGTGGAATGTTTAGGAGATCATGGAATTTATAAGCTTACACATATTTTTAATGTTATTTTAAAGACTAAAAAGATGTTAGATGAGTAAAGAAAGAGTTTTTTTTTTTTTTATATTTAAGAATAAAGGTGATGCATAAGAGTGTACAAATTATAAAGGAATTAAGTTAATATGTCATACATTAAAATTATGAGAGAGAGAGTAATTGAGCATAGGTTACGATGTGATACAACATTTTCTCACAATCAGTTTGGTTTCATGCTAGGTAGATATGCTATGGATGCTATACATTTGTTAAGAGATTTTATGGACAAGTATAAAGAAACTAAAGAGGATCTACATATGATATTTATTGATTTAGAGAAAGCTTATGATAAAGTTTGAAGAGATGTTCTTTGGAGAGTTCTATAAAAGAAAGAAGTTAATATTGGTTATATTCAAATTATTAAGGATATGTATATTAGAGTTATAACTTGTGTCCAAACACAAGGAGGATTGACAAAATATTTTCCTATTTTAGTTGGATTACATCAAGGATCAGCTGCAATCCCTTATCTTTTGCTTTAGTTATGGATGTTCTTACTAGAATTTATAAGAAGATGTACCTTGGTGTATGCTTTTTGATGTTGACATTCTTCTTATTGATAAGGCTAGAGAGGGAGCCCAAGAGAAACATGAATTATGGAGGTCAACTTTAGAGTCTAAAGGTTTTCATTTAAGTAGATCTTAAATTGAATATTTGGGGTGTAATTTTAGTTATGGAAGTTCTAGTGGTAGTGTTGTGACATTGGGTGAACAAGTCATTAAAAAGCATGAGCAATTCATATCTAAGCTCTATTATTCAAAATGATGGTGAAATAGATGGAGATGTTATTAATAGAATTCAAGTTTGATGGTTGAAGTGGAGGAATGCATCTGACCTATTGTGTGATAGAAAAGTACCACTTAAAGTTAATGGAAAATTTTATAAGATGGTGGTAAGACTTGCAATGATTTATGGTGCAGAATGTTGCCCACTTAGTTAAGTGTTGTAGAGATGATGATGCTCAGGTGGATGAGTGGATTTACTCTTAGAGATAAAATGTGAAATGATAATGTTCCAAAAAAGTTGGAGTAGCTTTAGTGGCAGATAATATTAGAGAGAGTCACCTTAGTTGGTTTTGCCACATAAAGGGTCAATCGTTCGATGACCCAGTTAGGAGAGTAGATGCATTAGATTTTCCTTATGTTAAGAAAGGAAGAGGTAGACCTAAAAAGACTTGGTTAAGATGTATATAAAATGACTTTAGTATACTTGAATTAAATGAGAATTTGACACATAATATGACATAATGGAGAAGAAGGATTCATGTAGCAGACTCCACATAGTGGGATAAAGGCTTATTGTTGTTGTTGTTGTTGTTGGTTATAAAATTGAAATATAATGAATTTATTGACATCTAAATTAAGATTGAATGTTAATTTTACTCATCTTAATGAAAATAAATATTGATAAGATAAATGAATGAAATTAACTTGAATTGAATAAATGAATAAAATTAATACAACCAAAGGTAATATGTAATCTAATTATCCTAAATTAAATGAAATAGAAGAAACAAACAAAATGAATATAACTTAATGTCTAATGAAACTTAATGATGAAATATGAGATATAAGGATAAATAAAATCAAACATAAAGGTACAACCTAAATAAAAGTACAATAACATTAATAAATAAATATAAAAATAATGAGGAACATTAATTTAAATTACATAATTTAAATGAACACACATTACATAAAAAATATCAATTGAATATAAACACTACATAATAAATTAATAATAAATAAATTAAAAGATAAATTAAAAATAATAAATTTGAAAAGAATTATAATTAAAATTATAAATTAACTTAAATCAAATCATTGAAATGGACTTAGAAGGGATTAATTAAGATACCTAAGATCCTAGTTAGACCTTTAAGATGAATCTTCATCTTAAAGAAAATATTTTATTTAGGATGTTGAATGAAATGGGTTCCACCCAAAATTGGAATTTATTTTATTCTTCATTCTTAAAAACTTAAACATCACTTTAAAATGAAAATGAATTTTAAAAAGAAAAATAAAATCACAAATCATTAAATCATTTGAATTGAAACCATCAAAAGGTAAAAATAAACAAACTCCAAAATTCAAATTAAAACTTGAACTAAAAAAAAGCCTAGCAACATCTTTCCACACAAACCCCTTTTTATCGTAAACTAGATTATTAGGTCATAGACCCTAGATTTAGGCTAGGACAATCTATGATCTTGTGATGATGTGATGTGAAATGACCTTTTTATTATTTTGTTGTGATTATCATTAGTCTCGATGGTAAGACATTATTTTTAGAATTAAGATTGTCTTCTGCAAGGGGACTGTGGCAAAAGATACAAGTGTAAAATAAATGAAAATTATTGTTTACTTATAAGTGTTGAATAGTTCCTTAGCATAGCCTAATAGGATAAGTGGGCTTGGTAAGAAGCTAATGTTAAGCCCGTACTTTTATAAAATATAACTGTTGTGTATTGTTTGTATTTTCCTAACATCTATTTTGCAGGGGTTAGAATTATTTTTGAAATTGAAATGTAAATTTGAGCATTAGAATTAGGTTAGGATCTATGGGGTCTAGGATTAGTAGGACCTGACCCTACTAGCTGATGAATGCAAAGGTCCCTTGTGAAGCCCAATGGAGGTCCCTGAAGAAGGAGATGATCATAGTTAGAAGACCCATAGATCTAAACCTGTAGTTCTAGTACAGGTTGTATAAGGGTAGAGCTGAGCTTCCTATTTTTTCTTTCTTCTAGAGTGTATAGTGGTACCTAGTTGCATTGGCCTTTTCTTTAATTTTAAATTTGGCTTGATTTTCTTTGGGTGCACAATAGAATCAACCTACTTTTCTATGGATTTTTTTTATGCTCTATTTTTTATGATAGATGCTTGGACGATTAGGCTCTTAGGAAAATTAACTTTTCTACCTTTTTAAACTTAAACAAAATAAAGAAAATTAAAACATCATACTAATTAAAGCCTTAAGAATAACTTAAAGTTAACTAGAAACAACTAGCTTTTGCAAACCATGCTAACATATTATTCTAACTTCATGAAATGGGCACTTCACCCATTGCATATAAGAGGCATCTAACCATTGAGGATGACCATCTTCTTGAGGAAGTCTGCCTTCTCTTCTTGATTTGGCCCATGACCACTTCTAATTGCATATCATTTTGGCATAAATGAGTACCCAATGCCTTAAATGAAACATGAGTCAAAATATTTAAAAGTTGAAAAATGTACATTAGTTAAGTGCATATCATACCCTACATGATCTTAGTGATTAGGGACTGAGTCTAAGTTCTTAGATTCTTTTCTAAAATATAATAGCCCAACCATTTTGCATACATGAGACTTGGCATCATGGAATTTAAAATTTGCTTAGGTGGTGTTAGCTAGTAGACCTTCTAGGTGGGCTATAAGTCTAGAAGAGTCAGGGATAAGTTTCTTTTCTCAAGTAAGAGAAATAGCCAATAATTCCCAAAAAAGTGAAACTAGGTTGAGCATCTGACTTTTGTTAGAAGAAATTCTAGACTTAGGTTTTGAAACTTCTTATTCAAGTAAGTCTTCAACCGTAAATATTTTTGTAGAATTATAATGTTAGAATCTATGTCCTAGATTTTTAATAAAATGATAACTCAAATATCTATTTAAATTATAAAATTTAAATCCCAATGATAGGTTAGTTGAAATATATATTAGGCATCCCAATATCAACATAAATTTCTTACTTAATCTTGATTGACTTCCAAAAATAAGTCTTTCCACTTTTCAATGTTCCAAATCAATTATAAAAGAATAAACAAAGAAAATAAAATAGGTTTATATGATTGAATCTTGATGAATTGATCAAACACTTCATAAAACATTAAATTCTTATGGTTTTCTAGAGGAATTTCTCACTATAGATAATGTCTAATGAATTTTTTATTAGAGGTAGCTTCTCTGTAAAGTGGAGAAGCTTTGTTGTGAAGATTTGTGATTGCCTCTTTGTCGGTTGATCCTGAGACCAAAGTACCATCACAAGTTACTGAAGCATGGTGTTTTGGAAGGCTGAGAATAAGTGTGAGGCTTTGGGATGGTCAACCTTTAATAGATTTGATGGTGGTTTGGTTTGAATGCTAGAGAAGCCTATGAGCTTAAGAGATTTCTTCTATGGGTAGAGTGAAGCTGTTGAGTGCTTTAGGTATCCCAATTCAAATTCTATCAAGCTCCCTATGTGAACCAATAATTTGGCTTAGTTTAGCCATGGGGAGGTGGTGTAGTGGCCTAAGCTTGATTTGAGTGGTGACTGATGAGGTGGAGGTGCTCTAGTGATTGGCCAAGTTTGGTGCAGTGAGGGAAGTCAACAACCCATGGGGGCTGAACTAAGATCCACCCTTAGTAAGTTAGACTTCTTTTTGGTCAATGTCTTGGAAAACTAGCTTTAGTTCAGGCTAAGTTAGCTTATGTGAGCTCAATTGTTTGCCCAAGCCAAATAGGGGATTAGACCATACCATTTTGGGATTTTATTCTTATATGAGAACATGGTTCACTTGGGTTTGAATTGTGTTCACCTTGGGTCAAGCTCACTTGAGTAGGTTTTTGGTGACTTATGAAAGAGTCATGCCAAGTTTGCTTCGGTTGGGATTTGGTTTGAATGGGTTTGGATTCATGTGATGTGTTCAAGTCAATTTTAGTCAAGTGGAACAATTTACCAAATTGGTCCTAAGAGACAATTTTAAACATCAATTTAGATTATGTTGGGAGGTTTGGCTTGGTTTGGGATTTAGCTCAATATGTTTCATTTAGGCTTAATTAGGTCAACTGAACCAAATAGTAAAATTGGGTCTCAATTTGGCATGGGTTGTGTTCAATCATATATGTGTGATGATTCTAATGTTTTGTATTGATCTAATTATAATATCTTACTTAAAATAAGAGAAATGTACTTTTATTTAACTATGCTTAGTTTGATTATATTCGTAATCACATAACAAGAATACATAAGATATATGACATCACTAAAGTTAAAATGAACATGAAATAAGCTAAATTTGATCCCTTCATTCTTGTGTATCAAACAAATCAAGTGTATTATCTTAGATATCTTGAAAGAATAAAAGAAAATATATTATCTAGGTGTAAATAAATTAAATTTAGAGCAAGAGTTAAAGTTTAAAATATAATTGATCTGGCATACCAAGAAGTGGAGGTGTCAGGTTTCACACTTCTAAGTGATGATGTTGAGCTAGTGATTAGGTTACTACATATTATTGAAAATTATAAAAAAAGTTATACAATTTAATGTTGAACACACTAGTGATGATGAAGAAGAGAATTTAAATTCAACTTCTAAAAATTCATCTAAAGAAATTATATGACATGGGTATTATAGTTAAAATATTTTTTATTTTATTGCATTCTAATACTTTAATTTTGGTTTTATTTTTTATGTTTAAAACCTAAAATAATATTTTATACTTATTATAGGTAGTATAATTATGCACTGCTATTTATTTAAGTTTAATACCTATAATTTTTTTTACTACACCGAGACGCTATAATTATGCACTGCTCTATCAAGACTAGGGCTAGGATTTGGCATGGTCAGGCCAATATATGATGATGATTACTATCTACTCATCATGAACCACTTGGAGTCAAATAAAATCTTCATAGGTGATATCATATAAGTTGAAGGAGGCTGTCTAGAAACTTCAAAGGATCTAAATGACTTCCAAGTTAGGGATGCACCTCCAAAATTAAAAAAAAAAATCAACCATTGATAAACTATAAGAAATTAACTTGTCGAGGAAACATAACCCACATTCAAAATTCATAAATTCACTGTTAACCAAGATTAAGGACAATGACTTGATTATGCTATTTTTGGTGTTTAAAGATTGCTTCACTTGGATTTATGAGAAAATGCTTAGATTAGCTCTCAATGTTGCAATTTATAACCTAAAAGTATTGCCTGATGTAACCCCTATAAAGCAAGTTCCCCGAAGAATATGATTAGACATTGAACAATATGTCATTCCAAAGGTTATGAAATTGATTAATGTTGGCTTTATTCAAGAAGAAAAGTATTTTTCTTTGTTGGCCAATGTCATCCCAGTTTAAAAGAAGTATGGTTAAATTCACATATATGTTGACTTTAGAGATTTGATCAAGGCATGTCACGAAGATGAGTTTTTATTTCTCTTACCGGAGCTGTGGTAAACATAGCCTCATCACATCTAATATTTTCATTCATGGATGGTTAATATTCTTAAAACCAAATTAAGATGGTACTAAGAATGAAAAGAACACTACTTTTAAAACTCTAATTGAAATCTATTATTATAAGTATGTGCCTTTCGACTTTATAAATACCAGTGCCATATACTAGCAGGCTATGACTTGAATCTTCAATGAACTCATTCATCACCAAGTTTAATGCTATGTCGGTGATCTTGTGATCAAAAGTAAATTGAAGGAAGACCATAAATATGATTTGAGGGTTATTTTTGAGCAGTTGTGATGCTACAACCTACAAAAGAATCTTTTTAAGTGTGTATTGGATGTAACTTTAGAAACCTTTCTAGGATTCATTGTAGGACACCACGGATTTGAGATTGATCTATAGAAAATCAAAGCGATATTAAATATGCTACCCCTTAAGAGCCTAACTCAACTCAAGATATTTTGAGAGAGATTGGTGTATCTAAGATGCTTTATATCAAACCTTTCCTGTAGGTGTCAAACTTTTATTACACTTATAAAGAAAGATGTTAAATTTTGATAGCGTGATAAGTGCTAACATTCCTTTAAGAGCATCAAATAGCACTTATTACAATTTCAGTGTTGGCTTGTACTACTTTAGGAGGACCACTTATCCTTTACACTATATTATTAATTGGCTCCCTTGGTGCATTACTAAATGGAATGTTCTATACCATTTGAGTTTCTAACTAATTTTCACTGGGTAGAATTATCCACATATTGAGAAGCATTGTCTAGCTTTGATATTCATCTCACAAAAGCTAAGGGACTATATGCTTTATCAAAAAGTTAATCTAATTTCAAAGGTCAACCTGTTGTAATATCTCATGACATGGTTGATGCTATCTAGAAGGTTGCCATGATGGTCCATGATATTATTATAGTTTGACATTACATTCCTTCTTCTTCATGCTATGAAATTCGAGTATTCTTAGTAAACTTCGCACTTGACTCTAAATGACAACCTCCCTGATGAGCAAATCTTGAGTTTAGAGATTACGAGTACACATCAATGGGAGCTATACTTTGATGGTGCAGCTTATTCCGAATGATTCGCAGTTTGTCCTCCCAAGTAAGCCAAGAATTAGGTTAGCCTTTTTAACTCCTTGAGGGATGTTATAATTTTTATATCACCTATCATAGCCTTGTATAAATAATGAGGCTATGTATGAAGTATCATTGATCTAGATTTGACCATCTCCCTAGGAGTTAAAGACATCAGTATCTTTAGGGATTTGTAGCTAGTAGTGAACCAAATCTCCAAAGCCTATAAAGTTCTTAAGCCATAACTTCATTAATACCACAAGTATATGATGGAGTTATTAAAGGAGATTCGAGAGGCTACTCAATATAAAATACCTTATGGAGGAAACTCCATACCAAATGTATTAGCTAAACTCACTAAAGATATGGCATGTTCGAATGATGGTTCCATATCAATAGAGATACGTAAGCACTAAGTTCTAACTTTCACTGATATAAAGCTAATTTATAAATAAATCTTAGAAAGGGAGGTTGTTATCACCAAAGATGGTGAAGAGGTTAATTAGAGACAACACTTCATTGACTTTTTATCTTTATGTAGACTACCTCAAGAGAAATTGCAAGCCCCTTAAATCAAGAAAAGAGTGTTATACTATGCTCTTATTAATAGCACCTTGTAATGGTGGCCTTTGATCACATGTGGTTATGTTGTTTAGACAAACATGAAGCCCACAAAATTATGATTGGGGTGCATGCAAGATTGTGGTGCACAACAATTGGGTGAAAATGAAGGTGAAGATTAGAAATACTTAAGTATTACTAACCTTCAATGATCATGGATTGGATGAACATCGCCTGTCGCTATCACCATTATCAGGTACATGGGCGGGTGGTCCTGCATTAACAATCCTACCCCCTGCCAACATCTCCACCCAATTATAACCTCATGGTCCATTCAAATGTTAGAGTACTGAAATCATGGTTCTGATAGACCCTCCTTCCTCTTAGAAGCAATGAACAACTTTTTTAAATGAGCTAAAGCAATTCCATTATGAGAGGTAAAACCTAACCATCTCTTATAGTTCTTGAAGAACCACATCATGTATAAATTTGGCATGCCATAATGAATAAAATCTGATAATGGTATTGCTTTCAAAAACACCAAAATCAATAAATCTACCAAGTGACATATCCGACTGTATACTTCCCTCATGCCATCACGTTATCCAAAGCCTTCAACAAAACTTTTGTATAATTTTGAAGAAGACATTCAATGAAATCAAATAATAGTAACATGAGCAATTAGTTGAAGCCTTGTTGGTTGCTGCACCATATATCAAACTTTGACCAAGTCCACTCCATTCTCCTTAGTATATGGGTTTGAGGAAGTTCTACTTTTTGAGTTATAGCTCATATTACTAAGTATTAGTGTTATCAAAAATCATAATTGAGCAAAATGTGAAGCTTTGGTTGGAAAAATTTGATGGTCTTCAAGAGATACTTCTCCAAGCTCATCAAAACCTTGAATTATATAAAGAATAGATAGTTCAAGCCCACAACAAGTTGATCAATCTAAGAGCTTTTTAAGATAGAGAGCTCATTTTTAGTTCTTAAGAGATTGATTATATCCCCTTACAAGATAGGAGGCAAGTTCAAATTATGGCTTTTTATCATAGAAAAGGTTTACTAAGAAGACTTATATCAATTGACAGACCATAAAGGTGAATGCCTAATTATTCCTATCAATGAGCTTTATTTAAATAAATATTATGTATAATTATACATGAAATCAATTTTCATTAATAAAATTATTTCTTCATGCATATAATTTCCTAGGTCTAAATTCCCACAAGCAAAAAATGTATGTATTGGTTATTAAATATGCTCTAAGGTCCTTTACAAATCTATATTCTACATTAAACTTTAATACAATCTAAAATGTCTCTCCAAAATTTATCCAATATTGGTATAATAGGTGTCGGAGAACCCAAGTGGTATCCTATTTTAATTAGCATAACTAAAGTAGGTGTAAGAGAACCCAAGCAACATTCTCTCTTAATGGAGGCATATTATCTTAATGTGGATTGGTGTAAGAGAATTGAAGTGGCATTCATTCCCACAAGCATAACTATATAGGTGAAAGAGAACTCAAGCAACATCCTTTCTAGGAAATGATGATAGGTGTAAGATAACTCATAAGGCATCATTCCCCCATTATCCCAACTATGGTAGGTTTAAGAGAGCGACATCCACCCCAGTACATTTACTCTAGTGCTATTAGGATTATTGTAAGAGAACTTGAATGGCATCCCATTTTTATTTGCATAGCTAAGCTAGGTATAAGAGATCTCTAGTGATATTTTCTTTAACTAAAGTTAGACTATTATATGTCAGAATAATGCCATCACAACACTCCTAGTAGTTGGCCTAGGTCAGGTACAACCTGTTGTTAGTAGGCTACCCTGGTTGGTTAATTCTTCTTTAAGAAGATGTAAGTCTCCAAATTTTCTTCCTAATTTATCCATCACCCATAGATGGGTAACAC
The DNA here is from genome assembly GCA_021442155.1 of Cymbidium sinense. Classification (NCBI taxonomy): domain Eukaryota; kingdom Viridiplantae; phylum Streptophyta; class Magnoliopsida; order Asparagales; family Orchidaceae; genus Cymbidium; species Cymbidium sinense. The sequence goes on from CM038223.1 coordinate 30,078,712, forward strand.
TTAGGTCGGATAACTCTTATTGTAGAGTTGATAGTTATTCTTTTGGGCTAATAAATCTAAACCAAGCCAAGGCACTCATGGCTCAACCTAGTATGGCTCATCGCACACCGATAATGTTTATATAGACATCTAAGGTTAAGATAATGCTCTTATGACCCTTTCCATAGTGGCTATCTTAGGTTTGGATCATGCATTAGAGACCCCTTTCTAGAAGCCACCTTTCTTGGTGTGTAATGTCATTTAATGGATAAAGACCTATCCTTTGGATTAGTTATTCTAAGGCTGGCCAGGGCCCCCATGGCTTCTCCTTAGTGTGGTCCATCACACACCAAGGTTTATCTACATTCTTTGAACATACCAAGGTAGAATCTCACTCAAGTCCTTTAGCTTGACATATTCACATAGCCACATGACCTCAACATGTTGGTAAGTTTAAGCAAAACTAAGTCATCGTGATCCCTCCTAATTCAAAACCTATGTCATTCAAATCAAATCAAACAAAATTTACTCTTAAGGAATGTTTTCCTAATCCTTCAACACAAACCCAAATCAATATTTAAGGAATACTTCTCTAAAACCTCATTAAATTAAATCAAATTTACCTTGGAAAATATTTTCCCAACCTCCACAAATTCAAGCTCTAGTAAAATCAAATCATGAATCTCTAAGTGCATGATTCAAGATGTATATTTTATTACTATTTGAAAATCCCCAACATTTTGGAGATTCATCTCTATACTTCTGAAACTGGTTACCTTACGATATTGATCAGATTAATCCAAGTCTCATGAAAAGTATAGATATCATTACTTACCATCCTTTAAATCCACTTAACTAGTTCGGTCAATGCTAATACATGTGGAATTCTTTGGTTAATCCTTCACAATTTTTTGGGGTCCATTTGTTAACCTCATTTTTGGATGAGATTAACATTTCTTCAAAAGATAATCTTTATGACTTCTAATCCTAAATTAGAAAGTGTCTTAACTAAGCACTTAGGTCATCACACTTAGTGATCAAGTGCACCCTCTTTGGATTATTCTAACTTAATGAGTTTAGTTAGATTCAACCCAAATCTTCAGCATAAACATACACCACTCAAAATTTGAAATTGATTAGGCCTAGATTAGGGTTTAATTAGAGAACTAAACCTAATTATCTTAATTAAGTTAATGACTATATAAACTTAAGGAAATTAAAATTAATCCCAAAACAAACCAAATTAAATGAAATTAGAAGCATAAAACCATGATATAAAATTAAATGAATCCAAATCCAAGCCAAAGGTCAAAGACTGGTCAACCCTTTACATATGTTTGACTTATGTGGGTCCCACCAAGTCAAAAGTCAACCCACCAAAATTGATAAAATAAAATCATTCTAAATCATTAGGATGATGATATGAACATATGTAAACATGAAATTAAATATAATAAGTCCAATGTGTCCTTAATTGGGCTAATTAGGTCATTTGACCTAAATGGGCCTAAATGGGTATTATTGTGTTTAAACCCAAATCAAACTCAAATAAACTCACATTAATTGTTCAAAATCATTTGAATATGATTATTAAACTTAAACCAATCCATTATTGGGTCCAATTTGGTAATTTGGTCATTTGACCCAAATGAATGCAAACTTAACCCATTAAGCCCAACTTGGGTCAAATGGGTTCAAAATAAATAAAATTAGAATGGTTTGATCCAATGCATTCCAATATTTTGGATTTACCCAATTAAAATTTAAACACATTATAATTGAGCCAAATAAACTATTTGACTTAATTAAAAATCAACATAGGTCTATTAACATCAAAATGGACTAAACCTAAAGCAAGCACTCCATAAATTTTAAAATGCTTAAAACCCTTTGATTAAAGAGTTCATTAATGATTAAATGGACACAATCCAAGCATTAATCCAAGGCTAATCCATCAAATGAGGTAACTTTGGTCAGACTAATAAAAGAAATCATTAAATGGCATAACTCAAAAGGATCTCAACCAAATCATCAATTAATTCACTAAGGATGCAACCAAAAAATTTCCTAAACCAAATTAATATTGAATTATAGCTAAGATTTAGTCACTTAAGCAACTTCAAATAAATCCAAAGCCAAGAAGATGCCAGAAAGTCAAAGGCATGTAAAGCCAATTCCAACCTTATAACCTCATTCCCATTCCACCTATTTAGCTTAGGCAGGTGTTGGATGGCTAGTAAGCCATGTAATTAATTTCCAATGATTGCAATCACCCCAACTAACCAAGATGAGAAGAAAATAATGCTTAAGACACTTAACTTCAATGGTATCTTCACTTAGAACAATTGTTAAGTAAAATAGACCATCCCATCACCTTCTTTATCTCACAAAAAGTTGAAACCCATCTTCCTCCAATCCCCTCGACACCAGGAGGTTGGAGAATGACCAAAGTCGATGGAATCCAAATTGAGATTAGTCTAGGAGGCAACCCAGTTAGAAGAATCTCAATTTCTTTGGAGCACAAGATTTCCACATCATTCTACAACCATTAAAGTCAACCCCACCGCTGTAGATCACTGGGACCGAGGTATGCCATTAATGACCTCCCTTAAGTTTTTGAGTTTGGTACTTTTCAAAGAGAATTTGATATCAAGTGAGATCAAACCATTTAGATATCTATATTTTCATCCACTAATGGATTTGTTAATGAAATCATGTGATTTTGACAGTTGTATGGAGAGAAATCACGTGAAAATGATAGACAACTCTAGGCCTCCATCATCAATATAGGAGACGCAATCTCCATCATCTGTTCCTTTTGAAAGGAATGGACGATCGATATCTAGCTGGGTTTTTGATTAAATTTGATAAGAGGAACTACTGGTTGAATCACGATTTGATCGAAGATCAGATGATCTATAATTAACCCATGTGCACCACCTTTTAGAACGTAGATCCACGTGGATCCTATGTGACACGATGTGATGCCACTTGGAAAGCTCCTCCACAAAAGATCCATGTGGATTCAATGCGCCAAAATGGAAAATTTGGGTTTTTTGAATTACAAAATTAAGAAAAATGCTTAAAAATTTAAAAAATCATAGCAAAATTAAATATAAATCCAAAAAAATATAAACTTGGACTCTATGGCTTCATCTTGATGAGAGAAATTTATTAAAATTAGAATTCTAAAATATTTTGTGTATTTTTGCCCTAACTTGGGTTTAAATGAAAATTTTCAAACCCCAATTAATCCCAAACCAATAATAAAATTGAAATGAAACTATGGAGATTTGAAAGTGATGTCAAACACAAATTAGATAAATTTTTCATAATTTATTGAGCAATAAATCTTAATATTGGAATTTCAAAGTACCCTATACCTTGATTTTCATGAAATAAACTAATAACAAATTAAATAAATGATGTAAATTCTTCAAAATTCAAAACACCATAATATATTCTAATGATAAAAAAATAATTCATTAAAACTCATTGGAACATATTAAATCACAAAATGGCTTAATTAGGCCATTAATTGAATTAATTAATTCAATTAATTAAACTAAAGTTAAATAAATTATAATAAATCAATGAGAACCCCAAAAATTATAAATGAACCTTCTTTGGATACATGTTCTATAGGGGAATCATGAAAAAATAAAACCTAATTATTTTCCACTAAATTAGGCCTAATTTAAATTTTAATGTAATAATTAAAACTTATATTACACCTTAATTAGATATCTAATCAACGTAAAACTTTAGGGAAATCAAATAGGTAAGGAACCCCATTTGCTATAAAAAATTTCAAATCTAATTGACTTGTTGATTGGGGTATTTGAATTTCCAAGTCTCTAGGTCAATTTAAGGGAAATATTAAATAATAAAAATTACAAAAATTATAAAATCTATAATATAAATTTAAGACATATCAAAACACTTAAATAAAATACCTAAGGCAACTGAAAGTAATACAATCTAAATAATCCTATGTTAAAGATCATGATTAAAGAAAAATATGAAACTTAATCATATTTAATAATTATAATTCCTTAAACCAAAATAATTCCACTTATTAATTAAAATATAAAGTTCATTGACCTATGAAATTCATAAGCTATCAATTTATAAAAACATTAAAGCCATTTGGGTTAAGGAATGAAATGGTATAAATGCAAATATGGAAGGTTAAGTATATTTAATACCTTAAGCTAGGTTGAATTAAACTTAAAATAACAAAGTAACCAAAGGAAAATTTAATACACAAAAGAATAACCTTTCTCTAAATTCCTTAAGTCATGAAAAGGAAAAATTACATTAGGCTAAGTGTTCTTTTCAAATGACATAATGATCATTCCTTTCAAATTAATTAAAGTAAATCCAAAATATTAGACAAAATCCCAAAATAGCTAAGGATAAGCCCTACTTTTGTCCAAGGTGGCACCCTTAGCATGCTTTGAGCCCCTAACCTATCTTAAGCCTAGTTTGCTTAGCTATTGACCAAGATGAAGTATTCTTCACCTTAGGTTGCCCTTAGTTCATCAACCATGGGCTATCCACTTCATCTCTGGACAAGATGCAAAATATTTCTATGTGGATCGACCAAATATATTAAATGACCTATGTTCATGCCTAATCACTCTCACTTAGACTTCAATAATCAAAATAAATTTACAACAAATCTCTTGTACTTTACTATATTGGGAAAAGGCAACCCCAACAACATACTTTCCTACACCAGACAACTACAATCCCAAATAAGTTGAAAAGAATAAGAAAAGGAATGATATAATTTGAATATCTAACTCTCAATTTTAAAGGTAGTTTTGTCCTCAAGATAACAATATAATACTAAGATAAATTAAAAAGATCTCAAACTATATTATGTGTTTGATGATCAACTTTAGCCAAATGCAAGATTTGAAGTAACTTTATAAAGAGCTTAAACTATACAAAGAGGTCAGCCAAGCAAGAGTGGAGGGAACTATTTTGAAGGTAATTAACACAAATAAACTCTCCTTAATTAATTAAGGGAGCATGTAAGGAAGTGATTCAAAATAATTTGAATTTAAAATAAATCAAGAATCAATAATGCATGGGACATCTAAAGGGTTTCTGAGGGGAGTTCAATCATGATTTAATGCAATATATATGAGAGATTAATTATTTAGATGGGATTAAGAAAGTAGGACAAGAGGATAAATCCAATTAAAATAAATCAAAGAGAAATACATGGGATTTTTGGACACGATAATTCCAAAAAATGAATCAACCCCAAATTAATACAATTAATAAATTTTAAATCTTGTGAGATTAATCTAGAATCTATTTGAATCATATAAATAATTTAAATAAATTAAAATCAATTTAGGGAGGCGGTCTAGATTATTTCTAAAAGAGGAAATACATAAATGAAAAATGCAAAACATTGAAGGCCTATTTGAATTTAAATTTGAATTAAACTAAATTTATTTAAATAACCTTAAATATAATTAATTAAAATACATTAGGGATGGTCAAAACATTCCATAAATAAATGAAATGCATTTGGAAACAATGTATGGAAAATTACAATTTAAAACTCAAAAAAATACTCAAATTTAAAATTCAAGTAAATTATTATTTAAAAATCAAATAATTGAGAAAAAAAATAGAATATGACAATAATTTAAATAATTTCCACAAATTTATCATGTCAAAAAAAAAAATTCAATGGATAAAAATAAAATAAAATTATTGATTAAAGTTAAAAAAGGATAACTCATGCTAAATTAAATGGATACAAATTAGTATAAGCATTAAAATAAGTTAACGAATGGTAAAGAAAATTTAACTCACTTTAAGATGCAATGTATAACTTAAACTCATTGAAGTAGTCAAATTATTCAATGAAAACTTCAAAAATATTAAAATTTTGATGCAAATAAAATATGAATAAATATAAAAAAATCAAATTAATTTAGCTATTATTTTCATGTTATTGATCTCTTATTTTTCATATATTATAAAACTTAAAAAGATTCTCAAACTACCCTAGTTTAGTATGATCTTGACTTTCCAAATTTGATTGACCAAATTATGTCGAGTGAGTTTCTAAAATAGTTAAAATAAATTATTAGTTTCATCCAATCATACATTTGTTATCATCAAAATGAATTGCATAAATAATGATGCTCATAGAGTCAATAAGCTTCACCTTTTTAAAGATGACAAACCTATGTTAGCAGTGTATAAGGATGAAGGTACAAAATGCCCTTACATGAACCTTTAAATAAAAAAGCTTTTAAATAATAGAGCAAAATAAATTGACATAATCAAACATATATCAAAAATGAAATATGTGAGAATATGTGAAACAAGCATGTAAAAATAAAACATGTGGTAAAATAAACTTGTAATGAGAACAAGTAGCTCCCCCTAAATCTATGCATGTATAGAAAAATTGAAAAGACCAATATACATAGTTCTCCCCTTTTCGACAAACTTGAAAAGGTTTGATAATATGCCAAAAATTCATGTAAATAAATAGATGGATCTAACATGCCAAGCATGCATCTAAAAGTACAAAAGCATTTTTCAAGTAAAATGTTTGGTAAAAATGTCATCAATTTGGAAATCAGTACTAATAAATTCAACATTAACATCACCCTTACATATATAATCTCTAATAAAGTATTGCCAAACATCAATATGCTTGGTCTATGAGTATTGAATGAGATTTTTAGTTAAATATGTAGCACTACTATTGTCACATCTAACATGAATGTGTTCAAACTTAATGTCAAAGTCCTTTAATTATTATTTTAACTAAAAAAACCTAAGCAACACAACTTTCAACAGCTATATACTCAACTTTAGTAATAGAAAAACTAAATAATTTTATTTCATAAAGAACCAAGAAAGAATATATCCTCAAAATTGACACATGCCTGATGTTCTTTTCCCATCTATTTTGTAACCAAAAATGTCAGCATCAGATTAAGCAATCGAATCGCACAACAAAAAATTTTTAGGATACCACAAACCTAATGTAAAAGTGCTTGTCAAACAATGAAATGTATAGTTGAGGAACAAACATAAAGGAATAAGAGAATTAAAAAATATAAACCCTCATATAGCTATTGAACTCATTTTTGGATGAGGTTTAAGATCATTTTCAATCTTATTGATTAAGATACCTAATCTTAGATTAGGGATTTCTTATTGAAGCACTTAGGACACTATACTTAGTGGCCTAGTGAATCCTGCTAGGGTTTAGCCTGACCTAAAAAAATTAGGTGGACTCAAACCATAATCAAGTCTAAATAAATGATTGATTCAAACACATTTTAATTAAAATCTAAATCCAACTAAGCTTAGACTAAGGTAATTGAGGTGGTTAGTCTAACTAACCTACTTAAGATCAAAACCTCTTAAACCTAAGGAAATTCAAATAAAATTAAAATAAATTGAAATATGGTCATTACATAAACATAAGTGGATTTAAAATTAATGGTCATTAATCTATTCAAATGAAAGTCAAAGATGGTTAACCATTTTACATAGAGTTGACTTATGTGGGTCCCGCCAGGTCAAAGGTCAACCCACCAAAATTTGATCAAAGTAAATAATTCTAGAATGTCCAAATCATCAAATGAACTTATTTAATTATGAATATAAATAAATCTAAATCAAATAAGGCCTTAATTAGGTTAATTAGATCACTTAATCTAAATAAACCTAAATGTACCTTATGGAACTTAAAGTTAAACTAAGTCAAAATCAACTCAAATTAAATATCTAAAATCATTTAGAAGTCATCATTAAATATGATTTAACCAATTATAGGGTTCAGTTTGATCAATTTGATCATTTGACCCAATTAAACTAATGTTGACCCATTAAACTCAATTTGACCAAAAGGGGTTTGAATTCAAATTAAACTTCAAATGAAATAAAATTAACTAATCCAAATCATCTCAAATACTTAAATAAATATAATTAACACATAAACCTAGATCAAATCCATCAAATAAAATAAATAAAATTAAACCAAAAGGAACAAATGCTTAAGTGAACTAACTTAAAATGTTTATCCCTAAACCCAATTGAAATGAGTTTGTTTGACTCATGAATCATCTTAAATATGATTTGAATAATTAATTGATAATTTAAATGAATTAATAATAACAATTATTCATGCTTAGTCTAATCCAAATCAAATTAAACTCAAATGGACCAAATGGGAGAATGTGAGCTTAAACGTACTCTAATCACATTATAATACACATAGACTCATTTTAAGATGAGTCTAAATTGTTTAGTAGTCAAATTTGAGAAAAAATCTAATGGTTTCAAGTCAATCCAAAAGGAAAGGAATATGTCATGGGAGAGTGATGTAGAACATGAAGACAAACCCTCCCTAATCCAAAACACTTCCTCCATTCCTCCTCCACTCTTCATCCTCACTGATTTGGAATGTTCCCAATCAGTTGACCACTCCATAGAGTTAGTCTCCAAGGGTGGCAATCACCATGAAAAAATCAAAACAAAATTCCTCCCCATATAGCTCTCAACCACTCATGGAAAAAGGGCAGAGACATTCTCAAGCTATTCTGAGCATTCATACACCTTCCTCAAGTGAAATGAAGAAGAAACCACCCTTTCCCCAATTCCCACATTGCTTGCAAGCCAGATTTCAATCGTAGGAGGAGGTCAGCTTATAGAGAAATTGGTGAGGCAATCAAATTCCTTTGCATCTAAAGGCTCACATCCCCACAAAGCTATTTGAAATATTTCCACCATCGAGGATTGACATCGGTAAGGTATCCCTCAAACTTGATCTCCAATTGAATTCAATTTGGTCCTTCATGAAGGAAGTTTGACCTCAAGTGAGATCAAACCAAATAGATGTGTTTAAAATAGATTTCTGATTATTTTACAATAAAAAAGTATTAAAATCCTCCCCGGATAACTAGATTTGCCATGAAATTCAGATGATCAGTGGTTATCACTAGTTATAATAAGGACAAAATATGCCCTGTCTATTCTATTATTTAGAATGGATGGCTCTAATCTAGATGAACAATCTGATTTAAACTCCTCAAATGGTAGATTAAACACTGACTCTTGATCTTTGATCAAAGAACCATAAAAAAACTCAGGATCTCCACTAGTTTTTGAGCTTGATCCATGCAGATCCAGCTGGTCCAATGACATTGTGCCATGTGGAAAACAATGCCGAATTAACCCCATGTTGCTGAACATTTTAAAATGGAATATCTGATTTTTTGTATTTTAAAATTAAATAAAAATTTAGAAATATTTAAAGTCATAGACAATAAAATACTCAACCAAAAAAATGCAAATAAGGGATCTATGTATTCATCTCAATGCCATTAAACTCAAAATTCCCAATATTTATTAGGTATTTTGATGTTAATTGAGTTTAATTAAAATAATCAAACCTAAATTAAACTCAAACCTTTAATCCAATCAATTTAAAACTTTTGGGAACTAAAATTAAGTTTAAAACACACGTTAGATAAATTTCTTAAGATATATTAGAAAGTAAATCCATATATATATAAATTTCAAATTATAACCCTTAATTTTATGAACTAAATTAATATTAAATCCAAAAAATATAATTTCAAGCCATAGCCCTTAATTCAATAAATTGATATAACTTTAAAAAATCATAATAAATTAACCAAAGCTCAAAAAAAATCTAGCTAAACCCTCTATGGATTCATCTCCTAGAGGAGAATTTAAGAAAATTGAAATCCTTAATTAATTCTATCTAATTTAGAATTAATTCATATTTTATTTAAATAATTAAAACTCTAATTAGTCCTAATTTACACATCTAATTAACATGAAACTTTAGGAAACTTAAATTGGCAAGGAACCTCACTTACCATAAAATTGTCAAGGCCAAAGGAACTCTAGATTAGAAGTTGTTGAATTTCCAATCCATAGGTAAATTTAAAAGAAATTATAAATAAAAAATTACAAAAAGTATAAAAATTTAGAAAACTAACTCAAACATTTCATTAACATTATGAAATCTATGAAAAATTTCTTAGCTTTCTGAAGTTAATGAATACAATTAATTATATATTTAAGAATTAATAAAATGATTAAGAACATAAAACTCAATCGAACGACAAGTAATTTAATTTATTAAATTTATAATAAATTAAGTAATCAATTAAAATCAAAATTAATCAACTCCTAAACTTGATACCCAAATCAAGAAAATCATCAATATTATAATTACTTTAAGTCTATTTTAATGTTAAGGAATATTGATAATTTCAAATGAAAGTTAAAGATGATTAATCAAATCATTTAATCTAAATAACCTAAAAGTTCAAATGGCCTAGGTTAGGTTTGGTACCCAAAGTAGCCTAAGTTTCCAAGGTTATGATTGATAAACAAAATCTCACCCTAAGGATTAAACTAAATGATGAAACTTTAACATGTAATATTTCATTAAACTTAACCCAAATGATGAACTATAAATATATAAGTTAATAACTCATCTTAAATTACAAAGTTGAGGTATAATGAATCACTTAAATAATGAAATCACTACTTCTAAATCAAGTTTGAATTAAAAATCAATTTAAATTAACTAAATTAATTCTTTGAAATTAACAAACACTTAACATTGATAAAAGTAATGAGTGAAACTAATTTAATCAAATAAACTAAACAATTCAAACATATAAGTTTAAATGAATATTTAATCAAAAGAAATCAAAAGAAACATAAAATCATACATAAAGTTAAGTTATAAAAAATATATAAAATGAATTAAAGCACTTGAAAGTAAATTAAAATAAAAATAAAAATCAAATTAAACGCAATTACTCGATCATGATGACATAAACTTTTAATTAAGATTTAAAGAAATATTTCAAATTTTAATTAAAGATCATAAATTAAACTAAAGAAACATTAAGCAAAATAAAAGAAATATAACAAGAATGAAATCTTCAAATCCTAATAACATTTCATTACATAAACTTTAACTTTGAAAATAAAAATCAAAACATTAATCACATCAAATCCAATTTAAAAAAACAATTCAAATCAATTCAAAAGAGAATAATTAAGATATTTAAGATCTTAGTTTGACCCTTAAAATTAATAAAAAAATTTAATTTACTAGGATTTAGGATGAGTGAATAGAACGAATTCTGCCCAAAGTGAAATTTATTTTATTCTTCATTCTTTAAAACCTAAACTTTAACTTTAAAATAAAAGTAAACAAAAAATAGAAATAAACTCATCAATCAATTAACTCACTTAAATTGAAATCACCTAATAAAAATTGAATAAATTTTATAAATAAAATAGAAGAAATCAAATAAGTAAAAGTAAAACTTTTCATAATTGGCAATCACATGGTATATAGTCTTGACACTTGAGGTCATTGGGCTTCTAGTCTGAACGAGGTCTTGATACCTTGAACATCTAGTTTAACAATGACACATACCTATAAAGCAAAATTATGAAAGTGAAAGATTAAAGTGATGCCACACAAGCCAATATTCTCACACACAAGATTGTTAGGTCATCAACCTTATACTTAGATTAGGCCAATGATTTATTTTATTTTGTGATGTGATGCATTTTATGTTTAATGGTGTAATATTTTAGACTGGATGGCTAGGATTATTTAATCATTAGTCTGGATGTTTGGGCATTCTTTTTAGACTATTATATTTTTTGCAGGGGGCTGTGCTTAAAAGGACTACTGTAATAAAAAAATATATAAATACTATTTGTTTGCAAGTATACTTAAGTCCCTAAGCATAGCTCAATAAGACAAGTGAACTTGGCAAGCAACTAATGTTAAGCCCGTATATTTGAAATATAAATTGTTAGTGTGTTGTGTGTATTTCTTGACATTTGTTTTGCATAGATTAGGAATATATTTTAAAACTTCAAATTATAATTTAAGCCTATAATTAGGCTATAATCTATGAGGTCAAGGAATGGCTAGAGTTTACTTTACTAGTTAGTGGTCCTGTATGAAGCCTGTCGAGGTCCCTAAAGAAGGTGATAATCCTGGAAGAAGATCCCCATATATCAAACTTTTAGTTTTAGGCTGAGCTATATAAAGGCCGAGCTGGGCTTCCCATTTTCTTTTTCTTTCATTTGCATTGTCCTGTTTATTAATTAATTTAGCTTAATTTATTTTGGTGTGCACAATAGAAATTATCTGCTTTTCTAGTTTTCTTTTTGTGGAATGTTTCTGTGATGAAATGCCTAGAATGTTAGGCTCTTAGGAAAATTTTAATTATTTATTTTGTTAAAATTAAATATCTTAAATATAAAATAAAGAAATTTAAAACGTCACATTAATAAAAAGCCCAAGGTACAACTTAAAAATAAATAGAAATTATTAGCTTTTGCAAAATAAGATAGCATATTATTTGTTTATCTTGAATTGGGTGCTTCACCCATTTCACATAATGAGCATCTTACTTGTGAGAATGACCACCCTTCTTGGGGTAAATGTGCCTTCTCCTTTTGATTTGGCTCTCAACCACTTCTAACTGCATATCATTGTAGGCATGAACTGCATACCCAAGGCTTTAAAATAAATTATGAGTTAAAATACATAAAAAAATGAAATTTATTGCATTAATTAGGTTCATAACATGCCAAACATTATCTTAAGGTTAGGGAGTGAGTTAGGCTCTTAGCTCCCTTCTTTAATGCAATAACTTATAAATATTGCATACATGAGATTAGACTCATGATTATTAAAATAGCTTAGTTGGTGTTAGCTGACAACCCTTCCATGTGGGTTATCAGTCAAGAAGATTCAAGGATTGGTTCATTTTTTTAAAGTATTTATAGGCTTAAGTTATGATGCATCATTTTGGAATAAGTCTTTAAATTACTAAGAATTTTTGCAGTCTTGTACTATCAGATTCTAAGTCTTAGATTTTTATTAAAATATTAATTTAAATAATATTGAACTCAAAATTATAAAGCCCAATGATAGGTTAGTTAAAATGCTTACTGGGCATCTTAGTATCTATAGCCATTTTCTACTTAATTTTGATTGATCTCCAAAAGAACTCTTTTCTCCTTTTAAAGTATTCCTTATTGATTTTCCAAAATTTTGTTCTTTTAAGGAAAACTTTGAAATTCATAGAAATGAAAATCTATTTCTTTAATCAAGAGTATTATTAGGAAGAGATCCTTCATTCCTAAGATGCAATTAACTATATGGGCTTACTTTTATTTTATAACTGTGAATCATGCAATAAAATAAACCATGTTCCACTTCTCCATATAATTCAGGGGAAAATCTCTGTTATATTAAAGAGCCATCAGCTTTAGGAGTCCATATTAAGTAATTGAATCCATTATAGGGTAATATGATTGCCTTTTGAGCTAATATATTTATCTCTTAATGATATATTTGATTACTTAAATAAGTACCCTGAAAATATGTGTGGTGCTCCAAACAAAATTCCCATAGATTTTTCTATGACTCATTGAGGGATTAGTTCCTCTCTCCATCTTTAGAATATATTTTTTATTTCGATACATTGTCAATGTACTTGTATTTTTCATAGGTCAGGATTGCCTTTTGTTCTATTGGGTATCTCTCCATTTCATTTTTGGTAGAGTATATTCAACATCCACTAAATGGAGTATCAAACTTCCCTATTTGTTAAAATCAAATAAGAAGGTTCTATAATTTCTATATTTTCAAAAAAAATTCTTCTTTTAAAACTACATACATAACAAAAATAGTTAAATTTTCTTAATGGGTCAAAAGTTATTTTCTTTTGACTACATTATATTAATTAAGAGATCATTATAATTTAATCAATTTTCTTTTTTTAAAAATAAAAAATGATTCGATAGCTTATTTTCACTACTACATATGGGATTATCTTTTCTATGTATAGTAGTAGATTACCTGATGGCTCTCTCATGAAGTTTTGAGCTGGTTTTAAAGATTTTAACATTACCACAAATGAAGTAATTCTTGCTTCCATTAGTGATTTGAATATTCTTAGTATTAAGGATAAGAAGCCTATCTTAAAGTTTTCTAGAGTACCCCATAGTACTCTTGCTAATAGTAGGGAGATGGCTATAAAGGCCACTAGGTGTTTGAAAATGGGCTTGTGTGGTATGACTTTACTAGATCTTTTAGGTTTAAAATTTAGTTTAATTTGATTTAAAATTTAAACTTTTACATTTCATAATTTTGCTTCATAGGTACTTGTCATTGTTAAACCGAGTTTGATGATCTTTACCTCCTTTGGACTAATAGCACTGCGACCTCAGGTGTCCAAACTATATACCATATGATCGTAATTATGAAAAATTTTATTTTCATTTATTTGATTTTTTATTTTTATTCTTAGAATTTATTCAATTTTCCATTAGGTGGGTTCAATTTAAGTGAATTAATTAATTTATGAGTTTATTTCCATTTTTAGGTTTACTTTTGTGTTAAAGCTGAAGTTTAGGTTTTAAAGAATGAATAAATTTTCTCCATTCTTCAAAATTCAATCATTTCTTGAGTTTTTCTCACTTCCTGAACTCAAGAGATGCTAATAAGTTTATTAGCATGGAAGCGGAGAAGAGGTATCAATATGCTCTCATCCACAAGCACCTCATTCTACAGAGAAGTTTCCATAATTCAAGCGAGAGCTTGGAGAGGGTTATCATCTAGAGAAGCTGGCAAAAGCTAGTCTATGAAAGCAGCTTTGTGTTGTTCTTGTGGTGTAAGAGTTCTTCTCCAATGTGAAGGAGCACTATATAATACAATCATTGTGCGGGAGAAATTAGAATAGTATTGCCATTAATGCATATTATAGTTTGTAAAATATAGTGTACAATTTATATCTTTCTTATTATAATGATCAACTTGATTTTGATGAAGTCCTTGGTTTTCTCACTGGTAGAAATGCCAATATTTAGTGGAAATATCAGGAAGAAAAGATATTCAACTTTCATACCACCAACCAAATAGTAGAGTCTAAGGTTTGACACTATTTTATTTCTGCCAAGTTGATGTCCATTGGCAATATTAGTGAGGTGATTAAAGATATGGCCATTTTGAAATTTTCTATTCAAAAGGGCTTTATAATTAATATAGGAAATATTATTTATAATTTTATTTGTAATAAGCTTAGGGGCAGTACTACTATAAGATATGGTCATCTTTCTTTTATTTATGATTTATGTACTATGATGGATGCATTGAAGGAGCTTTATGAAGAAGTTCTTATTCAAAAGGTTCCACTAACAAAGAGAATAATTGCGGGATTTGGCTTGTGGTTTGAGGTTGGGGAAAGCTCACGTGCTCCACATGCCCCACAACCTTGATCCAAATCTTCCAAAACCTTAAATGAGCAACTCCAAGAAATTGGAGGAGAAGTCTCAAACTTAAGGAAAAATGTAGGTAAGCCAAGCCATAGGCAAGAGGCCTTGAAAAAAAATTTTGATTATCATATGGATCAACAGTGGAAATAATTTTCTTACATGTCTGAGTTTAACTCAACAGTAGTTCATATTGTTTGAGAATTGTAGCTTTGTGGGTCTGGGTTAGGCCTCTTTTCTTATGGTGCCTCAATATCCACCTTATGCACCCTACCAGTATTAGCAGAAGAAGAGGAGGAGGAGGATGAATATGATAACTAGTACCCCCTCCTTTCCTTTTATTTTTTTCTTTCTTCTTTTTTGCACAACTTATATAATCATTTTTTATTTTTAATAATTATATTTTTATTTTATGTTTATGTATTTCTATGTATATTTCCTTCTATTTGTCATTTGAAAGATTTTGGATTTAAAATAATGTAAGTTTTATATGATATCATAGTAGTAGCACCTCAAAATTGAGAATATAGTGCTTAGGCACTGCTAGGTTGTAAGACATAAATTTAAAACCTAAGAGTCTAGCATTGCAAGCTCCATATGCAACACTGCAATGCTCTGAAGATAAAATGTTTTGTAATTCTACATAAGAGGTCAACACTATGGTGCTCCATATGCCATGTGGCATCACTCTTAAGTTAGAAATTTCTTATTATTCTACCCAAGAAGTCAGTGCTACGGTGCTCAATATGTGGCATCGCAGCATTGGGTAGACAAGACTTAGACTTTGGATTTATTAAGGTCATTATTCAAGTGTTAAAAATCATGAAATTAATAAAACACTACAGTGCTTTAGGGGCAATGCCACAATACTATGAGAAGAATTTTCTCACTAAACCTAAAGCTTAGTGGCTTAGCGCTAGACCTACAATGCTAAGGCATTATTTTATCAATGCCACATTTCATGCTTTTAAGTGCATTAGCACCATTCTCTCTTATTTCAAATCTAAGATGAATGGAGGGAGGACTTTGTTTCACACCAAAATCAAGTTCAATGGTAGAAGATATAGTGCATCGGCACTGAAAAATGGCACTTCAGCAATACTTTAAAGGTGTTGAACTAGAAAACTTAGTGCTACTGTGCTGCAAGAATTATACCTAAACTCGAGAGCTTAGTGTTGTGGTGCTAAATATTTGCAGCCTGGTTCTATGGGACAGTATCAAATATTTCATTATTGAGAGCATAATGCCTTGGAACTAAACTTCAACGCCATGGCACCATGGAGCGTGAACTCCATTTTTGAACTAGATTCTTATAGAATTTGGCAATTTCATAATGAAAATTAATGGCATAATGCCTTAACAGTGCTAGATTTATACTTATTTTGTGCAAACACACTCTTGCCCTTTATTTTGGATCCAAGATCATAGAGGAAGAGTTTTTTTTCTAACACCAGAACCAAGTTCAATGGTGGTGGTCTTTCAATTTCAAGATTCTAGAATTTTGGGTATGAAGGCTTTCTTTTTTTACTCAGGATCCAAGATCGATGAAGATAAGCATCTTTATTTCACTTTGGATCCAAGTTCAATGATAGAAATATTTTTAAACTTAATTTTAAGAAAAAAAATTATATAAATAAAGCATTTTTAGAAGTTTTTTTTACATAGAATCGATGATAGAAGGAGATCACTCTCATAGTAGTAGAAAGCATGCTATTGAGAGTGTGGAAAATTGAAAGCAAGAACAATGTAGGTAGGTTAGAGTGGGAGTGAGGGAAAAATAAGAAGAATGGTGAGAGGGGTAGTTCTACCCTATTTATAGGTGCTTTCTCACTATTAGGGTGATTTTCTATTCCATAACCATTCCCCCTCACTTCGTAGGTGGTTATTACTACTATGAAGGAAACAGTAGTTTTTTTTTTAATTTTAAAATTGAAGGTCAACACGTCAGCCTCGGCACTGGCATCACAACACCACCATGCTATATTATTTAAGTGTGAAACAATCATGGGCAGTTTGAGCTTTAGTTTCTATAAGATGGTGATAGTGCTTAAGCACCATGATTTTAGTGTCGTGGGCCTCGAAGCTAAGATGTTCAATTTATTTGATTTTTCGTAAGCAAAAAAATTATCCCTTAATGAATGTGTCATGTCGATTGAACATGATGCATTCATTATTTTTCTGATTTATTTATTTTATAATTATATGTAGTAATATAATGAGAAGAAAGAAAACATAGTCTTTGGAAATCTTTATTCACTTTTTCATTTGTCATATAAAATAGTGACATAAAAGAGTTTATAATTATAAATGATTAGCCTTAATTTCTCTAATATAAATAGAGGCTCTTATAACCTTTATATGCCATAGTAGACTGCCTCTCTTGAGCTTCATGGAGATGCTGAAGGGTAGCTTCCTGTTCATGAACTAACAATGAAAGAATTTGCTCTAGTTTGGTCACCTTCCCATCCGTCTATGAGCAGTCCTCTTCTATGATCGTGATAGCCTGTCTGACCCAGATCTCCTTTCTAATAGATACCGTCTCATCAACTATAATTCTCTCAATTTAGCAGATATGTCAACAAGCTTAATCTATGCTCTAGAAAGCTCTCTAATAAAATATCAAGTCTTTGAGACTGTGCTTGAGGCCTTGGCAAACTAGAGAGACTTGATGTGAAGTAATGTTGAGTGAGATTTCTACAATAGTGATTGTATCTGATAATACATCTTTATAAGTATTGCATAATGAGAACATCTTAAACTCAATATCTCTACACAGATATTCCTAAAGTTGTAGCTCTCTTGCTTTAAGACCAAAATTAGTAGTACAATTTAATATAGAATTCTACTCCACATAGAAGCTAAAAAGCTTAGGTAAGACTTCTGAATCAACACTAAGAAGTAGGTGATGTAATTCCATTACTATATGACATATGCTCTTTGAAGAGCTACAATATAGTGGATTTGAGGGTCTAGAACGTATCTTAGAGAGTAAGTATCAGATCTCCAAACCAGATAATTGCCTCTGAGAAGTATAACTCAAACTAGGAATTGTCTACACATGAATTAATATCTAACTAATCATCTTGAGTGGCACTCACTATCACCCAAGTCGAATATGACAAAAGCATCCAATGGCTACTCATTAGAGTCTTAGATTCCTCTATATGTAAGTTTTCTTCAATATGCATATATTATCACTATAGATAGGCTAAGTAGAAGTTAGGGAACCATTACTAGTGTCTATTGATAATACCAGCATGACATCATTGTCCATCTATTTTATTGGTGGCTCAATTACTACTAGAGGGATAGGAATATAAGTAAAATTATTTATCCCTGCTACTCCCATATCATGACCAGCTATCGTGGGACTATGAAGATCTTTATAATCTCTCACCTAAGCTAATAACGCCTTCCATTATTACTTCCTACTACTACTTAGCTCAGCTGATGATCTCTTTGGAGCATGAGTCACCTATTGGGGGGAATGTAAGTGTCATATTGGTCTAGCTCTCCCCTAATCTATTACTATATATACAAGAGCCTAGCTCCAAGAAGGAAGAGTATGTATGGCTGATCCATGTTAACCATAGGTGACTAACTCCTATGCAAGTCTCCTGTGAAGCTACATTAAAATAAAAACTAGTCCTTTGGCAGTAAGAATGCCCATTCTATAGAAGCTACTGATAAATGAATAGGCAGTGGGAGCACTCACATGGAATGAGTATTTGCTATATCCAATATCGTGGTAGTCCGTATATGGGTGTAGCTTGTGTGAAGTTGTACTGCCTAGCCGCCCTGTCGAGATTATATCCCTCCAATATTACAGACTCATGATGCCTGTAACAAAGCCAAATAGGTCTCAGCTTAATAAGGTATTCTGCTATGCATCTGTATCATGGCCTTGATAATAGTAAGGGTCTCCATCTATCGTCAAGATAATTTATGAATCTCTGTCCCAAGCTCTATGCAGGCAGAGTATGAAAGGATGATCTATAAATGATTTGAAACCAATCTATCATGAATGATGGAGCAAACATAAATGTATGGAATAGATCTTTGTCTAAGGTGATTATAGCCCTACTCAACTATAGGATCATCAGGAAACACTGCTCTCGAAATAGAATATCATTTTAGAATAACTAAAAGCTCCAAATATATGTGCATGAATCCATCCATGTAAGTAGTGCCCAGGAGCATCTATGTTATAATATCATGAGTTAGTCATCATGCTCAGTCTATCTAATCCATGGTATATGTAGAATAATGATGCATGTGCTAATACTATCCTCTCGCACCATAAGAAAGCAAGTTGGCCATCAAGAGAGTGGAATGATGAAAAAGTCTACTATAACCTAGAAATATGAAATAGTACAACCAAGTGGCAATAAAAACACTAAAGATAGCTCATCGTCAATGTCCCAAGCTAAGATTCACCAAAAATTGACTCTTCCTTTGGCTCAAATTTGACAATGAATGACTTTCCAAATGAATGTAATCCCATATTAAATGGATCATCCAATCATGAAAAATGAGGTAAACATATTACTGAATCAACAAAACTCTCATATCATATGTCTAGAGTAACTATGCCTATCACCAACGATCAGATCTCCACTCTATGAATAATCTCGATAATAAGCTAGAGCATGATGGAGGCCTAAGAAATATACATGACTGCCTCTCCTACATTGGCCAGCTAGCTGTCGCTGAAAGAGCTCATGATCTAGAGGCATGCACTCTTCATAGGAATGCCTATAATAGGGAGACCTGCTATCCTACATGTCAGCCAGTAATCATCATCTCAAGTGGACCAACCCTATAGGTATTGGTGATCCTATCTAATGTTTTATTAAGCTTTAGATCCAAGTAAATTGAAGGTGGCTATAATAAAAAATTGATGCATAGGCTGCATGATATATTCCAGCTCTCTTGAGGATGTCACCATGCGTTTGTAGGTGATGGAGAACCTAGTATACATAGCCACTAAGAGTTTAGCAGGGTGTGCCAAAATAATTTGGGGTCTCAATATTCTATCTAATGATGTAATATGTGATAACACAAAAGTCTGATTATGCTTATAGATGGAGTAGTATCTATAACTTGCTAAAGTATATCTTGATCCCTAAAGCTAAGGTGATCTATGACCTTCTTTAAATCAACATCATGGCTATGCCTCAACTTTAAATTGTCTACCCAATCAGTAGGATCATGACTTGATGGAAGTTTGAATTAAGAGGTAGAATATGTGATGATAGAGCAAATGAATCCTCAAAAAAATCATTTCCCATCAACATGTCTTGTTGCCATGATAGCGGGCCATGTAATTTGACAGTAGAATGTGGACTTGGGCTTCAATAGTGGCCTATATCAGGTCCTCAGTGGGCTCAATAGGAGGCATATCATCTAGCCTTTTTAAGTAAATATTGTAGCCAATTTATAGTAAATCTAGATAAGAGAAGCATGCAAATTTCATAGACATTATAAAGATGTAATATCTAAATTTATAAATGTGCTTTGGTTGAAAGATTTTGATTTAGTCTTCTCTAATTTCACAAAGTTTAAGTTTATCATATTAAATTCAGATTTATATTTAGACTTTCCCTTTTGGGTATGTTGGTTATATTTAGACTTAAATCCTATATATATGGACATGTTGGATTTAAGTTTAGGTATAAATCCAACCCCTTTATACATGATGTAATCTAAATTTGGATTTAGATCCAACCCCTTTTCGGCATGATGGAATCTAAATTTGAGTTAATATCTGGCCCTTTTAGGCACGTTGGATTTAATCCAGCCCTTTTGGGCATGATGGATTTTGATTTCAATTTAGATTTGACCCCTTTGGACATGATGGATCTAATATGACCCTTTTGGGCATAATGGATCTTAATTTAAATTTAGATTTGACCCCTTTAGTCATGATGGATTTGATCTAGCCTCTATGGAAATGATGGATCTTGATTTAAATTTAGATCTGATGCCTTTGGACATGATGAAACTGATCTAACTCCTTTGGGTATGATGGATCTTGATTTAAATTTAGATCCATCCCTTTTAGCATGATGGATCTCATCTGGCCCCTTTAGTCATGATGGATCTAATCTAGCCCCTTTAGGCATGATGGATCTTGATTTAAATTTAGATCTAGCTCTTTTGGGCATGATAGATCTAAACCACCCCTTAAGCATGGTGGATCTTGATTCAGAATAGCTTTTGAGTGGAGAGAGTTTATTTTTGATAAAGCATTTTCCTTGCATTGCAAAGCCTATAAAATTTTCCCCTATTGATAAAGAAATTTTTTTTTGAGATGGGTACATTTTTCTCATACTTAAGTAAAGTGTATCCCTTCAGTTGATAGATTTGGAGTTGATTTTGAATCTTACATTTATGAAGCATAACATCTTTACTAGTTATACATAATATCACTTGAGATATTGTCTATTTATAGGTGGCATAGGACTTGTCCCTTTTGCATCAATGAGTTGATATACTCCCCCTTCGTATACTTTTGCAATGATATATAGCCCTTCCCAATTTGGCTCAAACTTTCAACTAGTTCATTCATGTGGAATGATAGGCCTTCATACCTTACAATAATTCACCTACTTTGAAGCTTCTTGGGTGAACCATGCAATCATGAGCTCAGGTCATCCTTGCTCTATATATTTATAAATTTTTGTTGGGCGTATAATAAAGTTTCATCTAGATCATCAAGCTCTTCAAGTCATATTTGGGCACTTTTTTCTATTGTAAGTCTATTTTGAACAACTATATAGAGTGAAGGTAGTTCTACTTTAAGAATGCATCTGATCTAAGACTAGAGAGTATGGTGTTGCTTGTGTAATAATTTTATATGTATAACGGTATGACCATAAGGCTTCTATTAATTTATCATGTTATTCCCTTTTATTTTAGAGAGAATTTTCTTGAGAAGTTTAACCAATATTTTGTTGAATGCTTCTATGATATCATTTGCTCTTGGATTGAATATTGAAGAATATCACCAATCTATCTTGTATTTATGAGTGAAATGATAGATTTTGGCATTTCGAGGATAGTGCCATTATTAAATATAATTCTTCAAGGTACTCTAAATTAGTAGACGATATGGTCTCAAAATAATTTTACTACATTGTTAGGTTTAACTTTTTTAAATGGGATTGCTTCTGCCCATTTGGAGAAGTAATCGGTGATTACTAAAATAAAATGATGTCCCCTAGGTGATAGAAGATCCATTGGACCATTTATATCAGTTCCCCAATTTTCAAATAGCTAAGGTGCCACTGTTGGACGTTCATTATTAGGTGGTCATGCAACATGTCTGTATATATTTAACAATGATGACATCTTTTGGCATGTTCAATGTAGTCTTGAATAATGCTAGATAATTAGTATCCCATTTGTTTAATTTTAATTTTTATTTTAGGACTCGATTGGTGTACACCACACAACCCTTCATGGAATTTAGCCATTATGTCTTCGCTTCATCTGGTCCTAGGCATCACAACCACATTTTGTCAAATGAGCACTGATATAACGTATCATTTACCAATGCATATTGTAATGCTCTTTGTGAAATTTGATGACCATTTGCTTTATCTTTTGGCAATCCACCACCTTTAAGATAGATGATGAATGGTTCTTGCCAATCATCTTCTTTTATTTTCATTGAAGTCTCTTAATTTTTTTAAGCTTTAAGGGCTTGCATAAGGGTTGATGTTAATGTTAGTCTACTTTGGACTATTATTGTAATTAGCTGTCTATGATGGTCTATCAATTCTTTAGCCAATTTAGCTAATGCATCAAGTTTTCCATTATCCCGATGTAACACCCTTGTAGTTATTACTTTAAGAATTTATTTTAAAAGCTCCAAGATGTGCTTATGATAAAGCACCAATTTAGGCTTATTTATCTTGAAAGTCCTAATTATTTATCGAATTATGAGTGTTGAACTCATTTTTGTATGAGGTTAACATCACTTCTGAAATCAATAATTATGACACCTAATCTAAGATTAGGAACACTACACCTAGTGATCTAGTGCTCCCTCCTTAGGTTTGATCTAACCTAATGGGCTTAGGTAGACTTAATCCAAATTCCAAATTTGGATTAGATTAAATCAAATTGAAATAAATCAAAATATAATGAAATTAAAATAAATGAATTAATCTAAAACTAAAATAAATTCAAATCTAGCCAACCCATTTGACATAGGTTTATCTTAGGTGGGTCCGACAAAGTCAAGGTCAACCCACCAAGAATTTAACCAAATGAAATGATTTAAAATAATCCAAATGATAAAATAAATATGCTTAATCATGAATCTAAAGAAATTTAAATTTATTTAAGCCTTACTTAGGTTAATTATATTGCTTAGTCTAAATGAACCTAAATGAATCCTATTAGGTTCAAACCCAAATCAAATTGAAATCAATTCAACTTGGTTGCCCAAAATCATTTAGAAATTATAATAAAAAATGATAATCAAACACAATCCAACTCATCATTAGGTCTAATTTGGTAAAATTGGTCATTTGACCTAAATGAAACCCAAGCATAACCCATTAAGCCCACTTTCGATCAAATGGGTTAAAATTTAAATGAAATTAAAATCAAATGAAATCAACCACTCCAAATCATATCACATATGTGATCAAGCATGATTGGAGTCCAAACAAAATCCAATTGAGTCAAATGAGTCATTTAAACCAAATTAGAGTCAAGCTTAACCCATTAAGTCCATTTTGGATCACAAGGGTTCAAATTGAAATCCACTTGAAATTAAATAAAATTAATCATTCCAAATCATTTCACACATGTGATTAAACATAATTGTTGTGTGAACATAATTTAATTGAGTTAAATTTGGTCATTTGACTCACCCTAAATCAAGCCAAAATGATGGATTATACAATGGTAAAGAGGGTTTACATGAAGAAAAATCCAATTTTCCCAATCCCTCATCCCATTTTTATTTCACCTCTTAGATTCAAGAAAATAGGCTTTATACCAATTAATTGAAGGTCACCAAAAAGAAGTCAATGGGGAATTGCTTTCTTCCATGAAGAAGAGGAAGAAGAACATAAAAGAGAGGTCCATGGGAGCTACGTGCTCGACCAAGGAAGGAAAAGGGAGGAAATGCCATCCACCCTTCTAATCTCTCATCCAATCATGCTCACAAGGCCAAGGGGGTTTAAATTCACCCCTTGGCCGACCCTCCTGCCATCAGTGGTCAGAATCTCGGCCCCTAGAGGCCAAATACATGGCTCTCAATGATGTATGGAAAGAGGAGAGGAGGGCCATTCCCCTCCTTCTTTTCATCCCAAATCATTCACAAAGTGAAAAGAAGAAGAAAGAAACCCTTCCCCCGAGCCCTCGCCATTGCCATGCCAGAGAACGGCCAAATTTGGTGGCCATCGAAGTCTCCCTTAATGGAAAAATCTTAGGGGGAATGTTTCACATCAAATTGAACGTTCCAACACATTCTAGAGGTCAAAGCAACCTCGAATGAATCTCCACCATGACCCCTCGCTAGCAAGCTGAAATGGCCAAACTAGATGAAAAATAACCTTAAGTTGGTTTCCAAGTCATTTGACAGGGAAGCAAACCACCAAATCACATCCACAGCTTCATCTTAATGAGGCAAAGGTGTTCAAGTCGATCCCATCAGGAGATCACCAAAATTGAGGCATGCTTTACCACTGGCCTCTATAGCATTCAGATTTTATCTTTTGTGAAAAAAATATTTATTTTTATGAGGATCAAATCATATAGATTAGTTGAAAATCGATCTTTGATCATTTTGCAATCAAAATTGCATTGAAATCCACCATAGATCACCAAAAATGCATCAAAATTGATGGATGATGTCCGTCTCTCAGTAGAGATGCTCAAGATATAGTCTCCACCATTTCTTATATTTGGAATGGAAGGCTAAGATCTACCCATACAATCATATTAATCCCCTTAAGGAGATCTTATAATGAATTGAGATCATCAGATCTAAGATCAGATGGATGAGATCCATCCCACGTGGAGCCCAATGGCATCGCCATGTGGTGAAGGTGCCATGTCAGTGTCACCATTTTAAAACGTAAATCCCCATTTAAATTAATTAATATAATCATTAAAATGCCTAAATTTTTAAAAAATATAAAAATTTAATATAAATCCAAAAAATACAAACTTGGGCTCTATAGATTCGTCATGATGAGAGGAATCTATTAAAATTAAAATTCCCAACTCTTATGGGAGTATTTTGGCCTTAATTTATGAATGAATAAAATTAATTAAACTTAAATTAATCATAAACCATTAATCCAATTGAAATGAAACTTTGGAGAATTGCAATTAAGGTTAAAGTGCATGTAAGAGAAGATTTTCATGAATTATTTCAATGTAATTGAAGAAATATTAAATTTCAAACTTTAAACCTCAATTTTAATTAAATAAATTAATATAAAATGAATGAATCAAATCAATTTAAATCATCATAATAAACACAAATGAAACTATTGGGACTTGATAAATCATAAAATGGCTTAATTAGGTAATTAATTGAACTAAATAATTCAAATAATTAACTAAAACTTAAATAAATCATAATAAATCAACCAAATGTCCAAATATTATGAATCCTCTTTGGAAACATCTTTCAAAGAGGAATCAAGAAAAAAATAAAATTTTTAAATGACCTTCATTAAATTAGGCTTAATTTATATTTTTATGAAATAATTAAAACCATAATTACACCCTAATTATGCATCTAATCAAAATGAAACTTTGAAAAATATGAAATTGGCATGAATCCCCACTTGCCATAAAAATTTCTAACCTAATTGATTTTTGGATTGGGAATTGTTGAATTTCTTAATCTCTAGGTCAATATGAATCAAATAACAAATTTAAAAAACATACAAAATCACAAAATTCATAAAGTAACTCGAAATAATCCTAATTAACATTAGAAACACTTAGGATACTTGTCCAACATCCTATGTCAAAGAACTTAATCACTTCCATACTTAAGGATTATTGAAACTAATAATGCACATTGAGCTTAATTAAGCCTTAAGATAATGAACTCATAACAAATGAAATAACTTAATAAAATCTTAATCCATAATCAATGTAATCTAAGATTGAATTCAAACATTAACCTAAATGCCTTAGGTTAGCAAATCAAACTAAATAAACATGAATATAAATTCAACAAACTTAAACATAACTCAAACTAAAACAAACTTAAACATAACTCAAACTAAAACATTAATGCAAGCTAAAGAAATTTAAATTAAATAAAATAAATCAAACCAAATTGAAAATAAATTAAACCAAGAATGAAAAATAAATCAAATTAAAGAAATAAAAATAAAGAATTAAATTCCAAAAGAATTAAAAAATTCAATCAAATTGAATTCAAACCCAAATCATCTAAATAATTCTAGAGATTAATTTAGATACTTAAGGATCTTTGTTAGACCTTTGTGATGGATCTTAATTTTATGATGGATGTTTCATTCCACTAAGGGTTAGATGTTGGATTGAATTAGTTTCACCCAAAAGTGGAATCTATTATACTCTTCATTCCTAAAATCTAAAATTTACTTTAACAAAATAAAAGTGAAAATGAAAATAAATAATTAAATCATTTGAATTGAATCCATCAAAGGTAAAATTTAAACAAACTCAAAAATTGAAATTGAAACTTGAACTAAAAATCCTAGCAAAGTCTTGATACACAAGTATATTCCCTTCACACACTAGGTCATTAGGTCATGGACCCTAGACTTAGGTTAGGTCATTCTATGATTTTTTGTGATACTCTGTGTTGTGTTGTGATGTGCTTCACATGTCTTCGTGATATACTATTTTAGACTACATGTCTAGAATTATTTGTTCGATAGACTAGATGATAGGATGTTCTTTTTAGAACTAACATTATCTTCTATAGGGGGCTATGCTAGAAGTACTACTATCATAAATAAATTAAAATACTATTTTATTATAGGTTTGCTTAAGTCCTTAAGCATAACCCAATTGGATAGGTGGGTTAGGCAAGTAGCTAACACTAAGCCTGTATGTTTGTGAAATATAACTACTATTTATTATTTGTATTTTCCTAATGTTTATTTTGTAGGGCTTAGGATTCATTTTTTAATTCAAATTGTAAATTTGAGCTTATAATTAGGGTAAGATCTATGGGGTCTAGAATTAACAAGAGCTGACCCTACCATAAGATAGGTGTAGTGGTCCCCTATGAAACATATTAGAAGTCCTTGAAGAAGGAGACGATCCTAGAAAGAAGACCCAAAGATCTAAACTTGTATAGAATAAGACATTTTTTTTTATTCTTCAACACTTCTCAATGAGAGAATTTTTTATTTCAGCTCCTATCAGGATTCACTTATATAGAAAAAGACATTTTCCTTTTGTTCTTCATTATTCTAAGTTAACAAAGCTCCAATGATTCTGCTAAAGTGGTCATATATAATATCAATGGCTTTCCCATTACTGGTGTTTCCAAAATTAGGGGATGTAACAAATAATATATTATGATATCAAATGCTTCTTAACAAGCATCATCCCATATAAAAGGTGAACCCTTTTTCATTGATTGAGGGAAGGGTTGAAATCTCCCTAAAAGATTAAAATTGAACCTTCTAAGGTAAGCCAATTTTCCTTGTAGTGAATGTAGTTGGTTTAATATCTTAGGCACAATCATTTCTATTATTAACTTTTATTTTAGAGGGATCAATTTCAATCCCTCTATGGTGCATAATAAAGCCCAAGAATTTTTTGCAAGTCTCATCGAAAGCACATTTCAATGGATTTCACCTTTCTGTTGAAACTTTGAATTCTATCTAATAAGACTTATAAATTACTTATGTGCTCTCTTGGATTCTTGCTCTTGAGCATTCCACATACTTATGTATGAGGTCATCAAAGATGAAATTCATTTTCCTTTGGTATGTAGCACCAACATTTTTTAATATAAATGACATTACTTTATAGTAATATATATTGATAAGTGTGTGAAAGGACATATACTTTTCATCTTCTAGAACCATTTTAATTTGGTTATAGCTTAATGAGTAGTCCATGAAGGAAAACATATCATAATTTTATGTGTTAACTACCAAGGGTTCTACAATGGGTAGTGGGAAGTCATCTTTTGGGCATACTATGTTTAAATCCTTGAAATCAATACATATATGGATTTTTCTATTCTTTATCCTTATTGGGACAATATTGGAAATCCAATTAGCATACTTATCTTCTCAAATCTTGCTTCAATAAGCTTTTTTATTTCTGTGAGTACTTGCTCTTTGATTTCTAATCGCATTTTCCTTGACTTTTGCTTTATAGGTTGTACATCAGATTTAATGGCAAGTTTATGTATGAACACATCTAGCCATAGGCTTGGCATTTTGTTGTAATTCAATGTGAAATAAGTCCTTATATTTATAGAGCAATACTTTTAATTCTTCCAATCTTTCTGATGTGAGATTAGCACTAACAAAAGTCAACTTAGGCTCATCTTCAATACTTAGGTTGATTTTTTGGAGTTCATAATGGTGACATGATTGCTTTCTTTGAATTCTTTTATGCCCTCTTTCAGCTCAATGATTATTGCCTTTTGCTTATATTATTATTTGAAACATTCCTTCATTCATTAGTAGTTTCCATAGTGCCTTTTTCTTTATAAGATATGGCATAACATGAGCTCATTAGAAAAGATGATAAAGTAATAAATCATAATCCCCATGTGGTGAACTTCTAAAAGATGGCATAGCTTGAATGATTGATTATATAGGTTGAATATAATTTTTAACCAGCTTTTAGATCTGATGAGAAGTATTGAAGAATCATTATTTATATATCTCCTTCATCAAAATCATCTTTTTCCAACAACATTTGCATGGGATTTGGGGTTTGCTCTTCTATTTTGTAGAAAATTGTAACCTCTTCTAGGAGGGATGTAGAATGTTTTCAGCTATTCTATTTCCTTACTTCTTGAAGATGTTAAGGTTATAATAAATGCCTTTGACACTGTAGTTATTTTAATAACCATATTGAAAATTTGGAATTTGGGTACCCTTATTAAAGTGTTCGCATCTAAAAATGATTAAACATCTTAGCATATAGTATCACGACACTATAATCACAATGCCTAGGCACTACTAACTACCTCGTGGCATCCAGAAGCCCAAACTACTCTTGATAATTGCCTGATCAAATAAGACGGTGCTGCGACATTGAAATAATAGCATCGAGGTGTTATAATGATGTCTTTCAATTTTAAAAGCAAGAAAATCACTATGCTCGTATGACCACTAACTACTGAAATGAAGTTGGGGAAATCACTATAATCACAATGCCTAAGCCTTCTAACCACCTCATGGCATCTAGAAAGCCCAAACTACTCCCGATAGTTTTCTGATCAAATAAGATAGTGCCACGATGTTGAAATAATAACATTGAGGTGCTATAATGACATCTTTCAATTTTAAAGAAGAAAATCACCATTCTTGCCCCATGAGCACTAACTACCCAAATGGAGTCGGGGGAATAGTTATGAGGTGGAAAAATCACCCCATTAATGGAGGAATCTCTATAAAAAAAGGGAAAAACTACTACCACTTTCTTCTTCCTTCCTTCCTCACTCTCACTCTAACCCCCTCCCCCCTTTACTATTCTTACTCCCAGTCATTCGTGCTCTGAACAATGCTTCCCTCAGTTATGAAAAGTCTTCTTATGCAAGAAAAAAAACAAGACTTACTCTCATCAATTCTAGGTAAAGAACATTTAAAAATGTTTTCCTTATACTATTGTTTTCCTGAAAAAATAAATAACTAGATTTTCACAGTCATTCTTGGATTCGATGAGAAATGAAAGAGCACATCTCTATCATAATCTTGAATGTTGAAGGCTTAAAAACATCATAATCTTAAATGTTAAAGCCCTTAGCCATTGAACTTGGTTTCGGTGTGAAAAGAACATCCTCTCTCCATCGATCTTAGATATAGAATAAGAGAGAGAAGTGCTTATTATTGAAATACATAAAAATCTAGTACTACTAAGGCATTATGCTATCAATTTTTTTTTATAAAAATCTATTAAAATCCTCATAATTAAGCTCAAGATATGCATTTTCATCTTCCAACATCATGCATCCAAGGTCTGAGGCACCAAGCTATTAAGTAAAAATAGTCTCTTAGTGTCGAGGTGACCAACATTGGGTACCACAACGGTGCTAAGTTTTCAGATCCACTATCTCTTATATTGAGCCGCAACACTATATGTTTAGCAATGAGGTGCCATACCTTCCACCATTGAACTTAGTTTTAGTGTGAAATGAAACCATCCCTCTATTGATCTTAAATTTAGAATAAGGGAGAAGAGTGCTTAACACTGAAATATATTAAAATATGGTGTTTATGCTATCAAAATTATAAAGTTTAGGTACCAATAAAATAGTGCCTAGGCCCTGGTTGAAATGCTGAGGCACCATGCTCTCGGGTTGATTAAGGAAAGTCATCTAGTAGCGTCACGGTGATATCCCTTAAGCATTGCGGTCGATGTTATTTAATGATTTTTTTTAAACACCTAGAATACAGAACTCAAAAATCATAAGTTTGAGTTTTTCTATAATAGTGTTGCCCCTTAAGTGTCGAGGCACTAAACTCTTAAGTAGAATGAAAAAATAATAATCTTAAAAGTGTCATAGCATTGCATAATAAACATTGAAGCACCGACCACTTGGGTTAAAAAAAATGAAAATAGCTTTTATAAGAGTGCCACATATTAAGCTCCAATGTGTGAAACTCCTAGGTTTTAACCTTATGTAATGCAGCACCGAGGTGCTGCAATCACATAGCTAAGTTGAGAAATTTCATTATTTTAATCCTAAAGCTTTCAAATGATAAATAGAGGAGGACATACATAATAATACACAAATAATTAAAGAAAATCAAAGTATTTATAAAATAAAAAATTGATTACATAAGCTATATAGAAAAAATGAAGAGAAGAAGAAAATACAAAATAAAAAGGAGGAAAACTAAAAATCTTAGTTGTTGCCATCCTCCTCCTCCTCTTCTTCTTCTGGCTCTAGCAAAGTGCTCACATAAGGCTAATAATGTGGCACAATAGGAAAAGAAGCCTAACCACATAAAAGTTATAGTTATTAAACATGTGTACAAGTAAGGCATTAAACTAGGCCATGTTTAAAAATTGTGCTAACCCATATGATGATAAAATTTTCTCTCTAGTTCCTGAGCATCGACTAGTCTCACCAACCTTTTTTCTTAAATCTAAAACTACTCCAATTTCTTGGAGTAGTTCATTATGTTCTTGGAGGGGCTTGGATTGAGGGTCTCTTGAGCTTTCCCCACACCTCAGTCCTAGAGCCAAATCCCTCAATGCCAGGGAGCCTTTTGTATAAAGGTTTCCTCATTAGAATTCCCTGATGTGCCTACCACAACACATAAAATATAAATAATAGAAGAATGACAAAACCCTACTATAGTACTGCCCTTATGCCTATTATAGATATAATTATAAATAATATTTTCTACATTCATAATAAAGCCCTTTTGAATTACAAAAATCAAAATAGCTCTATTGCTAATTATCTCACTGATATTTCTAGTAAGCATTAGCTTGGCTGAAATGAAATACTGTTAAGTTTTGGCCTCAATAATGAGGCCAATGGTAGGAAAATTAATAATTTTTCTCCCACCTTTTCCACTAGATGGTAAAATTTTTAACAGTGAGAAAATTAAAGATTTCATTACAGTCAAGATGATCATTATAATGAAAAAGATATTGATCATATTCTACATTAAATAAACTATAATATGTTGTAACAGTAATACTATCAAATGAAAACTTGATTATTCTGGTGCTCTATCACATTTGCGAAGAACTCCCACACCACAGAGATGACACTAGATTTATTATCACAGGATAGCTTCTCCCAGCCTTGCTCAATAATGATACTCTCCATATGCCCACCCATTGAAGGAACTCCTCTTTGGTATGAGATGCTTGTTTATGAGAGTGTGGTGGTACCTCTCCTCAGCTTCTAAACTAACAAATATGTTAGTGTCGCTAACAACTGCCCTCTTCTTGCCTTTGTTGAGGAATTTTACCAGCATGATGGCTTTTCTAAAGAGAAAAATGCAAGCTAAGAGAGAGAGAGAGAGAGAGAGAGAGAGAGAGAACTCTAAGAATATAAAATAGATAATGAGTGGCCCAAAGGTTCTATTTATAAATTTGGCCTAACTCTGTAGCATTCTAATATCAACACCGAGGGGATTGTCCTCATTCCCCCCAATATACACTTTAAGTTAAATGACAATCATTTATGTCATATTACGCACCACTAGATACCAATTCATATTAAAGATATGTTTATTTTTCAACTTTAATCGTGAGTTCTCTCTTACTATTGTAAGAGGGGTAATTAACTATGAAGGCTTGCATTCAAAAGAAGTGGGACCTAGATCTAAATAAACCCTAATGTTAAGGGAAATTTGGCTGAACATATATACCAATCTACCTCATGAAAAAAGCATGCTCCTACCAATGTCAATAAAGATGGTGGAGAGCATCCCAAGAGGTATTTTTTTATTTGCAATCATAGAGAAATATTAGTTTCCTCTAATTGCTTTATCACTTTAATGGTGCTAGCTTCTTTATTTTTTCTAGCTAACTAGGGCTTTCTTGGGATGATAAATTAATAACTCCTCTTCATCATTCTCAATATTGCTACGAAGGTGGGGAATTACTTTAGGTTCCTTTAATTCCTTGGTACTTTTTCCCTTTGGATCATTGCTTTTTAGCATTAGTTTGATAGGTGGAGCCACTTGACTTTGGGAATTGACTTCCTCTAGTTTCTTAGGCATGAAGTACTTGGCATCATCGTAGATTTTTATCTCATGTATAAAGATTGGATTCATGTCTCCATCTATTCAATGCTTTCACAATTTTGAAAATACTTCATACATTGATAGAGAGTTAAAAGAACTATGCCATATTCATGAATCCACGACCTACCAAGGAGTGCTTTGTAAGCAACTTAGGCTTTGATCATGTGAAATTTATCTTCTATGTACAATTTCTTAAAGCACATAAGAAGAATAACAGACTATAAGGTTTGTTGTTCTTATTCATTGAATTGTTGTAGGAATACTATACTTCTATCTAGATAACCAACATCCAAAGCTAGTGCACAAAGTGTTTTAACTGTTAAGAGATTGATTGAAGGGCCTGGATCATCAATCAATATCCTTTTTATTCGGATAGAGTTACTTTAAGTTGTAACATAAAGGGTCTGATTATGTTTAATCATCCCTAATAATAGTTCATCATCTGAACATGATGGCAGCTAACTTTTAAGAGGTTAAGTCTTCTTCATCTTTTCCTCAACGCCTCATATTAGTCTAGATTTTGCAAGACTTTCATTAAAGTCTCACATATATATTTGGACAACATAATAGAAAAATAGATACTTAATAAAGCAGGAGCTTGCATAAATGTGTTAGAACATTATATTCTACTCCTATTTTGGTAGACTTTGAGGATTAGTTGGTGATGGAGGTAATACATTTTCATTAATTTGAATTTCTTTATCTTTATCACTAACTTTCCATTGTGGAGGTGGAGAAAATCATTTTCCACTCCTTAACTAGACTTGAGTTACTTTTTTTGTCTGATCTCATTTATCAGAAGAAGTATCTGAATTCTATGTTTCTTCAGAGCTTTCAAAATTTTTAGTACTCTCAGAATTACTGTCCAGTTTAAGACATAATTTCTTTATTCCTAACTTGACTTTCCAATGGAGAGAATCATTTTCCACTCTTAACTAGACTTGAGTTACTTTTTTTTGTCTAATCTTATCGAATAAGTATCTGAATTCTATGTTTCTTCAGAGCTTTCAAAATTTTCAGTACTCTCAGAATTACTATCCAGTTTAAGACATAATTTCTTTATTCCTAACTTAACTTTCCATTTAGTAAGCTTTTTTCTAAGAAAGAATAGCTCTTCTTTGGATTTTGTTGAAGTTGCAATCACATTTATTACATGACACATTTCTGTCAGAACATCTTCAATATTTTTATGTCAAGCTATTATTAGGCAATATATTCTTCTAGCTTAATTGGCCTTCGAGGTTATTCGTACTCCTCTAAAGAGTTAATCATTTTCTATGTTTTGACATGAAATCATTTTTCTGTGCACAACATACCCTTTATGATACTATACTTAGTCATATTCGATCGGGTATGGTTGGCCTTTTCTGACCAGCTGTTCAGCAGTTTCCAAAGCAATGACTTCTTTGAGTTTTTGGTTGATGAGATCTTCTACTCGATATTTGGTAATGACATCTTGATGTGCATTTAATGTAACTTTCTCAGGTGCTTCTTGCCTTTGTGTTGAAGTTGTTAACAAGTTAGGTGTAGCATTTTGTATGACCCCAATTTTAGATGTTGGATTAACTATCTTTGGAAAATTTCTTAGAGGAACTTGATATGCTGCAATTACTGTAAGGTTAAGTTAACTAAATAGCTCTTTCATCAGCCCACTCATTTTAATAAGATGGTTGTTGACCTAGTTGATTTCTTGGTCTCTTCTTTAGAGTTGAGAACCCATTTATTGTTGTAACCATGTTTTGAGGGGGAAAATTTAGACACCACATAAAATTTAAAATTTTCTTTTGAAGATCAAATGTGTCATTAAGAAGTAAATATATTATCTTAGAAGATAAACAAGTTTTCCTATAATAAAGTTGATCATTTAATAAAAGACTCCTAAGGCTAATGGGTCTTTAATGTACCATAGAGTTTTCCCTGAACTATATGGGAAGTAGAGCAAGGTTTAATTTAAATTGGGATCATGGTTTCCTATAAGGGAAAGCACTTATAGTTAATTACATTCTAAAAGCAAAGGATCTCTTCTTAAGAATACTCTCGATTAAAAAAATAATATATTATTTTTATGGATTTCTAAGTTGGTTTCCAAAGGAAATGATAATTTAGAATTTCAATTGGAAACATTGCAAAGTGGAAAGACTTATTTTTGGAAGACAATCAAGATTAAGTAAGAAATGCTTGTTGATATTGGGATGCTAGTAAGTATTTCAATTATCCTATCATTGGGCTTTAAAAATAGGAATTTAAATGGAATTTCAAGTTGACTTTTTATTAAAATCTAGGACATAGATTCTAGCACCATAAGACTAGAAATGCCTAGGGTTGAAGACTTACTCCAGTAGGATGCTTCAGATCTTAAGCCTATAATTGCTTTTTACATAAGTCAAATGTTTGACCTAGTCTCACTTTTGGAAATTATTGGCTCTTTCTCTTACTTGAGAAAAAACATGTCCTTAATTTTTCTAGACTTATAACCCACCTAGAAGGGTGCTAGCTAATGCCACTTAAGAAAATTTTAAATCTATGATGATAAGTCTCATGTATGCAAGATGGTTGGGCTATTGCATTTTAGAAAAGAATCTAAGAACCTAGACTCACTCTCCTACCCTAGGATAATGTAGGGTATGATATGCACTTAACTAATACACATTTTCTAGCTTTTAGATGTTTTGACTCATGATTCATTTAAAGTATTATGGTATGCATTCTATGCCTAAATGACATGCAATTAAAAATGACCATGGCCAAATCAAGAAGAAGAAGACTTCTAAAGATGGTGGTCATCCTGAAAGGTTAGATGTATTATGTACAATAGGTGAGGTGCCCAATTCATGGAGTTAGAATAATATGCTAGCAAGGTTCATAAAAGCTAGTTATTTTCAGTTAATTTTAAGTTATTCCTAAGGCTTTCATTAATGTGAAGTTCCAAGATTCTTTATTTTTGTTTAAGTTGTTTAAGTTTAAATTGGGTAGAAAAGTTTGTTTTCCTAAGAGCCTTGTCGTCCAAGTATTCATCATAGAAACATAGCACAAAAAGGAACCTAGAAAACCAGGTTGATTCTATTGCACACTTAAAGTAAATTAAGCCAATTTAAATTAAAGAACATGCCAATGAGGCTAGGCATCATTGTTCACCCCAAAAAAAGAAAAAATGGGTAGCTGAGCTATGCCCTTATACACCCTAGCTTAGAACTACAAGTTTAGATCTATGGGGGTCTTCTTTCTAAGATCATCTCCTTCTTCAGGGACCTCCCTTAGGCTTCACAAAGGATCTCTGCACCTATCTTTTGATAGGTCAACTCTTGCTATTTTTAGACCCCATAGATTCTAACCTAATTCTAAGCTCAAATTACATTTTAAAATTCAAAAATAAATCATAAGCCCTACAAAACAAACATCAGGAAAATGTAAACAACACACTAGCAATTATATAAAGATACAGGCTTAGCATTAGTTTCTTGCCAAGCTTACCTATCCTATTAGGCTATAGAAAGGGACTTATTTAGCACCTATAAGTAAACTATATATATATATATATATATATATATATATATAGCATAACCCTCCTCTAGAAGACAACATTAGTTCTAAAAAGAACATCTTACCATCCAATCTATTAGAAAAACAATCCTAGACATCCAGTCTAAAATAATACACCACAAAATAAGAAAATAGATCACATCAGTTCACAGAATATCATAGATCAACTTAACCTAAATCTAGGGTTTATGACTAATAATCTAGTGTGAGAAGAAAATGGACTTATGTGGGAAGACTTTGCTAGTTCTTTTTAGATTCAAGTTTCAATTTAGGTTATGATGTTTGTTTGATTTAACTTTAGATGGTTTCAATTCAAATGATTTAATGATTTGTGATTCTTATTTTATATTTTAAATTCTTTTTTATGAATTCTAAATTTTCAAGAATGAAGGGTCAAGTAGATTCCATTTTGGATGGAATCTATTCTATTCAACATCCTAAATCCTGATAGAATGAAGCTTTCACCCTAAGATGAAGGTTCATTCCAAAGGTCTAACTAAGATTCTAAGTATCTTAATTAACCCCCTTAAATTCATTTAAATGATTTGAGTTTCAGTTTAATTCAGATTAGTGCTTTAATTTTATTTTAGAATTTAATTCTTCTTTTCTTCTTCTTTTGAATTGATTATATGTTTCTAAGTTTGAATTATTTTTAATTTGATTTGACTTATTTGATTTGAATTGTTTTAATGATTATTTTATTAAAGTTTGTGTTCATTTAATTTGCATTTATCTAGTTTGTTTGAATTTATTTTAATCTATTTAAATTGGTATTTTGATTCATTCTTAGTTTAAGTTTTGGTTTCATTATGTGTTATGATTTATGCTGATCAATTTGTTTAATTTTGTTAATCAATTCATAACCAAAGAGACTTAACTAGTTTAGGCACCAAACTTAGGCCATTTTAATCTTTTTAGTATTTAGGTTTAACTAATTTGGTTAATTACCTTCATTAGCATTTGAAATTATGTTATTCATTAACCCAAGTATATTTAAGGAGTTTCCACACAAATGAATTTCACCTTTAGGTATGAATTTGAGAGGTTGATTGGTTTTGATTTTAATTGATTAATTGAATTATTATTAATTTATTAAGTTGATAATTTAAAGTTCGATTGAATTTTATATTTTTAACCATTTCATTAAACCCTAAGTATGTTATTATTTAAATTCCTTAACTTAAGTGGGTTAGGAAATTTTCCTTAGGTGCATTGGTATTAATGAAAATGTTTTAAGTTGATTATATGAAATTTTTAAAATTTCTGAAATTTTAATTTATTATTTTATTTAAATTGGACAAAAGACTTGGAAATTCAATAACTTCCAATCTAGAGGTCAATTAGACTTTAAATTTTATGGCAAGTTTCCTAAAATTTCATTTTGACCATATGCATGATTTGGGATTAATTAAGGTCTTAATTATTTCATTTAAACTTAAATTAAGCTTAATTTAAAAGAAATTAGTTAGAGGTTTTATTTGTCTTGGATTCCTCTTTGCAAGATGCATTCATAGAGTATTCATTTAGAATTTTGGAATTTTGGTTGTTTTATTATGATTTTCCTAAGTTCAAGTTGATTAATTGGATTAATTAATTCAATTAAATGCTAAATTATGTCTTTTTTTGATTCATTGAGTTTTAGTGAGTTTTAATGATGAATTTAAGTTCATTAGGGTTTTTTATTATGGTTTAAGGTGATTTCATAATTTTCCATTATTTTCTTAATTAAATATTAATTTATTTCATTAAAATTAAGGTTTGAGATTAGAAATTTAATATATTTTGATTTACTTAACAATAAAAAATGAAAAATTTTTCTACGATGTATTGTAACCCTACTTTTAGTTTCCCAAAGTTTCGAATTGATTGGATTAATAATTTGTGATCTTCATTTAAAGTAAAATTAATTTAAAATTACCCAAAATTAATTGGGGATTTAAGGATTAATGGATTCTACTCGAGATGAATCCGTAGAGCCCTCATTTTTATTCTTTTTATTGTATTTTATTTTTTATGATTTTTAGAATTTATAAGCATATTTTAATATTTTTAATTTTAAAAAGTGGGAATTTCCCATTTTAATGGGGAGCATTGGCATGGCACTGATGTGACATCATTGCCACGTGATGTGGTGCCATTAGGCCATATGGATTCCACATTAAAAATGACAGAGACTGCAAAATGATCTACGACTACCCAATCTTCGATCAGACGGTATAATTTCACTCGCATTTTCTATAGGAGATTAAATCAGATCATCTGGCTAAATCTCGACCGTTCATTCCTAACAGAAAGAATATATGGCAGTGATCATTCCCCTATTCTAGTTAGTGATAAACAGATGTCGTTCATCAAATCAAGTGGATTTCTGGCAATCTAAAGGGAATTTTAATGTGATTTCAGTTGCATAATGATCAAGGATCGATTTACAATCAATCCATATAGTTTGATCTGATCAATTTCTATTCATAAAAGATCAAACAAAATTTGTAAAGAGATTAATTTAAGTCCATATCTCATCAAAACTGAACCTCAATTTAAGTTTGTATCTCTTTGAGCACCTTCGTGGGGATGTGGCGAGGCTATGGGAGAAGTTTCACACATTGTATCCCCGTGGATCATCATGGAGACCAATGCTTTCTGTTTCTCATCGGCCTTGGTGGTTTTCTTAGCTTGCAAGTGATGTAGGGATCAGGAGAAGGTTCGATTTAAGTTGCCTCCACCTATAATACGTGTAGAAATCTTCAATTGAGGTTGAAGGGATTGTTTTCCTCTTCACCTTCATATGAACGAGAATTGAAGGATGTTTGTCATCATCCATGGCCAATCTCCAGCTTGTCGATGATGAGAGGC
Source organism: Cymbidium sinense (assembly GCA_021442155.1). Taxonomy (NCBI): domain Eukaryota; kingdom Viridiplantae; phylum Streptophyta; class Magnoliopsida; order Asparagales; family Orchidaceae; genus Cymbidium; species Cymbidium sinense. The sequence goes on from CM038223.1 coordinate 30,118,377, forward strand.
TTGGGTAAGGGTTTGTATGAGTTCCTCTTCACCTAAGAAGTGTAAGAGTGAACATTTTGGGAGAAGAGGGCCTCTTTATCCTCTTTTCATACATGGCCAAGAACTATGCATTAAAAGCTTTAGGTGGTCAAAATTTGGCCACCGGCAGTAAGAAGCTCGGCCAAAAGGGTGGTTTGATCCCTCTTGACTTTGTAAATGCACTTGGATGATTATCTTGAGGGGAGAAAGTCTCTTTCTCCTCTTTCTCACTTTTGTGAGCCATCTTCATGAGCTCCATGGAGGAAGCCATATCTTCTTTGATCCCTCTTGGAAATTTCCTCTAAGAGGCAATCAACTAATTAGAATAAATTTAAACTAGTTGAGGCCAAGAGGTGGATGAGGTATGGAGGAGGGAAGTGAGATTTGAATTCTTTACATAGGTTCCAAACCCTCTTCTCTCATGGTTCAACCTCATCCCTTACCTTCATAATTTTATGGAAATTTGCACATCATTTGACTGAAGTATGTTCACTCCAAGCCATGTTGAAGGTGTATTTGAATTAGCCTAACTTCATGTTAGTTTGGGTTTAGTGATTTTTAGCTTAGTTTTATGCCAAATTGATTTAAGTTGTTTGATTGAACTTCTTTTTGATTAATTGACCTTTAATTTGTATTTTAATTAATGTTAAATATCCATTGGGTAATTTGAAGTTCATTTAACCCATGCCATATGAGATTTCAATTTAATTTTAAGTCAATTTTAATTTAAATAGGTTAAGTTGAATTTGATTGAGTCAAATAACCAATTTTAACTAAATTAAATTATATTTGGACTCCAATCAAGTTTAATCACATGTGTAAGATGATTTGAGTGATCAATTTCATTAGATTTAGAATTGATTTCTATTTTGACCCGTTTAACCTAATTGGGGCCTAATGGGTTAAGTTTGGGTTCATTTGGGTCAAATGACCAAATTGGTTAAATTGGACTCAATGATGGATTGAATTATGTTTGATGATCAATTCAAAGTAATTTGAATAATGAAATTGTGAAGGTTTTGGTTTAATTTGAGTTTGAATCCAATAGGACTCATTTAGTCTCATTTAGGTCAAATGATCTATTTAGCCCAATTAAAGCTTTATTGATTTGGATTTATTTGATTCATGTGTAAAATGTTTATTTTATTATTTAGAACATTTAGAATGATTTCATTTGGTCAAATTTTGGTGGGTTAACCTTTGAACTTGTTGGGATCCACATAAGGGTTAACTAGATTTGACTTTAATTTGGATTTGATTTCTTTTATATTCTTGTCATAGCTTCATGCTTTTCATTTAATTTGATTTGTATTTATTTAAAATTAATTTGAATTTCCATGGGTTTATGTGATTTTTAGCTTAAATAAGGTAATTAGGATTAATTCCATAAATTAAACTTTAATCTAAACCTAATTATATTTATATTTAAAGTGGTGTATGTTTTGATTTAATTTATGTTTGAGATTTGGGATGATTCCACCTAAACCCATTAGGTTAGATCAAACTTAAGAAGGATGCACCAGGTCACCAGGTGTAGTGTTCTAAGTGATTAATATGGAGGCTCCTAACTAGATTAGGTGTCCTAATTAGTAATTTCAGAATGATGTTAATCTCATCAAAAAATAAGGTCAATAGTTACAATTACTATTAGCTCTTTAGCTACGTCAACTTCTACTTGAGCTTCACCTCCAAGTTGTTGATGGTTTGAGTTCTCCTAAAGTTGTTCTTCATTTTATTGTTTAGGTCCAACTTTTCTATTTCATAAATGTGTATCAACCATGCGAACAACTTTGACATCCATGTAATCCATATCTTCATCATTTTGAAAGTCTGGAATCGATTTCTCTTCATTGATTAGAAATCATCTTCTTTGCCTAAGATTGAGGATGCTCTCCACCATCTTTATTAATATGAATAAAAGTTTTTTTATGAGACAGATTGATATATATTTAACTAGATTTCCCCTAATAATGCATTAGTGTTTATTTAGATATGGGTTCTACTTTCTATGAATGTAAGCCTTCAAAGTTAATTACCCCCTTACTATAGAAAAATAACACTCTTAATAAAGGTTGGAAACAATCATATCTTCTTTATATGAATCAGTGTCTAATGGTGTATATGGTAGGGCATATATGACTGTTTAAGGGAAATAGAAGAATAGTCTCAATCAAGAACCCATGGTTCCATCATCCTAGGGATATATTATTCTACTCAACTAACATTATAGATTATCCATAATTCCCAAGGAGTTTGATTAGTAGCCATGGGTTGTCTCATCTCAGATATGTCGAGTAGACCAGAAGCTTAGTGTAGGGTGTTCACATGACAAATAGATGGAACACTAGACTTATATCCTTTTGGAATGCTAGCAGAGTGTTCACATGGAGAATGGATAGATTGGACTTTAGATTATTTAAGAAGTCATTATGATGTTTGCATAAAGAACACATGGGTTAGACTTACATCCTTTCGGAATGGTAGGTTTAGGATTGTTTGCATGGAAAATGGATTTATTATTACCTACATCCCTTTGGAATACAATTATAAAATGTTTGCATGGAGAATGGATAGATTAAGATTAAATTCCTTTGGAATGATAGGTTTATATAAGTGTTCGCATGGTAAATGAATTATAGGGTGTTTGCATGGAAACAATAGAGGATTGGGCTACATCCTTTTATAGGGCCATTAGAGTATGGGTTGTGCTTGCATTACAATCATATGAAGGAATTTCATTGATTAGAAAACCATTATATTGGACTTGCATCTCTTTAAAATTCCATTTTTATTTAGGTTTTCACATCGTGAACACAAACAAGATGCTTTGGGGGATGGCACCTCGACACTAAGAGCATGGTGACTAGGTGCTATGAAGGGGAGTGCCTTGGTGCCATAGATTATGGCACCTGAGAATTATTAGGATGGTACCTCAGTATTGGTAAATCAACCTTACGGTGCTATAGGTGGTATAAAGGACATTTAAAAGTATGTTGACAGATTGACTAATGCCTCAACATTATGTAGTGTCATGGTGTTAGTCAAAAGATTGTTCAAATGGGATGATAGGTTGGCAAGCAGATTTAATAATTAGGATAAAATTGTTAATTTCATGAGCCCCAACTCTTTTGAGATTGATTTTTATAATGTCAAACATATGATCAAATGCTACTAATTAGTTAAATTTCAAGTGTTGTAAAAAAAACATTCTTCAATCAATTCTAAAAGCTAAAGCTGTTGAACTTGAATTGGTTGGGAATTTTCTAGGAATCACAATATTAAGATCAAATAAAGAGCTCAATAAAATAAAGTAAATGATTCATTTATTTCAAAATAATTCATTTTTGTACACCTCAAAATTGTAATTATTCGTTGAATTATTCATTTTGGATAATATGAACTAAGTGCATGAGTTAAGTTCCATTTAATGTGCTTTCAAGCAAGATAATTTAAGTTGATACTTCATTAAATCATTTACACACTTAATCATAATTTTTATTCATATATTTATTGCATGAAAATTAAAATATTCTTGAATTATCCTACTATTCTATTTTCTCTAAACAAATCAAATCATATTCTCATCCCCAGTGGATGCCCACCAATCAGATCAGATCATGTTTCTTCCTCAGTGAGGAGTAAATCAATTTAGCCCCCCTAGCGGGGCCTAGAACACAATCTCAAATCAAACCAAATCAAATTCTTGTCCTTGGTGGATAACTTGAACTTGCTTCCCTTGTGGAAGGTTCACATACTCAATCCCTTAGCAGATTCCTCCTCCCTCCCGTATGCCCTTAGCATAAGTTGAGTTGCATTGCACTAAGATCACAATTCCATCTACCTCTTGGGTTTAGGGATAGATCATTTTTGTTAGCACTTATGATCCTTTGGACTTTGTTGAATGTCTCGGTCAACGCCAATACGTGCGGTGTGCCTTGTTAGTTACACCACACCTATTGGGAGTCCTTTTATTGACCTCACTTTTGGAGTGAGTTCTCAACTTCCACATCATAGATCTAGGACTCTTATAGACACTAAGAGCTCCTTAGTCTTAAGACACTTCTAGTGATTAGGTGAACACTTACCTAAGCCTAAAGACTTAGAAGAGTTAGCTACTAGAATAGGTTGTGCCCTAGGACTTAGAAGACTTGCCTACCCTATAGCCTTAACCAAATCAAAATCAATCCTAATTCATTTGATTTTCTCAAAAATCAATTCAATATTTTAATCAAGCTATCAAATTCCAATTCATATTAAAAATCCAAATCTAAATTCCAAATCATTTGGATGAAATCCACAATCAAACTTAAATTCAAAACCCTTCCTAAGCCCATTGATATCATCCTATGGACTTAGCTTTAACCAAATCCAAACTAATCCTAATTCAATTAATTTTCTAAAATATCAATTTAATCTCTTAATCAAACTTTCAAATTCCAATTCAAACCCAACTTCAAATGATTCAATCCCATGATCAAATCCAAACTCAACCAAATTTCCCTCTAAGCCCTTTTGACCAACATTTATGAGCTTGGTCAAATTTGCTTCCAAATCACTCCAAACTCAAGTGATTTTCTCATTAATCATTTGTATCTTCATTTATATTCTCAAATATAAATGAAATATAAATTTAAACAGGCAAAACTAAATCCAAAATCAAACCAAAATCCAATTTATACCCTTTAATCCAATTCCTTGAACTTGGCCAAGTCTTATCCAAATTAAATTAAAACCAATTGATTTTCTCTTGAATCAATCATTCCTTTAATCATTTATCCAAATATTAAATGAAACCTATAATCATCAAGCCAAACCAAAATCAACCCAAGTCAAACCAAACATAGCCCATTTTGTTTGAGATGTTTAATTGAACCAAAACTCGTTTGAACCCAAATCAATTGCAATTGAATTTGTATATCCATCTCAAATCCATATATAAACACAACCAAATCAAACCCAACTCAAAATCAAGCCAACTAAATCCAATTGGCTCGCTTGACCCAAAATGGCTAATTCAATCTACATGAACTAAAATCCAATTCAATTCAAATCAAAGTGAATTAAGCCAATCCAAACTTCATGTAATGATTGTTGATCATTCTAGGTTAATCAATTGTCATGAATTGGGTCAAACCAAGTCAACCTAGCCTGTTGACCAAGTCAAAACTTTAACCATATGAACCCAAACTAGCCAAATTTCAACCTAAACCAAATTGATTGCAACCAATGGCTCAAGTTCATTTCAAATTGATTATTGGATTTGACCAAAGCTTTAATGGAGCCCAATTTGACCAATTGGTCAACTAACCTAACTTATCTCAAATTGACCTTAAGGGTCAATCAACCTAAAACCCAATTAGATCCAAATTGAACTTAACCAAAGCCTGCAATATATTTCAAATGATCAACCAAGGCCAAACCAAGCCATGATTCAAGACAATTTGGTTAATTGGGTCAAATTGGTCAACTTAGCCCAAACTGACCTAAAGGATCAAATTGGCCAAAATCCAAATTAAATCCAAATTAAACCAAATTTATTGAAACCAATTGAGCCAATATACTCCAAATGATCATTTGAACTTGACTCATCCCTTGGTTTGATCAAATTTGACCAATTGGTCATTCTAACCTATTTTGACCCAATTTAGCCCAAATGGGTCAAATTGACCCAAATTAAACCAAATGAACTCCTAATGACATGAAATTTGGGTCTAACTCACTTTTGGCTCATTTCAAATCTGCTCAACTCAAATTTATTACCAAATTACTACTTTGCCCTTGGGCCAAGGGCATTTCATTAGAAAAGACACTCACCTAAATGATCATTTCTCTTCCTTGGCCACTTGGCACTCATCCATTAGTCCACTTAGACACCAAGGACACTGATCATCACCTAAGAGCTAGTTGGGGCAGCCATGACTCATGGGGAGGTGAATTCATCTCACCTCTCCCATTGGAACACTTGGCATGAAGGACTTCCACCTCCCCTTTCTAGGACACCCATTTGTCCTTCATGGAATCCACTTACCATGCCTTATCCAACTAAAATAAGCCACCTAGGATGATTCCCTTTCATTACCAACCACCCCAAGAAAAGGACACCCATTTGGAGCCAAAAATCAAAAATGAAAGGGGATTTTCGGCCAAAACCAAAGCACAAAAAATAGAGACCATTATTCTCATTCTCCCACTCTCATTTCATCCTCTTAGATCTACCAAACTAACTAGCAAACACTCCCACTTGATTTTTGAGCAAAAACTACCAAAATCAAGTGTATTTCGGTGAGGAAGTGGCGGCAATTGGAGAACCCATCGTTCCAGAGTGAAGGCAAAGGTCTAGGCTCATTCCAAGGCTTCTTCTCCCACTTAAGAGCATGCCCAGATCATCACCATTACCAAAAATCATCCCCGATGAGGTAACTTTCAAGAAAACCTGTAGCCGACCTTAGGATTTCTTATTTTGTGATAAATTTCATACATTTTTAGAAATTTTTTAAAATCCTCGTATTCTTTATTTTTTACAATCCTAATACGAAATAGAAGTTTTCTAATGATGATTGACGTGAAATTGAGCCCAATCGGACCTCATTTCACATTGTTTTTATGATTTCCCCATTTTTTGGTCGATTTCATCGGAAACAACGGTCGATCCCCTAGATCGGACGGCCTCAATCACACTAGATCCCACACATTTGCTACCTTTTGATCTTGTGGATCAGATCTAGATTTGATTTATGATGTAGGGGTGGGATATGATTCACACATATTCATTCCTTTTTTTCGCTCTTGTCACGCAACCTTGCGGTGCCGCGAAACCATGTGCCATAACCAAAGTGGTCTAATGACAGCATTGCCACGCGTCATGCCGCGGCGTTGGTTTAAGTGGAAATTCTGGATTTTATGATTTTAAAAATTATTTAAATCACGTGAAATTTCAAAAATTTATAGAAAATAAAATACTTAACTAAAAATTACAAACAAGGGCTAGTTGTATTCATCTTTCCAAGAGGAATCCAACAAACTTAAAATCACCAAATTTCACTTAATATCTTGAGCTTAATTTATGTTTTAGTGAAAATAAAATTTCATTGATTACACTAAAAATACCCATCAGATTAAGTTGAAATTTTCAGAGATTGAAATTGAAGTTAAAATGCTCCCACCATAAAATTTCAAGTCAAAAAGATTTCTTGATTGGAAGATATTACATTCTGAAGCTCAAATGGTCTATTTTAACAAAAATAAATTAATAGACTTTATAAAAATCATGAAAAATCACTTAAATCAACTGAAACTTTGAAAAACCATAAAAATCATAAAAAAATCATTGAAATACAAATAAATACTCATTTTAAAGATATTTCAAAGGATAATTTAATTAAATTAATCCAAATTGATTTTGAATAGTAATTAAGGCTTAATTTAGGTTTAATTAAAAACTTAATTAGCTTAATTACTCCCTAATTACCCAAGTAATTAATCTCAAACTTTTTGAGGTTGATTAATGGGATGACCCCTCATCCCATAATATTCTTAAGATTTATTGCTCAGTTAATTAGAAAAATTGCTTATCTTAGCCCTAATTACATTACTTAATAAATTAGAATATTAATTAACATTCTAAACAACAAGAAAACCATTAATTAATCTTCCTAATCATTATGGAATAGTGAATGGGTATGGGGAATAAGATTGGGACCTCTTTCCATTTATTTCCATAAGTTAATTTCACTTGACTTGAAACTAATTAATTTGAGACTAATTGATGGTTTGATTCATTAATTTAAAATGGCTTAATTAATCAAATTAAAATCATAATCACTCTAGAACTCATTTAATTAAGTTTCTTGGATAGATCTTTAGGTGTTTAATAATAAAGCTATTTAAGGAAATTATGGATAACCTACATGTGTGGGGAAGCCATAAGAGTACTTCATTAAGTTCTTTAATATAATTAACCACTAATTGGGAGCCAATTGCATTAGGCCTTGATTTAAATTCCAATTCATGTGCATATCATGTTAGCTCATAATTAATTGGTTAATTACTTTAAGGTAACATAGGCAAGGGTTAATTAATTGATTTAATTCATATCACAACTTAATTAATTCATAAAATTCACCTAATTATCTTTTCATTAAACCAAATTAATTAATAAATATGGGAATGGAATAGGAACAACAAATGATTGAATCTCCTCTCTTCTCTAAATCAAATCAAACATCCAAAAATAACTTAATAACAAGCTTTGGTTTACTTTAAATGATTGTATTTGATATGATTATCCTTAAGAATTAGTTTGATTGAATGAAACATGTGTTTTATGTATTATTATTCCTTTCCAATCATATTAAAATGTAATATGCCACTTGAGTCATGCATTCATTTCTTCAAAAATTAATTAAAAATAAATGATTTCCTTTATGTCAAGCTTGTATGTGTTGATTCAAATTAATATATGTGTGGCTACTATCATTATTAAATCCAAACCTATTTTCCAAATCTTATAAATAAATATTTACATATATTATAAATGTTAGTTATAAATATAAAAGAAATGCAAATGATTATAGCTTAAGTATTTGGAGTAAAGTCCTTTGCTTTCAATATTAGAATTTCAACAAGACTTTACTCCATGTATATAAACCTTTTCAATTAAATAAGATACAACCTTTGCATGGTTTGATCTCCTTTATTTGTGTATACATTTGTATGTATTTGAGAAAAGAAAATAAATGGATCTGGACACCCCAAGAAGATAAGGCTTTAAGTATCCCCAAGGAGGTCATTTGATTATCTCACTTTCCAAGATAACAATGGAATATACTAGCTCATCCCTCTCATACATATGTGTATGTACTTGATTATGGAGTCAAACCCCCTATTTTTCTGTCACCAAAACACATGCATTTGAATTTTTTAAATGATAGAATCAATTAATCACGTGATTAAGAGCTCTCTTTCTTACATTCATGTATGCAATATTACATGTGTTTGAATGCAAATGGGTATATAGTTCAGACATCCCAGGAATACAAGACTTTAGTTAACCCCATGGAGGTCATTTGATTATCTCACTTCCCTGGTTAATAGTGACACGTACCTGTTTAAATTCATTCTTATGTATTTTTGCATAAGAAGTTAGATAGAGCTTTAAATTAATATGATAAAAATAATTCAATCAAAAAAAATGAAAAATATGTAATAACCCATTCACTAAAGAGAACTAAATTAAATTAACATGCTTTAGTAAGTGACTTAAGGTAACCCAAAATATGTTGTATGTATAGATATACTTAGGATTAAGTCATATGCATGCTACATGTGATGGAAAGGAATAAATTGATGTATGTCATGTGTTAGTCGTTCACTGAAATTAATCTTAAGAAGCCTTTCATGTTGAATGCAATCATTTAAGGTGAACCTAAACATAGATTAATTTAAAATATGTAATAAGCCATTCACTAAAGAGAACTAAATTAAATTAGCATGCTTTAGTAAGTGGCTTAAGGTAGGGATGAAAGAGGTAATCCTCTTTCTTCTCTTTATAACACTTAGAGATTAAGTGTAGGCATATGAAACAATACAACTCACAAATTAAAACTAGTCAATCAATTAAAGCACTTGAAGTGAAACCACCTTTAAATTGAATCTTTCTACTTAGAAAATCTCAACTCTAAATCTTAGTTAGGACATTCCACACAAGCTTTAACATAGACATTAGAATTAAGTCACCATTTTTAGCTTTATGTTAGGGCTGAGGTATGGAGTGATGTATATTTTATTTTGTAATGTATTATTTTAGAATGGATGTTAGGGTGTATGCTTATAGAATGGATGTTAAACCGTGATTAGCCTAATTATATTTTTGTAGGAGATTATGCTTAAGGGGTGCTTAAAATAATTATAAATGCTCTCTTTTGCAAATTGCTTAACCCCTAAGCATAATCTAAATTATGACAAGTGGACTTGGTTACCTATATACAGGGTCTTATGCCCAAATCATACATATAACTACTTGGGTTGTATGGTGTGTATAGCTAACACTTGTTTTGCAAGTGTAGTTAGATTTACTTTTCCTATTTTTAATGTAATTATGCATTATGAATTAGGATCAGTGTTATGGGGGGATTAGGATGAGGAGGCTAGGGGCTTTGTCTTGTGAGGCCTCTGTGATGCCTTTGGATCAAGCAAACCCAAATGAAGAAATGGAGGAGATATGAAAGAAGAAGATGAAGACCCCCATAGCATGTATTCATCCTTAATTGTAATTATTCTTTTGTAATCTAGGTTGTATAAGGGTAGAGCTCGGCTACCCTTTTTTCTTCTTGGGTTGTATGGGGCTACCCGACCGCAATGGCCTTTTATTCTTTTACGGTAGCTATAAAATGTTTGATTTTATTTTTAGCTTGTGCATTAAATGACATGCCTTTTCATAGTTTCTTTATGATTGGTGATTTAATGTGTGACCTAGATCCGATTAGGATCTTAGGAAAAAATAAATTTTCTACCCCAACTATAACTCATAACTAAATTTCATAAATAACTCATAACCTCACATAATCCCTAAGCATTAAATCAACATAATTAAAAGATTTTAGTAACACCTTAGCTGGATGATGTATGCTTAATATCATACATATTATCTTGAATCACTCTTGTAAAATGAGGGTCTTCGTTCTTGCACATATGGGAACCACTTGACCTTTGAGAGCAACTCCTACTAATGGAGCTTCACCCTCTTCTCTCTTGATTTGGCCCATAACTAATTTCAACATGAATTTAGGCATACAAAAATCTTATGACCTTTATCAAAATGAAGTGTCAAATATAAATAAAATTTGAAAATATTTCACATTAGACTAAGTCATTTTCATACCACTCATGATCTAGTCTCTTAGAGAGTGGCTTTGAGGACCTTAGTTTTCTTTCAAATATTAACAACCTAACCATCTTGCAAAATCATATGACTTGACCACATGGTTTTAAAGCATAAGATGAGTTAGCTACCTACCACTCCAGGCAGTTATAAGTCCAGCATGGGTGGTTTACCCTCTCTTATGGAGATAAATCATATACCCATCTCCTCTTAGATTTAGGATATGCTTTGGCCCTCGCTAAAGCTCCCTAGATTTAGGATCTAAGGTTGCTATTTCCCCTCTGGCTACAAAGCATAAGTCTTTATCTCTTAGGTATTTCCATAACCTTGTGTTGTGAGATTATAAGTCATAACTTTCTAATAAAATTCCAATTCAAACATATAATTTTCTTCAATTTCAAACATATAAAGCCAAACCATGTGATAGATTCGGATGCTCTTTAGGTTTCCTTGTATCATGAGTATTCACTACTCATCTCCCATTGGCTTCAATAATAAGTCTCTCTTTTTTTATCTATTCATTGATTTTCCAAACATAGCTAATTTTTTGATAGTCCTATCTTTAAAATCTTTGGTGATAATAATTGCCTACTTTAATCGAGAGTATTCTTAAGGAACTCAACTTCCTTAGGATGTAATTAACTATGGGGGCTTGCCCCCATTGGGAACTTTAGAACCCAATTTAATTAATCCTATTTTATTCATCCATGTAAATTAGGGGAAAAATCTCTGGTATATTCGAAGACCCATCATGCCTCAGGACTCCTTATTAGGTGATTAGGTCCATTATAGGGCAGTGATTTCTATCTTTCGAGATAGTGCACAAATCCTTGATGTTGTACACGATCATCTCAATAAGTATACCCTCAGATCTTTGTGGTGTCCCCATACACATAATCAAAACAAACACCACACCCATCACTCATTTTTAACTACATCTCATTTTAGGCATGGTTTGCATATGTAAAACTTTCAAATAAAATTATGAGTCAAAATGTATGAAAATTAAAAATTATTATATTAGCTAGATGCATAACATGTCAGTCATGATCTTAGGTTTAGGGAGTGGGTTTAGACTCTTAGCTTCAATTCCTAAATACAATAGCCAAACTATCTTGCATTCATAAGATCACCCTCATGAATTTAAAATCGGTAAGAGGTGTTAGCTAGCAACCCTTTTAGGTTAAAAGTAAGTTCAAAAGAGTTGGGTAGATTCTTCTTCTCATATAAGAAATAATGAATAGTTCTTAAATTATTATGATTAGATTAAGACAAGTTTCTAACTTATGTTAGAAGAGCTATTTAAACTTAAGGTCCGAAGCATTCTATTAAAGTAAGTCATTACCTTCGAGGCATTTCTACAATCTTGAACTCTTAGAATCTAAACTTAATTTTTTAATAAAATGTCAAACTCAAAATTTTAATAATTTTATTTTTAAAGTTATAATGCCCAACAATAGAATAAGTTGAAAAGTTTATTGGGCTTCCTAGTATCTAAAGCATTTTCTACTTATTCCCATTTAGCCTATAAGAAGAACTCTTCCCTTAGAAATGTTCCCTTTTTATTTCCAAAATAATCATCCTTTGAAAGTAAACTTTGAAATCCATAGAGATGAAAGTCAATTTCTTTAATCATGAGTGTTTTAGGAGGAGTTCCCTTTTCTCCTAAATTATAATTGACTATAGGGACTTACCCTCATAGGGATACAAGTATCATATTAGGGAGGGTACTTATTAAGAACTAAATTAATTGAGTATTTTCCAATCCCTAAATACAACAGCAAGATTTCTCCCTCTTTTGGACTTTATAATAAAGAAAGTGATGCTAGTAAATATCTTAAGTCGTAGTGTTTAAAATAAAAGGACACTACAAAGATCTTGGGGGTACTTATTAAATGATCAAATATGACATCATTTAATGAAACATAATCTCAAAAGATACATGTATCATATTATGATGGACTCATTCACCTAATAAAGACTCTAATATTGATTGGTTTACACATACTAAAGATTTATCTACTACCTTACATGGATGATGACAGGGTATATTTTAAGCTGGATTATAAGTTTCCTATAAAGACAAGCCCTCATTGTTAATTATGACCTATAAAATAGGAATATCCTAAGAAAATACTAGATTAAAGTGGTCAGATATCATCTTTATGGATATCAATGATAATGATCAAAGGATTGTTCAGTTCATAAAGTCAAATGAGAATTAAGTTAAAATTCAAGGAGAATTAGTAGGAAGTATTCTCAAGCAAGATAAATTAAGCTCATACTTTATTAAATTATTTCCATGCTTAATCATATTTATTATTCATTTATATATTGCATGAGAATTAAGTTGTTATTGCATTATCCTAATTATCCTTTTCTCTCTCCTATTATTCTATTTTCTCTCTCGTATTATCCTTATCTTCCTAATGATATTTTGGCTAAATTTTTCATAGAAATTTGTCTAATAAATCATGTGAGATTTATTTAAAATATTTTTTTAAATAATTCCTTTATTTTTCAAAATTTTAAATTAATTCATTTGAATCTATTTTGGGTATTCATTGCTAAATCGATGAAAAGTATCAGATGTGAAAAGTGGAGGGTTGCGATAGGTAGTCGACAGCCAGCATAAAACTTATTGAAATAATCATGATATGAATTCCTTAAAATATTATGTTAATGCTAGGGTGTCCCCTGGAAGCAATGAGCTGTATGGCATGGATACAGTGAAAAGTGTGCAAGGGTTACTTCATCAGCACCTGGGTGTAGTGTTAAATAAGCAAGGGTTCCCACATTATGGATGGATGTGGGAAAAGAAGTTAGTCCATAAAATTAAAATTAGGTTAAGAACTTTGAATATAGGTGCTCTTATAGGAAAATTAATGTAATTAATAGATATTCTAGTTCATAGAAAGATAAATATTTTATATATTCAAGAAATTAAATGTGTTGGGGAGAAGGCCAAGGAGATTGATAGTTTAGGTTTTAAACTTTGGTATTTAGTTACAAGCCTAAATAGAAATGGCATAGGTGTGATTATAGATTAAAGTTTGAAAGATAATATTATAAATATTAATAGGATTGGAGATAAAATTATAGGTTCAATGATTATTGTTGATACTAAGATTATCAATGTTATAAGTATTTATACTCCTCATGTAGGTTTGGATGTAAGTTCACAAGAAATATTTTGAAATGAATTAGAGGGATTAATACAAAAGATACCTCTTGAAGAAAAAAAGTATTTATTGGAGGAGATTTAAATGGAGATGTTTGTAGAAGTTTTTAAAAGTGTTCATGGTGGCTATAGATTTGGAGTGACTAATGAAGAAGGTAGGACTATATTATATTTTGCTTTAGCCTATGATTTTATTATTTCTAATACTTTATTTAATAAAAGAGATTAGCATATTGTTACTTATAAAAATGAATCTAGTAAAATACAGATTGATTATTTTTTAATAAGAAAAATAGATCATTTAGATTGTAAAGATTGCAAGGTCATTCCGAGTGAAAGTTTAATTACCCAACATTGACTATTCGTTTTAGATTTTAAGATAAAGGATTGGAAGATGAAAAATAAATCTTATTCTAGAATTACATGGGGCACTTAAAGAGCACTGATAAAAATATCTTTAAGAACAAGCTATAAGAACTTAGAATTTAGGAAGTTCATAAGGAAGCTAATGTTATATGGGAAAAAGTAGCAAGTGAAATTAAGTAAGTTGCAAAAAAATGTGCTTGGAGAATCAAAAGAAAAGTTTTATTTAATAAAAATAGTTAGTGGTGGAGTTAGAATGGGCAAAAAAAGATAACAAATATAAAGCATTGTTATAAAACTTGGTTTAGATGTCAAAACTCAGAGAATTGGGAAATATATAAAATGGTCTTTAAAGATTTTAAGAAAGTAATGTATGATGCAAAAACATTTAGCTTTTAGTAATTTATATAATAGATTGGATACGAAAGAAGGTAAAAGATGTATGTATAAGTTAGCCAACCAAAGAGATAGCAGAAGTAAAGATCTAGTTCAAGTGAGATGTATTAAGGATGAAAATCATAAAGTACTTTTCTTTGAAAAAAATATTAAAAATAGGTGGACGAGTCATTATGGAGTAGCTTCAGTTGCAGTTAAGATTAGAGTGAGTCACCTTAGATGGTTTGGCCATATAAAGCATCGACTATTCGATGACCCAATTAGGAGAGTAGAAGCATTAGATTTGCCTTATGTTAAGAAAGGTAGAGGTAGACCTAAAAATACTTGGTTAAGATGTATAAAAAATGACCTTAGTATACTTAAATTAAATGGGAATTTGACACATAATATGACACAATGGAGAAGAAGGATTCAGGTAGCACCCCACATAGTGGGATAAAGTCTTGTCATTGTTATTGTATTGCTAAATCAATGAAAAATTAATTCTATTAATTTATGGAATGATTTACCTAACCATAGAATGATTTATTTAAGCTAATTAATGTTTATTTAAATTATTTCAAGTTATTTTAAAATCAAATTTAAATCAACCTTTATTTTTAATATTTCTTTTTTTAATCAATTTTAGGAAAGAGCATGGCCATCCATATTAAATAAAAATATATCATTTAAAATATTGTTTATTACTTAAAATCATTCTTAAATATTTAGCTTGGATTCTAATTAATTAAATGCATTAATTTGAGATCATCCTAATTATGGAAATTAGAGATGGCCAAAAATCTAGTGAAATTTATTGTATTTAAAATTATTCATATTATTTCTATATTCAAATCTTGCGTTAACTAATTAATTATATCTTCATCATATCATGAATTCAATTTGTATTGAATCCTCATTTAAAAATCATTTTGGCTGACCACCCTATTTGAATTTCAAAATCCTTAAGCAAATTGCCATGTTATGGAGAATCACATTCATTAATTCTCAACTAGATTTTATTCTCTCTTGCCCAACCTTGTTAGACTAAAATCTCATTCAATTCTAATTTTTATTTATGTTTCAATACTATTTAAAATTCAAAATATTTCCTAATCTATTTTTCCCTCCCTCCATGGTGTATCATCTTATTATGGATCTTTCTAAATTTCATTTGTGTTATGTGATTTCCCTCTCCCTCTCTCTCTCTTCATATTCTCCTTAGCTAAAATTTTCTTAGAGATCTATCTCATGATGTAATTCAAATCCTTCATTTAAATTTGAATACCTCTCTTATTTGGATTTTCCATCTCATGGTTTGACCAATCTAATCTTCCTCTTAATTTTATTTGAATTCAAAATTCAATTAGCTGCTTAATCAAGCTTTCCTTCTCTTTCTCTCATGGAAATTTTTTTTAGTATAGAATTTTTAATAGATTTACTAAATTTATGAAATGGTCAACCCTTGTAGCCTCACTTTTCTATTTAAAGCAACTTTGATCTTCTCCACTTTTTCCTGACCTCTTGTGACATTATTTTTTTAGGGATCTTTGTGATTCAAGTGCTACAACTTTCTCATCATTCTTCATCTTCCCTTGGCCAAAAACTTCAATTGAAGATAACTTGGGAAAACTTGGCAGGTGAAACACCCTTGGCCAAAAGGTTTAAAGGTTATTACATATTTTCTAAAGTGCAAAACTTTTCATCACCTTGTTACTCCTCTTGGTTGATCCATATGATCATGGTATTCAAGAAGAAAATTTAAGTATGAGTGAATATTTTATCTTAGCCAAAATATTTGAATAAGGATTTGGTTTTATAGTTTTCTTCCTCTTTTCTTATTCTCATAAATCGTTAAGTGAAAGACACTTTGTGTTTGATTTCAGGTTACATACAAGTGATTAGCAAGCTTATATTATAAATTATTATATCACTTGTATACAATATTGTTATTGAGAAAGCACTTAAGTGAACATGTTTGATTTTCCTTTTGATGTTAACTTGGTCTTTCTATAACATAAGATTCCTTACATCCACTATTTTAATTTATCATTTATATATTCAAATCAATATTGTGTTAAGCTTTCATACATCATTTCAAGTTGATTTGATATTAAGCTTTCATACATCAACTCCTCCACCCTTCTCTCCATCCTACCAATGTGATCATCTATCTGCTTGATTTGTTGGAGGAGGCATTGAGTTGAATTTGATGCCTCACCTTCACCAACTGTAATGCCTTTATACCTAGGTTGCTCCCTATGTAAGGATCCTTGAGTATCTACCATGTAGACTTCTGCTATGTCATCCAACATGTCATCTTCATCAGTGTTGAACTCTTGGTCGATCATCCCCAACTATCTGCCTCACCATGGAATGATAGTCCTCCAAAATCTCATATGAAGATCGGTCATTTAGTCACCCTGGTGCTACAAGGACATAAGCTGAATGGTGACTAACCATTGGACTGACCCTTGGAGAAGAAATGCACTGAACTGTGTAGACAAGTAGAGTGCTCTCCCTAATTGACTCAGCAATAAAGGTCATCTTAGTATCGCATCCTTTCTTCTCCTCCAACTGTGGTGGTGGAGCGACCATGATACTCGTAGGCCGCCACGCCCTCTTCACCACTAGTGGGATGGATGGTCAAGCAGGGGAGCTAGTCCTGCCTCAATAGGTGGAGTAGATGAAGTGGGGTCCTTGAGATGTTGCCGTATCATCAAGGGGTATGCTCTCTCTCTAGATGTAGACTTATGGAACTTGGTGGGGACATTATATGGTGGAACATGAACAGGTGAAGGTGGTTGGACAGTGGAGTGGTGTAATGGGGGTGACACTGGCAGCTTCTTCATTGGAGATCTCCTCCTACAACTCAAACCTATGAGTATAATCTTATCTGAAAGATCGGCTCTATCAGCTTGCTAATCGGAATGATCAATGAATGTGGAGGCTAGTTAATTTTTAGAATGCAACTCAAGATTCAATCATGGTGGTAAGTGGTAATTGGTAAAAGGGGTAATAGGTAATACTATACCCACTTCCTTTGATTACATGAGTTTTCTCAAATTGTGAAAGAACTCTTTCATTCCAATATACATTCTTATGTGCTTGCTATCTTTGAATGTACTAGAAGAAAGAGGTATCAATTTAAAAACCATATCCTGACTCTCTTTAGCTTTTGTACAAAGCCAAGATAAAATCAAAGATAAAGAGAACTTTATGAGTTTTTTTTATCAAAATTTGAAATTTCTTTTTTTAGCCGATTACCTGCATCTAAAAAATGAAGTAAATTGAACATCTCGGCTTGAGGAACCATGATGTTGTAATTGCAGCACCTAGATGTTATCGTCACCTTACAGAATATAGAAGTTGAAACTGCTCATGATGGTTGCTTGCTTAAATAATTCAACACCGCGTTGTTGTGATGCCAGCACTGAGGCATTGACATGTGACCTTTAGTTTTAAAATCAAGAAAAACTACTATTCCCACCCAGTAGCAATAACAGCTTAAAAAAAGTGGGGAGAATTATTATGGAGCAGAAAACCACCCCAATCGTGAAAAAATCACCTATAAATATGGGAGAACTACCCATCTAACCATTTTTATTTTTTCATCACTCTTACTCTAACCCACATGTACCATTCTTACTCTCTGTCATCTACACTCTTAATAGAATTCTACTACTATGAGAGCAATCTCTTTGTGCAAGATACGAGATTGAGGTTTACTCTCATCGATTCTAAGCAAAAAAATTGTATGGAAATGCTTTCTTCATATAATTATCTTTCTAGAAATTAAGTTTAAAAAGATTTCCATCATTGATCTTAGATCCAGTGAGAAAAAAGAGGCTCACATCCATCAATCTTAGATTTGGAGTAAAAAAAGAAAGCCCCCAAACCCAAAATTTTAGAGTCTTGAAATTAAAAGGCCTCTGCCATTGAACTTGGTTCTGGCATGAGAACAAAAATCATCCCTCCATTGATCTTGGATCTAGAATAAGGGAAAATAGTGCATTTGTAGTAAATAAGTAAAAATTTAGTACTAATAAGGCATTATGTTGTCAAATTTTTACAAAAAAATTATCAAATTTTGTAAGAATCTGGTTCACAAATGGAGTTCATACACTGTAGAGATGCGGCATCGAAGTTTAACTCCAAGGAATTGTACTCTTGAAAATCAAATCTTTGATGCTCTATCCCATAGCATTGAGACACTAGATATTTAGCATCACAACACTAAGCTTTTGGTTTATGTAAGCTTTTGAGTTCCATAACTTTAAAGCAGCATCGAAGAGCCATTATTTAGTGCTGAGGTGTACATCTTCCATCATTGAAGTTAGTTCTGGTGTGAAATGAAATCCTCCTTCCATTGATCTTGGATCTAAACAAGTGAGAAGGGTGCTAATGCACTTGAAATCATAAAATCTAGCATTATTAAAATGTTACACTACCAAAATTTGAAGTTTCTCTAAAAGGAGTTAAATTTTAAGCAATGATAAAGTAGTGCTTAGGCATAGTAGCGTTCAATGTCGATGTGCTAAGCTCTCGAGGAAAAAGTCTTCTCATAGCACCACGCTCTATCCATGAAGCATAACAACGCTGTAATAATTTTATGATTTTGAACACTTAGAATACTAGCTTTGATAAATCCTAAGTCTAAGTCTTGTCTACCCAGCACTATAACACAAGCATCAAGCACTACAACACTGACCTCTTATGTAAAATGATAAGAAATTTCTATCTTAAGAGTGCCACCATGCTAAATATCGAACATCTCAAGATATTTCTATCTTAAAAGCATCGAAGCTCTAGACTCGAGTTTTAAACATATGCTTTGTTGGCAAGCAACACTTAGGCATTGTATTTTTAGTGCTAAGGCACTACTATCGAGATATCACAGAAAAATTCCATAATTTTAAATCTTGGATCTTTCAATTGACAAATAGATGAAAATACATATAAAATTATAGAAATGTGAAATAAAAATATATTTATTAAAAATAAAAATTATTACATAAGTTGTAAAAAAATAAGAATATATATAATAAATAAAAAATGAAGGGAAACTAGTTATCATATTCATCATTCTCCTCCTCTTCTTCTTCCTCTAACATCGTGGGGTGCTCATTTGAGGAGAACATTGAGGAACAGTAGGAAAATGGGCCAGACCTAAACCTATAATTCTTCATCAGGCTCCCCCAATGCACCTACCACAATACATAAATTATAAATAAGAGGAAGATGATTGTAGCGTATAGTAGTACTGCCCCTATGCATATTACAGAAGGAATTATAAATAATCTTCACGATATCAATTATAAAGCTTTTTTTGATAGAAAATTTCAAAATGTCTCTATATTTAATCACATCATTGATATTTCCAGTGGCATTAACTTGGCGGAAATAAAATAGTGCCAACCTTAGACTCTTTTGTTTCAAGATGGGAAAGTTAATGATCCTTTCATCCCAATGTTTCCACTGAATATTTTCATTTCTACTAATGAGAAAATCAAGGACTTCATCAAAATTAGAATGATCATTATAATAAGAAAGATATTAATTATACACTACATTTTACAAACTGTAATATGAATTAATGGTTGTGCAATCAAAGATTACAAATTTCCCCCACACAACGACTTTATTAACTTGGTTCTCTTTCATATTGGTGAAGAACTCTCGCACTATAGGAATGACATAGGAGTTGCTTTCATAGACTGATCTATCCTAACCTCTATCGTTCACATCCCTCTCTACACTCTCACCTCGATTATGGAAACTTCTCTCCAGAATGAGGTGCTTATGAATGAGAGCATATTGATACCTCCCCTCTGCTTCCATGAAAATAAAACTATTAACATCGCTTGAATCACTTGAATTCACCATCCTCTTCTAACCTCTGTTGTTCACATGCCTCTCTACACTCTCACCTCGATTATGGAAACTTCTCTCTAGAATGAGGTGCTTATGAATGAAAGCATATTGATACCTCCCCTCTGCTTCCATGAAAATAAAACTATTAACATCGCTTGAATCACTTGAATTCACCATCCTCTTCTAACCTCTGTCGTTCACATGCCTCTCTACACTCTCACCTCGATTATGGAAACTTCTCTCCAGAATGAGGTGCTTATGAATGAGAGCATATTGATACCTCCCCTCCGCTTCCATGAAATTAAACCTATTAACATCGCTTGAATCACTTGAATTCACCATCCTCTCCTAACCTCTTTCATTCACATCCCTCTCTACACTCTCACCTCAATTATGGAAACTTCTCTCCAGAATGAGGTGCTTATGAATGAGAGCATATTGATACCTCCCCTCCACTTCCATGAAAATAAACCTATTAACATCGCTTGAATCACTTGAATTCACCATCCTCTTCCTAGCGAGCCATTTTAGTGGCATAATTATTTTCTTAGTGTGAGAAAAAGTTGAGTGAAAGAAGACTCTAAGAATTCCTATAGCAAGAAGATAGTAGAATGAGAAATCTATAGCATAGGAGGTCTATTTATAAATCAGGCCTATCCCTGCAGAAGCAACACTATGGCGCTAACCATTTGCATTCTAAAATAAAGAATCCATACCATGGAACTATAATAGAAACATTGAAGCATAACCTCTTGGGTTTTGAAAAAAGGAACCAGCATTGTAGATCTAACTAGTCTTGGCCAACTTGTCAAAATGGTTACTGTTTCAATCCGAAACAGTACTTATTACCACTTATTATCATTAATTTTATAGCTGACCGAAACTAAAAATTTGATCAAATATTGATGTGGCGCCACAACATTAGTCAAATGATTTGTTATGAAGTTATGGCACCCAAGAGTGGGGGGAGGGGAGAGAATTGAGTTTTTATGATATTTTCAAATTAAAAGTTAGTTTTAAATCTTTGTATAAAAATTATTTATACATTATTATACTTTAATGTATCACAATAACAACAAGTAACTATAAAGAAAAGGAAAGGTGTAGAAAAAGTAAAAAAAGAGAGCACATAGATTTTTATGTGATTTAGCCAAATCCCAAAAATTGGCATATGTCCACACCCAAAAACCTAGGCTAGAAATTTACATAATCAAAATTAAGATTATAGCAAATCTCTTGTACTCTCCTTCACTTGCAAGTACAACCCAATACCATAATTTTCTACATAGGCAAGTACATCCCAACATCGTACTTTCCTACATGGGCAAGTAGAATCCCAATAAAGAATAAGAATCAAGAAGAGAAGAGATACAAAAATCTAACTCTCAATTTAAAAATTATTTTGCTCTCCCAACCCAACTATACTAGTACTAAAGCAAGTGATTTAAAATTAAGAGAGCTCACTTCTTTATTAATTAAGATTAATGTTAATGTAAGACCTTGAATGAAATATTAAATCCAAGAAAGTCTTTAATGAAGTTTGTTTTAATTTAAAGATATAAAAAGATTGAAATAAAAAAAATAAATTAACAATTTGAAAACACCACACAATAAATGAGAGATAAACTAAAGAAAATGATATATGTAAACATATAATATGCAATAAGCAAGTTGATATGAAAACCAAAGACAAAAGTTAACTGAATATTTTTCACAAGAACAAGGTAGAATACAAGTGATAGAAAAAGATTTGTAATTGTAAGCTTGTAAATCACTTAAATGCAATTTGAAATCAAACATAATATATCTTCCACTTAATGTTTTATAAAAATGAAAGGAGAGGAAGTGAACTTTAAAACTGAAACATTGACTAATTATATCAAGTATAATAGCCAAGATGAGATCTTCAATCACAAATAAATTTCTTCATGAAAACCATGATCATGATGACTGGCCAAGAAGAGAAATAAGATGAGATGAAGAGATTTGCACCTTAGAGAATATGTAATAACCTTTCAAGCTTTTGACCAACAAATGTTTCACCAATCCTTCAAGTTTTCCCAAGCCAACTTTAATTAAAATTTTTTACGAAGGGAAGTTGAGGGAGTTTTAACACTTGAATGCATGAATGTCTCCAAAAGAAAAAGTGTAGCAAGAGGTCAGCCTATAGTGGAAAAGAGGTAAAACCCCTTTCTGAAGATTTAAAGCCACTTTAAATAAAGAAGGAAGAGGTTATGGTTAGCCAAGCATGAAGATATTGGAAGGAAATTTATTTAGGAAATAATTTGATCTTGATCACATAATCAAATCAAATAAACATCTAAGACTTTCATCCATGAGAGAAAGAGAGCAAAATTGATTTGGCAATGATTTGAATTTTGAAATCCAATGAAATAAGGATGAAGATTGGATTGGCTAAGGCATGAGAGGGAAAATCTAAGTGAGTAGAGTATTTAAATTTGAATCAAGGATTTTCAATCAAATCATCAGAACTCTTTAAGGGAATTTTCACTAACGATAAATTATATATATATATATATATATATATATATATATATATATATATATATATATATATATATATATATATATATATATATATATATATATGCAATTAATTCATACTAATCAAATGAGATCCAATTAAAGCATGAAGATTTCGGTCAAGACAACAATGAGAGAGAAAAATACTTTTGGAAGAAATTTAAATTTCGTAGCATTCAATATATGAAAAATAATTTGAATTCAAACCTAAAATTTTAACATGTATGGTCGGACAAATAAAAAAAAGGAGGATTAAAGCTTAGTTTGAAGATTGTAATCAATCGAAAGGGAATTAACTTAACTTGCATAAAATATAATACCCTAGAGCTTGGTAGTAAGCCAAACTAAATTCCAAGAAGATCTTCTTTTCAAATTTAATGCATGATCAATATATTACAGCAAAATTTAGGAGATAATAACATGAATTAATTTAAATAAAATAAATGAAGAAAATCATTGTGAATTTCGGCCAACATTAGAATCCTTTAGGTGAATGATTTCAATTCAATGCAGTTTGCTAATTTAAATCTATGATGATTAACTAATATGAATTTTAAGCAATATATCAATTTTAAAATAATTAAAATTTAATTAGTGTGGGCCAACCAAAAACTACCTTAATGAAATTTAATAAAAAAGGAAAGATTATTGATAAAGATTGATTTAAATTTAATTTTAAAACAACTTAAAATAATTTAATTAAACATCAAATAATTGAAATATATCATGCTTGGGATGTCCAAAACATTCCATAATAGATTAGATTTGACTTTCCATGGATATGACGTCAATTATGCAATTTAAATTCAAAACAATTCAATTTCAATTCAAATTAATGAACTTGTAAAAATTAATAATAAGCAAATTATTTATGGAAATATTTTGAATAAATGTCAAATGATTTATTAGCAAAAATTCTATGAAATACTCAGTCAAAGCATTTGGGGCTCCCTGAAAGAGGATATGATTTAATTTGGAAGAAGTGGAGAGTATATCAATTGAAGATATGAGCTCTGATCCACTGAGGAAATAAGGTGAATTTGATATATGGATTTCTTTAGTTTATTTGGTGAAGTATCCACTAGGGATAAGAATGGATGGATTTAATTTAGACTCCACTGGGGATGGATAGTGGATTTAATAAAATGGACCCTATCGGTGTACGATAGATCCACTATGAAGGGGCTATATCAGCCTTGTCTTATCTTAAATTTACAAATCCAAAGAGAAAGTCTACCAGCCATGAAGTAGGAAAAACAACTTAAGGGGTGTCTTTCAATGTGTAATGGTCAAGTTGGGAAGAAATCTTGTGGGCTTACATCCTTAAGGAACCACCAGGGTGATTGGTTAATAGCACAATAAATCAAACCCGTCCTAAGGTGACTATTGAGTGAATGTCGCTGTGGATTCATATCGACTCAAAAATAGTCAAAATTAATTTTACTTAAGATGGACCCTATCGATGTGCAATGGATCCACTAAGAAAGGGCTAATAGTAGCTTAGTCCTATCTTAGATTTATAAATCCAAAGGGATAGTCTATGGGCGTGGGTAGAGCTAACCAACCTAAGGGGTGACTTTCAGTGTACAATGGTCAAGTCAGGAAGAAAGATTGTAGACTTACACCTTCCTAAACAAAGAACCACTAGGTGATCGATTGATAGCACAACAAATTGAACTTGACCTAAGGCTGCTCGTCGGTGTGCAACATTCATGCTAGAGTGAATGTGTAATCGACTTACATCTTTCAAAGCAAGGATGACCGCTGGGGTGAACTATTGGTGGCACAACAAGTCAAACACCTAAGGGCAACTATTGAGAGAGTGTTGACCTGGGGGCATATCTCAACTCAAAAGTAGTCATGCAATTCCTATAGGGAGTTTTTCGACACCGCCCTAAAGAGAGGATGCCTGCTTGGGAAAAGGTACCACTGGGGGTTTCCTTCTAATCCATAAGAAAAAATATATATTTTGTTTTTTTATATGCTTGCATGGACCCTGTTGGTGTGCGAGGGACCACACTGAGAAGGAGCTTATATTAGCCTAGTCTTATCTCAGACTTACTAAACCAACGGAGATTCTGTATATCCACAAGACGGATTCTCCAACCATAGGGGTGGCTACTAGAACAGGGGGACTGTCCAATCCAAGGGTACCCTAGGTAGTATCTAAATGGGGTCACTAAGAATGTGATCTAAATAGAGTTCCCATAGGGGAGGTGCCACTAGGGGCTTTATCTAGGACCCTGTAAAAGAAAGCCTATATGTATACGGTGGCCAACTCCAGGAGAAAGCTTGTATCTACCATGAGTGGTGTATCCACCGGGTGGGTCACTGTCAGTATAGCGTTAACTAAATCAACTTAAGGTGCCCATCAGTTTGTGCTAGTCAATCTAAGAAGAAGGCTTATAGGCTTACATCCTCATAGACATAAATGATCATCGGGATAGTCTGTCATCGGCGGGATAGATGCTATCCTACCTAGGATGACTACTAAGTGGGAGTCCCATGTAAGGACTGGACCTAGACTTAAAGTAGTCAGGAGGAAAGGAGCCACTAGGGGACTTATCCTAAGCCTCAAATATACTCAACCCAGTTAGTGCATGATGGCTAGTCCAAGAAGAAAGCATGTAAACTTATATCCTCTTAAATGAAGTCAACATAAAGTAACTTACCAGTTACGTAGTAAGGCCTACCAAACTAACAAGGCACCCATCAATTTGCAATGATCAATTTAGGAAGAAAGCTTATAGACTTACATCTTCCAGATAAGTAACCACTGGGGTGACACACTAGCAGGGTAGCATGTCAGCCCGACTTAGAGCAGCTAATGAGTGAGTGCCACAATGGGCTTTTTCCCACATCAAAATAGCCTAAGACAAAAGATATGTGTTTGTTTAATGTAGATGTATGTAGTTTGTGTTGGTGGTGTGTTGCTAAAGGAAAGGATGTTGCTTGGGTTCCTCATACCTAGCCTAAACACATCATGGCAAACTCGTAAGCAAAGATGTTCCTAAACACGAAAGAGATAGAATTTGAGATGAAAGAAATTTTATTGATAGTTATTTTGAAATTAGATTTATGGATAATATTTCTTTAGGTAGAGCCAACTGATTGGAAGCATTGGGTGCTCTCCCTTATAATTTATAAACTGATAAGATCCTCTTTGGTAGGCCTTCTCTATGGTAAAAGGGCCTTCCCAAGTGGGTTCAAATTGCCTCCCATCTTTAAATGGGTAAAAATTGGTGTCCTTAGAACTAAAATAAGCTCTCCTACTTGAAAAGTTCTAGGACGGGCCAACTTGTTATAAGCTTGAATCATTTTGGTTTTATACAACTCGAGGTTTTCGCATGCCCGGAGGCGTCTCTCCTCTAAACCTCGAGCTCTTCTAACTACAACTTATCATTCTGCTCTAAGGTAACCTTACTACTCATAGTTATCCTTAATGATGGGAGTTGGACTTCTAATGACAGAATTGCTTCAGACCCATACACTAAGAAGAAAGTGGTAGATTGAGTTAGAGTTCTGTAAATGGTGCAGTAAGCCCACAAGGCTTCAACTAATTGCTTATGCCATTATCACTTGTTGTCATCGAGTGTCTTCTTTAATATTTGGATGAGAGTTTTATTGAAGGCTTCTGCCAAGCCATTTTCTCTTGGGTAAAAGATGGTAGAGTATCTCTAATCGATGCCGTGTCTTTAGGCAAAGCTGTTGATTTTAGTACTCTTGAATGTAGTACCATTATCAGATATAATTCATTGAGGTATCCCAAAACTATATACGATATGGTTCCTAAAAAATTGGAGCACGTGCTGAGTTGTGACCTCTTTTAGTGGGATTGCCTCCGCCCACTTGGAAAAGTTGTCGATGGCAGTTGGAATGAACCGACGACCCTTGGAAGAAGGAGGATCGATCGGACTCACTATGTTAGTACCCCAACACTCAAATGTCCATGAGGCCAGGGTAAGGTGTAGAACGTTTGGTGGTTGGTGTAAGACCACACCGTGCACCTAACATTGGGGGCATCTCCTAGCTACATCCTTGCAATCTGTGATCATCAAAGGCTAGTAATATCCTAGTCTCTTGATCTTAGCTTTCATCTTTGGACCAGATTGATGCGCTCTGCATAAACCTGAGTGTACCACGATCATGATCTTATAGAATTCATGTTTATCCAAATAATGTAACCACATATGATCGAAGGACCACTGGTATAAGGTGTCATCTATGAGAGCACAAGAAAGTGCTCTCTGCTTCACCTCATGTGCTAGTGACTTCTGTTGAGGTAGTTTGCTATATTTAGATAATCCATGAATGGTTACCTACAATCTGACTTCTCATCCTTTTTGACAAGGGAAACCTCTCCTTCAAGAGAGAGTCTCTCAATGAGTTCAGCATCAATTAGGGATAAAACTTGTCTATTTTAGACTCTTATCGGTATGGAGTCATCTTCCGGACATGCCAACTTTTTGGCAAGCTTGGCTAATGCATTTGCTAATGTGTTCTCTCCTCGAGGAATCTTATAAATAGCAACCTCTGAGATTTGGGCCATTAACTCCATGGTGTACTTATGTTAATGATGGAGCTTAGGCTTCAGAATATTATAAGACCCAGCAAATTGGTTGATAACTAATTGAGAATCCCAGAAGATGTTGATACTTTGGACGCCTAGCATAATGGCTAAGTCCAAATTGGCAATCAGAGCCTCATATTTGGCTTCGTTGTTGATGCATGGATTGGACAAGTGATATGAGAATCTCATCACATTGCAGTATGGAGTTAAGAGAACTATTTCTACCCCTGCCTTTCTTGGGAGAATAGTTTGTAGTTTTTCTCATTTTTAAAAGGAAGTTGCACCATCAAAATACATCTCACAGTGGCAAATGCTATTGTCCCTAAGTTCATGATTTGTTCATCTGAGGGGGGGGATCATCACTAAGTGGAGAATCAGCAGGAAGTGGGTGTGCTACTAAGAAATCTTCTAGTGCTTATCCTTTCACCACACGGAGGGCATGAAAGGATGTTAAACTATGAAAAATTCATGGACCAATGCAACAACTATCCGGATAACGTCGGTCGTGTCATGAGATATTATAGTGGATTGATCTTGGAGATCAGATTCACCTTATGAGAAAGCATATAATGTCGTAGCTTTTGGGATGCAAAGATTAAAGCTAAGCATTGCTTTTTAATAGGTGGATAGTTTGCCTCAATAGGGATTAGACAATGACTAAGAAAGTAGAATGCATTTTCTTTCCCTTCATCGATGGTTTGGGCCAACAAGGCGCAAAGGGAGTCATCTAATGTAGCAGTATATAGTATCAATGGCTTGCCCGTGATAGGGCGCTAGAACTGTGGTATCATCGGTGCTTGATGTCATCAAAGGCATGTTAACACTTATCATCCCACTTGAACTTGGCATCCTTTTTGACAAGTGCTAAGAATGGCTGGCATCTTCTTGATAGGTTGGAAATGAAGCATCTTAGATATGACAACCACCATTAAAATGATTTGAGTTGAGTTAGAATCTTAGGGATGACATTTCTAATATCACCTTGATCTTCTCCAGATCGATTTCTATTCCAGGGTGTCGGACAACAAACCCAAGTAATTTCCCTGAAGCTACTTCGAATGAACACTTCAGTGGATTTATTTTAAGGTTAAATTATCTTAACCATTTGAAAACTACTCTTAAGTCAAAGAGATGGTCTTTTTTTTTTACTTTTGACTACAAAATCATCGATGTAACATTTAACCTGATGATGAATGAGTTCATTGAAGATCTGAGTCATGGCCAGCAGGTATGTAGCACCGACATTTTTAAGGCCAAAAGGAATGACCCTATAGCAAAAGATTTTGATCGGGGTTCAAAATGCAGTATTTTTTTCATCTTCAGTAGCCATCTTTATTTGGTTATAACCAGATGAGCCATCCATAAAAGAGAAGAGTACATGATATGAGGCAATGTTCACCATTAGTTCTGGTACTGGTAGTGTAAATTCATCTTTTAGCCATGCGTTATTTAGATCCATAAAATTGATGCATATGTGAATTTGTCCATTCTTTTGTTTAACAAGGACAACACTGGCCAACTAGGTTGGATATTTTTCTATCTTGAAGAATCCAGCATCGATTAGTTTTTTGACTTCAAAAATGACCTGCTGTTCAATGTCTAATTGCATGCTCTAAAAGCTCACTTGACAGGGTAGGCACTAGACTCTATTGCTAGTTTATGGACTGCTATGTCAGGAGATAAATTGGGCATCTCTTCATAACTCTATGCAAAAAAATTCTTAAAACTCAATCAATAGCCTAAGTCATTGGTTTCTTCTTCATTCAATAAGAAACTGATGTATGTCAAATGTGGATTGTCTTCAGTTCCTAAGTTAACTTTTTTGAGCTCATCGATGGTTGACCTGATCTCCTCTTTAAACTCTGGTGGTGCATCCTTGACTTCAAAGTCATTTAAATCATGTGAGGTTTCTAAACACACCTCCTTATATGAGTTAAGATGATTTGAAAAGAACCTATCAGACTTCAAATGATTGGTGATGACTAGGCAATGATTATCATCATCGACTAGAACCATTGTACCAAATCTTAGTCCTGGTCTTGATTGAGAATGTCTGCTTTGGTTCTCCCATAACCTTTCAAAGTTGTCTGACCTGTGTTTAGATCAAGTATGTGGGATTAATTTCTTCTTTACTATATTAAGAGCAGAAGAAGAATACCAATCAAAAGGCAACTGTATTAAATCTTTATATGAATCATCCTCAAGTTCTATATCAACTTCCTGACTTGAAGATGATGCTACCAAAAATAACCTCTTGGTTTTCCCATCCATAGATGACTTAGGGGCTTCCTTAAATACCTAACCCTCAACTTTTTGTGAGAAAAGTCGGGTTAGAGCTAAGGTTCCCAATTGATGCTGATTGTCTCATATGCAGACATGGATACATTTATGCTTTGCTTTGGAGCCCGATCTTCATCACTATCATGCTCAAATGCCACCTCTAAAGGGATAAGCTACTGAGAAGAGTTGATTGGTGTGCTAACCACATAAGACTCATCATATGAACTAAATTCTAAGTCTATGTGGATAGCAGGTGTACTCCTAGTGGCTGGAACATTCCTCCTATTGAGTTTCCAATAGGGAGGCTTTCCACCTCAGGGGCTGCCTCTAAATTATCCTCTACCTCTACCTAGTGGAGGTCAGGTCATCCTACCCATATGCTCAAATGAAGCAATAAACTGTGGGTGAAATCTAATGTTAGGCTCTATATCTTTCCCTGAGACCATGTCTCACTCTCTTTTATTTTATTTTCTTTCTCTTTCTTTCTTTTCTTTTTTGAATTCTATTTCTTTTTCTTTTCTTTCTTTTTGTCCCTCAAGGGGATCTTGACTAGATTTACGAGAATGGACTTGTTGATTTTGGGGAAGGAAATATGCTGCATCTTCATATATCCCTACCTCATGAACTATGAAGGGTTTGAGATCTCCTTTGACGCAGTACTCAATTTTACCTCTCATGAACTTCATGCACTGATGCTGAGAGGATAGGACTGTGTTATTTTATGTATCCATGGTCTCCCAAGAAAAGCATTGAAAGAAATATCTGAGTCTATGATATGAAATTTAGCTTCAGTCATCCAATCACCTATCTCTAATGGAAACACTATGAAGCCTAAGGCCCTCTCATCTTATTCATTCAATCCTCTCAACATCATCCTCTCCTTTTGGAGTTTAGAGATGTCGATCCTCAAGTGGACAAGGGTGCTTAAACTCATAATATTGATTGATGCACCTTGGTTAACTAGAACTTTTGATAACCTGTATCTGCTAACATCCACTGTAATGTAAAAAGGGGGGTTGTGCTTGGTCATCCCTAGAACCAAGTCTTCATCACTGCATGTAACTCCTAAGATGTCCTTTGAGTTGTATGCCTCCCCTTCAATAGCAGTTAGCTAAGCTATGCATATCTCCAGGTCAAGAAGAGCCTTGACTAGAAATTCTCTCATATCTTTAGATAAGATAAGGGCGTCATATATGCTTAACTTTGCTGACAACTTTCCAAGATGTACTAGGATGTTGTAATCAACTCTGACTTGGTCCTCCATAAGCATATCCATAGGTGGAGCATTTTGTTGAGGGGTTATCTGCTCACTATAACCAATGTCTTGTTTATCCTTATCCTGAGGTGCTACCCTAGGAGGTAGAACTTTTCCACTATGTAGGTTGACTTCAGTGACTTCATAAAATGATGAACTTATGGAACATTTTACTTTCTCATCAGGTATACCTACAGCTTCTCCTATGGGATCCTCAGAGTCAGTTGACTCCAAGTCAATCTTAAGAGATGAACCCGATTAATTCAAAAAAGGAAAGTCCAATTTTGAATCAGAAGAGAGTGGATCAGAATGACTAGAGCTATCATTATTATTTTCTAGACTTGGAGCATTTTTTGGATGAATAAAATCTAAAGTATCAGAAGTGGACAAGAAGTAAGTGGAAGCTTTTCTCATTGATTTCTTTTTAAGTGCTGGTACATGATAGAAATCTAATAAAGTAAGTAGGGTAAGAGATTTAATGCCCTTATCCACTGATACAATGCTCTTGCTGGTGGAAGAGGAGCTAGTGGAGGAAAAATCAGTAGCTACAAAGATGGAGTGCTGGACTCGGACGATTGTTGCGCTATGAGCTATTCTGAGAAAGTAAGGTGGACTGCTGATGCTATTGCTAGGCTGTCACCTTCTTCAAATTATCTTTGGTAACTTGCAAACTTTCCTTGATGTTGGAGGTTTGTCCTGCCTCAAGAACCTTTAGAGAGAGTTTCTAAATTTTAGAAACTACTTTTTTAGAGGTTCAGGATAAGGCAATATCCTATACTTCTTTTGTCTTAAGAAGATCAGGTTTTCCTAAGAATTACCCTAATAGAACTCGATGGTTGTTCTAGTAAGTATTCTTTGGGATAACTACGGTGCTTGACTTATTACTATGCTTAAGCTAGTCCTTAAGAGTAATACAATTCTCTAAGAAATGACTAAACATGCGATGGTAGAAGCAATAGCTAAGATCATTACTCTTGTCCACTTCCTCTGGCCTCTTGGGTTCTGGTAACTGAAAGCTAGGTTTCTTTAATAAATTCTTAAAGATCTTCCTAACTACCTCCCTCTTGAATGAATATGGCTTATTCAATCAATCAGCAAGGGTAGGTGGGTAATACTACCTGGGGGATAGAGTAGGCAGTCTTTATATGGTGGGAATGGTCATATACATGGTGATATGATGGTCAAGGTAGTGGTATAGGAGGTGATAAAGGGGGTAGCTGAGCTCAAGGTCTCTCATACTGGACTCTGGTACACAACTATCCCTGGCTTTTTCTTGAACACCTTCTATGACTTGGGTGAGATGATTGGTCCGGAAAGGGTAACTATTTGGCTTCCTCTTGTAGGCTAGCCTCCTTTTTAATTAGTTTTTCAAATGTCCATATGGTAAAGACCTTAAGCATGATGGATACTAAGCCATGAATATTCTTGAGGATAATCTCAATGGCATATTATTCGGACAATTGTGGCTCGAATTTCATTCTCAAGTTGCGCCACCTGAGAATATAATCAATAAGGGACTCATTATGTTGCTACAACGAGGTCACCTACAATCACTCTTTGATGAGCTCCAATAAATCTCTTGATGAAGAGATGCTTCAACTCAGCAAAAGTCCCTACCAAACTATTGGGCAATTCA
The DNA here is from genome assembly GCA_021442155.1 of Cymbidium sinense. NCBI lineage: Eukaryota > Viridiplantae > Streptophyta > Magnoliopsida > Asparagales > Orchidaceae > Cymbidium > Cymbidium sinense. Next base: position 30,151,352 of record CM038223.1, read on the forward strand.
GTATACCAATCAAATGCGACCCCTGCTAGGCTGCTGACAAAAAGTCTGAACAATAGTGTGTCACTGCCACCATCATTACAGCAACTAGCCTTGAAGTATGCAATATGTTAATACGGGTTCTCACTGCCATGAAAGATCTTGAAGGAAGGCTACACAAAATCCTTAGGGTATTGAACTACATTGAATTTCTCTGAGTATGGTATACCCTTTGGAATAGATGAGCTCCCCTAAGCTTGTGCCAATGCTTTCCCTCACCTATTGCTCTACCATGATTTTAATATCCTTCTCATACATGGAGGTGCCATCTATAACCTTCCTATGCAAGCTACCAGCATCATCCTCTATGAGAGTGCATCTAGGATGCTCTAAGGTATGTACGAACTTTGGATGATCAGCTACCATAGGAGAAGGCTGTGAAACTAGGGCTAGGTTCTGCAATGCTGAAACCCTATCATCAACTCCTCAATTTTATTCCCCATTTGTCAATGTCAATATCCCTCTGTTTGAGCTGGTGTAGGAGGTGCTGAGTCAAGTGAGAAGTGTCACCTTTCTTGAGCACAACACCTTCCTAACTAAGCTGATCTATAGCATCCCCATGTATCAACCATGTGGACTTAAGCTGTGTCATCTAATATGTCATCCTCATCAGTAACGAAGCTGACTCTATCCTCCTCCTGATCTGAGTGATCACTCCTAAGAATTTGCCTTTTCTCGATAATGTAGTCCACTAATATGTGATTTATTGATCGGTCTACAATGTCTAGCTAGAGTGGTATGAATACCGACTAGCCGTAGGATTGTGCTTCTCTGCCTATATGTAATGGACACTACCTACTATCAATACTTCCTTGCTAGGAAGATCAACTATCATAGGGACTTCGTCTATGTCTAGTCCCCTCTCTATATATGTCTTCTGTGGAGGTGGTGCGATGACAACGCTCTTGGATCGCCTCTCCTTCCTGACCATAGTTGAGGTAGAGGTCGAGCAGGGGAGCTCGATCTCACCTTGATAAGTGAAATGGATGGAGTGAGATCCTTGGGCCATAGCCGGATCACCGTGGGATGGTCTCCCCGCATGGGGCTTCTAACTTGGGGGTGGTAGGCCGTAGTCGAATGGGTGATGGTGGACGGCGAGGGGAGCGTGTGATGGCAACATCAACTACCCCTCAACTGGAGATCTTCTCCTATGATAGACATCATCAATAAAAATAATGTTGTTTGAATGATCGGCCCTGATAGGGCGACTATTAAGGAAATCCATCAAGGTAGAGGCTATCGACTACCTAGCATACCTCCGTCACTCTCTCTTGCCCACTTAGATGGATAGTCGAGCCTCAATGGCTATCTCTCTCTATGGATTTTACCCCTAATACTCTAGGGATCATGGATCATAAGTCAAACAAGGTACCAGACTCTGAACATCCGAAAGCTCTACCGATCTGGCTTAGAACACTCCTAAGTTCTATGTAGGGCCTCCTATGCTCCCTAGACAATGTCTCATAGTATGCTGGTGGTGGAGAGATGTAGTGATCCTCCAGTCTTCCTCTCCATTTGAGGCTAAGAGGGTGGAACCTACTGCCACTCAAAAGTGGAGAGGTCTCACGAGGAGAACCCTCCTCAGCTATATGGGAAACAATGTCGAGCTCTCTACTGCCCGCTCATGATCACACTTAATCTTTTAATTTTTATTGTGGTGTTGGATGTGAGTGAGGAAAGAAGCGTAGGAGCTGAAACCTACCCCTTCAGAGGCTAAGACAACCTTCCCCTTTGGGGTAACCAAAGAGGAGATAGCAGCTCTCACTAGAGCTATGGAGGGGAAATTGAACGGGCAAGTACTGGAATAGTTGGTACTAACACTAACACTAAATGGAGTGTGGGAACCACTATGACCTTCTTCTTTAATGAGGGAAACTAAAAATCAGATGGCATATCTGAATGGATGAGTGGCATCTATCCCGCCACATTCTCCCTACTAACAATTATGAGGGCTATCCCCTCACAAGTAATCTGGACCCCCTCAAAGCCACAGTTAAAATAGATCAAATGTATGACATCAATCACGGTGAGATTGGCCTGATTCAAGGTGAGATCTACACCAGAGGGGAAAGAGAAAATAAACTTGCTAGGAGCCATGATCATTGCATTGACTAGAGACTAGAAAAATTGACTGTACTGAAATCCTATATTTGTTGAGACATAATTGAGTCAAACCCTACCTTGATATTTGCCTTCAATCATTGACATTTATATTTTGTTTGGAATTTGAACTCATACTTAACAAATTTAGGTATGCTAAGTGAGGTTCATTGAATTTTTTGAGAGATTTTTGATATTCGGAGGAGAGACTTTGCCATATGAATTTGATTTAGAACACATACTCAAGCAATTTAAGTAGGTTTGATGGAGTTCAAATATTTGGAGAGACCATTGAAGATATTTGTATTGTGTCTTGTGTTGGTGCCCTCTGAATAGAGGAAAGAAATGACACCACATAGAGTATAGGAATATTTTATTTAGATGACCAAAATGGCATTAAAGAATAAATATATTATCTCGAAAGATAACATGGTCTCTTGTAATGGATTCACTCATTTCAACAAAAGACTCCTAAGGCTAATGGGTCTTTCATGTACCAAGTATTTTCCTCTGAACTATATGGAAAAGTAGAATAGGGTTTATTTTATCTTGAGATCATGGTCCTATAAAGGCAAGCCTCTATAGTTAATTACATCTTAGGAAGGGTCTCTTCCTAAGAATACTCTCGATTAAAGAAATAAGTGGTTATTCCTAAAAATTGCTAAGGTATCTTTCAAAGGATTGATTTTTGGAAATTCAATTGGGAGAGGTCCAAATTAGAGAGAGTTATTTTCAAGAGTCAAATGGAAAAGAGTAGAAAATTCCTATTGATACTGTGATGCCTAGTAGGCATTTCAACTATCCTATGATTGGGCTTCAAATTTGGAATTTAATTTTAGATTTTTAGTTGTCATTTTCTTAGAAATCAAGGGCTTAGATTCTAGCAGCACAAGACTACAAAAATGCTTAGGGTTGAAGACTTATTTCTAAAAAGGATGCTTCAAAACCTAGTCTACAAGCACTTCTAATACATGTCAAATGTCGACTTAGTTCTATCCTTGGAAATCATTGGCCATTCTCCTCACTTAAGGGAACTAACCTATCCCTGACTCTTCTAGACTTACAACCTGCATAGAGAAGGCGCCGTTAACACCACCTATGTGCATTTTAAATTCATGAAATTAAGTCATATGAAAGCAAGATGTTTGAGCTATTGAATTTTTAGGAAAAAAAATCTATGAACTTAGACTCACTACCTAATCCTTAAAATCATGTAGGGTATGAAGATATATCTAATTAAAGCACATTTTTCAAATTTTAATAAATTTTGACTCAAGATTTATTTTAGCCATAGGTATGCATTTTATGCCTAATGCCATGCAATAAGAAATGGTTATGGGATAAATCAAAAGGGAAAGAGGTGTTCTTTCATCATAGGTTGTCAAAGGTTAAGCCCTTTCTCTCTGGCAAAGATGGAAGCCCTCCCTTAACAAGAGTGAAATAAGATGATTATGCATGATATTAAACATTTAACATCCAGCTAATGGGTTGCTAAATATTTTCTTATCTTGATTTAATTCCTAGGCTTTTATATGAGGTTATGTGTTGTATTTATTTTTATGTTTTGATTTAGTTGGGTAGAAAATTTAGTTTAGCCTATGAGCCTATGTCAAGAATTCATCATAGCATAAACATAATCACATAAAGAAACCTAGGAAAAGCATGATATTTCTATTCCACACCCCAAAATAAATCAAGCTAATTCAAATTATTAAAAAAGCCAGGTATGTATACACCCTAGAAGAAAGAAAAAATACCAGTTTTTTGCCCTTATACAACTCGACCTAGAACTACAAGTTTAGATCTATGGGTCTTCTTTCCAAGAAAGTCGCCTTCTTCAGGGACATCTATCGGGCTCCATAGAGGACCACTACACCATCTCATAGTAGGGTCAGCTCTTGCTAATCCTAGACCCCATAGATCCTAACTTAACTCTAAGCTCAAATTTACATTTTAAAATTCAAAAAGAAAACCTGAGCCCTGCAAAATAGATGTTCGAAAATACAAATAGCACACAATAGTTAAATTTTCAAACATACGAGCTTAGAATTAATTGCTTGCCAAGCCCACCTATCCTATGGACTATGTTAAGGGATTTTTCAGCACCTAAAAGCAAATGACAATTTTATAATTTTTATTTATGATAACAATCCCTTTAACATAGTCTGTTATGAAAAAATAGTGTTAAATCTAGAAAGATCGCCCTACCATCTAGTCTAATAAACAAACAGGCCTAACGATCCAATTTAAGGTAATACACCACACAAGCATGTAAAGCACAACACAACATATCATAGAAGATTAAAAATGATCTAACCTAGATCTAGAGTCTATGACCTAAATAATCTAGTGTGTGCAAAAGGGGGCTTTGTGTGGCAAGGCTTTGATATACTCCTTTAAGTTCAAATTTGAATTTGTTTAATTTTTTACCTTTAGTTGGTTTCAATTCAAATGGTTTAGTGATTTAATTCCCATTTTAATTCCATTTTATTTCGTTAAAGTAATGTTTAAGTTTTCAAGAATGAGAAATATAATGAATTTAATTTATAGGTGAAACTCACTTTATTCCACATCCTAAATCCTAATGAACTTTCCAAAAGTTTAACTAAGATCCTTAAGTATCTTAGTTAATCCTTTTTTTTTGTTTCTTATGGATTGAGTTTGATTTGGTTCATTTAATTTGTTCTTTTAATATGATTCAATTTATTTCATTTGATTTGGTTTAATTTTGTTTAGGTTTATGTTGACTTTTTTACTTTAATTAATTTGATTCCAATTATTTTTAATGAGCTTAGAATGTTAAGGTTGAATTATTCTTAATGCTTCATCAACCTTTAAGTTCTTTAACTTAAAGTATTTAACATTTTCTTTTCTTTAATGATATTTTATCTCATTTGTTTTAGTTATAATTAGCATAGAGTTTGATTAAAGTTTTGTTCAAATTATTTCATTTCATTTCTTTAATTTGGTTCATGTTTACTTCAAATGTTTAAGTTAAAGTTTGACTTATGTCTTACCTTTAAGTTTGATTATATTAATTTCATTTAATTTTGGTTCATGTTTACTTCAAAATGTTTATGTTAGTTTCATTTAATTTGATTAAGTTTGACTTTGGCTTAGGACTGTTAATAAACATTCTAAGAATCTTCAGATGTTTGATTAAGATTAGTTTAATTTATTAAATTATTTAATGAATTAATGGATTTCCAAGCCATTATTTAATTAATATTGACCTAGGGATTTAGAAATTCAACAACTCCTAATCCAGAGATCAATTGGGTTTGAAAGTTTTTTTTCAAGTGGGGTTACATGCCAATTATAAATCTTCAAAGTTTCATCTTGATTAAAATTGTAATTATGGAGTAATTAGGGTTTTAATTATTTTATTAAAACCTAAATCAAGCTTATCCCTAATTTAATGAAATTCATTTAAGGGTTTTATTTTTCATAGCTTCCTTACTGAAATACCTTTCCAATGAGGGTTCATTAAAAATTTCTTATTAATTGGCTAATTTATTATGATTTAATTAAATTCTAGTTAATTATTTGATTTAATTAAGTTAATTAGTAATTTATTAAGTTCATATGATTTTAATTAGTGTTATGATGTTTCATTAGGGTTCATTAGGTTGATTTAAGGTTATTTGATTCAATTTCATTAATTATTTCATTAAAAATTTATTTATTTAATTAATTTGAGATTTAGGTATTTAAATTTTCAATTTCCATTAAAAACATTGGATTAAATCATGAAAAATTTACCTAAGGTGTATTTCATGCTTAATTTTATTTCTCCAAAGTTTCAAGTAAATTGGAGTTGTGGTTAGAGAGTTATTAGGGTTTAATATTTTTTAATTAAACCCAAATTAAGGAAAAATGCCCAAAAAAAGTTGGGGATTTTAATTTACATGGATTCCTCTCATCAAGACAAATCCATAGAGCCTTTATTTGAATTTTTATGAATTATATTTATGTTTTTATGATTTTTAATTAATTTAAAACCATTAATTAATGATTTTTTAAGTGACAGGTCCATGTGATAAGGAGGGCCGTGTGTCATGCATTAATTGGTCCACGCGGGATATGCGTGGCATTCTTGGAAAAGGCACCACGCGGGATAATTTTAGGTTGTCCGATCAAAGATCGGATAGTCTAGATCACTCCTATGGTTCCAAGGATTTTAATCAAACGTGCACCTAGATCTGAGCCATTCATTCCTTTTAAAAGGAATAAGTGATTCTGATTGTGTCACCTTCATCCTTTGCGAAAGGCGAGAGCCATTGGTGATTTTTTCATGATTTTGAGCGATCGAGACAACAAAATTGAATAATTTCAATCGCTACATGATCATTGAAATGGTTCTATCGATCCATACAGCTTGATCTCACTGGAGATCAAGTTCATTTTGAAAATGACCAAAGTCAAAAACCATTGAAAAAAATAGAGGTCGTTAATGGCATACATTGTCGTGCAGTTTTTGGCGATAGGGTTGACTCCATTAGCTTCGGATTGATGCTAGAAGCTTGTGGACAGAGTTTGGTGGCTTGTCTCCCCATGGATCACTCTCTAGACCACCATGGGTTTCAGTATTGAGGATGGTGGTCATTCTTCGGCTTCTCAGTGCCAAATGAAGCGAGTGAGGACTTGATTTGGATCACATCGAGCCCTAGAATGTGTAGGTGACCTTAAGTTGGGGAGAAATCCACTCCCTTGGATTTCACCATTAAAGGGTGCTCGGTTTTGCACTATTCATCACCTTGTTGGTGACGAATTGGCCGAGGAGAGGTGTTGAGCTTCTTCTATAGCTCTGAGGAATGTTTTGGAGTGAATTCAGAAAGGTATTAGGCTTTCTTTCCTTATTTATTTTATGTTGGTCGATCCTTCACCTCCTCTTTCTTCTTCTTCTTTTCTTCCCTTGGAGAAACCAAATCTTTGTTGGCTTTTGCTTTCTTGATTGCCTGCCTTCACTTGAAAGCAGCCATCCTCTTAAGAGGTGGAGTGGGATGAGGTGGGAAGAAGAGAGTTTGCATTTTTCTTCTTCCCATTTTCCCTCTTTTTATGGTTATGGCATCATCACATAGCCTTAGACTAATGTGTGCTACCCATTTAGAGTTTACATTAGAACCCATTTGATTTGGGTTGGAGCTTGAGTCCAAATCAGATGTATTGATTCAAACTTGATCTAATTCAAAATCAATTCAAAGGTGTTTGAAATTAAATTCAATTTGGATTTTAATCATCTTGGATTGATGGTTAATTGATTTTGATTTTTTTTCAATTGAATTTCAATTTGAATTAATTGGATTTGATTTGAGTTAATTCAATTTGAAAATTTAAGTTGATTCCCTAGGACACTAAGTGTAGTATTCTAAGTTATAAATTAGGAGGCTTCTAATTGAAATTAGAGCATCCTAATTACGTATTTTAAGTTGATATTACCCTCATTCAAAAATGAGGTCAACAAATGGACCCCCAATATGTGTAGTGGATCGGGCAGAATACACTGCACATATTAGTGTTGACCGGACTGATCAACATACAAGCATAAACTTGGGGTTCCAATTCATGATTTTGATTTTCAATTTTAAAATTTTGTTTTGATTTTGATTGTGAAAGATAGGTATATGTATACCTATCTTTGTTTTTAAGGTGATTCATTCCTCATTCTAGAACTAGGATGGATAGGAATTCCATTAGGAGTGGACCCAAAGGATGATCTAATCCTAATGCAATCACTATGCTCAAGGAAGATGACTTCAGGGGACTTACTCTTACATAAGAATGGTGGTGATCCATGTGATTAGCTAATAAGATGGAGCCATTAAGGGCATGATCCATCCTAGTTAGCTAAAGAGAGAGAGGGGTCTCTAAAGACATGATCTAATCCTCAAAATATGGAATATGAGGTGGGCGACTTACTTCTATTTGATTAAGCTAATAAGATGGGGCCATTAAGGGCATGAACTATCCTAATTAGCTAAGAGGAGATGGGTCTTTAAAGACATGATCCAATCCTCAAAAAATAGAATAGAATGCCAACTAAGGGACTTACTCCTTTGTGATTAGCTAATAAGAAGGGGTAAGGGCATGATCCATCCTAATTAGCTAAAGATAGGAGAGGGTCTTAAAGACATGATCTAATCCTCAGAATTTTGACTTAAGGGTAAAGGATGCCACTAGGTACTTACTGATGGTTAGCTAATAAGATGGGATCGTTAAGGGCATGATCCATCCTTATTAGCTAAAGAGAAGAGGGGTCTTTAAAGACATGATTCAATCCTTAGAATTTTGACTTAAGGGTAAGGGTCTTTAAAGACATGATCCTAATCTTAGTCATTTGAATAGGATGTCAACTAGGGACTTACTCATATATGATTAGCTAATAAGATGGGGCCATTAAGGGCATGCTCCATCTAATTAGCTAAAGAGGAGAGGGGTCCTTTAAGACATGATCCAATCCTCATAATTTAAAATAGGATGCCAACTAGGGGACTTAGTCCTATGTGATTAGCTAATAAGATGCCATTAAGGACATGATCCATCCTAGTTAGCTGAAGAGAGGAGAGGGGTCTTTAAAGACATGATCCAATCCTTAAAATTTAGAATAGAAAGCCAACTAGGGGACTTACTCCTATATGATTAGCTAATAAGATGGGGTCATTAAGGGCATGATCCATCCTAGTTAGCTGAAAGAGGAGAGGGGCCTTTAAAGACATGATCCAATCCTCAAACATTTTGACTTCAAGGTAGTGGTCTTTAAAGATATGACCATAGCCTTAATAATTTGAATAGGATGCCAACTGGGGACTTACTCCTATGTGATTAGCTAATAAGATGGGGTCATTAAGGGCATGATCCACCCTAGTTAGCTAAAAAGAGGAGAGGGGGCTTTAAAGACATGATCCAATCCTCAAAATTTTGACTTAAGGGTCGGGGTCTTTAAAGACATAATCCTAGCCTTAGTCATTTGAATAGGATGCTGACTGAGGGACTTACTCCTATGTGCTTAGCTAATAAGATGAGGTCATTAAGGGCATGATCCATCCTAATTAGCTAAAGATAGGAGAGGGGCCTTTAAAGACATGATCCAATCCTCATAATTTTGACTTAAATGTAGGTGTCTTTAAAGACATGATCCTAACCTTAGTCATTTGAATAGGATGCCAACTAGGGGACTTACTCCTATGTGATTAGCTAATAAGATGGGGCCATTAAGGGCATGATCTATCCTAGCTAAAGAGAAGAGAGGGTCTTTAAAGACATGATCAATCCTTAATTTAAAATAAGATGCTAACTTACTCCTATTTAATAAAGATGGAACGAGGGCATGATCCATCCTAATTAGCTGAAAAGAAGAAAGGGGTCTTTAAATACAAGATCCAATCTTCAATATTTGGATAGGAAGCCAACTGGGACTTACTCCTATATGTTTAGAAAGAATACTAACTAGGAGACTTATTTCTTTCTAGCTATTAGGAAGGGGTCTTTGGAGACTTGATCCAACCTAAATAGCTTATGTAAAATGAAAGGGGTCTTTGATGACTTGATCCTAACATGTACACAGCAGGGATGGTACCAAAATGACTTGCTCCATACCTATGGAAAGTAGGAATGGTGCCACGAAGGGCTTGCTCCAAACCTATGAGAATGGTGCACAAAGGCTTACTCCAAACCAAGAAGGACATAAGAAAGGTGCCACAAAGGGTTTGTTCCCATCTCAAGTCATGTATAGGAAAGGGGCCACAAAGGGCTTTCTCCTAACCTATAGGTGATATGGATGAGTAAAAGGGGTCAAAGTAACTTATTCCTAATCCCTAAAAGTTTTTACTAATAAGAAAGAGTCTCATGGACTTAATCCTTCTTTGATTAGTCAAACTTGATGAAAGGGTGATGGAAGGTTTGCTTCCATTTCTTGATTTCACTAATACTCCTTACACATGAAGAAATTTAGTGAAGAAGGTTTCAAAGAGTTTATATTTATGTTTGAAGGAGGATTTGGGTATATTTTGGACCCAATGCTTTACTATGCCATAAGCATAAAATTTCATCATTTTCATTCCTTTTTAATTTTTATCTCAATGTTGCAATGAACCATTCTAGATGTCTAATTTACTAAAGCCAAGACATCATAGGGTACTAACCTGAGAATTCTACCTTTTTGAGCTTGCATGTGACTATGTAGTTCTTTAGGCAGTAAGAACCAAAGTCAACAAGTGTTTCTCAAATGAAATTTTTTTTCTTTTTGTTTAGACATGTATTTCATTTTTGCTTTGTTGACATAAATCAATAGCTTATAAGGCCTTCTCTTGGATTCAATAAAGATCAAGAGATTCTTTTAAAGCTTTCTAAAGTGAATGAGAATCAAGATAATCTTTTGGATTCTCATGGAGACACAAATTTTCTTATCCCTAATCAATAAGAGGGTTATAAGGATTACCTTAATAGATAAATTAAGATTCTTCTGCTAAGTTTGAAATTGAATTTCTTCAATTAATTTAATGTTCTTTTAAAGGATACATGAAATGAAATTTTATTACTCTTTGATTCATTTCTTATTTTTTTTGCATTTTTGATCCTTCTACATTTTACTACAAGGTCTTTGAAATTACTTCAAAGTAAATTTCAAACTCTAGATGTAGTAATAGGATTGTTCTTCAAATCATATTGAAGTTTTTTTATTTTATTTTCTTTCATTCTTTCGAAAGATTTTCAATATAACCGTCCACCTAATTGAAAGTGGGATTATAAGAAATCTTGATCATGACCTTTTTGCTAAATTGCCCCAATATATTGAGACTAAATGATATGACTCTATAATAGAATATTCTTATAAGGATTTTGAATGTCATATCATATGCTTTCAATTTTTCTTTTCTAGAATTATTTTAATTTGATAATTTTTAGATAAGTTATCCTTAAGAAGGATAATCTTATGCATGAAAGCCAAGATGTGGGTCATATAATGATGTTAGCTAACCAAGAAGAATTTTTTCTTCTCATGTACAACCATCATTTTCTACCTTTTAATTTAGAAAAAAAATTTTCTTTTCTTTTGGATTTTGACAACAGACGTCAAGGGACTTAGTTTATTGAAATGACATCAAGCTTAAGTTTGTAGACCGCTATATTTGGAGATCATTTCAATTTATTTCCAGATAAAGTAGTCTTTAAACCCAAAAGATAGCTTGATCAAATCATCGATGGCTAACTCATTAAAGAGTTTGATCAATGATATCAACTTATCGATTGTGGAATTGGATTCTTCTTCAAATTCTAAGGGTGCATCCTGAACTTGAAGACTATATAAATCTCCAGACACATCTAAACAATATTCAGGCAATATGTTAGAGTGCCTTTTGAAAAGAAAGTTAGGACCCAAACTACTTAAGCTTTTTATCTTGCAATGGCTCTATGATTCCATAACTTTTCTTATTTATGATTATAAGCCACTTACAATGGAATTAGAGTATACTCAATGGAATCTTTTCCATACAAAGGATATGGACCCCTAGAAAAGAAGATCCACTATCTTTTCTTTTAACCTGCCAAGCGAGCTCACCCAATCATGGCAAATGAAAAAATGACAAAGTATGAGATATATGCTTATGTTTATTCAGCTAGGGACAAATTTTGACTTCTAACCCTACCACTTTATTTTGCTGTGGAAAAGTTTAAAGTTAAAATGTCCATTTACATTGGGTATTTTCACTTCATTTGGAATGGAATCAGAGTATACTCAATGGAATCTCTGCCATTCAAAAGATATAGACTCCTAAAAGTAGACCCATTATCTTTTTATTTAACCTACTAAGCGAGCTCACACAAAAATGGTAGAGGCTATGATGACAAAGCATGAGATATCGATTATATTTGTTTAGCTAGGGAAAATTTTTGACTTCTAACCCTACCACTTTATTTTGTTGTGGAGAAGTTTAAACTCAGAAATGTCCACATGCTTAGAAATTTTAGACTTCATCTTTTTTCTCTTGGATATAGTCCTTCCATCCCTTTACTTTTCTTTCTTTTTGTCTTTTGGTAATATTCTGATTTCATTTCTATATGAAAGATTACATTTGGTAATTTTCCTTGTTACAAGATTCACTAAGAATATAGATGTATTTGACTCATTTTCGTAACATTTCACTCTTTATGAAAAGACTCCACTAAATGATTTGCTAGGAAATTTGATGTATTTTCCTTTTTGTCCAAATACAACATTTGATTGATTGACTTTTTTTTTTGATATGATTCAAGTCTTTGCTTGATTGATCATATAATATGATCCAACATTTCTATTCCTTTTTCATGTTTTCAAGGAACAACAAATCTAGTGAAGCCATTTAAGATTAGTAAAAATTTCTAAAGATGTTACACTTCTGAATTCAAAATTATTTAATGGAGTGAGTCACTTAAGATTGGCATAATGACTTCCTTGAAAACTTTACACTTGTTAAATTAGAATTTTCTATTGGAATCAAATATTTAGTGAGGTCATTTAGGAGTAGCTGAATGATATTCCTAAAGACTCAACACATTTTGATGAATATGAACATCCTTCCATAATCAATATTTTCTTCTTTTTCTTTTCATTTGATTCCTTTTTTTATTTTTTTATTTGGACTGGATAGGACCATCCAACAGAATTTAAAGATGTTTCATGAATTCCTAAGTTGCTCTTTTTTATCTTTGGTTTTTTTTCTTGAATAAATAATATGATTGAGACTATTTTATTTTTCTAGGTTGAGTTTTCAAGATTAAATCTTCATGAAACAGAAAACTCCTTTCTTTATTTGATTGAATTTATACGACACCATCTTATCAAAGCTTGATTAGAAATGAGCCTATATAAATTCAATTTTATGTTTATTATTGACGTTGACCGATGCACCCGGTTCAACATATGTTTTGGAGATTTTCTTCATTGGGATTTTTCCCATCATCTAAGATGTTAATAAGTTTTTAGTAGTCTATCTTCATCATAAAAGATAACCCTAGAACCTTTTCATAGTGGAATGCCACATCAAGAAGTTGCTTATAATTAAGGCAAATTACATGATTATGTAATATCTTACTTTACTTTCATTTCTTTTTTCATGTTTATTTTATTTTATTTCTGTTTGTTTTTAACAAAGCCTTACGATGCTTGATTTTGTAAGAAACTTCTCTAAAATGGGCAAAACATCACATTTTTAGGATGACTTATTTGCCATTTCTTTTTAATGTCATTTGAGGTGGTATGACTCTACCATTTTGAATTTGAGTTCAAGATTTTCCCTTTTAATATGAAGGGAAGGTAGGTCTAACTCTATCCTCAATAGACCAATAGACCTCATGATCTATTTATTTAGAGGACCATCATTTAAAAGAGGATCCTCTATGGTAGATGATGTGCTATTAGAAAGTCAAGTTTGACTTGTATTTTATTTTATAACACATATAAGAGTAAAGGTAATCTCAGCTTGCAATGGAACCTTTGACCACCATACTTGGCATTAAGATAATGTCAAGTGGGTCATAAGACATTGCAAAGGATTCTCCTTAGATGCACTTTGTATTGAAAGCATGTAATTCCTTAGTCTTTGAACAAAGAAAACTAGGGCTTTCTTTATTTGTTTAGACTGACAAAGCCCTAAGTAATTTATCTATCAACTTACTAAAGATAAGAATTTCATATTTTCATTCTTAGAGATAGAAATATCACCCTTAGGACCCAATCCTAAGGCCATGATTTCTTTAGAAGGATCAAACTCTTCATTTATTTTCTTTTCATGATTTAGCCTTAAAATTAATTAAAGCCATTCACGAAATATCATTTCATTTAATGAGAGGAAACTCATTAAGGAAGTTGATTTAAATTTATTGGTTAAGATTTTATTCATTTCAACTTTATCAGGAGAATTAGAATTTTCTTTTGCTACCCCTTCTTTTCTACTACTGATTAGGATCAAAAGTAAATCCTGTCACCTTTTTTTATTATGTCATGTCATCTTCCTCTTTTGACTCTCACCTAAACTCTTAATAATTTATGGTTTTGCAAAGGTCTAAAATAGGGTTACCTCCAAGTCACTCCTTAGATTTGTCCAATCAACTTGAACAACTAATTTTCCAATATTCTAGTGGACTTGTGGAAATAAATTAAGATTAAAGCTGCTTTACATTTATGTAAACTTTTCTTCTATAAGGATAGAAGATTTACTTTTAGTTCCTTAATCAACCTCTGTTTAAGGTCAATAAGGCATTCTTTGGGATAAAAAATTTTTTATCCCTTTTTATTTTCTTTTAAATTGATTTCTCTTTTCTAAATGCAATTCAAACTTTAATCATGGTGGGAAAAGGGGCAATAGGCACAACTATGCCTCCTTTTGATTAAGATTTCTCAGGATTTGAAGGAACTCCTTCATTTCAATTTACATCCTTAGGTGTTTGACACCTTCGAATGTAGTAGAATAAAGGATATCCATTCAAGGACCCTGTCCTCATTCTCTTTAGCTTTAGTACAAAGCCAAAGTAAGATCAAGGATAAATTTAAATGTTGAGAGTTTATTCTTTCTTTTTTATATTTACTTTTTAAATTTTAAAGTACTTTTCATACTTCTTTAAATTTAACATTTCTTTTTCATATTAGAATGATTTTAAATCGGTCTTGACCAAATTTAGGTCTTAACAGAAATGACTTATTTTTCATTTATTTCTCTCACCGCTTATTTTATTTTGAATTTGGTTCTAAAACACAATCATTTAATTGTAAATAATGAAGTGTTCTAGAACCTTACTTCAAGATGTTAGATAGACAAGAATGAAATGGAGAGATATCCAATGAAAAGAAAGGCAGTCTTGACCGGTGAGTGGCACTAGTACACTGTCGATATATAGAAATAACCACTTATTTCCAAAGATGGAGAGAGGAACCATTCCCCAGCGGAGTCACCAAAAAATATGTTGGTGCCCTCTGGAATAGAGGAAAGAAATGAAACCACATAGAGTTTAAGAATATTTTATTTAGATGACCAAATATGACATTAAGGAAAAAATATGTTATCTCTAAAGATAAACATTTTCTCCTGTAATAGATTCGATAAAATACTTCTATGACTAATGGGTCTTTCATGTACTAGAGTATTTTCTCATGAACTACATGGAAAAGTAGAACATGTTTATTTTATCCTAAGATCATGGTTCCTTATAAAGGCAAGCTTCTATAGTTAATTACATCTCAAGAAGGGTCTCTTCCTAAGAATACTCTCGAGTTAAGAAATAAGTGGTTATTTCTAAAGACTGCTAAGGTAGCTTTCAAAGGATTGATTTTTGGAAATTCAATTGGGAGAGGTCCAAATTAGAGAGAGTTATTTTCAAGAGTGAAATGGGAGAAATGCCTAAAGATATTGGGATGCCTAGTAGGCATTTCAACTATCCTATGATTGTGCTTCAAATTTGGGATTTAATTTTAGATTTTGAGTTAACATTTTCTTAGAAATCTAGGGCTTAGATTCTAGCAGTACAAGACTACACAAATGGCCAGGGTTGAAGACTTATTCCTAAAAATGATGCTTCAGAACTTAGTCTACAGGCACTTCTAACACATGTTTGATCCTCAACATAGTTTTATCCTTGGGATTCATTGGCCATTCTCCTCACTTGAGGGAACATGTCTATCACTGACTCTTCTAGACTTACAACTTCCTTGGAGAAGGCTGCCAGCTAACACCACCTATGCCCATTTTAAATTTATGAAATCAAGTCATATGAATGCAAGATGGCTGAGTTATTGCATATTTAGGAAAGAAATCTATGAACCTAGACTCACTCCCTAATCCCTAAAATCATGTAGGGTATGAAGATGCAGCTAATTAATGCACTTTTTTTAGATTTTAATAAATTTTGACTCAAGATTCATTTTAGGCCATAGGTATGCATTTTATGCCTAATCCCATGCAATTAGAAATGGTTACGGGCTGAATCAAAAGCAAAAGATGTGTTCTTCCATCATAGGCTCTCAAAGGTTAAGCCCATTCTCTCTGGAAAAGATGAAAGCCCTCCCTTAACAAGAGTGAAATAAGATGATTATGCATGATATTAAATATTCAACATCCAGCTATGGGGTTGCTAAATATTTTATTATCTTGATTTAATGCCTAGGCTTTTATATGAGGTTATGAGTTGTATTTATTTTTATGCTTCGATTGATTTAGTTGGGTAGAAAATTTAGTTTATCCTATGAGTCTACGTCTAGGCATTCATCATAGCATAAACACAATCACAGAAAGAAACCTAGGAAAAGCATGATATTTCTATTGCGCACCCCAAAATATAAGCCAAATTAAATTAATAGAAATAGGCCAATGTGGTCAGGTATCGTTGTACACCCTGGAAGAAAGAAAAGTGGGTAGCCAAGTTCGGCTCTTATACAACCCTGCCTAGAACTACAAGTTTAGATCAATGAGTCTTCTTTCCAAGAAAGTCTCTTGCTTTAAGGACATCCATCGAGCTCCACAGGGGACCACTGCACCATTTCCTGGTATGGTTAACTTCTATTCCTAGACCCCATAAATCCTAACCTAATTCTAAGCTCAAATTTACATTTTAAAATTCAAAAAGAAATCCTAAGCCTTGCAAAATAGATGTTAGGAAATACTAACAGCACATAGCAATTATATTTTCAAACTTATGAGCTTAGCATTAGTTGCTCGCTAAGCCCACCTATCTTATGAACTATGTTAAGGGATTTTTTAGCACCTGCAAGCAAATGATAATTTCATAATTTTTTATTAATGACAACGTCCCTTTAACATAGTCCCCTGTAGAAAATAGTGTTAAATCTAGAAAGATCGCCCTACCATCCAATCTAACGAACAAATAGGCCTAGACATCCAGTCTAAAGCAATACACCACACATACATGTGAAGCATAACACAACATATCACAGAAGATTGAAGAAAATCATAGAATGATCTAACCTAGATCTAGAGTCTATGGCCTAAATGATTTAGTGTGTGAAAAGAAGGGTTTGTGGCAAGGCTTTGCTAGGCTCCTTTAAGTTCAAGTTTCAATTTGAAGTTTGAATTTGTTTAATTTTTTCCTTTAGTTGGTTTCAATACAAATGGTTTAGTGATTTAATTCCAATTTTATTCCATTTTATTTGGTTAAAGTAATGTTTAAGTTTTCAAGAATGAGAAATAGAATGAATTTCATTTTTAGGTGAAACTCACTTTGTTCCACATTCTAACTCCCAATGAAGTTTCCAAAAGTCTAACTAAGATCCTTAAGTCTCTTAGTTAATCCTTTTTATGTTACTTATGCTTGGATTGCGTTTGATTTGGTTCATTTAATTTGTTCTTTTAATATGATTTAATTTATTTCATTTGATTTGGCTTAGTTTTGTTTAGGTTTATGTTGACTTTCTTTCAATTTAATTTAATTGATTCAAATTATTTTTGATGAGTTTACAATGTTAAGGTTGAATTATTCTTAATGCTTCATCAACCTTTAAGTTCTTTAACTTAAGGTATTTAACATTTTCTTTTCTTTAATGATATTTTATCCCATTTGTTTTAGTTATAATTTTGTTAGCTTAGAGTTTAATTAAAGTTTTGGTTGAAATTATTTTATTTCATTTCTTTAAGATGGTTCATGTTTACTTCAAAATGTTTAAGTTAAAGTTTGACTTATGTCTTACCTTTAAGTTTGATTATATTAATTTCATTTAATTTGGTTTATGATTACTTGATTCATTATTCAATGTTTATGTTAATTTCATTTAATTTGATTAAGTTTGACTTTGGCTTAGGACTATTAATAAACATTCCCTAAGAATCTTTTGATGTTTGATTATGATTAGTTTATGTTATTAAATGATTGATTGAATTAATGTATTTCCTTAATCCATTATTTAATTAATATTCACCTAGGGATTTAGAAATTCAACAACTCCTAATCCAAAGATCAATTGGGTTTGAAAATTTTCTAACAAGTGGGGTTACATGCCAATTACAAATGTTCAAAGATTCATCTTGATTAGATTTGTAAGTATGGAGTAATTAGGGTTTTAATTATTTCATTAAAACCAAAATTAAGCCTAATTTAATGAATTTATTTAGGGATTTTATTTTTCATAAATTCCTTACTGAAATACCTTCCCAATGAAGGTTCATTCATAATTTTTTGTTAATTTGCTGATTTATTATGATTTAATTAATTCTAGTTAATTATTTGATTTAATTAATTTGATTAATTGTTTAATTAAGTCAATTAGTGATTTATTAAGTTTAGATGAGTTTAATTAGTGTTCTGATGTTTATAAGGGTCCATTAGGTTTATTTAGGTTATTTGATTCAATTTCATTAATATTTCATTAAAAATTAATTTATTTAATTAATTTAAGATTTAGGTATTTAAAATTTCAATTTCAATTAAAATATTAAATTAAATCATGAAAAATTCACCTAAGGTGTATTTCATGCTTAATTTCATTTCCTCAAAATTCCAAGTCAATTAAAGTTATGGCTGGAGAGTAATTAGGGTTTAATATTTTTTAATTAAACCCAAATTAAGGCAAAAATACCCAATAAAAATTGGGGATTTTAATTTTCATAGATTCCTCTCATCAAGATGAATCCACATAGCCTTTTTTCAAAATTTTCTAATTTCTATTTATGTTTCTAAAATTTTTAGATTTTTTTGTAATTTTAAATTAATTTTAAACCATTAATTAACAATTTTTTAAGTGATGAGTCCACTAAGCATGCAGCATCCCATGCAGATATGAGTGGCATCCTCATGGTGCCATGTGAGATAATTTTAGGTAGTCCGATCAAAGATCGGATGGTCTGGATCACTCCCACAATTCCTTAAGGGTTTTAATCAAACGTGTGCCTAGATCTGAGCCATCCATTCCTTTTAAAAGGAATGGATGATTCCGATTACGCCACCTTCATCCTTTGTGGGAGGTGAGAGCCATTGGTGATTTTTTCGTGATTTTGAGGGATCGAGATAATGAAATTGAACAATTTTAATTGCTACACGATCGTTGAAATGGTTCCTATTGATTCATACGGCTTGATCTCACTGGAGATCAAGTTCATTTTGAAAATGACCAAAGCCAAAAGCCATTGAAAAAATAGAGGTCATTAATGGCATACCACTGTTCATGCAGTTTCCTGGATTGATGCAAGATGCTTGTGGTTAGAGTTTGTTGGTTTGTCTCCCCATGGATTGCTCTCTAGACCACCATGGCTTTCAATGTTGAGGATGGTGGTCATTCTCCAACTTCTCGGTGTCAAATGCAGCGAGTGAGGAGTTGATTTGGATCGCCTTGAGCTCTAGAAAATGTAGGTGACCTCAAGTTGGGGTGAAATCCACTCCCTTTGATTTCACAATTAAAGGGTGCTCGGTTTTGCACTATTCATCACCTTGTTGGTGACAAATTGGCCGAGGAGAGGTGTTGAGCATCTTTTATAGCTCTGAGGAATGTTTTGGAGTGAATTCAAAAAGGGATTAGGCTTCCTTTCCTTGGTTTTTTTATTTTGCGATCCTTCTCCTCCTATTTCTTGTTCTTCTTTTCTTCCCTTGGAGAAGCCAAATCTTTGTTGGCTTTTGCTTTCTTGATTGCCTGCCTTCACTTAAAAGCAGCCATCCTCTTAAGAGGTGGAGTGGGATGAGGTGGGAAGAAGGGAGTTTGCATTTTTCTTCTTCCCATTTTCCATTTTTTTATGATTATGGCATCATCACATAGCCTTAGACTAATGTGTGCTGCCCATTTAGAGTTTACATTAGAATCGATTTGATTTGGGTTAGAGCTTGAGTCCAAATCAGATGTATTGATTCAAACTTGATCTAATTCAAAATCAATTCAAAGGTGTTTGAAATTAAATTCAATTTGGCTTTTAATCATCTTGGATTGATGATTAATTGATTTAGAATTTAATTAATTAATTTTGATTTTTCAATTGAATTTCAATTTGAATTAATTAGATTTAATTTGAGTTAATTCAATTTGAAAATTTAAGTTGATTCCCTAGGACACTAAGTGAAGTATCTTAAGTACTAAATTAGTAGGCTTCTAATTGAAATTAGAATATCCTAATTACTTATTTTAAGTTGATATTAACCTCATTCAAAAATGAGGTCAACATCTTGTTTGAAAATTTTGATTTGAAAAAACCTTTACTTAGCTAATTTAGCTATGCTAGAAAGGTTTCAATTATATGTTTGAAATTTTTGAGAAAACATCTTTGCTTGTGATGGTTTTTTATTTTGTGTGTGATATATGTTTATTTGATTAAAGTGGGGCTTCTTACTTAATAAATTTGGTATGTTAAGTAGAGGCCAAATGTGTTTGATATTCGTTTCAAGTAAGACTCTCACTTAACAAATTTGGTATGTTAGGGAGCCAAATGTTATTGATTTGTATTTTGAAAATTAGACTTTCACTTAACAAATTTGGTATGTTAAGTGGAAGCCAAGTGTGATTTGATTTATTTTGAAAAATGAGATTCACACTTAACAAATTTGGTATGTTAAGTGGAAGCCAAATGTAATTTGATTCATTTTTGAAAAATGAGACTTACACTTAACAAATTTGGTATGTTAAGTGGAAGCCAAATGTGACTTTGATTTTGTTTTTGAAAAATGAGACTCACACTTAATAAATTTGGTATGTTTAGTGGAAGCCAAATATGATTTGATTTGTGTTTGAAAAATGAGACTCACACTTAACAAATTTGGTATATTAGGTGAGATCCAAATGTGATTTGATTTGTGTTTGAAAAATGAGACTCACACTTAAAAAATTTAGTATGTTAGGTGGGAGCCAAATGTGGTTGATTTGTATTTTGAAAATGAGACTCTCACTCAAAAAATTTGGTATGTTAAGTGGGACTAAAATGTGATTTGATTTATAAATGAGACTCTTACTTAACAAATTTGGTATGTTATGTAGGAATCAAATGTGATTATGATTTGTGTTTTAAAAATGAGACTCTCACTTAACAAATTTGGTATGTTAAGTGGGAGTCAAATGTGTTATGATTTTTGAAAATGAGACTCTTACTTAACAAACTTGGTATGTTAAGTAGGAGTTAAGTGTATTATGATTTGAAAATGAGATCCTCACTTAACAAATTTGGTATCTTAAGTAGGAAGCAAGTGTGATTATGATTTGTAATGAGACTCTCACTTAACAAATTTGGTATGCTAAGTGGAGTCAATTGTGTTATGATTTTTTTGAAAATGAGACTCTTAACAAATTTGGTATGTTAAGTAGGAGTTAAGTGTATTTATCATTTTTTTGAAAGAGGGGAAATCTATTTAACAAATTTAGGTATGTTAAATAGAGTTCAATTTGTTTTTGTGACTTTTGGAAATGGGACTCTCATTTGACAAATTTGGGTATGTCAAATGGAGTCCAAAATATGTCTTGATTTCATGTGTCTAATTTCTTGCTTTTGAAAAGAGGGAAACTTCAACTCTTGCATATGTGAAATATGTTAAGTGGAGTTTTAATTTTATTCTATAATTTTATTTGAAAATAGAATCTTCATCCAACAAATTTGAGCATGTTGAATGAAAGTGGTCATTTTCAAAAGTGTGCTTTTGAAAAAAAAAAGGAAACTCCAACTCTAGCATATGTGGAATATGTTAAGTGGAGTTTCACTTTTATGCTATGATTTTAGTTGAAAATAGAATCTTCATTGAACAAATTTGAGCATGTTGAATGAAGGTGGACATTTTCAGAAGTATGCTTTTGAAAAAGATATACTATGATTTTATTTGAAAATAGAATCTTCATTCAACAAACTTGGATATGTTGAATAAAGATAACTAATTTCAAAAAGATGCTTTTTAAAAAATGATTTTGATTTTAATTTTGAAAAGAACCTCCATGTAATAATCATGGGGATTGTTAGATGAGGTTTGGTTATATGAGTTTTATGTTTTTTTGAAAGTTTCTTATGAATTTTGTGTAAGATCTTTTGTTATATGAATTTTGAAAAAGTGTTTTTGGAAAGTGACATTTTGCAAAAGAGTTTATTTATTTAAATATAAGATGAATCTTGCCTCACCAAGCTAGTGGTGAGGAGGTTTTAAGTTTTTGTCATCTCCTTTCATTAGTTAATTTTTCATTTCACCTATTGGGTGACCAAATAGGGGTCTCAAGACCTACGAAGAGTGAGATCCTAAACCGAGAGCATGCTGGATAACTTGGCTTAAGAATAAAATAAGCTATGTGCCAATGAAAGGAAAG
This sequence comes from Cymbidium sinense, assembly GCA_021442155.1. Classification (NCBI taxonomy): domain Eukaryota; kingdom Viridiplantae; phylum Streptophyta; class Magnoliopsida; order Asparagales; family Orchidaceae; genus Cymbidium; species Cymbidium sinense. The sequence goes on from CM038223.1 coordinate 30,173,727, forward strand.
ATAGTCTTGGACTCATATAAAATACATGTCCACTGTCGATGCTTGGAGATAATAATTGTCTACTAGAGATGGAGAGAGGAACAAGAGAAAAAGAAAACTGGTGTTTATTTTTTTATTATGTGTATGGGGACACCATGCATCTGGGTGTACTTTTGAGTTGATCAGGTACAACATCAAGGAATGGTGCACTATCTTGAAAGATAGAAATTACCACCCTATAATTAACCTAATCACCTAATAAGGACTTCTAAGGCATGATGGGCTTTAAAACATACCAAAGATTTTTCCCTACTTTACATGGATGAATAAACCAGGATTTATTTAAATCGGTTCTAAAGTTCCCAATGGGGGCAAGCCCCCATAGTTAATTACATCCTAAGGAAGGTGAGTTCCTTAAGAATACTCTCGATTAAAGTAGGAAATTATTGTCTCTAAAGATTTCAAAGATAGGACTATCAATAAATTGGCTATGTTTGGAAAATCAATCGGATAGATAAAAAAAAGAGAGACTTATTATCGAGGGCAAAGGGAGATGAGTAGGGAATGCTCATGATACTAGGAAACTTAGAGAGCATTCCAATCTATCATATGGTTGGGCTTTATATATTTGAAATTAAAGAGAATTATATGTTTGAGTTGAATTTTATTAGAAAGCTAGGACTTATAATCTCACAACACAAGGTTATGGAAATGACTAAGAGGTGAGAACTTATGCTTGTAGCCCAAGGAAAATAATAATCTCAGATCCTAAATCTAGGGAGCTTTAGTGAGGGCCAAAGAATATCCAATATCTAAGCTAAGATGGTATATGGTTTATCTTCACAAGAGAGGGTAAACCACCCAATTGCTGGACTTATAACCGCCTAGAGTGGCAGCTAGCTAACTCCTCCTATGATTTAAAATTATGTAGTCAAGTCATATGATTTTGCAAGATGGTTAGGTTGTTATTAGAAAGAAAACTAAAGTCCTTAAACCAACTCCCTAAGAGACTAGAGCATGAGTGGTATGAATAATGACTTAGTCTAATGCAAATCTTTTCAAATTTTATTTATATTTGACACTTCAGTTTGATAAAGGCTGTAGGATATTTTTATGTATAAATGCATGTTGAAATGAGTTATGGGCCAAATCAAGAGTGAAGAGGGTGAAGCTCTATCAGTAGGAGTTGCTCTCAAGTCCCCATATGTGCAAGAATGGAGGCCTCATTTTAAAAAGAGTGATTCAAGATGATATGTATGATATTAAGCATACAAACAATTGCTAAAATCTTTTAATTATCTTGATTTAATGCCTAGGATTTATGCGAGGTTATGAGTTATTTATAAAATTTAGTTATGAGTTGTAGTTGGAGTAGAAAATTTATTTTTTCCTAAGATCCTAATTGGATCCAAGGCATACATTAAATCACCAATCATAAATAAACTATGAAAAGGCATATCATTTCTAATTCACAAGCTAAACATAACATGAAATATTTTATATCTATCATAAAAGAATAAAAGGTCGGCCTGGTAACCCAAAAGAAAAAAGGGTAGCCAAGCTCTACCCTTATGCAACCCGAATTGCAAAAGAATAATTACAATTAAGGATGAATACATGCTATGAGAGTCTTCATCTTCTTCCTTCATATCTCCTCCAATTCTTCATTTGGGTTTGCTTGCTCCAAAGGCATCATGGAGGCCTCCTAGGATAAAGCCTCCTAGCCTCCGCTCATCCTATCCCCCCCATAACACTAATACTAATCCCTAATATAATTAAAAATTGGAAAAGTAAATCTAACTACACCTGCAAAATAAGTGTTAGCTAAACACACCATACAACCCAAGCAGTTATATGTATTATTTGGACTTAGCACCTTGGACATGGGTAATCAAGCCCACCTGTCCTAATTTAGATTATGCTTAAGGGTTAAGCAACCTATAAAAGAGAGCATTTATATTTATTTTAAGCACAATCTCCTATAAAAACATAATTAGGCTAATTAGGGCCTAACATCTAGTCTACAAAGGATACATTCTAACATCCGTCTAAAATAATACATCACAAAACAAAACATACGTCACTCCATACACTACCCTAACATAAAGCTAAGAGTGGTGACTTAATTCTAATGTAGTGTTAAGGTTTGTGGTATGTCCTAACTAGGCTTTAGAGTTAAGATTTTCTACGTGTAGAAAGATTCAATTTAAATGGTGGTTTCACTTCAAGTGCTTTAATTTATTGGCAAGTTTTAATTTGTGACTTGTATTGTTTCATATGACCTACACTTAATCTCTAAGTATTGTAAAGAGAAGAAAGAGGATTACTCTCTTTCATCCTTACCTTAAGCCACTTTCTAAAGCATGTTAATTTAATTTAGTTCTTTTTAGTGAATTTATTATTACATATTATAAATTAATCCTAAGTTTAGGTTCACTTTAAATGATTGCATTCAACATGAAAGGCTTCTTAAGATTAATTTGAGTGAACCACTAACACATGACATACATCAATTTATTCCTTTCCATCACATGTAGCATTTATATGACTTAATCCTAAGTATATCTATACAAACAACATATTTTGGCACACTTAAATGATGAATATGAGCATGTACATTTCAAGTTAATATTTTTCCTTTCTTTGATTGAATTATTTTTATCATATTAATTTAATGATCTATCTAAATTCTTATACAAAAATACATAAGAATTAATTTAAATAGGTACGTGTCACTGTTAACTAGGGAAGTAAGATAATCAAATGACCACCTTGGGGCTAACTAAAGTCTCATATTCTCGGATGTCCGAACTATATACTCATTTGCATTCAAACACATGTAAGCTTGCATACATGAATGTAAGAAAGAGAGATCTTAATCACATGATCAATTAATTCTATCATTTAAACAATTGCAAATGCAAGTGTTTTGGAAACAAAAAAGAGGGTTTTGACTTCATAATCAAGTACACACACATATGTATGAGAGACATGAGCTAGTATATGCCATTGTTAACTAGGTAAGTGAGATAATCAAATGACCTCCTTAGGGCAACTTAAAGCCTCATATTCCCGGGATGTCTAGACCAACTATTTTCTTTTCTCAAATACATAAGAATGTATACACAAATAAAGGAGAACAAACCATGCAAAGGTTGTATCTTATTTGATTGAAAAGGTTTATATACATGGAGTAAAGTCTTGTTGAAATTCTAATATTGAAAGCAAAGGACTTTGCTCCATATACTTAACTATAATTATTTGCATTTCCTATGTATTTATAACTAACATTTATAGCATATGTAATCATTTAGTTATAAGATTTGGAAAATAGGTTTGGATTTAATAATTATAGTAGCCACACATATTAATTTGAATCAGCACATACAAGCTTGACATAAAGAAATCATTTATTTTAAATTAATTTTTGAAGAAATGAATGAATGAATAAAGTGGCATACCACATTTTAATATGATTGGAAAGGAATAAAAAGACATAAAACACATGTTTCATTCAATAAAATTAATTCCTAAGGACAATCATATCAAATATGATCATTTAAAGTAAACCAAAGCTTCTTATTAAGTTATTTTTAGATGTTTGATTTGATTTAAAGAGGAGAGGAGATTCAATCATTTGATTCTCCTAACCCATTCCCATGTTTTTTAATTAATTTGGTTCAATGAAAAGATAATTAGGTTAATTTTATGGATTAATTAAGTTGTGATATCAATTAAATCAATTAATTAACCCTTGCCTATGTTACCTTAAAGTAATTAACCAAATAATTTTGAGCCTACATGATATGCACATAAATTGGAATTTAAATTAGCAATGACCCTAAGAAATAAAAGGCCTAATGTAATTGGCTCACAATTAGTGGTTAATTAGATTAAAGAACTTAATTAAGTACTCTTATTGCTTCCCCACACATGTAGGTTAGTCATAATTTCCTTTAAAAGCTTTAGGTTATTAAACACCTAAAGATCTACCCAAGAAACTTAATTAGATGAGTTCTGGAGTGATTATATGATTTTAATTTGATTAATTAAGTAATTTTTAATTAATGAATCAAACCATTAATTAGTCCTAAATTAATTAATTTCAAGTCAAGTGAAATGAACTTAGGGAAAAGAATGGGAAAGAGGTCCCAATCTCATTCCCCATGCCCATTCACTATTCCACAATGATTAGTAAGATTAATTAATGATTTCATTATTGTTTAGAATGTTAATTAATCACCTAATTAATTAAGAAAGTAATTAAGGCTAAGATAAGCAATTTCCTTGATTAACCAAGCAATAAATCTCAAGAAAATTATAGGAGGCACGGGTCATCCCATTAATCAACCTTAAAAAGTTTGGGATTAATTACTTGGGTAATTAGGGAGTAATTAAGCTAACTAATTTTTAATTAAACATAAATTAAGCCTTAATTACTATTCAAGATGAATTAGAATTATTTTTATTAAATTCTTTTTTGAAATATCATTAAAATGAGTATTTATTTATATTTTTATGATTTTGAATGATTTGTTATGATTTTTTAAAGTTTTAGTTAATTTATGTGATTTTTCATGATTTTTATAAAGTCTATTAATTTATTTTTGTTAAAATAGACCATTTGAGCTTCAGAATGTAATATCTTCCAATCTAGAAATCTTTTTTACTTAAAATATTTATGGTGAGAGTATTTTAACTTCAATTTCTATCCCTAAATATTTCAAATTAATTTAATGTGTATTTTTAATGTAATTAATGTAATTTTATTTTCACTAAAACTAAACTAAGCCCAAGATATTTAGTCAAATTTTGGATTTGAGGTTTGTTGGATTCCTCTCAGAAAGATGAATCCAATGAGCTCTTCTTTGTAATTTTTAGTTAAGTATTTTATTTTTTATGAATTTTTGAAGATTTAGGTGATTTAAAAAATTTTAAATTCATAAAATCCATAATTTTCCACTTAACACAGTCAGCACCATAAAGAATGACATGGCAACGTGGCACCATACGACACTACATTGACTATTGTTCCATGTGGCATGGGTGCCATGCGGTGCCGGTGGCGGTAAGCTGGCGCAACGATGCGTGGAAAAGGAAGATGAATGGGAAAATGACATGTGGATCAGATTTGCAAGATGAGAAGGGAAGAAATGTGCGGGATCTGGTGCGATCTTGGTCTTTCGATCCCCAAGCACAGGATCGAACAGCTCTTCTTTCCAGCTGATGAAATTGACAAAAAATGGGGAAATCATGAAAAAAATGTGAAATGAGGTCTAATTGGGCTTGATTTTGTGTCAATCTTCACCAAAAAACTTCTATTTCATATTAATATTGTATAAAGTAAAGAATGAGGATTTCTAAGGAAAATTCCAAAAAATGCACGAAAATTGCCACAAAATAAGAAATCCTAAGGCCCACTATAGTTTTTTTTGAAAGTTACCTCACAGGGGATGATTTTCAATGGTGGTGATGATATAGCATACTCTTAAGTGGAAAAATAAGCCTTGGAATGAGCCTAATCCTTCGTCTTCACTCCAGAATGATGAATTCTCCAATTACTACCACTTCCTTGCCGAAATCCACTTGATTTTGGTGGTTTTTGCTAAAAAAATCAAGTGGGAATGTTTGTTGGTTGGCTTGGGAGCTTTAAGAGGATGAAATGAGAGTGGAAGAATGAGAATAATGGTCTTTATTTTTTGTGTTTTGGTTTTGGCCGAAAATCCCCTTTCATTTTTGATTTTTGGCTCCAAAGGGGTGTTCTTTGTCTTGAGGTGGTTGGGAATGGAAGGGAATCATCCTAGGTGGCTCATTTTGGTTGGTTAAGGCATGATAAGTGGCTACCATGAAGGACAAATAAGTGTCCTAGCAAGGGGAGGTGGAAGTCTTTCATGCCAAGTGTCCAATGGGAGAGGTAAGGTGAATTCACCTTCCCATGAGACATGGCTGCCCCAACCACCTCTTGGGTCAGATGATCAATGTCCTTAGTGCCTAGGTGGACCAATGGATAAGAGTCAAATGGCCAAGAAGAGAAATGACCATTTAGGTGAGTGTCTTTTCTCATGGAATGCCCTTGACCCAAGTTCAAAGTGGTCATTTGGTATTGGATTTGATTTGAGCAGATTTGAAATGAGTCAAAAGTGAGTTGGACCAAATTTTGTATCATTTAGTTTAATTTGGGTCAATTTGACCCATTTGGGCCAAATTGGGTCAAAATGGGTTGGGTTGATCGATTGGTCAAATTAGGTCAAACTAAGGGTTGGGTCAAGTTCAAATGATCATTTGGAGTATATTGGTTTAATTGGTTTCAATCAATTTGGTTTAATTTGGATTTAAATTGGACTTTGGCCAATTTAATCCTTTAAGTCAATTTGTGGCTTGAATCATTGTTTGGTCTAGATTTGGTTGATCATTTGAAATATATTGTAGGCTTTGGTTAAGTTCAATTTAGATTTGATTGGATTTTAGGTTGATTTGACCTTGAAGGTCAATTTGAACTAAGTTAGGTTAGGTTGACCAATTGGTCAAATTGGGCTCATTAAGGCTTTCGTCAAGTCCAACAATCAATTTGAATGAACTTGAGCCATTGATTGTAATCAATTTGGTTTAGGTTGTAATTTGGCTAGTTTGGGTTCATATGGGTTAAAGGGTTGACTTAGTCATGAGCTAGGTTGACTTGGTTTAACCCAATTCTTGATAATTGATTAACCTAGGATGATCAATAATCATGATAATAAGTTTGGATTGGCATAATTTACTTTGATTTGAATTGAATTGGATTTTGGTTCATGTAGGTTAAATTGGCCACTTTAGGTCAAGTGAGCCAATTGGGTTTAGTTGGCTTAATTTTGAGTTGGGTTTGATTTGGTTGAGTTTATATATGGATTTGAGATGGATATATAAATTCAATTGCAGTTGATCTGGGTTCAAATGAGTTTTGGTTCAATTGAACATTTCAAGTCAAATGGAGTTGGGTTTGACTTGTGTTAATTTTGGTTTGGCTTGATGATTTTAAGTTTCATTTATATTTGGATAGATGATTGATTCAAGAGAAAATCCATTAGTTTTGATTTAATTTGGCCAAGTTCAAGGAATTGGCTTAAAGGGTATAAATTTGATTTTGGTTTGATTTTGGATTTGGTGTTGGCTATTAGAATTAATATTTCATTTATATTTGGGAATATAAATGAAAATATAAATGATTTATGAGAAAATTACTTGAGTTTGGAGTGTTTTGGAGTCAAATTTGGCTAAGGTCATGGATGTAAGTCAAAAGGGCTTAGAGAAAAATTTGGTTGAGTTTCGATTTGATCATGGGATTGAATCATTTGAAGTTGGATTTGAATTAGAATTTTATAGTTTGATTGAAAGATTGAATCAATATTTGAGAAAATCAAATGAATTAGGATTGATTTGGATTTGGTTAAGGCTGAGTCCTTAGGATGAAATCAAAGGGCTTAGGAAGGGTTTTGAATTTGAGTTTGATCATGGATTTCAACCAAATGATTTGGAATATGAATTAGAATTTGATAGTTTGATTGAAAATTTAAATTGATATTTGAGAAAATCAAATGAATTAGGATTGATTTGGATTTGGTTAAGACTATAGGGTAGACAAGTCTTCCTAAGTCCCTAGGGCACAACCTATTCTAGTAGCTAACTCTTCGAAGTCTCTAGGCTTAGGTTAAGTGTTCACCTAATCACTAGAAATGTCTTAAGACTAAGGAGCTTTTAGTGTCTATAAGCATCCTAGATTTATGATGAGGGAGTTGAGAACTCACTCCAAAAGTGATTTCAACAATGGGCCAAATCAAAAGAGAAGGCAGACTTCTCCTAGAATTATAGTCATCCTCACAAATCAGATACCCTCTTATGCACAATGGAAGAAGAGCCCAATTCAAGGATTTGGAAAGAAATATGCAATCATTATTTTAGATCTAGAAGTTTCTAGTTACTTTTAAAGTTTATCTCTTAGGCTGTAATTACTGAGATTATGAGTTATTTTATTTTTATGTTTAAGTTTAATTTAATAGGGTAGAAAAATTAATTTTTTCTAGGAGACTAATGTATCTAGGCTTTCATCATAGAATATAAAAAGAAACCTATAAAAAGCTTGCAATTTTGTTAAATTAAATTGACTAGTGCAGTCTAACACCACTATATAGCCCTGAAGAAAAGAAAAAAGGGGCAGCCAAGCTTTGCCTTTATGTAATTGAAGCTTAGAACTAAATTTTGATCTAAGGGGATCTTCATTTGTAGTTCTTCAAAATCATCACCTTCTTCAGAGATCTCCTTAGGCTTCATAGAGGACCATTAGCTACAATTAGCTCTTATTAATCCTAAACCCCATAGATTCTAACATAATTCTAAGATCAAATTATATTTCAAAATTTCCAAAATAAAATTCTAGGCCTATAAAATAGATGTTAAGAAAACACATAACACATTAGAGTTTATATTACAAAAATATGGGCTTAGCTTAGGCTACGCTTAAGGACTTAAGCTAAGCACCTTTAAGAAAATAGCACTTATAATTTATATTTATTATAACAATTCCTTGAAGTTCAACGCCTTGTAAAAATAATGTTAGTCTAAAAAGACGTCTTAGTATCCTGAATAGAAAGCATATAATCCCATCCATCCATACTAAAATAATACACCACAAAATAATTAAACATCACATCATAAAACATATTATTGTACTAACCTAAATCAAGGGTTAGCGACCTAGTAATCTAATGTGTGAAAGGGAGGTTTATGTGGTGAGTATGTATTATGCTTCTTTAAGTTTAAGTTTTGATTTGAGTTTTGAAAATGTATTTAATTTTCCATAGGTGGTTTCACTTATAGATCATTTAAATATGTGTTTTAAATTTTAATTTACATTTTTTAAGTTGATTTTGAAATTTTAAAATGTGAAGAAGAAAATAGGTCTTGCTTGAGATAAAATCTATTTTAACTGACACTCTTGCCCTAGTAAAACAAGTCTTTTATTAAATGGTATAGAGTTCCCATAAAAGTTAAGTCTTCTAAAATTAATTTATTTTTATTAAATTTACTAAAATTCCTTTTATTTAGTTTATTTTTCATAATTTGGTTTCAAAGGTACATGTCATTGTTAAACTAGTGGTTTGAAGTATGAAGACCTCCTTCAGATCAGTAGCCCTATGACCTCAGGTGTTACTATATCCCTATCATTTAGCTTAAGTCCAATTTCAATTTTATTGTTGAAGTTAATCAGGTCTTTTTATTATTCTATATTTATTAAGTTAATTAATTTGGTTTTATTATTATTTATATTTAGTAGTTTGTTATGTTTTGATATGATCGGTTTATTGATTTAATTTATCTTCTTGAGATTAATTGATTTTAAAATTTATTATTTAGTTAAATTTCTTATGATTAGATTATTCACTCATTTTTTCTATTATTATAATTTATTCAAGTGAGTTAATTAAAGTTTAAATTGACTTATTTAATTTAGAATTAATTAATGTTCAATTTTAGATTAGTCAATATATTTATTTATACTGATTTATTATTATTATTTTTATTTATTCTTTTATATTTCATTTTAATTTTCTTTAATTATTCTTTAATCTTAAATGTAAAATTCTTAAAACTATTTAACTTTAGAAGATTGAAGGAATTTTCCTAAGTCCTCTAATGTTGCAAAAAATATTTTAAAGTTATTTTATAAATTTTTATATTTTTTGTGAATTTTTATTTATTATTTAATTTAAATTATCTTAGAACTTTAAAAATTCATAACTTTTGTTCCAAAAGTTATTTTTATTTGAAATTTTTATGGAAAGTGGGATTTCATGCTAATTTCATTTGCCTAAATTTTTTTTCAATCAAAGGTGTATGTTAAGCCTAATTAGAGTTTTATTATTTTCAATAAATACTAAATTAAGTCCAAAATATCCAATAATATTTCTGAATCTAGAGAGAGTTCAATTGAAAATTTTGGATTATAGGTTGATTTATTAGGATTTATTGAAGTTTAGCTCATTTAAATAAATAAATAAATTTAAATAGTATATAATTAGATGATTTTTTGGGCTTTCTTATTTCTATAAGAGTTTAATATTTTATTAAATTCATTAAAGTCATTAAAAATATTTGAATCCTTTCCATATATATATTTTTTAAAAGTTGCATTTTAACTTTAATCTCGATCTATGGAAGTTTCAAATTAATTGTATTATTATTTTAGATTTAACTAACATTTGAATATTTTAATTAAATTCAAAACTAAGTCATAATTATGCATAATAAATTACGGTTTTTATTTATTTATTTTTTTGATTCCTCTATGGAACGTAAATTTAAAGAGGAGTTGTTCATAATTTTAGGATTTCTGGTTAATTTATTATAATTTGTTAAAGTTATATTTCATTAATTAAATTATTTAATTATAATTAATTTTAATTTAATGGAATTTAGGATTTTTATAGGTTTAGAGGGGTTTGATATTTTCCATATATTCATTAGTGTTAAATTATGATGTTTTAAGTTAATTTTGTGATTTTTCCAAATTTTTATACTTTTTTAAATTAATTATTTTAATTAAGGAGTCTTCATTTTAAAATTTCATAATTTATGATCTAATTTTATTTAGGCCTTGAAAGTTTTTATGTTAGGTGTGTTCTAACCTTAATTTCAATTCCTCAAAGTTTTAATTTAATCAAATATGTATTTTAAATTTAATTTATCTTTTATATTTTTAAATTAAACTAGGAGATTTTGAGTTGAATAGATTCTTTCATTGACATGAATCCATGAAGCTTTTGTTTACATTTTTAGTTAAGTATTTTATTTTTTTTATGAATTTTTAAAATTTTTGGGCTTTTTTTCTTAATTTTTTGTTAGCCTCATGAGCCTTCACTTATTATTCTATGTTTTAATGATCACAAATATGATTGGTTGAACAATTGATTTTCAATGATCATTTATGTGTACAAGTTGTGTTAAATCATCAATGCAAGATTCACTATGAGAGCACGCACTATGGTTGATTATCAAAATACTTGATCAAAGATTCATGAAGATCACAAATAATAAATGATTATTACTAGAAGATCTAAGCCAAGTTTGAAATTTATATTGCCATGTCTGGTATTTGAATTTTATTTTAGCTCCTGTATCTAGCATGTGAATGATGAATGGTAACCAAGCACACACACTTGAGAGAACAAAAAAAAAAATATTCAAAAATTAAAAAAATATATAAGATATTGTATTGTATGATTTGTATCGTATTGTACAATGGTCCTATTTTAGTAATTACTACTATGGCCATAATTAAGTTGGTTAAATAAACTTTTAAGAAAATTATACTGATCATACAAAATGATTTGAGCCATACTTTATGATTATCCATTTTTATTAAATTTTCAATCGACTTAATCAAGTCGGTTATGCCCAAAATTTTGCCAAACTAAGCTTATCATATAAGATGATTATGTTCGTACTATACAATTCATTTTCTTTAATTATTACAACCACTAGGATTAATTTGGGTAATTTCAATTTATGCCTAAATTAACTAATCATATAGTATGATCCTAATTTGTTAATTACCTATTTATAGTTTTGAATTTGAGGTATTCAATTTTTGAGTACTTTTTAAATTTGATTCATACTGTATGATTGTATGGTACATAATGAAGAAATAGAGAATTATTTTCTTTATACTTCTTATGAGGGAGTGGCATCTTTCTTATCTTGAAAGAGAAGGGTTAGTCGGTGTAGGGTTTCACCAATACCAGTGAAGGAGAGGCATCTCTGCCTTGGCAAGTTATCTTGAAGAAGGGATAGTGGATCTTAGAGGAGATCTAGAGAGTGAACGTAGGTCAGTTATACCGAACCTCTATATATCTTATGTTACACTTGTTGTTTATAGCTCTTTCACTTTGATTATGTTAATATGTTTTTCTTTTATGTTTAAGTTTTAATTTTTCTTTATTTTAAGAATTTTAAAAAGCACACACTTACAACCTGTATCAAAGCAAGTTGCTTGTTTCACGGTCTAACAACAATAAGCAAATCCATCAAAGACACATCTTGGGAATATAAACACCATGGATGGGTACTTTATTACCCTACCACATCTTTTGATGACATTCCTTTTGACTTTTGAAAGATTCACATGTATGCTTTTATTCAATCAATTGATTTCTGAATGTAGAACATAATTGAAGTGGGATATTCACCTTCTCACGAGGTTGTTAATGGCAAATGAATTGAAATTCCTTTCAACTCATGGTCATTAGAAGAGAGGAAATTAGTCCAATTAAATTCGAAATGTTTAAATTAGTTCTTTTCATGCTTTAAAATTTGAAGATTATATGCATGCTTCTACATAAAAAAATGGATAAGGAAATTTAGAAAAGGCTATGTAACTTATGAAGGAACAAATGAGATTAAATAATCATATATCAATATGCTTTTACATGATTATGAGTTATTTCATATGTTAACTCATGAACCAATTTTGATATATATATATACACACTTTACCAAACTAATTACTTCATTATATGCCTTAGGAAGTGAATTTTTCTATCTTTGAATCAAAAGATTTATATGTTTACTCAAATGATCACTTGTTTAGCTCACTTATTGATTATGAATAAAATATCATGCAAAGAACTACGGACATAAGGATAATAGAAAGGAAATCATTATTGCCCTTAAAGCTAATACTTTCAATGGTAGTGAAGAAGATAGTAGCACTAAGGCAAGAGAATTTAAAAACTATTTTAAAGATTAAAAGGAAAGATTTGACCAAAGAAAAGGCAAAGATAAATCTAAAACCTCTTCTATAAATATTGATCTAATTTTTTATGAATGTAAAGAACCAAGTCACATCAAGTGGGAATGCCTAATGCTTAAGAACTAACATCAGAAGAATAGAAAGGAAGAAAAAGGTGATACTAAGAAGGACAAGACAATGATCCAACGTGTATTTTGGATCAACTCTAACACTAACTCTTCAAGATAAGAAGTCATGGAAGAAGCCACAAATCTCTATCTGATGGAAAAAAAGGTGACTCACGTGATTCAGAAAATAATTAGGTTAGTAATCTCACTTATAATGAGCTTTTAATTATTTGTGATAAACTATATGTTGGATTCAATTCCATAAAAAGAAAAATACTCTTCCTTAAAGAAAAATCTCTTCTCTTTGAAAAATATTCATAGTAGATTTTTTAATGAACACGAAAAATTAAGAAGTGACTACAAAGAACTTGAAATGCAAAAAGTCAAAAAAGTATAAGACCTGTCTAAAAAAGTCATCCTTCTTGAATATTCGAATGAACTTTGAAAAAATGATTTTAAGAAATATAAAGAGAATGCATCCATTCTAAAAAGGAGAACTAAATTTAATAAGTTCATGCACTCTTTTCCAAATATTTGTCATTTCTCTTACTGTATGTTTAGACATGTTGCTAATCTTTTTATACATCATTCATATTTAAACTCACCACATGCATGGATTCAAAAACTTATTTTTGTTAAAAGTCTATGGCACCCAAGAGGGTTGAATTGGATTCTTAAAAAAATAATTTCAAAAATATAGAAAAGTAAAGTGCATAAAAATAAAGAAAGAGAACACAAAAATTTTTACGTGGTTCAACCAAATGCCAAAACTAGCCTACGTCCACTCCTAGCCACCCAAGCTAGGAATTCACAAAATTAAAATTGAAATTACAACAAATCTCCCATGCTCTCCTTCATGGGCAAGTACAACCCAACACAAAAAATTCTTTAATTGTCAAGTATAACCCAACACCATACTTTCCATAACGAGCAAGTACAATCCAACCACATACTTTTCTTAATGGGCAAATACAACCCAACAAGAAAACAAGAAAGAGAAATATGAAACTATCTAACTCTCAATTTAAAATTACTTTGCTCACATAACCCAACTACAACAATATTAAGGCAACTAAAATTAAATGAAAGAATGATAGGTCACTTTAATTGATATTTAAATATGTAAATAATGATTAAACTTGAAGTATGTAAATGATGCACATGAAGCCTTGAACTATTTGATGTGAACGTCCACTCCTAGCCACCCAAGCTAGGAATTCACAAAATTAAAATTGAAATTACAATAAATCTCCCATGCTCTCCTTCATGGGCAAGTACAACCCAACAAAAAAATTTCTTTAATTGTCAAGTATAACCCAACACCGTACTTTCCATAACGAGCAAGTACAATCCAACCACATACTTTTCTTAATGGGCAAATACAACCCAACAAGAAAACAAGAAAGAGAAATATGAAACTATCTAACTCTCAATTTGAAATTACTTTGCTCTCATAACCCAACTACAACAATATTAAGGCAACTAAAATTAAATGAATGAATGATAGGTCACTTTAATTGATATTTAAATATGTAAATAATGATTAAACTTGAAGTATGTAAATGATGCACATGAAGCCTTGAACTATTTGATGTGAATGTAATAACTTGAAATCAAATTAATTTAATTTTAATGATTTGAAATGTAGCATAATAAAGATTTGAAAACTAGATCAATTACTTTTCCAAAAGAGACTTTGAGATTTCAAAAGATCAAATGTAAAATGAAATCTTAAATCTCATGAAATCAATTTAAAAACTCTTTCAAAAAGAAATATCTCTTGTGAAAAGTATGAAGCTCTTTAATAGAAAATAAAACTTGTAACTTACAAGTGTTCTTTATGAACCAATTTTTATAACATAAGTTTCACTTTAGCATATGTAAAAATAAAGAAAAGAGAAGAGTTTGCAAACAAAAAACTTTAATCAAAACTAAACAATGTTTTTGGCCAACTTGAGAAAGTGCATGAATAGATGTCCAAAGCATAAATCAATTTGACAAAATACCAAAGAGTCTTAGCCCAATAAAGAAATCAAGGTCTCACACAAGAGGAGTAATGAAATAAATTAAAAAGAACCTTAATAGCTTTCAACCAAGAGGAATTTCCACCAATCCACCAACTTCTTTTATGCAATCTTCAGGCTAATCACTTGTGGGTTGAAAGATGGAAGAAGGATGAAGAGTTTAGCACTTGATTCACCAAGAAAAGATCTCCAAGAGTTTTTTTCAAGTATTCGACCAAGAGAGGGTTTTTCTAAGAGAGATTTTTCTAAGAGAGTTTAACCTCATATAAGGAACATTATTTATAAGACAAGGGGTTATAAGATTTGTCCAAAAAAAGAAAAATAGGAGGGAAACTCATTTGGAATTAATTTAAACATAAACTAATAAAAATAAAAATAAATGGCATGAGATAAAAAATCGACCAACAAAAAATAAGAGGGAATTTAGTATGGGAGGTTTGTTTAATTAAAAATCTATTTGAAATTCAAATTATATAAGAGGAATTTTGGCCAAGGCAGGGAAGAGAGAAACTGTAGAGGAATTTTGGCTAAAGCTTCCTCAACCTCCTTAGCCATGTGCTCGTAATGCCTCTTGATCTTCATATTTTTGTTACGATACTTGTTCTTGGTCAATGGAGTAGGACGGGAGCTAGAACCACCCTCAAACATGGGGGAGACTATCTTAGAAGCCATAACTAATTTCCCCTTAAAGACTGGGGCAACTGTAGAGGCGGTACTAGCCTTGACTGAAACTATGATAGGTACAGATGGCACTCATAATAGGGGAACCTCTAAGGCCTTCCACTTTAGCGATGGGAACTCAATATCAAAATGGAGATTGAAATGAAAAAGTGGCTTCTTATCTTCCACCTCTTCTCTAATGACAATGGTGAGGGCAGGTCCTTCATAGGTGACTTTGAAATCTGAAAGCCAAGGCTGACTTGATGATGGGGGCCAGCCGAGGTGAGTATGGCCCATCTAGGGCCAAATCCATACCAGAGGAAAATGAAAAGATGAGCTTTCTAGATGACATGATGCTAGGTTGCTTGAAGGAAAAGAGAGTTGGAGTTTTTGCTTCACTATTGGAAAAGAGAATAAGATTAGACTTTTGCTTTGATTATTGTTGTCTTGCCTTTTGATTTTTAATTGGAACCCTCATTGAATGAATTTGATTATATTAAATGGGGTTCATGTATATGTTGGAGAGATTTAAAAGTTTGGAGAAGAATTTTTTGCTTTTCTTTTGAACTTCAATCAAATATTGAAAATGTTGGATGAACTTTGCTTTACCAAGCTAGTGGTTAGAGGTTCTTGATTTTGTTTGATTTATTTTTGGGTAATTGCTTAAGTTAATTTTCTATTACCTGTTAGAGGTCTAGAAATTTTAAGGCCAACTTAGAGTGAGATCCTAAAACCTAGAAGATGTTGGCCACCCCTACTTGAGGATGAAATAAGCAAGGCGTCCAATGGAAAGAATGATAATCTAAGACTTATAAAAAATATAAGTCCACCATTGATGCTTGGAGATAATGATTGACTATTAAAGATGGGGAGAGGAACTATCCCTAGCAAAATCATCAAAAAAAATTTGTTGTTTTTTAATTTAGAGTCGGTGGACACCACGCATATTGTAGGAGGTACTTATTGAAGTGATCGGGTATGACATTGAGGTATGAGTATCATCTTGAAAGATGGAAACATCACCCTATAATGGACTTAATCACTTAATAAGGACTCCTAAGGTAGATGAGTCTTTGTTTATACTAGAGATCTTTCCCCTACCTTATGAGGAAAAGTAAAGTAAGGTTTATTTTATCAGGGTTCTTTAAATCCCTATATAAGCAAGCATCCATAGTTAATTACATCCTAAGAAATGGGAATTTCTTAAAAAAGTCTTGATTAAAGTTATCAATAAATATCTCCAAATATTTCAAGGTTAGACTATCAAAGGATTGTATATTTTTGAAAATCAAGTGGGAAAGTTCAATTCGACTTATTTTCATATTTCAAATGAAGATATGTATGGAGCACTCATGATACTAGAAGGTCTAGTAAGTTCTCCAGTCTACCCTATAATGAGGCTTTATATATTTGAAAAAGATAGTTTGTTTTTTTTTTCAGTTGAAATTTCATCAAAATGCTATGGCTTATATCCATCAACACAAGATTATGGAAATGACTAAGAGGTGAAGACTTATTCTCGTAGCCTAATGGAAACAATCAAATCTAGGATGCTATCTTTGTAATCATGACCTAAATCTAAGCAAAAAGTGGGACATAATGGTTTACCTCCATAAGAGAGGGTAAACCCATCCCGACTCTACTGTACATACAACCACCTGGAATGGCCTCCAGCTAACATGTCATATGATTTAAAACCATGTAGGCTGGTCTTTTATAAGTGTAAGATAGCTAAGGTGTTGTTTAATTAGGAAAAAGAATAGAGTCCTAAACTCACTTCCTAAGAGACTATATCATGGCATGAAGACATGACTTAGACTAAATACAAAATTTTATAAGTTTTTATATTATTTTGACACATTTATTTGGATAGAGGCTTAAGAAAATTACACCTAAATACATGATGAAATAAGATTATTGGCTAAATCAATGTGAGGAGGTGCCTCCACTGCAAAGGATGCCCTCACAGGTCAAGCATTCCCTTATATTGCAAGAGTGGAGACCCTCCCTATTCAAGAGCAAAATAAGATAATATGCATGATTATTGTCACATACATCATTCAACTAAGGGGTTGCTAAATCTTTTAATTATCTTAATTATAGTAATATTTAAAATGAGGTTATAAGTTATTTCAAAATTTAGTTATGAGTTATTAGTGTGGGTAGAAAAATTAATTTTTTCCTAAAGAGCCTACCGCATCCAGGCCACACATTCAATCATCAAACTTAAGGAACCTATGAAATGCATGGAATTTTGATTACATAAGATAAGCATAACAATCAAACATTCATGGATTACAAAATTTATAAAAGAATAAGAGGTTGGTGCGGTCGGATACTGTCATACATCCTGAAAATAAAAGAAGTTGGGTAGCCGAGCTCTACCATTATACAAACTAAATTACAAAAGAATATTACAATTACAATTGAATGCTAGGGGGTCATCATACTTCATCTTTATTTTCTTCTTTTAACTTGGTTTTGCTCTAAGGCTTCATAGGGCCTCCCAAGTCTTTGCCTTCTAGCCACTACATATCCTAAATCCCATAGAACTAAGCCTAATTCCTATTACAAATTACATATTTATAAAAAATGAAATTTAACTACAACTGTAAAATAGATGTTAGCTAAATAACCTTTCAAACAAAGTAGTTATATTCTATAAATTTGGACTTAGCACCCTGCATATGGGTAACCAAGTCCACTTTTCTTAATATGCATTATGCAAAAGGGGATAAGCAACTTGCAAGTGAAAATGCATTGTTATTTATTTATTATTTCAACAACCCTTTTAGCATAATCCCCTACAAAAAATATCATTAGGCTAATAGCGACCTAGCATTCAGTCTATGTATAAGCAATCCTAACATCCAGTCTAAAATATTACATTACAACATAAACTGTCCTAACTTAGAACTATAAATGGTGACTTAGTATTCTAATGTGTGTTCTTAGGCTTAGTGTGGTATGTCTTACTAGGCTTTAGGATTATGATTATATAAGCTTGGAATTATTTAAGTTAAATGTTAGGGATGGTTTTTTTTTTTAAGTTATTAGGAGGATTGGTGAATTTTAATTTGTATTTTTTTCACTCAATACTTTCTTAACATCTAATTATTGTAAAGAGAGGGAAGGGGTTTAACCTTATTCATCCCAATCCTAAGTTACTTTCTAAAGCATGTTGTTATAATTTGGTTTCTTTTAGTTAATGATTTATTAAATATTTTATTAATCCTAAGTTTGGGTTAATCTTAAAGAGTCATATTCAATCATGAAAGGCATCTTAAGAATAATGGGATCGAATTACTATCACATGGCTAACATTCCATCACTCCTTTTCAACATCAATGGCATGCATATGATTTTGAACTTAAATACCTATACATGCTATGTATTTTTGGCACACTTAAATGATTGTGATTGCACATATTTTTGGCAAAAAAGAGAGATTTGATCCTTTAGCTAAGTATATATACATATGTATTAAAGATTTAAGAAAGTATGTGTTGTTGTTAAACCAGGGAAGTGAGGTAATCTAAGACCTCCTTGGGGCTACCTAAAGCCTCGTATTCCCGAGATGTCCAGACTATATACTTGCTATTTTAAATACACATAAATGTATACATAAACATAGTAAACTTTATGGATTGATTAGGTTCAAATCATTAAGCAATTCAATTAATTTCTCTTTTCTAAGTCTCTTTAATTTCATTAACCATTTAACCATGAATCTCTAATAATATGCCAATGAGTAATTAAAATTTGCAATGTACTTAACAAGACCTAATGCAATGAGGCTCATGGTTAAGGGTTAATTAGATTAAATAAGAATTCTATTAAGTACTTATATGATTTCCCACACCCATGGGTTAATCATATGTTCCTTAAGGTTCTTTATGTTACTAAACACATAAAGAGAAACTCATGAATTCAATTTGAATTATCTAAAATAATTATCATTTTAATTTGAATTATCATCCCATTAATTTTATTAATTAACCTTTGATTAACATACCCATTAATTAACCCTCCTAATGAAATGCATTTAGGAGAGTAATTAGGAAAGCGATCCTAATCATTTTCTCTTATCACTGCATTATTAATAGTGATTAACCATTATTAGTAATTTAACTTTTATTGTTTAATGATTTTAATTATTATTAAATTGATTAAGGAGGGTAATTAGGATTGAAATTTCAAATTCTCCAAATTACATGGCCAATAAACCCCAAGAAAATTATAGGATGTATAAGACATCTCATAGGATCAACCTATAATATTTGAGATCAATTGGCCTAGTAATTAAGTCTTAATTAGGATAATTAGCCTAGACTTCAAACCCTAATTAAGCAATGTTCTTTTATCAAATCTTAGAGATTTTATTTTTATTAAGTTCTCCTATGCTTACCCTTTTAAAATGGGTTTATTTATATTTTTTGAATTTTTTTACAATTAGTTATGAGTTTTCAACGTTTTGGCTAATTAATTATATTTTTAACACCTAATTAATCCCCAAAATCATTGATGCCATGCTAGAGCTAATGTGGTGATGCTTTCCAGGTGGTGCCACTAGATGGAGTATTTAAAACGTCCCCCGTGGCGGCTGAGTCAGCGGCAGTGAACACAATTTCATTCTCGCTGACTAATCTTAGATTGGACAATAAAGATTAATCTCATGATTCCTATTGGAATAAATCAAAATTTTCTAGCAAATTAAATCACGACCATCCATTCTAGTCATGTGGAATTGATGATTTGTTGTCCCCGAAGGCGCCGCCACCTTTCAGCAGTCCAAGCTCTTTAAAGCTTGTGGGACATCAAGATCAACTCCAAAATGTGTAGGGAGAAGATCTAAGGAGATCCTAAGATGAAAATTGCATGTAATCATACTTTTCTTCACAAAAGACCAACATCTAAGGGACTTTCTAGGGCTTGTCTAAATTTTCCTCGGTGGAGCTAGAGACCAGCGGTCTGTTGATTTATGTAGCTTCATCTCAAAGAGATAAAACCCCGTTGAGAGAAACTTGAGTTGCCTCCTTACCGATGGCTTTGTCGACCAAGTGACACCGCTAAGCTCACCAAAATTAATCTCGGAGTGGTCTCTGATGATCAAATCAATTGGGGATCTATTCATTTTGACTTGCTGGAGCTAGGGGAACATGTGAGAAGAGTTAATTTGAGTTTAGTGGAGTTCAGGTGAGGTTGGATGGATGGGGCTTTCGATTTCAAATGGATGTTGGTCTCACTAGCGATGGAGAGCACGAGGGGAGCATGAAATGCTTTGGGACTACTCAAAATACCTAAGGAAGCTCTGTGTCAAGTTTGAAGGGATGGGGAAGAGTATACTCCCCTCCCCAAGTGAACCAAGGGTTGAGATTGGCTTAGCCTTTGGTAGTCATCTGGATGGGGTAGGTGGCCGGAGATGGCAGTGGACTGTTGAGGTGGAGGGGCTTGAGAGGCTAAGACAGTGGCATGTGCTAGCATGGGGTGTACCTCCTCCTCCAAGTGAACCAATGGGGTGCCTTAGGTGAGTTCACGCTCTCATGACCCAAAAACAGAACCCAACAACCTTGGGTTAGGTTGGGTCAGTGGTCCAAGTGTCCAAAAAGAGTTAAAGGTGGCTTCCATGGCTTGGGAAGTTGGTGAGACCATCCAAATGGGGATTTTCTCACATTTGGGTAGGTTTGTTCATGGGTTTTGGCCTAAACTAGGTTTACAATGGGTTGGGTCCACTTGGACCCATGGTGACCCATGGATGAGTAATGCCAAGTTTGGTTGGGTTTGGACTTAGTTTGAAAAGGTTTAGCCCAATTTAATCCATAGGGATCAAATGGGGTTCTAATGACTTAGGTTGAACAATTGATCAAATTAGGTCAAAATAAAGGTTTGGGTGTGTTAAAATGATGAATTTGAATGTATTGGTGCCATTGGTTTGGATTAATTTGAAGTGAATTTGATTTTTGACTCATATGGGTTCATTTGAGTCAAGTGGGCTAAGTTGACCACTTTGGTAAAATTGGCCTAATTAGCTTGGGTGGAGGGTTGGTTTAGGTCCAATTGATCATTTGATAATGATTGTAGATGTTGGTTTAAATTAATTAGATTAGGAAATGATTTAGTTCAATTTGACCCTTTAGGTCAATTGGGCTAAGTAGGTCAATTGGGTTGGTTTGATCAAATTTGGTTAAATTGAAGGTTGGATCATGTTTAATAATTAATTTGTGATTAATTTGAGACATTGGTTTTAATCAATTAGGTTTATGATTTGATTTGGGGCAATTTGGATATTTAGGACAAATTGGGTCAACTTGGATCAAGAGATCAAGTTAGCTTGGTTTGGTTTAATTGGTGGTTGAGTCATGTTCAATAATCAATTTATGATTGATGGGAGCCATTAATTTCAATCAATTGAGGTTGTAATGTGGTTTGGTTCATTTTGGTTTATATGGGTTAATTTTTTCAACTTGGATCAAGTGATCAAATTGGTTTGGTTTGACCCAATTTATTATAATTAGATAATCAAGGATGTTTAACAATCATTGTAGAGGAGATTGGATGGGTTGATTCAATCTAATTTAGGTTGGATTGAAGTTTGAATCAATTTGGTCATTTAGGCCACTTTTGGGTCAAGTGGACCAAATGGGTTGATTGGGTTGAATTGGAATACATTGGGTGTTGAGAAGAGTTCAATGATGGATTTAGGGTTGACTGATGGCTTTGACTATAATTGATTTGGGTTTGATTATACTTTGGCTCATTTGGACCTTTTGGGGCCAACTTGGGTCAATTGGATTCATTTGGTTCAATTGGTTTGATTTTACTTGGGAGGTTTAAAATATAGTATTGAATGGTTGGAGTGCTTTTGTGATAATTAATTGAATTTGGTTTCAATTGAATGGGCTTGGGTTGGATCCATGGGATGGTAGCGGAATTGATTTAGGTTAATTGGCTTGGGGCTTGGATATAAAATAATATTCAATTGGATGTTGGTTGTTTGAGCTTGGGGTTGTTTGTGGATGAATGAACAAGCATAGGTTTTGTTCAAGCCATAGGGTAGGTATGACCTATTTTCATAAGGTATAACTTAAGCTTAGGGTATGCTAGTCTCTAAGCCTGGGTTTAGTGTTCCCTTAATTGCTAGAAGTGTCCTATGATTATGGAAATCCAATTGCCTAGAAGGTCCCTAAGTCTATGATGGGAAGGATGAGTCCTCACTCCAAAAGTGAGGTCAACAACCTTGAAAACTCAAACATAAAGATTTTCCATCATCAAAAAGGGGGAGATTGTTAGCCCCATGAGCCTTCACTTAATATTCTAAGTTTTGATGATCACAAACATTTTTATTTGAATAATTATTTTTTACTAATCAGTTGTGTGTGCAGGTTTTGTTAAATCTTCAATATAGAAACCAAAATTAAGCAGCAAAATCAAGATTCACTATGAGAGTATGAATTATGAATAATTATTAGAATTCTTGATCAATTGATTCATGAAGATCACAAATAATGAGTGTTTATTATTAGAAGATATGAGCCAAGTTAAAAATTTGTATTGTCATGTCTAGTATTTATATTTTACTTTTGTTTATGTACTTTGCATGTGAATGCTAAATGACAACCAAGCACACACACGCTTAAGAGAACATAAAAAAAATTCAAAAACTAAATTTGTTTTAAAGTAAATCATGGTATAATTTGTATCAAACTATATGATTATCCTATTTTGCTAATTACTTCTACCACCATAATTATGTTGGTTAAATAAAAAATTTTATAAAATTTCACTGATCATATAGGATGATTTGAATTGTATTGTAAGATTATCCATTTTGGTTAAATTTTTTAGCCAACTTAATCAAGTCAGTTATGCCCAAAAATTTGCCAAATTAAGCTAATCGTAAAGATGATTCTATTTATACTATACAATTTATTTTTATTAATTATGCTAGCCACTAAAATTAATTTGAGTAATTATAAATCATGCCTAAATTGACTAATTATATATTATGATGTTAATCGTATAGTGAAATTCTAATTTGTTAATTACTTAATTATAGTCTTGAATTTGAGGGATTCAACTTTTGTGTATTTTTTTAAATTGATTCGTATTGTATGAATGTATCGTACAAATTGAGTAAATAAAGAGCTATGTTTCAGTTTGTACTATTTGTATTGTACGATTAATGATCATATGGTATGAAAAGTTGGTGCTGTTTAGCATCATTGGCTCTAATCATAGAAAATCAAACTAATCATATAGCATGATTGTAAATCATACAATTCAATTGGACTAACTTTTTCAAAATTAAATTTAATCATTTTTATTTAGCCTCCTATAAATACCTCATTTTACTTAACAATTTTAATGTAAAAAAATTTTAAAGAGCCTTAGGGAAAACTGCTTAGCTTAAGAGAAGAGTGAGAAAATCTCTCTCCTCTTTTCTTCAAAGGGATCATTATTGATAAGTGTGCACTTGGTTATTTATTTCTCATTTACCTTTCCTTGAATCTTATGTTTTTAACTTGTGCTCTTTAATGTGAGAACTTGTGTAAGCATTGTTTACTTTGAGAGATTTCTTTGTACCTCCTTTGGGTGGGTGGGAAGGGGTGGGGGTGGTAATTAACAATTATGAATGTGAAAATTTTTAAAGATCCTTAGGGAAAAGTGCTCAGCTTAAGAGAAGAGTGGGAAAATCTCTCTTTTCTTCAAAGGATCATTATTGATAAGTGTGCGCTTGGTTATTTATTTCTCATTTACCTTTCCTTGAATCTTATGTTTTTAACTTGTGCTCTTTAATGTGAGAACTTGTGTAAGCATTTTTACTTTGAGAGATTTATTGTACCTCTTGTATGCGAGTGGTGTCCTTCTTTCTTTGAAAGAGAAGGAGAGTGGTTCTCCATTACTCCATTAGAGGAGAGATTTTTGTATATCTTGTACATGTTTTTTCTTTTAGTTTATCACTTGTATTGATTGATGTGTTATTATATATATATATATATATATATATTATATATATATATATATATATATATATATATATATATATTATATATATATATATATATATATATATATATATACATATATATATATATATATATATATATATATATATATATATATATATATATATATATATATTTTAATTTTCTTTAATTTTAATTTTAAAAAAAGACACTTTCAACACTCAATACACAATAGCATACATACACACCCCTTCTTGTGTCTATATTTTTTAAATTAGAAATCATGATTTTCTAACATACCGCAATTAGTGTTGATGTAAAGCTAATTGGGCACTGTATTTCATGTGGCACCGTGCCACTAGACCACATGAGATCCATACGAATCCCATGCAAAATGGTGATGGGGACATAAGATTGATCATACTGTCCAATCAAAGATCCAATTATCCAAAACAATCTATAAATTTTTTAATTAATGTCAATTAAATGGTGCAACTAAATTACAACCATCCATTTGAAATAAAAAGAATGAACAATTATGATTTCATTCCTAACCTTTCACCATAAGTTGATATCCATTGGCATAAATGGGTTGATCTCCTATGATCTAGATGACGGGATTGAATATTTTGATTGAAAAAATCAAGGATCAATTGATAATCGATAAAATGGCTTGATATTAATGGAGATCAATTCAACTTCAAAAAACATCAAACCAAAATGAAAGGGTGGTCAAGAAAGTGGAGTACCTCACAAGCATTTATCCATAATGGTGTTATCATTTCAAAAGCTTCAAGACGTTGAGATGATGCCCTAGGCAAAGTTTGACTCCTTGCCTTCCTCTAAATTGGTGTGGAGATCAACCATAGCCCTACTCATTGGAGCTCGGTGTTTGTGTGGGTTGAAAAGGTTTGGAGAGTAGTGAAAAGTTTCATCTAAGTTCAATTTTCTTTGGAGAAGGTTTAGGAACTATCCAAAGTAGCAATTATGGCCTCTCTTTCTCTCTTTATATTTGGCCAAACCCTCCTCCATTAGAGGAGGTGGGAGGTGGCCAACCATGGGGAATGATGCCTTAGAATTGTTGTTGAAGGTGTTTAGAGAATTAGAGGATGAGTTTTAACTGACTACTTGAAAAGGTGAGAGAAGTAAGAGTTATTTTTAATTTATGGAAAAAGAAGGTCAGTTTGGGGTCTCCATGGGATCTGCCTCATCCCATGGTACCAACTCACTTCTCCTTGAATGGCTGGTTACTTCTTAGGTCAAGCTAAAGATTAACCTAAGATTAAACTCAAGTTTTATTAGCTTGGGTTTTGATTTAGGTAGTTTTAGGTTAGATTCATTTGAATTTGAATTGGGTTGGGTTAGGTTGGCTTAACTTATCTCATTTGAATATCAATTGTCTTTAGATTTATGTTTACAATCATCATGATTGTTCACTAGATGATTTATGACTAAATTGACCTAGGCTACATGCAAGTTTAGAATAATTTAGGCTTGTTTGACCTACTTAACTCAAATTGTTGAAGTTGAATGATTTAGTCTATTTAGTCAGTTTAAAAATTGGGTTTTGATTCGATTATGTAAAATTCATCATCCATGATGTTGAGGAATGAGTAATTTAATTATCTTTAATTATTTCAATTTTAATTTTGATTAAAACTCAATTTGTCCCATTTTTAACCTAAATGGGTTTAACTGAATTCACTTGAGTCAAATGATAAATTTGACTCAATCAAACTATATTTGTATTTTATTTATATTCATTTAATTTCTTGGAATGATTAGGATTTTTATTTGATATGAGATTATATTTTATTTTGACCAACTTTGACCCAAATTGGGCTTAATTAGTCAAATTATATTCATTGGACTCAAATGATCAAATTGATTAAATTAAACCCAAAGAAGTGTTGAATTATGTCCACTTATGATTTCAATTGTTTTGAAATATTTAACCTAGATTAATTTCAATTTAATTTGGATTTGTACTTAATAGGTTTCATTTGGGTCTATTTGGGTCATGTGGCCCAATTAACCCATTTGAAAAACTCATTGGATTTAGATTTGATTAGATTTATATTTTGACAAGTTCATTTGATGATTTTGAGCCTTTTGGAGGGATCAATTTGGTTTACTTTTGGTTCAATTGAATTTTCACTATATGGGGCCCACATGAGTCAACTTGGCTCATATAACCAAAATGACCACTTTATACTACTTCTAATTTTAGTTTTCTATTCATTTATATTTATACACTAATTTTATGCTATTAATTTGACTTTATTTATATTTAATTTTGATTTTATTTTTCTTAGACTTAGGTAATTTTGATCTTAAATGAGTTAATCATATTAAATAATTCAACAAACTTAATTAAAACTCAAATTAATCTAAGTTTTGATTCAAATTTGTTTAATTTTGATTTTTGGTAAATTCTATTAAGTTTAAATTTGAGTAGACTCACCTAGTCTAATTGAGTTAAGCCAAGTCTTAGTAAGGTCCACTAGGTTGACCTAGGTTTTCACTCTAGGGTGTTGAACTTCATTTTGATTTTAAATTTTATGTTTAGTTTAATTTATTATTTGATTTTGGTTCAATTAAGAACTTAATCACTAATCATTGTGTCATAAGTATCTAATTAAGAAGCTCCTAACCTAATATTAGAAATTCTACTTAGATTATAATGATGTCATCCTCATTCAAAAATGAGGTCAACAAACTTGGAGCTCTACATGTCATAGTTTTCTCAGACTCATAACACAAACAAAGGCAAGTTAGTAGAGATTATGAGGTTAGAGATGAGTCATTTAAAAGTTTTTACTCAAAGTGAACACAAAGATTAAGTTATTAGAATATTTCAAAATTAAGAAAATACTTAGGGAATAAAATCATCTCGCTAATTTACTCTCCAAAACAAATGAACTCGGATAGCACCCTATTATTCAACTCGCCCAATCAAGTGCATAGGAAGAAGAGTTCATGCAAATAGAACATGAGAGTTTTCCAAGATGGATTAATCTCTTAAAAATGTACTTGCTAACTGGAGAAATTGATGGGGGTGACCAAGAACTTGAAAAAGATCTAAGATCAAAATTACCCAATATATGCTAATTGGAGGTGAACTATTTTGAAGATCAGTAGCCTCACTTAATATGAGATGCATATTAAAAAAAAGGAACAAATAAAGGTGCTTAAGTAAATTCACTCTGGCCAGTGTGATAATTATTCTGGAGGAAAACCACTCACTTATAGGATCATGAGATAGGGATATTTTTGGCCCACGCTAAAAAGACAAGCAAAAGAATTTGAAAAATGGTGCAAGTAGTGCCAAATATTTACTCCTCTATAAGAACAAATGTCGTAACCACTATAGCCTATTTTGACACCTGGACCTTCACCATTTGGGAGATGGATTTAATTAGCTCTATACCAATAGTCAGCATACATAATAAGTTTATTCTTATCATGATTGACTATTTTAGCAAACGATTGAAACAAAATTAGTCACCAATATAATTGCTCAAGTAGTTATAAATTTTATTTAGATTGACATCATTTGTAGGATAGGTTAGCCATGTCAATCAACACATACAATGGGTCATAGGTCATTGATAAAATGTTAAAGGAGTTTGTAAGGCTCGAGGAATATAATTGAAGATCACTTCAATACATCATCATTATAGTAATGGTCAACTGGAAGCGGCGATCAAAAAGGTCCCTAACCTACTAAAAAAGAAAGTAGAGGGCATTAAGGTGAGATGGGGATGATTTACTTGTCATATTTTGGTTCTCTGAATGACTCTAACCATCTAAACTAGACATATGCCATTCACATTATCGCATGGGACATAAGCTGTGTTATTGGTAGACTATGAACTTTACAGCCAAAGAGTCCTGGCGATCGAAGGGCTAAGTGAAAATACTAGAAGAAGTAGATGGTGAAGTCTGAGGCAACATGAGATATACTTGTCATGGTCAAAGAATTAAAGATCGAAGAATCATTGATACAAGAAGAGATAAAGAAGACAGATGATTATATAATATAATTTTGCCTTAAAAAATAACACTTCAAAGTTGATGACTTAGTGCTACATAAAATAGATGCAACAATCTTATAAGACATAATGGGCAAACTAGCCCATACTTAGGATGGTCCTTACTTCATAAAAAAATTGTTAGTCTCATAGATACTAGTTGCAGACCTATTAAGGACAAGACATGTATCACACTTGGATTGTCAAAGATCTTAAAATATTCTACCCCTGAGATGAGAAGTATCTTTTATATATTTTTTGTTTTTTATTATTAATGCATTACTATAAGAAAATAGTGTTTTCTAGTTTGCCCAACAAAACCAATACCTATTTCATTACTTAAAGGAGTGGCAAGAATGTTCAACAAGTATAATATTAACACATAGGGAGCTACATGGTGATCAAAGTTCTTAACTTGCCATTTCTAGCCCAAGAAAAAAAGCTTTACACGTGAAGGGGTGAGAGAACGTAAAAGCTTTGTATGCCATTTTTAGTCCTACAATACCAAAGTCAAGAAAAAATCAAGAAAGAATCTTCAAGCTATAATTATGAATTCTCAACTAATTATTATGAAATTAAGAAGACTAACTCACCATGGTTGAAAACTCAAAAGAACAACTGCCATAGTTGGCAAAAAAAAACAAACTTTCCATAGTTGGCAACTAAAAAGATCAATTCTCCATGATTGGCAACTCAAAAGACCAACTCACCATAGTTAGTAACTAAAAGACCAACTCTCCATGGTTGGTGACTTAAAGACCAGCTCACCATAGTTGATAACTAAAAACTAACTCTATGGTTGGCAACTCAAAAGACCAATTCATCCTGGTTGGATGCCAAAAAGACCAACTCTCTAAAATTAGCAACTCAAAAGACCGGCTCTAGTTGGAAACTAAAAAGCCCAACTCACCATGGTTGGAAGCCAAAAAAACCAACTCACCATAGTTGGCAATTAAAAGGACCAACTCCCCCTAGTTAGTCACTAAAAGTAGTTACCTACTACTTCTCAAGATCAACAAGCAATGATAATAATCTACAACCCCACAAATGGCACTTATATCATTCAAGCACTCGATAGTACATTTTATACAATGGTGAGTCTTGCAAAAAGAATAAAGAAAAAGAGAAAGGGGGTAGGTAATTCTCTCCAATGACCTATATAAATATTTAGAGAGCTTATATGCATTCAAAAATAATACTCCAAAATAGAAGTATACAGAGACTTTTTTTTTCTAGAATGAGTTACAAAGGTGCGAGTATAATGTACATTTCTTTACTCGCATATCAAAAAAATTAACAAAACAAAAAGAAACTAGCTGATGCTACCCCCATCATTGCCCTCTTTAGAGTCTAATTCTGAAAGGGCCAGTACATTAGAAAAAGCTAAGAACTTGGTTCCAACTGACCATGTTTCACCAATTTAGTGATGATTAATTCAGTGTCTGTAAACTTGTGTTGCATTAAATCCATGTAATCATCAAAATTAAAGAAACTAGATAACCAAACCTCCTTTCACCAGAGCTTTTTGGCATGATAAGAGAGTTATTCCTTCATATCTATCTTTGACTCAGTTAGAAGAGCCAGCTCTAACAATGCTAAAGCTTTTATTTCTTCTTGCCATTTGGTCTCCTCTTGAGTGTGGTGAAATTGGTCTCCAACAATACGAGCTTGCCCTTCATGATCATAAGTTCTTCCTCAAAGTGAATAAGTGTTTCCTCTTAAAAAGAGTTCTTGGATTTTTACTATGTCGAGTATCACACAATAGCTTGAGCGATCAATCATGGTGAAGGGCAATTGATCAATGGGAGTGGATTTGAGAAACAAGTCTAACTCTTCTGAAAAAATCTTGTCTAAACTAAAAGGCCTCACTAATAAGCTTGGATAGATATGGAGTAAAGTTGCTAATAGCATAGTCTTTCTCTGACTCTTTCACAACCTCACTTTTCATCTTTGGGCAACCTCAGTAGGTAGAACTCATGCCCCTTTTTTTGGACTTCTATGGAGCTATGCTTGGCCTGGCTTCGTCCACCACTACAATAGAAGCTGACTCCCAACCACCTTCTTTGCCCTTAGTCTCGTCAAGGAACCAAATGATTGAGAGCTTGAAAGCAAAAGGGTTGTAGAAGTATCACCCCCTACAAACAAATGAGCATAGATATAAAAATATGCAAGTCACTGATTGACGTAAAATCTATGGAAATAAAAGAATAAAATACTTACCATATAGAAGGTTGCGGAACATGAAAAATGAAGATTGTAACAAATGTTCAATGCACAATCTGCCAATACCTTCACGAACTCCTTCACCTTACCACTCACCTCTAAAACCATCAACTTGTTTGTAAAAAAATGAAGGGGAATGGTTGACACAGTCCACCCTATTGAGTTCTTGACAAAGTAGAGCTTCAAGCACCATTTTCTCACTTTATTCATGAAGCCAAGGATTCTTAATAGGATCGATGAGAATTGAATGGTTCATTCTTAATTAATTTTCACCAAGAAGATATGGTGATAGAGAGATAGGCTCCACATCAAATGCTCCTCCCTTGAGTATAAAAGTAATGCAGTGATACTCACCACCAAGGTTGGCAAGATTTGGGAGGGCACCACTCCATAATAATTTAAAATCTCCACCAACTCATTGGGAAGAGGAAGTTAGAAACAACAGTTGAAGTGTTCTAAAGGTATGTATAACTCATCCAACATGGTAGAGTTAAGTCACTCATCCTAGTCTACCACTCACATAAAAAATCTAGATTGCTTTGATACTTGTCAAGGAAAATGAACAATGTTATTTACGGTTGAAGATCAAGCACTTCTTTCACTCAAACTACATGATCAAAATCATTACCTTCTTTCGAGTAGCCATTAACATATCTAAAAGGCATTTGACTCAGAGGGAGAATAAAAAAAATTGCTCATGCAAAGTAGAAAACACTCACCCAATGTAAAAGAAAAAAGGAATAAAATGCCCAACCATCATGGTAAAAGTAAATATATTGACATGGTATGAAGATCAATAATGCGATGCCACATCAAATATTAAATAGAGAGATCATTATAAGTTTTCATGAAAATTATAAGTGGTACAAGTCATAATAAAAAATAATTAAAGGATATATACTCGCATCAGCAATAGAGATATGAAAGACTCGACAAACTAAGATAAGTAAAAGAATCCTTTCAACATATATATATATATATGGTGTTTATTTTGGTTTATATATATGTGTGTATATGGGGGGAGGGGACACCACGCAGATCTGAGGGTGTACTTATTGAGGTGATCGGGTATGACATCAAGAAATAGTGCACCATCTCAAAAGATAAAAGTCACTATCATATGATGAACCTAATCACCTAATAAGGACTCTAAGGCATGATGGGTCTTCGAATGAACCAGAGATTTTTCCCCTACTTTTTATGGATGAATAAAGTAGGGTTTATTTAAACTTGGTTCTAAAGTTCCCTATGGGGGCATGCCCCTATAGTTAATTACATCTTAAAGAAGGTGTTCCTTAGGAATACTCTCGATTAAAGTAGGCAATTGTTGTTTCCAAAGAGATCAAAAATAGGACTATCAATAAATTGGCTAAGTTTGGAAGAACAAATAGGATAGATCAAAAGCAAAGATTTATTATCAAAGCCAAAAGGAGATGAGTAGGGGATGCTCATGATATTAGGAAACCTAGTGAGCATCCCAAACTATCTTATGGTTGGGCTTTATATGTTTGAAATTGAGGAGAATTATATATTTGAGTTGAAATTTTATTAGAAATCTAGGACTAATAATTCCACAATACAAGATTATGAAAATACCTAAGAGGTGAGGATTTATACTTGTATTCCCAAAAGGAAATAACAACCTTAGATCCTAAATCTAGGGAGCTTTAGCAAGGGCCAAAGAATGACCTATATCTAAGACAAAAGTGGGTATTTTTTTTACCTCTACAAGAGAGGGTAAACCACACTGCTAGACTTATAATCGCTTGGAGTGGCAGCTAACTCCTCCTATATTTTAAAACCATGTGGTCAAGTAATACATTTTGCAAGATGGCTAGGTTGTTTTATTTAAAAAGAAACTAGAGTTCTTAAACCGAGTTCCCTAAGAGACTAGAGCATGAGTGGTATGAATAATGACTTAGTCTAAGGAAAATCTTATGATTTTTGGACTCTTTATTTTGACATAAGTTATAGGATTTTATATGCCTAAATGTATGATGAAGTTGATTATGGGCTAAATCAAAATAGAAAGAGGTGTTTTCCATCATAGGCTCTCAAAGGTCAAGCCTTTTCTCTATCTAGCAAAGATGGAAACCCTCTCTTAGCAAGAGTTAAAAAAAATGACATGCATGATATTAAGCATATAACATCTAGCTAAAGGGTTGGTAAATATTTTATTATCTTGATTTAATGCCTAGGCTTTATGTGAGGTTATGAGTTATTTTAAAAATTTAGTTATGAGTTATTATTGGGGCAGAAAATTTATTTTTTCCTAAGAGTCTAAATAGATCCAGGACACACATTAAATTATCATACATAAAGATAAGAAAATACATGCCATTTCTATTGCACAATATAAATAAATCATCAAACAATTTATAACCTCAATGTGAAAGAATAATAGGTTGGTGCGGTCGGGTACTACTGTACAACCAGAAAAAGAAATGGTTAGCCAAGCTCTACCCTTATACAACCCGGTATATGAAAGAATAATTACAAATTACAAAATGATAAGTGTTATTGGGGATCTTCAAGTCTTCATGCTCCCTCTATTTTATCATTTGATTTGGTAGACTTCTAGGCATCACATGACACCCCAAGATTAAACCTTTTAGCCATGTTCATCTTAAACCCCATAACACTTAACCAAATTCCTAATGCATAATTACATTAAAATAATGGAAAAGTAAATCTAACTACACCTACAAAATAAGTGTTAACTAAACACACCATACAACCCAAGTAGTTATATGAATAATTTGGACTCAGCACCCTGCACATGGGTAACCAAGTCCACTATCCTAAGGTAGATTATGCTTAGGGGTTAAGAAACCTACAAAAGAGAGCATTTATATTAATTTTTAGTACCCCTTAAGCATAATCTCCTGCATAAAGTATGATTAGGCTAATCATGACCTAACATCCAATCCATAACAGGGCATCACAAAACTAAGCATACATCAAACCATACACTACCTTAACATAAAGCTAGAAGTAGTGACATAATCTAATGTGTGTGTTAAGGCTTGTGCGGTATGTCCTAACTAGGCTTTAGAGTTAAGATTTTCTAAGTATGAAGAACATTTAATTATAAAGGGTGGTTTCACTTTCAATGGTTTAATTAATTTGCAAATTTTACTTAATGTCTTCTTTTGTTTTATTTGACCTACACTCAACAACTAAGTGTTATGAAAAGAAAGAAAGAGAGGATCACTCTCTTTTATCCTTGCCTTAAGTCACATCTAAAGTAGGTTAATTAATCAATTCACTTTAGTGAATGGCTTATTACATGTTTTAATTAGTCCTATATTTAGGTTCACTTTAAATAAACTTATTCAATAATAATGGCATCTTAAGGTTAGTTGGAATGAATTACTATCACATAACACATGTTTGTTCATTTCTTTCCATTATGTATATCATGCATATGATTAAATCCTAAGCATAGTTATACATGCAATCTATATCTTAGGACACTTAAATGATGAATATAAGTAAATATATTTGGATTTAATTTTTCATTTGGTTGAGTGATTTTGTCATATTAATTTAAAGCTCTATATAATTCTTATGCAAAAGCATAAGGAAAGAACCTTAAATCACATGACTAATCAACTCAACCAATTAAATAAAGAATGAATGCATGTCTTTTTCTTTTAATAGAAAAAGGGGGGTTTTCATTCATTAGCTAAGTACACATTCACATGTATAAAAGTTTTAAGCAAGCATGTCGCCATTATTCTAAACCAAGGGAATGAGGTAGAACCTCCTTTGGGCTACTTAAAGCAGTGCATCCCTGGATGTCTAGACTAATATACTCGTTATCCTTAGATACATATGGATGTACAAATAATTACAAGAATTGAAAGCCATGCAAAACTTGTGTTTTGATTTGATTGATTTATTTTGTGTAAATGAATTAAAGTTCTATCTAAATTCTGATGTCCAAATGCATAAGAATGAAATCAAGCAGGTACATCGCCATTATTTCGCACCAAGGGAATGAGGTAGGAACCTCCTTAGGGCTACTTAAACCCGTGCATCCCTGGAATGTCCAAACTAATATACTTGCTAACATTATTACTTATACAAATTGACACATGAATGTAAGGAAGAGATTTTATTTCATACACTAAATTTATATTCACTTGCATTTCTTATGTATATATAACTAAAGTTACAATATATATGTATATTCATTCATTAATAAACTTTTGAAAATCTTATTTGAGATTTAATAGTGATACTAGCCACACATATTTTTAATTAATCCAACACATGCAAATTGATGAAAAGGAAATCATTTTTCATTTGATTAATTTAAAAGACATGAATACATGAGTACAAGTGGAAACCAACATTTTATCATGATTGGAAAGAAATAAAGAAACACAAGAATGTAATTTCATTCAATCCAACTAAGTTCTAAGGACAATCATACTAAACAAGATTATTTAAAATAAACCAAAGTTCTTTAATGTCATTCCATTTTCATGTTTGATTTGATTTAAGAAATGTGAAAGAGTTTGCTAATCCTAATCCCATCCATCATGTGTCAATTAATTTGGTTTAATGAAGAAAATTTAGGTTGGTTTTATGGCTTAATTAGGTTATGGTATGAATTAAGTCAATTAATTAGCCCTTATCTATGTCACCTTAAGTTAATTAACTAAATAATGTTGAGCCAATATGAGATGCAACACATGAAAAGAAAACTATCAATGCTCCTAGGAAATGAAGGGGGCCTAATGCAATTGACTCTTGATTAATAGTTAATTAGGCTTAAGGAATTTCATTAATTACTTTTATGGTTTTCTTACACATGTAAGCTAACCATAATTTCATTAAATTTTTTTAGACTATTTAACATTTATAGGGCTACCCAAAATTTATTAAAGGCATTTAGATGTGAGTTAGATCTTAGATTGAGTTAATTAAGCTCATTAATCCATTTAGTTAAGCATTAAGCATGTTCAATTAATGAAATAAAATTAACTTAAGGAAAGAGATCAAGAAAGGGGCCTTAATCTCAATCCCTAAGTCCTATATTTGATCACTTAAGCTTATCTTGAAGATTAATTATTAATTAAGTAATTAATTATCTCATTAATCATTAATTAATTTGATTCAAAAATTAAAGAAAACTTAAGAAATGCACTAGGAAAAATATCCCAATCACATTCCCTAAGCTCCATTATTGATCAACAAAGGTAATTAAGCTTAAATAACTAATTAAGTCACTATTTATTCACTAATTATCAGTAATTAAATTAAGAGAGTGATTAAGGCTTAATCAATTAGTTTTCTTAATTAAGCAACCAATAAAATCTCACAAAAATAGGGGAGGCAGAGGTCATCCCCTTAAATATCCACATAAAATTTGAGATTAATTAGGTGATTAATTAAGGAGTAATTAAGCTAATTAAATTTTAAATTGAAGCTTAATTAAGCCAAAATTACTACTCAAAATTAATTAATAAAAATTTTCCAAGATTATACTCTAAAATATCTTCAAAATGGGTCCTAGTTTATATTTTTGGATTTTTCTAGGATTATTATGAATTTTAGAATTTTCAACTTTAAAAAGAGATTAATTAAGCATAATTAAAGCCTTCATCCCATCGGGCCATGTGGCAGCTGACGTAGCATCCTTTCCACGTGGCACGATGGGATTGACTATTTAAGTTGTCATATCCACTACACTTGGATGGCGGAACGCGCTGGACCTCCATCGATCTCCAATTGATTTGATTCAATCCATATTTTGAAGGAGAAATCAGAGGATCTAACATGCAATTAGATCACGCTACTTTCTCACACGAATGGTCCGTGATCCTATCGTGGAGTGAAAGACGGATGCCATCTGTCTTTCCCCATATGAAAGATAGATGTTGACCATCAAACCAAGTTCAATAAGTGATTTGGAATGAACTTGAGCCATTGGTTGCAATCAATTTGGTTCAAATCATGATTTGACCCATTTTTTTTCCAATTTAATCAACTTAGGTCAAATGACCAATTGGACTTGATTTGATGGTCATGTTCAATCATTGATCATGAGTAAATTTGAGTCAATGGTTTCAATCAATTTGGTATATGGTGGGTTTTGGCTTGGTTTAGGTTTCATTTGGGCTAAAGGTTGAGTCATTCAAAGGACCAAGTTGATTTGGTTTGACCAAATTCAAGGTGGTTGGTCAATCGAGGATGATTATTGATCATGATATAGGGTTTCAATGGGTTTAGTTCAATCCAATATAGGTTGGATTGGAATTTGGTTCAAAAAGGTCTTTTAGGTCACCTTGGATCAAATAGACCTAAATGGATTAATTGGTTAGGTTTTGGCTTGATTCAAGTTTAGTTGTATTAGTAAATGGGTTTGAGATAGAAATATAAATCCAATTGCAAATGGTTTGAAGCCATATGGATTTTTTGACAATTTCAATTCAAAATGAGTTAACATGGGCTTGACTTGGGTTAGCTTGGATTTGGTTTGTTAATTATAGTTTGAATTTATTTGGGTAACATTTAGCCAAGTTCAAGAAATTAGTTAAAAGGGATAAAATTAGAAATTTGATTTGATTTAGGTTTTGTTTTGCCTATTTGGATTTATATTTCATTTATATTTGTGAATATAAATGAATATATAAATGATTCATGAGAAAACTACTTGGGTTTGGAGTGATTCGGAAGCAAATTTGACCTAGTTGAGGGATGTAGGTCAAAAGGGCTTAAGTCACGAATTGAATTGGTTTGATTTAGTTTGATTTGATTTGAATGGTTTGAATTTAGATTTCAATTATATTTTGAATATTGATGAAGGAATGATTGATTTAAAAAGAAATCAACCAAGTTTGATTTGGTTTGAAGGGGGTTTTGGCTATGCATATGAAGGTGGTTCATATGGCTTCAAAAGGGATTTAGAATTTTAATGTAATCATGGGTTTCAATCATTTGGAGTTTGATTTGATTTAGAATTTGAATTTGGGATTTGATTTGAGATTAAATTTGATATTTGAGAAAATCAATTGAATTGGGGTTGATTTGAATTTGTTTAAGGCTAAGTCTATAAGATGAAATAAAAAGGCTCAGGAAGGGAATTAGAATTAGAATTTAATCATGGGTTTCAATCATTTGGAGTTGGATTTGATTTGGAATTTGAACTTGGGAATTGATTTGAGATTGAATCCGATATTTGAGGAAATTAATTGAATTGGGGTTGATTTGAATTTGGTTAAGGTTAAGTCCATAAGATAAAATCGAAGGGCTTCAGAAGAGATTTGGAATTTAAATTTAATCATGGGTTTCAATCATTTGATTTGGGATTGGATTTATAACCTTGGATTTAAATTTGAGGTTTAGGTTTGGAAGAAGGAAGGATTGGGTTTAAGGCTATAGGGTAGTCAAGTCTTCCTAAATCCATATGACATGACCTATTCCCATGGCAAATACTTTAAAATCTCTAGGCTTAGGTTAAGTGTTCACCTAATCATTAGAAGTGTCTTAAGACTAAGTTCTCTTAGTGTCTACAAGAGTCCTTGATCTATGATGGGGAAGTTGAGAGTTCACTCCAAAAGTGAGATCAACAAAGGGCGCCCAATAAGTGTGGTGTAAGTGACTAGGTGCACCGTAGATATTGGTGTTGATTGAGATGATCAACAACGTCCGAAGGATTGCAACCATTAATAGATATAATCTACTCCTAAACCCGAGATGTAGAAGGAATGAAGATATTGGTGCAATGCAACACAAGTTATGCCAAGGGAATAAGAGTGCAAGGAAGGATCCACTGAGGGATCAAGTATGTGAACCTTCCACTAGAGATGCAGTTGGATTATCCATAAAGAATAAGAGTTGAGTTTGATATGATTTAGGGACAAAAGATCCACTAGGATGCATGAACATTCCACTAGGGATATGGATTTGATTTTATTTGAGTTTATGAGGGCTCCACTAGGGAGAGGATATGATTCATATTTTGAGGGAACATCTATTAGATATATGAGCTCAGATCCACTGAGGATAAGTCGAGTTTAATATATGGATTGAACCAAACTCAATTAGAGGGAGGATGATGGATTTGACAAAA
This sequence comes from Cymbidium sinense, assembly GCA_021442155.1. Classification (NCBI taxonomy): domain Eukaryota; kingdom Viridiplantae; phylum Streptophyta; class Magnoliopsida; order Asparagales; family Orchidaceae; genus Cymbidium; species Cymbidium sinense. The sequence goes on from CM038223.1 coordinate 30,212,587, forward strand.
TGGACCCTGTCAGTGTGTGATGGATCCACTAAGAAGGGGCTAATATCAGCCTAGACCCATCTTAGATTTACAAAGTCAAAGGGATAGTCCACCAGCCATCAGGTAGAGCTAACCAACCTAAGGGATTTCTTTCAGTGTGCAATGATCAAGTTAGGAAGAACATTTGTAGACTTACATCCTCCTAAATAAGGGACCACTGGGATGATCAGTTGATAACATAACAAATCAAACCTGACCTAAGGCAACTATTGAGCAAATGCCATTATGGACTCATATTTCATTTAAATTTTAAGATGGACCTTATCGATGTGATGGATCTACTAAGAAGGGGCTAATATCAGCTTATTCCTATCTTAGGTTTACAAATCCAAAGGGATAGTCTACTGGCCGTGAGGTAGAACTAACCAATCTAAGAGATGCCTTTCGATGTGCAATGGTTAAGTGAGGAAGAAAGCTTGTAGAGTTACAACTTTCTAAACAAAGAACCACTGGGCTGATCGATTGATAGCACAACAAATCAAACCCAACATAAGGCTTCCCGTTGGTGTGCAACAATGTGCTAGAGAGAATGCGTGATAGACTTATATCTCCCAATGCAAGGATGACCGCTAGGGTGACTCATTCATTGCACAACAAGTCAAACCCGACCTAGGGGTGACTACTAAGAGAGTGCCGACCTGGGGACTTATCTCAACTCAAAAGTAGTTAGGTGATTCTTATAGGGAGTTTTGCTAACATTGCCCTCAAGATAGGATGCCTACATAAGAAAAGGTATCGCTAGGGGTTTTCCTCCTAATCCATAAGTGAATATATATATATATATATATATATATGTTTTGTTATTGACGCAGACCCTGTTGGTGTGTGAGGGACCACACTGAGAGGGAGCTCATATCAGTCTAGTCCTATCTCAGACTTACTGGACCAAGGGAGAATCTGCAAATCTACAAGACAAATTCTCCAATCTCAAGGGTGGCTACTTGAAAAGGGGGACTGTTTAATCCAAAAGTAACTAGGGTAGTGTCTAAATGGGGTCACTAAGGAAGTGATCCAAATAGAGTGCCCACAAGGGCGGTGCCACTAGGGGCTTTATCCAGAACCCTGTAAAAGAAAGCCTATAGGTATTCGGTGGCCAACTCAAGAAGAAAGCATAGCAACCTTACATCTACCAAGAGTGGTGTATCCACCGAGGGTGTCACCGTCAGCATGGCGATAACTAGCAAACCTAAAGTGCCCATTGGTGTGCGACAATCGGTCTAGAAAGAAGGCATGTAGACTTACATCTCCTTAAAGCAGAACTGATTGCCAGGATAATCTATCTTCGGCTGGACATGTGTTATCCGACTTAGGGTGACTACCAAGTAGGGAGTCACAAAGTAGGACTCGACCCAGACTTGAAGTAATGAGGCAGAAAGGAGCCACTGGGGGACTTATCCTAAGCCTCAACTTGACCAAGTTAGTTCATGATGGACAGTTCAAGAAGAAAGCGTGTAGGCTTATATCCTCTTTAAATAAAGTCATCATGAGGTAGCTTACCAGTTGTGTAGTAAGGCATACCATGCTAACAATGCTGTCGGTGTGCAGTGGTCAAATCAGAAAAGAAAGCTTAGTAGACTTACATCTTTTCAATAAAAGACCATTGGGGTGACACACTAACAAGGTAGCATGTCAGCCCGACCTAGAGCGGCTAATGAGTGAGTGACACATGGGGCTTGCTCCCACATTGAAATAGCCCGAGACAAAAGATATGTGTTTGTGTGTTAGTCATGTATGCTCAACCAAGTCAGTTCATGATGGCTAGTTTAAGAAGAAGGCGTAGCAGACTTACATCCTCTTAAATAGAGCCAACATGATGGTAGCTTACCGACTACACAGTAAGGCCTATGATGCTAACAAGGCTCTCGTTGGTGTCCAGTGATCAAATCAATAAAGAAAGCATAGCAGACTTACATCTTCCTAAATGAGGGACCACTAGGGTGACACGCTAGCAAGGTAGTATGTCATCTTGACCTAGAGCAGTTAATGAGTGAGTGTCGCAGGGGGCATTATCCCATTAAAATAGCCTTAGAAAGAAAATATGCATGTGTGTTTGTGTTGTGAAAGAAGGAATAGGATGCCACTTGGGTTCTCTTACACCTACCCTAAACACATCATGGAAGATTCAGAAGCAAAGATTTTTCTAACCAATATGAGGAGATGTAATTTGAAATGAAAAGAAGTTTTATTGATAATTATTTTCAAACAAGATTTATGGATAATATTTATTTAGGTAGAGCCCGTTGATTGGAAGCATAGGGCATTCTCCTTTATAATTTATAAGCTGATAAGATCATCCTTGGTAGGCATTTTTTATGGCGAAAGGGCCTTCCCAAGTGGGTTCAAACTTACCTCCCATCTTTCATCAGAAATAATTAGTCTCCTTAGAACTAAAATAAGCTCTACTACTTGAAAAGCTCTAGGGTGAGCCAACTTGTTATGAGCTTGAATCATTTTGGCTTTATACAACTCGAGGTTTATGGCATGCCCAGAGGCATCTCTTCTCCAAACCTTCAAGCACTTCTAACCATAACTTGGTGTTCTGCTTCATTGTGATTTTACTACCCATAGCTATCCTTAATGGGGGTTGGACTCTAATGGTAAAAGCTTGACCCATACTAAGAAAAAGGGTAGATTAAGTTGGAGTCGGGTATGTGTGTGCGAAGCTTCCTAAGCTTCAACCTGCTCCGCTTATTATCGCTGAGTGTCTTGTTTAATATCTGGATGAGATTTTTGTTGAAGGCTTCTGCTAAGCCATTTTCCCTCGGATAATAGATGATGAATTATCTCCAATCTATGTTGTGTCTTTAGACAAAGCTGTTGATTTTAGTGCTCTTGAATCGGTACCATTGCTCGAGATAATGAGGCACCTCAACCTATATAAAATATGGTTTCTGAAAAACTAGAGCGCGTGTTGAGCTATGACCTCTTTGAGTGGGATCACCTCCATCCACTCTAGGATGATTGTTGATCATGATATATGATTTAGATGGATTTAGTTCAATCCAATTTGGGTTGGATTGGAAGTTGGCTCAAAAAAGGTCTTTTAGGTCACTTTAGGTCAAGTGGACCTAAATGGGTCAATTGGTTAGGTTTTGGCTTGATTCAATTTTAGTTGTATTAGTAAATGGGTTTGATATGGAAATATAAATCCAATTGCAAATGGTTTGAAGCCATATGGATTTTGGTTCATATGACAATTTCAAGTCAAAAGTAGTCAATATGGGCTTGACTTGGGTTAGCTTGGATTTTGTTTGATAATTGTAGTTTGTGTTTATATTTGGAGCAATGATTGAAGGAATGATTGAATCATGAGGAAATCCATGAGTTTTGAATTAATTTGGGTATCAGTTAGCCAAGTTCAAGAAATTGGCTAAAAGGGCTAAAATTGGAAAATTATTTTGATTCAGGTTTGGTTTTGGCTATTTGAAATTATATTTTATTTATATTTGTAAATATAAATGAAGATATAAATGATTCATGAGAAAATCACTTGTGTTTGGAGTGATTCGGAAGTAAATTTAACCAAGTTGAAGGATGTAGGTCAAAAGAGCTTAAGTAGAGAATTGATTTAGTTTGATTTAATTTGATTTGATTTGAATGGTTTGAATTTGGATTTAATTTATATTTGTGAATATAAATAAAGGAATGATTGATTTATAAGGAAATCAACAAATTTCAAACCAATAAATGGCTGATAGAATTTAATTTGTTTTGGAGTTAGATTTGATTTGGAATTTAAATTTGATTTGATTTGAGATTTGATTTGATATTTGATTGAATTGATTTGAATTAAGGCTAAGTCCATAAGATAAAATCAAAGGGCTTAGGAAGGGATTTAAAATTTGAATTTAATCATGGATTTCAGTCATTTGAAATTGAATTTGATTTGGAATTTGAATTTGGGATTTTATTTGAGATTGAATTTGATATTTGAGAAAATTAATTGAATTAGGGTTGTTTTGAATTTGGTTAAGGCCAAGTACATAAGATAAAATCAAAGGGCTTGGGAAGAGATTTGGAATTTGAACTTTATCATGGGATCAATTTGAGATTGGATTTATGATCTTGATTTTAATGTGAGGTTTGGGTTTGGAAGAAGGAAGCAAGGATTGGGTTTAGAGCTATAGGTAGGCAAGTCTTCCTAATTCCCTAGGCATGACCTTTTTCCATGGCTAATCCTTCTAAGTTTCTATGCTTAGGTTAAGTGTTCACCTAATCACTAGAAGTGTCTTAAGACTAAGAAGCTCTTAGTGTCTACAAGAGTCCTAGATCTATGATGGGGAAGTTGAGAGCTCACTCCAAAAGTGAGGTCAACAATATATTATTGCAATGAACAATACACAACACATTGCATTACCTCTTAAATTATTTTATGATGGGGTCTGAGTGTTCCCTTGGCGAGAGCCCCTTTATCAAACAAATAATCAAACATGAAGTTGTCGCCCATGATAAAGAGAGAAGACCAGCTTGAATTAATTGAGCGTCAAAACGTGGTCACCTCAACTTTCATGGCCACCAAAATCTTTTGAAAATCCACTTTTATAGCTCACCTCCACTATACTTTACTTATAGCACCATTCAAACCTATTCAATTCCTACCTTGATAAATTCCCACTCTCCTCCAAAAGAGGAACTTTCCTCTACAAATAAACAATCTTGGTTGGGTCTATAAGAGCTTGTGGCTCCATTTCTACATCTGTCTCCTCTAGGTGAAAGAACTTAGTCTGCTTAACTCGCCATTATCTTGGTGAGTAGAAAGAGAACAACTTTGTAGCATTTCTTGAATGCCCATCGAAGTAAAGTTTGTCACCTTTGCTGATGACAAGGCATATGTCGTAGTTGTTCTTCCCTAAGGGAGCAAGACTTCTCCCAAAGGACTTAGTGCCATCAAGTCATCACATAAACGATCTAAAGTCACCCCTATATAATGAGAAATGAATTTATTAAATACATATAAGGGGAATCCAATAAGATGATTAGCTAAGGGTAAGATCCTCGAGAAAGGTAGCCATTGTTGGAGTGAATGAATTTCTTCATCACTCAGATGATACCTTAGAAATTCACCCATGGTAAGGTGGATAATCTTTTCATGACTACATAGATAGCTAAGATAAAAGATCAAAGGAGCAGTGAGTGCCATCATCGCCTTCCACCGATGCCTAAATACTCATCATGCTAAGTTGTAATAATAAGAATACTAGAGTTGATATTAAGAGAAACTCAAACGTCTTATAAGGATAATCTAACCTTGGCAAGACATTCATACACTATCATCTTCATGAAAGTAGTTCCGGCTAGCCTGCTTACCAAAACCTTTATGTCCAAAATGAACGGCCAACATTTTCCTTCTCTTGAACACTCATTGTCATCTCTATAGGCGAGATTGGGAGGGCTCCATCATGACAAGTGCACTCTCCACTAAAAGAGGATGCATGCTTTCCTCCATTTATGAATCCTTAGCACCCTCTTGCCTAGAGTAGTAACATCTACTTATGCAAGGGTGGTCGAAATACTCATTTTGATTGGAGAAATAGCCATTACCTTGATTGGTTTCTTAGTATTATTCATATTCTTTCAAAGGCTTGCCTAGAGTTTAGAAGAATTAATATCATTGCATGGCCTCTTGCCATCCATGACAAACAAGTATGTTTCTACATAAAAGAAAACTTGGCAAAAAAGGGGTAACATTGATCTAACAAAAAGCAAAATAAAGAATATGGTGTCCTAGGGGCTAAGGTATTTTTATAACTTGGGGTATCAGAAAGATGCCAAAAGAAGAAATTGCATCAAAGGTGATGGTACTAATGATGAGAAAATTTATTTTTTCGAAGATTTAATAAATATTTGAAGAAAAATAATTTTTTTCATGCTTTTATCCTTTATATGGGCCACATTTATAAGGAGGAAAAAGAATTGGGGAGCTAAATGTATATACAAATAAGTGAACAAATCAGGCGAGCATTCTATGCAAGTAACCATCATACCAAAATAATGTATGCCACCCATTAGTGAAGACTCACCACACCTAGGGCTAGTTAAGAAAAGAACTTAGCAATAAAAATGAAACATGGAAGCTGACTATATAGATGACAACTCGCCGCTGACGTGCAAACTTGACCGCATATAAGTGGTCATACATATAAAATATACACTAGATGGATCATCTTAATGACCAAAGAACTTCGATCATTGAACTCAACACTCCTTGCTAGGTGCTTGCCTCCCACTGGTGAGTCCCCTTTGCATTCGACTTACCGTGTTAGTACTTACAATATGTAATGACCCCTGACCTTATAAAAAGAGGTATTTTAAATGGGGAGATCTCTTTCTTCTAACTTCTTCTTAGGGGAGGGGTTGGAGAACCCGATTCTCAGTTGTCTCTAGAGAAAAAATTACTTTGTATTTAGATCTTCTTCGAATAATAAAATTTAGGATATTTCTTATATTTTTTTATATCCTACTCCTCTATTTTTAATCCAATTTCACATATTCATAAGAAGTTCTACTTCACTCCATGGATAGATTTAGACTCAACACATATATAATCATATCATGATGCATAAGTAATAATAATTAATCTATATTTAAAATATTTATAGATAAATTATGTGGTAATTTTAAGTTATAAAAATTCAAATCATTTTTAAAAGATTATAAACTATAGTATAGAAATTAAAGCATATTTTAAAGAATATATGCATTTAATAGTGAATATATATGATGTACACAAGCTAAATGTTATATAGAAAATTGGGTAAAATCAAAAAACACTAATTGAACAAAAATTAAAATGATGTTTGCAGTAAAAATTCTTAATTAAATTTTATGCCAAATTAATTTAATGGTATTAAGAGCTTAAGACATTACTTTTATAATAATGATATGTTAGTATGCTTATAATTAGCATGATAATAATTTATGATACTAATATAAATATTTATATTTCAAAAAATAATGCTCTAAAATTAATCATGTTGTTAATTATAAAAAATTATATCATAAAATAATCTAGTGATAGTACCAATTTCTAGATGATCATTTTAAGTACATTGATCGTGACGTAATTTTAAGGCTTAACATAAACACACTTGGAAGAATTAAATATTTATTGTTAAATCCTTAAGAAATATTATTAACCTAAAAAGACATCATGTCCAAAATTAATACTAAATTTATTGCTTTTGGCAAATGTGGAACTAAATCAATCCTTGACTAACAAAAACATAGTAAAAGAGAAAAAAGAATATGATAAAATTCAAATTGATCATTATCAATTAATAACTACATAATATGTCCATGGTTAGCTTAATGAAGATTTTTTGTACTATTTTTAACTAACAAGTAGAAAAGACTCATATGATCAAACTTACTTGCATGAGAATGATCACATTAATTATATATTTCACTAGGTCCCTAAAAAAATTTATAAATAATATAATAAAAAGAATCAAACTATTAATGATTTGTATGATTAGGCTAAAGTTGATAAAAATTAATTTAATTTTAAGATTCAAAATAAAAATGCATGATTTCTATTAATTACAAAAGCTAAGCATTCTAATATTCTCAAAGGTATAAGAGTCAAATAGACTGAAAACTAGACATGTTAAAGCATGATTTTATAGCTTTATTTCTATATTTGAAATATATAATGAATGTGTATATGTATAGTGAGATTGAATATATATGTATGTATCTATGTCTCTCTCTCTCTCTCTCTCTCTCTCTCTCTCTCTCTCTATATATATATATATATATATATATATTATTTGTGTTTGTAGAACGTGCAATATATTAACATTATTAATGAAATTTAAAACAAGAATTTATAGATGTACATAATTTAATTTTTTTTTTCTTTCTAGAATTCTCTTTCTTAATATTTGGTTAGTGTTGAAATCTTATTAATATTGTAAGCCACATTCATAATATAATAATATTAATCATTATGAGACAAATTGTAATTGAAATTCAAATTGCAGGCTAATTGTGTATACGATCAAGAACATATGATACAGTATGTTTAAAATCTGATCATAAATATTAGTTAATTTCAAATATAGATTTAATAAATCTAATTAACAAAACCTATATACAATGAAGTCCAATAACACAATTATCATCGGTGTTCAGAATTATCATCATCAGCCCAGTCTGATCATTGATTATATTTCAAACGTGGATATGGCCCATCCATTGCGTTCTGCAACCATATTACATTCCATATACCAAAAGGGAATTTATTCTCAGCCCAGCTTGGGTCCAATTCCATGGATATAGAAGTATTATGCACATGATGTGAACTGCTAGTTTAAAATCAATATAGTAAAACTTATCTAAAGTGATATTGCTGAGATCAGTAGGATATCACTTTAGATAGATTATCGCTTTAAGCAGGTATAATACATACATTATCATAATGACCGAAAGTGTTTATCACTTTATAATGAGCATTTTTGCATGATCACTTTAGGCAATTTTACTGTATCAATAAAATTTTTTGAAAAGCTCAACAAATTTGTAATCAAACTGAATATTTAAATGAGATAAACTTAATAACATTAAAAGCATTCCAATTCAAATCTAAATAAGCAAAAACTAGCACTTAATTTTTAACAAGAATATCTTTTATTTATTTATTAATTTTTGCTCAATTAATTTTTGATTGGGCGCTAGTTGTACCGCTTTTAATGAGTAAAGTCGCTGTGGATCCACACCATTATAAGGCATGGAAACTGGAAAGGGAAGGCATCTCGATTAGGTGCCACACGGTCACAATCTACTCGGAATGTTCCTTGGTCCATATTTCAGCACGTAGCAAACAGTGCGCACCACATTTTTTAAGTAAAAATTAAAATCAAATAAATTTTATAATTATTATATTTATTTTAAGATATGTATATTTTAATTAATATACATAAATTACATTAATCATAAAACAAATCTATTAGAATCGAATTAGGATAGATTGATTCAATTTTTTTTATTTAAATAGATGTTAATATATAAATTTGGTTTATATAAAATTAGATCTTATAATTTTAATAAAATTTTTAAAATATTTATTGATTAAACTAGTTGGCCGTCACGTTGCTGAGCACATTTATTGCCTTTTCTTTTATGTATTTCATTTAAATTTTTATCAAGTCCTTTATTAGAAACGTATTTCTATTTAATTTATAATTTAATAGATATTTCGAAATGTTATTTTTTTTTGGGAGAATATGATTTAATAAATGGCACATCTTTTTTATGATTTCGTGTCTCGAAGGCCAATTATTATATCTTAAAAATTTAAAATTGATTTGATATAAATTTTTTTTTATTTTTCAAAATAATTTTACTAAATCCATTTAATTTTTATTATAATTTTTATAAAATCACCTAATTTAATCTCAATTTAACTCTGATCCAATCAATAAATCTTTAACCTCTTCTAATTTTGGATTAATATCCGGTCTGCTTGATTTAAATGTACAAAAAAAATCCATTCTTTTTAATATTAAAATCATGCATGATATGATATATTGGAAATAAAATTGATCCTTTTACACGTGTCAATTATTTATTTTAATTTGTTATTTTTAATATTTAAATTTACGGTAAATAGAAATAAAAAATGAATATTTAATGGCATCAGATCTATTTGATGACTTTGTATTATAAATTTGATATATATTTGTTATGTTAAATATATGTCACATAATTAGGTTTAGTTTACCGAAGGGATCAAGTGGATATATATATATATATATAATCTCCTCAAAATAACATTGATTATTAGAGTGCCGCGAAGGTGTTATTGTAGTACATATGAAGCAGCAAGAAGAATTCTTGGAGTTCTGCAAATTTAGGGCTTGTCAATTTTACTGTGGGCTTTTTCTTTTATTAATAAAATTATTTTATAAAATAGGAATTTATCTATAATTAAATTAAGCTAGTAAAATATTAATTTATGGTAGAAGTTTTAATTTACTTCAGCTATAGTTAAAATAACTAAAGACTTATAACATATATGAACAAAATTAATAAAGATATGCTCTGATGAAGAGCAATTTTCAATTCATTGAACAGTAATTTTATTATTCAACCATCTATGTACTAATTACTATTTCTATAATTCATTGATATTGTTTACATAAGTTATGAAATTTCAATAAATAAAAAGGCTACATATAAGTAAAAGAATTTAAAAGGATAGTGAAAAAAAGATAATGATGCAATGATTAAGCATTCTAAATTTACTTCTTTTATAAGGATGTATGTTAAGAATGATTTAGGAAAATTTTCTTGATTTTAATTCCCCAAATTACCATTGATTTTGATTTACTCCTCTTCTTTTCGTCAACCCTTTTTGATATGTCAAAATGGGGAGAAGATTAGTATCTATTTGTGTCATCTTGTTCTTTCTTTTTATCTATTTATGTCATATTCATCTTTCTCAGTATCTTTCTTTTGCATCTTTTGCATAGTCTTTTACTTCTTAGATTTTTCAATATTTTTGAGGTACAAATTGAGAGGGAGTTACCTCATTTTTCTATAATTTATTAAACTCCCAAAACTCAATCAAAAATGTTTTCCATCATTAAAAAAGGTGGGATTGTTAACCTCATGAGCCTTCAAATGATTTTAAGTTTTGATGACCATAAACATTTCTGGTTGAATAATTATTGTTACTAACCAGTCGTATGTGCAGACTGTGTTTAAGCTTCAATGTAGAACTTACAATTATGCTTCTAATCAAGATTTAGAGAGCGAGAGAGCTCTAAGACTGCCAAATTAAGATCCAATGTAAACTATAAATTGATGAATGAGTACTACCAAAAGATCTGGATCAAGCTCAAATTTTTGTGTGGCCGATCCTGGTATTTATGTTGATTTAGTCTTCATAGATTTTCCATGTGAATGATAAATAATAATCAAGCATACACATACTTGAGATGATATAAAATTAAATTTTCAAAATTAAAATTTGTGAGGAACATGTATTGTACAATATGGAATGTGTTGTAAGATTTACTATTTTTGACCCACCATAATTAAGATAAAGATAAAATCAGCCAAAATTATACTAATTGTACAAGATGATCTTAATCATACTATATCATTACTCATTTTTGTTAATTTTTCAGCTGACATAACTAGGTCAATTAATAAGAGCAATTTAATAGAAATTATTCTGAACATATAGGATGATTCAAATCGTACTGATTCGATCCTTTATTATTAATTATCTCAGTTACTAAGATTAAGTCAATTAATTATAAATTATGCCTAATTTGATTGATCATATAGTACAATGTTGATTGTATGCTAATGATTTGATTTTGGTAATTATTCATTTAATTCCTGATTTTGAGAGATCAAATTTTTGAGAATTTTTTCTTTTATTATTTCCATTATACAATAGGATTATACAGGACGAACAAATAAAGATATACTTTTTTTACTTTATACTATTCATATAGTATGATTTCTTATCACATAATATGAATAGTGGCTACTAATTGAATGATCATATCATTTAGAATCCCTAATAATAATAAAATGAATTGATTATGAGGTACGATATGAATAGTATAATGTAGTTAGACCAAGTTTTAAAAAAATGATTTTAATATTTTTTATTCAACCTCCTCACTAAAGTAAAAGTACCCCATGGTTGGTGTTTATAATTAGAATGTGAGAATTCTTAAAGGAAGCTTAGAGAAAATTATGTAGCTTAAGAGAAAATTGAGGAGACTTCTCTCTCCGTTTCCTTCAGGACTTGTTTGTTGGTAAGGCTTCCTTGTCTTATGATTTAACTTGAAACTTTGTTCTGTTTGAGTGCTTGTATGAAATTTGTGTTTTAAAAGATTTTATTAGTGCCTCATAAGAGTGACATCATTCTTTCCTTGAATGAGAAGAGGAGTTAGTGTAGGGTTTCTCCATTAAGGAGTGATAGTGGATTTTCAAGTAGAGTAAAGAAGAGTTGATGTTGGTTCGGTTGATCAAAGAAATGTAAATCTTTGTGCCCTTTTTTCTCTTTTATTTGTTTTTTTTTACATTTGTACTGCTCTCTGTGTTTTAAAATGTTTGACTTGTTTTTTTTTTGAACCTCTCATTTATTGATCGTTAAAGTTTTAACTTTACATTTTTTTTACTTTAAGTAATTTTAAAAAAGCATACCAATTCACCCCACCATATTGCTCATTTTCATTTTTATAGTTGCCAACTACATAAAGTGTTGGTCTTACACTTGAGTCACTAACCACATGGAATGTTGGTGTTATAGTTTAATTATAGTTGCCAATCATAGAGTATTAGTCTTACACTTTAGTCACCAACCACATAAAGTGCAGGCCTTTTTATTTGTATTCCATTAAATATTATATAACACACTTAAAGCGAGTAAGTTTGAATGATCTAGATTTTGTTTAGATAGTCTATCTAGTTAACTCTTGTACACTTGAACTTGAAGTGGCTCACTGAGTGGTTTAATTTGACACGTAGCTCCTTGAGTGTTAACTCAAGTTTTAATAGCCTCCCAAGTGCTTTGGATATACTCCAAGTCACTGGGTGAGTGTGGTTTGAATTCTTAGTCACCATGTTTTTGAGTTTTGAATACATATTTTATAAGTATAAAATATTAATTGAGTAAGAATAATAAGACTTTATTGATTATAATCTTATGCGTTTGCTTGAATATAGAATTATTATGATAAAGATAATAACTTGACAAAAATTAAACAAGTACAAAGATAACTTATGTCATGGATAAATATTCGTCAAGTTTATAACACTTTATATGCATGTCACATCTTATCTCGAGTGAATTTGTTGTTGATAAACTCCTGGAATAGCTTGCTTCTTGATGATGTAAGGTTCCATCCATTGTTTGGGTGAGTTTACCTAGCACATGTTGATGGGTTTTCGCATTTACCTTCTTTAATGTCAAAGCACTAGCCTTGAATTGTTTCTATTTGATATTGTGATTGGGTATACGATCATATGCCTCTTCATTCTTTCTTGTCAAGTAATGCTTCAATCAATAACTCTTTTAATAAGTCGACTGTTGTCTCCATGGATTCTATATTCACACTTTCTCTCTTGCCAATTTCTTGATCTAACATGGCAATTGCCATAACCCTTTGAATATGGATTTCATATTCGACAAGTAGCACTGCTTCTATCTTATGTGATATGGTGAATGGTGTCTACTAAGAAGTTGATTCTAGAATCATCATGAGAGCCCAAATTATGGTGGGTAATAGAGCCACGCACTTATCATTAGCACCTTCCACTTTTTTCTTTAGTAAGCTATGCTTCCACTTAACCATCAATATGTAGGTGATGCATTGAAGCATATTTGAGGTAGATTCTTTACGAGCTATAGAACTCTTTTAGTCTCCTATTAGCGAATTATGGCCAATTATTCATAATAATCAACATGGGTAGTTTATACTTACAAATAAAGTTAATCCAAATAAAAATCTAAACTACTTGAGCAGTTATTTTGGCGAGTGGCTTAGCTTCAATAAATTTACTGAAGTAGTTGATCATAAGAAGTATGAATTTTCTTTGCCCACTAATAACTGGCAGAGGACCAATCAAGTTCATACCCCAAACCATAAAAGGCTAGGTACTTGTGATAGGCTATAAAGGTTGTGGCACCTGTTGTTATAAAGGGGCAAACTTCTTACTGAATTCTTCAGTGCCTTTCCTAAGCATTGGCTAGAAATATCCTTGTCATAAAAATTTTATGGGCATGTGTTCTTTCTCTAGAATGGCGTCTACAATCATCTGAGTGTACCTCATAGAGTACTTTCTTTTATGCATCTCATGTTTAATGAAGTCACTGACCTCTGAAATAACTTGCCTCCAATTAGTAGATAATAGGTGACTTTGATCTTGAACCTTCTCAGATCTTTGATTCTTTCTTCTAGCTCCCATGTTTGCAAATACCTCTTAAAGGTTCAATCTAGTTGGGAGTCTTTATTATTAATTTGCATAGGCTCGCATTCTTATATGGATGGTTGGATGTGTTGGAGAGCAAGTTGCTCCCCAAGCATGTCCTCTTAATATCAAGTTGGCTAGTTGATTTTGATCCCTTAAACCTATGTTAAATTTTAAAATATTTAAGTTTTCCAATCTTAAAATTTACCTTAAGCAAGTATTTTTGTAGGGACTCATCTTGTACTTCATATTTTGTAGTTAGCTTGATTTACCATGAACTACAAATCTAAGAGGGCTAGGATATGCTTGGTGCCTATCCCTTGAGTAAATCATAATCCCATGAGTAAAGCATTGTAAGCAGACTAATTATTTATCACATGAAAATTGAACTTTGCATACTATGTTATGGTAATTCCTGCTTGGCTCTTCAACATAATTCCTGCTCTCATTCCTTGTTTGCCTAATGAACCATCTATAGATAAGTGCCATGAAGGTTTTGTGTTAACTAAGATATATTTGTGTCATTGAAATCCACTAGAAAATTAATGAGTGCTTGTGGTTTGATCAATGTCCATGGTGCATAAGATATGTCAAACTCACTCAATTTAGTTGACCATTTTAATAATCTTCCTGAGTCATCTAGCTTAATGAGTATTGATTTAAGAGGTCAATAAATGATGACTTTAATTGCATTATCTTTGAAATAGGATCAAAGTTATTGAGCAGAAATGATCAGAGTGAGAGTACTCATATAACATTCCGACCATTATTTTCCTCTTCTTCTTTATCTAAGATTAAGCTAGGTGAATCTTCTCCGACCCTAAGTATAGCAATAAAATCTCATAGCCCTTTAGAGTTCATAGTAGAGGCAATGGGTGAGTAAAATTTAGAGATAATGGAAGGCTTTCTTAAATTCATCAGCTCACTCAAACTTCTTTTCTATCATCAATACTTTAAATAATGGTGAGTTATACTTGCTTGCCTGCGAGATGAATATATTGAGTCCCATAACTCCCCCAAAGAGTCATTGCACTTTTTTTTGTTATGAGGAATCATTTTTTATGTCTTCTGATGTGATAAAGAACCTCAAGAACTTACTTAACTTGACATCAAATGGGCACATCAAAGGATTTATGTGCTTCTTATACTTCTTCAATTTAGAAAATAGTTTCTTCAAATCTTATATTTGCAACTCAGGTGACTTGCTTTTAACTAGTAAGTCATTTATATATGTTTCTACATTTCTTTCTTTTTACTCTTTGAATACTTGATCTATCATCCTTTGATAGGTTGCGCCAACATTTTAAGCCTAGATGGCATTATTTAATAATAAGATAATCATTCCTCAGTGATAAAATCCATTTTCTTTTAGTTGGTAGGATACACTTGTATTTGATGATACCTAGAGAAAGCATCTATAAAAATAGTACATGAGTAATCCGCCATTAAGTCAATGGGTGCTCCTACTCTGATGAGTGGATACTATTATGAGAATAAACTGAGTTCATCTTTGTAAAGTCTGCGCACATTCTCCATATGACATTAGTTTTTTACACCATCACAATATTTAATAACCACTCTAGATATTAGACTTCTCTAATGAAGCTAGCCTTAAATAGTTTGGTGATATCTTCTTTAGTTGGCTCGATAAGTAGATTCACTATTTTCATCATTTTTAGTCAATTTGATGAGCATCCTTATTGATATTAATATTATGGAAAGTAATGTTGATGTTGATACTTGGCATCTTAGCTATTATCTTGGTGAATACATTTGTGTCATCTTGGAGGGGCTTAGATGAGTGCCTCTTTATGCTTTTTGTAGAAGGTTGAGTTGATTCATTGTACTTGATCCAAGTCTTGTGTAGTTGGAACCTTCTTAATTTAATCTATGATATCTATTGTAGTGAAAACTCTTAATTTTAGCACCTCCTCTACTTTATGTGAGTCACCGACTGCTCGTAAGTAGCATGCTCTAGAATAATTCAAGTTTTTCTTAGTAGAGATTTCTTCTTTATGTGGGTCACCAGCTGCCACATGATAAGTCAACACCATTGATCTAATTGTGTTGAGCAATGGTAAGCCAAAATATCATTGTACTTGGTAGATGCATCTATGATAACAAAGTAGGCCATAGCCATGAACTACTTTTCTGCTCTTAGCATAACTAAGAGAGTGATTATTCATTTTGTCCCCTTCTCTATCCAAAAATCCAAAGAGAGTACCACTTGTTGGGATGAGTTTTGAATTCACCAAATGCATCTTGTCAAATAAAAACTTAAAATTAATATTTACTAAGCTCCTTGTGTTAATCAAAATTTTTTCTATTTAGTAATTAGTTACTAACAATTTGGTAACTAAAGCATCATTATAAAGATTACTGATTGCAGGTTGGCTTTCTCCAAGAGGCTAATCAAGATAATTATTGTACTCAATGCTCGCACCATAGCTACCTAGCTACCTTCTCCTAAACATAGTCATTTAAGACTAGCTCATTTGGATGACTTTTCATTTCTTCCAAAGGTGGTGGGTATAACTTCTGCAATATGTATTGTTTAAGCTAGGGCAGGTTCATTACTTGGTTCAATGACATCCTCTCTAGGTCATTTCATGAACTCTTTTAGCTTCCTAGTTTATATGAGTTTATCTTATACTCTTCGAATGACACTCTTAATGCTAGTCCATGGTCACAATGATAAGCATAATACTTAGAACAATTATGAACTCCATTAGCCTTCAAAGGTGCTAGTCACTTAAAGTAATATTTATATCGAATGGCCTCCACTAACTTGGCCATTGACACCCTCAAGGGTGTGTTTGTAGTAAATTCTAAGTACTTGCCACACTCATATTGAGTCGGTGGATTTCTGACTTCATGCATATGCATTGGCACCTCTTCTTACTAAATAAATTATCATCTTGTCTTGACCTATTTGCAGACTCAAAGATCTATCATTTAATGATCTTTACAGTAGCAACCTCTTTACTGAATATATTCTATGAGTCACCATTGTTGATTGGAAAATTTCATTATATTACTCTATATTTACATGATTGTTAGCCAAATCTAGCTACTTAATAACTTTTTTGGCTACTGAAGCTGAAGAGCATATCTAAACTACCCTTATTGAGGCCTTGGGCCAGTGCCACATATGTGATTGGAAGCTCTGGATCTTTTACTTCAAACATTTCCTTTTGGATGAGATTGATAAACTTCTTCAGGGACTTGTCCATCTCCTATCTCATTTATGGAAGATCCTATAACTATTTAAAAGCTTCTAAATGCTTGCTAACTTTCCTAAGAACATCTTCTTAAATTCTATTAAAGAAGTAATAAGACCCACTACTAAATATGGGGATCATTTAAGAGCTGATTTCTTAAAAATAGTGAAGGACAATTGACATTTTAGTGCATCATCCAAGTCCAGTAGCATTGTAGTAGAACAAATTGTACAATGTGGTCAGTGGGCTTAGTGTGACCTTGTCTAAGTGTGGAATCTTCGACTTTGCTTAAAGATGAGCTTCTGTGATCCTCCTAGAAAAGCCATTGATGATATATGTCTTCTTCTATTCTTTAGCGACATCTTCTTCATTCACTTATTAAGACTTTCCATTGAGGCTAGGTGTCATTAATAATTCTCTTCAATCTCAAGTTTGGCAAGTTATTAAATCGAAGGATCATTCATTCTTCCTGACTTTAGGATTCTCATTCAACACTCACTATAAAGCCACCTAGACTATGTGAGTAATCTTATTTTCCATGTATATTATTTCTTATTGTATGACAAACTATTAGGCAATCCCCCTAGACTATCGAGTTATCCAATGCTAATGATCCTACTTTGTTTGGTACTCCACTTCTAGTCCTTATTATCTTGTGCACTCACCATACCTACAAAAAAATTGGATACAAATTTCTTCATGGTGTTATGTATGACTTCATATAGACACATAAGAAATTGGAAAAATTTAGATGAGATAAATTAAGCAAAAAGAAAAAAATAAAAGAAAAGTATAGAATAGTAGAATTTTTTTTATTATTTATAAGAATGCTAGCATAATAAAGGGGTCAAATCACAAGAGTCTCTTGAACAGTGGAAAAAAAGGTGAAGGAAAAAAGATCCCTCCCCCCTTGAAGTTCTCCTTTTTATGAGGAGAGCTACATATGGAAGGTACATATAAGGAATATACACATCAGTTAAGCCAGCTACATTAGGAGACTTGCTTATGAGAATGAGTGTGGAATGCCAAGTGATAAGCTCTTGAGTGTAGTCGCTCAGCCAATGGAGTGGATTATCTAATGTGAGTGCATGTCTAGGTTGTTGCCTGTATGTAGGCAAGTCTTCATATATGACATGAGTTGCTTAATGCGAGTTGCCTAGCAAGATGATTTTTTTTAATCATGCTTTTCTATTCAAAGTGAGTCATTATGGGTGAGTTCAATACTTGTTTAAAATTTTCTTCTTATCATTGAATGCTTTTATGAAGATCCTTTTTATGAAGGCTCACTAGGTTCATGCACAAACATTAATTGTGTTGATACAAAAAATATTAATATGACATAATATCATATCATCCTCAATCACTAAACTCGTGACCCACCTATACCATTAGGTTAGCATTAGTAAGACTTTAGGAGGAACCCCTGTAAGAGAGTCATTGCAAATGTTTCCTACATTATGGGCTTAGCTTTAACCAACCATAGAGTATACCTCTTTCACTTCTTATGTTCAACCATTCTCTAGTGTATGTAAGTAATCAATCAATATTATTGATTCAATTATTTAGATAATGATCATGAGACATAGAAGATTGGCTTGGTAACCCTCAAAATCAATCTAACAGATTTGAACTATGATTGAGTCAAAGGTACCCACATGCTCTTACCATATTTTTCTCTTGAACTAAATAACCAATCCACTAAACCAAATTGATTGATTAGTAAAAAATATTTAATTTTTGAATATTTCTAGCATGGTTATAAATTAGATAACCACTAGAAAGCTTGGTGTACTAAAACTAAAAAGGGCAAAATTAATCAATCTTGGTCAACCTTAGGCTAATTGTATTCAAGTCTTCATGATTTACTCAAATTGATTTAAATTGTTCAATATGTCCATGTCAACCTTAATCATCAAATTGCTTAGAATAGTTGACTATGTGAACTTTTCTAAGGGTTGTTGTTGTTTGCATCTAAAAAAAATTAATGATGAAAATTGGACATCCAAGCTTGTGGTGCTGCAGCTCTATTGTCCCTTTAAAGAATCTAGAAGGTACCACCCCCCGACCCCCACCCCAATGGTTGCCTACTTAAATGACACAACCACGACACTGTAGTACTATCACTGAAGGGCTGTAACAATAATCTTCAGTTTTTAAAAATAAAAAAGCTACTATTCCCTCCCCAGCAGCAATAACCACCTATGGGAGTGGAAATGGCTATAGAGCATAAACTCACCCTCCCATAGTGGAAAATTCACTATAAAAAGGGGTGAGCAGCCTTTATCTTATTTCTCCTTCCCTCCACCCTCTTCCCTCACCCTCACTATGAACCCCATTCATCGTTCTTGCTCCTGGTCATCTGCACTCTCAACAATGTGCTTCTCATACGAGAGTAATCTTCTCATGCAAGAAATAAGATCCAGACTTACTCTCACTAATTCTAAGTAAAAAATTTTGGAAATGCTTTCTTTACATGATTTTATTTTTGAAAATTAAGTTTAACAAGATTTTCACCATCAATCTTGGATCCAGTACGAAATAAAGAGGTTCATCTTTGTTGATCTTGGATCCAAAAAAAGGGCAAAGAGTGCATTTTCACTGAACAAGTAAGAATCTAGCACTGCTAAGGCATTATGTCATCAAATTTGTATAAAAAATTATAAAATTGTATTAGAATCTAGTTTAGAAATGGGATTCCCACTTCATGGTACCATGGCACCATGGCCCAATGCCAGGGTGCCATGGTCTTGGGAATGAAACTCTTGGTGCTCTGTCTCATAGCACTAAGGCACTGGATATGTGGCACCTTGGCATTATGCTCTCGGGTTTATATACACTTTTTGCAGCACCATGGCACTATAATACACCACCATAGTGATGATCTATTAGGTTTAAAATCTTTAAAAAGTGATGTCAAAGTGCCTGGGCACTGTACCTTTGTTGACCTCACTTTTGGAGTGAGAACTCACCCTTCCCATCTTAGACTTAGGAGTGTTCTAAGCACTAGGATCTCCCTAGTCATATGACACTTATAGTGATTAAGGGAACACTAAATCCAACCTAAGAACTTAGGAAGGCATACCGTAAGCTTAGGATATGCCTCAGGATAAATAGGTTCTACCTATCCTATGGCCTAAAACAAATCCCATGCTCATCCAATCATCCAAAACCAATCTCAAGCCAACACAATCAACCTCAAATTAAACTTGGTTCCTTATCCAAGCTCCAAGCCAAATAAACCTAAACATTAACCTAAGAGAATTCTATCATCATCCTATGGATCCAACCCAAGCCTATTCAATTGAAATCAAATCCAATTTAATTTTATGAAAGCACTCAAACCATTCAATACTCTATGCCAAACCCTTCCAAGACTTACAATCAAACCAATTGAACCAAACCAATTCAATCAACTCAAGTTAGCCCATTTGCCCTAAAGGTCCAAATGAGCCAAAATACAATCAAACCCAAATAATTTATAATCAAAGCCATCAATCAACTCTAAATCCATCATTGAACTCTTCTCAACACTCAATCCCATCTAATTCAACCCAATCAACCCATTTGGTCGACTTGAGCCAAAGTTGCCTAAATCACCAAATCAATTCAAACTTCAATTCAACCCAAATTGGATTGAATCAACCCATTCAATATCTTCTACAATGATTATTGATCATCCTTGATTGTCTATTTGCAATCAATTGGGTGAAACCAAGCTAATTTAATCACTTGATCCAAGTTGACCCAATTAGCCCATATGGACCAAAATGAACCAAACCTTATTCCAATCCAAATCAATAAGAACCAATGATTCCGATCAATCATAGATTCAGTATTGAACATGACTCAACTATCAATTGAGCCAAACCAAGCTAACTTGGGCCCTTAACCCAAGTTGACCCAATTTGATCTAAAAGGCCAAATTAGGTCAAATCTCATTCTAAACCAAATTGATTGAAACCAACACCTCTAATCAATCAAAAATGGATTGCTGAACATGATCCAACAACCAATTGCATCCAATTTGATCAAACCAACCAAATTGACTCAATTGAACCAATTGACCCATTTTGCCTTAATTGAACTAAAGGATTCAACTGAACTAAATCATTCCCAAATCCAAATTAACTCAAACCAACACCTACAATCATTCTAAAATGATCAATTAAACCTAAATCAACCCTCAACTTTAGCCAATTTGGACAATTTGACTAAATTGGTCAACTTAACCCACTTGACCCATATGAACCAATATGAGCCAAATCCAAATCCACTTCAAATTAAACCAAACCAATGTCACCAATACATTCCAAATCATCATTTGATTACATCCAAACCCTTGGTTTGATCAAATTTGATCAATTGGTCATCCTAGCCCAATTGAAACTCATTTTACCCATATAGGTCAAATTTAGCCAAACCCATTTAAACCAAGCCCAAACCCATCCAAACTTGGCATGACTCATCCTTGGGTCACCATGGGTCAGCCCAAGTGGAGCCAACCTATGGTGAATCTGGTTTGGATCCAAACCCATTAACCAACCCACCCAAATGTGACAAAATGCCTATTTGGATGGTCTCACTTACTCATGACAGCCATCCTTAGCTTATTTTGGACACTTGGACCACTGACCTAACCTGATCCAAGGTTGTTGGGTTCAGCCTTGGGTCATGAGAGAGTAAGCTTACCCTTTGCCCACCATTGGCTCACTTGGGGGAGGAGGTACACTCCATGCCAACCCTTGCAACTACTTCAGCCTCTCAAGACCCACCACCTCAGTAATCCACTGCCATCTATGGCCACTTACCTAAGTCAGACAAATGCTAAAGGCTGAGCTAATCTCAATTCTTAGTTCTCTTGATGAGGAGGGTATACTCCTCCCCATTGATTCAAACTTTATACATAGCATCGTTAGGTGATTCTGAGTAATCCTAGAGCTTCTCCCGATCCCCTAATGCATGACATCACTGGAGAGACCAAGTTCCATTTGAAACTGAGAACCCCATCCATCCAACCTCACTTAAACTCCACCAAACTAGAATTTACTCTTCCCACACCTTCCCCAAGCTCAGGCGAGTCAAAACTAATCAATTCCAATTGATTCGATAATTAGAGACCACTCCATGATCAACTCTAGTGAGCTTTGTGGTGGCATTTGGTCCACAGAGCTATCAGTGGGGATACAAATTAAGAGCTTCTCAATAGGGCTTCGTCTCTTCAAGACAAAACTACCTCAGTCATTGGACCATCGGTCTTGAGCTCTAGCAAGGTATATTTTTGGCAAATCATAAAAAAATTCTCCGGCCTTGGTCTTTTGTGAAAGAATTTGTGATTTCATGTGATTTTCACCATAGAATCTCCTTAGATCTCTCGACATCACACAAGCTCTAGCGAGCTCAGATCAAGCGATAGAAGGCAGACGATGTCCGTCTTCTGGCACTCAGGGGACGAAGGATCAATTGTCTTCTAATCCATATGATTAGAATGGACGGTTGTGATTTAATCTTCTAGAAATCTTGATTTAATCTTATAGGAATCACAGGATTAATCTCCGCTATCCGATGTGAGATCGGATGACGGGGACTAAATTACGCATGCCACTATTGACTCAATTGCCATGGGGGATTTTTTAAATAACCTATCCTATGGTTCCACGTAGGAAGCATTATTGCGTCAGCTTCCGCGTAGCACCGATGGGTTAGGAGGTTAATTAGGTGTTTAAAATATTATTAATTAGGTAGAACTTTAAAAATTTATAACAGATTATTGGAAAATCCTAAAATATGAGTAAACCCATTTTAAAAAGAAGAGAATTTAATACAAATGATATTCCTAATATTTGAATAGTGAATAATGCTTAATTAGGATTTGAAGTTTAGAATAATTATCTTAATTAAGGCTTAATTACTTTGTCCAATTGACCCCAAATTTGGTGGATTACTTCTATGGAAGTCCTCTGCCTTCCATAATTTTCTTGAGATTTATTAGCCATGTAATTGAGAGAATTTGAAATTCAAATCTTAATCACCCTCTTTAAGTAACTTAAAAATTATTAAAAATGCCTAAATAGAAAAAATTAAATAGTTAAGGATGATTAATCATTGTTAATAATGAAATGATAAGGGAGAATGATTAGGACCCCTTTCCTAATTATCTCCCTAAATCCATTTCATTAGGAGGGTTAATTAATTCATAGCTTGATTAAGGGTTAATTAAGTAATTTAATGATAAAATTAAATCAAATTAAAATGAGAATTAGATCAGATAACTCAAATTAATTTCATGGGTTCCTCTCTATGTGTTTAATAACATAAAGACCCTAAAGGAACATAAGGTTAAGTCATGGGTATGGGAAAAATATATAAGTACTTAATTTATCCTATTCCTCAATCTTGTTAACTCTTAAACATGAGCCAATTTGCATTAGGTCCCTTAGGAGCATTGCAAATTTTAATTTCTCATTTGCATATCATTGGAGGCTCATGATTAAGTAGTAAATTAAATTAAGAAAGCATAAGAATGGGAAATTAAATGGATTTCTTAATGGCTTGAACTTAAATAATCCTTAAATTTCACTTAATTACTTTTCCTTAAACACATTAAGTCACTAATGTGGGATGGGGTTAAAACAATAAATATCATTTCTCCTCGTTATAATTTAATGATTCAAACATAAAAACCAAATTTCATAAGATGCTTTGGTTAACCTTAAATGATTTTATTTAACTTAATTGTCCTTAGGAAGTAATGTGATTGGATGTATTATGTGGCATTGTTTAATTATTCTTTTCAATCATCATAAATTTGTATGTCATTTGATATCATCCATTCATGTTTTCAAATAAAAAGAATCAAATGAATATGATCATATATGTATAAGTTGCATGTGTTGAATTAATCCTACTATTTGTGTTGCTATTATCACTAACAAATTTCAAAACTATTTTCAAAACTATAAACTAATGATAAAAAATTTAAATTGATATTGTATATGAATATTATATGTAATTTACTTTTTTTTACATCTTAAATATGTTGAAGTATTGCATTATTCCCATGATTCTGTGTATGTTTACATGTATTTGAATGTTAGTGAGTATATAATCTGGACATCCCGGGAATATGAGGCTTTAAGTATCCCCAAGGAGGTCTTTGATTACCTCACTTTGCTAGTTTAAACTACGACACGTACTTAATTTTATTCACATGTTTATGTTCATTAGAATTTGGATAAAACTTTACTTAAAAAGATTAAAAAATTTGTTAATACATAATCTTTTGCATGATTTTCATCCTAATGATTGTGTGTGCATTCATATGTATTTAAGATAGTAAGTAAATAGTTTGGACATCCCAGGAATACAAGGCTTTAAGTAGTCCCAAGGACGTCTTAGATTACCTTACTTCCCTAGTTTAAACAATGACATGTACTTTCTGAAATCTTTAATACATGTGTATGTGTACTTAGCTAAGGAATGAAATTCCTCTTTTTTAGAAAAAAATACATGATTAGCAATCATCTAAGTGTTCCAAAAATACATTGCATTTATAGGTATGTTAAGGTTAAAATCATATGCATGATGTTGATGATCAAAAGGAATGATGTATCATTATCTATGTGATAGTAATCCAATCTCATTAATCTTAAGATGCCTTTCATGTTTGAATAGGATTCTTTAAGATTAACCTAAACTTAGGATTAATAAAAAATTAATAAATCATTTACCAAAAGAAGCAAATCATAATAACATGCCTTTAGAAAATAACTTATGATAGCGATGAAAGAGGGTCAAACCCTCTTTCTTCTCTCTATAACAATTAGATTCTAAGTAAATATCAAATAAAATAAACAAAAATACAAATTAAAATTCACTAATCCTTTTAATAACTTAAAATGAAACCACCCTCCATGTTTAACTTAAAAAATTTCCAAACTTAGATGATCATAATCCTAAGACCTAATAAGACATACCATGCTAAGCTTAAGCACACACATTAAAATGCTAACTCACCACTTCTAGATCTAAGTTAGGATGGTGTATGTTATGATATTGTATTTTTGTTTTGTGATGTAATGTTTTTGATTAGATTCTAGGATTTCTTATGCATAGGATTGGATGTTAGTCTGCTATTAGCCTAATGATATTTTTTGTAGGGGATTATGCTAAAGGGGTTGCTAAAATAAAAATAAATATAAATACTTTTTCTTATAGGTTTCTTATACCCCTTTATATAATCCACATTAAGATAGGTGGACTTGGTTACCCATGTGCAGGGTGCTAAGTCCAAATTATAGAATATAACTGCTTTGGTTTGTATTATTTATTTAGCTAACATCTATCTTGCAGGTGTAGTTAGATTTTATTTTTCATAAAAAGGTAATTTTTATAATAGGAATTAGGATTAGTGTTATAGGGTTTAGGATGAGCAGTGGATAGAAGGTAAAGTATTACAAGGCCTTGTGAAGCATTAGAGAAAATCAAATCAAGCCAAAGAAGGAAAAGAAGATGAGGAATGAAGACTCCCACAACATCCATTCAATTATAATTATAAAATTTTATTATAATCCAGGTTGTATAAGGGTAGAGCTCGGCTACCCAGTTTCTTTAATTTTTTAGGGTGTATGGTGGTAGCCGACTGCACCAGCCTTTTATTCTTTCATGATAATTTATAAAAGTTTGATTGTCATGTTTATCTTGTGCAATAAAAATTGCATGTTCTTCATAGGTTTCTTAAAGGGAATGCTTGACCTGTGAGGGCATCCCTTATAGTGGAGAACACCTCCTCCCAATTTGCCAATAACTATATTTCATCATGCATTTAGGCATAATTATCCCAACCTTTGTCTAAATGAATGTGTCAAAATGATATAAAAATTTATAAAAGTTTGCATTAGTCTAAGTCATGTATTCATGCTAGTCATGATCTAGTCTCTTAGGGAGTAAGTTTAGGACTTTAGTGTTCTTCCTAATTAAATAACAACCTAATTATCTTGCATATACATAAGACTGGCCTACATGGTTTTGAATCATAGGAGGTGTTGGCTGGTGGCCACTCCAAGCGATTGTAAGTCCAAAAGAGTCGAGATGGGTTTACCCTATCTTTTGGAGGTAAACCACTATATCCCATTTTCTACTTAGATTTAAGTCATTCTCTTAGCTTGTGCTAAAGCATCCTAGATTTAGGATCTGAGGCTATTTATTTCCTCTGGGCTCCAAGTATAAGTCCTCACATTTTAGGCATTTTCATAATCTTTTGTTGATGGATTATAAGCCCTAGCATTCTAATGAAATTTTAACTCAAACAAAAATAAACTTCCTCTTTTAAACACATAAAGCCTCACTATAGGGTAGATTGGAGTGCTCACTATGCTTTATAGTATCATGAGTCCTCCCAACTTATCCTCCTTTGGAATCTAAAAGTAAGTCTTCCAATTTGAATTTTCCCACTTGATTTTTCAAAAAGACCCAATCATTTGATAGTTTAATCTTGAAATTTTTAGAGATAATTATTGACTACTTTAATTGAGTGTTTTCCTAGGAAATTCCTATTTCCTAGGATATAATTCACTATGGAAGCTTGCCTCCATAGTGAACTAAAGAACCCAACATAAAATAAACCCTGCTTTACTTTTTCATGTAAAGTAGGAGAAAGATATCTGGTATATACGAAGACCCATCTGCCTTAGGATTCCTTATTATGTGATTAGGTCCATTGTAAGGTGATATTCTATCTTTCAAGATGGTATATCATACCTTAATATCTTACTTGATCACTTCAATAAGTACCCCTTCAGATCTGCATGGTGTGCACATAACTCCAAATTAAAACATCACAAACTTCCACTGCCAAACTTGGTTCTGGTGTGAAATGAAAATCTCTATCCATTTT
This sequence comes from Cymbidium sinense, assembly GCA_021442155.1. NCBI lineage: Eukaryota > Viridiplantae > Streptophyta > Magnoliopsida > Asparagales > Orchidaceae > Cymbidium > Cymbidium sinense. The sequence goes on from CM038223.1 coordinate 30,239,674, forward strand.
TCTTAGATCCAAAGCAAGGGAGAAAGGTGTTAATGCATTAAAAAGTTAAAAAATTGAGCACTGTTAAAATATTATGTTACCAAAATTTCAAATTTCTCTAAAAAAGAGTAAATTTTACGCACTAATGAGACAGAACGTAAGCACTGTAAGTCCAACACTGAGGTGATGAGCAATTAGGTTGCATGGGAAATGTTTACTAAGTGCTCAAAGGAGCTATACTCCAAGCACCACAAAACTAGACTTATTTCATGATTTTGAACATTTGGAATACTGACTTCGATAAATTCTGAGTCTAAGCCTTGTCTACCTAGCACCACCACCACATATCGAGTGCCATGGTGCTGATACCTCAGGTAGAAATGACAAAAATGGCTATCTTAGGATGACCATATTACTACATATTGAGCACTATAATGCCGATCCCTCGGGTAAAAATGATATAAATGACTATCTTAGGAGCGTCGCTGTGCTGATCCCTCGAGTAAAAATAATAGAAATGACTATCTTAGGAATGCTACAACACTACATACAAGTGCCATGGTGCTCAACTCTTGAGTTTTAAGCTTATGCCTTGCATGCTAGTAGCGCCTAGTTGCCAGTTCTAGGTGCCGATTCTACTACTACAATGTCATTTTTAAGTTAAAAAATTTATATTATTTTAAATGGTGCTACTACTACAATGTTAGTTTTAAGTTAAAAAATTTATATTATTTTAAATCTTGGAGCTTTTAAATCTTAAATAGAAAGACATGTATATATATACAGAAATATACATAAAAGCATTTAAATAAAAATGCTTTTATTAATACAAAAAATTTATTAGAAGAAGTTCTACAATGAAAGAAAAAGATAAAATACAAAAATATAAGAAAAAATGGAAAACTTGTAGTCAAAATCATCATCATCATCATCCTCTTCTTCTCCTTCTGATGGTGATGGGTTGCACACATAAGGCAGATATTAAGGCATTGTAGAAAAAGAGGCTCGATGCAAAGCCGCAAAGCCATAATTTTCATACATATGAACTAAGGCTAAATTAAACTGAGCCATGTTAGAAAACTACTTTTGTTGTTGATCCATATAATAATCAAAATTTCTTTCTAAAGCCTATTGCCTATAGTTACTCTCACCAACATGTTTCCTTAAATCTGAGACTTACTCACTTAAGGTTTTGGAGGATGGGGATTGAGATTGTGAGGCACATGGAGCACGGGAGCTTTCCCCTACCATAAATTTTGAACCAAATTCCCCAATTATCCTCTTTGTTACAGGATCCTTCTGAATAAGAACTTCTTCATCTGGCTCCCATAATGCACCCACCGTAGTGCACAAGTAATAAAAAAAGAGAGAGAGATATGATCAAATCTTATAGTAGTATTGCTCCTAAGTATATTACAAATAGAACTATAAATAATGTTCTCTATATGAATTGTAAAGCCCATTAGAATATTAAAATTCAAAATGGCCCTATCCTTAGTCACCGTATTGATATTACTAGTGGGCATTAGCTTGACAAAAATAAAATATTATCAAGCTTTAGACTCTGCCACTAGGCCAGTGGTAGGAAAGTTGATAATCCTTTCCTCTTACCATTTCCACTAAATAATGGCATTTTTGTTAGTGAGAAAAATAAAGACTTTATCAAAATTAAGATGATTACTATAATATAAAAGATACTGATCATATACTATATTTTACAAGTTGTAATATGCATTAATGGCAGTACTATCAAAACTTACCAGTTTGTCCCAAATGAAGACTTTATTATCCTAGTACTCCTTCACATTAGCAAAGAATTCTCACACCACGTGAATGATGTAGGAGCTATTCTCGTAGGCCAGCTTCTCCCAACTACATTCATTGATTATCCTCTCTCGAAGTTTATCCTAGTACCTCTCCTCTTCTATGTTAACAAATCTAACATTATCACTGAAAGTCACCCTCCTCTTGCCAACAAGCCTTTTTAATAGCATGCTTGCTCCCTTAATGTGGAAGAAGGTTAAAAGACAAAGATCTAAGGTTTATTGAAGAATGAAAATCTATAAAGAGGAGTGGGGGGGTTATATTTATAAACTAGACATAGTGCCACAATGCAAGCCATTCTGGTTCTAGAACAAGGGGACCAGTGCCTATTGGCTGGTCAAAATGATTACTATGTCGATAAAAAAGAGCACTTATTACCATTAATTTTATAACATATCAAAACCAAAAAGCATGTTAGACATTGATGTTTCACTGCGACCCTCTGACGCAGCACTGGACAAAAGCTTGTCCCAATTAATAAATGTGCCTTCTAACATGTTAGTCAATTTGAATGATCCTTTGATTGGTGCCATAGTGCTATCAAGTCACCACCGAGGCACTAGTCCATCTGCCAACCTACTTTCAAACATCCTTTATGGCACCTATAGTGCCATGGCATTGACTTCCCAATGCTAATGCACCATCCCCCCAAAAGTCTCCTATCTGCTCGCCAAGCAAGCAACATATAATTTATTCACCATGTGAACAATTATATAAATATGACATTTCAAAGGGATGTAAATCTAGCCATCTATCCATTTTCCATACAAAAACCCCAAACCATATAATCCATTCACCATGTGAACAATTATATAAATGCTTGCATTCCAATGTAATGTAAGTTCAACCAATATGTTCGCCATGTGAACATCCTATAATTATTCAACATGTGAACACATATATATATATATAATGCTATCATTCCAAAGAGATGTAAGTCCAACCAATATGTTCACTATGCAAACATCATATAAATTGTTCTCCACGTGAACACACACACACACAGATGAAAGGGGTGGGTCTAACTAAGAGCCAAAATAAGATATTCTTCTATTGGGAAGCAATTTATTGCATTAATATTTTCTATTAAAAAACTACAACACTATATGTTATCACATAAAATTACTCTGATATTTAAAGTCGACCCTATTAAATTCTTAATGACTAGACCCACCCTAACTAGTTTCTTAGCTAAATGGGTAGTTTTATTCCTTTAATTTGATATAAAATTCATCCCACAAAAGATTATAAAAAAGCAAGCTTTGGCAAATTTTTTTAGCCACTCATCTCTTATCGACAAACTATCCACTCAACGGTGAATTCCTTGATGAGCAAATTTTCAAAGTAGAAGAAGCATCATAATCATCAGAATTGGGGATCTACTTTTATGGGACTTCATTATTAAGGAACCACCTTGTTTAGCCACAATACATATTAAAATTAGCTTAATATTTGTGATGCCACAAGGTGGTATCTTTGTTATTCATATAGTCTAATGGAACCTCAAACTAATAATGAGGTAGAATATGATGCATTAATTATGGGTCTAGAGCTAGCAATTAACATGAAAATTATGAAGCTTCATATTTATGGAGATTCTGAACTTATAAACAAGGTTGAATTAGTGTTTTATCATAAGTACATCTTGGAGCTTCTAAAACACATCCCTAAAGTAACAATTACAAGGGTGTCATGTTAGGACAATGGCAAGGCCGATGTATTAGCTAAATTGGCTAAAGTAATGACAAACACTCAAGGAGAGCCAATTACAATAATAGTCCAAAGTAGGCTAGCATTGGCACTATCTCTCCTACAAGCATTTAGACCTAAAAAAATTAAGAAATTTTAATGATAATAAAAGAAGATGACTGGTGAGAACCAGTCATCACCTATCTTAAAGGCAGTGGATTGCCAAAGGATAAATCAAAGGCTCATCAAATTTCACAAAGAGCACTACGATACTCTTTTATGAATGATACACTATATCAATGCTCATTTGACCAAATATAGTTATGATGTATAGGACTAGATGAAGAAAAGATGGTGATAGTTGAAGTCCATGAAGGGTTGTGTGGTGCACACAAATCCAATCCTAAATTAAAAATTAAAATGAAACAAATGGAATAATATTAGGTTTGCATGGTTCAAGACTACATTAAATATGCCAAAAAAAGTTATTAGTGTCAAATTTATGTAGACACATTGTATCAACCATCTAATAACCTACATCCAATAGTGGCATCTTGGCCATTTGAAAGTTGTGAAACACATATAATAGGCCCAATAGATCCTCCATCTTCTTGGAGATATTATTTCATTTTAGCCGCCACTAATTATTTCTCCAAATAGGTATTAGCAATACCATTAAAAGAAGTTAAAGAAGATAATGTAGTGAAATTTTTTCAAGACCATATAATCTACAAATTTAGAGTACCTTGAAGAATTATATCCCATAATGGTATTGCCTTCAATAATACAAAAGTCTATCATTTCATTGAGTAAAGCAAAATAAATTGGCATTACTCATCAATATACAATCCAAAAACCAATGGTCTTGTAGAAGCATTTAACAAAATGTTAATTAAACTTCTCAAGAAAATTCTTTCTAAAAAAAGGAATAGCATGATAAATTCATAGAAGCCTTATGGTCATACCATACTACATATAAAATTGCTACACAAGCAACATCATACCCTTTAGTCTTTAGATCAGTAATAATACTGCCTTTTGAAGTAGAACTACTTTCACTCTGTGTAACAATTCAAAGTGAACTTACAGTAGAGGAAAGTATTAGAATAAGCCTCAAGAGTTAGAAGCTCTAGATGAAACTTAATTATAGGCCCAACAAAATCTAGAAATATATAGAGCAAGGATGACCGAAGCTCATGACTACATGGTTCACCTAAGAAGCTTCAAAATAGGTGAACTAGCACTGGTACGCAAACGGCTTACTATTCCACATTAATGAATCGATGGAAAGTTTAACCCAAATTGGGAAGCACCGTATATTGTCAAAAAGTATATGAAAGTGAGTTTATCAACTCATTGGTGTGAAAGTGATAAGACTTATGTGCCCTATAAATGGACAATATCTTAAGAGATACTATGCATAACTATTAAAGATGTTATGCTTTATATATGCAAGAGTAAAAATCAATTCTAAATCTATTAATTAAAGAAATACTCTTCACTTAAGCATGAAAAAAAAATTCTCTTTTTAAAAGAAATTTTCCTATCAACAGATGGTAATTTTATAAACCTTGTAATGCAAGAAAATTCTTTATCAAAGAGAAACTTTCTCTAATCAAGAGTTGGTGAGATCAAATCCATCATGCCCAAAGGGGCTAGATCTAAATTTAAATCAAGATCCACCTCATCTAAAGGGGCTAGATTCGATCAATCTTGCATAAAGGGGTTGGATCTAAATTTAAATTAAGATTCACCATGCCCAACGAGGCTGAATTAGATCCATCATTCCTAAAAGGGCCAGATCTAAATCAAAAATAAGATCCACCATGCCTAAAAGGGGCTAGATCAGATCCATTATACCCAAAGGGGCCAATTCTTAAACCAAATTTAGATTCCATAATGCCCAAAAGGTTTGAATCTAAATCCAAACCTTAGATTCCATCATGTTTAAAAGACCAGATCTAAATCTAAACTTAAATTCAACATGTTGATATGGGTAGGATTTAAGTCTAAATATAATCAACATACCTAAAGGGGTGGGTCTAACTATAAATCTAGATGTAATATGGTCAATTGAAACACTACGAAATAAGATAAGATTGAATCAAAAGCCTGCTAGCATAGCATATTTACAAATTTAGATATTTATGCCTTTTATAGTGTCTATGAAATTTTTATGCTTCTCTTATCCAGATTTACTACATATTGGCTACAATGTTTATCGAGAAAAGGCTAGATGATATGCATCTTACTGAGTCCATTAAGGACAAGAAATATGCCACTATTAAAGCCCATGATCCACATTCTATCGTCAGATTGTAGGATCAACTATCATGGCATCAAGATATTTTGATAGGCAGGGATATTTTTAAGGATTCATTTGATCAATTATCATGCATTCTACTTATGGATTCATAGCTTCCATTAGGTCACGATCCTGCTAATTGGGTGATCAATCTAAAGCTGAGACATTATCATGATGTTCCTTTAATGAGGGTCACAAATCACCTTAGCTTTGGAGATTAAGATGTACTTCAGCTAGTCACAAATACTATAACTTCTGCAAGCACAATTAGACTTTGGGTTATCATATATTACATTTGGCACACCCTTATCAGATGTTAGTGGCTATATGTATTGGGCATACCATCACCTATAGATGCATGATGATACTCTTAGGATAGTTGATATATATCACGTAGTATATGCATCACTTTTTGACTATAACCACTTTCCATTTACTTGGATATAGAGAATAGTAGAGCATTGGGACATGATCACCAATACTTGCTGGATTGGTCCACATGAGATGATGATTACCTTAGATGACATGTAAGATATACTAAGTTTCCCTATCATAGGCATTTCCTATGAGGAGTGCACACCTCTAGATCATAAACTCCTTTAGCATCTGCTAGTTGGTCAACATATGAGAGATAGATATATATTCCTCAAGTCTCCATCATGCTCTAGCTCACTAACAGAGATTATTCTAAGAGAGGAGATTAGGTTGTAGGTGATGGGGCATAGTTATTATGGACATACATTCTGAGAGTTTCCTTGATTCAGCAGTTTGTTTATCAAATTTTGCATGATTAGAGGATCAATTTGACATGGGATTTCATTCAGCTAAAAATTCATGCAGTGCCAAATTCAAGATGGAAGGAAGAGCCAATTTTTAGTGAATCTTAGCACGGGACATTGATGTGGAGCTATATTTAGTGGCTTTCATTGCCACTTGGTTGTACTATTTTAGATTTCCAGGTCACAATAAACTTCTCCATCCTTCCACTCTCTTGTTTGCTCGTTGTGAGAGGATAGCACTAGTGCCAGCATCATTAGCCTACCTACACTATGGATTAAGCAGAATAAGCATGATGACTGAGTCATGATGCTATGATGTAGATACTCATTGGCACTGCTTACAAGGATGGATTCATGCATGTATATCAAAATATTTAAGTTGTCGTGAGCCACCATCCTATTTTAAAGAGCAGCATTTCCCCATGATCATGTAGTTGAGCTAGGCTATAGTTTCCTTAGATAGGGGTTAGACTTGTACCTTCATGTTTGGTCCATCTCACATAATGGATCACTTCAGATCATTCATAGATCATCCTTTTATAGTATACCTACTAAGAGATTAGTACATAAATTCACAGATGCTCTCACTAACCCAAAGACACCATTACTAGCATCAAAGCAGGTATATAGATGCATAAAAGAATACCTCATTCAATTGAGAACTTCTTATCTTTATTATTGGTGTCATGAGTCTGTGATATTTGAGGGATAGAATCCCAACTAGATGATTAGATAGTATGGTTTCACTCAGGCTACCCCCATATATGAACTACCATAGATAATATACATAGTAATACTCATTTCTTGGGGATGCTCCCATTACCTATTCTTTTAGCTGCAACATCTACAACATGGTCATTCTTACTTCATCTAAGGACTAGTTCAGGTTTCTATGTAGTTTCATAGGAGACATATATAAGAGTTAGTCACTTATGATTACAATTTATCTACAATACATACTCTACCTTCTAAGAGTGAGGCTTTTGTATATACTATCGTAGATTAGGGAGAATCAGACAGGTACGACACTTGCATTCCCCTCAACATGTGACTCATACTCTTAAGAGATCATTAGATGAGCTGGATAGTAGTAAGAAGCGATGATGAAAGGCTTCATTAGCTCAGGAGAGAGATGATAAAAACATTCACAATCTCATGAAAGCTAGTCATGATATAAAAGTCACTGAGATAGATAAGCCTACTTATATTCTTATCCCACAAGTAGCAACTGAGCCACCAATAAGATAGATGGACAATGATATGATACTGATATTATCAATAGACACTAATGCTGCTTCTCTAGCATATACGAAGCCTATCAACAATTACCATATACATTTTGAAGATGACCCACATATAGAGGAATCTGGCACTCTAATGACTAGCTATGAGCCACTCTTATAAAATTTGACTTGGGTGATAGTGAGTGCCACTTAGGATGATTCCTCAAATATTCATTTCTATGTAGAGAGTCAACTTATTCCTAGCTTGAGAGATGCAGTTCAGAGGTTATCTAGTCCGGAGATCTAATGCTTTATTTCTAAAATACTCCCCAAATCTTTAGATTCATTACATTGTAGCTCTTCAAAGAGCCTATGTTATATAGTGATGACATTATATCACCTTCTTCTAAGTATTGATCCGAAAGTATTGTCTGATCTTTCTAGCTTCTGCATGGAGGTGAACTCTTAATTAGATTCTTCTACCACTTTAGGTCTTTAAGTAGGAGAAGTATAGCTTTAGAAATCTATATGCATAGATATTGAGTTTGGGATATTCTCATTACACATTACTTATCACAAGGTCTTATCAAATTCCATCACTACTACAAAAACCTCACTTAGCACTACTTTACATCAAGTCTCTCTAGTTTCCCAGACCTTGAGTATAGTTCTAAAGCTTTGAGATCTTACTAGAAGAGCAATTTAGATCATAAATTGAGCTCCTCAACATATCTGTTGAATTGAGGGAATTATAGATAAGGAGACAATATCCATTAAAAAGAAGATCTATAGTCAAACAGGCTATCACATCCACAGAAGAGGACTACTCACAAACAAATGCTCAGGTGACTAAACTTGAGCATATTCTTGTCTCATTAGCCCATGACTAGGAAGCTACCCTTCAACATCTCCATGAAGCTAGGGAGAGGAAGTCTACTATGGCCTATAGAGCTCATACAACCTCTATGTAAACTAGATAAATTCAAGCTAAATATTTGTAGCTATAAGCTCTTCTATGTCAATGTTATATATGATCAATGAAAAGTGATTAGAGATTTTCAAATGATTATATGTTCTCTATTCTTATTATATTATTGCATATAATCATAAATAAATAAATAAAATAAATGCATCATGTCCAATCAACATGACATATTCATTGGGGGGTAATTTTATTTACATTAAAAAAAATGAATGATGATTAGACATCTCAACTTGGGGTACTGTAGTGCTTTTTTTATCTTAAAGAATCTAGAAGTCCCCCCACACCAATGGTTGCATACTTAAATAATATAGTGCCACAGCATTGTGATACCAGTGCCAAGGCACTATCACGATGATCTTCAATTTTTAAAAGTCAAGAAAGCCATCTGCCCTCGCCCTAATAGCAATATTGCCTTAGGGTGCATGGGCAATGGTTGTAGAGCATAGAACCACCACCCCATAGGGGAAAATTTACTATAAGAAGGGGAAAGAAGCCCCTCTCTTATTTCTCCTTCCCTCATCCTTCACTTTCACTCTAAACCACTTCACTGTTCTTGCTCCTGGGCATCTGCACTATCAATAAAGCACTTCCTACTAAACAAGATTAAGGCTTATCTCATCGATTCGAGGTAAAAAATTTTAAATATACTTTCTTTATATGTCTTTGTTTCTAAAAATTAGGTTTAACAAAATTTTTAATATTGATCTTAGATCAAGTGAGAAATAAAGAGGTTCATCTTTGTCTATCTTGTAATTGGAGCAAAAAAAAGAAAGAAAATGAAAGCCTTAGGCTTAAAGATTTTAGAATCTTGAAATATAAACATCTCCACCATTGAACTTGGTTCTGACGTGAGAAGAAAAACCATCTCTTTACTGATCTTAGATCCAAAATAAGGAGAATAGTGCATTTTCACTAAATAAGTAAGAACATTGTACTGGTAAGGCACTATGTAATCAAATTTGCAGAAAAATTACAAACTTTTGTAAGAATCTAGTTCAAAAATAGGGTTCACACTTCTAGGCACCCTAATTTAAAGAATTAAACTCTTGATGCTCTATCCTATAACACTGAGGCGCTAGATGAGTGGCGGTGTGGTGCTAAGCTCTCGAGTTTATATACACTTCTTACAACATTGAGGATCTGTAATATGGTACCTCTACGCTAATCTATCGAGTTTTAAATCTTTGAAAAGCAACATTGAAACACCATTTTTTTAGCACTGGGGTTTTGTACCATCCACCATTGAGCTTGGTTTTGGTGTGAAAAGAAATCCTCTCTCCATTGATCTTGGATTCAGAACAAGGGGGAAATGTGCTAATACATAAAAAATTTGGGAAATCTAGCATTGCTAAAAATGATTAAATTTTAGGCACTGATGAGACTGCACCTAGGTATTGTAAGTCCAATTTCATGGTGTTCCTTGACACTGGAAAACAATTTTGCACCACCAGAATGACGTAGGAGCTGCTCTTGTAGACCAACTTCTCCTAGCTACATTCTTTGTTTTTTCTCCATATTGCCACCTAGATTGTAGATGCTCCTCTCTAGAATGAGATATCTATGGGTGAAACATGTTGGTACCTCTCTCCACTTCTACACTAAAAAATCTAGCATTATCATTGGAAGTTTTCCTCCTCTTGTTAACGAGCCTTTTTAGCGACATGAATTCCCCCCTGACATGGAAGAAGGCTAAAAGAGAGAGATAAAGAAAGAGCTCTAAGGTTTATCTGTAGAACAAAAATCTGTAGCCCAAAGAAGGTGAAAAATGGGGGGCATAGTGGGGGTGTGTCTATTTATAAATGGAGACATAGCACCATGGTGTTAGCCTTTCAGGTTGAAAGAGACTAGTGCCACAACACTGACATGTAGTGCTTAGGTATCGTCCAGTTGGTTAAAATGGTTACTATGCCAGTAAATAAAAAAGCACTTATTACTATTTATTACCATTAATTTTGTAACTAATTGAAACCAAAAAGTGTGTTAAAAATTGATATGGCACCACGGTGCTTTCAAATACTACCACAACGTTGGTCAAAAAGCTTATTTGTTTGATAAATTTGCATGCCAACATGTGTGTCAATTTGAACGATCTTTTGACCGACACTGGTTAATCTGCTAGCCAACTTTCAAACATCATTGTGGGGAAAGTTTCTGACACCACTAGAGTTTAGGAATTTCATATTTGTATGATTAAACACATCATTAAAGATTAAACATATTATCTTGGAAGATAAATATGTTATGCTCTAATGGATTTGATCATTTAATAAAAGAATCCTAAAGCTAATGGGTCTTTCATGTACCAGAGAGTTTTCTCCTAAACTACATGAAAAGTAGAACAAAGTTTATTTTAAACTTGGTTCACGGTTCCCTATAATGGTAAACCTCTATAGTTAATTACTTCTTACGAAGAAGGATCTCTTCTGAAGAATACTCTTAATTAAAGAAATAATTTATAATTTCTAAGAATTTATAAGTTAATTTTCAAAGGAATGATATTTGAAATTTTAATTGGGAATGATCCAAAGTGGAAAGAGTTCTTTTATGATACTAATTAAGATGAAGTAGAAAATGCTTGCTAATATTGGGATGCCTAGTAGACATTTCAACTATTCTATCATCGGGCTTTAAATTTTGAGATTTAATTTAAATTTTGAGTTTATATTTTATTAAAAATTTAGGAGTTAAATTCTAACAGCACAAGAATACAAAAATGCCTTAGGTTGAAGACTTACTCTGAGGAGGATGCTTCAAAACCCAAGTCTACAATTACTTTTGACATAAGTCAGATGCTCGAGAAAATTTTAGTTTTTGGAATTATCGGCCATTCCTCTCACTTGAGGGAATGAATCTATCCCTGACTCTTTTGGACTTATAACCTACTTGGATGGGTCAGCTAACACCACCTAGGCATATTTTAAATCCGCGGTGCTAAGTCTCATGTATGCAAGATGGCTGATTATTATAAAAGAATCTAAGAATCTTAGGCTCACTCCTTAATCCTTAAGACCATGTAGGGTATGAAATCTACCAAGAAATGCACCAACAAATGCACATTTTTTAGCTTTTAAATAGTTTGTCTCATGATTCATTTAAAGTCTTGGGTATGCATTTTTATGCCTAAATGCCATGTAGTTAAAATATGTTATCGGCCAAATCAATAAAAGAAGGTAGACTTTCCCATGAAAGTGGTCATCCTCAAAAGTTAAATGCCCTTTATGTGCAATGGGTGAAGTGTCCAATTAAAGAGTTAAGGTAATATGATTCCATGATTTTTAAATGCTAATGATTTCTTGTTGATTTTTAAGTTATTCCTAGGGATTTAATTTATCTAAGATTTCAAGTTTCTTTATTTTTGTGTTTGAGTTGATTAGATTTAAGTTAGGTAGAAAATTTAATTTTTCTTAAGAGCTTATATCCAGGCATTCATCATAGAAAACATAATATAAAAATAAACCTAAAAAGCAAGTTGATTTTATTGCACACCCAAAATAAATTAAGCTAATTTTTAATTAAAGGATGGTCAATGCTGTCGGGTACCACTATACACCTCGAAAGAAAGAGCAAATGGGCGGCCAAGCTTTTCCCTTATACAGCCTGACCAAGAACTATAGTTTAGATCAATGAGCCTTCTTTCTTGGATCATCTAATTCTTCAAAGACCTCCATTGGGCTTCACAAGGGACCTCTACACCCATCTGCTGGTAGGGTCAACTCCTACTAATCATAGACCTCGTGGATCCAAACCTAATTTTAAGCTCAAATTTATATTTTAAATTCAAAAATTAATCCTAACTAGTGCAAAACAAATATTAAGAAAAATAAAAATAACATTCAATAATTATATTTTACAAATATATGGGTTTAGTATTAATTGCTTGCCAAGACCACCTCTTCTATTGGGCTATGCTAAGGGACTATTCAGCACCTACAAGCAAATAGCAATTTTATAATTTATTTATGATGACAATCCCTTTTAGCATAGTCCCCTAGAGAAGATAATGTTAATTCTAAAAATAACGTCCAATCATCCAGACTAACGAATCAATTCTAGCCATCTAGTCTAAAATAGTATATCACAAAATAATAAATAGACAATCCACATCACAACATCACCTAATATTACAAAAAAATAATAGAATGACTTAACTTAAGTCTAAATTTTGAGACGTAAAGATCTATTATGTGAAAGAAATAAGCTTGTGTGGAAAGACTTTGCTAGGCCTCTTTTTAATTCAAGTTTCAATATAAATCTTGAGGTTTGTTTATTTTTACATATGGAAGGTTTTAATTCAAATGTTTAAATGATATGCAATTTCATTTTCATTTTAGGTACATTTTATGTTTAAGTGAGATTAAGTTTCAAGAATGAAGAATACAATAAGTTCCATTTTGGGTGGAACCTATTCTATTCAACATCCTAAGTCTTAATAGGAGACAACCTTCATATAAAGATGAAGATTCATCATAAAAGTCTAACTAAAATCTATAAGTATTTTAATTAAATATTTTAGATTCAGTTAGATGATTTTGATTTAAATTAAGTTTATAATTTTCATTCTTTTGAAATTTAATCTTTATTTTAATTTCTTTTTTATTTGATTTATTATTCATTCCTTTTGTTAATGTTTATACTTGATATTTATTTATTATGTCAATCAAATGTGTTTCATTCTTTTCCATTTCATTCCTTTATGTTTGTTTTCATTTACTTTAATGTTTCATCTTTTATCTTTATATTTCATTTAAGTTATATTCATTTCATTTGTTTATTTAATTTTAGGATTATTTGGTTTACTTATTACATTTGGATGTATTAATCAGATTCATTCATTCAATTCAAGTTAATTTTATTTTTTTAATTTTCATTGATGTTTATTAATTTAAGTGAACTTACATTCAATTTTAAGTTTTAACATCATTGAATTTACTATGTTTCAATTTTATAACCCATTTGCATCATTTTTTTTATCTTGAATAGATTATTCATTGATAATAAGCAATTTACATCAATGATTGTCTTATTTCAATTTATTTATTTCATGAAATTATTTAATGTTTATTAATGAACGTAGATTAAGATGATTGAATCCAAATTATTATTTCATACATTGTGGAATAGTTCAATTCATTTCAATTAATTTTAAAGAAATGATGATTATATTGTAAAATAATTTCCTTTTATCAGTTAGCATAATGTGATTTTTGTTGTAATTATTACTTAAAGGTTTAAAAAAGGGTTATTTTCATGTATATTAAACTTACCCTATGTAACTTCAAATCTTTATGTCATTTCAAATTCAATTCAACTTGCCCAAAAGTTTAATTATACTTAATCTTTCATATTTGCATTTATGGCCACTTTATTCCTTAATGTAAATGGCCTTAATGTATTTATATATTGATGGATTATAAAGTTCAGAGATTAAAGAACTTTCTATTTCAATTCATTAATGGGTTTATTATGGTTTATTGTTTATTAATTTTGGAATATAATTAAATTCCACATTTTTATTTATCCATGACCATTAACTTATGATTAATTCGGTTGCTTTGCTTTTAGATTGCTTAGGTGTTTTTATTTAAGTGTTCTGATGTCAATTATCATGTTTTAAGTTTGTATTATGGGTTTTATAATTTCTGTGATTTGTTTGATTTATTATTTCCTTTAAATTCACCTTGAGACTTGGAAATTCAAGAATTCCCAATTCACAAGCCAATTATAATTAAAATGTTTATGGTAAGTGGGGTTTTTTGCCAATTTGATTTTCTTAAAATTTCACCTTAATTAGATGTATAGTTTGGGATTAATTATAAATTTAATTATTATTTAAAAACCTAAATTAAGCCTAATTTAATGAGGATCATTTAGGAGTTTTATTTTTTCTTGACTCTCCTATAGAATATGCATTCATAGAGGGTTTATTAATAATTTTTGGAGTTCTAGTTGATTTATTATTATTTATTATAAGTTATTTAAGTTTAGGTTGATTAATTGAATTAATTAATTCAATTAAAGGCCAAATTAAGTAATTTTGTAATTCATTAGGTTAGAGACAATATTAATGGTTTATTTATGTTCATTAGGGTGTGTTATGATGATTCAAAACAATTTGATCATTTTTCATAATTTATTTGAGTTTGAAATTTCAAATATTTTGATTTATTATTCAGTAAATTATAAAAAATTCACCTAATGTGTGTCTTAACCTCAATTTCAATTCCCTAAAGTCTCAAATTATTTTGTTCAATGGTTTGAGATTAATATTGGTTTGAAAATTTTCATTCAAACTCAAATTAAAGCTAAAATACCCCCACATAATTTGGGAATTTTAATTTTAATGGATTCATCACATCAAGAGAAATCCATAGAGCCCAATTTTATAATTTTTGGAGTTATATTTGATTTTCTATGATTTTTGGAATTCTTTTTGTATTTTCCTTAATTTTTTAAAATCTAAAAACCTGAATTTTAATTTTAGCATGTTGGATCCACGAGGATCCGATGTGGCTTTTGCTTTCCACATGACCCCATGACATTTGTCCACAAGGGATTCATGTGGATCCTATGTCAAAATGGCATTCTAAAGGGATGTAAGTCCAATTAATGTATTCTCCATACAAACATCATGTAATTTTTTCACAACGTGAACACATATATATATAATTTTGGCATTCAGAGAGATGTAAGTCCAATCTATCAACTTTCTAATTAATGTAAGTTTGACCTATACTTCCAATGCAAGTACAACCCAAAAATTCAATTGGCATTCTAAAGGGATGTAAGTCTAGCTTAACAACTTTCTAATCAATGTAAGTCCACTCTATGCATGCAATGGAAGAATAACCTAAATATAACATATATGCTCACCATGAAAACACCCTTACACTAAACTTTTGGTCTACTCGAGAAATCTGAGATGAGGTAACCCATGGATCCTAATCAGACTCTTTAGACATTACAGCTAGCTATCTAATGTCACCCTCCTTAGACAATCATCTATGCCATACCACACACACCACTAGACACTAATTCATATCCATAAGATATATTTATTACCAACCTTTTATCAAAATGCTCTCTTACTATGGTAAGAGAGGTAATTAATTATGAAGGCTTGCATTCATAGGAAGTAGAACCTATATCTAAATAAGCCCTAACATAATGTTAGAGAAAATCTGATTGAATATATATCAATCTGCCTCAAAAGAAAACATACTCCTATCAATCTCAATATAGATGACAAAGAGCATCTTCAAAGATATTTTTTCTGAGCGATCAATCATAAGCATGATCCAAACATCACTTGATCAAATTTCCCTATGACCCAAGTTTAATTGGTCAAATGAAGTACATTAAAGGACATGTCCATTTTTGATGGTAGATTAAACTATCCTAATTATGACAACTAACCAAACCCTTGAGTTAAATTATAGCCATAATGGTATTAGCAAATTCTTAGTTCAAACCAACTTGGTTTGATCACTTTATATCGGTTAATTTGATGAAATGGGCCATCATATCTAATTGTTTTGCCAAAATTACCATTTCCACTTTTATGATGATAATAACTCTACTAAATATAGAAATAATTCCAAACTCTTAGGTGAGATTCTAAAAAGAGATTATATGAACATGCCAAATAGGTTAACCTAACCCCTTAAACCACGAGATGTCAAATGGGCAAATTATGGGAAATGAAGCTCGTGCTACTTACCCTTCTAGAAAATTTTTAAAATCCCAAATTACATGATTATCCATAGTGATTAATAGTTCCCCACCTTAAGTCATTAGGCTAATAAAAAGGTTAACATGACATGGAAGGCATGGAAGGGCATTAAATAGGATTAACATAAGGATAGATGGTCTAATACTTGTTGACCTTATTTTTAGAATGAGCTCTCAACCCCTCCATCTTAG
This sequence comes from Cymbidium sinense, assembly GCA_021442155.1. Classification (NCBI taxonomy): domain Eukaryota; kingdom Viridiplantae; phylum Streptophyta; class Magnoliopsida; order Asparagales; family Orchidaceae; genus Cymbidium; species Cymbidium sinense. The sequence continues at coordinate 30,256,378 of CM038223.1, forward strand.
ACATAGGAGTTCCTCTTAGACTTTAAGGGATCCTTAGTCTTAAGACACATATAGTGATTATGTGGACAATCAATCTAGCCCTAGAGACTTAGAAGAGTTAGCCATAGGAATAGTCATGCCTTTGGGGTGTTAGGAAAATTTGCCTACCCTTAGCTTGAACCACTCCTCACCTTCCTTCCTTCAAGTCAAACTCCAAATCAATCTTATTTTATTTCTACAAACTAAAATCAACAACACATAATTGAAATCCATGATTAAAATACATGATTAAAATCCTTGATTGAATTCCAAGTTGAAATTCCAAAAGTCCAAATCTTGCCTAAGTTCTTGATTTTCCCTTCATAGACTTAGCCAAAATCAAATCTAAACCACGTCAAACTCATGAAATTTTCTCATGGCTCATTTATATTCTCATTTATATTCACATATGTAAATGAAATATAAATTCAAATCAATAAAACCAAATTCAAAAATTAAAATTCAAAATTCCAAATCTTTTCTTAAGCCTAAATCATGATCAAATCACTTCAAATGCATGAAATTTTCTCATAACTCATTTATATTATCATTTATATTCTCATTTATATTATCCTATATAAATGAAACATAAGTTCAAATCAATCAAACTAAACTCAAAAACCAAATCCAAAATTCCAAAATTTTCTAAGTCCTTTAAATTACCTCTTAAAGACTTAGCCTAAATCATGATCAAATCACTACAAATTCATAAACTTTTCTCAAAATCCATTTATATTCTCATTTATATTCCCATATATAAATAAAATATAAATTCAAAAAATCAAAGCGAATTCCAAAAATCAAGTTCAAACTCATTCAAAACTCAACCTAAGCCTTTCAAGTTAAAATCTTGAACTTAGCCAAATCAACTTCCAATCAAGCCAAACTCTTGATTTTCCTTCATGATTCATTCAATCCTTCAATAATGAATCCAAATATAAATACAAACTTCAATCACTTAATCAAAACTCAATTCAAAAAAATTGAACCCAAATCCATCCATGTTTTTTCTTTGAATATGAAATTGTCAAATGAATCAAATCCCATTTGACTTCAAGCCACTTGCAAATGAATTTATATTTCAATCATAAGTCCATATACAAGTTCAATCAAACTCAAAAAAAGCTTTGAAGAAGCCATTTGACCCACTTAGGTGCACTTGACCCAAAGTGACCTAAAGTACCCTTATGAGCCAAATTCTAATCCTAACCAAATTGGATTGAATCAAACTCACCTATGCCTCTCATCATGATCAATGATCATCAAGAGATTATCAATCAATCAAATTGGGTCAAACCAAGTCAAACCTAAAGGTTGACCAAATCAACACTTAGCCAAAATGAAACCCAACATAGCCAAAATCCACCATAGGACAAATTGATTGAAACCATTGATCTACATTCATTCATGACCAATGTTTGAACTTGACCAAGTCAACATTTGAGCCTAACCTAGCCCAATTGGCCACTTGACCCAAGTTGACCTAAAAGTCAAAATGTGTCGAAACTTGATCTGAGCCAAATTGATTGAAACCAATGGGTCAAGTTTATTCCAAATCACTTGTTGAACTTAACCAAAGCGTCAATTGGCCAACTAGACCTAACCTAGCCCAATTGACCTTGAACCCAACTTGACCTAAAGGGTCATGTTGAGCTAAATTCAAACTTAACCAACATTGATTGGAAACAAAGATACCAATCCACTTCATATGACTAACCGAACCTAAACCTACTATAACCTAGCTCAAATAGGTCAAATGGGTCAAATTGGTCAACTTGATCCATTCAACCTAAATGAAGTCAAATGAACCAAATTCAAACCTAAACCAAATTGAATCAATTAGAGCCACTAAAACATTTCAAATGGTCATATGAACTTGCCCAACCCTTGGTTTAACCTAATTTGACCAATTGGTCAACTTGACCAAAGTTGACCTATTTAAACCTAAATGGGTCAACATGAATCAAACCATACCAAATGAACTCCAAATCTAATGAAACTTGGCCAAACCTATTTTCTTAACATACCCAACATATCCAAATTAAAAATTAGCCAAATAACCATTCTACCCCTAGGCCATAGAACAAATTTTGGTCAAATCCATGGGGAATTTGGTCAATTCCTCTTCATACCTACTTGATACTATTCTAATAGGTCAAGTAAACCATATGGAGGGTGGTGCACCTAACCCAATGGGTTTGGGTCAGCCCAACTTGACCCAAGGCCAAAACTGAGCACATGGCTCAAATTGGCCACATGAGAATCATTCTTTCACTCAATTTGAGCACATGGGGAGTTACCATTCCACTCCCTAGCCTAAAATGAACTCAAGGATAGCTCTAACAGCCTAACAAACCCACTGCTTAAGGTCAATTGGATCAAAATGGTAAGTGAAGCTTCGGCCGTCCGATTGCCTAAGGGGGAGATATACTCCCCCTAATTCACTTCAATTCCAATATAGCCTAATTTGATTGAGTTATTATGAAGCCAGAAGAGTGATTCTTGAGTGATCATAAGCTCTCTATAGGGTGATTGGATTGGCAATTCTCAATTTTCCTTAAGCAAAAATAGGGGAGCTCCAAGGATTTGCCAACTTTCTCTATACACCAAACCAAGTCAATTCCCTTTGTACACTCCCTCAGGGGACCAAGTTGAGCTTGCCCAACCTCTTTTCCAAGCTCCAAAGGCAAGGGAAGATCCACTTCAATCAAAACTGAGCTCACTAGGAGGAGGAGTTGGTCCATAGAGCTATCCACTAAACCTCAAGAGCTAAAACTTTCACCAAAGCTTCGTCTCAACCAAATGAAGCTCCTCCAAGGGAATCGAGCACTGGTGATCACCTTCGATGAGGTACGCCATTTTTTGATCACTAAACTCAATGTGGTGTTGAGCTTTTTGAAAGAAATTTTAATGGTATGATATTTCAACCGTTAGATGTGCTTGTCATTAGGGTTAGATGGTGTGTGAAAATTTTATCCCAATCTGAGCTCAATCGAGCTCGGATCAAGGCCTAGAACATAGACGGTCTCCATGGATCACCGGCATTGGTAGGGACGGATCTCTAGTCATCCATCTGTGCATTTTAGATGGAAGATCGAGATTAAATCATGTTTTATAATTCTATTTATCCTTTTAAAACTATGGATTAAATCCTAGTCGTTCGACCCTTGATCGAACGGTGGAGGAAAAAGTGCGTAGCGCCACCGCCATGCAGTGCTATGATGTGATATTTAAGTGACCACTCAGAGGACAACGTGTGTAAAGGGCAGCCTCGTTAGTGCTTGCATGTCACATTGTAGGAATTAGGGAATTAATTATGGTTTGAATAATTCTTAATTAATTACCAAAACTTTTAAAATTCATATCTCCACCTAGAAAAATCAAATAAAGATGAGGTAAATTTCCACCGAAAGATATTTCGACCTAAAATATTCTAAAATTAATTTTGATTAATTTTGAATACTTTTTTCTCTGATTTTGGGTTTTATTGGAAATTTTAATTTGCTAATTACTCCCTAATTAATCCACTAATTAATCTCAAACTTCTTGAGTGTATTTTGGGGGATGACTTCTGCCTCCCTTAATTTTCTTGGGATTTATTGGTGGCTTAATTGGTGAAATTACTAATTCATTTCCTAATTACTCCTTAATGTAATTAAGGATAATTAAGGGTTTAATTAGTGATTTAATCCTTTGTTGAAGTTGATTAAGGTCTATTTCAGTAAATAGGGGGTTTAGGGAATAATTTTGGGGCATTTTCCTTAAGCTATTTCTTAAACCCCCTTTTCTTCCTTAATCCTCTCTTAATTAAGGGCTAATTCACTAATTACCCTCTTAATTAATTTCTTAAAATTCTAAAACCTTCTAAAACTTAATTAATCTACTTGGAGTAGATGTTTAGATGTTCAAGAGCCTAAGTTCAATTAAGGAAATCAAAATTTAACTCATATGTGTGAGGGGTGTTTTGAAATTACTTAAGTTAAACCCCTTAGCTAATTAAACATTAAGAATGAGCCAAATTGCATAAGGCTCCTTTCTTCCTAGGTGCACTGCTAATTTAAATTTCTTGTGAGATTTTATGTCATCCCATTGGCTCATAATTATTTGATTAACTATGATAAGGTGGTGCAGGTAAAGGGTAATTAACATGTTTAATTCATACCTTAACCTAATCAAAATATAAAATGAATCTAATCACCTAAAAATCAAACAAAAATATCAAACACATGTGGGAATGGGTTAGGAATAGCAAACTGACTTCATGTTTTCAAAATTAAATCAAATTTAAAATCAAACAAAAATCACATTAAGTAAACTTTGATTTACTTTAAGCTTTCTTATTTCACAAGATTGTCTTTAGGATTTAATTAAAGTGAACGTGTTTACATGCTTTCATTACTTTAATTCTTTCCCAACAAGCTAAATATGTGTGTCATATGGTTTCATGCATACATGTTTTCAAAAATTAAATTTAAAAATGAAAATGTTTCCTTTATGTCAAATTGCATGTGTTGGCTAAAGTAAGAATATGAGTGACTATTATCATTATTAAATCCAAATTATTTTTAAAATATATGAATCAATTACCAAACTTGAAAGTGTGTTACTTTTATCTTACTTATAAGTTTGCTTGTGAGTAAAATATAAGGATGTGCTTAGTGTAGGTTTTCCTTCTCCTCTCTTTTAACATAGTTTTGAATAGGATTTGGCAAGGTGTATGATTCATTTGAAAAGAATCTAACACTTGCCTAATTCCATATCCTATTCATTCCTATGCTATTACTTAAGAAGGACACCTATAATTGTACATATAAATTGCATAAATAAAAATAAATCAACCAACATAAATTTTGCATTCTTTCTTCTCCATTTATTTCTTTTGTACACATGCTTGTATTTAAGGAAAGTGATATATTAGTTTGGACAACCCCGAGGTTTTGAGGCTTTACGTAGCCCTAAGTAGGTCTTGTACCTTACACCTATGGTTAATAATAGCATCATACTCACTTATGCCTTTCATACATTCATATGTGCATGTGAAAATTAGATAAGAAATCTCTCTGTTACTTAATGAAAATCATGCATCATAAACATCCAAATTTTCTTAAATAAACTACTAGCATGCATAATGAAGTGTGCCAAAAATTCCCATTTGTATGTATAGATATGTTTAGGACTCATTCATATGCATGTTATACATGTTGGGAAAGAAGTGAAGTGATGTATATTTTGTGAATTTAGTTCATTTTACTTAATCTTAAAATGTCTTTCTTTTGAATACGTTTATTTAGAGTTCATCTAAACTTCAGATTAATTAAAACATTCACTAAAAAACTAAAATATGAATCTACTTTAGAAATTACTTAGGTTAAGGAAGGAAAGAGAAGTTTTCTTCTCTTTTCCTCTCTTCATAACTTAGTAATTAATTGTAGGATTCACTCGAACCCAATCAAAACATAAAATAAAATCAACCCAAAATAATTAAATCACTTAAATGAAACCCTCCTCTAATTTGAACATCCTTCACACTTAGAAAATTCTAACTTAAAACCATAGCTAAGCATACCACACAAACCTCCAAAGCATACACATTAGACTAAGTCACCACTTCTAGCTTTAAGTTAGGGTGGTGCATGGTTTGATGCTTGCTTTTATTTCATGATATATGTTTTAGTCTAGATGTTAGGATGTATGTAGAATGAATGGTAGATCTAACCATTATCTTATGGATAGTGCTTAAAGCTATAATAAATAAAAATATAAATACTTTGTCTTATAAAGCATAATCCAATAGGCCAGGTGGACTTAGTCACCCATGTGTGGAGTGATAAGTCCAATATACATGCTTGGGATTTTATGTGCTTTGTTTAGATAATCTTTATTTTGCAGGTGTTAGCTAGATTTAGTTTTCCTTTTCATGTAATATTTGTAATTAGGATTTTAGAATGATTGTTATGAGGATTAGGATGAACATTGGTCATAAGATCTCATCTTATGCACCATGTGAAGCCTTTGGTGCATCCACCTTCCAACCATCCAAAAGAAGGAACCAAAGAAGAAAAAAGAAAAGAAGAATGAAGAAATGAAGTTTGATGACCCCCCATAATAATGAGTTCCTTGCTTAATTGTATGTAATTCATTTATAATCTCAGTTGTATAAGAGTAGAGCTTGACTACCCAATTTATTTTCAAGTTTGTACAGTGGTACCTAAATTCAATGGTCTTTTATTCTTTTGTGATTAGCTTTATAAATTGATTGATGATTTATTTAGTTTATGCATTAAGTGACATCCTTTTTCTAGTTTCTTTCTTGCTATGTATGGCCTAGATGTTGATTAGGCTTAGGGAAAAATAAATCATCTACCAAATTTAATAATTCAAAACTAAAAATATAGAACTCATAACCTCACCTAAAAGCTTAGGCTAAAATCAAGATAATAGAATTAGTTGGATGAATACTTCTTTTGTAATATCATACACAAATGCAGATAATTTTTACTCTTGATTGGAGGGCTTCCGCCTTTGCTAGAGAAACTTGCTTGACCTTTGAGAGCCATGGTGGAAACACACCTCCTCCCTTATCATTGATTTTAGCCAATAATCTCATTTCTCATGCATTAGGCATATGAATCCTATTAGCCTGAGTCAAAATAATTATCCAAAAATAAAAATAAAATGAAATTTGAATTGCATTAGATTTAGGTCATTTGAAGCATACCCTTACATGATCTAGTCTCTTTAGGGAGTGAGTTTAAGGACTTAGTCTCTTTCTAAACAAATAATAGCCTAACTATCTTGCATAAACATATGACTTGCCTACAAGAATTTAAAATCATAGGAGGAGTTAGTTGGTAGCCACCCTCAGGCGGTTGTAAGTTCAAACAGTCGGTTGGTTTGTTGTCTCTTATGGAGGCAATCTAAATACCCATTTTCCCTCCAGATTTAGGTTGTGCTTTTGGCCCTCGCCAAAGTTCCCTAGATTTAGGTTCTGAGGTTGCTTCTCCCATTTGTGGGCCATAAGCATAAATCATCACCTCTTAGCCATTTCCATAATATTATGTTGTGAATCATAAGCCTTAAATTTCTAATAGAAAATTCAACTTAAATAAATTAAATCAACATTAAAAATGTAAAGCCCAACCATAGGATAGTTTGAGTTGCTCATTAGTTTTCCTAGCATTGTGGGCATCTCCTACTTATCTTCCTTTGGCTTCGATAATAACTCCCTCTCCATAATCAATCCCATTTGATCTTCCAAAATAAGCTAACAATTGATAGTCCTACCTATTGAAATATTTGGAGACAATGATCATTTACCTTAATCGAGAGTATTCCTAAAGGATCCCTTCCCTTAAAATGTAATTAACTATGGGGGCTTGCCCCTATAGGAACTTAAAAAACCTAGTTTAAAATAAACCCTACTTTACTTTTCCATGTAAAGTAGGAGAAGAATCTTTGGTACATATGTAGACCCACTGTCCTTAGGAGTCCTTATTGAGGTGATTAGGTACATTGTAGGGTGGTGACTTCTATCTTTTGAGATAGTACACCTCTCCTCAATATCCTACCTCATCCCTCAATAAGAACATCTGTGGATCTACTTGGTGTCAAAATGCACAAAAAGAGAAATGATGTATATTTCTAGCCTTATTTTATCCCGCATAGAGTGAAGATGGAAGTATATATCTTATTCTCTCAAAAAGGAAATTCAATTAAAAATTTTCACCATAATACTATTAAGGCATTCCAAGCCTATTCTAAGTTATGATCTCTTCTCTTCAACTTGTTATTGAATTCATGTAACACCACCTAGATTCAAACTAAACACATGATTGGGCTTAGGTCTCATGGACTATAAAGAGAATGCTTTCAAATGGGAGGTAGAAGAATAATTCACATTCTTTGAGCTCAAAGATGCAAAACTAAGCATTCTCCAACCCCTTCAACCAACTAAGCTAGCTCAATCACCATGGTTACATTAAAGGTAGCTAGAGCTTGGAAAAGCCATCAATCCACTATGTCCTAGCTTAATTCTTTTGGGAGTTTTATTGCTCATGAGTTTAGGAAGCTTATCAAGTCAAATCTTCCTCAACTTTTGCATTTGCTTCCTCTTGGCCTCCTAAAGCTTTTCAATAAAACATTTCACTTGTCAAGGCTTGGGGAGAGAGAAATTTAATTTGGTTAGAGGTAGAAGATGATCTTACAACTATTGGATCTATTTAAATTAAATCTAATGGCCTAGATCAAGTCGAATAGTGTGTTGGTCAGATCCTTATGTATTTTTACAAGTTTTTTTATTTTTCTCAATAATTTATTAACCAAATGACTTGGAATTTTTATCATAATTAAATTTGAGCGTGGGAAATTTGAAACAAATGTTAAATTTTTATCATTCACATTATTTATAATTTTAAATATTAAATCACTTTTTTTCTTAAAGAAAGAAAATAGTAAATAAATGTTAAAATTATGTGTGGAGAATATGAGAATATGTTATACTTCGAACATTCATATTATTTTCAATTTTGAAAATTAAATCTTTCTTTATTTTATTTAATTAATTTAGTAAAGAAATTTAAAAAATATCATATTTCTTGGGGAGGCTATCAATTTTTGAAAGCAATTATTCACTATTTAAAATTAATAATAATTAAAACATAATTTAAAAGATTTTAATCATTTATAGAGTGTTTATAATATAAATCTACATTGCTATTTATGTTTTTTATAATTTTTAAAAATAATTTTATTTACCAAACTAATTTAAATTGATAATTTTGATTATTTGAAATTTTATAAAACACTTAGATATTATTAAAAATTTATTATAAAAAAGAGTATTTCTAATACAAATATAAATTATGTTAAAATGTTTCATAAATTTTGAATATGTTTATGAAATTCAAAATAATTTATAGAATTAAATATGACTAATTTTGAATTTTAAAAATTACTAAAAATATTCAAATACTCTAGAAATTCTACAATAGGTTATATTAGGCTGTTAGGCTAAACAAGCTTTCGTGAAAATTTTCATAATCATTGTTGAACTAAACAAAACATTCTTATTAAAAAAAATTAAGAGAAATTTATTAATATTAATTACTTTTTTCAATGGGTCCCATAAGTAAAAAATATCCTTTAAAATATAATTTAGAACTATTTTAATTAATTTGAATCTTATAAATATATTAATATTTTTATAGAACCAAATATGGAAATTAACCTAAAGTAATGATATGATCTCAAACCACACGTCTGGAGTTATCAGTTTAGAAATAAATCCTAATCACAGCTATCTTTAATATCTAACATTTAAATTGAAATCTAAGCTAATATGTTAAAGATCATCTAAGCTAAGGTAGCAGTACACTAAGTGAACAATCCTCTGAATATGCTTGTAAAATTATATATTAAATAAAATCACTTGCTACATTAACTAGTACAATAGTTCTAAAATCAATTATAATTAATTTTAACTTGAGCTCTAGTTATGTAGTTGACTATATCAGTTGGCTCCATTTATGTTGATATCCATGCACAAGAGGTAGCTACTTAAGTTAGTGATTGTCTTAATTAGGAATGCACATTTAGAATCACCTCACACAACATAATATAAATTTCATTTTTGTAAAATCATTTTCATACTCTAATTCATTAATCATATGCATATCATCCCTCCTTGAGTTAATTCTGTAACCTAAGTATTTTTAATTATGTTGGTTTATTTCTCTTAATAAATACCTAGTTATCCCATTAATCATGCTTGCTTGATTGAGAATATCTTATGAAAATTATACCCACAATTGTTATGTTCATTGATAGTAGAGTTACTCTCTTGTGGCTATGTTATTTACTATTTTATGAATTTGATCATATTAGAGTAATTTCAATTTTAATTTAAACAATACCATTTTTAGTATATTCTTGCCCGATCGAGTCATGCTAGTCAGATAAAGTCATTTTGTATTTAGGTCCATTGGGTTTTCAATTATGCACCTATACTTGATCCTATTTATTCTCTCTTCAAGTGGACAAATTTCATTCACTCTTACCCTACATTTTCTAGAAAAAAATTATTTTCGTACTTATATAGAACCTATCTATCTTCTAATGTCAATATGTTGCTCGAATACTTGAAACATATATCTAATAGTTGATGGTTTCAACTAATTTTATCATATTGAAGCATATACAAGAATACAAAGTGATGTAAGTACTTTAGGTTATAATATGCCTTATTAGATCTAAACCTTAACTCTGATTATGATTAATTTATTACTATTATTATTATTAGATGATGGTTCATTTCGTAATAAAAATCTTTTAATCAGAGTTGTATCTCATATGATCATTTGATATGTGTAATGAACCTAAAGTCTATCACTTTGATTTACTATGAAAATGGTACGCCTTAGAATAAGTAAATATACAAATGACTAGTCGATAATTCATTAGGTTATATATGTTATCCTTAAGAGTATCTCCTTTTTATTTTATTTTGAATAGGTATAAGAAGATTTCCTAGCTACACCAACCTATTACTTATTTTTCCTCTAAACATCACAGTGCAATAACTTATTTATGATTAATTTATTTGCAAGTTATTTTTGCTTTATTATTGTATTATGATCTTATTGTAGATAATTTGATGCTAGGCTCTTGGAATAAAATTTTATCTACCAACATTTAAAAAATTCTAAGCTACCTTAAAACAAATTTAAAATTTATTTAAAAGTTAAAATTAAGGTTCCCTCGTACTAAATATTTTAAATTATTTATGTTGCTTTATATAATCTAAATGACTGTAGTGTTTTTATTTGGAGTCATAGGGATGCCACATAGATCTTAGGGGGCACTTATTGAAATAGTCAAGTATGACATTAAAAAATGATATACTACCTCAAATGATAGGAATATCACCCTATAATGGATTCAATCATCTAATAAAGAGTCCTAAGGTAGATGGGTCTATGCATAATAAAGATATTTCCCTTACTTTGCATGGATGAAGTAAAGTAGGGTTTATTTTATGCCAGGTTCTTTAGTTCCCTAAGGAGGCAAGCCAACATAGTTAATTATATCTTAGGAAATGGAGATTTTTTAAGAATACTCTCAATTAAAGTAGTCAACTAATATTTCCAAAGATTTTTAAGATTGATTATCAAAGAATTAGAGGTTATTGAAGATCAATTGGGAAAACACAAAATGGAAAGACTTATTTATAAATTTTAAATGAGAATAAGTAGGAAGCACTCATGATACTAGGAATCCTAGTGAGTACTTCAATATATCATATAGTGAGGCTTCATATATTTGTGAAAAAAAATTATATTTGTTTAAGTTAAGATTTTATTAGAATATTAGGACTTGGATTCCAACAACACAAGATTGTGGAAATACTTAAGAGGTGAGAACTTTCACTCATAGCAAAAGAGAAACAAGTAACCTTCTAACCTATGTCTAGAGTGCTCTAGGATAAGCTAAGAGCTCAACGTAATTCTACTCTTGAAAAGTAGAATATGTTGGTTCACTTCCACTAGAAAGTTTGAACTAATTCTGACTCTTCTAAGCTTACAACTACGTAGAGTGATTACTAGCTAACACTTTCTATGATACAAAACCATGTTGGCCAATCTTATGTAGATATAGAATAGCTAAGTTGTTGTTTATTAGGAAACAAATCTAAAGTCTTAAACACGCTCTCTAAGAGACTAGATCATGAATAGTATGTAATTCATGTCTTAGACTAATAAATAAAATTTATTTATTTTTATCTCATTTTAGACTCAGGCTTCGGATAAATTATGACTAAATGAGAAGTGTTATCCACTATTACAAGGGATTGCTTGCACAAGTCAAGCCTTGTTCTTTATTATGCAAGAGTGGAGATCCTCTATTTATAAGAGAGGAGATAATATGTATACATGTTGTTATAACATCCAACCATACAACTAAGGGGTCGCTAAATATTTAATTTTTCTAGATTAAAATCCTAAGCTTTTGAGTGAAGTTGTGATTTGATAAATTTAATTAAAGTTATTTATTTAGAGTAGAAAATTAAGTTTTTTAAAGAGCCTACTATGTCTAGGTCATACAACAAAGATTCAAACTTTAAGAAACTTATGAAAAGCATGCTATTTCTATTACACAATCAGTGTAAACACAATAATCAAATATTGATCGATTAGAAAAATAAGTGGCTAGTATCATACACTTTGAAAATGAAAATAAGTGGATAGTTGAGCTCTACCCTTATACAACTCATATTATAATTAATTTATAAATGAAAGTAAAGCTATGGGGGTTCTCAATTCTTCAACTTTACTTCTTATATTTAAGAATTCTAGGCATCATAGGGCCACCCAAGTCTGAGCCTTCTAGCTACTACTCATCTTAAATCCCATAGCTCTAATCCTAAGCCTATTACAAAATTACATTTTATGAAAGTGTAAATTTAACTACACTTACAAAATAAAAGTTTGTTTACATACATTCAAGCCAAGCAGTTATACTTCATACTTCTATACTTAGTACCCTACCTTGGGTCACTAAAAGAACTTATCCTAATGGATTACACTTAGAGACTTAAGCATCACCTAAAAATAAGAAGCATTTATAATTATTATTACAGTAGTCGCTTAAGAACAATCCCCTATAAAAATTATCATTAGTCTAATATCATCCTAATATTCAGGCTATGCACAATCAATCATAACATCCAGTTTAAAATATTACATCATAAAATAAAACATCACATCATCACAACAAGCATCAACCTAACTTAAGATTAGGATTAATGAATTAGTCTTCTAATGTGTATGCTACGCTTAGTGTGATATGTAATAATTAGGCCCAAATGGTTAGAATTTTCTAATGATGAATGCTCACATCCATTATTAAAGTTGATTATATTTTATATCATTAATAATTTGAGATGAATTTTAACTTAGACTTTTAATTTTACTTTGAGCTTCAATGTTCACTTAAGATTATAAAAAGAAGAAGGGAGAATAAGTTCCACTTTAATCCCTACCCTTAAGTTGAATCTAAGAGTGGGATTCTTATAATTTTGATCTTATTAATGTTAGATTGTTAGTCTTTTATTAAACTTATTATTTGTATTTGACTTAAGAGATTTTATCTTAAATATGAAGGGAATCCTAAGAATAATGAAATCAAACTATAGTCAAATTGATAATATTTTCTTGACTTTGCCACATTAATCTTCAATATTTATTTAATTAGATACTATATTTAATTTACTAATCAAATTTAATAGATACATATATCATTTTATCATTTCACACTTGATGCATGGATGAATTAATATATATGTACTTTATATTGATTATCTTGTGATGTATTATGCATGAAATGTTTAAAATATGCTAATTTAGTTATATCTTATGCATATACATACACATTAGTATATTACTTTATATAAGTATGTGCCATTATTGAATAAAAAAAGTGAGCTAATTAGAGACCCACTTGGGACTACTTAAAGTCTCGGACTCTCGAGATGTGCAGGCCATATACTTGTTAATTTATATACATGTGCATACATAATGAAAGTAAGGCTAAAATTATGAAGCCTTTAGGTTGTATCAAATACATGAGTGAAATTAATTTAACATATGTATTTTATGACAAATCTCAAAGTACGTGCCATTATTATACCAAAGGTGTGAAGTATGAAGACCTCCTTCATACTAGTAGCCCTACGACCTCGAGTTTCCAAGATATATACCTTTCAAATCATTGTTTTATATATATATATATATATATATATATATGAAACTTAGCTTATAATTTTTCATTTTAATTTATATTTATATTAATAGAAATTTTTTAATTGATTAAGAAAATAATTTGAGATTTATTAGTGATAATAGCCACACTATTTAACTCAAAGTCATGCAATTAAATGCAATGTTTTAAATTTTAAAAATATGAGTGCATGATCATATGAACATAAATTTATGAATAATTGAAGCAAAGAAATTAGATACTACCAAATGATCTATTTGGATTCATTAATTCCTATGGACATTCACATTAAGATAAGCACCCTTAAGCTTAATCAAATTCATTAAGGGTTGATTCCTTTTTAGTTTAGGTTATTCGATCCTAAAAAGGAGAGAAAATTTTTTAAAATTATCCCTTGACTCATCTCTATTCATTAAGTGATTCAAAAGTGATTTAGATTTTTTTTTTTGAATTGATTATGATTACTTAATAATTTGATCAATTAAGCCTAAAATGGCCCATAAAGTCAATTAAGCCTTAATTATGTCCCTAAAAAACATGATAAAATTATTGAAGATGCAAAACAAGAAATGAACATGTCATAAAATCTTAATGCAATTAGACTCATAATTAGGGATTAATTAAATAAATAGGGAAAACCCAAAATCATCAATTATACGCAAAATTCACCAAACCAATTGTTGATTTTAATTTCATTAGAAACTTCCTTATTAGCTAAGAAAAAAAAGGGTTGATTAAAATTTTTAATGATCTACACTAATCATTATGATTTTTCTAGGCTCTAGGTTAATTAAAGATTTAATTAATTGAATTGAAGCCTTTAGGGTGATTTTGAGAAATAATTAGAATCGACAGTCTAAATTAAATTTTCTAGTTCCCCTTGCATTTTAATGAATAATTAGGCTTCCATAATTAATTTCATAATTTTCTTAATTTTGAATAACTATTAAATTTATAAAATGGCTAATTATAGTTTTAAATTTTGAATTTTTAAATTTACTTGACAAATTACCTTAAGAAAATTATAAGAGGCCCAGGTCATCCCAAGGGATATTCACACCAAATCCCAAACTAATCAACCAAGTAATTCAGGCTTAATTAAGCTAATTAAGTAAAACTTTAAGCCTTAAGTAATCATTGTTCACTTAATAAAAATTGGGGCTTTTATTTTTCTAGATTCTCCTTTGTCTAAGCATTATAAAATTTGTTTATTTGTATTTTCCTTAGATTTTTTATAATAAGTTATGACCTTTTTAAGTTTTAGCTAATTAAAACAGATTTTAAACTCTAATTAATTCATTTACATAGTCAATTTTTTCCATGTGGAGCTACGGGATTGGCTAATTAAAACATTTAACATGGCTACTGACTCAATAGTAGTAGATGTGTGGATTAAAAGGAAAAAAAATTAAAAATTCTAACATAATTAATTACTGTCCTCTATTCTAATCATGCATATAGGATGAAGGATGATCTGTCATCAACCCCTGGTGAAAGATAGACACTTTTTGTCTTTCACCACTTGATTCAAGCTCGTTAGACCACATTTGATGGTATAATCAAAAGCAAATTGATCAAGGGAAGATTCTAAGGAGATCCTATGATTGGATTCATGCTCAACCATTATTTTTTCATAATAGACCAGAGATTCTTAAATTTTCTAAAGTTTAGTAGAATTTACCTCATTGGAGCTATAAACTAGTGACCCAACAACTGATGTAGCTTCACTTTGAAGAGAGAAAGCCCTACTAAATAAGTTTTGTGCTACCTCCCTGCTGATCATCCTTTGAACCAAACACCACTATAAAGCTTAACAAAGTTGGTCTTGGAGTGCCTTTTAATCTTAAAATCATCTGGAAATCAATTAATTTTGGTTTGACATAGTAAGTGGAAGGTATTGTAAGAGTTAATTTAAATTTGATGGAGTTTGAGTGAGGTTGGATGAAGAGGCTGCTTAGGCTATGGTGAGGCTTAGTCTCGCCATAATTTAATTGCATGGGAAGCTTTTAGGAAGCTTAAGGACTAAGGAAAATGCCCTAGTGAAGATATCTGTTTAGTTTAAATAGGGGAGGAGATGCATACCCTCCTCCCTATGTTAAGAAATCAAAGAGGTTGGTTTAGGTTATGGCAGTTGGCTAGCTAATAAGGGTGGCTAAAAATGGCAAGGTACTGATGAGGTGGAGGTCCCTTAGTGGCTCATAGAGTTTGGTGGCTTGCCATAAAGTGGGCATCCCATGGGGAGTGAACCAAGGGTCGATCAAAGTGAGAGGGACCTTAGCTTAGTCAACAATTGAGCCCAATAACTTTGGGTTTGGTTGGATCGGTGGGTCTATATTTAACGAGTGCCAAGGAGGATTGCCATAGTCAAAGGGAGTTGGTAGAGCTTACAAATGGGGATTTTATCTTATTTAGAACCATTGGTTTACTTGGTCTAGGATTAACTGGGTTCACCATGGGTTAAGTCTACTTAAGCAAGTCAATGGGAACCTAAGGATGAGTTATGCCAAGTTTAGTTGGGTTTAGACTTAGTTTGGTTGAGCTTAGCTCAATTTAACCTATATAGGTCAATTTGGGTTCAAACAAGTTTGGTTGAACAATTGACCAAATTGGGCCAAGGGGGCTATTATATTATGGTAGATGATCTTTCAAAATGTGTTGGTATAATTAATTTGTTTTAATTTGAGGTGGCTTTGGATTTAACTCATATAAGTTATATATGTCCAATGGATTAAGTTGACCAATTTGATCAAATTAGACAAAATGGGTTGGATAATGGGTTGGGTTATGTTTGATTGATCATTTTACATGGGTTGGAGCATTTGATTTGAATTTATTTGGTTTAGATTTGGTTTTGGTTCAATTTGGCCCTTTAGGTCAAATTGGGCTAAATTAGATTGGTTTGATCAAATTAGCTACAATCGATGGTTGAGGAGTGTTCAAAAATCAATTTATGATTGATTAGAGCCATCGGTTATAATTAATTTGGATTGGAATGAGTTTTGGCCCAATTTGATCCTCTTGATCAACTTGGGTCAAGTGGTTAAATTGGCTCAAGTGGATATAATTGATTGTTATTAAGTGATTTATTATGATCAATAATCATTTAGAAAAGGATCAAAAAAATTAGTTTGGTCTAATTTGAGTTGAATTAGGATATGATTCAATTTGATCTTTTAAGCTAAATTGAGTCAGGTGAGTCAATTAACTTGATTGGGTTCAATTGGGCTCAATGAGTGTTGAACAAATTTATGATTATTTTAGAGTTGATTGGTAGTTTTGGTTTCAATCAATTTGGTTTAGACTGAATTTTGACTCATTTGGACCTTCTAAGCCAAATGGGTGAAGTTTGGTTAGTTGGACCAATTGGTAGAATTTTATTGGTTGAATAGATTAGAATGTTTAATTGAATGCTTAGAATGATCATGAGGTTTAGGTTGATTTCATTTGGCTTAAATCAAGTTGAAATGAATTTTGTCCCTATAGGATTCAAATGGGTCAACTTGGGTTAAGGGCCAATTTACTTCAATTTGATTCAATTAAATGGAAATTAAGGTTCAATCAAGTTCAATTGATATTCAAATGAGTTTAGGTGTGTTCAATTTCAAATGGATTATATTAGCTTTAGATTGAGCCCTTTTAAACTAAAGTAAGTGAAGTTGGGTCAGCTTAACCATTAATCCAAATTAAATCCCAATGGGTTAGATTAGGTTTAAAATTAATTTATTTTGGCTAAGGTTTGGTTTGCAATCAATTGGTTTGGGCTTGAGAGATTGATTTACTATAGGGTTTGATTGATTTTAGAGTTGGTAGGTCTAACCTATCCTAAGCTAGGGTTTAACCATAGGGTTGGACCTTATAGGTCTATAGGTCATGGATCAATGTCCTCCAAACCACTAAAAGTATCATACCTCAAAAAGACCTTAGTGCCTAGATTAATCCTAAGTCTAAGGAGGAGATGGTCAACCTCACTCTAAAAGTGAGATCAACCAAAGGAGCCCCAATAGATGTGGTGTAATTGATAAGGCACACCGCATGTATTTTCATTGACCAAGATGGCCAAGCACATAAAAAAGGTGATAAGTAGTACCGACACATAATTGGAGGGTAAGTGAATTCAATGGAGGCCACCAAATAGATTCATTTGAAGGTTACAACTTCCATAACACAATAAATTCTAAAGCAGGTATGCAAGATGCTTAAGGTAGACTACGGGTTTGGAGAGATTCATAATAAGAACTCATCAAAACCTAAATGAAAGGGATAAACCCCTTACAAAAAGCTTTAATGTATGATTTGAATTGACTAGTTATTTCATGCTAGGGCATGAAGAAAAATTGATAGATTTGGTTTGATTTGTTGAGAATTATGTTCGTCCCAAGGATACGAAAGGGAATCGGCTAGGGATTAAATAAATTCAATTGGATTATAGGTTGCATCATGCCAAGGTCAAGAATGGGGATTTGTTTTGAATTAATGAGATTATATTTAATTTGGATTTTTATTGATTTATTTTGTTGATTAACTTTGTTTGATTTTGGTGACTAACATTATTTTTGTTTTTGATTTAATTTATTAATTGGATATGGACCCTGTCAATTTGTATTGGACCACACTAAGGAGGGGCCATGAGAGCCTAAACTTGCCTTAGATTCACTAGCCCAAAAGGGTAGTCTGCTTATTCCATAGAACGACACTACCTAACCTAAAAGGGAAAATATTAGGTGAGGGGCCATCATGGATTTATCCAATCTTGGAGTAGTCACTTGTCAAAGTGGCCATGAGGGCATGATCTTGACCCTACACATATGAAAAATGGACCCAGTCAATTTATAATAAGTCACATTAAAGGAGGACTATTGGAATTTAGACTTTCTTTAGATTTATCGACTCAAAGGAATAGTCTATTAGTTATACAATAGAGACTATCCAACTTATGGGTTGCTCATCAATTTTGGTTGGCTGAACTAGGAAGAAAGCTTGGGGACTCACATCTTTCTAAGTAGAATCAACCATTGGGGTGACCTAATAATCATGTAGTAAGCTGAACCTGACCTATAACAACTACTAAATGAGAGCCGCATGGGTCTTATTTCAACTTAAAGTAGTCAAGGTCAATCTTACAGTGAGTTTTGCTGATATTGCTCAAGAAAATAAGATGCTTATTTGAGAAAAGGTGTTACTGGGGTTTTAACCTAATCCTTAGAAAATTTTATTTTTATTTGTTTATTTGTATAGTGTAAACCCTATTGGTTTGCAATGAGCAACACTAAGGAGGAGTCATAGTAGCCTTAAACTATCTTAGATTTATTAACCTAAAGGGATAGTCCATACATTCATAGAATGGCCTATCCAACCAAAGGGGTGGCTACTAGGAAAGGAAAATAGTCCAATATAGTAGTAACCTAAATAGGGTTGCAAAGATGTTATCCAAATAGAATGCCCATTGGGAAAGTTTCTTGTGGGGTTCTTATCCTAATGCTTAAAACATAGAAAATCTTGTAGGTATATTGTGGCCAATTCAAGAAGAAAACATGGGGACTCACATCTACCCGAATGGTGTCATCCACCAGGTGGATTATTGTCAGTAATGAACTTAAGGTTCCCATTAGTTTTATTGACCTTATTTTTAGATGAGGTTAACATCATCTCTAATCATAGTAATTATGACACATAATCTTAGATTAGTAGTCTCCTAATTAGAAACTTAAGACACTATACTTGGTGACCTAATGAATCCTACAAGGATTTGACTTAACCTAATAGGATTAAGAGAACCCAAACCAAACTAAAATCCAAAAAAATGAGTAAATCAAACAAATTCTAATTAAAATCTAAGTTTGATTGAGTTTAGATCAAGATAGTTGGGATGATCAACCCAATTTACTCTTTTAAGCTCAAAATCAACTAAGTCTAATTCAGTCAATACAAATTAAAATTAAAGTAAATAAGAAGCATAAAAATCAAGAACCTATAAGTAAATGAGGTTGAAGATGGTCAATCATGTTAAATGCCTATGTGGGTCCCACCTAGTCAAAGGCCAGCCCACCAAAATTTGACCAAATGAGGTCATTCCAAGACGCATAATCATCAAATAAACATATTTAAACATGAATATAAATAAATCTAAATCCCAAGAGGTCTCAAATGGGTTAATTATATCACTTAATCCAAATAGACCCAAATGAACTTTATTGAATTTAAACCAAAATTAAATTAAAATCATTTGGAAATTATAATTAAACATAACACAATCAATTATTGGGTTTAATTTGACCAATTTGGTCATTTAACCCAATTGAACTCAACTTAATCCATTTAGGTCAAATGGTTCAAACTAGCTTAAATTACATCAAACCTTCATATAATATGGATCAATTAATCTATATATCATTTAATGAACAATAATCAATGATTGAAACCCAAGGATAAACCTAAAGGTCATGAAATCAAACACTTAAACTAAATCCAATCCAAATGTACTTAACCCAACCATTAGTGCACTTTTGATGGCTTGACTTGGGTAGGCAATTATCCAATTGAAGGAGGCCATATGAGGTTGAATCATAAGAGATGATGTGGAAGCCATTGAGAGGAGAAACCAAAACCCATGCAAAGAATTCAAATCTCATTTCCCATTCTCCATACCTTATCCACCTCTTCATCTTAATTAATTTAGACTCTCTCTAATCAGTTGACCACCTTTTGGAGGAAGCCTCAAAGGTTCCAAATCATCATGTCCACCATGGTTGACCTCATTTTTGTATGAGGTTTACATCATTTCTAAAACTAATAATTAGGACATTTAATCCTAGAATAGGAGCCTACACCTAGTAGCCTTATGCTTCCTTCTAGGATTTGACCTGACCTAATAGGATTAGGTAGACTTGAATCAAACCCAAACATAAATAATTGATTGAATCAAAAACATTCAAATTGAAACCTAAATCTAACTAAGCTTAGACTAAGATGATTGGGTAATTAACCCAATCATCTTTTTAAGCTCAAAATAAACTAAATTTAGAGAAAATAAAATAATCTAAAATAAATTGAAATCAAATCAAATGAAAAGTATAAAATCATTATAGATTTAAAAGTAAATCCAAATGAAGATCAAAGTTGGTCAGCCATTTGACATAGAGTTAACTTATGTGGGTCCCACAAAATCAAATGTCAACCCACTAAAATTTAATCAAATGAAATCATTCCAAAGGCTCAAAATTATTAAATGAACATGTTTAAAACTAAATTAAATAAATATAAAATCAATAAGGCCTGAAATGGGCTAATTAGATGAAAAATTTTTTAATTGGGTGACTTATGATCATCAACTTTGTCCACTTAATTTAGCCTTTGTGACTGCAAACTAACCCTAGCTTTAAGGCATGCTTAAAAATTTTAGCAGTACATTCTCTTTTGAATGAGTACTGTTTAGTCATTTTCTCTTAGAGGGTGAGTCCTTTTTTCTTTTCCTCTACTAGCTTTGCTTTTGGTCACAAGGATGCTGCTAGTTGTAAGGTTGCCATACCTTCATTTTCCTTTTTGTCCACTATGAATATGAATGTTGTATTCACATCATTTCTTTTTGAGTCACCATGCTTTAGTTGTTTCCCTTTTCCAAATGGGTTGTTATTGTTATAACTACTATTAAGCCCTTTTTATTTGGGCAACCTTTCAAACTTAGCTATGTGATCCAAGTAACTGTTGGAATGTGTTAATGGTAAATAGCTAGGTATAGGGCCATTTGATCATCAATATTTCCCTTGAGAAGTTCTATTGCATGCTTTTATGTGAGCTGTTCATCACATCTCATGTCTAGATTTCTCCATCTAGTAATATACTTGGTAACACTCTCATCATTTGTTCTCTTTTCAAGATGAGATCCACAATTAATTGCTTGGTAGTTTTCGAAGCTTTCACAGCTTTGATCTTTTGACTAAAGAGATCTTATATTTGGGATTTAGTGATAACATCAACTTCTTGATAAGTGTTCACTATAGCTTCTTCTAGTGGTTCCTGCCTTTGTGTTGTAGCTATTGGTAGAGTAGGCTAGGCATTTTGTAAGCCTCCCATTTCAACTATCAAATTAATTATTTCCAGGGAATTTCTTGGAGGTATTTATTGTATTATAGTTATTTTGAGGTTGAGCTAACAAAATAGTTCTTTCATCATCCCACTTATCTCATTGAGCCAGTCATTGAGCTGATTAATTTTTTAATCTCTCCTTTGAAGTTGGGAACCCATTTGCTGTTATAACCTTATTATAATATATGTTAACTCTTTTGCCACTTCCACTTCTACTTGAGCTTTGCTTTTAAGCTCTCGGTGACTTGGGTTCCTTTATTGTTCTTCTTGATTTTACTATTTTGGTACCACGCTTTTGTTTCACGGACGCATGTAAACCTTATGAACAACTTTGATCTCCATATGATCAATATCTTCAAGATTTTGGAGATCAAAATTTTACTTTTCTTCATTGAATGGTAGATCTTCATCTTCCCAGAAAAGTTGGTCAGCCATATCAACATCCACTGGCCGGCTCTTTTCAGACTGATGTTTCTAGTTGAAGATAGAAGAGTCTATTCCTTTGTCATTTGGTGGGGTTGGCTTACCATTAATGACTTGGGGATTCTTTTGGTTCCCAAATTAATCAATACTTTCTATTAGTGCATCTTTGAGAATATATCCTATATATCATACCTTGGCGTTCAACAGATTTTTGCGATGGTTATCGAGACCTTCGAACGACTAACCACTTAGTGTTTTTATGTCTGAGGGTTCATTGTCAATGTTTACTGACTATAGTGCCTATAGACTTTGAGTCTTGATATAAATGAGAACAATATTTTTGAATATTCCACATCTTTTAGGGTAAAAATTTGTTTGGTTGGCAATCTAGGTCACCAACTTTTGATTCTTCTCTGAAGTTTACTATTTTTGATGGTCTTCAGAACCTTGTAGATTTTGGAAGAGATAGTTTTCTCATTTCGTTGTTGATTTTGTGGAATGGGATGTGTATGTCTATCCTGTATTGATTTCTTTATAGCTCTTACTAAGCTATTTCATTTCACCCATAAGAGCAGATCAAAGTTGTTGTTGATGGGTGGGTATTTTGCCTTCCACCAGTGAGTCATGTTGTTATTCAACAAAAAAAGTCAGACCGGTAGCTCTACGACCAGTATTATATTTTCTATGAGCCCTCTTGGACATTAGTGATAGAGGAAGAAGCTTCATGGTTATAATTGCATGGACTAAAGGTAGCATCTTGTGGGGGTAGTATGTTCCCCATATGCACTGTTAAGTTGATTGACAATAATGGACATCAATTTGGGCTTGTCGACCATCTTATCATCAGCAGAAGTAGTTGACATTTCCTTTGAAATTCTATCAATGATGAAGCCTCTTTTTAAGTTTAGGGCTTTAGGGTTAGGCTCATTTAGAATGATCACATTTGACTTATTTTTCTTGCTAAATGTCTTTGGCATTCTAGTGCCCTTGACTATGTGTTTAGCAATAGGTCCAGCTTAGAGAAACTAGACAACCTCAAAAATTGTTTTGAACTAAAGAATATCCCCAATGGAACCAACCTTGATTATGGCTTAAGGGAACCTTACTTTGAATCCCTCATTGAGCTTAATAGACATAATATTCTTAATGTTTTCCATTTAATGCACCTAATTGTAGATCTAAAGTTAGGTTCTAGTAGGTTTTAAGAACTCACAAATTTTATAAAAGAATATACTCTGATAATACAGTCTATGATGAAATAGTATATTTTAAATTTTATAACTTGAGATGGAGAGAAAAGTGATCTCCAGCGGAGTCACCAGAAATCTGATTGCTTAGAAAAAACACCTTCGAGGATGCTCTCCGTCATCTTTATTGGGATGGCTAGAGTATATTTTTCATGAGGTAGATTGACATATAATTAATTAAATTTCCCTAACATTATGTTAGAGTTTATTTAGATCTAGGTTCAACTTCCTATGAATACAAGCCTTCATAGTTAATTACCCATCTTATCGTAGTAAGAGAGCACTCTTAATTAAGGTTGGAAAATAAACATATCTTATCTGATATGAATTGGTATCTACCGGTGCATACTATATCATAAATGATTATCATTTAACTTAAAGTGTAAATTAAAGGGGATGATGACACACCTGATTAAGATCCCATGGTTCTATCATCTAATGTTATCATGGTCCCTAGTTTACTTAGCTAGGGGAAATAATTCTTGACTGAAGAATACTTATCAGCATCCATGGGTTGCATCGTCCAAGATATGTTTATAGACCTGGGGTGATATTTGTGTAATGTGTTGAATTCAAGTCAACCTTAGCTAATAGAAGGCTTTTTTCTATTAAATATATTCTATAATTCATAGCTCAAGGAGTAAATCCATTAGGGAACATATGGGCTATTTCTGTGAATGAAATATAGTGAAGCCACATAGAGGCCAAGCCACTCGATCAGAGAGTTCTTGTCCTATCTGCATTTCATGTGGTGTTATTTGATGATAAAATTACACAGACAGAGAACACAAACTACATCCTTATTGACATGAGATTATTTGTGTAGGAACATAGATATATTTACTTTGACATTAGCTATTTATGAGAAAAAGTTTTCTGAGCTTATCATTCTTGACAAATAATGATGCATGGGTGGATGATTGTGTACTTTAAGTTATGATGAATTTCATCCAATTTAAACATATCTCCTCTGATTGAATTTTACAGTCAACACGACCATCATAGGAGAATGAGTAGATTTTGTTAACTTGGACCTAATCATAAGACCCAACTAGAAAATTAACTCGTGCAACATCCTCACATATTTTAATTTAGATTTTTATACATGTGTCGGCACACATACGGTTGTTATTATAATTTTCTATTGAAATTAAAAGATTATATCTAAATCCACACATATGCATGGGATTCAAATTTATTATATATAACTCATGAAGCATCCTCAGACATGGAAGCTTAGGCAATTATTATTATGCTTGGGCCCATGCAAAAAATTTAAGTTTATTTCATGCTAAGTGCCTTGGTGCTGAGAATATGGCACTAGGAATGCTTTCTTGTAGCACAGTTACTGCCATGGCTCTATAATTATTAGTTATGTTGATTGTTTGAATAGGACTAGGCACTAATAGTTTAGCATTGTAGCACCATTCAAAATTTGGTTCAGGATAACTAACAGGTGTATAGGCACTTTAAGAGTATGAGAAAAAACTTTTTGACCAGCACCTCAATGTTAGGTTGGAGGCTAAGGTCATTTGAATATAATAAAATATGACTGACTAAATCTTTTGTTTATCATTTGAAAAGATCCAGGATTTTAAATAAAAAAGACATTATAGGGGTAGCGCATAGGTGATGAAAATTTAACACCTAGGTGCTGCTAGCCTATGGGACATAAGCTTAAGACCTGGGGCTTGGCACTATGGCTCTAGCAAAGTGGCACTACAGCACTGATATAATTGCCATTTCATTTCTTTTATTTGATAGGCAAGCACCTCGACACTTAATATGTAGCACTGTGATGCTCTTAAGATCACTATTTATATCATTTTACCTAAGAGTCTAGTGCCTCAACACTTAAGATGTGATGCTATGGTGCAGTTATGGAAACATTCACACTTATGATTTTCAAGTCTAGTATTCCAAGTTTTTAAAAAAGTCATGAAATAACTCTAGCACTGCATCACTTAAGGGACAACATCGGGGTGCTGCTTGATGACTTTCTTTAATCAACTCGAGAGCTTGGTTGCTTGACGCTACAACAACAACACCTAGGCCCTATTTCATTGGTTCCTAAAATTTAAAATTTTGTCCACATAATGCTTTAGCAATGTAAGATTTTTTTACATATGTTAGTGCAAAGAGCTCTTCTCCCATATTCTAGATCTAAGATCGATTGAGAGAGGGTTTCATTTCACACTAGAACTAAGTTCAATGATGGAAGGTATGACACCTCAGCACTAAACGTATAACACTACTACGTTGAATAAGACATAGTGGACTTGAAAGCATAATGATATGGTGCCAAATATTAAGTGCCTTGGCGCTAAGAGATTGTGTTTACCTGAGAGCTTGGCACTATGGTTCTTGATTTTTGGCACCTTGGAGCTCTAGATAGAGTATTCAAGATTTCTTTCCTAAGAGCTTGGCACCATGGCACTGCGAGATGGAAATGCATATTTTGAACTAAATTCTTGAAAATTTTAATATATTATTTAAAAAATTTGATGGCATAGTGCCATAATTATGTTAGATTTTACATATTTTAGTGCTAAGCACTCTTCTCTTTTATTTCTGATCTAAAATTAATGGATGGAGGGTGTTCTTCTCACACCGTAACCAAGTGGAATGGCGGAGGCCTTAAACTTTCAAGATTCTAACATTTTTAAGTCTTAAGGAGCATTCTTTTTTACTCTAGATAAAATAATGATGGAGATGCACTCTTCTATTTCTGATTAGATCCATGATCAATGGTGAAAATTTGCTTGACACTTGACTTTAGGGAAGAAATCACATAAAAGAAGTAAATTCTAGAAATGATCTACTTGAAGTGGATAGACGAGCCTTCTTGGAGTAGTGGGGAGCAAGCTTATAGAGGGCACCACCATCGGGAGCAAGAATTCAATAAGAACCAGAGAGTGAGTGGGAGAAGTGAGGAAAAAATTGTAGCAAAAATAGTTTTTCCCTTTTTTATAGTGATTTCTTCACTAATGGTGTGGCTTTTTGCCCCATAACTATTATGCCCCGCTCTTATTTGGAAAATTAGTGCTCATGGGGCAGGAATGTTGATTTTTCTCTTTTTAAACTAAAAGACATCATGCTAGCATCTCAGCGCTATCATTTTAGTGCAGCCTTATTTGATCAAGCAATTGTCAAAAGTAATTTATGCTTTTGGATGCTGTAAGGTAGTTGGTAGAACCTAGGCACTACGATTACAGCGTTATGGCACTATATGATCAAAAATTAACTTTTTTTTTCATCAGTTTTAGATGTAAACTTGGCAGGGCAATTTAAGGGTAGAGCTTGGCTACCTATTTTTCTCTTTCTTTAATGGTGTATAGCGATACTCAGCTGTATTGGCCTATTTTTATTAATTAATTTTATGTGATTTATTTTGGGTGTGCAATAGAAATTTCTTGCTCTTCTAAGTTTCTTTCTATGCTATGTTTCTGTGATGAATGCCTAAAAATTAAACTCTTAGGAAACTAAATTTTCTACCCAACTTAAATCTAAATAACATAAACAAAAATAAAGCAAATTGAAACTTCAAACATAAATTAAAGCCTTAGGTGCAACTTAAAAACAACTAGAAATAATTAACTTTTGAGAATCATGTTAGCATATTATTCAAAATCCTTAAATTGGGCGCTTCACCCATTACACATAAGGGGCATCTAACCTTTGAGGATGACCACCTTCTTGGGAAAGTGTACCTTCTTATTTTGAATAGGCCCATGACCATTTCTAATTGTATCTCATTGTAAGCATTAATTGCATCCCCAAAGGCCTTAAATGAATTATGAGTGAAAACATTTAAAAGCTAAAAATTATTGTATTAGTTAGATTCATATAATAACTAAAATTATCCTAGGGATTAGAGAGTGAGTTTAGATTCGAGATTCTTTTCTAAAATGTAACAACCTGTCCATCTTACATACATAAGGCTGACATCATGGACTTAAAAAAATTCATTTAGGTAGTGTTAGCTGGTAGCCCTTCCAAGTGGATGATAAGTCCATAAAAGCTAAAGATAGGTTCCTCTTCTCAAGTGAGAGAAAGAACCAATAATTCCCAAAGTTAAACTAGGTTAAGCCTTTGATTTATGTCAAAAGCACTTGTAGAATTAGGTTCTGAAGCATCCTCTTAGGATAAGTATTCAACCCTAGGTATTTTTACAATCTTGTGTTACTAGAATCTAAGTCCTATATTTTTAATAAAATATCAATCAAAATTTGAATAAATTTAATATCAAAAATATAATGCCCAATTATAGAATAGTTGAAATGCCCACTAGACATCTGAATATCTATGAGCATTTCTTACTTTATCTTAATTGGCCATGAAATGAACTCTTCCCTTAGAAGTGTTCCTTTTTGAAATTTCAATTTAACCATCCTTTGGAATCAACTTTGAAAGCCATATAAATAAGAGCCTGTTTCTTTAATTGAGAGTATTCTTAGGAAGAGATTTTTATTCTTAAAATGTAATTAACTATAAGGGCTTGCCCTTATAGGGAACTGCCGTCCTAGTATAAAATAAACCTTGTCCAACTTTTTCATGTATTTCAAGGGAAGAATATCTAGAATATTAGGAAGACCCATTAAATTTAAGAGTCATTATTTAAGTAATCGAATCCATTATAGGATAATATGTTTATTCCTCAATAGAAAATTTGATTACCTAAATGAGAAATTTCTATAGTCTATGTGGTGTCACAAAATTTTCCCCACAACCATGTCTGAAAAGCGAAGGTGGACTCCTCTCCATGGGAGCTCACAACCAAGCAAAAAAAGAGGAAGGAGGAACCTTCCTCTCTTGAATCTAACTATCCCTGAGTTTTTCACCACCAGTGGCCTGATTTTGGCTGCTCCAATCTTCTCCCAAGATTATAACTCTTAGCCAATTGAGAGCAGAGAAGGAGAAAGCTTCTCTCTCAATTATATGCATTCCTACACACTCCAAAGAGAAAAAAGAGAAGAATTTATCCCTTCCTTGAGCTTTTCACTATCGACAAGTCAAAGTTTGGTCATGGCCAATGGCAAATAGCTCCTCTAAATATGGAAATGAAGAAGGATTGATCCATCCCCAAAACTGACTCTTCTCACGCAATCAAGGGGGAAAGGCAAACACAATCAAACCTTTCCCTGACTCCCATGCCATCAACAAGCTATAAAATGGCCAACACCAATGGAGAATGGGTAGAGCTTAGTCTCCACAATAATCCATGGGGAGGCAAGGCTTAAAATTCCTCTTAGAGGTTTGTCTCAACTCAAGGAACATTTTAGAATTATCAAATTTATTGATGATTGATGCTGGTGAGGTATGGACTCAATGCCACCACCTCTACCGTCGATTTGGTCCTTTGTGAAATGAAATTGATCTACATCGAGATCAAGTTGCTTTGATTGGTTGTAAATTGACTCTTGGTCGATTTGTAATTGAAATCAACCACTTTCACTGCCTAGAATGTTGGTGATCAAGCCTAAAGAGCTAACTGCTCTTGGTTCTCTGACATGAGGATAAGGATATAATCTTTGTTGTCCATTCCAAATAAAAGGAACATATGGCTGAGATCGAGAATCACCATTTGATTTCATCCCTTAAGGAAAAGTGTGATCGGATGACTCAAATTGATCCTATGTTCCCGCCACCACTTGACGTGGGATCCACTTGGATCCCACGTTGACTAATCCAAGATTGAAATGCACAAAGGGCTGCCCAATCAGTGTTGACTCAGTGTTGATTGAGTTAAGTAAGAAATTCAAAATTTTCTAATTTAAATAAATGTAAAAAAATGACAAAAACTTCAAAAATTCATACAAAATAAAATAATCAATATTAAATATAAATAAATGCTCTATGGATTTGCCTTAGTGATAGGAATCTATTAAACCTAAAATCCCCAAATTTTATTGGGTATTTTTGGGTTAATTTGAGCTTAAATATAAATAATCCAATATAAATTAAAGCCAATATATTAATCCAATTAATTTAAAACTTTAGGAAATTGAAAGTAAGGTTACAGTACACCTTAGATAAACATTTGGGGATTTATTGGTGATTAAATCAAAAGATATAAAATTTTCAATTTTTATACCTCATTTTAATAAAATAAGTTAATATTAAATTAGGAAAATTAGTGAAATACATGGAATTTTCCTGAAATATCATAATAAATATCAACGAACAAATGAAAAATATTAAAGCTTACAAAACCTCAATAACCTGCAAAATGACTTATTTAGTGGATTGTTTGAATTAAATAAAATTATTAATTCACTTAAAATTTTAAAATTCATAATAAATCAACTATGAGTCAAAAAATTACAAATAAACCCTCTCTATATTTATCATTTAAAGGAGAATCAAAGAAATTACAAATCTTAATTAACTATTAATAATTTAAGCTTAATTCAAGTTTTATTGAAATAATTAAAACTTTAATTAATCCTAAAATACACATCATAGTAATATCAAACTTTAAAAAAATTAAATTAGCAAGGAAGCCCACTTATCATAAAAATTTTAAATCCAAACAACTTCTCGATTAGAAGTTGTAGAATTTCCAATATCTAGGTCAACTTAAATTGAATAATAAATTAAAAATGTATAAAAATTATAATATTTATGAAATCAATTTAAAACACTTTCATTAACATCAAAACATTTAAGAAAAATTTCTTAACCATCTGAAATGAAAGAATCCTAAGAATCATATACTTAGGAGATAAACATTAATTAAAAACATAAAATAAATTGAAAATTCAAAAATAAATTAGTGAATTTTCATCAAATGAACTAGTCAAACAAATCAAATCAATTGAAGCAACTAAGTAAAGATCAAATTAAATCAAATAAACATAAAATTAAAATAATCATCATACTAATCAAATAACTAAATCCAACAAACCAAGTGATCGAACTCTTAATTAAAATTTAAATAAAATATCACATTAACTTCAATGAAATCCCAAGTTAATTAAATTTAAAATATTTTAACCAATCCAAACCAATTTTAAATGAAAATTTAAAATCATTAAATCTAAACAACATTGAAATGATCTAATCAAAATAAATCATATTAAATTAAATCTTCAAAGTGAAACCCAAAAAGAAAGATATTAAATATTAATTCAAAAGATATTAATTGAATTATTAAAATTCAACTAAATTAAACTAAAACCTAATAAATCTAAAATTAATATCAACATTCAAAACCCATAAAGTTAAATAAATTTAAACTTCAATGTCATGATCATATCAAATAAACATTAATAAAAAAATTTAATTTAATTAATTTATTTAAATAAATTCAAATGGGTTAATTAAAATAGTTAGGCTCTTAGTTTGGCCCCTAAAATATATTTTCGCCTTTGGGTGGAGATTCACTCTAGTAGGATCAGATGTTGAATAGAATGGATTCTGCCTAAAATTGAATTTATTTTTATTCTTATTGCTTTAAAACCTAAATTCAACTTTAACACAAAAATAAAATTAAAATTGAAGTAAAATTTAAAATAAATTAAATCGCTTAAATTGAAAGCACCCAACGATAAATTAAACAAACTTTAAAATTGAATTAAACTTGAACTAAAATAAGCTCTAGTGTAGCCAGACCATAAAAGCCCTTCTTTCACACATTAGATTGCTAGGTAACTAACTCTAGACTTAGGTTAGGCTAATGATCTTTGGTGATTTGTGATGTGAAATGTATTTTTTTATTTTATGGTGTAATATTTTAGAGTGGATGGCTAAGATTGTTTGTTTGTTATTCTGGATGTTAGGGAAATCTTTAGGCTAACATTATTTTCTATAAGGTGTTGTACTTAAAAGGACCATTATAATAAATATAAAATAAATATTATTTGCTTGATGGTGCTATTTAATCCCTAAACATTGCCCAATAAGATAAGTGAGCTTGGCAAAAACTAATGCTAAGCTCGTATGTTTGAAATATAAACTATTATGTGTATTTCCTGACATTTGTTTTACATGGATTAGTAATTTATTTCAAAATTCTAAAATTTAATTTGAGCTTATAATTAGGATAGAATCTATATGGCCTAGAAATAACAGGAGTTGACTTTACTAGTTGGTGGTCCCCTATGAAGCATGTGGAGGTCGTTGAAGAAGGTGATGATCCTGGAAGAAGACTCCATTTGATCAAAACTTTTAGTTCTAGATTGGGCTATTTGAGGAGAGAGCTTGACTATCCATTTTCTCTTTCTTCGGAGGTGTATAGTTGTACGTGACCGCATTGGCCTATTTTATTTTAATATGACTTGATTTATTTTGGGTGCATAAGAGAAATGCACATTTTTTCTATGTTTCTTTATGAATTGTGCTATGTGATAAAATGCCTAGCATCTTAGGCTAATTGAAAAATTAAATTTTCTTCCCCACCTAAATTAAATAACTCAAACATAAAATAAAATATTAATAACCTAACTTTAAATAAAAGTTCAGGGAATAACTTAAAAGCAACTAGAAACAATTAAGATTTCTAAACCATGATAGCATATTGTCCATTCTTCTTGAATTGGGTGCTTCACCCATTGCACATAAGGGAGCATCTGACCTTTGAGGATGACCACCCTTCATTGGGAAGTGTCCCTTCTCTTTTTTGTTTGCTTATGATCATATCTAACTACATCTCATTGTAGGCATGAACTGTATACCCAAGACCTCTAAAACAAATTACAAGTCAAAATATATAATATATGAAATTTATTACATTGGTTAGGTACATAACACTCCAAACATTATCTTAGAGACAGGTAGTGAGTTAGGCTCTTAGCTTTTTTCCTAAATGCAATAGCCTAACTATATTATGCACATATGACCAAACTCATAATTTTTAAAATTATTTATGGTGTGTTTGCTGGTAACCCTTCCAGGTGGGTTATATGTATGGAAGAGTAAGGGATAGGTTGATTTTACTCTGGTATGAAAAAGAATCAATAATTCCCAAAAAAGTTACATTAGCTCAAGCCTAAGATTTATGTCAGGAGAATTTGTAAACTTAGGGTTTAAAGCATCCTATTGGAATAAGTTTTTAACTACTAGGATTTTTATAGTCTTGTACGACTAGAATCTAAGCCTTAGATTTCTTATAAAATGTCAATTCAAAATTTTATTAAATTTGAACTCCAAATTGTAAAGCCTAATGGTAGAATAGTTTAAATGCTTACCAAGCATCCTAATATCTATAAGAAATTTGTACTAAATCCTAATTAGACTCTATAAATAACTCTTCCCCTTTGAAGTGTTCCCAATTAAAATTCCAAATTAAACATTCTTTTAAGACATGCTTTGAAATCCATAGAAATAATAGTCTATTTTTTAATTGAGAGTATTCTTAGGAAGAATTCCTTATTTCCTAAGATGTAATTAATTATAGGGGCTTCCCTTTTAGTGAACTACAAACTCAGCATAAAATAAACCTTGTCTTACTTTTCCATATAGTTCAAGGGAAATTCTCTTGAATATCAAGGTTCCATTACCCTTAGGAGTTTTTATTAAGTAATTGAATCCATTATAATATAACATGTTTATCTCTCGAGACAATATGATTATTCTTTAATAATGTATTCATTACCTAAATAAGAAATTTCTAAAATCTATATGGTGCCATAAATTTTTCCCATAGGCTTGCGATGATTTATCTAGGAAGAAAGCATCTAAGACTCACACCTTCCTAAGTGGAACTAATCATTGGGACAATCTACCATCAGCTAGATAGCTACTACCTAAGCGTTCAAAAAAAATATTTTTGGAAACTCTCCACCATCGTTATTGGGATGGGTAAGAGTATGTTCTTCATGAGGTAGATTGATATATATTCAACTAGATTTCCCCTAACATTATGTTAAAGTTTATTTAGATCTAGGTTCTACTTCCTCTGAATGCAAGATTCATAGTTAATAAGCCCTTTTACCATAGTAAGAGAGCACTCTTGATTAAGGTTGGAAATAGACATATCTCTCTGATATGAATCTGTGTTTAGTGATACATGTGGTGTGACATAGATGACAGTCTAAAAAAATGGAGATAATACCAATAAAGATCCCATGGTTTCATCATCCTGAAACTACATTGTTCTAGTCTATCAACATTAGAGGGCTATCAACCATAATGTCTAGGGAGTCTTATTAGCAACCATGGGTTGCCTCATTTTAGATATCTTGAGTAGATTAGATTTTAGTGTAGGTGTTATGGTGTAGGGATGTTCGAATGGTGAACAGAATAATAAACTAGGTTTATATTTACAAGAAAGCCAGAATATAGTGGTGTTTACATTATGAAAAAAGAGATTGGCCTACATTCCTTGGGAAATGCCAAATAGTAATGTAAAAATGGAAAACAAATAGATTGGGCTTATATCCCTTTGAGATGCCATATGGATATAGATTGTTCGTATGGTGAACACATAGATTTGACTTACATCTCTTCAAAATGCCATATGGAAATAGATTGTTCACATGGTGAATGTATAGATTAGACTTTCATCCTTTTGGAATGCCATATGGATATAGATTGATCAAATGGAAAACATATAAATTGACTTACATCTCTTTGGAATGCCATTTGGTGTTTTCATGGCAAACATATAGATTAGGCTTACATCCCATGGAAGGCCATTATGGATATAGATTGTTCGCATGAAAAACATATAAATTAGACTTACATCTCTTTGGAATGGATTTATGGTGTTTACATGGAGAACATATAAATTGTACTTACATCCCTTGGAAGACTATTATGGTATTCGCATGGTAAACATATAGATTAAGCTTACATCCTTTGGAAAGCCAATATGGATATAGATTGTTCGCTTGATGAATGTATTGATTAGACTTACATCCCTTCGGACAGTAAGGTGTTCACTTGGTGAACGAGTTGGTTGGACTTACATCCTTTGGATGGCCATTTGAATATAGATTGTTTGCATTGCAAATGTATAGATTGAACTTACATCCCTTTAGAATGTCATATGGTTGTAGATTGTTTGCATAGTGAATGTATAGATTGGACTTATATCCCTTTAGAATGCCATATGGATATAGATTGTTCACATAGTGAATGTATAAATTGGATTTACATCCCTTTAGAATTTCATTATGGCATAAGTATGGAAAACACATAGATTGGACTTACATCCTTTGGAAGGACATTATGGCATTTGCATGGCGAACATATAGATTTATAGGATCTTTGTGAGGTAAATATTAATTTGTGGTTTTAAGGGTAGCACCTTAGCACCAGAAATATAGAACCTAACACTATTATGGTAGCACCTTAGTGCCATTTAGGTAGCACCTTAGCATTTGGTACTATGCATTGCAACATTAAATGCCATAAATTTATGTGTTAAAACCCAAAGGCTCAATGCCTCAATGCATTATAGCTAGTGTCACAGTGCTTTTGGTAATATGATATTTGAATAGTATAACAAAGTTGATTGGTTAAATAGTGCCCAGGAACTAGTGATTTATTACCATGATGCCAGTCAATAGTTTGTTCAAAAAGGCTAATAGATGGATAGACACTTATAATGAAAAGAACAAACTTTTTGACTAGCGCTATGATTCTATGTTGGAGCATCACAATGCTACATCAATTTTGGCCTCACATTTTGAATGACATCAGTTATGGAGTTAATTATCATCAATACCATTAATATAAATTTTTTGACTAGCATGATAATCATTCTGTGGTGTTTGATGGATAACACTGTGGTGATTTAATATTGAGACTTTGGTGTATAACCCATGAGGGTAGCTCTATGGTGCCAAATATGTGGCTCTGCAATGCTATAAGATAAAGAATTTTTTAGTCTTAACCTAAGAGGCTAACACTACAATGCCTGATTGGTGGCACCTTAGTGCTGGGTGGATAAGACTTAGACTTTAGATTTTGAGAAGTTAGTATTTTAAGTGTTAAAAATTATAAAATTAATGTAGTGCCTCTATGCTTCAGAGACAGTATTGTGCCACTATAACTGGATATTGTGATCATGCAAAACCTTATTTTTTTATCAAATCCAAGATTGATGCTAAAAATCATCTTTTAAGGAGAAAAATATATATAAAAGAACATTTCCAATATTCTTTGCTTAAAGTTCATGTTAGCCAGCTTTGATCTTGTCTTGTGCAAGAAGAAAACACCTTCGTATAATGGTGAGAAACACATTATGGAGAAAGAATGCTGGAGACTGAGAACAAGAAATGGGAGAAAGTGGAAAAGAGAGGGAAAATAATGGAAGAGGTGAGTGGGTAGTTCCCACCTCTTTTTATAGAAGTTAGGGTAATCGTTCACACTCTTCTTGGGTTATTTTTCCATCATCTAACCATTTCCCCTCTTCCCCTCTAGGCAGTTGTTTTTCTCGAGGAAGTAGTTTGTGGGAAGGTTAGTTTTCTCACTTTTGAAACTAAAGACCATTATAACATTGCCTATACATTGGGATTACAGTGCTTAGGCATTAGGATTAAATCACAATGATACTATGTTATTTATGTAGACATTGATAGGGGTGATTATTCTTTTTTAAATTCATGATAGTGCCTAGGCATGATGATTGTAGCACCGCGATGCTCTAGGTCAAAATTTTGTTTTATTTTATCACTATTTTTATATGCAAATAAAATTAACCATAATAAATGTGTCATGTCAATTGGACATGATGCATTCATTATTTTCTTATATAATAATAATTTAGAGAATATAGACTTTGAAAATATCTAATCACTTTCTTATATTACATGAGAGAGTGATATAAAAGAGATTTCAACTACAAATAATTAGCCTAAATTTCTCTAATATAGATAAAAGCTATAAAAGCTCTATAGGCCATAGTAGACTACCTCTCTTGAGCTTCATGGAGATGTTGAAGGGAAGCTTCCTAGTCATGGACTAATGAAGAAAGAATCTGCTCAAGTTTTGACACTTGAGAATCCATCTGTGAGAAATCCTCTTCTACAACTATGATGACCTATTTGACCATAAATCTCCTCTATAAAAGATATTATCTCCTTAGTTATAACTCTCTTAATTTAGCAGATATATCAAGGAGTTCAATCTATGCTCTAAAAAGTTCATTTTAGTAAAATATCAAGGCTCTAAGACTATGCTCGAGATCTTGACGAACTAGGGAGACTTGATGTGAAGTACTGTTGAATGATGTTTCTATAGTACTAATTATATTTGACATAATCTCCTGATAAATAGTGTGTAATGAGAATAATCCAAACTTAGCATCTCTGCATAGGGATTCCCAAAGCTATATCTCTCTTACTTCAAGACCCAATGTGGTAGCATAATCTAAAAATGAATTCTCTCTTATAGAGAAGCTAAAATACTCAAGTAAAACTTCTCAGTTAATGCTCAAAAGTAGGTGGCGTAGTGCTATCACTATATGACATAGGCTCTTTGGAGGTTTTTAATAATGGTTTCCACTTCTTGGATGATTTTGTTTCATAGACTAACCATTCCCCAGCTTCTCCACTATGTAGCTATCAATGTCAAGAAATGGTTGGTTGGAAGGGCTAGTTTTCTTTCTTTTAAAATTGAAGGTCATCGCAATAGTGCCTAGGCATTGGGATTATAATGCTACAATACTATCTTACTTAAGTAGACAACTAGTGGGGTAGTTTTCATTTCTAAATTCTATAAAGTGATGTCAACGACTAAGTGCTGTGATTGCAGCACCATAGTGCCCCAAGTCAGGATATTTCATTTTCTTAGATACAAATAAATTGCACCCCAATGAATGTGCCATATTTATTGGACATGATGCACTCTTTACTTTCTTATTTATTTATCTATGATTATATGCAACAATATAATTGGAAGAGAGGAAATATAGTAGTTAAAAATCTTTAATCTCTTTCATATATCATATGAGATAGTAAGATAAAAGAGGTTTCAACTACAAATAATTAGCCTAAATTTCTTTAAAGTAGATAGAAGCTATATGAGCTCTATAAACCATAGTAGACCACCAATCTTGAGCTTCGTGGAGATGCTGAAGGGTAACTTCCTAGTCATGGACTAATCAGAAAAGAATCTGCTTAAGTTTGGACACCTGAGCATCCATCTATTAGCAATCCTCTTCTATATCTATTATAGTCTATCTAACTATAGATCTCCTCTCTAATAGATACTTTCTCTTCAACTATAATTCTCTCAATTCACCAAATACATTCAAGAGCTCCATCTGTTCTTTAGAAAGCTCTCTCTAGTATGATCTTATGAGACTATGCTTGAGATCTTGGAAAACTATGGTGACTTAATGCGAAGTAGTACTGAATGAGATCTTTGTAATAGTAATTATATATGATAAATAATGCATAATGAGAATAATCCAAACTCAAGATCTTTGCATAGGGATTCCTAAAACTGCAACTCTCCTACTTCTAGACCCAAGGCGGCAACACAATTTAATAAATAATTCACTTTTATAGAGAAGTTAGAAAGCTCAATTAAAACTTCTAAGTCAACACTTAGAAGTAGGTAAAGTAGTGTTGTCACTATATGACATATGCTCTTTAGAGAGTCACAACATAATGGATTTGAAGGCCTAGGGCATATCTTAGAGATAAAGCATGAGATCTGTAGACTATATAATTTTCTCTAAGCTATATAACTTAAACTAAAAATAGGGTGGCTTTCTACATTAGAGTTAATATTTGAGGAGTCATCTTGGGTGGTACTCACTATCACCCAAGTCAAGTTTGATAAGAGTGGCCCATGGCTACCCATTGAAGTGTCAGATTCATCTATACATGTGTCTTCTTTAATATGCACATGCTCACTGCTGATAGGCTGAGTATAAAAGGCTGATCTGTGAATATCTATCCCAAGCTCTAAACAGACATGATATAAAAGGTTGATCTATGAATAATCTAAAATTAATTATGTGGAGATTATTTTATGACACCACATAGAGTTTAGGAATTTTTTATTTGGATGATCAAATGCATCATTAAGAAATAAACATATTATCTCAAAAGATAAATATGTTATCCTATAATGGAATCGATCATTTAATAAAAGACTCCAAATGCTAATGGGTCTTTTGTGTACTAGAGATTTTCCCTTAAACTACATGGAGAGTAGAATAAGGTTTATTTTAAACTAGGTTCATAATTCCCTATAGAGAAAATTCCCTATAGTTAATTACATCTTAAGAAGGGCATCTTTCTAAGAATACTCTCAATTAAAGAAATAAGTTGCTATTTCTAAGGATTTCTAAGTTAGTTTTCAAATTATTGAATTTTGGAAATTGAAATTGGGATTTATTCAAATGGGAGAGAGTTCTTTTGGAGACAAATGGGATGAAGTAGGAAATGACTATTGATATTGAGATGTCTAGTAGGCACTTCAACTATCCTATAATTGGGCTTTAAATTTTGGACTTCAGTTTAGAATTTGAGTTGATATTTTTTTAGAACTCTAGGGCTTAGATTCTAGTAGTTCAAGATTGTAGAAATGCCTATGGTTGAAGACTTATTTCTGGGAAGGATGCCTTGGAACCTAGGTCTAAAGTGTTTCTAACACATTTCATATTGTTAACTTAGTTACATTTTGGGAATTATCAGCCATTCCTCTCACTTTAGAGAACTAACCTATCCTGGACACTTCTGGACTTACAACCTACTTAGAGAAGGCTGCCAACTAACACCTAAGCGCATTTTAAATTCATGACACTAATTCTCAGAATGCAAGATGGTTTGGGCTATTATGTTTTTAAGAAAAGAATCTATGAACCTAGACTCACTCCCTAATCCTTGAGATCATGTAAGGTATGAAATGCATTTATCTAATCCACATTTTCACAATTTTATATATTTTGATTCAGGATTTATTTAAGGTCTTGGGTATGTATTTTTATACCTAATTCCATGCAATTAGAAATGGTTATGAGCCAAATCAATAATAGGAGGCAAGCTTCCCCAAGAAGGTGGTCATCCTCATAAGTCAGATATCCCTTATGTGTAATGGGATAAGTTGCCCATTTTAAGGATTGGATCAATATGATTGTATGGTTTCAAAACCTAATTGGTTTCTGATTGATTTTAAGTTTTGCTTAAGGCTTTAGTTTATGTGAAGTTTTAATTTTCTTTTCTTTTATTTCAACTGTTTATATTTAAGTTGGGTATAAAATTTAATTTTTCCTATGAGCCTAATCATCTAAGCATTCAATTATAGGAAAGCATAACACAGAAAGAAACATAGAAAGACAAGTTAATTCTATTATGCACTCAACATAAATCAAGCTAATTTAATTTAAGAAAAAGATCAATGTGGCCGGGTACCCCTGTACACACCTGAAGAAGGAGCTAATAAGTGCCTTAACACAACTTGGCCTAGTACTACAAGTCTATATATATGGTCTTCTTTCTAGGATTTTCTCTTTTTTCATGGACATCCATTGGGCTTCACAGGGGACCACTGTTGCTATCTTCTGGTAGGGTTAGCTCATGCTAATCTTAGACCCCTTATATCTTAACTTAATTCTAAACTCAAATTTACATTTTGATTTCAAAATTAATTCCTAAGCCATGTAAAACAAATGTCAACAAAATACAATTAGAACATAGCAGTTATATTTCACAAACATACGTGCGTAAAATTAGTTGCTTGCTAAGCCCACCTGTCTAGTCTAACGGGAAAACAATCTTAGACATGCAATCTAAATTAGTACACAACGAAGACATGTGAAGCACATCATATCACAACACATCACAGGGAATCATAAAGAATCATAGAATGGCCTAACCTAAGTTTAGGTTCCATGACCTAATGATTTAGTGTGTGAAAAAAATTGGCTTGTGTAGTAAGACTTTTCTAGGCCTCTTCAATTCAAGTTTTAATTTGGAGTTTGAGTTTGTTTGAACTTTACCTTTGGATGGTTTCTATT
This sequence comes from Cymbidium sinense, assembly GCA_021442155.1. Taxonomy (NCBI): domain Eukaryota; kingdom Viridiplantae; phylum Streptophyta; class Magnoliopsida; order Asparagales; family Orchidaceae; genus Cymbidium; species Cymbidium sinense. The sequence continues at coordinate 30,296,839 of CM038223.1, forward strand.
CAAATGATTTAGTGATTTATTTTCATTTTCATTTTCACTTTTATTTAGTTAAATTGAAGTTCAGGTTTTCAAGAATGAAAAGTGGAATGGATCCCACTTTTAGGTGGAATTCATTCTATTCAACATTCTAACTCTTAATGGAATGAAACCTTCATCTTAAGATAAAGATTTATCTCAAAGGTCTAACTAAGGTCCTTAAGTATCTTAATATCTTAATTAATTCTTTTAGTTTTATTTAGATGATTTGGATTTGGATTTGATTTAGATTTTTGGATTAATATTTCAATTCTTTTCTATGGAATTTGAGTCTTCAACTTTTGGTTTGATTTGACTTTCATTCTTAGTTTAGTTTTCAATTTGATTTAATTTGAATTATTTCATTTGATTTGGAATATTTAATTTGTTTCATTTGATTTTGTTTGAGTTATGTTTTGGTTTGTTGAATTATGTTCATTTTATTTAGTTTAATTTTTGTTAACCTAAGGCAATTATGTTAATATTTGAATTCATTTTTAGGTTAGGTTGATTGTGTATTCAAAATTCATTAAGTTTTGTTTGTGATTTCATTAACTTATGGTTTAATTACTTTTAATATGCATTATTAATTTCCTTAACCCTTAAGTATGAAATTGACTAAGTTCTTTGATTTAGAATGTTGAAAAACCATCCTAAATGTTTTTGATTTTGATGAAAATCATTTCAAATTATTTCATGATTTCATGAATTTATGAATTTATTTTATTAATTATTTAATTCATATTGGCTTAGGAATTTGGACATTCAACAATTCCCAATCCAAATGTCAATTGGGCTTGACATTTTTATGGAAAGTGGGGTTTCATGCCAATTTCATATTTTCAATGTTTCATCTTGATTAGATTTGTAATTAAGGTGTAATTATAGTTTTCATTATTTCATTAAAACCAAAATTATGCCTAATTTGATGCAAATCATTTAAAGGTTACATTTTCATTGATTTCGCTCTGAAAGATGTTTCCAAAGAGGTTTCAATCATAATTTATGGACATTCGATTGATTTATTGTGCTTTAATAAATTTATGGTTAGTTGTTTGAATTGTTTAATTCAATTAATTACTTAATTAAGCCATTTTGTGATTTATTGAGTTTCATTTATGATGTTATGTTCATTAGAGTTCATTAAGTTGATTTAAGGTTGTTTAATTTATTTTCATGAGTTAATTCATTTTATATTAATTTATTTAATTAAAATCTAGGTTTATGATTTGAAATTTCATATCTCATGAATTACATAGCAATAATTCATGAAAAGTTTATCTAGAGTGTATTTTAACATCAATTTAAGTTCCCCATAATTTCATTTGAATTTAATTAATAGTTTATGATTAATTAAGGTTTAATTTATTTCATTCAATCCTAAATTAAGGCTGAAATACCCAAAATAATTTGAGAATTTTAATTTTAATGGATTCCTCTCATCAAGTGAATCCATAGAGCCAAAATTTGCATTTATTTTAGATTTGTATTTAATTTTTTTTATGTTTTTTTTGAATTTTTGTGATTTTAATTATTTTTTAAATTAATTTATTCATTTTATAACTGTAGGCTGACTTGATAGCCTTTGTGGTGTCGTCGCCATGTGGTGAGACAAAAGTTGGCCATGTGGATTTCGCATGGCATCTGCGTCAAAAGCGTTGCCACGTGGGATGAATCACGATGGTCTGATCAAAAATTGGAAGGTCCTAATTTGTTCCACAATTTTCTTAAGAGATAAATCAGATCAACCAACTAAATCAAATATATTTGTTTCAAATAAAAGGATTAGATGGTGGAGATTATATCCCTTAAATCTCCAGCTAGAGATGGACACTTTATGTTGTTTTTGCCAAAATTTTGGTGATCATCAGTGAATTTTGAAAGGATTTCAATTACAAAATGATCAGTGATCAATTTGCATCCCATCCATGTGGTTTGATCCACTTGGGGATCAATTTTATTTCAAAAAATTCTAAAAATTGATAGCTTAAGGGGATGGTGGTGGAGCGTACCTCAATTATGACAATCACCAGTGATGGAATCCACTACATTAGCTTCATTTTGATGCGATAAAGCATGTATGCAATTTGGCTGCTAGCCTTATCATGGTTTGCTCCCTATAACAAGGTCAGATCAAATTTCTGACAGCTTCGGTCATTCTCTGGCTTGCTAGCGGCGAGGGGATGGGGTGGTGATTCGTTTGAGGTCGCCTTGACCTGTAGAACATGTTGGAACATTTAATTTGATATGGGAGATTCTCCCTTGCAATTCACCATTAGAGGGGGTTGGATTTCATTCATTTTTTAGCGTGCTGGTAGTGAGGAGTCAGGGGAAGTGTCTATTTCCTCATCTCTTGCTTTGGTGAAAATTTTGGATGAAAAGAGAGAGAAGGAATTGGCCTTCTCTCCCCTCTTTCCATGGTTGGCTGAGAGTTTCTTCTTTAGCCTTCGAGGTGGTAAGATTCTGACCACCAGTAGTGGCAGAGCTAGCCAATGGGTGGATTTAATCCCACTTGGCCTTGTGAGTAAGTTTGGATCATGGAATGGAAAGGGAGGAAAGCATTTTTTCTTCTTTGGCTTGTATTTTTTTTTCTTCCTTGATTTCTCCTTGGAGGAAGCCATTTTATTTTGTTTTTTTCTTTTTGGTGGCCTTCAAGTGATTGGTAGCCATATCTCTTGTCTTTAAGCCAAGAGATGTGATTTAATAAGGATAAGGGATTAAGGAAATCAAAGTGGACTTTGCCTCACATGATCCCTCTCTGCCATAGGATAATTTCATCATTTTGGTTTGATTTAGATTTGATTAATTTAATTAAAATTACTTGGCAATTTTTTTTATCCATGCAATGATGAATTTAAATAAGCTCCATAGGTTTCATTTCAATTTGAATACATTTGGTCATTAACCTTAGCATTAGATTTAATTTATGTTTCAAATGCTTTAACCACCATTAATTTATTTTAAATTTTGATTTGGATCATCCTGATTGTCTATTGGATGACTAGGAATTGACTTAACCCATGCCACATGAAGGTTTAGCCCAACTCAAGTCAACTTGACCCATTTTGCCTTAAATGGGTTGGATTTGGTTGAGCCAAATGACCAACTTTAACTCAATCAAATTATGTTCACACTCCAATTATGTTTAATCACATGTGTGAGATGATTTGGAGTGATTAGTTTCATTTAATTTGAATTAGATTTCAATATGAACCTATTTGACCTAAAGTGAGCATAATGGGTTAAGCTTGGGTTTCATTTTTGGTCAAATGACCAATTTGACCAAATTAGACCGAATGATGGGTTGGATTGTTTTTAATTATTATTTTCAAATGATTTTGAGCAATCAAATTGAGTTGATTTCAATCTAATTTGTGTTTGAACCCAGTAGGATCCATTTAGTATAATTTAGGCTAAGGAGTCTAATAAACCTAATTAAGGCCTAAATAAATTTAAATTTCTTTAGATTTGTGATCAAACATGTTTATTTAATCATTTGAAACATTTGAAATGATTTAATCTGGCAAAATTCTTAGTGGGACCCACCTAAGTCAAACATATGGCAAATGGGTTGACTAGATTTGACTTTGATTTGGTTTTATATTTGTTCCTTTATTTTAATTTGATTTCATTTTGATTTATTTGGAGTTGATTTGATTTAATCCAAATTGGAATTTAGATTGAGTACACTTAAGCCAATTAGGTAAGATCAAACTCAAGGATGTTTCCCTACATTAGTAGATATAGTGTCCTAAGCATTGGATTAGGAGATTACTATTTAAGATTAGGACATCCTAATTATTGATTTCAAAAGTGATGTTAACCTCATCCAGAAATGAGGTCATCAAATTCATCATGCATGATGGAGAAAACATGAAAATCCAGATCTAATCCATGTCTAAGGTGATTGTCGCCCTGCTCAACTACATAATCAAAGGCCATCCGTTTAAGTAATTCCAAAGAGAATCTATGTCATAGCAATGAGAGCTACTCACAACACTCACTACACCTAATCCATTATATAAGCAGGCTAATGATGTAGGTATTAGTGCTATCATCTCTCCAAGGTAAGAAAATTGGACATCAAAAGAGTGGAAGGATGGATAAGTCCGTTGTGACCCAAAAATAGAAAATAACACAGCTAAATTATAATGAAGGCCACTAATGATAGCTCCTCATCAATGTTCTATGCTAGGATATTTCAAAAACTGGCTCCTCCTTCAGGGTTGAAATTAACATTGAAGGACTTCTCAGATGAATAAAATTTCATGTCAAACAGATCATCCAATCACATTAAATGAGATGAACATACTACTGAATTAAGGAAACTCTCAAACCATGTATCTAGAGTAATTGTGCCCCGTCACCTATGGCCTAATCTTTGCTCTCTAAACAGTCTTTAATAGTGAGATAGAGCATGATGAATATTCAAAACTGCCTCTCCTATGTTGGCCAACTGGCTAACACTAAAAGAGATCATAATCTGAAAGAACACACTCTTCGTAGGGAATGTCTATAATAGGGAGGCCTGTTATATCCTGCATATCTAACAAGTTGACTGTCACTCATGTGGGCCGATCCATCAAGTATTGGTGGTCATGCCCCAATGTTCTATTATGCTCTAGATCCAAGTAAATGGAAGGCAATTGTAGTCAAAAAGTGATCCATATCTTGTGTGATAAATGCTAACTTTCCTAAAGATGTCACCATCCATCTATAGATGATGGCGTAACTAGTATATGTAGCCACTAATAGTTAACAAAGTTATGCCAAATACTAACTTTGGATCCCATTCTTTTGTCTCATAATGTAATATATGATAACCTGAAAACCTAATTGAGCCTGTAGAAGGAAAGTACCTGCAACTGGCTGAAGTACATCCTGATCCCCAAAGCTAAAGTGATTGGTCTAAAGAACATTTTGATTATCTTAGCTTTAAATTGATCATTGAATTAATAGAATGATGACCTGATGGAAGCTCTAACTTAAGAGGTAGAATGTGTGATGATCAAACAAATGAATCCTCAAAAATATCCTTGCCCATCAACATATCTTGATGCCATGTCAGTTGATCCTATTATATGACTAAATAATGTGGTGGTCTAGTAAGAGGCATATCATCTAGCTTTTTTTGAGGTAAACAGTGTAACCAAACTACATTATATCTAGACAAAAGATGCATATAAAGTTTATAGGCATTTTAAAAAGTAATAATATATGAATTTACAAATGAGCTACGCTTATAGGCTTTGATTCAATTTTTTTAGTTTCATATAGTTTAAATTTATATATGGATTTAATCTTTCTTTCAACGTATTGAATACAAATTTATATTTAGACCCATCTCTTTTGGGTATGTTGGTTATATTTAGACTTAAATTTTGGCCATATGGACATGTTGGATATAAGTTCAAGTTTAGATCTCATCCCTTCAGACATGATGGATCTAAGGTTTGAATTTAGATCTAGCCTTTTGGGCATGATGGAATCTAAATATTTATTTAGATCCAACACCTTTAAGCATGATGGAATATACATTTGAGTTTTAGATCTGACTCCTTTGGGCAACATGGATTAGATTTGGCCCCTTTAGGCATGATAGAATTTGATCCAACCCCTTTGGGCATGATGGATTTGATCCAACCCCTTTGAGCATGATGAATCTTTTTAAATTTAGATCCAACCTTTTTTGGCATGATAGATCTTTGCTTAAATTTAGATTTGGCCTCTTTGGACATGATGGAATTTAATTCAATCCCTTTGGGAAGCATGGATTTGACTCGACCCTTTTGGGCATGATGGATCTTAGTTTATGATAGTTTCAATTGGAGAGAGTTTCTCTTTGATGGAGATTTTTTTTTTAATTTTTTGCAATGCAAGACTTATAAAATTTCATTATTGACAAAAGAATTTTTCTTTGAGATGAGAATATTCTTCTCATATTGATGCAGAGAATGTCCCTTCGGTTGATTGATTTAGAGTTAATTTTGACTCTTACATTCGTAAAGAATAACACTTTTAATAGTTATGCATAATATATTTTAAGATTTAGTTTAATTATAGGGTGCATAGGTCTTGTCCCATTTGCATCAATGAGATGATAAGCTTATGCTCCCCCTTTGTATACTATTTCAATGATATATGGCCATTCATAATTTGGGTCAAACTTTCTAGTGGCTCGTTGGTGTAGAATGATAGGATTTTTGCATACCAGTACTAGTTCATTTAGTTTGAAGCTTCTTGGGTGAACCATGCAGTCATGAGCTTGGGCCATCCTTATTTTATATATTTATATATTTTATTGGGCTGGTAATCAAGTTTCATTTAGAGCTTCAAGTTCATCGAGTGATATTCAGACACTTTTCACCATTATAAGCTTATTTTGAACTACTATACAGACTGAAGGTATTTATATTTCAAGAGGAAGTATTATTTTTGATCCAAACACTAAGGAGTACAATGTTGCTTATGTAGAAATTTATATTTAGTATGATATGCCTACAAGACTTCTATTAATTTATCATGCAATTCCCTTTTATTTTTATAGAAACTTTTCTTGAGAAGTTTAACCAATTTTTTGTTGAATACTTTTGCATGAACATAGGCTCTTTGATTGTATATTGAAGAATATCTCCAATCTATCTTGTATTTCAAGATGAGGTGATAGATTTTGGCATTCCTAAAAGCAGTGCCATTATCAGATATAACTCATCAAGGTACTCTGAATTGGTAGATGATATGGTCTTGAAAATTTCCTTACATTGTTCACGTTAACTTTCTTTAGTGAAATTGCTTCTATCAATTTGACGAAGTAATCAGTGGCAACTAAAATAAAATAATGTCCCCTAGATGATGGAGGATCTATTGGGCAAATTATATCGCTTCCCCAACTTTCAAATGGACAAAATGCCACTATTGTATGTAATTCATTAGGTGGTCGATGCAATGTGTCTACAAATATTTGACACTGATGACATCTTTTGCATGTTCAATGTAGTCTTGAACCATACTAGGCCAAAAGTATCTCATTTATTTAATTTTGAATTTTATTTTTGGATCGAATTGATGTGCATTGCATAACCCTTCATAGACTTCAGCCATCACCATCTTTGCTTTATCTGGTCCTAGACATCACAACCACATTTGGTCAAATGAGAATTGATATAACACATCATTTATATGAGCATACCATAATGCTCTTTGTGAAATTTGATGAGCCATTGTTTTATCCTTTGGTAATCCATCACCTTTAAGATAGGTGATGACTAGTTCTCTCCAATCATCTTCTATTATCATCGTTGAAATCTCTCAATTTTCTTCAGCTTTAAAGGCTTCTAAGAGGGTTGGTTCCATTTCTAGCCTACTTTGGAATATTATTGTAATTAGCTCTCTCTAAGGGTCTATCATTTCTTTAGCTATTCTAGCTATTGCGTTAGCTTTTCCATTGTCTTGATGTGATTCAAGGATTTATTTTAGAGGCTCCAAGACATGCTCATGATAAAGCACTAATTCAATCTTCCTTATCCTAAAAGTCTAAATTATTTGTCAAATTATAAGTTGAGAATCTCTGTAAATATCAAGCTTCATAATTTTCATATTAATTGCTTGCTCTAGACATGTGATTAATGGTTTATATTTAGCTTCATTGTTGGTTGTAGGTTTAGTCAGACTATATGAATATTAGAAAATACCACCTTATTGTGTGATAAATATTAAGCTAATTTTGACATGTACTATAGGTAAACTAGGAAATTTAGCTGGCTTTATTAATTAAGCCCCTCAAAGTAGAGCTCCTATTCTGATGATTATGGAGCTTCTTCCACTTTAAAGATTTATTCATCAAGAAATTCATTATTAAGTGAAGAGTTCGCTAGTAAGGGATGAGCGGCTAGAACATCAGCCAAAGCATGCCCTTTTATAGCCTTTTGTGGGACATCTATTATATCAAATTTAAATAATAGGATTGTCCATTTAGCTAAGTGACCAGTTAGAGTAGGTCTAGTCATTAAGAATTTGGGATGGTCAACTTTAGATAATAAAGTTATTTTATGTGATAGCATATAGTGTTGTAGTTTTTTTTAATAACAAATGTCAATGCTAGACATTGCTTCTCAATAATAGAGCATCTTATTTTAGATTCTATCAAAAATCAACTTATATAATATATAACATTTTCTTTCCTTTCTTTATTGTTCTAAGCTAACTAAGCTCCTAATGATTCTTCTAAGACTACTGTATATAATATCAATAGCTTTCCTTTTATTGGTGCTAACAAAATTAGGGGATGTAACAAATATTATTTTATGCTATCAATGCTTCCTAACAAGCATCATACTATATAAAAGGTGCACCTTTTTTATCAATCAAGCAAAAGGTTGACATCTCCTAGAAAGATTAGAAATGAACTTTCTAATGTAAGCCAATTTGGCTTATAGTGAATGTAGTTGCTTCAAGGTCTTAGGCAGTGACATTTCTATTATTGCTATTATTTTAGAAGGATTAATTTCAATCTCTCTATGGCACATAATAAAGCCTAAGAATTTTCTAGAAGTCACGCCAAAAGCACATTTCAATGGATTCATTTTTAAGTTGAAACTTCAAATTCTATTGAATACAACTTTTAAATTAGTTATGTACTCGCTTTGATTCTTACTCTTGATAACTAAATCATCGACTTAACATTCTACATATCTATGTATGAGCTCATCAAAGTTGTGGGTTATTGCCTTTTGGTATGTAGCATGAATATTTTTTAAGCCAAATGACATCAATTTGTAGAAATATATGCCAATTGGTTTATGGAAGGACATATATTTTTCATCTTCTGAAGCCATTTTAATTTAGTTATATCCTAATGAACCATCCATGAAGAAGAACATATCATAGTTTTTTGTGTTGTCTTCCATGAGTTCTGCATTGGGTAGTGAGAAGTCATCTTTTGGGCATGCTTTGTTTAAATCCCTAAAATAAATGTAGACACAAATTTGTTCATTTTTTTTCCTTACTAGGATAATATTGGCAATTCAATTAACATACTTGTCTCCCTGAATGAATCCAACTTCGATGAGCTTTTTAATTTTGGTAGTTACTTACTCTTCAATTATAATCTCATTTGCTTTGATGCTTGTTTTATAGGCTATAAATCAAGTTTAATGGCAAGTTTATGTATAGCTACATCTAGCCCTAGGCCTGGCATTTTGTTGTAATTCCATGTGAAGCAATCTTTGTATTCACAAAGTAGTGCTTTTAATTTCTCAAATCTTTTGATGTGAGGTTAGCACTAACAAAGGTTGGCCAAAACTCTTCTTCAAGACCTATGTTGATTTTTTGGAGTTCATCAATAGTGACTTGATTGTTTTCTTTGAAGTCTTTTGGGGTATCTTTGAGGTCAATTATTAATTCATCTTCATGTACATTCTTATTTTTCTGTGAAATGTCCCTTTGTTCATCTATAGTTTCCAAAAGGACTTTTTTTTGTGGGATATGACATAGCATGAGTTCAATGGCGAAAATGTTGAAGGACTATAACCTAATCCCCATGTGGTGAATTTTTCACATCCTATAGAATTTTGGATGCCATCCCTTTGTGAAAGCCTTTTGAACAATCGGGCTTGTATATTTATTTGTGTAGATTGAACATTATTCTTTACCTGCTCCTTTAAAGCTGATGAGAAGTATTGAGGAATAATAATTATAATGTCTTTTTTCCTCAAAATCATCTTCTTTAGATAGTTCTTGCATGGGATTTGTGGTTTCCTCTTCAATTTTGTAGAAAAGGATCCCATATTGCTTATAACCCTTTCTAAGAGGGACATATAAAGTTTTCAAATATTCTATTTCCTCTTTCCTTGAAGTTGAAAACTTTTATATGTGCCCTTGGTATTATAGTTATTTTCATAGCCTTATTGGAAAATTTGGAATTTGGGTACCCATCTTAAAGAAACATGAGTTTTGTCTATTTTTTTTCCAAATTATTAGTATTAGGTTACTTTCTTTTGACTAGTTGAGGCTTTCTTATGTTGATAACGTACTAACTCCTCTTCATCATATTTAGTATTGATGCCAAGGTGGGGAATTATCTTGGGTTGCTTTGATTCATTGGTACTTTTACCCTTTGAATATCACCTTTCAACATTATCTTGATAGGTGGAGCCACTTGCTTTTGGGAATTGTCTTTCCATGCTTTCTTAGGCATGAAGTACTAGGCATCGTCATAAATATTATCTCATGTATCAAGAATGGAATAATTTCACCATCAATTTGAATATACTTTATACATCGAGGGAGTGTTAAAGGTACTATGCTGTATTCATGAATCCATAACCTACCAAGGGTAGGATAATGGTTCCTAAGTATTTATTATCCTTGTACATTGAATTCTTGTAGGAATACTATACGTTGTCTAGATAGCAAGCGTCTAAAGCTAATGCTCTGAGTGTCTTACCTATTAAGAGATTGACTGAAGCACCTAAATCGATCAATATTTGTTTTATGCATGTGAGATTACTTTCAACTGTGACATAAAAAGGTCAATTATGCTCAATTGTCCCTAACAATAGGCCATCATTACTAAATGTTATGGTTGCTGATTTTTGAGAGGTTAAGCCTTCTTTCATTATCGTTCAGTAAAGAATGCTTCATATTATTCTTGATTTTGTAATCCTTTAATTAGTGTCTCACATATATACTTAGATAATATAAGAGAATTAGAGATACTAATAAAGTAGGGAGCTTGCATAAATGTGTCAGAACATTATAATCTAATTCTATTTTGGTAGACTTTTGAGTTTTAGTCATTGGTGGAGGTAAGGCATTTTCATTAATTTGAATTTCTTTGCCTCTATCACTAGCTTTCCATTTTGGATGTGGAGAAATTCATTTTCCACTCCTTAATTAGAATTGAGTTACTTCTTCTGCATAATCTTCTTTATAAGAAGAAGTCTCCAAATTCTGTGTCTCTTTAGATTTCAAAGTTTTCAATACTCTCAGAACTACTGCCTAGTTTAGGACATAATTTCTTTGAGCCTGACTTGACCTTTCATTTAATAGGCTTTTCTCTATGAAAGCATAGTTCTTCCTCAGAGTCAGTTGAATTTGCAATCACATAACATTCTTCTCTTTGAGTTTGAAGATTTGAATTTTACATGTTTATGACTCAACATGTTTCTTTCGAAACCTCTTCTTTAGGATTTTTTTTATTGAAGCTTTAAGTGTTGCATCTATTCTTCTAGTTTAATTAGCCTTCAAAGAGGTTCTTTATACTCCTCTAAAGAGTCAATCATTTTTTATATTTGAGACTTTGATTTTCTAGATTTTTTCCTTTTTTTATCTATGTAACTTTAATTAAGAAGACTAATTGATTTTGTTTATTTTTTTATTATATAAAAATTACCCTGTGTTAGGGTGGAGCCTTCTTCGAGCTATTCAAGGTCTAAGGAATTATTCCATTAGATGTCTTCTACTAAAGAATGTTAATCATCCTTTTAGCTTCTTTGAGATGAATGTCTCCCAACAACCTTCTTTTTCTTCCTATGTTTGTGGAGCTTTTCCCTTATCATTATTTATATTCTGAGTTACAACTAGCTCAGCATCTTTATCTTTTGCATTTTGGATTGGGTGTGTTGTAACAACATTCACCTTTTCCATTTTAGGATGTACCAGTACATTATCTAATAAGGTGAGTTCCTTATTTTGATATCTCTTTTCTTCACAATCTTTGAAGATAAATCAATCTTCAATTGGGTGACTTATAAGTCTATGGAATGAATAATAACTTGGGATCATCAACTTTGTCTACTTGGTTTGGCTAATGTTGCTTTGGAAATTGTAATCCCAATTTTAAGGATTGCTTAAAGATATTCGCGGTTCATTCTCTTTTGAATGAGTACTTCATAGTTATCTTCTGTTGAAGGGTCAGCTCTTTTTTCTTATCCTCTATTGGCTTTGTTGTTGCTTGCAAGGTTTTCATGCCTCCATTTCCCTTTTTGTCAACTATGAATGTGAATGTTGTATTCACATCATTCTTCTTTGAATCGTGCAACTTAGATTGCTTTCCTTTCCCAAAGGGATTACTATTATAGTTGGTATTAAAGCTTTTTCGCTTGGGAAGCCTTGCAATATTGGCTACATGATCTAATAATTCTTGGAATGTATTAATCATAGCCATAGCTAGAAATAGGGCCATTTGATCATCAATGTTCCTCATGAGGAGTTCTACTACATACTTTTCTGAGTGAGAGGAATCCATTAATGATTAATACATTCCAAGAATCTAGAAAACCTAGCCATAGCTAGAAATTGGGCTATTGATCACATTTCATGCTTGATTCCTCCATCTTATAATGTATTTTATAAGAATTTCATCTTTCCTTCCCTTTTCAAAAGCAAGATCTGCTAGCGTTACTATTGACCTCATTTTTGGATGAGGTTAATATCATTTTAAAAACTTAATAATTATGACACCTAATCTTAAATTAGGAGCCTCCTAATTAAGCACTTATGACACTATATTAGGTGAACTAGTGAATCCTTTTAGGGTTTGACCTAACTTAATGAAATTAAGTGGACTGAAATAAAAGACAAATCCAAATAAGTAACTATATCAAACACATTCAAATTGAATCTTAAATTGAACTATGCTTAGAATATGGTAATTTGGGTGATTAACCAAATTTCCTATTTAAGTTTAAATCACCTAAACTCATAGAAATTGAAATAAATCAAAATAAATTCAAATCAAGTCAAATAAAAGCATAAAGTCATTACATGAGCATGAATAGGTTTAACATTAAATTTAAATGAAAGTAAAATGAAGGTTAACCATTGGACATAGAATTGACTTATATAGGTTACACCAAGTCAAAGGTCAACCCACCAAAATTTGACTAAATGAAATTACTCCATAGGCTCTAAATGATAAAATGAACTTGTTTAAATGTGAATTTAAAGAAATTTAAATGGGCCTAAATGACCTTTCTTAAATTGAAACTCAAATTAAATTGAAATCAACCTAAATTGAATATCCAAAATCATTTGGAAACTATCATTAAACATAATTCAATCAATTATTGGGTTTAATTGATTAATATGGTCATTTGATCCAATTAAATTCACATTGATCGATTAAATCCAATTTGGGTCAAAATGAGTTTGAATTCAAATATACCTTGAAATAAAATAAAATTAATTAATCAAAATCATCTCAAATGTCGCTGGACAGTTAATTATCAATCTAAATGAATAAATGATAGACTTTATCAATGATTAGTCTAACCCAAATCAAACCGAACCCAAATGGATATAATGTGAGCATTTGAACTCAAACCCAAATTAATAATATTGAAATACAACTAAACTCATCCTAAGATGAGTTTATGTTAATTGGTAGCCAAAATTAAGAAAATTTAGAGGGTCCAAGTCCATTAAAAAAAGATGATATGCCGTGGAAAGGTGGAATGATGAATGCTAACAAAATATCCCATATCCACTTTCTCCTCTCCATTCCTCATCTTAACTGCCATAGATTGACATCAATTAATTAACCACCCCTTGGAGCACCACGTGGTACCAACACGGATAAGTAGGAAAATCAATTTTTTTATTTAAAAATTATAAAAAAGTTATGAGAAACTCAAAAAAGAAAAATATCATAGAAAATAAAATACTCAACCAAAAAAATGAAAATAAGGGCTTTATAGATTCATCTGAGTGAGAGGAATCCATTAAACCTAACCCCAATTTTCATTAGATTTTTTTGGGTTAATTTAGATTTAAATAAAAATAATCAAATTAAAATTAAACTCAAACCATTAATCTAATTAATATGAGACTTGGAATTAAAATTAAGATTAAAACCTACCTTAGATAACTTTTTCATGATTTATTGGAAAGTAAATCAATAGATATATAAATTTCCATCAAAAAGTAGTAATTTAATGAAATAAATTAATATTAAATTAGAAAAATCATGGAAAATTATAAAATCAACTTGAATGATCATAATATACCTTACTAATCCTAAACACATCATTAAAACTCTTTAGAATCTAATGAACCCTAATATGACCTAATTTGTTAATTAATTAAATTAATTAATTTGAACTTAAAAAATCATAATAAATAAATAAAATTATTAAATATTCTAAATGAACCCTCTATGGATCAATCTTCTAGAGAGGAATTCAAGAAAACTAAAAGCTCAAATTAATTTTATCTAATTCAGGCTTAATTTAAGTTTTATTAAAATAAGTCATATTAATTAATTTTAAAGTACACATCTCATTAGAAAAATCATAATAAATCACCCTCGGTTGCCCAACAAATGGTTTAGGAAATTGAGAAACTGATTCGTCAAACCAACCAATTCCACACCCTTACTAAATATAAATGACTGATTAATAAAATCAGAATCAAACTTAAATAACTTAAAAGTTTGAAATGGCCTAGATTAAATGTGGTGCCTAAAGTATCTTATGTTTACTAGGTTATGAATTGATATATAAAGTTTCACCTTAAGAGACTGAATTAATTAATGAAATCTTAATGCTTAATGAAATTAATACTTTTTAATTAAGAGTGAGTTAAAACATCAGCTTAAATGTATATAGTTAATTCATTCAAGTTAAATGAACAAAAACACTAATAAACATAAACATTAGTTAATTCAAATCAAATAATTACAACATGTATCAAAAATATAGCCCCTAGAACTATTATGGTAGCGCCTCAATGCTATTATGGTAGCACCACAGCACTATTATGGTAGCGCCTCAGTGCTATTAGGGTAGTGCCTTGACATTGGGTGCTAAACACTGTAGCATTTGAAGGCATGAATTCATCTATTAAAGCACAAAGGCTCAATGCTTTAGTGCACTATAGCTAGCACCACAACGCTTTCGACAGTATGATATTAGAATAGTAGGACTAAGTTGACTGGTTGATCGGCGCCTAGGTTCTGGCAATTTTGCATCACAGTGCTAATTAACAGTTGGTTCAAAAAGGTTGGCAGATGGATATGTGCTTTTAATGAAAAGAACAAACTTTTTGACTACCATTGTGGCATTATGTTAAAGAACCATGGTGCTACATCATTGTTCGACCTTGCTTTCTATACGACATTAGTTACAGAGTTAATTATCATTAATGCCATTAATATGTATTTTTTGACTGGCATAATGTCCATTATGCGTTGTTTAATGGATGGCACTATGGCACTTTAATATAAAGACTTTTGGTTTATAAACTGTGAGGGCAGTTCTGCATCGCCAAAGATATGGCACTTTGGTGCTATAAGATAGAGAAATTATAAGTCCTAACCTAAGAGACTAGCACTACTGTGCTTGATTGGCAGAATCTTGGTGTTGGGTGGATAGGACTTAGACTTTAGATTTGGTGAAGTCAGTATTTTTAACTGTAAAAAAATTATAAAATTAATGCAGCATCTCAGTGCTTCAAAGACTAACACTACAACACTCAATAGGCGACACTAAGTTTAGCACCTAGGCGCCATATAAGGCAGTCTAGCACTATGATGCGAGATGCTATATATTTGATTTTTTGTGAGCTTAGCAATGTGGTGCTATTCTCCCAACGTTGAGGTGCTATGAGTTAGGAACTCTATTTTTGGTAGTAATCTTACAAATTCAATGATTTTTAGAAATTTTGGTGGCATAATGGATTAGAAGTGCTAGATTTTAACTTTTTTAGTCTAAAAGCAATCTTCTCCTTTGTTACAAATCAAACATTGATGGAGGGAGGGTCTCTTCTCACACAAAAACCAAGTTCAATAGCACGGGTCTTCAAATTTCAAGATTTTTGGGAATTTTGGGTTTTTAGGAGTTCTTTCTTACTATAAATCTAAAATCAGTGGAGATAAACTTCTTTATTTCTCACTAGATCCAAGATTGATGATGGAAATATTCTTTTAGGCATAAAATTATATATAAAATAATATTTACAATAATCTTTGCTTGGAGTTTAAGGTGGCCAGCTTCGATCATGTCTCACACAAGAGAAGAGTGCGCCAAGAAATTCTCATTGGAGAGAGAGAGAGAGAGAGAGAGAGAGAGTACTGGAGATTTGGAACAAGAAAGGGGAGCAAGTGGAAAAAAAGAGAGGAAAACATAGGAAAATGGTGACTGGGAAATTCCGACCTCTTTTACATGAGTTTGAATAACTATTCCCACTCTTCTTGGGTTATTTTTTCATCCTGTAACCATTCCCCCTCTTTCCCTCTAAGTAGTTATCACAACTAGGGAAGTAGTTGGTGAGAAGTGTTAGTTTTCTCACTTTTAAAATAAAAGGTCATTATGATAGTGTCTAGGAGTTGGGATTACAGTGTCACATTTTTTTGTTATTTAAGTAGACAATCGACAATAGTAGTTATCCTTCTTAAAAGCCATTACAGTGCCTAGGCACCATGATTATAGATCTGTAACTCTCTAGATCAAAATATTGTATTATTGTTTACATGCAAACACTATTCGATAGGGGGAAACTACTAAGAGAGCCATATAGGCTTTATCCCTACTTGAAGTAGCCAAAAGAAAGAGGAGCCACTAGGGGTCTTACCTTAATCCTCAAATATATATTTAGAATAAGAAAGCTTAGGGACTCACATCTTCCTAAACATGATTTACCAATGAGGTAGTCCATTGTTCATGTAATAGGATGTACCAAACTAACAAGGTGTCCATCAATTTGTGGTGGTGAAGCTAGGAAGAAAGTGCAGGGACTCACATCCTCCTAAGCAAAGGTGACCACTTAGGTGACTCACTAGCCAGGTAGTGGGTCAAACCTAACCTGGGGTGACTACTAAGTGATGACTACTAGGGTCCTTATCTCAACTTTAAGTAGTTCAAAGCAATTGAATTTATATTTGTGTTTCATTGTGTAAATTGGGATTAGGATGCCACTCAAGTTCTTTTACACTTATCCTAATTACACCCAATAATAGAATTTGGAGGTAATTCCAAATTAAAATTGGAATGAATAATTTTAACTTAAAATAGAGAGTTTGATGGATTAAAGTATGTATTTTATTAATAAAATTTGATTTGAACATAGTAAAGCTAATTGATTAGGAGAATTGGGCATTCACCTTTGTGACTAATCAACTGATATGATCCACCCATGTAGGTCTTTTTTGTGACATAAGGGGCTTCCCATGTTGGTTCAAACTCCCTCCCACACACACACAAACAGACACCTTGTGATGTGCAATAATTAGTCTTCTAAGAACTAAAAAAAGCTCTCCAAACCAAAATGCTTTTGGGTTGAACAACTTGTTGTAAGCGCCATCAATGTGTTGTATAACTCAAAGATTTTGCATGCTTGGAGGCATCTATCTTCAAGACCATCTAGTTCTTTCAACCATAGCTTAGCATTCTACTCGATTGTGATTTTTCTAAGTGAAGGGAGTTGGATTTCAAAGGGGAGAATGACTTTAGACCCGCACTCTAGGAGGTAGAACTTGGCCACTATGGAGGTTGACTTCAATTTTTTCTTCAAATGGAGGACTTGTAGTTAGTTATTTCTACACATTAGTCATACTTGCAGCTTCTCCTAAATGATCTTCAAGGTCGATGACTCTAAATCTATATCAAGTGGTTAACCTTAAAGATTCAGAAAAGAAAATTCCACTTCCGAGTTAGAGAAGAAATGATCAGAATTGTTTAGATTTTTATTACTGTGACTTTAAGAGCTTTTAATAGGAATAAAATCCCTAAGATCATCAAAACTATAGAGGATGTGAATGAAATATTTCTTTCTTCATTAATTTATTTGATTTTAGTAGTACAAAGTAGAAATCAAGTAAAGTAAGTGACATGAGTGACTTAGTGCCCTCATCTGTGGCTAAAATACTCTTAAAGGTAATAGAGGAGCTGGTAGAGGTAGTAGCTATAGTAGTGAAGGTGGAAATGCTAAACTCATATGGTGGTTTTGCTAGTGGGCTATCCCAGGCTCATGGTGGCTACTACTGCTGCTTGTCCCACCCTCTTCGAGTTATCCCTCACAATTGGCAGAACTTTTGAGTTGTTGGAGGTTTTAGTTGAGTTAGGCACCCATAGAGAAAGTTTCTTGATTTTAGAGATAATTTTCTTTGAGGTAAAGGAGGAGGAAATATCACAACCTTCATTGGTCTTAAGAAGATAGAATGATTCCCCAAAGATTACTTTGATAGAACTAGATGGTTGTTATACTAAGTACTCTTTGGGTATTAGTTTGACTTTTGATTTGTATATTCATTTGAGCCAATCTTTAAAAGTAAAATAATCTTCTAAGACATGGTTTAACATGCGGTGGTATGGGTAGAAGTTGGGATCATTAGTTCTACCCACTTCTTTCAACTTTTTAGACTTAGGTAGCTAAAAGTTAGGTTTCTTGATAAAGTTCTTGAAAATCTTCCTGACTACCTCCCTCTTGAATAAATATGGTTTGATGAGTTTGTCTTCAAGAGTAGGTAGAAAGTAGCTACTTAATGGTGAATACTAGTTTCACTATTATGGAGGTTGTTGTGGTGATCATGGAAGTTGAAAAGGCAGTGGGAGTGGAGGCTGTTAAGAATTTGGCTACTCAAAATGGACTCTCAATAGCTACTTTCCCTTACCCACTACTGATAGAACCCCTAGCTTCTTATCAAATACCTTTTATGATTTTCACTTGCATGACTGGTTTGAGAATGGTAACTATTTGGCTTCTTGTAACTTAGCTACCTTGCTTATTAGCTTCTCAAATATTTTAATAGTGAAACCCTTAAGCATGAAAGCGATCGAGCCATGAGTATTTTTTAGCAAAATTTCAATGGAATGTTGCTCTTATAGCCGTGGTTCATATTTTATATTGAGGTTGCACCACCTGAGAATGTTATTAATAAGAGACTCATTGGGATTTTGTGTTTCTATGATAATGTCTCCTATAGTTACACTCTATTGAGCTCTTATAAATCTCTTAATGAATTATTGCTTTAGCTCTGCAGAGGACTTCACTGAACCATTGAGTAGTTAGGCATATTAATCAAAGGAAACCCCTAAAAGACTATTAATAAACTTTTGGAAGAGTAGAGAATCATTGCCACGTGCATTACAACAACTATCCCTAAAGTGTGTGATATGTTGTCTAGGATTCCCACAACTATCAAATACCTTGAAGGATGGTCACCTAAAATATTTGGGGTATTGGACTACATCTAATTCCTCTAAGTAGGGTCCATCATTTGGAACTGATGAAGTCCCTTAGGATTGTGCTAGTTATTTCTTTAATTATTGCTCCACCATCTATTGTATATCTCTTTCCTGAATGACTATACTGTCTATACCTTTCCTATGAAAATTATCAGCATTTTCTTCTAATAGAGTGGTGTTCTTTTGCTAGTCTACAGTGAGCACCAACTCAAGTCTATTAGTTTCCGTAGGGGTTGATTGAGGCACTGATATCTAACACTTAAGAGCTAAGACTACATTAGCTTCTCGTTCCTCCTCTCCATTTGATCAATTTGATAATATTTTAATTTGAGCTAATGTAAAAGGCACTAAGTTGAGTCTGATGCCTCACCTTCCTCAACTACGATTCATTGTACATGAGTGTTGTGATGCTACTCTCTATGAGAGGAGGTTATATTATCTACCATGTGGACCTCTACTATGTTATCTAAGAGGCCATCTTCCTCCATGTCAAAGTGAACTTTCACTTCATAACTTCTTTTTTTTCCATATCTTTGATGGTTGCATTATATTTCGTAAGGATTTTTTTCAAAAGATTTACCATCTATGTTCTTAAAGTCAATAGAAACATATACAGGGTGGCAATCCTCTACTATGTGATCTTCTATAGAAAAAGGGCACTAGACATCTCAGGTTGATGAAGTGTAGACCATGACTAGCTCTACTTACATGGTGGCCTTCCCCTCATCTTTCCCTCTTTCTTCTCTCTTTCCCTCACCCTGCTAGACTAGTGAAGCAATAGAAACACTTTTGAGCTACCACTCATTTTTCTCCACTAATGATGTAGGGCGATGAATAGGGGAGCTCAACCTCACACCATTAGTGTGAGCAGATGAAGTTTGACTCTTGGGTTTTAACCGTATCACCAATGGCGATGACTTCCTTTGAGATGTAGACTTTTAGTACTTGGTTAGGAATTCTAATGGTGTGACATGGATGGGCAATGATGGATGGTGAGTCAAGAAATGCTGAGATGATGGTGGTTGTTGACCTTATTTTTAGATGAGGTTAACATCATTTCTAAAATTAGTAATTAGGACACCTAATCCTAGAATAAGAGCCTCCTAATTAAGAAGTCAGAACACTACACCTAGTGACCTAGTGCATCCTTCTTAGGTTTGATCTATCCTAATGAGTTTAGGTAGACTCAATCCAAATCTCAAACATAAATTAAATCAAACACATTACACTTGAAACTTGAATTCATTTGAGTTTAAAGCAAGGTGATTAAAGTGATTAACATAATTACTCTGTCTAAGCTCAAAATTAATTAAATCCAAAAGAAATTAAAATAAAATCAAAATAAATCCAAATAAACCAAAATAAATTTAAATCAAATCAAATAAAAGAATTTAAAATTAAAATCAAAGTAAAAAATGGTTTGACCCTTGACTCATCTTGGTTTGACTTGGCCAACCAGCCACCAATCCAAATGAATGTTATAGTAGAGCCAAAAGTTATGGAAGGCTTGTTGACCATATAACTGGATGAAATTAACATCTTTTTTAAAATTAGTAATTAGGACACCTAATCTTAGATTAGGAGTATCCTAATTAAGCACTTTGAACACTATACCTAGTGACCTAATGCATTCTCCTTAGGTTTGATCTAACTGAATGGATTTAGAAAGAAATTTGAATTTAATTTGGCTTAGATTAATGTTTAATTTAGGGAATTGAACCTAATTACATTATTTAAGCTAAAAATCACATAAAACAAAAATTCAAATTAAATCAAAGCAAATCCAAATAAACTAAAATAAATTCAAATCAAATCAAATAAAAAAAATCAAATCTAAACTAAAGTCAAATCTAATCAACCTATTTGCCATTGGTTTGACTTATGATCCCACCAAGTCAAAGGTCATCCCACCAAAGTTTGACCAAATAAAATCATTATAAATTGTTTAAATGATATAATAAACATGTATAAACACGAATCTAAGGAAATTTAAATTTATTTAGGTCTTATTTAGGAAAATTAGATCATTTGATCAAAATAGGCCTAAATGAACCTTATTGGGTTCAAACCAAAACCAACTCAGTTTGATTGCTCAAAATTACATGAAAATGGTAATCAAACACAATTCAATCCATCACTGGAACCAATTTATTCATTTGACCCAGAAGAATTCAAACTTAACCCATTAATCCCAATTTAGGTCAATGGGTCAAAATTGAAATCAACTTAAAATCAAATAAAATTGATCACTCCAAAATAATCTCATATATGTGATTAAACATGATTAGAGTCAAAACATAATTTAATTGAGTCAAAATTGGTCATTTTACTCAATCAAATTTAACTTAACCAATTTAAATCAAAATGGATAAAGTTGACTTAAAATCCAATTAAACTTTCATGTGGCAGGCCAGAGATTGGCCATGGCTGATCCTTCAAACTCTTGGCCATATGAAGAAGAAGAGGAAAAGTATCCCTTCAACCTCAATTAAAGATTCTTACACATTCTAGAGGTGAAGATGACCTCAAACAAACCTTCCCTTGATTCCTTCGCCACCGACAAGTCAGAAAACCACCAAAGCCGATTTTAAGTGGCCATATGTTGGTCTCCATTATGATATATAGGGAGGTAATGTGTGAAGCTTCTTCCACAGCCTTGCTACATCCCCACAAAGGTGCTAGAAGCATGGTGACCGTCGATGATCGCTGCTGATGAGGTATGGCCCTAAAATGACTTAACCTATATTGATTGATTACAAATTGATTGTCGATCATTTTGCAATCAAAATGATGTTGAAATTCCCCTTAGATCATCAAAAATCAGCCACATTTGATAGATGACATCCATTTCTTACCTGTAAGAATAGGGCAATGATCTCCATCATCTATTCCTTCTATTTGGAATGGGCAATCTGATTTAATCCCCTATAAGAAACACAGGCAAGATCATGATCATCCAATCTTCAATCAAATGGTCATAGATCATTACGCGGTCACAACAGCTTTGAACTTGGAATCTATGTAGCCAATGGCACCACACCACATGGCAATGGCACCACGTTGGTGCCACATCAATGACACCCATTAAAATGGGAAATTTCCATTTTTCTTAATTAAAAATATTACAAATGCCTAAAAATTCAAAAAATCATAAGAAATAGAATAAAAATAAAATAATTTAAATGAGAACTCAATGGATTAATCTTAGTGAGTAGAATCCATTAAACCCAAAACACCCAATTTATTTTGAGTAATTTTGGGTTAATTTGACTTTAAATGATCAAAGTCAAATTAATCACAAACTATAAATCCAATCAATGTGAAACTTTGGGGAATTGAAATGAGGGTTAAAATACACCTTAAAAAATTTTACATGAATTATTGCAAATTAAATGAAAAGATATTAAATTTTTAATCTCAAACCCTAATTTTAATGAAATAAATTAATATTTAATTAAGGAAGTAATGGAAAATTTTGAAATTACCTTAAATCATTTAAATAAACTTTTTTGAACCTAAAAACACCACTAAAACTCTTTCAAACTCAATAACCCATAATATAATATATTTAAGTATTTAATTGAATTAATTAATAAAATTAATAAACATGAACTTTGAAAAATCACAATAAATGAACCAAAATTCCAAATAAACCCTCTATAGATGTAATTTCTAGAGAGAAATATATGAAGAATAAAACACATAAATAATTCCATTTAATTTAAGCTTAATTTAAGTTTAAATGAATTAATTAAAACCATAATTTAACCCTAATCATGCATTTGACTAAAATGAAACCTTAGAAAATTAAATTAGCAAGGAACTCCACTTGCCATAAAAATTTCAAAGCTAATTGACCTCGTGATATGAAGTTATTAAATTTTCAATCTCTAAGTTGATTTACATGAAATAATAAATCAAAAATTGCAACAAATTACAAAAATTCATATATTAATTTGAAACATCTTCATCAACATTTGAACAACTAAAGATAATTTCCAATGCTCTAAGTTAAAGAATTTGATTAATTACAAACTTAGGGTTAATAGAAACCATTAAAAAAAAAAATGCAAAATTCAATTAAACCATAAAGCTAATAATCCATTAAATTCATGGTAAATCAATTAATGGAATCTTAACACATAATTAATTTAAATCAAGATTAAATTAAAATATCAACCTAAATGTGTTATATTAACATAATTCAAATAAAATGAATACATATTAAATGAACATAAACATTAATAATTAGACCTTTGGATACTTAAGATCCTTAATTAAAC
The DNA here is from genome assembly GCA_021442155.1 of Cymbidium sinense. Lineage (NCBI taxonomy): Eukaryota > Viridiplantae > Streptophyta > Magnoliopsida > Asparagales > Orchidaceae > Cymbidium > Cymbidium sinense. Next base: position 30,320,318 of record CM038223.1, read on the forward strand.
CTTTGGAATTAACCTTCATCTTAGAGTAAAGGATTCAATCCATTAGGATTTAGAATATTGAATTGAATAGGTTCCACCCAAATTGGAACATATTGTAATCTTCATTCTTGAAAGTTTAATTTTATCTCAACATAAAATGAATCTAAAATAAAAATGAATTGAAAATCATTAATTCACTTAAACTAAAACCATTTATGATAAATAAAACAAATTTAAAATCTAAAAAAAGTTAAAAGAATAAAAATAATGATTTTAATAATTAGCAACATATGATATATAGTCTGGACACCCGAGGTCATAGGGCTACTAGTCTAAAGGAGGACTTGATACCTTGAATATCTGGTATAAAAATGACATGTCCTTATGAAGAAAAGTTATGAGAATCAAAATGTCTAAAAATAAAATTAAATTAAAAATTGAAAACCTAAATTGAAACTTGAATTTAAAATGCCTAACAAAGTCATGCCACACAAACCCAATTCCTTCACACACTAGAGTATTAGGTTAAAGACCCTAAACTTAGGATAGGTCGATTAGTGATGTTCTGTGATATTTTATGATGTGATGTATTTTTCTTATTTTGTGATGTACTATTTTAAACTACATGTCTAGGATTGTTTGTTCGTTAGACTAGAAGGTATGACATTCTTCTTATAACTGATGACTATCTTCTATAGGTGCTTATGCTAAGAGGGACTATTATCATAAATAAATATATAAATATTATTTTCTTGTAGGTGCTGAGTAAGTCCCTTAGCATAACCCAATATGACAGGTGGCTTTGGGAAGCATCTAATGCTAAGACCATATATTTGCAAATATAATTGTTGGTATGTTGTTTGCATTTTTTATGTTTGTTTTGTAAGTCTTAAGATTTATTTTTGAATTGAAAATGTATATTGAGCATATAATTAGGTTAGGATCTATGGGGTCAAGGAATAGTAAGAGTTGATCCTACCAACAGGTAGGTGTAAAGTTCCCCTGTGAAGCCCAATGGAGGTCTCTAAAGAAGGAGATGATCTTGGAAAGAAGACCCCCATAGATCTAAACTTGTAGTTCTAGGCCAGACTATATAAGAGAAGAGATTGGCTGCCCATTTTCTCTTTCTTTTGAGTTGGACATTGGTACCCGACCATATTGGCCTATTATTAAATTTAAATTAGCTTGACTTACTTTGGGTCTACTTTTCTAAGTTTCTTTCCATGTTGTGCTTTTTGTGATGAATACGTGGACAATTAGGCTCTCAGAAAAACTAAATTTTCTACCAACCTAAACTTAAACAACTTAAACACAAAAAAACACAAAACTTCATGTTAAATAAAGCCTTAGGAATAACTTAAAATCAACAAGAATAACTAGCTTTTATGAACCATGTTAATATATTCTAACTCTATGAATTAAGAATTTCACTCATTAGACATAAGGGGCATCCGACCTTTGAAGATGATCACTTTCTTGGGGAAGTCTTCCTTCTCTTCTTGATTTGGCCCATGACCACTTCCAATTGCATGTCATTAAGGCATAAAATGAATACCCTTATGTTTATTTCATACCTATATAATCTTAGGGATTAGGGAGTGAGCCTAGTTCTTAGATTCTTTCCTAAAATGCAACATGCCAACCATCTTGCATACATGAGACTTAGCATCATGGATTTAAAATTCATTTAGGTGGTGTTAGTTAGTAGCCCTTCCACGTGAGTTATATGTCCAGAAGGGTTAGCGATATGTTTCTTTTCTCAAGTAAGAGAAAGTGCCAATAATTCTTAACAGAGAAACTAGGTCGAGTTATGTCAAAAACACTTATAGACTTAGGTTCTAAAGTATACTACTAGTGTAAGTCTTCAACTCTAGGCAATTCTGTAGCCTTATACTATTAGAATATACATACTAGATTTCTAATAAATTGTTAACTTAAATTTTAATTTAAATTTGAAAATTTAAATCCAAATGATAGGATAGTTGAAATACCCAATAGGCATCCCAGTATCAACAGGAATTTCCTACTTCATCAAGATTGGCTTCTAAAAATAAGTCTTCCTACTTTGTAGTTTCTTAGTTAAAATTCTAAAATATCATTTTTTTTGGAAAACCAACTTAGAGATCCATAGAAATAATACCTTATTTCTTTAATCGATAGAATTCTAAGGAAGAGATCCTTTGTTCTTAAGATGTAATTAACTATAAGGGCTTGTGCTTATAGGGAACCATGAACCCACTTAAAAATAAGCCTTATTCTACTTCCCATGTAGTTTAGGAGAAAACTCTTTGGTATGTTAAAGACCCATTAGCCTTAGGCATCTTTTATTAAATGATCAAATTGATTATAGGAAAACACGTTTATCTCTCATGTTAATATGTTTACTCCTTAAAGACACATTTGACCATGAAAATAAGGAAATTCCTAAATTTTATGTGGTGTTAAAAAATTTTCTAATAGAGATATTTTATGGCAACTCCGCTGGGAAATTATTCCTCTCTCCATCTTTAGAAATAGGTTGTTATTTCTATACATCAGTAGTGTACTTGTGCCACTCACGAGTTAGGACAATCATTATTTCTACTAGATGCCTCTCCATTTCATCTTTGGTTGAGCTCATCCAACATATTGAACTGAGGTTGTAGTATTATTCATTTATCATAGTTAAATAACTGGATCCTAGAACCAACCCCTTTAAAATAAATAAATGAAAATAAAGTTATTTCTGTTAGGCCTCATTTTAGTAAAAATAGATTTAATATCATTCCATTGTGGAAAAGAAATAATATTTTCAAATTTTTTGAAAATTATCTGAAATTTTGAAAAGTAAATCTCAAAGTAAAATTTGTCCTAGATTTTACTTTAGCTTTATACTAAAACTAAAGAGAATCAAGATATGGTCCTAAAATGATACCCTTTATTCTAATACATTCAAAGGGGTATAGTCTTACATGTTACCCCTTACAACTATGATTGAAGCTTGAATTGCATTTAAGAAACTCAAAAGAAAATTTTAAAAAGAGGGATAAGTATGAAAAATGATCCCAAAAGAATGCTTTATTAACATTAGGCAGAGGTCAATTAATGAATTAAATGTCAACCTTCTACCCTTGTTGAAGGCAATTTTTGTAAATGTGATTTATCTTTAATCTTAATCATTTTATGATTCATCTCCATACGTCCACCAAAATTTTTGAAATTTTGTTGTTTGAGTTGATTGGACCTCTCTAAGGATTGAATTGGAGGTAACTCTTTTATACCATCTAAAAACCCTGAATCTTGAAGAGTTTAGGAGAGTAAAAAGAGAAAGATGACATGATATTGTGAACAAAGATGACATGGTAAAATTTGACTTTTTCTCTTAATCAATAAAAGAAATGAGAGTTCGGGAAAGAGAATTTTCATTCTCTTGATAAAGTTGAAATGAATGAAATTTAAACTTTATAAATTTAAATCAACTTCCTTAATAGGAGTCTTCTCCCATTGAATGATTGATATTTCATAAATGACCTTAATTAATTTTAAAGACAAATCCTAAAAATAAATATTAATGAAAATTTCAATCCTTCTAAAATAATTCTAAAAAAATTCAGGACCTTAAGATTGGGTCCTAATGTTGATATTTCTATCTATCATAGTAAACATATAAAAATTTCATTTTTGTTAGATTGATAAATGAATCACTTGGGGCATTATTAGCCCAAATTAATGATGAAGGCTTTAGTTTTTGCAACTCAGAAACTAATGCATTACATATTTTCTCATAAAGGAAATATAATTTTAGGGGCGAATCCATTGCAATATCTTATGACCCACCTGGCATTTTCTTGACATCTAGCATATTGGTTAAAGAGTTTATAGTAGTTTGAGATTACCTTCATTCTTCTTCATGTTGTAGAAGGTTCTCCTTTAAATGATGATATTTTTGATGAACAGATCATGATAATAGAAGGTGAACCAGGTGCCACTTGGGAATTACATTTTGAATTACATTTTGATTATACAACATCATCAAAGAGAAATAAAGATTTAAATTCTTCTATCCATGGAAAGGTAGGGATTGGATTCACTTTCATAACCCTAGACAAAAGAATGATAAGGTACTCTTATCATTTGTCTGAGCCTTTGCCTTTTGACCCTTTGAGAGTTGGGGTACTGACATCATAGGGTCTATTGACCTATTGATGATAAAGTTGGACCTACCCTCCCTTCATATTAAAGGGAAATTATTGAAATTAAACTTAAAATGGTAAATCCATACCACCTCAAATTACATTGAAAAGAAATGACAAATAAGTCATCTTAAAGAAAATAAAAGAAAATAATAAAAGCTTATTCTCTTCAAAAATTTAAATATGGTGTCTTTGACCATCTTAAAAAAGTTGCTTGCAAAATTGAGAAACAAAATACTCTATAAAAAAAAATAAGGAAAATGAAATGAAATGAATAAAAATAAAAATGATCATTAATCAAGGCATTACTTAATCATAATATTTATCTTCTTTAATTATAAGTGACTTCTTGATGTGGCATTCCACTAAAAAAGGTTCTAGGATTATCTTCTATGATGAAGATATACTACTATGAACTTATCAACATCTTAGTCGATATGGAAATTTAAAAACAAAATCTCCAAAATGCTTGTTGATCCAGTTGTATTAGTCAATATCAGTTGCAAACAATTATGAAAGTGATTATACATAGGCCCAATTCTAATCTAATTCTAATAAGATAGTGTCGTGTGGATTCAATCAAGTAAATAAAAGAGTTTTCAATTCCATGATAATTCAATCGTGAAAATTAAACTTAAAAGAGCTTAATTTCAATCACTTTATTGATTGAAGATGAGAATTCGAACATCAAAGTAGAATCTTAACAATTCAAGAACACCTTTAATGTTCTTGGATGGTCTTATCTAGCCCAACTAAAAAAATGTAATGAAATGAAAGAAAAAGAGAAAAAATAATTATTATTATGAAAGGATGTTTATATCTATTCTGAATTTATGAGCATAGAGTTTTTGGGAATATTATTTTGTCAGTCCTAAATGACCTCACTAAGTCTTGTATTCAATCAAAGATTAGAAAGTGTCATATCATGTAATATGATCAATCAGTCAAAATAAAGAGTTGAGTATGCAAATGTTGTATTCAGACAAAGAGTTGAATGTGTCCAATGTCCTAGTAAATTTTATATCTAAGAAAATATATTAAATGAAATATTTTACAAGGAGTTTAAATGTTATTGAAATATTGAGAAAAAAATGAAAGAAAAATAGAAAACATAAGGGATGGAAGAACTATATCCAAGGACAAAGGATGAAGCTTGATATTTCTAAGCATGTGGGTATTTCAACTTTAAATTCCGCCACATCAAAATAATGTGCTAGGATTATAAGTCTAGAATTTCCCCTAGCTTAAAAAAAATCATCAAGATTTTGATACTTCATTATCATGGCCTTTGCCATGTTGGGTGCGCTCACATGGCAGATCAAAGTGATAATGGATTTTTTTTTTCAAGAATTCTTATCCTTTATATATCAAAGATTCAATTGAGTATAATTTTATTCTATTACAAGCAGTCTATAGATATGAGCCATAAGCAAGAAAAGCTATGAAACATTAAAGAAATTGAAACCAAAAGTTGGGTTGAAATTTCGTACTGTTGAGCCATTGCAAGATGAGAATTGTCAAATAGTTAGGCCTTGACTCTCTTTTTAAGGGCATTATAACACATTAATTGAATATTGTTTAGATATGTCTGAAGATCTATATATCCTTCAAGGTCAAGATACACCCATGGAATTTAAAGAGAAGCTTAAATCCATAATTGAGAAGTTAAAATAAACAAATTAAAAAATAGAAGTTTGTGTAGAACTAATATCAATAATCTAACTTTTTAATGAGTCAGATATTGATGACTTATTCAAGTTATTCTTAGAGTTTAAAGTTTAATTTATCTAGAAATAAAATATTATTCATGTATAACTGTTTATAAGCTCAGGCTTGATGTCATTTCATTAAACTAAGTCCTAGGAAGAGGTCTTCCATTCTTAAGATAGCTATTTTCTTTAATCAATAGAAATAATAGCTTATTTCTTTAATAAAAAGTTTTCTTAGGAAGAGGTCCTCCATTCTTAAGATGTAATTAACTATAAGGCTTTCCCTTATAGGGAACCATGAACCCAGTTTAGTTAAACCTTATTCTATTTCCCATGTAGATTAGGGGAAAACTCTCTACTACACCAAAGACCCATTAGCCTTAGGAGTCTTTTATTAAATGATCAAGTCCATTATAAGATAACATGTTCATCTTCTGAGATAATATGTTTACTCCTTAAAGATGCATTTGATCATCCAAATAAGAAATTTCTAAATTCTATGTGTTTTCCTCACAAAGATATTTTCTAGCGACTCCATTGGGGAGTGGTTTTTCTCTTTGTCTTTTGAAATAGGCTTTTATTTCTAAACATCAGCAGTGTACTTATGCCACTCATGAGTCAGGACTATCTTTCTTTTCATTGGATGCCTCTCCATTTCATCCTTAGTAGAGTTCATCCAACATTCTGAACTTAGGTTATATAACTCTTCATTTGTCATAAGCTTTTATTTATAAAACTGGGTCCTAGTAATGTCCCCTTAAAACTTTAATAAAAATTCAAACAAATTAATGAATGAAATTTTGGTCAAAACAAATTTTTTTATCAATTCAAAATGAAAGAAATATATTGAAATGAAAATTATAAAGTCTTCTTTGTCCTTGATTTTACTTTGTTGTTTTTACAAAAGCTAAAAAGAATCAAGATAGGGTCCATAAATTGATACCCTTTGTTATAATACATTCAAAGATAACATACACTTAAGGTTGTATATTTAAATGAAGGAGTTCTTTAAAATTTTAAGAATATCTGAAATATCAAAAGAAGTGGGCATAGTCTTACTTATTGCCCTTACCACTATGATTGAAGCTTGAATTGTATTTATAAAAAAAATTAGCTCAAAAGAAAAATATAAAAGAGGGATAAGCATGAAGAATGATCCCAAAAGAATGTTTTATTGTTCTTGGGTAGAGGTCGATTAAGAAATTAAATTTGAGCCTTCTACCCTTATAAAAGGAAATTTTCATAAATGCAATTTAGCTTTAATCTTAATCATTTTATGATTCATCTCCATACATCCACTAGAAATTTGAAAAATCTTTTGTTTGAGTTGATTGGCCACTTCTAGGGAGTGACTTGGAGGTGACACTCTTTAGACCCTCTAGAAACTATAAATGTTAGGAGTTTAAGAGAGAGTCAAAAGAAGAACATGACATGATAAAATTTCACTTTTTGCTCATAATCAATAAAAGAAAAGAGAGGGCAACAAAAGAGAATTTTGATTCTCTTGATAAAGTTGAAATGAATGAAATTTAAATCAATTTACTTAATTGGAGTCTTTTCACATTGAATGATTGTTATGTCATAGATGACCTTAATTAATTTTATGGACAAATCTCTAAAAATAAAAATTAATGAAAATTTCAATCTTTCTAAAATAATTCTAAAAAAAATCATGACCTAAAGATTGAGTCCAAATGGTGATATTTCTATCTCTCAGAGTGAAAATATAAAAATTCCATCTCTAGTAGATTGATAGATGAATCACTTGGGGCTTTATTAGCCCAAATTAACAAAGAAGGCTTTAGTTTTTGCCGCTCAGAAATTAAGGCATTATATAGTTTCTCAAAAATTAAAATTGAATTCAGGAGTGAATCCATGACAATATCTCATGACTCGTCCGATGCTATCTAGACATCTAGTACGTTGATCAATGATCTTATTGGAGTTTGAGATCACTTTTATTCCTCTTCATGCATTAAAATGTCAAGTTGTAGCTGATTTTTTAATAGCACATCTTTTACCTAAGGGTTCTTCTTTAAATGTTGATCTTCTAGATGAACAGATCATGTCATTAGAAAGTGAACCTAATGACACTTCTTAATTATATTTTGATTATACATCATCATTAAAAGAAAATTAATGAATTAAATTCTTCTATCCCATTGAAGGGATTGGAGTGATTTTCATAACCCTAGACAAAAGAATGATGAGGTACTCTTATCATTTGCCAAAGAAATTATATATCCAGAAAAAGAATCTTTTCTATAGAGGTCTAGAATCAACAAATTCTATCTCATATAGATTTAGATTACTTGAAAAAAAAAGTAGAAATGTAAAGGATAGCCACTCTTCCCGAAAGTCAAGAAGAGTGTGACTAGAGGTGACCATTCATTGACTACCCGAGTAAGGGGAGGCTTCCTGAAGACAAGTCACTAGAAAATCAAATAATGAAACATACCTTGCCCATACATTAATTAATAATGTGTGCCACAAGTCATTCAATTAAATGTGGCTACACTATTTAAAAGAACAAGAATCCCATAAGATCATGACCAAAGTACATTTTGAATTGTGTGGTGTTCACCAATCTGAACTTTAAATGAAATTGTAAATTAAAAGACTTGGATATTATTAGCCTTTGATGTTAAATGACTACCTAAAAAATACATGTCATTGTCATCTATGCCAAATACATTGTGTAGTGTTACATCAGCCTCATAATATACTGCACATGATGATAGCCATCTTGACCTTTTGAGAGTTGGGGTATTGACATCATAGAACTTATTGAGGATAGAGTTGGACCTACCCTCCCACCCTTGATATTAAAGGGAAATTATTAAAATTAAATTCAAAATGGTAGAGTCATTCCACCTCAAATAACATTGAAAAAATGGCAAAAAGTCATCTTAAAAGAAAATAAAAGAGAATAATAATAATCTATTCACTTCAAAATTTTAAATGTTGTGCTTTTTCCAATCACAGAGAAGTTGCTTGTAAAATTGAGCATCATAATGCACAACATAAAAAAAAACAATGAAATCGATTATTATTCAAGGCATTACATATTTTTAGAATTTGCCTTCTTTAATTATAAGTGAAATCTTGATAGGGAATTCCTCTATAAAGAAGTTCTAGAGTTATCTTCTACAATGAAGATTTACTACTAGGAACTATTGAATATAATCTGCATCTCAGTCAATGTGAAAAATTCTAAAGAAAATTTTTTACAATGCTTATTGATCTAGTTGCATCAATCAACATCAATTATAAACAATTATGAAAGTGAGTATACACAGGCTCAATTATTATCTAATTTTGATAAGATGGTGTTGTGTGGATTCAATCAAGTAAAGAAAGAATTTTTCAATTCAATGAAAATTTAATCTTGAAAACTCAACTTAAAAGAAGAGCTTAATCTCAGTCACATTATTGATTGAAGATGAGAGTTCAAAAATTTAAATAAAATTTTAGGAATTCAATAACATCTTTAATGCTCTTGGATGGTCCTATCTAGCCTAAATAAAAAAAATGAAATAAAATGAAATGTAATGTTTTACAGAGAGTTGGAATGTTATTGAAATGTTTCCAAAAGATAGAAAGAAAGAAAAAAAAGGGATGGAAGGACTATCTCCGAAAGTTAAAGGATGCAAACTAAATTTTTTGAGTATGTGGGTACTTAAACTCTAGACTCTTCTATCTATATAAAAAAAATATCAGATGTCTGATTTTGTTATAAGGCCTTTGCCATGTTGGGTGCACTCACATGGCAGGTCAATGAAATAATGGATTTTCTTTTCCAAGAATCCTTATCTTTTTTCTATCGAACATTTAATTGAGTATAATTTGATTCTATTGCAAGAAGCCCATAGATAATATCTATATGCAAGAAAAGCTATGAAGAATTTAAGAAATTGAAATTAAAAGTTGGTTAGAGATCTAGTACTATAGAGCCATTGCAAGATGAGAATTGTTAAATAAAACCATAGGGGGTTTAGGATTAGCAGGAGCTAACCCTACCATTAGATGGTTGTAGTGGTCCACTATAAACCTGATGGAGGTCCATGAAGAAGGAGATGATCATGGAAAGACCCATAGATCTAAACCTATTATTTTATGTCAATTATATAAGGGTAAAGCTCGGCTACCTGTTTGCTCATTCTTCCGAGGTGTACAATGGTACCCGGATGCATTCTCCTTTGTTTAATTAAAATCCATTAGTTTTATTTTGAGTGCGTAATAGAATCTACCTACTTTTCTAGGTTTTTTTTTTCTGTGTTGTGCTTTCTGTGATGAATGCCTGGATGTAGGCTCATAGAAAAAAATTATATTTTATACCTAATCTAAATCTAAATAACTCAAACACAAAAATAAAGAAAACTTGAAACCTCATATAAATTAAAGCTTTATAAAAAACTCAAAATCAATAAGAAATAATTACCTCTTGAAAATCATGCAATCATATCATTCTAAATTCTTGAATTGGGCACTTCATCCATTGCACATAAGAGACATCTAGCCTATGAGGATGAATGTCTTCTTGGGGAAGTCTGCCTTTCTCTTAATGATTTGGCTTCTAATAATTTTAATTACATGGCATTTAGTCATAAATTGCATATCCAAATCCTTAAATGAATCATGAGTCAAAATATATAAAATCTAAAAATGTGCATTAGTTAGATGCATTTCATACCATACATGATCTTAAAGATTAGGGCGTGAGTCTAAGATTCTTAAATTCTTTCCTAAAAGACAATAGCCTAGCCATATTGCATACATAAGATTTGGCATCATGAATTTAAAATACACTTAGGTGGTATTAGCTATGAGCCCCACCAAGTGAGTTGTAAGTCTAGAAGAGTCAGGGATAAGTTTATTCCCTCAAGTGAGAAGAATGGTTGATAATTCTCAAAATGGAACTAGGTCAAGCATCTGACTTAGGTCAGAAGCACTTATAGACTTATGTTCTAAAGCATCCTCCTTGGAGTAAGTCTTCAAATCTAAGAATTTTTGCAGCCTTGTGCTATTAGAATCAAAGCACTAGATTTCTAAGAAAATATCAACTCAAAATGTAAATTAAATTTTAAAATTCAAAGCCCAATGGTAGGATAGTTAAAATGCATACTAAGCATCCCGTGTATAAACATTTCCTACTTCATCTCGCTTAGTCTCTTAAAAGAACTCTTTCCACCTTGGATCATTCCCAATTGAAATTCTAAAATATCATTCCTTTGAAAACCAACTTAGAACTTCATAAAAATAACATCTTATTTTTTAATTTGAGAGTATTCTTAGAAAGTGACCCTTCTTGAGATGTAATTAAGTATAGAGGATTTCTCTTATAGGGAACCATGAACCTAGCTTAAAATAAATCATACTCTACTTTTCATATAGTTTAAGGGAAAACTCTCTGGTACATTAAAGACCCATTAGCCTTAGGAGTCTTTTTTTAAATGATTGAATCCATTATAGGATAACATGTTTATCTTATTAGATAATATGTTTATTCTTTACTGAGCCATTTGATCATCCAAATAAGAACTTCCTAAACTTTATATGGTGCCATAAATTTTCCCCACACACCTTCTTCAAAGTAAAGAAGAGTGCACCCTTCCCCCGATCCACATGCCTCCGGCTTGTCGTAGTTCATAAGAGGCTACTAGAAAAAAGTGTGAAGCTTGTCTTGTAGACTAATCCATGAGGAGGAAATCTAGTTCCTCCTTCCCAAAGCTTCGCTCGGTCCCCATGAAACTTTATGAATCATCCCCACTATCAAAGATCACCATTGATAAGGTATGAATTAAAACTAACCCTTTAAGCATTCAATTTTGGTCCTTTTTGAAATGAAATTTATTTCAAGTGAGATCAAGTCATATAGATTTGTTCTAAATGCATTCTTGATGGATTTGCAAATAAAATCAAGTGATTACTATCAACCTTAATTTTGGATGAGGTTAACATCATTTTTAAAATTAGCAATCATGGCATTTAAACCTATATTAGAATCCTCCTAATTAAACACTTAGAACACTACACTTAGTGACTTAGTACATTCTCCTTAGGTTTGATCTAATCTAATGGGTTTAGGTAGACTCAACCTAAACACTAAACATGAATTAAATCAAAACATACACCACTTGAAATCTAAATTTAATTAGGCTTAAATTATGGTTTAATTCAGCGAATTAAACTTAATTACCTTATTTAAGCTAAAAATCATATAAACCTAAACAAATTAAATTAAATCAATATATCCAAATAAATAAAAACAAATTTAAATAATATCAAATAAAAGTAACCCAAATTCATATCAAGGGAAAAAATGGTCAACCCTTTTAATAAAGGATTGGCTTATGTAGGTCCCACCAAAATTTGACCAAATGAAATCATTCTAAATAATCCAAATGATAAAATAAATATATTTTAACAGGAATTGAAAGAAATATAGATTTATTAAGGTTTTAATTTGTCTAATTGGACCACTTGGTCTAAATAAGCATAAATGAGTCCTATTAGGTTCAAACTCAAATCAAATTGAAATCAACTCTGTTTGTTTATTCAAAATCATTTGAAAATAATAACCAAACATAATTCAATCAATCATTGAGTCTAATTTGATTAAATTGGTCATTTGACCCAAATGAACCCAAGCTTAACCCATTAAGCCCAACTTGAGCCAAATGGGTCAAAATTGAAATTAACTTCAAACCAATTGAAATTAATCATTCTAAATCACTCCATATATGTAATCAAGCATGATTGGAGTCCAAATAAAATTCATTTAAGCCAAATGGGTCATTTGAACCCAATTAGAATCATCTTAACCCATTTAAGCCTAAATGGGTTAAATTAAAATGAATTGCAAAATCAACTTAAAACTTAAAGGAATTAATCAAATTAAAACTAAATAAATCATCAGTTATTCAAAATAAATACAATTAAAGCACTTTGGATTTAAGTCAAATCCAAATGTCATGAATTGGGTTCAAACCTTCAATCCAGCTCAAATGAACTAGGGTTTAACCTAATATCCACATTGGGTTTGATTTAAGCAGAACAAACACCAGCCTAAGGGCTATGGTAGTGAGGGAAAAAATCATAAAATAAAAAGTCAAAGGGATGAGGTGGATCTAAGATAGAAGAAGGTTCATAATCCACAAAAAGAATTCAAACCCCACTTCCCCTCCTCCATACCTCATCCACCTCTTGGCCTCAAATTATTTTTTCTTCTTTCAAATTTGTTGACAGCCTCCAAAAATAGAAATCAATGGGATGAGGTGGCTTCCTCCATGGGATTGCAAGAAAAAAAAGCACAAGAGAGATTCCATGAAGAAGTCTCTCAGCCAAGGAGAGAAAGGGGAGGAAAAGGCCTCTTCCCCTCAAGAAGTTCATCTCAACACATTCATAAGATCAAGAGGAACAACCCATTGACTAATCCTCTCACCACTGATGGCTAGATTTTGGCCACCTAAAGCTCTCCATATATGGCTTTCGACCATGTATGGAAAGAGAGAAGACAACCCCTCTCCTCTTAATTTTTTATTCCAATACATCCACAAGATGAAGAGAAGCCAATTCAAAGCCTCTGCCAAGGCTTTCATCAATGGTAAGCTAGAAATCCATCATGGCCGATAGAAAAGCTCTCAGCCTTTAATGGCGAAGGAAAGGGAGATCATCACATGTCAAATTGACTCTTCTTACACTTTCTAGGGGTCAAGGCAAGTTCAATCTAATCTTCCACCAATATCGACCCCACCAGTGAGCTGGAGAACGACCAAAATGGATGGCAAATGGCCATGAGATGGTTTCCAAAGTGTTTGGGGAGGCAAGCCAAGAAACTTCTCTAATAACATCATCCCATCGAGGCGAAGGTGCTCGGAGCATGGTGACCACTGGGGATCAATACTGATGAGTTATGTCCCAAAATTGATCTCTTTAGTAATTATGGTTTATCCTTTATGAAACCAACTTTATCTCAAGTCATATCAAGCAACTTTGATGGGTTGCAAATCAATCTTGATCAAGTTGCAATTAAAATCATGTGATTTCATCACTCTGATCATCGAAGATCAATCTCGAAGGATGGAAAATCCTCGGTTCACCAGTGAAAAGAGGGGGGAGACAATCCCTGATGTCCATTCCTTCTATTTAAAATGGATGGACATGATCCAATTGAATGATTTGATTTAATCTTTATAAGAACTGTAGGAAAAATTATGACTGTTTGATCTACGATTAGACAGTCATAAATCACCCAACATGGCCGTTTCTTTTATGAGGGATCCGTGTGGCCCAATGGCTCCACACCATGTGGCACCTGGTGCAACATCAATGCTACGTCGGCATGACCATTTAAAATGAGATTTTCTCATTTTCTAAATTAAAAAAATGGTAAAACAAATTCTTGAAAATTCAATAAATCTTAATAAATAAACTACAAATCTAAAAAATACAAATACGGGCTCTATGGATTCATCCCAATGAGTAGAATCCATTAAACCCAAAAATCCCAAATTAATTTTAGGTTAATTTAACTTTAAATGAAAAATAATGAAACTTAAATTAATCATAAACCATTAATCCAATCAATGTGAAATTTTGGGAATTGAACTTAAGGTTAAAATGTACCTTAGGAAAAAGTTTCTTGATTTAAATTAAAATAAATCAAGAGATATTGAATTCCAAACTTCAAACCTTAATTTTAATGGAATAAACTAATATTAAATGAAATAAATCATGAAAATTGATCAAATAATTCTAAATTATCATAATAAACCCTGACAAAATTAAACACACCAATGAAATCCACCGAAACTTAATAAATAATAAAATGACCTAATTTTGGTAATAAATTGAATTATTAATTATATTAATTAACCCTAAATTTAAGAAAATCATAATAAATCAACAAAAATTTCAAATATTCCAACTGAACCATCTATGGATCCATCGTTTAGAGAGGAATCTAAAAATAAAACTCATAAGCAAATCCTTCTAAATTTAATTTAATTTAGGCTTAAATGAAATAATTAAAACCTTAATTAAACCATAATATTACATTTGATTAAAATGAAACTTTAGGAAAATCAAGCTGGCAAAGAACCCCACTTGCCATAAAAATTTCAAGACTAATTGACTTCTAGATTAGAGGTTATTGAATTTCCAAACTCTAGGTTGATTTACATGAAATAATAAATAAATAAAATCATAAAATCATAAAATTCCTAAAAGGAACTTAAAATTCTTGCATAAGCATCAGAACACTTAAGGAAAAGTCTCCAACATTCTAAATCAAAGAATTTGATCACTTACATATTTAAGGTTTAATGAAAGTAATAATGAATATTAAGTTTAGTTAAACCTTAAGGCTAATAAATTCATAAGAAACAAATCAATAAGACTTTAACATATAGTTAATTCAAGCTAAGAATGAATTGAAAAAGATTAATCTAAATGCCTTAGGTTAACATAATTCAACCAAATGAATTCAGTGAACATAAACATTAATGAAACACATAATAAAATCAGTCCAAATCAAATAAATCAAACCAAATTGAAAATAAATTAAACCAAGAAGATTTAATTATATCAAAGAAATGAAAAAAGAATTAAATGTCAAAAACAAAATTAAAATATTAATCCAAATTAAATTCAAATCAAATGAATCTAGAAGAGGCTAATTAAGATTGATACTTGGGATTTTAGTTAAGATATAGGATGTTGAATGGAATGGGTTCCACCCAAAAGTGGAATCTATTTTATTCTTCATTCTTGAAAACCTAAACTTCATTTTAACATAAAAATGAATTTAAAAATGAAATAAAATAATAAATTATTAAATTATTTGAATTGAAACCATCCAAAGCTAAATCAAACAAGCTTCAAAACTTGAATTGAAACTTGAATGCAAAAGTCTTAGCAAAGTTTTGCCACCCAAGCCTATTTCCTTCACTCCCTAAATCATTAGATCATGGACCCCAGACTTAGGTCAAGTCGATCTGTGATATTTTGTGATGTGCTTTTCTTATTTTGTGGTGTATTATTTTGGAATGCATGTTAAATATTGTTTGACCATCATACTAGATGGTAAGTCATTCTTTTTAAAACTAATGCTATCTCTTATAGGGGGTTGTGCTAGAAGAAACTAGTGTCATAAACAAATTATTAATGTTATTTGCCGCAGGTAATGAATAGTCCCTAAGCATAGCCCAATAGGATAAGTGGGCTTGATAAGAAGCTAATGTTAAGCTCGTATGTTTGAAAATATCTGTTGTGTGTTGTTTGTATTTTCCTGACATTTATTTTTTAGGGCTTAAGATTTATCTTTTTAAATTTGAAATGTAAATTTGAGCTTAGAATTAAGTTAGGAACTATAGGGTTTAAGATTAGTAGGAGCTGACTCTACCAACAGAGGGTGGCCCCGTGTGAAGCCCAGTAGAGGTCGCTAAAGAAGGAGATGATCTTGGAAAGAAGACCCATAGATCTAAACTTTAGTTCTATGCTGGGTTGTATAAGGGAAGAGCTTAGCTAATAATTTTCTATTTCTTCTGGGGTGTGCAGTGGTACAAAGCTGCATTGTCCTGTTCTTTAACTCAAAATTGACTTGATTTACTTTGGGTGCGAAATAGAATCAACCTACTTTTTCTAGGTTTCTTTATATGCTATATTTTTTATGATAAATTCCTAGATGATTAGGCTCTTAGGAAAACTAAATTGCTACCCAATATAAATCTAAATAACTTATACAAAAATAAGTAAATAAATAAATGCAAAACTTCACATTAATTAAAGCCTTAGGAATAACCTAAAATTAGGAAGAAATAACTAGCTTTTGCAAATCATACTATCATATTGCTCTAACTCCATGAATTGGACACTTCACCCATTGCACATAAGAGACATCTAACCTTCGAGGATGATCCCCTTCTTAGGGAAGTCTTCCTTCTCTTATTGATTTGGCCCATGCCACTTCTAATTACATATAATTTTTTCATAAATTTCTAGAAAATGTGCATTAGTTACGTGCATATCATACTCTACCTGATCCTAGGAATCTAGGTTTTAGATTCTTTCCTAAAATATAATAGCCCAAAAATATTGCATACATGAGACTTGGCATCATTAATTTAAAATGTGCTTAGGTGGTATTAGTTGGTAGCCCTTCCAGGTGGGTTATAAGTTCAAAAAAAGTCAAGAATGGGTTTATTCTCTCAAATGAGAGGAATGACCAATAATTCTAAAAGAGTTAGGATTGGGTTTATTCTCTCAAATGAGAGGAATGACCAATAATTCCAAAAGTAAAATTGGGTCGAGCATCTGACTTGTATCATAAGCACTTATAGATTTGGGTTCTAAAGTATCCTACTCAGAGTAAGTCTTTGACCCTAAACAATTTTTCAATATCGTGCTGCTAGAATCTAAGTCCTAGATTTTTAATAAAATGTCTACTCAGAATTCTATTTAAAGTCTAAAATTTAAAAGTAAATGATAAGATAGTTGAAATGTTTACTGGACATCTTAATTTTTACAGACATTTCCTATTTAATCTTAATTTCCTTCCAAAATTAAGTCTTTCCACTTTGCAACATTCCAAATTGTAATTTCAAGTTATCATTTCTTTGAAAACTAACTTTGAAGTCCATAAAAATAGTAGCTTATTTCTTTAATCAAGAGCATTCTTAGGAAAAGATCCTTTGTTCTTAGGATGTAAATAATTATAAGGGTTTGCCATTATATAGAACCATGAACCCAGTTTAAAATAAATCTTGCTCTACTTCTCATATAGTTTAGGAAAAAACTCTCTAGTAAATTAAGGACCCATTAGCCTTAAGAGTCTTTTATAAAATGATTCGATCCATTATAGGGTAATGTGTTTATCTTCTGAGATAATATGTTAACTTCTTAATGACAAATTTTATCATCTAAATAGGAAATTCCTAAATCTATTGGTGTCATGATTTTTTCCCACAATTTTTCCACCTAGATCACCATAAATCCCTTAGAATTGATGGACAATGCTCGGTTCTTGCTATCAATAAGGAAGGCATAATCTCCATCGTTTGTTCCTTATGTTATGAATGAAAAATTGAGATCTAGGTAGACATCTGATTAGATTTCTTATAGGGTCCGTGGGTGAAATCGTGATCATTTGATTAAATATTTGATGATTTTAAATCAGCCCGAGTGGTCATCAATTTTTTTTCTCAATTTGCATGGATCGAGCTAGTCTAATGGTGTTGTGACACATGGTAAATAATGTTGTGTCAGTTCCACATGGCTAACCATTTAAAATGAAAAATTCTAATTTTTTATTTAAAAATGATAACAAATACATAAAAATATCATAAATCATAAAAAAAAATAAAATATTCAACCAAAAAATGCAAATAAGGCTCTGTGGATTCATCTCATGAGGAGAATGTATTAAACCCAAAAATCTAATCTTTATTGGGTATTTTGGGATTAATTTGAGTTTAAATGAAAATAATCAAACTTAAATTAAATTCAAATCATTTATCTAATTAATTTTAAACTTTGGAGAATTGAAATTAAGGTTAAAACCTACTTAAGATAAATTTGTCATTAATTATTGGCAAGTAAATCTTAAAATATAAAATTTTCTAGCCATAAGCCTTAATTTAATGATATAAATTTATATTAATTTAGGAAAATCATGGAAAATAATAAAATCAACTTGAATCATCATAATAAATCTAAATAAACCCAAATACATCATTAAAACTTACTGAAACCATATGATTCCTAAATTGACATAATTGGAGAATTAATTGAATTATTCAATTCAATTAATGAATTTGAACTTAAAAAAATCATAATAAATCAGCTAAATTGTCATAAAGTCTAAATAAATCCTCTATGGATGCATCTTCTAGAGGTGAATTTAAAAAATGTAAATCCCTTATTTAATTTTTTTTAATTTAGGCTTAATTTATGTTTCATTAAAATAAATAAAACCCTAATTAGTCCTAAATTATACATCTAATTAAGATGAAACCTTAGAGAACTTAAACTAGTAAGAAACCCCAATTGCCATAAAACGTTCAAGGTCAAATGATCTCTAGAATTGATGTTGTTGAATTTTAAAGCTCTAAATCAATATAAATTAAATAATAATTCAGAAAATTTTAAAAAATTATAAAAATTAATAAAATAAATTATAACATTATTATCAACAACATAACACATAAGGAAAATTTTCCAACCCTCTGAAGTCATGAAATTTGAT
Source organism: Cymbidium sinense (assembly GCA_021442155.1). Classification (NCBI taxonomy): domain Eukaryota; kingdom Viridiplantae; phylum Streptophyta; class Magnoliopsida; order Asparagales; family Orchidaceae; genus Cymbidium; species Cymbidium sinense. Next base: position 30,339,424 of record CM038223.1, read on the forward strand.
TAATCATACACTCATGGTTTAATGAAATAATTAAAGAATATAAAAATCTAATCAAATCTTAGGTTAATAATTTATTAAATTCATAATGAATCAATTAATCAATTGAAATATAAAATTAATTAGTCTCTAAAGTTTATACTTAAATATAAAATTAATTAATCTCTAAAGTTTATATTGAAATATATAATTCATTAAATCATTTGAATTCATTTGAGTTAATAAACAACATAATTGTACATGTAAATGAAAATGGAATAACTAATTGAATTAATCAAATTAATCAAATAATTTGAAATGGCTTATATTTAAGTTGGAAGCCCTAAAGTAGTTCATCTCTTAGGTTACCTAGGTTATGATTGGTAAACAAAATTCTATCTTAATAAATTAAACCAAGTTATAAAACTTTAACACATAATTTCATATTAAGATTAATTTGGATAAGAAATTATAAAACATAAGATAATGAATTTCTTAATTGATAAAATCAAAACTTCCCAAGAATTGATTAAAACTAATTGAATTAACTTATCTAAAACTCATATACATAAACATTAATAAAATGAATGAATGAAATTATCACTTGAAAATAATTAAGTTAACTTATTCATATTCACCAACATAATATTAAAGAAATGTATAAATGAAATTAATTAAATCATTTAAACCTAAATGATAAACTAAGAATATATAAATGAATAAATCATGAAATTGAAACATAATAGATCATTTAAATGATGAAATACAAATTAAGTTTGAATTAAGTTATTCAAGCTAATAAGTATTAATAAATATAAACATAAGCTTTTATGAAAAAAATAAACGAGAGCAATCCAAATCAAATAAATAAATAATTGATGCAAATATGATCAAATGAACATTTAATTAAATAAAAAAAACATAAGATCAAAAAAGTTATAAAAATTATTAAGTAACATCACGTCTAAATAAATCAAATTAAATATAAAATGTAAAACAAGATCAAATTAAATCATGGTAACATGGACTCTAAATTAAGATTTGACGAAGCATTTTGAGTTTTAATTAAAGATCATAATTCAAACCTCATATAGCTTTAACTTTAAGAGAAAATGGTGAAGCATAAATAAAACTCAACTTAAAATGAATCACTCAAATGAATCCAAAAAAGGTTAAGTAAGATACTTAAGATTTTAGTTTGACCCTTAGATTGAATCTTTATCTTAGGATGAAAATCTCATTTTACTAGGATTTAGGATGTTGAATAGAATGGGTACCACTTAAAGTGAAATTTCTTTTATTCTTAAAATTTTTGAACTTAAATTCCACTTTAACATAAAAATGGAATTAAAAAGTGGAATGAAATCATAAATCAATTAAATTATTTAAATTGAACCCACCTAATATAAAATTATATAAATTTTAAGGATAAAACAAATCAAAAGAATGAAAATAGAATTTTTCATAATTAACAAACCTATGGTATATAGTTTGGTCGCATAAAGTCACAAGGCTATTGGTCTAAAAAAGTCTTTATACTTCGAACTTCTAGTTAAATAATTAAATGCTCCTTTGAAAAGTAAAAATCTCAAAATCAAATTATAAAAAGAAAAAAAACTCAAAATCAAATCAAACCAAACTTTGAAAATCAAATCAAAACATGAAAAGTCATACCACACTAGCCTATTCTTCTTCACACACTAGACTATTAGGTCACCAACCCAAGACTTAGGTTAGGTCGATGTTCTTTAATTTTTTGTGATGTGATGAAAATTATGTTTATTTTGTTTGGTGGTGTACTATTTTAGATAGGATGGCTAGGGTTGTTTGCTAGTTATTTTGGATAGTAGAATGCTCTTTTTAGCATAATACTCTTTTTATAGGGGGTTGTGCTAAAAGTGACTTTTGTAATAAAATATATAAATGTTGTTTGACAACAAGTATACTTAAGTCTTTAAGCATAGCCCAATAGGATAAGTGGGCTTGGAAAATAACTAATGCTAAGCTCTTATGTTTATAAATATAATTATTAGAGTGCTGAATGTATTTCCTAAAGTCTATTTTGCATGGTTTAAGAATTTATTTTTAGAATTTTAAATATAACTTAAGCCTAGAATTAAGTTAGGATCTATAGGATCTAGGAATAGTAGGAGCTGACCATAGCATGCATGGTCTCAATGGTCCCCTATGAAGCCCGTGATTGTCCTAGAAGAGAGTGACGATCTTAGAAAAAGACCCCCAAAGATCAAACTTTTATTTTTAGGCTAGGCTGTCTAAAGGTAGAGGCCGGCTGCCCATTTTCAAATTTTTTTGAGGTGTACAGTGGTACCTGGCTGCATTGGATTATTTTAATTAAATTGGTTCTATTTATTTTGGGTGTACATTAGAAAGAACCTACTTTTTTAAAGTTTCTTTATATGATGTGCTTATGTGCTAAAATGCCTAGAAGGTTAGTCTCTTAAGAAAACTAAATTTTCTACCCAATCTAAATCTAAATAACTTGAACAAAAAATAACAAACTCATAACTTCACATTATTTAAAGCTTTATGAATAACTTAAAGTAACAAGAAATAATTAGCTTTTATGAAATATGATAAAATATTATTCATTCTCTTTGAATTGGGTGCTTCACCATAAAATGGGTTATATAACCTTTGTGAATGACCACCCTTTTTGGGGAAGTGTGCCTTCTCTTCTGGTTTGGACCATGACCAATTTTATCCCACTTGGAATGGCTTCTAGCTAATACCATCTAAACAAATTTTAAATCTATGATGTCAATTCTCATGTATGTAAGATGGTTGGTCGGTTACATTTTAGAAAAGAACTTAAGAACCTAAACCCACTCCCTAATCCCTAAGATCATGTTAGGGTATGACATGATACTAACTAATGCAACATATTTCAACTGTTAAATATTTTTGGCTCACAATTTATTTAAGGCTTTAGGGTATACATTTTATGCCTAAATGATATGCAATTAGAAGTGCGGGCATGTGCCAAATCAAGAAGAGAATGCAGACATTCTCAAAAAAATGGTCATCTTTAAAGATCAGATGCCCTTTATGTGCAATAAGTGAAGCACCCAACTCAAGAATTTAGAACAATATGCTAGCATAGTTTGCAAAAAAAAAAAAAAACTATGAAGTTTAAAGTTTACTTGATCTTTGCCCAATTTATTTCTACTTGCTTTTAAGTTATTCCTAGAACTTTAATTAATGTGAAGTTTAAAGTTTCTTTATTTTTGTTTAAGTTGTTTAGATTTAGGTTTAGTAGAAAATTTAGTTTTCCTAAGAGCCTAATGTCAGGCAATCATCACTGAAATTACAAAAAAATTTTTTTTAAAAAGTAGGTTAATTCTATTACACACCTAAAGTAAATCACGCAAATTTTAAATTAAAAGAATAGGCCATTACAGTTGGGTACCCCCAAAAGAAAGAGAAAAATGGCTACCCGATCTTTTCCTTTATATGGCCTAGCATAGAATTACAAGTCTAGATCTATGTGTCTTCCTCTAGGATCATCTCCGTCTTTAAGGATCTCCATTGGGCTTCATAGAGGACCTTTGCACCCATCTGCTAGTAGGGTTAATTCCTACTATTTTTAGATCTCATAGATTCTAACCTAATTTTAGGATTAAATTATATTTAAAATTTAAAAATAAATCTTAAGCCCTGTAGAAAACATTATTAGAAAATATAAATAGCATACGAGCATCTATATTTTCAAACATATGGGCTTAGGATTAGTTAGTTCCTAAGCCCACCTATCCTATTGGGCTATGCTAAGGGATTTATTCAACACCTACAAGCAAATAGTAATTTTATAATTTTATTATAGTAGACCCTTCTAGCACAACCCCCTATAGAAGCCAACATTAGTTATAAAAGAACGTCCTACCATCCAGTCTGACAAGCAAACAATCTTAGACATGTAGTCTAAAATAATACACTATAAAATAATAAAAATATCACATCACAAATTGATCAAACCTAAGCCTAGGGTCTATGACCTAATAATCTAGTGTGTGAAGGAAAAGAGTTTTTATGGCAAGACTTTGCTAGGCCTTTTTATATTCAAGTTTCAATTTGGGTTTCCAATATTTAATTTAATTTGATTTTAAGACTTTCTAATTTTTATAATTTATCTTCAAAGGTTCGTGTCATTGTTATGGTAGAGATTCAAGGTGTCAAGATCTCCTTCGAACCAGTAGTCTTGCGACCTCATGTGTCTAGACTATATACCATATCTTACAAATTATAAAAAAAATTATTTTATTTATCTTCTTTAGACTTAAAATTAGTCTAATTTATCATGAGTGGTTTAAATTTAAGTGATTTAATTATTTTTAATTTTATTTTTATTTTAGGTGCATTTTATATTAAGATGAAATTACATTTTCAAGAATGAAGAATAAAAAAGATTCCACTTTAGGTGGAACCCATTCTATTCAACATCCTAAATCTTAATAGAATGAACTCTTCACCATAAAATAAAGGTTCATTCCAATGGTATGACTAAGATCCTAAGTATCTTAATTAACCTCCTTTAGATTTGGTTTGGGTTTAGTTCAACGAATGTTTTAATTTTGTTTATTTTGAATTATTCTTTTCATTTGTTCATCTTATTTAATGTTTGATTAATCATATCTTGATTGAGCTTATTTCGTTAAAGTAAGTTCAATCAAGGTTCATTCATGTTACTATAATTTGATTTAAATTGGTTTTCATTTTAAGTCTAATTCACTTGTTATTATAGTTTTATAATTTTATTTTGTTTAACTCATTTGATTAGATTTATTTCATTTATTTGATTTGCATTATTCATTTAAATTAGGTTAATTAAGTTTATTTATTACATTAGTGTTTATGTAATTTACTTTGATTTAATTTTTATTTTTAATTTTCTTATATAATATGTTTAGTTATTTAGATTTTTTATATGGATTTTATATTTCAATTGAAATCTTTATTTATTTAACTTTGGTTTTAGGTTAATTTTATTTGTTGGTTAATGCTTTTTAATTTTTATTATATGTTTATTTTATATTTATGTTTTGTTTAATCCTTGTTCATTGTATGTTTGCTTAACGTTTATGTCAGGTTTAGTAACTTAGATTAATGTTTTACATTTTAGTTTAATTTCATTACTTAAATAATTTATTACATTTTAATTTCATAATGCATTGACATATATGTTTACAATTAATGATTTATTTGATTTTAATTACATTCATATAATCATTTCATTAGCATTACATTATGAAGTTTGGATTAGTTTCATTGACTTCAACTTATGATTCCATTTATTGGTTTTGTTAATTCATTATAAGTTATGTGTTTAATTTTCTAAGTTTCAAATTATGTAAGTACACTTAATTTATTTGATTATATTTGTTAATGCTTTAGGATTATATTGTTCACTAAGTTGAATGAGTTGAGAGGGTTTATAGGTTAATGAAATTTATATTTAGATCTGAAATTTATTGTCTAACCTTAATCCAAATTGGTTAAAAATGATTATTTAATTAAATTTCATTCTCTTAATCACTTCATTAAGCTTCTTTAAATATATAATCAATTTATTTTCATAAAATCAAAGGGTTATTAAATTTTCTTTGAGTGGTCGGATGTTAATTGAAATGTTATAGGTTGATTTTGTAAAGTTTTATAATTTTATAATTTCTAATTTAATATTTCATATAAATTGACCTAACAACTTGGAAATTCAATAACTTCCACTACATAGGTTAATTAGCTTTAAAATTTTATGGCAAATAGGGTTCTTTACCAATTTGGTTTTCCTAAAATTTAAACTTGGTCAAATGTATAATTTGAGTTTAATTAAGGTTATAATTATTTCACTAAAACTTAAATTAAGCCTAAGTAAGATTATGTAGGGATTTTAATTATCCTATATTCCTCTCTAGAAGAAGCATCCATATAGGGTTTATTTGAAATTTTAAAATTTTGGTTGATTTATTATGATTTTCTTAAGTTTAGTTTAGTTAATTACATTAATTAATTCAATTAATTACATAATTAGACTATTATAGGGTTTATTAGGTTTTAGAGAACTTTAATGACGTATTTAAGTTAATTATGATCTATTATAATGTTTTCAATTATTTTCATAAGTTTTTTAATTTATTTGATTTATATTTAATTTATTTTTATTAAATTTTGAGGTTTGGATTGAAAATTTGATATATTTGTATTTATTCTTCAATAAATTATGAAAGGTTCACTTAATGTGTATCTTTACCCTAATTTCAGTTCTCTAAGGTTTCAAATCAATTTGAACATTAGTTTGAAACTAATTTGAGTTTTATTATTTTAATTCAAATATAAATTAACCCAAAATTACCCCATAGAAAAAGCTCCAAATCTGAAAGCTTAGGAGGTCAGCTTAATGCCATACCTCATCAGCGGTGATCTCCAGTGATGGGGTTGATTCGATTAGTTTTGTGTTATCCTAGAGAAGCTATGGAAAAGAAGAATTGAATTCTCTCCTCATGGATTGACCTTTAGACCAAGCGCAATGTGTTTTCCATTGTCTTTAGTCATTCTCTAGCCTGACGATGGTGAGGGGATTGAGGTGTGTGTAAACTCGATTTCATTTGGCTCAAGGATGATAGAGGAATGCTCAATTGGTCATGAAATGATTTCTCTCATATTTTCCCATTAAAGGCCAAGAGCCTCTTTATGCCATTTGATTTTCCTTAGTTGGCCAGGGTGATTATCCTTCTTGGAGACCATCTCCAAGGGGTGATCAATTGAATGGAAAGAGTCCAAAGCTATGAGGATGATGTGGGAGGAAGAATCAATGAGGATATCATAGAATGAGGAGAGACTTTTTGCACATCACTCCTCATTTCTCCATGTGGAATTCCCTTATTTTAAATGCATTTAGACATTGGTAAACTTCCTGATTTTTGCTGCAATTCATCCTAAACTCACTTTAGATTATATTTAAGTGAGTTAGGATATGATTAATGGAGACTTTTGGGTCAAATCCACACCTTTCATCCATTTTGGTTTGGATTAATTCAAATGTATTTCTTTGATTAATTATTATTAAATATGGGTTAAATTATATTTAATTCATGCTTTATTATGTAATTAATTTGATTATTTACCCTAGGTTTTGAGTTTACTTTTCATTTCATTTTAATTTAACCCATTTAGGCTTAAATAGGTAAAGTTTTATTTTTTGGGTTCAAATGACCTAGTTAGCTTAATTGAATTTTATTTAGACTCCAATCATATTTAATTACATGTATGGAGTGATTTAGAATGATTGACTTCAATTGGTTTGAAGTTAATTCTGATTTTGACCCATTTGGCCAAAATTGGGTTTAATTTGGATTCATACATGTTCATATTATGATTTTATGCTTTCATTTAACTTGATTTGGATTTATTTTGATTAATTCAAATTTTTTTGGGTTTATGTGATTTTTAGCTTAAATAGGGTAATTAGGTTTAATTTTCAAAATTAAACTTTGATTAAGCTTAATTAAATTTAGATTTCAAGTGATGTATGCTTTTCTTTAAAGGTTTATTTTTTGTTTGAGGTTTGGGTTGATTTCACTTAAGCCCATTAAGTTAAACTAAGAACCAAAAAAGATGTTTTATGTTACTAAGTGCAGTACCCTTAGTGCCTAAGTAGTAGATTCTTAATCTAGGATTAGGTATCCTAATTACTAATTTTAGAAATGCCTCATCTAAAAATGAGGTCAACACATGATCTTAGGGTTAGAGAGTGAGTTAGGTTCTTAGTCTCTTTCCTAAATACAATAACTCAACTATCTTGCATAATATGAAGACTAAATTCATGGATATAAAAGCACTTAAGTGTTATTAGTTGGTAGCCTTTTCAGGCTGGTGATAAATCTAGAAAAGTCGGGATATGTTTATTTTTTCAAGTGAGAGAAAGAACTGATAATTTTTAAAAATTGAAGTAGGTAGAGCTTTTGACTTATTTTAAATGCACTTGTATACTTAGGTTCTGAAGCATCCTTCCAAGAATAAGTCTTCAAACCTATCCATTTTTGTAGTCTTGTACTACTAGAATCTATGTCCTAGATTTCTATAAAAGGTCAATTCCAACTTTACTAAATTCATTCTCAAAATTATAAAGCCTAATGATAGGTTAGTTGAAATGCCTACTGGGCAACCTAGTATCTATTAGAATTTTTACTTGATCTCAATTGGTCTCCAAAAGAACACTTTCCATTTTGAATGCATGTCCTATTGAATTTCTAAATTATCATCTTTTTAAGACATGCATTGATATCCATAGAAATAAAAATCTATTTCTTTAATTGAGAGTATTCTTTTAAAGTGATCCTTCATTCCTAAGATGTAATTAACTATAGGGGCTTGCCCTTATAGTGAACTATGAACCCTATAATAAAATAAATTCTATTATATATTTCCAGTAGTTCAAGGGAAAAATCTCTAGTACATTGAAGACCCATCAAGCTTAGAAGTCCTTATTAAGTAATCAAATCCATTATAGAAAAATATGTTTATCTTGTGAGATAATATATTTATCCCTTAATGACATATTTGATTATCAAAATGAGTAGCTTGGTGTCCAAATAGTAAAACTTCTAACAATGATTAGTGAGAATAGTTTGTGACCTATCTTAAAGTTGATGGATTGCCAAAGGATAAATCAAAGGCTCTTCAAATTTCATAAAGAGCATATGATATGCCCTTATAAATGATACATTATATTGGTGCTCATTCGACCAAATGATGTTGCAATGCCTTGGACTAGATGAAGCAAAAAATGGTGATGGATGAAGTCCATGAAGGGTAATGTGATGCACACCAATCTAGTTCTAAAATAAAATTAAAATCAAATGAATGGGATACTATTGGCCCAAAATGGTTCAAGACTGCATTGAACATGCCAAATAATGCCATTAGTCTCAAATATATGTAGACACGTTGCATGACCACCTAATCATCTACATCCAAAGGTGGCATCTCGGCCATTTAAAAGTTTGAAAATTGATATAATAGGTCCAATAGATCCTTTTTCATTTGGGGGACATCATTTCATTTTAGTAGCCATTGATTACTTTTCCAAATGGACAGAAGCAATCCAATAAAAAAAGTTAAAGTAGACAATATGGTGAAATTATTTTGAGACCATATCATCAACCAATTTGGAATACCTCGAAGAATTAAATCCGATAATGGGATAGCCTTCAGGAATACCAAACTCTATCATTTCGTTGAGAAATATAAGATAGATTGATGATATTTTTTAATATAAACTATAAGAGCCAATGATCTCGCTAAACCTTTCAATAAAATTTTAGTTAACCTTCTCATAAAAATTTTCTCTAAAAGTAAAAGGGAATGACATGATAAATTAATAGAAGACTTATGGTCCAACTGTACTACATACAAAGATACTATACAAGCAACACCATTACTTCCTCTTGAAGTAGAGCTACATTCACTTCATATAGTAGTTCAAAATGAACTTATAATGGAGAAAAGTGTCTAAATACGACTCAATAAGTTAGAAGCTCTTAACAAAGTGTGATTACAAGCCCAACAAAATCTAGAAATATGTAGAGCAAGGATGGCCCAAGCTCATGACAGCATGATTCATCCAAAAAGCATAAAAGCCAGTGAACTAGTACTAGTATGCAGAAGGCCTATTATTCCACATCAATCAATTGGTGGAAAGTTTAACCCGAATTAGGAAGGACCATATATTATTGAAAATGTATACGAAGGGGGAGCCTATTAGCTCATTGATGCAAAAGGAATAAGACATATGCCATTTATAAATGGATAATTTCTTAAGAGATATTATGGATAACTATTAAAAATGTTATGCTTCATAAATGCAAGAGTCAAAATCAATTCCAAATCAATCAATGAAGGAAATCCTCTTCACTTAAGCAGGAAAAAAATACTCTCATTTCATAAAAAAATTTCCATATGAACAAGGGTAATTTTATAAGCCTTGCAATACAAGAAAATTTTCTGTCAAAGAGAAACTCTTTAATCAAGAGATATCTTAAATCAGGATCCACCATGCCCAAAGGGGCCGAATCAAATCCATCATGCTCAAAGATCCTGATCTAAATTTAACTCAAGATCCACGAAGCCCAAAGGAGCTGAATCAGATCTATTATGCTCAAAGTGGATGATCTAAATTTAAATCAAGATCCACCATGCCTAAAATGGCTGAATATAAATTTAAATTATGATCCATCATACTGAAAAGAGACCAATCTAAATTTAAATCTAGATCCACCAAGCCCAAATAGGTTGAATCTAAGTTAAAATTAAGAACCATCATGCCCAAATGGGTAGGATCAGATCCATCATGCCCAGATGGTAAGATCAAATCCATCATGCCCAAAGGGATCAGATCTAAATTTAAATTAATATCCATTAGACTCAAAAGAGTTGGATTAGATCCATCATGCCCAAACGGGCTGGATTTAATTTTAAAATAAGATCCACCATGCCTAAAGGGGCTGAATTAGATCCATTATGACCAAAAAGAGTGGATCTTAACCCAAATTTAGATTCTATAATGTATAAAAGGGTTGGATCTAAATTCAAACCTTAGATTCCATCATGTCCAAAGGGACCAAATATAAATCTAAACTTAAATCCAATAAGCTTTTGTAGGCAGGATTTAAGTCTAAATATAATAATCATACCCAAAGTGGTGAGTCTAACTATAAATCTAGATTCAATATGTTCAACTTAAACTCTATGAAACTAGAGAAGACTCAATCAAAAGCCTACAAGCAGAAAACATTTATAAATTTAGATATTACTACTTTTTATAAGGCCTATAAAATATATATGCTAATTTTGCCCATATTTGCTATGGATTGGCTACATTATTTACCTAAAAAAGGCTAGATGATATACTTCCATGGAGCCCACTAAGGACTTGATATGGGCCATTATTGAAGTCCATGATCGACATTCCATAGTCCGATTATAAGATCAGCTATTATGACATCAAGATATGTTGACAGGTAGAGATACTTTTTGAGGATTCATTTGCTTGATCATCATGCATTCTACCTATTAATTTATTAGGTCATGATCCAGCTGATTGGGTGATCAATCTAAAGTTGAGACATAGTCATGATATTTTTTTAGAGAGGGTCACAGATCACCTTAGCTATGGGGATCAAGACATACTGCAACCAGTCATAGATATTTCACTTTCTACAAGCACAGTTAGAGTTTTGGGTTATCACATATTACACCATGAAGCAGAAGATTGGGACATAAAATCAATATTTGGCACACCCTTATCTTAGTCGGTATGTATACTAGGCATGACATCACCTAAAGAAGCATGGGGACATCCTCAGGAGGGCTGCTATATATCACATAGTATATGCATTAATTTTTTTCTATAGCCGCCTTCCATTTATTTAGATGTAAAGCATGGCAAAGCATTGAGACAAGATCACCAATACCTACTCGATTAGTCCACATGAGATGATGATTACTTTGGTTGATATACAAGATATAGCAGGTCTCCCTATTATAGGCATTCAATATGAGGAGTGCATTCCTTTAGATCATGAGCTCTTTTAGCTTCAGCCAGTTGGTTAGCATAAGAGGTGCAGTCATGTATATTCCTCAGGTCTTCATCCTTCTCTACCTCACTACCAGAGATTATTCAGAGAGCAGAGGTCAGGTCATAAGTGATGGGGTACAGTTACTCTAGCACATGGTCTGAGAGTTTCCTTGATTTAATAGTATGTTTGCCTCATTTTGCACGATTAGAGGATCCATTTGGTATGATATTTTATTTAGTTGAAAAGTCATTCAGTGCTAGATTTGAGCCAGAAAGAAGAGTTAAGTTTTGGCAAATCTTAGTGAGGGACATGGACAAGGAGTTCTCTTTAGTGGCTTTCATTGTTACTTGGTCATGTTATTTTATTTTTCCATGACACATCAAACATTTTAGTCCTTCCACTCTCTTGATGGCCAACTTGCTTGCTCGTGGTGAGAGGATAGCACTAGCGCCAACATCATTAGCTTACTAATACTATGGATTAGATAGAGTGAACGTGATGACTGAGTCACGATATTATGACATTTATGCTCATTTGCACTACTTACATAGATGGATTCATGCACATATATGAGGAGCTTTTAGCTATCTTGATATGCCATCCTATTTCAGAGTGTAGCATTTCCCCATGATCAAGTAGTTGAGTAGGGCTATAGTTGCATTAGATAGAGATCGAACCTTCATGTTTGTACCATCACGCATGATAAATCACTTTCACATTATTCATAGATCATCCTTTCATAGTCTCCCTACATAGAGCTTGAGAAAAAGATTCATAGATCCTCTTACTGAAAGAGTGACACCATTACTAGTATCAAGGCCAAGATATATATGCATAGTAGAATACCTCATTGGGTTGACACTTGCTTGGCTTTGTTATTGATTTTATGAGTCCATGATATTGGAGGATACATTCCCAACAGAGTGGATAGGAAGTATGACTTTACTCAGGTTGTGCCCATATATGGACTACCATAGATATTGGATATAGTAAATACTCATTCCCTAGGGATGTTCCCACTACTTGTTCAATTAGTGCAACTTCTACAACATGGGCTTTCTTACTTCACCTATGGATTGGTTTGAGTTTCTATGTAGCTTCACAAGAACTTACACAAGAGTTAGTTACATATGGTTACTATGGATTTGTGATACATACTCTTCCTTCTTAGAGCTAAGCTTTCATATATATAGTTGTAGATTGGGGAGAGCAAGACCAGTACGACACTTACAGTCCGCCCAACATGTGACTCATGCTCCTGAGAGATCATTAGATGATCTTGTTGTCCTCATATTTGAATGAGGTTAATATTATTTTAAAATTAGTAATTAGGATGTCCTAATCTCTAATAAGAATCTCCTAATTCAATAGGGAATCTTCCTTCAGTTTGATCTAATCTAATTGGCTTAAGTGGAATCAAACCATTCTTCTAATTTGGATTAAACCAAAATAAATCCAAATAAACCAAATTGAAATCAAAATAAAATAAATCAAAGAATCCAAAACCAAATCAAAGGTTAACCTAATCAACTCACCTAACATATGTTTTACTTAGGTGGGTCCCACCAAGTCAAAGGTCTATCCACCATGAATTTGACCAAATAAAATCATTCCAAATGTTCCAAATGATCAAATAAATATGATTAATCATAAATATAATTAGACAACTTAGTCTAAATGAACCCAAATGGGTCCTATTGGGTTCAAACCCAAATCAAATTGAAATAAACTCAATTTTATTATTCAAAATAATTTGAAAATGATACTTAAACATAACCCAACCCACCATTGGGTCTAATTGAATCAAATTGGTCATTTGACCCAAATGGAACCCAAGCTTAACCCATTAAGCCTATTTTGGGTCAAATGGGTTCAAATTGAAATCTAATTGAAATTAATGAAAATAACCACTCTAAATCATCTCACACATGTGATCAAGCATGATTGGATTTCAAACCCAATCCAATTGAGTTGAATTGGTCATTTGAGCTCAATTGGAACCAAACTTAACCCATTTAGGCTAAATGGGTCAAAATGAAATGAAATTCAAAATGAATTCAAAATTAAATGAATTTGTTAAATCAAAACTCAATTGATCATTAATTAAAGATGATTGATCCCAAAATTACAAGAATTAAATTAAAATCTAAACACTTTGAATCAAAATATTTGGTTTGGATTCAATTTTTCAATTCAAGTCAAATTGGGTATAAACTTGAACTCAACTTCATTTGAGTTTGATATGGACAGCCACCTATTAGTCCAAAGACTTTAATGGTGATGCCATCAACCATAAAAATGTGGTGGAATTATGAGAAGAGAGGATTTCAAAATTCATAAAAAATTAAAAGAAGAAAACAAGTCTCACTTCCCCTCTAAAACAAGCCTCATCCCACCTCTTATCAAAAATGACATTAGATGGCTACCATAAATTGAAGGCCACCAAGTCAAAAAAATAAAATTGGACTTTGCTTTCTTTAAGGGAAGAAGACAAGGAGAAATAAGAAAAAAAGAAGAAGGAAGAAGAAAAGAGGCTCGACCAAAAGAGAAAAATAGTGAAGAAGCTATCCTCCCTGCTCAATTCATATCCAAGCTTGCTCACAAGGCCAAGAGGGATTGAATCCCAGATGGCTTATGGGATTGCCACCTAGAACTCAAGAATCAAGCCATCACCCAAGCATGGAAAGAGGGGAGGGAGATCCTTTCCTCTCCCCCTTCTCATTCCAAAATGTCCACCAAGGCAAGTGATGGAGGAGGACCCTTCACCTCTCTACCAAATGCAAACAGAAAATTGAGCTCCAATCATGGTGAAATCCAACATAATGGTTTTCTCATCAAATTGAAGGTTCCACTATGTTCTATAGGACAAGGAAACCTCAAACAAATTGCCACTCCAACCCCACACCGCCAGCAAGCCAAAATTTGTCCAACATCGTCGAAAAACAAAATTGGTATTGGTCTTGGGATCAATCCACTAGGAGGCAAGCCGACAAACTTCAACCACACCTTCATCAAGTCAAAATGAAGCTAATGGAGGTATGCCCTCGCCACTTCCCTAGGCCATCAGTTTTGGTCCTTTTCAAAAGGAATTTGATCCCTAAGTGGATCAAACTGTATAAATGGGTTGTAAATTGATCATTGATCGATTTGCAATCAAAATCATGATGAAAATCATCAAAAATTTCTATAGATTAGGAGAAAAAGATGGACATTATCCATCTCTCACTATTGAAATGTTGTATTGAATTTTCGCTATGTGATCTTTCTATTAGGTATAAATGGCCTTAATTTAGTCAAGTGGATTGATTTAAACCACTTAAGGAACCACATAATCGATTGGGACCATCCGATCTTCGATCATATGATCGAGGATCATCCCGTGTGGCACTGCTTTTGACGCATATGCCACATGAGATCTACGTGGCCCAATCACACCATGCCACCTAGCGGAGGTGCTACAACAGCTGCCACATCATCCCGCAATTAGAAAATGGCTAATTGCCTTTAAAAATTAATTGAAAATCATAAAAAATTCAAAACTTTATAAAAAAATAAATAAAAATCTACCAAAAAAATGTAAACTTGAGCTCTATGGATTCATCTTAAGGAGAGGAATCCAGTAAAATTAAAAGCTCTAACTAATTTTGAGTAATTAAGCTTTAATTTTAGTTTAATTAAAATGAATTA
The DNA here is from genome assembly GCA_021442155.1 of Cymbidium sinense. Taxonomy (NCBI): domain Eukaryota; kingdom Viridiplantae; phylum Streptophyta; class Magnoliopsida; order Asparagales; family Orchidaceae; genus Cymbidium; species Cymbidium sinense. The sequence continues at coordinate 30,354,678 of CM038223.1, forward strand.
AACCTTAATAAACCTCAAACCATTAATCCAATTGAAATAAAATTTTGGAGAAATGAAATTGATATTAAAACATACCTTAAGAAAATTGTTCATGTATTATTGTAATGTATTTCATGAAAAATGAAATTTCAAATTCTAAACCTTAATTAAATATATTATTATTACATAAAATAATTAAAGAAAAAGATTTAAACAACTTTAAATTAACTCAATGAACCTTAATGAACATTAAAACACTAATGAAACACATTTAAACTTAATAAATCATAAATTGGCTTAATTAAGTAATTAATTGAATTAAATAATTCAACTAATTAACCAAAACTTAAATAAATCATAATAAATCAACCAAATATCAAAAAATTATGAATGGACCCTCTTTGGAAACATCTTTCAGAATCAATGCAAAATAAAACCCTCAAATAATTTGCATCAAATTATGCTGAATTTGGGTTTTGATAAAATGATTAAAACATTTATTACACCCTAATTATGAATCTAATTAGGATGAAACTATGAAACATGAAATTGGCATGGAACCCCAGTTGCCATATAAATTTTAGACCCAATTGACCTTTGGATTGGGAATTATTGAATTTCCAAATTTCTGAGTCAATATGAATCAAATATTGAATTAATAAAATTCATAAATCCAATAAATCATGAAACAACTTAAACAAATCTCAATCAAACATGATAAACTCTTAGAAAGGTTTTCCAACATCATAAGTCAAAGAATCTAATAATTTCTTGCTTAATGGTTAATGAAATCAATAATGCATGTTAAGCTCATTTAAACCTTAAGCTAATAAAATCATAATCACAAACACTTAATGAAACCTAAACATACAATTAGGCACCAATCTAAGAATGAATTCAAATCTTAACCTAAATGCCTTAAGTTAATATAAACCAAAATCAAATAACTCAAAACCCCAAGTCAAACTAAATTAAATGAAACAAATGAAATAAATTAAATGAAATGAACCAATTCAAATACAATAAAATCAAATAATTCAATAAAATCAAATTAAAATCAAATGAAAATAAAATCAAATCTAAATTTCAAAGAAAAGAAATGAAACATCAATCCAAATTCAAACAAAATAAATGAAATCAAAAGAATTAATTAAGATACATAAGGATCTTAGTTAGACCTTTGAAATGGATTTTCATCTTAGGATGAAGATTTCATTTCATTAGGAGTTAAGATGTAGAATAGACTAAGTTCCATCCAAAAATGGAATCCATTCTACTTTTCATTCTTGAAAACCTAAACATCACTTTAACCAAATGAAATGGATACTAAATCAATAAAACATCTGAATTGAAACCATTTAAAGGTAAAATTCAAAAAAATTCAAGCTCAAAATTGAAACTTAAATTAAAGAGGCCTTTGAAAGTCTTGTTGCACAAGCTTATCTTCTTCACACACTAGATCATTACATCACGAACCCTAAACTTAGGTTAGACTCATCTAATTTTTTGTGATTTCTTGTGATGTTTTTGATATGATGTGCTTCACATGTCTTTATTATATACTATTTTAGACTTCTATCTAAGATTGTTTTCCCGTTAGATTGGATGGTAGGACATTCTTTCTAGATCTAATATTTTCTTCTACAGGGGGCAATGCTAGAAAAGATTTCTCTTATAAATAAAATTAAAAAAAATGCTATTTCTTGTAGGTATGCTTAAATCCATAAGCATAGCCCATAGGACAGGTGGGATTGGTAAGCAACTAATGCTAAGCCCATATATTTTTGAAATATAATTGTTGTGTGCTATTTGTATTTTGTTGATATTTATTTTATAGGGCTGAGGATTAATTATGAAATTCAAATTGTAAATTTAAACATAGAATTTAGTTAGAATCTATAGGGACTATGATTAACAAAAGTTGTCTATACTAGAAGACAGGTGCAATGGTCCCCATGAAGCCCAATGGATGTCCTTGAAGAAGAAGATTTTCCTAAAAAGAAGACCCATAGATCTAGACTTGTAGTTCTAGGTCACGCAGTATAAAGGTAGAGCTCGACTGCCCATTTGCCTTTTCTTTTGGGGTGTACAGTGGTACCTGACTGCATTAGACTTTTTCTTAAATTAAATTAGCTTGATTTAATTTTGGGTGTGTAATAGAATCAACCTACTTTTCTAAATTTCTTTCTGTGTTGTGCTTTTCTTTGAATGAATTCCTCGATGATTAGGCTCATAGGAAAAATTAAATTTTATACCCAACTTAAATCTAAACAACTAAAATAAAACAAAAGAAAACTTGAAACCTCACATAAATTAAAGCCTTAGGAAAAACATAAAATCAATTAGAAACCATTTAAGTTTTGAAGCCATGAAATCATATTACTCAAAATCCTTGAATGGGCACTTCTCCCATTGCACATAAGGGGCATTTAACCTATGAGAATGACCACCTTCTTGAGAAAGCCTACCTTCTATAATCGAATTGGTCCATAAATATTTCTAATTGCATGGCATTAGGCATAAAAATGTATACCCAAGACCTCAAATAAATCTTGAATCAAAACTTTTAAAATCTATAAAATGTGCATTAGCTAGATACATTTCATACTCTACATGATTCTAGGGATTAAGGAGTGAGTCTAGGTTTATAGATTCCTTTTCTAAAAGTGCAACAGCTCAACCATCTTCCATTCATAAGACTTGGCATCATGAATTTAAAATGCGCTTAGGTGGTGTTAGCTAGCAACCCTTTATAGGATTGTAAGTCCAAAAGAGTCAGGGATAAATTAATTCCCTTAAGTGAGAGGAATGGATGATATTTCACAAAATAGAATTAGGTCGAGCACTATATATGTTAGAAGCACCTATAGACTAGGTTTTGAAGTATCCTTTTCAAAAATAAGTCTTCAACCCTAAACTTTTTGGCAGTATTGTGTTACTAGAATCTAAGTCCTAGAATTTTAAGAAAATGTCAACTTAAAGCTTAAATTAAATTATAAATTTAAAAGCCAAATTAAAGGATAGTTGAAATGCCTACTAGGCATCCAAGTATCAATAGCATTTCTTACTTCATCTTGTTTGATCTCCAAAAGAACACTCTCCAATTTGGATCATTCCCAATTAAAAATTCAAAAAATTAGTTCTTTGAAAACCACATTAGAAATCTTTAAGAATAATAACTTATTTCTTTAATCGAGAGTATTCTCAAGAAGTGACTCTTCTTAAGATGTAATTAAGTATAGTGGCTTGCCTCAAAAGGGAACCATGAACCCAGTTTAAAATTAAACTCTGTTCTACCTTCCATGTAGTTCAAAGGAAAATCTCTTGTACATGAAAGACCCATTACCCTTAGGAGTCTTTTATTAAATGACAAAATCCATTATAGGAAGACATGTTTATCTTTTGAATAATATGTTTCTTCCTTAATGAATGATGCATTTGATCAACAAAATAAGAAATTCCTAAACTCTATGTGGTGTCATAAATTTTCTCCACGGATGTAGGTAGTAGTAAGAAGAGATAATGAAAGGCTTCATCAGCTTAGGAGAAAGATGATAGAGATATTCATAGTCCCATGATAGCTGGTAATGATATGGGAGTAGCAGGGATAGATGAGCCTATTTATATCCCATCCCATGAATAGTAACTGAGCCACCTGCTAGATAGATGGATAGAGATGTCACACTGGTATTATAAATAGTTATTCATGTTGCTTTCCTAGTGTCTACTCAGCCTGTCAGCAGTGACAATATGCATATTGAAGAAGACCCACATATATAAGAATCTAGCACTCTAATGATTAGCCATGGGAAACTCTTCTTAGATTTTACTTGGGTGATAGTGAGTGCCACTCAGGATGATTCCTTAAATGTTAATTCTTGTGTATAGAGTCATCATATTCCTAGCTTAAGTGATACAACTTAGAGGCTATCTAGGTTGGAAATCTCATACTTTGTCTCTAGAATATGCCATAGGCCTTCAAATTCATTATAATTAAAAATTTATAAAGACTATGTTTTCTCTTTTCATAATATATTATAACATAAACAAACAAATAAGAAAAAAATAAATGCATCATTCCCAATTGACATAATACATTTATTAAGGGGAAATTATGTTTACATTTTAAAAAAATTGAAAAATGATAAAACTTGAACATCCTTGCTTAGGGTGTCATGATGTTATTGTTGCCTTAAAGAATCTAGAAGCTCAAACTGCCACCAAAGATTGCCTACTTAAGTCATAGTGCCATGGCACTAACACAATGATAATCTATTTTTAAAATCAAGAAAGCCACTATCCCTGCTCGAGCAGCAATATTTGCCTAGGGGAGCCAAGGGAAAGGTTATAAAGCATAAAATCACCCCATAGGGGGAAAATTCACTATAAAAAAGGGAAAGAAGCCCCTCTCTTATTTCTCCTTCCTCTTCCATTTACTCTCTCTCATCTTCTTATTCTTTTCTCATTCTCAATCATATATACTCTCCCCAAGCATGCATTTTGTTGCTATAAGAGCAATCTCCTATCTATTCCAGGTAAAATATTTCTAAAAATATTTCTTCTATGCAAATTTTCTCTCTAAAAAGTAAAGTTAAAAGGATTCCACAATCAATTTTGGGTATGGTGAGAAATAAACAAGCATGTCTTTATCGATCTTGAATATAGAAAAAAAAATGCTCCCTAAGACTAAAAAATTACATAATCATGAATGTTGAAAATCTTTTCAATTAAACTTCATTTTAGAGAGTGAAGAACACCCCTCGTCGATATTAGATCTGGAATAATGGAAAAAAGTGTATTTATAGTAAATATGTAAAAATTAACACTACTATGCTATTATGCCATCGATGCTTTATAAAATAATCACTAAAATCTCAAAGAATTTGGTTTAAAATAGAATTGCTATCTCGTGGCACTGTATCATTGAGGTCTACTATCAGCCATTACCCTCTTAGGAATGAAATATTAAATGCTTTATTTCATAACACCACAGTGTTGTGTTCTCGAGCTTTGGTATCATTCTTGGCATGCCACAAAGCTATATTTTAGTGTCACAGTGCTGAACTCTTAGGTTTCATATCTTTAAAATAGCACAACAATGTTGTTCGCCCAACACCGAGGCACTTTATAGTGAAATGCTCCATTATGTTATTGAACTTAGTTTTAGCATGAAATAAATCCCTCCTTTTATTGATCATAGATCAACAAAGGGATAAGAGAGCTAATGCACTAAAAATCACAAAATCTAGTAATCCTAAGGTGTTATGCTGCCAAAATTTTAATATTTCAGGCATTGTTAATACAATGCCTAGGCGTTGTAGGTCCAACACCTAGGTGCTAGACACTCGAGGTTTGTGTGGAAAGCCTTCCATAGTGCCATGATGTTGTTGCTCATGCACTAGAGTGTTGGGTTAATTTCATTATTTTGAATACTTGAAACACTAACCTTGATAAATCTAATGCATGAGTTCTATCTACTCAGTACTGCAGCACTATAAATTAAGCCCCACAGTGCTAACCTTTGGGTAGGAAGACAAGAATGACTATCTAACTCAGCATCATAGTACTGCAAATTAAGTGCCATAGTGTTAACTTTTAAGGTAGGATGACAATAATGACTATCTAATGAGTACTGCAGCACCATAAATTTAGCATCACATCTCTAACCTTTCAGGTAGGATGGCAAGAATGATTATCTAATGAGCGATGCAACACCACAATGCCACAAGGTTAATATTTTGGGTAGAATGACAAACAATGGCTATCTTAGGAGCTCCACAACATTACATATCAAGTGCCACAGTGCTAAACTCTTGGAGTTTTAAGCTTATGTCCTTTAGGCTACTAGTATTTCAAAGAGTTGTAAGCCCAGTCTCATATATGTTCACCATGCGAACATCCTATAATTCATTCACCATGTGAACACATATATATAATTTTTACATTTTAAAGGGGTGTAAGTCCAACCCCTATATGTTTGTCATATGAATATCCTATAATTTATTAATAGCATGAACACCTATATAATACTGGCATTACAAATAGTTGTAAGCCTAGTCTCTTATTTATTTTCCATTCGAACATCCTATAATTTCTTCATTATGTGAACATATATATATAATTTTGGCATTCTATAGGGATGTAAGTCCAACCCATATGTTCTCCATGTGAGCACTTTACTAGCTTTCTAATGATGTAAGTCCACCCTATGCTTATAATGCAACCATAACCTAAATCTAACACATATGTTCATCATGCGAACACCCCTACACTAAACATCTAGTCTACTCAAAATATCTGAGAAGAAGTAACCCATGGATGCTAATTAAATTCCCTAGACATTATGACTAGCCCTCTGATGTTAGTAGACTAGAATAATATAGTCCCGAGATAATAGAATCATTGGATCTTGATTGGAATTATTTTCTTATCTCTCTTAGATAGTCATCGATATCACACACACCACGAGTACCAATTCATATTAAGAAGATATGTTTGTTTTCAACTTTAATCAAGAGTGCTTTCTTACTATGGTAAGAGGAGTAATTAACTATGAAGGCTTGCATTCATGGAAACTAAAACATCTAAATAAACCCTAATGTAAATAAACCCTAACCTTAATCAAGAGTGCTTTCTAGCTAACATCTCCTATGATTTAAAATAATGTGGACTAGTCTTATGTAAATGTAGAATAATAAGGCTATTATTTATTAGGAAAGAATTTAAAGTCTTAAACTTACTCCCTAAGTGACTATATCATGATTGGTATGCAATTCATGTCTTAGACTAATTCAAATAGAATTCAAAATTATTATTTCATTTTAGACTCATCATTTTGGACTCAAACTTGGAATAAATTATGACTAAATGTATAATGAAATTTTGTCATGGGTTAAATTAACAATAAAGAGTATTCTCCACAACAAGAAACTACTCTCACAGGTGAAGTATTGTCTCTTATCGTGTAAGAGTGGAGACCCCCTTTATGTAAGAGAGGAGATAATATGTATCCATATTATTATAACATTCAACATACAACTAAGGGGTTGCTAAATCCTTTTTTATTATCAAAATCTTTAGTTTTAGGGTGAGTTTGTGAGTTGTCAAATTTAATTAAAGTTATTTAGTTGTAGTAGAAAAATTAAGTTTTTTTAAGAGCCTGCCATATCAATGCCATATAATAAGCATTCAAACTTTAAGAAACCTATGAAGAGCATGTCATTTCTATTGTATAATCAATGCAAACATAATAATCAAACATTGATTGTAAAAGAATAAGAGGCTAGTGCAGCCAGGTACTGTCATGGACCTCAAAAAAAGAAGAAGTAGGAAGGCAATCTTTACCCTTACACAACACATATTATAATTAATTTAGAAATGAAAGTAAAGCTATGGGGTCTTCAATTCTCATCTTCATCTTCACTATTTAGATTTGAGCACTCTAAGCATCTCTGGGCCACTTAGGTTTAACCCATCTAGCCACTACTCATCTTAAATCCTATAGCTTTAATCCTAAGCCTATTTAAAAAATTAAATTTTATGAAAATTTAAATCCAACTTCACTTGCAAAATAAAAGTTAGCTTAACTTACATTCAAGCCAACCAGTTATACTTCATACATTTGGATTTAGTACCCTGCCTTGGGTTTCCAAGCCCACCTGTCCTAATGGACTATGCTTTGGGGCTTAAAGGAGCTCCTATAAATAATAAGCATTTATAATTATTTTATAGTAGTATCTTAATTATAATCTCCTATAGAAATATCATTAGTCAAATATCATCATAACATTCAAACTACACATAATTAATCCTAACATCTAGTCTAAAACATTCATCACATCATCTCAACAAGCATCGACCTAACCTAAAGTTAGCAGTTGTGATTTAATCTTCTAATGTCCTTGCTAGGCTTAATGCGGTATGTCGTAATTAGGTTCCCATGTTTAAAATTTTCTAATGATGAATATTGAAGTCCATTATTAAGTGCAATTATATTTTATATGATTAATAATTTGAAATGAATTTTAACTCAAACTTTAATTTTACTTTGAGTTTCATATTGGCTTAAGATTATAAAGAGAAGAAGGAATAATAAGATCCACTGATAGGGATTCTTATAATTTTGATCTTTTCAGCAAATTATTGTAAGTCTTTTATTAAAATATTTCTTTGGATTTGAATTAAGGGATTTTATCTTAAATATGTAGGGCATCCTAAGATTAATGAAACCAAACCATAGTCAAATTGAAAATATTTTCTTGACTTTGGTACATTATTCCTTAATATTCATTTAACTAGATACCATATTTAATTGAATAATTAAATTTAATAGATACATATATCATTTATATATATATATATATATATACTTGATGCATGATATATAATATATATATATATATATATATATATATACTTTATATTGATTATGATGTGATGCATTATACATGAAATTTGTAAAGAGGTTAATTTAATTATATCTTATGCATATACATACACATTAGTATATTAAATTTATACAAGTATATGCTATTGTTGAACTAGAAAAGTGAGGTAATCAAAGACCCCGTTGGGACTACTTAAAATTTCGTACTCCAACGATGTCCAGATTATATACTTGTTAATTCATATACATGTGCATGCACATATGAACATAAAGCTAAAATTATAAAACCATTAAAATGTTTCAAATATATGAGTGAAAATAGTATAACTTTAATATGTGTTTCACCACAAATCTCAAGGTATGTGTCATTATTATACCAAAGATATGAGGTATCAAGACCTCCTTCGAACTAGTAGCCCTGCAAACTCCTTGGGTTTCCAAGCTATATACCTTTTAAATATCAAGGTACGTCGAGTTTCCAAGCTATAACTTTGAATTATTCATACTAATTTATATTTATATTAATAGATATATTTAATTGATTATGAAAATAATTTGAGATTTACTAGTGATAATGGCCACACTGTTTAACTCAAATCCATGCAATTAAATGTGATCTTTCATTTTTTGGAAATTATGAATGCATGATCATAAAAACACAAATTTATTAATAATTAAAGAAAAGTAATTAGACATTATCAAATGACCTATTTGGGTTCATTAATTCCAAAGGACATTCACATTAAAGTAAGCACCCTCAAGCCTATTCAAATTCATTAACAGTCAATTCTTTTTAATTTTAGGTTACTCACTCCTAAAAAGGAGAGAAAAAATCATTAAAAACATCCCATGACCCATCTTTATTTGTTAAGTGATTCAAAAGTGATTTAGATGATTTTTATGAATTAATTATGGTTAATTAATTATTTGATCAATTAAGCCTACAAAGGCCCATAAATTCAATTAAGCCCTAATTATGAGTCTAAAATCATTAGAAAATTACTAAAGATGTGAAAACATGAAATAAATATGTTCATAAAATTTTAGTGCAATTAGGCTCATAATTAAAGATTAATTAAATAAATGGAAAACCCAAAAGCGTCAATTACACTCAAATACCCCAAAATAATTAAGGATTTTGATTATTTTTAGAAACCACCTTGTTAGTTGAGCATAAAGATGGCTCGGTCAAAATTTTTAATGATCTACACTAATCACTATGACTTTTCTAAGGTCTAGGCTAATTAATGATTTAATAAATTGAATAGAAGCCTTTTAGGATAATTTTACAAAATAATTAGAACAAGGGGTCCTAATTAATTTCTCTAGTCCACTTACTATTTTAAAGAATAATTAGTGTTCTATAATTAATTTATAAGTTTCTTTATTTTAAATAATTATTAAATGTATAAAATGGCTAATTATGGTTTAAAATCTTGAATTTTTAAAATTGTTTGGCAAATTACTATGAGAAAATTATGGGAGTTAGAGGTCATCCCAAGGGACATTCACACCAAATCTCAAACCAATTAGCCAAGTAATTAAGGCTTAATTAAGAAATTTAAATAAAACTTTAATTAATCACTATTCAGTTAATAATAATTAGGGCTTTTATGTTTCCTAAATTCTCTTCTATATAAACTTTCTAAAATGTGTTTAGGTATATTTTTTTTAGATTACTCTATAAGTAGTTATGATTTTCAAAGTTCTATCAAATTAAAATATGTTTTAAACCTTGATTAATCCATTTACCCAATCAACGCTACATCAATGCTGATGCAATAATTCTTTCAAAGTGGCACCCCAAGATTGGCTATTTAAAATGTCTCGCATGGTTGCTAACTCAATGGCGGCAAATACCCTTTGATCCCAACCATCAAGATTAATTGTTAAAACTAAAAGGAAATAAATTAAAAATTCTAGTGTAATTAATCACAGTCATCTATTCTAATCACATGAAATAGACAACATATCATCTATCATCAATTCTCTATGAAAGGTAGACACCATCTGCCTTTTTCCACTCTATCCAAGCTCATCAAAGCTCATTTAATAGTGGAATTGAATGCAAATCAATCAAAGTATGATTTTAAGGAGATCCTATGGTTGGATTTAGGTCAAACCATAATATTATTCATAAAAGACTAGAGATCCTATGATTTTCTTTAGTTTGCTAGAATTTACCTTATCAGAGCTATAGACAGATGACCCAATGACTGAGGTCGATTTGCCATGAAGTGATGAACCCTTGTTGAAGAAGTCTCAAGTTGCCTCTCTATTGATCATCCTCTAGATCAAATGCCATTGTAAAGCTTGCTATAGTTACTCTTGGAGTGCTTTTTAGTTCTTAAATTGATTGGGAATTGATTTGTTTTTGTTCACTAGAGTGAGGATAAGGTGTGAAAAGAGTTAATTTGAATTTTGTAAAGTTTGAGTTAGGTTGGATAGAGAGGTGCTCGTGCTATGGTGAGGCTTAGTCTCACTAGCGATTGAGTGCATGGGGAGCTCTTGGAAAGCTTGAGGACTAAGGATGCTCTATTGAAGGTCTCATTTTGGTTTGAATGGGGGAGGAGGTGTATACCATCCTCCCCATGTGAACCAACTAAAGAAGTTGATTCAGGTTGTGGTAGCTGGCTTACCACTGTAGGTGGTCAAAAACTAGAAGGGACTGATGAGGTGGAGGTCCCCAAGTGACTCATGGAGTGGACATCCCATGGGGAGTGAAGCAAAGGTCATTTAAGGAGAGGGACCTAACTTTAGTCAATGGCTCATTCCAACATCTTTAGGTCAGGTTGGGTTAGTAGGTCTATGCTCAAATAATTTTATAGAGGATTTCCATGGTCAAAGGGGGTTGGTAGAACTTCCAATGGGGATTTTGTCATATTATTGAATCCTTGGTTCACTTGGTTAAACCAAGTTTACCATGGGTTGAGTCCACTTTGGTAGGTCAATGGGGACTTAAGGATGAGTCATGCTAAGTTTAGTTGGGTTTGGCTCAATTTGACGTATATAGGTCAATTTGAGTTGAAATGGGTTAGTTTGACTAATAAGTTGGACCAAGTGCCAATTGGATTATGTTCAAATGATCATTTGGAATGTGTTAGTGCAATTAATTTGAATTAATTTGAGGTGGATTTTGTTTTGACTCAAATAGGTCATATGAGTCAAATGGCTAAGTTGACCAATTTGGTTAAATTGGCCAACTTAAGTTGGATGAGGAGTTTGTTTGATTGATCATTTGACATGGATTGAGCCTTTGATTTGAATTGATTTAGTTTAGATTTAGTTTTGGTTTAATTTGGTCCTTTAGGCAAAATTAGGCTAAATAGATCAATTGGGTTGGTTTGATCTAATTGGTTATAATTGATGGTTGAGGAGTATTTAATAATCAATTTATGATTGATTGGAGGCATTGATTGTAATCAATTTGGATTGGAATGAGTTTTGGCCCAATTTGGCCTTTTAAGTCAAATTGGGTCAACTTGGGTCAAGTGGTCAAATTGGCTCAAGTGGATGCAAATCATTACTATTAAGTGACTTATCATGATCAACAATCATTTAAGAAGAGATTGGAAGAGTTGGTTTTGTCCAATTTGAGTTAAATTAGGATTTAACTCAATTTAGTGTTTTAGGCCAAATTGGGTCAACTGAGTCAATTAGCTTGATTGGGTTCAATTGGGCTCAATTGAGTGTTGAAATAAGTTTAATTATGAGCTTAAAGTTGATTGGTGGTTTTGGTTTCAACCAATTTGATTTAGATTGAGCTTTGACTCATTTTGACCTTTTAGGCGAGGGGTTCAAGTTGGGTTAGTTGGACCAATTGGTTGAATTGGATTGGTTGAAATGGATTGAAATGTTTAACTAAATGATTAGAATGATCATGAGGCTTAGTTGAATCAATTTGTATTAAATCATGTTGAATTGAATTTTTTCCCTATAGGGTTCAAAATGGTCAACTTGGGTTAAGAGCCAATTTAATTTAGTTTGATTCAATTAATTGGCAATTAAAGTTCAATCAAGTTTAATTGAGGTTCAAATGAGTTTGGGTGAGTTCAATTTTAAATGAATTGGATTAACTTTTGATTTATCCCTTTTAAACTCAATTAGGTCAAGTTGGGTCAGCTTAACCTTTAAGCCAAATTGAATCCCAATGGATTAAATTAGGTTTAGAATCAATTTGTTTTGGCTAAGGTTAGGTTTGTAATCAATTAGTTTAAGTTTGAGTGATTAATTTTCTATAAGGTTTGATTGGGTTTAAGGTTCATAGTTCTAACCTATCCTAGGCCTGGGTTTAAGCCTAGGATTGGACCATATATGTCTCTAGGCTACGGATCAGTGTCCTCCTAACTAGTAGAAGTGTCTTAGCTTTAGGAAGACCTCAGTGCCTAGGTGAATCGTAAGTCTAGGGAAGAGATGGTCAACTTCACTCCAAAAGTGAGGTCAACAAAAGGACCCCCAATATGTGTGGTGTAATTGACTAGGCACAAAGCACATATTGGTGTTGATCGAGCTTGCTAAGCACATCAAAAAGGTGGTAAGTAAGTAATGATGTCACCTAATTGGATAGGTAATTTAATTTGGTGGAGGCCACCGAATAGATTTCTTTGAAGCTCAGAACTTCCCAAACACAAGAAATTTTAAAGTGGGCATGCAAGTTGCTTAAGGTAGACTATGGTTGGAGAGATTCATGACATGAACTCTTCAAAATCTAAATAAAAGGGAGAAACCACTTGCAAAAGGCTTAATGTTCAATTTGAATTGACTAGTTATTTCATGCTAGGGCATGAAGGGAAATTGATAGATTTGGTTTGATTTGTTGAGAATTGGCTTCGTGCTAAGGACATGAAGGAGAATCCATTGGGGATTGAATGAATTTGATTGGATTATAGGTTGCATCATGTGAAGGGCATGAATGGAGATTTGTTTAGAGTTAAAGAGATTTGATTGAATTTAGATTTTTGTATGATTTATTTTGTTGATTAATTTTATTTGATTTTTGGTGACATCTATGAATAGAAATCTATTTTTTTATGCATTTTCCTAACTATGTAGAGATTGCAAGTTTGACACCATAATAACCATTTTCTTAAAAATCATCTTTCTTGGATATCCTAAGTTTTCTTTCCTTGGCTCTTGAGAACATGAGGCTAACTCTTGATAGCACAATTCATTGCTATTGGTAGAGGACGTCATAGCTAAGTTGGGTAGCTACCTTCCCAATCTAAGTGATCTTGAGCTTGATAAACTTGCTTCCCTGTCTTTTTCCACTTACCCCTTTGAGTCCATCATACTCCTAGACTTTTTGGTAGTTTAATGATTATTTTGTTATAGGAATTTTGTATATTGGATCATTTGCTTACTTCGTTATAATGATTCACCTTTATAATGTGGATTGACACTTAGTGTTTTGATTGTCTTATTATGATAATAATTATTAAATCATAAGTCCTCTTTGGAAAACCAAGCAAAAATTAAAATAAAAGCATGTTTTTTACTTATTAAGAGTTTCACTCAGAGGTGTTCACTCGAGTGTTATTAAATGAATAAAACATAATCCTTTTGGGAGATTGAGTAACCTACTTTCTCTAAAATTTTTATTAGCTTGATGAAATGTCTTTAAATGAATATTTATTGCTAGTTCATTTCAAAGATGTAAACCTCACCTGAATCCTCTTATCGTATTCTATTATGAAATATTTCATTTAAAAACCATGTCATCTAGTTCATGCATTTTTCACCACACAAATAATTAGACATGTCTATGTTGACCTCACCTTTAATGAGAACAACACCAACTCTCTTCTTTAGTCTTTAGGATTCTATCTTAGCATAAACTTCCTTATATGGATCTTTAGGATACTCTTAGTAAATATAAAACCCCAAATCCAAGGCTGGATCAAATCAAGTGAATTTTAAAGCAAACTAAACTAAAATCAATAAATTAAACCTTAGGTCAAGGTCTCTAAGAAATAGGGTTAGCCTACATTAGACTACTGACTTTGCCAAGTGTAGTATAGCTTAAATTAACTAAAAGAATTTATGAGATTAAACCCAAACTAATTAAATCAGAACCAAAGTTTAATTCATTTGGTTATTAAGACACTTAAAAAAAATTGTTCTATTTGATTCACATCATGCAAAATTCAATTAAAATTATACATTTCAAATTATTAATAAAATATGATTAAAGCTGTAGTAAATCAAGCTCCATTAATATATTGGACAAAGCATTAACTTAAGTCAAATTTAGAATAAAATAAATTTGATTCAAGCAACTTAATGATAACTCATTCAAACTCTAATAAGAATTTGGACCAAAGGTCATCTCAAAGTTCCCTTGAACAAATCTAATAAATAGACTTAAATCAAAGCTTAGACTAGACTTTGGTAAACTAATCACCCAAGAGTATAAATTAATTACACATGGACTAAGGCAAATAATTCCATTTTATTTGATTGAAGACTTTAAGATTCATGGCCCATTAAACCAACAAACAAAATAAATTAATCAATGGCCTGAACACTAAAAAGACACTTAGTAAAAATTAACCATGATTAATAGGAATATGAAGCACACATTGGCTTTGATTTTGTTAGTTCTAATAGTTTAATTCTACAAAATGAACCTTAGAATAATGAGCCAAGCTATTAGCATGGTAGAGTGCCACCTATTATTTCAAATCCCTTTACTTGTGGTCAGGATTTCTAAAAAAATGGAAAACCCACTACAAAAGCCTCCTTACCATCTAAAGTGAGGCATTGCCTCATTAGTATTCAAATTTCCTTCAAAAGAATCACAAAAGAAAACTACATATTTTTGAAGCTCACAGACACCTCCCAATCACACACACCCCTAACAAAAACCTAAGTTCCTCATCTCTAATTATGATAATGAAAACCTATATTAGACTCTTAAATGCCAAAATAAAATTTATCTAGTCCCTCTTGAGTTTGAAAGCCCAAATCTAATCAAACCTAAGTGAGCATTAGCAATGTTTTGGCATCAAGAGAAAACAATGAGGCGATAATAGATGATGACTTTGAGACATAGCCTTATGACAGTTCCACAAGGCTTCTCAATGTGTGTAATACATTGAAAATTATCTTTCATGAGGTATAACTCCAAAACACTTAGTCAAGCTCTAGGCTTTCATGGTTTTTGTAGTGAATGTGCAATGTATTAAGATCCAACTATTAGATCCCCTAAATTCTTACTTTCAATCCTTCTCAGTGCTCGGTTTTGCAATCCATGATCAACATTATCTAGATTATCACCACTTTTTTGGATGGTCGTAGTCTTAGGTGAGATGGAAAATATGACTACATTATTATTGGATTAATGGGTCAGATATCATATTTAAACCAAAAAAAATTTAATCGTACGATTTCAAACATGTTAAGAATGGCGCTTTACACACTAACATCCACACAACACATGCTATTTAGTTAGCCCAATAATTGAATATTACATGTAGAGTACACCATAAACATAGAAATAAGACTAAAAAATAGTGGAGAGTTTATTAAAACTTAAGAAATACTTTGCATTGAACACATGGTAAAAATGGCAAATAAGCACTCTATGGATTTACCTTGAAGATGGGAATTTTATATAAATAAATACTAATCATATTGGCCTAAAACTTTTAGGAGATATTATAAGAGGTACTCCATACATGCAATAATCTTCTTATAAATATTTGACAACTTTGTAATTAGTTATTAAAATTTTAACTTAAAATTAAAAAAAAATTTAGATAATATAATATTAAATCCTAAAAAATATAAAGATTAGTCAAAATACCCAAAATTACTACATTAAAGAGCCTTAGAAGAAAATTAATTAAGTCATCTTTTGCTTTCTATATCAATATAAATTTTAGGTTAGGCTTCATTAAACTTTAATAAATTAATTAATTATATAGAACATATAAAATTTACAATTAATTAAAACCAAACTCTAAAAATACAAATTAAAATTTAATAGAGCATAATCAAGATTTTGAGTTAGAAAAAATTAAAAGAAAAAATAAAGAATTAATATTTTAGTTACTATAATTAATAATTTAAACCTAATTATATAAAATGTATGAAATCTAAACGTCCTAAAAAATTCATGGTTGATTCAAGATGTTAGTAGAGACCTCTAAAAAAGTTTAATTAAGTTTTGAATTATTTTAAATTGTATTCCAAAATTATAACGATAATACTGATATAAATGATAATTAAAACTATAAAAATATTAAGTAATGCTAAAATGATTTTAAAAATTACCCAAGAATCTCCTCTTTCTATCCCAAGTCAAGGAAAATATTTTAGGTATTTATTGAAATTGTTTATGTATTATTTGGATTTTCTTTAAGAATAATTAAATAAAATATAATAAATCTTAAATAATTTCAAAACTTTACCAAAATTTAATGAAATATTCCTCAGGTACCTATTGACCTAAATACATAATTTCAAGAGATTTAGGGTACACTAAAATAGGTAAAACTAGTTTTAAATTGATAGAAATTTACTTAGATTTAATAATTAGATTAATTATCATGTAATTTAAAAATGTTATAATAAATAAAATAAAATATAATTATTATCAAAATTTTCTTCATAAATCCACATAAATAAAGAGAACTTAGGAAAATAATATTAACTTATTTCAAAATCAATTTAAGGTTAATGAAGAACTTTTTAATAAATTAATTAATAAAAAATAATAAATTATTAATAATTTAGAAATTAATCAGAATTTTTTGAAACTTAACTAAGGGTGCTTTCAGACTATGAGAAATAACTTATAAAGTTCATGGAGTCATTTAAATTTTAATCAAAATTAATGGATACTTAAAATCCATAATTTATACAATAATTAATGTAGAGTATCTCCAATCAATTAATTAAAAGCCATAAAATTCACTTTAATTAGAGTGTTAGGTTGGCCTCTCATTCTTTGATGAGATGTTAACTCTATTAAGACTAGGGTATTAGTAAAGTGAGCTTAACCTCAAATGAGCCCCATTACTTAGTACTCCCTTTAAAACCTTAAACTCAAACGTGAATCAAATTATAACATAAAATTTGCTTTGTAAATCATTAATCAATTAAATTAGCATGAAGTTATGATAATAAATTAAATCTCAATCTTAAATTAAAACATAAATAGTTTTTAATTAGGATAGTGTTTAATTATTATTTATTGATAGTTTTTCTTATTTTATGGTGTAATATTCTAAAACCATTAATCCTTGATTAAGTCATTTTGGGGATTATAAGGTTTCAATGTGTTTTGATGATGTGTTTAGACTCATTAAAGTTTTTTATGATGATTCAAGTTGATTTTATGAATTCCCATGATTTTCCTAATTTAATATTAATTTATTTTATTAAAACAAAGCCTATGGCTTGAAAATTTTTATTTTGTGATTTATGAGTCAATAAGTAATGAAAAAATTTATTTAAGGTGCGTTTTAACCTTAGTTGTAATTCCTCAAAGTTTGACGTCAATTGGATTAATGGATTGAGTTTATTTTAAGCTTGGTTATATTCATTTAAACCTGAAATAACCCAAAATTACCCAATAAAAATTAGTATTTAGAGTTAATGGATTCCTGCCATTAAGATGAATCCATAGAGCCCTTATTTGTATTTTTGGTTGATTGTTTTATTTTCTATAATGTTTCAAAGTTTTTGGTATTTTTAGAATTATTTAAATATAAAAAACCCTGATTTCTTATCTACCCATGTCAGCACCACATGGCAATGATGTAGCGCTATTTTACACATGGCAGTGTATGATTCAGCCATGTGGGATCCCACGTGGATTCTGCATTGTTTTGACAGTAGGATGCGATTTGATTTGGGTTGTCTGATCAAATATTAGACAATTCAGATCATCTTGTGGTTTCCTATAGGGAATTCAATCAGATGGTTGAACTAAATTTTGGTTGTCCATTCCTAATATAAGGAATGGATGGTAGAGATTTCATTTCCCTCAACAATAATGAGAACTAAGGGCCATCCACTTTTCATGACTAATTGTTAACGATTTACATAATGAAATCTCAAGATTTTGATTGCAAAATGACTAGGGCATGATTTAAAATGGATATATATAGCTTGATCAATCCTAATATCTACTTCACTTCAAAAATGACCAACATCAAATGCAAAGGAGCTTAGTTTTGGGTGTACCTTGCTAGCATAGGGTCTCTGTGGTAAGTTGCATTTTGATCTTAGTACTTGAGGAGAGCATTGGCTTAATTTGTACTTTTCCCCTCCCATGGCATATTCCATTTCTCATGGCCTAATTTGGACATTTTCAACAAGCTTAATCTTGGCTGTCATTCATTTGCACACATCTTAGGATGAGTTTAAATGTGTTTGAAATTGATTAGCCTAGATTCATGTTCAGACAGTTTGAATTATGCCACTTTAAGAATTTTCCCTCTTGACTTGGAATATCTTCTTCCATTTGATGCATTGATTCAAGGTTTAAGGCTCAATTATGTTCATTTAATTAGTTATTATGTCCCCAATTAATAGGTTTCATGAAATTTGGAGTTATTTGTTTACTTGCTTCAATTCTTAACCCATTATGGATTAAATGGATTTGGTTGAATTCAATTGAGAGAAATGCCCTTCTTGACTCAATTGTAATATATTTAAGCTTCAATTGTCTTAATCTCAATTGAATTTCATTTGTTTTTGGTTTAAAACCCACTTTGACCCACTTTGGGCTCAGTGGGTTAAGATTGGTCTAATTAGGTCAAATGACCATATTAGTCAAACTAACCTTAATAATTAGTTAATTTATGTTTAATAATAATTTTTAACTAATTTTAGATAATTAGTTTGGGTTGATTTCAATTTAATAAGGCACATTTAGGCCCATTCAGATTAAATGGTCTAATTGACCTAACTAAGGCCTTATTAGATTTATATTTATTTAATTCACATTTAAATATGTTTATTTTATTATTTGAAACCTTTGGAATGATTTAGTTTGGTCAAATTATGTTGGGTTGACCTTTGACTTGGTGGGACCCACATTCAACCCTATGTTCAATGTTTGACTTTCATTTAACTTTCATTTGGATTTGACACCATTCATATTCATCAAATTAATTTTATGCTTTTAGATTGATATGGTTTAAAGTTATTTTGATATTATGTGAATTTGTTTAGGTTCAAGTCATTTTGAGCTTAAGTATGGTAGTTAAGTTAGCCATCCCAATTACCTTAGCCTAAGTTCAATTAGATTTAATCTTTAATTGGACAATGTGCAAATTAATTATTTGTTTATATTTGGGCTTATTTTGGATCCACCTAATTCCATTAGGTTGAGTCAAGCCCTAAGAGAATTCGTTAAGCCACTAAGCATAGTTATCTAAGTGCTTAAATCAAGAAGCTCTTAATCTATTAGGTCTCTTAATTCCTAGTTTTAGAAATGATGTTAACCTCATTCAAAAATGAGGTCAACAAGATATGCTTAATGGGGTTGGTTAATTAAATTTAAAACTAACATGTTTGCTTTCATGTGCTTATTGATTAAGCCCTTAAGCATGGTTCATTAGGATAGCTGCTTGGTACTTGATGGTGCAAAATCTAGTGTTTGAATTATAACTGCTTGCTTATGTATATATTTGTTTTAACTAACCATAATTTTATAGGGCTTATAATTTCATTTTTAAGATGCCAAACTTAATTTATATTAGAACTAGGTTAGAACATATATTTGGGATGAGCAGGGCTAGAGGGTGTGATTTGGGAAGTCCTATAATGCATGGAGTACATTTTCAATGAACAACTAAGATGATGACACGAATAGCCCATAATTTAATTTCCTTAGGTCTAGGCTAGGTTGTTTGAGGTCAAATCTAATGTTATGTGAGAAAATGTAGCAAGTGAAATTAATCAAGTTGCTAAAAATGTGCTTGGAGAATCAAAAGGAGAAGTTCCTTTAAATAAGAATAGTTGGTGGTGGAGTCAGAGTGTGCAAGAAAAGATAAAAAATAAGAAGCATTATTATAAAACTTGGTTTAGATGTAAAAACTCAGAGAATTGGGAAAGATATAAAGTGGCCTGTAGAGATTCTAAGAAAGCAATATATGATGCAAAAAATTTAGCTTTTAATGATTTATACAATAGATTAGATAGGAAAGAAGGTAAAAGATGTATGTAAAAGTTAGCCAACCAAAGAGATAGGAGAAGTAAAAACATAGCTCAAGTGAGGTGTATTAAGGATGAAAATAATAAAGTGCTTTTCTTAGAAAAAGATATTGAAAATAGGTGGATGAGGTATTTTGATAAACTTTTCAATGAAGGATCAGAAAATATGATTGATTTTAGAAACCTTAATACCCTAAACAAAAATAGAGAATTTCATTTTTATCGTCGTATTAGTAAATCTGAAGTTAGAGAAGATTTAGAGAAAATAAAATGTGGAAAAATAGTAGGACCTGATAATAATCCAATAGAAGTGTGGAAATGTTTAGGAGATCAAGGAATTTCTTGGCTTAAAAATCTTTTTAATGTTATTTTAAAGACTAAAAAGATGCCATATGAGTGGAGAAAGAGTTCGTTGGTTCCTATATTTAAGAATAAAGGTGATGCACAAGAGTGTGCAAATTATAGAGGAATTAAGTTAATGTGTCATACATTAAAATTATGGGAGAGAGTAATTGAGCATAGGTTACGATGTGATATAAAAGTGGTCTCATGCTAGGTAGATCTATTATGGATGCTATACATTTGTTAAGAGGTTTGATAGAGAAGCATATAGAAAGTAAGGCGGATCTACATATGATATTTTTTGATTTAGAGAAAGCTTATGATAAAATTTCAAGAGATGTTCTTTGGAGAGTTCTAGAATAGAAAGGAGTTAATATTGGTTATATTCAAGTCATTAAGGATATGTACACTAGAGCTGTTACTTGTGTCCAATCGCAAGAGGATTGACAAAATATTTTCCTATTTTAGTTGGATTACATCAAGGATCAGCCTTAAGCCATTATCTTTTTTACTTTAGTTATGAATGTTCTTACTAGGTATTTATAGCAAGATGTACCTTGGTGCATGCTTTTTGTTGATGACATTCTTATTGTTGATAAGACTAGAGAGAGAGTCCAAGAAAAACTTGAATTATGGAGGTCAACTTTAGAGTCTATGGTTTTCGTTTAAGTAGATCTAAAACAAAATATATGGAATGTAATTTTAGTTGTAGAAGTTCTAGTGGTAGTGTTGTGACATAGGTGAACAAGTCATTAATAAGAGTAAGAGATTCAAATATTTAGGCTTTACTATTCAAAATGATGCTGAAATAGATGGAGATGTTATTAGTAGAATTCAAGTTGGATGGTTGATGTGGAGGAATGAATCTGACCTATTGTGTGATAGAAAAGTTCCACTTAAACTTAAGGGATAATTTTATAAGTTGGTGGTAAGACCTGCAATGACTTATGGTGCAGAATGTTGGCCAATAAAAGAGAAGCATAAGACTAAGTTAAGTGTTACAGAGATGAGGATGCTTAGGTGGATGAGTACCTTTACTCTTAGACATAAAATGTAAAATGAGTATGTTCGGGAAAAAGTTGGAGTAGCTCCAGTGGCAGATAAGATTAGAGAGAGTTTCCTTAGATGGTTTGGCCACATAAAGCATCGACCGTCCAATGACCCGGTTAAGAGAGTAGATGCATTAGCTTTGCCTTATGTTAAGAAAGGTAGAGGTAGACCTAAAAAGACTTGGTTAAGATGTATAAAAAATGACCTTAGTGTAATTGAACTAAATGAGAATTTGACACATAATATGACACAATGGTGAAGAAGGATTCATGTAGCCGACCCCATGTAGTGGGATTAAGGCTTCTTGTTGTTGTTGTTGTTGTTGTTGAGTATATAGTGGAACCTAGTGCACTAGACCATTTTATATTAATTTGATAATTTCTTGGTGATTATTTACTTTGTATTACACTCTAAAATTGCATACCTTTTCTACATTTATTTCTATGA
Organism: Cymbidium sinense; assembly: GCA_021442155.1. Lineage (NCBI taxonomy): Eukaryota > Viridiplantae > Streptophyta > Magnoliopsida > Asparagales > Orchidaceae > Cymbidium > Cymbidium sinense. The sequence goes on from CM038223.1 coordinate 30,377,050, forward strand.
AGATGGTTGACTTGGAAGCCTAGATACTCATTAGGCTATTAGAAAAAATAACATTTTTACATAATTAAATTTAAACAATTTATAAATTAAATTAAAATAACTCAAATCATTTCACATTTAAAACCTTAAGCATAAAGAATTAAATTCACTAGAAATCATTTGGATTGTGGCATCATAAACATATTATTCTATTTCGTTGAAAAGTCACTACCCCCATTAGACCTAAGGGGGCTTCTGTCTATTGAGGATTACCACACTTCTTAGGGATAACTACAACAACAACAACAAGCCTTAATCCCACTAGGTGAATTATGAATCCTAGTCTCCATTGTGTCCTATTATGGTCAAATTCTCATTTAATTCAAGTATACTAAGATCATTTTTTATACATCTTAACCAAGTCTTTTTAGGTCTACCTCTACCTTTCTTAACATAAAGCAAATCTAATGCATCTACTCTCTTAATCGGGTCATCGGACGACCGATTCTTTATGTGGCCAAACCATCTAAGGCGACTCTCCCTAATCTTATCTACCACTGGAGCTACTCCAACTTCTTAGGGATAACTATCCATAAAAAAACATTACATGCATGTAGGCATAAATGCATTGCCCCAACCTTAAAATCAATCAAAAGTCTATCAAATATGTAAAATTTTAAGTTATTACATTATTTAAGCACATTTTATATTTTTCATTTAAATCTTAGTGGCTAAAGTTAGGTATTTATTTTCTATTCTTAATTAAGTGATAACTTTACCAAACATGCACTCCATAAAACTAGACTTACGAATTTAAATTATAAGAGTGTAGCTAGCAACCATTCCAAGTAGATGATAAGTCCAGAAGGGCGAGGTTTGGTTCATACTTTTTATAGGGGTGAATTAGTAAATCTTAATTTCCCCTCATTAGACTAGTTCAAGCTTCTAGATTATACTAGAAGCAACTTTAGTTTTAGGGTCCAAGGAACTTGTTTCTCTTTTGCTACAAGAATAAGCCCTCATCTTTTAGGCTTCTCTATATTCTTATGTTGTAAGAGTATGAGTTTTAGTTTTCTAACAAAATGCTAACTCAAAATTAAATAAATCATAATTTTAAAAATATAAATCCCAATCATAAAATTTATTGAAGTGCTTAATAGGCTTTTAATATCTAAGTACTTTCTACTTTTCTAATTTGGAATTTGGAAAGAACTATTCATATTTTGAATCATCCAAATTGAATTTAAAATAAATAAATCTTGATATATACTTCTTAATGAGTTTTTTTTAAGAGATCATATCTTATAGGATTTAATTAACTATGGGGGCTTTTCCTTATAAAAAATGTGCAACTCAGGTTAAAATAAACCCTATCCTACTTTCATCACTGTAGGGCAGGGAAAACTCTCCAGTACATATAGACCCATCAGGCTTAGGAATGCTTATTAAATGAATGAATCTACTCTAAGGTGATATCTCTCTCCTTAATTCTATGTTTTATCACCTAAATAAGAACCACCAGAATCTACATGGTGCCCTACATTTAATCACCATAGCTTGTTGGGATCTAAACTTTCTCTATCCATATTTCAAAACATGTATGGGTTCTTATGTAATCTTATACCCATTCTTTCAATCTTATGAGTTTTGACTTAGTAGTAATAGCTCTAGTTACCTATTTGCTAGTAATAATAATTTACTCCATTAAATTCATTTAGAGATGCTTTAGTCACCAAAGTCACCTATGATTAGAGTGGTATTTTGATTATTATGTAAACTATTTAATAAAAATCAAATTTCAGAATATTCTCAATCTATACTTACTCCACATATCCCACTAAGAATGTAACATTTGAATCATCTATAAGAGAAAATTTTGTTTTGCCTTAAATAGTTTTTTTATGTTAAAACTTGTACATATAGTTTTAGTGATTATATTCAATAGAATAAAGTCACTTATCATTGAACCTACCCTTATATAAGTAGGTTTATGCCCTTTTTAGAGAAAGTGGAGTAGACGATATGGCAAATTCCTATTTTTAATATTGGGTCTTCCTCATGAGAAGAGACCATTTTATGATGTTTCTTTAAATGCTAAACTCTAAGTGTTCACAAAGTTGTCTAAGACAACTTCAATATTTTTTGGTTTATCCTTTAGAGGGGCTGCTAGCTAATATCACCCTAACTCTTTCTAGACTTACAACCCGCCTAGAGGGGCCACTAGTTAACACCACCTAAGCTCATTTTAAATTCATAATGCTAAGTCTCATGAATGTAAGATGGTTGGCATATTGCATTCTTAGGAAAGGAATCTAAGGATCTTAGACTCACTCCCTAATCCCTAAGATCATGTAGGGTATGCAATGCCTTTAACTAATGCATATTTTTTAGAGTTCTAAATGTTTTTATTCAAGATTTATCTAACTTCTTGGGTATGCAATTTTACACTTAATGCCATGAAATTAGAAATGGTTATGGGCCAAATCAACAATAAAAGGTAGGATTCCCCAAGAAGGTGGCCTTCCTCACAGGTCAAATGCCTCATATGTACAATGCGAGAAGTTGCTCAATTCAAAGATTGGAGCAATATGATTTCATGGTTTTCAAGACTTAATTATTTCTTAATTAATTTTAAGTTTTGCCTAATGATTTAGTTTATGTGAAGTTTCAAATTTTTTTGTTTTGGTTTCAATTGTTTTGATTTAAGTTGGGTATAAAATTTAATTTTCCCTTTTAGCCTAATTGTCTAGGCATTTAATCACAGGAAAGCATAACATAGAAAGAAACCTAAAAAGTAAGTTGATTCTATTACACACCCTAAAATAAATCAAGCTAATTTTTAAATTAATAAGAAGGCCAATGTAGCTAAGTACCACTATATACACCTCGAAAGAAAGAGCAAACGGTCAGCCAAGCTTTGTCCTTATAGAGTCTGGCCTAGAACTACAAGTATAGATCTATGGGTCTTCTTTCCAGGATTATATCCTTCTTTAGCGACATCCATTGGGCTTCATAGGGGACCATTGCACCTACCTTTTATTAGGGTAAGCTCCTGCTAATATTAGAACCCATATATCCTAACTTAATTCTATGCTCAAATTTACATTTTGATTTCAAAATTAATCCTAAGCCTTGTAAAACAAATGTCATCAAAATACAAATAGCATGCAATAATTATATTTCACAAATATATTGGCTTAATATTAACTGTTTTCCAAGCTCACCTATCTTATGGGCTGTGATTAAGCACTTAAGCATACCAGAAACTATCATTTTGATTTATTTATGATAGCAGTCCTTTCTAGCATAGTCGTCAGCAGAAGATAACGTTAGATCTAAAAATAACAACCTATCATCCAACCTAATGGGAAAACAATCCTTAACATGAAGTATAAAATAATACACTACAAATTCATGTGAAGCACATCATATCACAACACATCACAGGGAATCATAAAGAATCACAGAACGACCTAACCTAAGTCTGGGTCTGTGACCTAATGAACTAGTGTGTGAAGAAAATAAGCTTGCATAGCAAGACTTTGCTAGGCCTCTTTAGTTCAAGTTTTAATTTGGGTTTGAGTTTTTTGAATTTTACCTTTGCATGATTTCAATTCAAATTATTTAGTGATTTGTTTTCATTTTTATTTCACTTTTACTTGGCTAAAGTGAAGTTTAGGTTTTCAACAATGAAGAGTAGAATGAATTCCACTTTTGGGTGGAATCTATTTTATTCAACATCCTAACTCCTAATGGAATGAAACCTTCATCCTAGATGAAGATCCATCCCAAAGGTCTAACTAAGATCCTTAAGTATCTTAATTAATCCTTTTAGTTTCATTTAGATGATTTGGATTTGAATTTAGTTTGGAGTTTAGGATTAATTCTTCTCATTATAAATTTGATTTTTCATTTGATTTCTTTTGGTTTGATTTTATTTTTATTCTTGATTTAGTTTTTCAATTTGATTTAATTTATTTCATTTGATTTTATTTGAATTACTTCATTTAGTTTATATTAATGTTTTGGGTTTAAGTCATGTTTAGGATTGTTGAATTATATTCATTTCATTTGGTTAAATTTTTGTTAACCTAAATCACTTAGGTTAATGTTTGAATTTATTGTCAGATTAGATTGATTATGTCTTGACGGTTTCACTAAGTGTTTGTTTAATTATGAGTTTAATTAAATTTAAGATTTGATTCAACTTAATAATTCATTTTTGGTTTCTTTAACCTTTAAGTATGGAAATAGTTAAGTTCTTTGATTTAGGATGCTGGAGAACCATCCTAAGTATTTTAGATGTTTGATTAAGATTAATTTATATTATTTCATGATTTGATGAATTCATAGATTATTTTTTGTTAATTATTTGATTTATATTGACATAAGAATTTGAAAATTCAACAATTCCCAATTCATAGGTCAATTGGGTTTGAAATTTTTATGGCAATTGGGGTTCCATGCCAATTTCATGTTTCCAAAGTTTCACATTGATTAGACTCATAAATAATGTGTAAGTAAGAGTTTAATTATTTCATTAAAACCTAAATTAGGCCTAATTTAGTGAAGGTCATTTAGGGATTTTATTTTTCATTGATTCCTCTCTAAAAGATGTTTTTAATGAGGGTTCATTCATGATTTTTAGAAATTTTATTGATTTATTGTGATTTAATTATGTTCTAGTTAATTATTCAAATATTTTAATTCATTTAATTACTTAATTAAGCAATTTAGGATTTATTAAGTTTGAATGAGTTTCAATAGTGATTTCATGTTCATTAAGGTTTATTAAGTTAATTTGAGAAGATTTAATCCATTTTTATGATTTATTTTATTTTATATTAATTTATTTAATTAAAATTTAGGTTTAGGATTTGAAATTTTATAATTCATGAATTACATTGAATTAATTCATGAAACATTTTTCTAGGGTGTGTTTTAACATCAATTTTAGTTCCCCAAAGTTTCATTTAAATATAATTAATGGTTTGTGATTAATTAAGGTTTAATTAATTTATTTAAAGTCAAATTAATGCTAAAATACCTCAAATTAATTGGGGATTTTAATTTTAATGGATTCCTCTCATCAAGATGTATTCATAGAGCCCAAGTTTGCATTTTTGGATTTATATTACAATTTTTATGATTTTTTAAATTTTTTGTGATTTTTAATTAATTTCTTAATTAATTTTTAAGGGATTTATTCATTTTATAACTACGGGCTGACGTGGAAGCCTACGTAGCATCATCGCCACATGGCCACGTGGATCCCACATGGCATCTGCATCAAAAGTAGTGCCACATGGGATGAATCACATCCGTTCGATCTTAGATAGGATGATCCTGATTCATTCCATGGTTTCCTTAAGGGATAAATTGGGTCATTCGACAAAATCATAGTCGTCTGTTCCAAATAGAAGGATCGGATGGCGGAGATTATATACTACAATTCTCCGATGAGAGACAGATGTTGTCCATCATTTTATAATTTCAATGGGATTTTGATTGCAAAATGATTAGTGATCTATTTACAACCCATCCATGCAATCTGATCTACTTGGGGATCAATTTTCCTTCAAAAAGGACCAAAACCAAAGGCTTAAAGGGATTGTGGTGGAGTGTACCTCAATTTTGATGATCACCAATAGTGGGATTGACTCCATTAGCTTTTTTTTATGTGACAAAGGTGTGTATACAATTTGGCAACTTTATTGCCCGTGGACTGCTCTTTAGACCAAAGTTGGATTGAATTTCCTATGGCTTTGGTCATTCTACCGCTCGTCGACGGTGAGGGGATGGGGTTGCAATTTGTTTGAGGTCACCTTGATCTCTAGAATGTGTTGGAACATTCAATTTGATGTGGGGGAGTCTCCCTTGCATTTCATAATTAAAAGGGCTCAAATTCTATTCATTTTCAGCATGTCGGTGGCCAGGAGTCAGGGGAAGGGTCTATTTCTTTAACTCCTACCTTGGCAAAAAAATTAGGATAAAAAAAGGGAGAGAATTGGCCCTCCCTCCCCTCTTTCCATGCTTAGCTGAAAGCTACTTCTTTGGATTTCTAGGTGGTTAGATTCTGATCACTGGTGGAAGCAAGGCTGGCTAAGGGGTGGATCCTTATGAGCAATTTTGGATGATCACATGGAAGGGAGGAAGGTGTCTACCCTACTTTCTTGCTTGGTTGAGCCTCCTCCTTCCTTCAGTATTTTCTTATTCCTTGGCTTCTCTTTGGAGGAAGTAAAATGCCTTTTGGCTTGAGACTCATCTCCCTTATCTTCTCTCTTTGGAATTATTATCACAAGAGGTGGTCAAAGTCCAAGCTCATTTGGATAAAATCCAAGTGATTTGCTAATGGAAAGGGGAGGAATTTACCAAATAGCTTCATTTGGTCAATGGTCTCCAATCATTTCCTTTAGCTTTAGCTTTAGGCATCACTTATCAAAGTCCTTAAATTAATGTGTGGATGCCCACATCAAACTTAATATGAGTTTAAGCTCAAATTTATATCCATTTCAGTTGGATTGGAAATTTCAATCCAAACCAAGTATTTGGATTCAAAGTGTTTGGTTTTAATTTAATTCTTTTTTAATTTTGGATTCAATCATCTTTAAATGATGATTGATTGGGTGTTGATTTATTTAATTCATTTAGATTTGAATTAATTTGGATTTCATTTTATTTCAACCCATTTAAACTTAAATGGGTTAAGTTTGATTCCAATTGGGTTCAAATGATCAATTTGACTTAGTTGGATTGGGTTTAGACGCTAATTATACTTGATCACATGTTTCAAATGTTTTAAAGTGATTAATTTCATTTAATTTCAATTGGATTTCAATTTGAACCCATTTGACCCAAAGTGGGCTTAATGGGTTAAGTTTGGGTTTACTTTATGTAAAATGACCAATTTGACCAAATTATACCTAATTATGGGTTGAATTGAATTTAATTATCATTTCTAAATGATTTTGAGCAATCAAATTAAATTGATTTCAATTTGGTTTAGGTTTGAACCCAATTGGACCCATTTAGGGTTATTTAGACTAAGTAGTTTAATGAACCCAATTAAGGGCTAAATAGATATTTATATTCTTTTAGATTCATGATAGATTATATTTATTTGATTATTTGGAACATTTGGAATGATTTAATTTAGTCAAATTCTTGGTGGGCTGGCCTTTGACTTGGTGGGGCCCACCTAAGTCAAACTTATGCCAAATGGATTGACTAGATTTGGTTTTGAATTTATTCCTTTATTTTAATTTCATTTTAATTTGATTTATTTGGATTTAATTTTATTTAATCGAAATTTGGCATTTGGGTTGAGTCCACCTAAGCCAATTAGGTTAGATCAAACCCAAGGAAGATTCCCTAGGTCATTATGTATAGTGTCCTAAATATTAGATTAGGAGATTACTATTTGAGATTAGGACATCCTAATACTGATTTCAAAAGTGATGTTAACCTCATCAAAAAATGAGGTCAGAATGGACCCCCAATATGTGTACTGGACCAGCTAGCGTACACTGCACACATTAGTGTTGACCGAATTGATCAACATTACAAGCATAAGCTTGGGGTTCAAATCCAAAATTTTGATTTTTCATTTTAATTTTTATTTCAATTTATGTTTTGGATTTGATTGTGAAAAATATGCATATGTATTCATATACTTGTTTAAATTTGATTCACTCTTAAGAACATAAATTCACTAAGTTCTAAGATGAATTGGGATGTCATTAGGAGTGGACCCAAAGGATGGTCTAATCTTAAAGAAATCACTCTACTCAAAGAAGATGCCTTCAAGGGACTTACTCTTATTTGAGAATAGTAGTTGGAAAGGATACCAATGTGGATACTTACTCTTATTCCATACTACATATTATTTTAATCAAAGAAAGATACCACTAGAGGATTTATTCTTATCTAGTTAGCTATTAGGAAGGGGTCTATGGAGACTTGATTCCAACCAAAATAGTCAAGCTAAGAAAAAGGGGCTTGGATAGCTTAATCCTAAACCTCAACATTTTAACTACTAACCAAGGGTCACATGGAAATAATTCTTGATTTTAGTAGTCCATAGGAATGGATCCATCAATAGCTTATTTCATTCCTTAGTTTCTAGTGTTTTATATTAGAAAATGAGTTATAAGGGCTTGAATCCTATTCTAATGAAGTTTAGTTAACAGGAAGAGGTCTTCAATGGCTTATTTCCAATCTGAGTAGTTTGAAAAGGAAAGTGGTCTTAATGACTTTATCATATCCTTATAAGGATGCCTACTAATGGACTTATTCCTTCTTGATTAGCTAATAAGAAGGGGCCTTCAATGGCCACAATGAGGAAGAGGGGTCTTAATGACTTATTCGGAGACCTCAGATTGTGGTAAATAGGAAAGGGGTATTCATAACTTGTTCCTAACCTACATAAACTATTTGACAAGATAGGGGTCTTCATGACTTGTTCATATCCTTATATTTTAGAAAGAATGCCTAATAAGGGACTTATTTCTTTCTAACTAGCTATTCAGAAGGGGCCTTCAATGGCTTAATCCAACCTAAATAGCTTGGGTAGAGGAAAGGGCTCTTTGATGAATTTATCCTAAACCTCATATTTTGATTTTGATTTAAGGATAGGGGTCTTAATAACGTAATCCAATCCTTAATATTTTGGCTACTAGAATAGGGGTCTTCATGACTTATTCCTAATCAAGTTAGCCAATATGACAAGGAAAGCGGTCATAATGACTTTATCCTAACCTTGTCATTCTAAAAGGATGCCTACTAAGGGACTTACTCTTTATGATTAAAAATTAATATGGGGCCTTTAATGGCTTAATCCAACTTAAATAGCTAAAGAAGAGGAAAGGGGTCTTCATGACTTTATCCAATCCTTCTTTATTTTGACACAAGGATAGGGGTCTTAATGACTTTAACCTATCCTTACTTCTTTATTTTGACTTAAGGATAGGGTTCTTAATGACTTTATCCTATCCTTAGTCATTTTAAGGATACCTACTATGGGACTTACTCCTTTATGATTAGCTATTAAGATGGGGCCTTCAATGGCTTAGTCCATCTTAAATCGCAAAGGAAGAGGAAAGGGGTCTTAATGACTTAATTCAATCCTTAAAAGTTTTTCTATTAAGAAAGGGGTCTTAATGACTTATCACTATCTTAATTAGCCTATGTGACATGAAAAGGGTCTTAATGACTTATTGTTATCATGTAAATAATAGGAATGGTGCCAAAAAAGGCTTGCTCCAAACCTATGGGAAGTTATATGAAGGGTGCCACAAATGGGCTTAGTCCCAACTTAAGGTAAGAAAGAGTTATGCCATAAAAGGCTTACCCTGAATTTATGAGAATGGTGCAAAAATGTTTACTCCAAACTCATAGGGGAGACATGAGAAAGGTATTATAAAGGGCTTCCTCCCAACTCATGGTATATAGGAAAGGTGCCACAAATGGCCTTACTCCTAACCTATAGATGATATGAGTGAGGAAAAGGGGTCATAGTGACTTAATTTCTAATTCTCAAGTTTTTGGACTAATAAGCTCGAATCACATGGATGATCCTTACTTGATTAGTCTAATCAAAAAGAAGTATTAAAAGGTTTGCTTCTATTTCTTGATTTCTCTAATGCTTCTTACACATGAAGAAGTTTAGTGAAGAGGGTTTCAAAGAATTGATGTGTATTTTTAAAGGAAGATTTGGGTATATTTTTGACTTAATGCTTTATTATGACATAAGCATAAAAGTTCATCATTTTTTCTTCTCTTTTCTCTTTCTTTTTTTTTAATATATATATCTCAAAGTTACATATAACTATTCTAGATGTCTAATCCACTTTTAAGCAAAACATCATGGGGCACTAACCTAAGAATTCTACCTTTTTGAGCTTGCATATGACTTTTTAGTTCTTTAGGCAGCAAAAACCAAAGTCAACTAGTGCTTCTCAAATGAAATTTCTTTTTTTTTTTGTTTAGATATGTATTTCTTTTTTTTTTTTTTTTTGCTTTTTTTGTGATGACATGACTCAATAGCTTATAAGGCCTTCTCTTATATTCATTAAGGATCAAGAAATTCTTTTAAAGCTTTCTAAAGTGAATGAGAATCAAGGTAAGCAAACTCTTGGATTCTCATGAAGTCATCATTTATTTTATTTTATTCTTTTGTCCCTAATCTATAAGGGAATTGAAAGGATTAACTTGTGAGAGAAATTAAGATTCTCCTGATAAGTTTGAAATTGAATTTCTTAAGTTGATTTATTGTTCTTTTAAAGGTTTTATGAAATGATATTTCATAAACCATCTTGATTAATTTTTGCTTGTTCATTTTTTATCCTTCTAAATTTTACTACAAGGTCCTTGAAATTACCTCAAATATATATTTTAGGACTATATATGTAGTGATATGATTGATTTCATATCATAATAAAATTCTTTTCTTTTCTTTTTTCATTTTTTTATTTTTTTTGGAAAGATTTTCAATATAACACTCTACTTAACTAAAAGTGAGGTTATCAGAAATCTTGATCATGACCTTCAATCAATTGTCCCAATTTTTGTGAGACTGAATGATATAGAATATTCTTGTAAAGATTATGAATGTCATATCATATGATTTCAATTTTCTCTTCTAGAATTAATTTGATTTGAGAATTTTCAGATAAGTTATCATTAATAAGGATAATATTTATACATGAAAATGTTTTGATTTTGAGATGAAGTATGGGTAATATGAGCCCATCTTCAAGGTAAAGATTTTATCCTAGTCCCAAGATGTGGCACATGCGGATTTATTCTTTTTCTTTTTCTCTTTTTTTATTCTTATTCTAATAATGTTAGCCAACAAAGAAGAATGTTTTCTTCTCGTGTAAGTCTATCACTAACTAGATTTAGTTTAGCATATCTTTCTTTCCTTTTAAAGTTTGACTGCATTTGTCAAAGGATTTAGTTATTAAAATGGCATCAAGGTTGATCTTATAGACCGTTATATCTAGAAAATATTTCAAATTATTTCCAGATTAAATAGTCTTTAAAATTTAAGATTAGCTTGATCAATTCATCAATATTCGACTCATCAATGAGTTAGATTATTGATATTATTTGTAGATCAACTTTTAATTATAGGTTTATTCCTTTTAATTTGGCAATTATAGATTTAGAATCCTCTTCAAATTCTAGGGGTGCATCCTGAACTTGAAGTCTTCATAGACCTTTAGACACCACTAAACAATATTCATTCAATAGGTTAGAGTGCCTTTAAAGAGAAAGTCAAGACCCTGACTACTTGATAATTTTTTCCCTATAATGGCTCTATAGTATTGAATTTCAAACCAACTCATGGTTTTTTTTTGAATGGTTCATAGATTTTCTTGCTTATAGATCTTATCTATAGGTCACTTGCAAATGGAATTATATTATACTTAATTCAATCTTTGACATACAAAGGATATGGATTCCTGGAAAAGATGATCCATTATCTCTTTTAACCTATAAAGTGAGCTCTCCCAACATGGCAAAGGCTACGATGAGAAAGTATGAAGCAACTGATTATTTTTGAGGTAGGGAATATTCTTGACTTCTAACCCTACCACTTTATTTTGATGTGGTGTTTAAGGTTAAAAAGCCCACATGCTTAGAAATTTCAGACATCATCCTTTTGTTCTTGGATATAGTCCTTCCATCCCCTTTTATTTGCTTTCTTTCTTTTGTTATCTCAATCTTTCTTTGTTTTGGTAACTTTTTGATAACATTTCAATTCTTTGTGAAATGTTACATATAACATTTCTCCTAAATAGAAGATTTACTAGGAGATTGGATGCATTTGACTATTTATCTAAATGCAACATTTGATGTGGTTCAATTCTTTATTTGATTGATTGATCATATTGCATGGTATGATCCTTTCAAATTCTTTATTTAAATACAAGGCTTAGTGAGGTCATTTAGGATTGACAAAATGCCATTCCTAATGACTTTACACTTATGTTTACAAAATAAATGAAAATATTCTTTCTCAATTATTAATTTTCTTCTTTTCTTTCATTTCATTTTTTTTATATTAGAGCTAGATAGGATCATCCAAGAGTGTTTAAGATGTTCCTAAATTTCTAACTTTCTTTTTTCATATTTGATTTTTTATCTTTAATCAACAGTGTGATTGATATTAAGTTCTTCTTTTGAATTGGGTTTTCAAGATTGATTTTTCATTAATCTAAAACTCCTTTCTTTACTTGATTGAATTCATATGACACCATCTTATCAAGGATATATATATATATATATATATATATATATATATATATATATATATATATATATATATATATATATATATATATATATATATATATATATATATATATATATATATATATATATATATATATATTCATGTTTGCTCAAAATTGATGTTAATTGATGCACTCGGATCAATTAACATTTTGGAGTTTTTTTTTCTTTTGAATTCTCCATGTTAACTAAGATGTTGATAGGTTCTTAGTAGTATGTTTGCATCATAGAAGATAACCCTAGAACCTTTGTCAAGTGTAATGCCACTTTAGAAAGTTGCTTATAGTTAAAGAAGGCAAATTACAAGATTATGTAATGCCTTGGTTATTTTTAATTTATTTTCATTTTATTTCTTTTATTTCATTCCATTTTCCTTTTTATAAAGCATTATGATGCTTGATTTTGCAATTAACTTCTCTAAGATGGGAAAACATCACATTTTAAAGATGACTTATTTGCCATTTCTTTTTAATAACATTTGAGGTGGTATGACTCCACCATTTTGAATTTGATTTCAATATTTTTCCTTTTCATATGTAGAGAAGGTAGGTTTAACTCTATCTTCAATGTATCAATTGACCTCATGATCTATTCATTTGGAGGATCATCATTTAAAAGAGGGTCCTTAGGTAAAAGATGATGTGCTACTAGAAAGTCAAGTATGACTTTTACTTTTTATAGCATAAACAAGATTATAGGTAATCTCAAGTTATAATGAAATCTTTGACTAGTATGTTAGACATCAAAACAACATCAAGTAGGCCATAAGATAATGCAATGGATTCACCTTAAATTCATGTTGTATAAAAGCATATAATGCCTTAATTTTTGAGAAGAGAGAACTAAGGCTTTTTTTATTAATTTGGATTGAGAAAGTCCTAAGTGACTTATCTATCAACTTACTAGAGATAGAAATTTCATACTTTCACGCTGAGAGATAGAAATATCACCCTTATGACCCAATCTTAAGATCATGATTTCTCTAGAAGGATTAAGATCTTCATTTATTTTCTTTTTAGAATTTATCTTTAAAATTAATTAAGTAGCAGCACAAGACTGTAGAAATGCATAGTGTTGAATACTTACTGATGAGAAGGATGCTTCAAAGCCTAAGTTTATAAGTATTTATAACACATATTGGATGCTTGACTTAGTTTTATTTTGGGGATTATCATCCATCCCTCTCCCTTGAGGGAAATAACCTATCCCTGACTCTTCTAACTTACAACCCACCTGGAGGGGCTGCCAGCTAACACCATCTAAGTTCATTTTTAATTCATGATGCTAAGTATGATGAATGCAAGATGGCTGAGCTATTATATTTTTTGGAAAGGAATCTAAGGATCCTAGACTCACTCCATAATTCCTTAAATCATGTAGGGTATGTAATGTCTTTAACTAATACATATTTTTTAGAGTTTTAAATATTTTGATTCAAGATTTATTTAAGGTCTTGGGTATGCATTTTTATGCCTAATTTCATGCAATAATAAATGGTTATGTGCCAAATTAATAATATAAGGTAGGCTTCCCCAAGAAGGTGATCTTCCTCATAGGTCAGATACCCCTTATATGCAATGGGAGAAGTTGCCCAATTCAAAGATTGGAGCAATATGATTTTATGGTTTTCAAAACTTAACTATTTCTTAATTAATTTTAAGTTTTGCTTAAGACTTTAGTTTATGTCAAGTTTCAAATTTTCTTTTATTTTTGTTCCAATTGTTTATATTTAAGTTGGGTATAAAATTACATTTTTCTTATGAGCCTAATTATCCAGGAATTCAATCACAGGAAAGCACAACATAGAAAGAAACCTAAAAAGTAGGTTGATTCTATTAAGCACCCCAAAATAAATCAAGAAAATTTTTAAGTTAATAAAAATGCCAATGCATCCGGGTACCACTATACACCTCGAAAGAAAGAGCAAATGGGCAGCCGAGCTCTGCCCTTATAGAACCTGGCCTAGAACTACAAATCTAGATCTATGGGCTTCAAGGACATCCATTGGGCTTCATAAAAGACCACTCCACCTATCTTTTGGTAGTGTCAGCTCTTGCTAATCTTAGACCCCCATAGATCCTAACCTAATTCTAAGCTCAAATTTACATTTTGATTTCAAAATTAAACCTAAGCCTTGCAAAAAAAAATATTAGGAAAATACAAATAACACACAACTATTATATTTCACAAATATATGGGCTTAACATTAGCTACTTGCCAAGCCCACCTATCTTTTGGGCTATGCTTAAAGACTTAAGCATACTTGCAAAAAAATATCATTTTAATTTAATTATGATAATAGTCCTTTTAGCATAGCCCCGTACATAAGACAATGTTAGATCTAAAAATATCATACTATCATGCAGTATAATGGGCTAACAATCCTAAACATGAAGTCTAAAATAGTACACTACGAAGACATGTGAAGCACATCATATCACAACACATCACAAGGAAACATAAAGAATCATAGAACGTCCTAACCTAATTCAAGGGTAAGTGAGCTAATGAACTAGTATGTGAATAAAATAGGCTTATGTAGCAAGACTTTCCTAGGCTTTTTTAGTTCAAGTTTTAATTTGGGTTTGTGTTTTTTTTTTGAATTTTACCTTTGCATGATTTTAATTCAAATGATTTAGTGATTTATTTTAATTTTTATTTCACTTTTATTTGGATAAAGTAAAGTTTAGGTTTTCAAGAATGAATAGTAGAATGAAATCCACTTTTGGGTGAAATCTATTTTATTCAACATCCTAACTCCTAAGGGAATGAAACCTTCATCCAAAGATGAAGATCCATCCCAAAGGTCTAACTAAGATCCTTAAGCATCTTAATTAATCCTTTTAGTTTCATTTAGGTGATTTAAATTTGTTTAGATTTTAGAATTAATTCTTTTGTTTAAAAATTTTAATTTTTATTTAATTTCTTTTAGTTTGATTTGATTTTCATTCTTGGTTTAGTTTTTAATTTGATTTAAATTCTTTAATTTGATTTGATTTGAATTTGTTCATTTGGTTTACATTAATGTTTTTTTTAAGTTATGTTTAGGTTGTTGAATTATATTCATTTCATTTGTTTTTATTTTTGTTAACCTAAGGCACTTAGGTTAATGTTTGAATTTATTATTAGATTAGATTGATTATGGATTTAAGGTTTATTAAGTGCTTGTTTAATTATGAGTTCAATTATGGTTTAAACTTAACATTTTATTATTAGTTTCTTCAACCTTTAAGTATGGAAATAATTAAATTCTTTGATATAGGATGTTGGTGAACCATTCTAAGTATTTTTAATGTTTGATTTTGATTAATTTAAATTATTTCATGATTTGATGAATTTATGGATTTTCTTTTATTAATTATTTGATTTATATTGACTTAGGAATTCGAAAATTCAACAATTCCTAATTCATAGGTCAATTGGGTTCGAAATTTTTATGGCAAGTGTGGTTCCATGTCGATTTCATGTTTTCATAGTTTCAGCATGATTAGATTCATAATTAGGACATAATTATGGCTTTAATTATTTTATTAAAACCTAAATTAGGCCAAATTTAATGAAGGTCATTTAGGGATGTTACTTTTCATTGATTCCTCTCCAAACGATGTTTCCAAAGAGGGGTCATTCATAATTTTAAAAAATTTGGTTGATTTATTATGATTTAATTAAGTTATCCTTAATTATTTTAATTATTTAATTCATTTAATTACTTAATTAAGCCAATTCAAGATTTATTAAGTTTGGTTGGGTTTCATTGGGGATTTTATGTTCAATAAGGTTTGTTAAGTTAATTTGAACTGATTTAATCCAATTTTATGATTTATTTTATTTTCTATTAATTTATTTAATTAAAATTTAGGTTTCGGATTTGAAAGTTCATATTTTGTGAATTACATTGAATTAATTTATAAAAATTTTTCCTAGGGTGTGTTTTAATAGCAATTTAGTTCCCCAAAATTTAATTTAAATTTAATTAATGATTTATGATTAATTAAAGTTTAATTAATTTTATTCAAAGTCAAATTAAGGCCAAAATATCTCAAATTAATTAGGGATTTCAATATTAATAGATTTTTCTCTTCAAGATGAATCCATAGAGCCCAAATTTGCATTTTTTTGGATTTGTATTTAATTTTTTTTAATAATTTTTGAATTTTTTGTGATTTAAAGTTAGTTTTCTGATTAATTTTTAAGTGATTTATTTATTTTTTAACTGCAGGCTAATGCGACTGCTTAGGTGGCACCATCACCATGTGGCCACGTGGATCCCGCGTGGCATCCAGGTGAAAAGCAGTGCATGTGGGACGAATCACATCCATCTGATCTTTGATCGAACAATCTTGATTCATTCCATCATTTCCTTAAGGGATAAATCAAATCATCTGACTAAATCATGGTCGTTCGTTCCAAATAGAAGGATCGGATGGCGAAGATTATAGCCCGCAATTCTCTAACGAGAGATAGATATTATCTACCATTTTCACCAAAATATCGATCACGAGCAATTTTGAAAGGATTTTGATTGTAAAATGATCAGTGAACGATTTACAATGCATCCATGTAGTTTAATCCTTTTAGAGATCAATTTTCCTTTGAAAAAAATGAAAACCCTTTGGCTTAAAGGGATGGTGGTGGAGTGTACCTCAATTATGGTGATCACCAGTGGTGGGATTGGCTCCATTAGCTTTGTTTCGATGTGATGAAGGCATGTATGCAATTTGACAGCTTGCCTCCCTGTGGATTGCTCTTTAGACCAAGGTCGGATTGAATTTCTAGTTGCTTTGGTCATTCTCCAGCTCACCGGCAGTGAGGGGGCTGGGTGATGATTTGTTTGAGTTTTCCTTGACCTCTAAAATATGTTGGAACATTCAATTTGATGTGGGAGAGTCTACCTTGCATTTCATGATTAAAGGGGCTCAGATTCTATTTTTTTTTGGTGTGTCAGAGGCCAGGAGTCGGGGGAAGGGTCTATTTCTTCATCTCCTGCCCTGGTGAACAAATTGGGATGAAAAGAGGGAGGGAATTGGACCTCCCTCCCACCCCTCTTTTCATTCTTGGATGAAAGCTACTTCTTTGATTTAGGTGGTCAGATTCCGGCCATCGATGGTGGTAAGGCCGACCAAGGGGTGGATTCAATCCCCCTTGGCCTTATGAGCAATTTTGGATGATCACATGGATGGGAGGCAGGCATCTACCCTACTTCCTTTCTTGGTCGAGCCACCTCCTTCCCTTTGTATTTTTCTTATTCCTTGGCTTCTCCTAGGAGGAAGTCAAATATCTTTTGGCTTGATACTCATCTCCCCTATCCTCTGCCCTTAGAATTATTATCCAAAGAGATGGTTAAAGTCCAAGGCTACTTGGATAAAATCCAAGTGATTTACTAGTGAAAAGGGGAAGCATTTACCAAATAGCTTCATTTGGTTAATGGTCTCCATTCATTTCCTTTAGCTTTGGCTTTTGGCATCACTTATCAAAGTCCTTCACTAACATGTGGATGTCCACATCAAACTCGATATGAGTTTGAGTTCCAATTTAAATCTATGTGACTTGGATTGGAAATTTGAATCCAAACCAAGTATTTGGATTCAAAGTGTATGGTTTTGATTTAATTCTTTTTAATTTGGACTCAATCATCTTTAATTGATGATTGATTGGTGTTGATTCAATTGAATTCATTTAGATTTGAATTAATTTGGATTTCATTTCATTTCAACTCATTTAAACCTAAATGGGTTAAGTTTGATTCCAATTCAGTTCAAATGATCAATTTAACTCAATTGGATTGGGTTTGGACTCGAATCATACTTGATCATATGTGTGAAATGATTTAGAGTGATTGGTTTCTTTTAATTTCAATTTGATTTCAATTTGACCCCAATTGACCCAAAGTGGGCTTAATGGGTTAAGTCTGTGTTTCCTTTTGGTCAAATGACCAATTTAACCCAATGATGGGTTGGATTGTGTTTAATTATAATTTTGAAATAATGTTGATCAATCAAATTGAATTGACTTTAATTTGATTTTGGTTTAACCTAATAGGACACATTTAGGATTAATGTGGTCTAATGAACCCAATTAATGCCTATATAAATGTAAATTTCCTTATATTCATGATCAAACATGTTTATTTTGGAACATTTGAATGATTTAATGTGGTCAAATTCTTGGTGGGTTGACCTTTGACTTGGTGCAACCCACTTAAGTTAAACCTATGCCAAATCGATTAACAAGATTTGACTTTAGTTTAGTTTTGGATTTGTTTCATTGTTTTAATTTAATTTCAATTTGATTTAACTTAATTTCAATTTGATTTAATTTAATCCAAGGATACTATATATAGTATCAACATCTTTCTTATTATTGGTGATGCTAAAATCAGGAGATTCAACATATATTATTTTAGGCTATCGAATACATCTAAACAAGCATCATCCCATACAAAAGGTGTATACTTTTACATCGATCGAGCGAAAGGTTGGCATCTCCTCAATTAACTAGAAATGAGCATTCTGATATAAGTCAATCTACCTTGTAATGAGCGTAATTGCTTTAATGTTTTAAGTGATGACATTTTTGTTATCACCTTTATTTTAGAGTGGTCAATTTCAATCCCTCTATGGCTCACAATGAAGCTAGCAATTTTCCAAAAGCTACACCAAAAGCACATTTTAGCATATTCATCTTCAAGTTGAAACTCAAAATTATTTTGAATACAACTCTAAGATCATTTATATGTTTAATTTAATCTTTGCATTTTATGAACATATCATCAATGTAGCATTCCACATATTTATGTATGAGATCATTGAAGATATGAGTCATTGCCTTTTAGTATGTAGCACCAACATTCTTCAGGCCAAATGGCATTACCTTATAGCAATATATACTTTTCAGTGTGTGAGAAAATGTATATTTCTCATCTTCTAGAGACATCTTTATTTGATAATATACCAATGAACCATCCATGGAAGAGAACATATCATGCTTTAATGTGTTATCAACCACGAGTTCTTCATTGGGTAATAGGAAGTCATCTTTTGGGCATGCTTTATTTAAGTCCTTGAAGTTGTTGCAAATACGATTTTGTCCATTCTTCTTTTTAACTGGGATAATATTGGTAATATAGTCAACATATTTTCTTTTCAAATGAATCCTGCTTTGATGAGCTTTTTGGTTTCAGTGATAACTTGCTCTTCAATTTTTGATTTCTAATTGCATTTAATGTGATGCTTGTTTTATAGGTGGAACATTTGGCTTAATGGAAAGTTTTTGTATGGAATCATCTGGTGATAGGCATGAAATTTCACTGTAGTTCCATGCGAAGTAATCTTTATACACACAAAGTAGTGCTTTTATTTTCTCTAATCTTTATAATATAATGCCGGCATTAAAAAAAAGTTAGACTAGGTTCTTCCTCAATGCTCGGGTTGATTTGTTAAAGTTCATTAATGGTGGCTTTATTACCTTTCTCAAATTCCTTTGGCGCCTCTTTGATGTTAATGATTAGATCTTCTTCAAGTATATCATCATTTTTAGTGAAGCATCCCTTAGTTCATCTAAATTTTCTATAGGGACTACTTCTTTGTAGGATATGACATTAGCATGAGCTAACTAAAGGGGATGTTGAAGTAATATATCTTAATCCCCACAAAATGAATTTTTCTTATCCTATTAGATTTTGGGGATTATCCCTTTTCCAAAGCTACTTAAACAATCAAGGCTGAACACTTGATTATCTAGGATGAATATTATTCTTGACCAGCTTTGTTAAAGCCACTAAGTAGCATCATGGGATTAAAATGTCATCTTTCTTAAATAGTATTTATGTGGGATTAAGAATTCGCTCTTCTACTTTGTAGGAAAAGAATCTCACATTCATCATAGCCATTTCTAAAAGAAACATAGAAGGTTTTCAATTGTTCTATTTTCTCATCTGTTGAAGCTATTATGGCTTCTATATGTGCCTTTAGCACTGTATTTATCTTTATAGCCTTAGTTGAGACTTGAGATTCACGTACCCTTATTATAGAAACATGAGTTTCTTTTAATTATTTTGTCACTCCACTAGTACTAGATTTTTCTATCCTTTAGCTAACTGAAGCTTTCCTAGGTTGATAAAGTATCAATTCTTCTTCATCACCCTCAGTATCACTGCCAAGGTGGGGAACTATCATGGGTTGCTTTATTTCATTGGTATTTTTGTTTTTTGAATTATCACCTTTCAGCATGAGCCTTATAAGTGGAGGCATTTGCCTCTGAGAATTGACTTCTCCTACCTTTTTAGGTATGAAGTCTTTGCATCATCATAAATCTTGATCTCGTGTATTAAAAATGGATTCCTATCATCTTCAATTTGGTGCTCTTAATCATTTTGTGTATATTTTATACATTGATGAATAGTTGAAGGTACTAAGCCATATTCCTGAATCTATGGCCTACCAAGAAGTGCTTATAGTAAGCAACTTAGGCTTTGATCAGATGAAATTTAGCATTTGTGCATAGTTTCTCGAAGCATATAGGTAGAACAATGGATCCCAAAGTTTATTGTCCTTGTTCATTAAACACTTGTAGGAATGCTATCCCTTTACTGAAATAACAAGCATGTAAATCTACCGAGGAAGAAAACCTATGAAGCATTTTAAAAAATTGAAGCCAAAAGTTGGTTTGAGATTTAATATTATAGAACAATTGCAAGATGAGAATTGTTAAATAGCTGGGGTTCTAACTTTCTCTTCAAAGACACTCTAACATATTAAATGAATATTATTTAGATGTGTGTTTGAAGACCTATATAGACTTAAGGTTTAAAAGAAATAAGTCTGTAAATAAAAATTTTTTTAATAAAGGTGGTGATTTTATTCATTACTCAAAGATACATTAATCTAAATATACATAAAAAGAAAGAAAGATTACCAAAGTTTTGATATAATATAAGGTAAGCCCAAGTTGTCTCTATGCACAAGTAAGTTTAGTTTTTTATCAGGAGACTTGATGAAGGAGAATTGTTGGAGTTGGGATCCACATTTACCTAAGATATCTGCAGGATAATTACCTTCCCTCCATATGTGAGAGTAAGATATATTAAGGCACTTCATCATACTTCTAATAGATTTGAGAGTACTAATGTTATATTAAAGTGGTAGTTGATGGTGTCCCTCATTAAGAATTTGGCTAAGTGTCATTGAATCTGATTCAATCCAATAATTTAAGTGTGAATTTTTATGAAGAATCTAATGCAAGCTAGCAACCTCAGTATGGAGTGCTTAATGAGCAGCAAGAGATATCATGAAATAGTAAATAAAGTTCCCCTTCTAGTTTCTAAAAATTCCTCCAATACCATCCCTATTAGACTTTGACTCATAGTTGCCATCAATGTTGATTTTAATGGTATCATGGGGAGGTTTCTGCCAGCATACAAGGTTCTAATTAGAAAGAGTGTTATTTTCAAGTTTTCCCTGCTATTAGTAGCTCTAAGTTCCTCAATTATGTCCATTTTCTGCTAGTGGGTTCTAATTCTTAGTGTAGTGGTTTCATGAGTAATACTTGAGTAATTGTGCTTGAGGTCGTACCTTATCATCCAAATAAACCAAAATATGAAAAATAGGGAGTCCCATACTTTGGTAGTCAAACTGCAATCCTCTGGCTGGAAGTTTTCAAAGAGTTATTGTAGTTGAGTGGTCATTACGTTATCCTTCCAATGGATATGGTCAATAAAAAAATCTAGATATTCTAGTTAAAACTACATTGAATGAAGATGTGTAGAATCCCTTCCTCCTCTTCTTTGCATAAAGGACACATGGAGGGTAGTTTTAATCCCTTGACCTGATATCATCCAATGGGAGGAAATGATGGAAGAGTCTCCAACAAAAAAGGAGATTGGCGATCTAATTCTAGAATTATATATTGCTTTACCCCAAGGGATTAGGTTGGTATCTTCCTACTAGGTAAGGTAGATTGTCTTGTGAATAGAATGGTTGGTAGCTCTCCTATTGATCAAGCTTATCTTTTCTACCAATCTCAATAGGTAATTTATAGATTCCTTGCAAATTTATGGAGGAAATATTATTTTTAACTAATTAATGTCCCATTTAGCATCAGCCCAGAAATCCTTTATACAATAGAAGTGTAAGGGTCTGTTCCTAGGAAATTCCACAGAAAGAGGTTTTTTACCCAGCTAATGATCATTCCAAATATCAATTAGTCCCTCACCAAGGTCCTAGAAGATTAGATTTTCTACTTCCTCCCTATGTAGTAGCATTTCTTTCCATATTATAGAGTTTGTAAACTTTCTTTTTACAGTTATTGGATGTAAGTTAATGCAATATTTCTTCAGAATGAAATTAGACCAAAGTGAGTTGTTCTCTCTAAGTAATCCATAGTTTGATGGTGTTACATTTGATATTCTCCTTAATTGTCTTAAAGCCTAGGCCACCTCTACTAGTAAGTTTGCATAGCTCTTTTTCCAACTGGCCCAATGGATGGATTTATGTTTATTATTCCAAATAAATATATTTAACATCTTATAAATTTTTTGTTGGATAGTTCATGGGAATGTGCTTAACTTGAGAGGTGTATAGTGGAATTGAATTAAGAATATTTTTAACTAAGGTGATTCTCCCTCCAAATGAGAGGAATGAGTTTTTCCAAATTGTGATTTTATTTTGTATTTTGTTAATGAGATCATAGAATAGGGAATATGTTAGCATGTTTTTATAGAGCTTGATTCCAAGGTAAGTGAGAGAGAGTTTAGAGTGAGTGAATCCAGTCTTCTCAGTGATTCATTTGATTTTCATTTTATTGATCTATTTTCCTATGATAAAAAGTCATTTGTTAGTACTTAAAGACATACTAGAGATGTTCATGAAGTCCTTGATAATTGTTAAATAGGTATTGGTAGCTTTCTTCTTCTTAATTACTAAATAATAGGAGATCATCAACAAAATCTAGGTGGGTGATGTTAATATTCTGAGTGTTGTGGAAATGAATGTTTTCTTGTGAATTAGAAACACCGTTCAACTTTTTGGAAAGGATATCCAAAGTCAATATGATATGTGTGGGGGAGAGGGGGTCACCTTGCTTAACACCCATATTAGCTTGAAAGAAGCCATTTGATTGCCGATTGAGTAAGATCTTATAATTGCTATTGGAAAGAAGTTTGTCCACCAACTTATAGAATTTATGGGAGAAACCTCTCTCTTTAAGGGAATTGAGTAAAAAACCCTAGATAATAGTATTAAAAGCTTTCATTATTTCAATCTTCATCATCAAATTAGCTCCCCTATCTTTTTTATCAATGTATTTGATCAATTCTTGAGCTAGCAATATGTTGTCAAAAATCTTTTTAACTTTATGAAGGCTGCCTGATTTAGAGAGATGAGATTTGAGACAAGCTTTAGAGTCTACTGGCAATGATATTGTTGATGATCTTATTAATGATAGGGGTTAGGCAAATGGGTCTAAATTTTTCCCATGTGTGGCAATTTTTTTCTTTTTGAATTAGGATGATAGCTATTATGGTAAGTATTTGTGGCATCTCATATCTTTGAAGAAGGTTTGTATAGCTTTGATGGCTTCCACCTTCATGACATTCCAAGCTTTCTAGTAGAAAAGGGTAGTAAAACCATCTAGGCCAGCATTTTTATAGCAATCCATTGAGTTAAGAGCATTCCAAATCTCTTCCTCCCTAAGAATTGAACTAGGATTATTATTATTGATTGGAACCTTGTCAAAGTCAAAGAAATTTTTATTATGATGATCATTTGTGTTGTTGATATGAGACTTGCTTATCGAGTTAGTAAATTAGTTAGTACATTCCTCCAAGATGCCATCTTGGTTGATGATCTAGTTACTATTAGTGCCCATAATCTTGTTGACCCACTTCTCCTCCCTCTTCTTTCTAATCCAAGCATGAAAAAATTTGGTGTTTCTATCTCCATGTAGGAAGTTCTAAACAACTTCTTTTTGCCTAGGGAAGTCCTCCTCTCTATCAATAAATCCTTGAAGTTCTAGTTGAAGGCTTTGAAGTTGGTTTCAAGGTGGGAATTAGTAATGCAGTCCATATGGGACATCTCTTGTTCTATTTTGTCAATCTATATTTCCTTTGTTACTTTAATTTGGTGATGGATGTCACAAAAATCTTTCTCATTACAAATCTTACCACCATCCTATAAAATTTTCCCTTAAGTCTAAGTGGTACTTTTCTATTACAAAATAGGTCGGAGGCATTCCTCCACTTCAACCATCCAACTTGAATTCTACTAATAACATCTCCATCTATTTCACCATCATATTAAAAAATAGAGCCCATATATCTGAATCACACACTATTTTTAATGACTTGGTCACCTAATGTTACAACAACACCACCAAAACTTCTACAACAAAAATTACACTCATAGATTCAGTTTTAGATCTACTCAAATGAAAACCTTCATACTCTAAAGTTGACCTCTTTAATTCAACTCTCTTGGACTCCTTCTCTAGTCTTATAAAAAAAATAATGTCATCAGCAAAAAGCATACACCAAGGGACATCTTCTTATAAATGCCTAATAAGAGCATCCATAACTAAAGCAAAAAAGAGAAGGGTTTAAAGCTGATCCTTGATGTAACCAAATAAAATGGGAAAATTTTTGTCAATCCTCCTTGTGTTTGGATACAAGTAACAACTTTAGCATACATATCCTTAATGACTTGAATATAACTGATATTAACTAAATTCCATTCTAGAACTTTCCAAAGAACATCTCTTGAAACTTTATCATAAGCTTTCTCTAAATCAACAAATACCATATGTAAATGCTCATTGCTTTCTCTATACTTCTCCATCAAACCTCTCAACAAATGTATAGCATCTATAGTAGATCTACATGGCATGAAATCAGACTGATTTTGAGAAACTTTTGTATCACATTGTAACCTATGCTCCATTACTCTCTCCAATAATTTTGATGTATGACATATTAACTTAATTCCTCTATAATTTGCACTCTCTTATGCATCAACTTTATTCTTAGATATCAGAGTCCACAAACTCTTTCTTCACTCATCTACAATCTTTTTAGTCTTTTAATAACATTAAAAAAAATTGTAAGCCAATAAATTCCTTGATATCCTAAACAATGCCACACTTCTATTACAATATCATCAAGTCCTTCTATTTTTCCACACTTCATTTTCTTTAAAGCTTATCCAACTTCAAATTTATTAATATAATAAAACAAAACTCTCTATTTTTGTTTAGGGTATTAAGGTTGCTAAAATCAATCATATTTTTAGATCCTTCATTGAAATGTTTATCAAATTATCTTGTTAACCTCATTTTTGGAAGAGGTTAATATCATTCTGAAATCAGTAATTAGGATGTCCTAATCTTAAATAGGAATCTTCTAATTCAATGTTTATAACACTATACCTAGTGACCTAGGGAATCCTTCTTTGGTTTGATCTAACCTAATTGGCTTAGGTAGACTCATAACAAATTTCAAATTTGGATTAAATCAAATCAAATCCAAATAAATCAAAATAAAATTAAATTAAAACAAAGGAACAAATCCAAAACTATAACTTTTTGATGATTATATGAAAATTTCCATGCTTACTATGGCAAAAGAAATTTGGGATATATTAATTCTTACTTATGAAGGTACTAACAAAGTTAAAGATGCCCATATAAATAGGTTAGTACATGAGTATGAATTATTTTGCATATTACCAACTAAAAGTATTGCTTGATATATATACTTATTTTATGAAAATTATTAATACTTTGCATTCACCTGGAAAAAATAAAAAATCAAGATTTGGTTTATAAAATTTTCAGATGCCATCCAAAAGAGTGGGATGCAAATCACTATTATTAGTGAAGCTAAATATCTGACTACATTTACACTTGATTAGCTTCTTGGTTCTTTGATTGCTTATGAAAAGGTTATAGCACAAAGAAATCAAAATGACTCTTTCCTAAATAAAGAGAATGGAAAATTAATTACTTTGTAGGTGGAAGATAGTTTTGAAGAATATTACTCATGTTCAGATGTCAATAGTGTTGAAATTGGAATGCTTTCAAAGAAATTGGAAAATATGATCAGAAAGAAAAAGGTATGGAAAGTCTAAATTCATAAATTGCCTCCTAAAAAGTTGGCTGGAGGTGAAAGAATCATATGCTATAATTGTAAGTAACCGGGACTTGTAAGAAGTGATTGCCCAAATATTGTTGATAAAGAAAAGCAATCAGAAAAGAAAAAAGCTTGAAAAAAATAAAAAAGCCTTAGAAGAAAAAGAAAAGAGCACTTTAGGAAAATTTTAATTTAGAGGAATCAAGTGAGGAAACTTCAGAAGAAGAAACAAACTTATGTTTGATGGAAAATGTGTATACTTCAACTGAGGCATGTGAAGGTATTTCTTATGAACAATTAGATGATACATTAAATGAAGTAGCACATGAATATAAAAAGTTGAAAAGGAAATTCAATATATTATAAAAAGAAAAATCTAGCAATGCTTGCTTCATCTTTAGAAATAGAATGAGTTAATTGAAAGTCTAAGAATGATGCTTTATTAGATCAATCAATACTTGTAAAGAATTTGAAAGAAGAGAATTTTTTACATCATGAAAAATTAGATACATGTTGTAAATCACATTCACATGTTTCATTCATTAGAAATTAGTCATCAAATGCATTTAAATCATTTAAATTTAGACCTTACGCAAATACAATTGTTACATGCAATTTTTGTAATAAAAAAGTTCATGTACCTTCCGATTGCCATGCAAAAAAAGATCTCAAGCACTTCAAAGATCAAATTATATTTGGATACCCAAAAATAAAATTGCAATAGTTACACACACTACACAACATTCATTGTATACATTTTCATTTGGATGTAAACCCAAACATGTTTGCGTTCTGAAAGTTGAACACAAAATTTATTTTGCAGGAATTCCTTTAAAGAAAAATCAAAAAAGGCATGTGGTAATTGGACAGCGGATATGCAAGACATATGATAGGTGATAAATTTAAATTTTCTACTTTAGAACCTTGTGAACAAGGTTATGTAGTTTATGGTGATTTATGGTGATAATGCTAAAGTAAAAATAGTTTCCATTGATTTTATTTCAAAAAATTCAATAACATTAGGTTAAGTTTACTTTGTTGAAGGTTTAAAGCATAATCTCATTTACATTAATCAATTTTGTGATAAAGGACTTAATGTTAAATTTCATGTATCTTTTGTATTATTAGAAATAAAGAAAATGTTTTGCTTGTTTGTTATAGATAGAAAAATATTTACCTTATTGACTTTGAAATACAAATTTAAATTTAGTTATATTTCAAAAGTTCACATGATGAAGTTTGT
Organism: Cymbidium sinense; assembly: GCA_021442155.1. Lineage (NCBI taxonomy): Eukaryota > Viridiplantae > Streptophyta > Magnoliopsida > Asparagales > Orchidaceae > Cymbidium > Cymbidium sinense. The sequence continues at coordinate 30,404,685 of CM038223.1, forward strand.
CTTTGGCATAAAAGATTATGTCACATTAATATATATTATTTAAACATAATTGTAAAACTTGATCTTGTAAACGAATTACCTAAAATGAAATTTCATTCTAATTATGTTTGTGATGCATGAATTCATGGAAAACATTCTAAATATTCTTTTAAAAATAAAAATATTATTTTTACTTTTAGACCTTTAGAATTATTACATACACGCTTAGTTGGTCCTTTTAGCATTGCTAGCTTAAGTGGAAAATTCTATTGTCTTGTTGTTCATGATGATTATTCAAGATTTACTTGGGTTATATTTTAATTCATTAAAATGATGCTTTAGAGCACTTTGGAAAATTTATTAAGCACATTCAACGAGATAAAAGTTTTCTTGTTGGTAGAATTCAAACTCATCATGGCGGTGAATATGAAATTAAAAATTTTTAAAATTTATATGATGACTTTGGAATTAAACACTATTTTTTAGCTCCCAAACCCCTCAGGAAAATGGTATTGTTGAAAGGAAAAATAAAATTTTAGTTGAATTGAGTAAAGCTATGCTAGATTATTATAACTTGCCTAAGTATTTTTGGACTGAATCTATTAATATATGTTATGTTATGAATCATATTTACTTAAGACCTATTTTAAATAAAACCCCTTATGAGTTATTCTTTGGTAAGAAACCTAATATTAGTTATTTTCATATCTTTGGTTGTAAAAGTTTCATTTTAAATAATGGTAAAGTTTCTTTAGGAAAGTTCGATAGTAAATCCAATGATGGTTACCTTTTAGGGTATTCTTTGAATGGTAGATCCTATAGGTTTTGTAACAAAAAAATCATTATTGAAGAATCAGTAAGTGTTCTATTTGATGAAAATTTTGTAGATCCTATTAGCAATTGTATAATTGAAGATAAGGTAGATGAGTTTAAGAAAATGAATTTCAAAGAAAATATAGATGATTCTTTGCCCAAGGAATGGAAATTTATTAGAAATAATCCTAAAGACTTGATTATTGGAGATCCTTCCCAAGGTGTTAGAACTAGAAAATTGTCTAAGGAAATGATCAATCATTCTATATTCTTATTCGAGATTGAATTAAAATGAGTAGATATAGCTCTAGAGGATCTCTATTGGATTATAGCTATGGAAGAAGAATTAAATCAGTTTGCAAGGAATGATGTGAGGGAATTAGTTCATATGCATCTAGATCAAAATAATATATGAAACAAATGGGTCTTTAGAAATAAATTAGATGACTTAGGACACATTGTTAGAAATAAGGCTAGATTGCTTTCACAAGGATAAACTTAGATTGAATAGATTGATTTTGAAAAATCCTTTGCCCCTATAGCTAGATTAGAAACTATTAGATTTTTCATTACCTATGCTTGTTACAAAGATTTTAAAATATTTTAAATGGATGTAAAAAGTGAATTTTTTAAATGGCTTTTTAGATCAAGATGTCTTTGTAGAACAAGCTCTTGGCTTTAAAAATGTGGAATTTTTGTATGATGTCTTTAAATTGAAGAAAGCCTTATATGGATTGAAACTAGCTCCTAGAGCTTTGCATGATAGAATGAGTAGCATTCTTATTGATCATGGCTTTAGGATGGTTAGAGTAGACACCACCCTTTTTTAAAGGAATTTAGGTGATGAATTGATCATTGTTGAAATTTATGTGAATGACATTTTATTTGGTAGTACAAATGAATCATTATGTGCTGAGCTTCATCTTTGATGTCTAAAAAATTTGAAATTAGTATGATGGGTGAATTCAATTTTTTTTTTGGGATTCAAGTAAAACAATAAGAAAAATGTACTTTTATTTGTCAAACTAAGTACACAAATGACTAGATAGAAAGGTTTAATATAAAAATATTTAAATTTAGTAAGACTCCCATGAGCCTCTATACTAAACTTAATTTAGATGAGTCAGGAAAACCTATTGATCAGAAGCTTTATAGAAGTACATTTGGTTCTCTTTTGTATCTTACTACTAGTAGGCTTGATGTTATGTTTCCTATATGTTTACATGCTTAGTTTCAGATTGCTCCAAAAGAATCTCATTTAATTTTGTTAAACATATCTTTCATTATTGGATTGGCACTTCTAGGTTAGGTTTATGGCATCCTAAAAATTCACTTTCATGTGACTTGATTACTTATTCCAATGCTGACTTTACAAGTTATAAAGTTGATAGGAAAAGTACATCAGGAACATGTCAATTTTAAGGATCTTTTTTAGTATCCTTGTCATCTAGAAAACAAAACTCTATTGCAGTTTCCACTACTGAAGCATAGCTGCTAGAAGATGTGTTGCTTAGGCTCTTTGGTTAAAATAATAATTAGAAGATTTTAGACTTAAACAAGATCAGATTCCTATTAAGTGTGACAATATTAGTGCAATTTGTTTAACCAAAAATTCTATCCAACACTCTATAACTAAACATGTAGAAATCACGCATCATTTTATTAGAGTTAATATTAGAAAAGAAGATGTTAATACTAATTTCAATAGAACATATTTGAAAATTGCTGATGTTTTTACTAAATCATTACCTAAAGAAAGATTTTTTACTCTAAGATGCATGTTAGGCATGTTAAATCCAAGCATAATTTTATTGATGTTCATTTTTAAATCTTTTTGATGATATCAAAAGGGGGAGAAAATAAAATGTTGGTTTTCTTTCTCTTTATGATGCATAGTTTTATTGAGAGTATTTTCATGTTATACTCATGTTATATTCTTATTTTATTTTGCTTAAAAATATTAAATTATTTAAAATCTTGTTTACTTGCTATAATTTCTTCTTAAATGCAAATTATATTTCCAAAGGTCGATGAAAGGTGTTTAATTATTTAGTGCTTAATCATTTGAATGCCTCTTGTTTATCACCTTGTATGAGAGCTTCATATAAGTTGGGTAAGTTTGATTGTGCTTAACATTACATATCACTTAATTCTCAACTTACCAACAACTTCATAACATATTTAATTTATTTTGTGCTTGTTATTAACATGCTTTCATTTGATTTACATAAAGTTTATGTGATAGCATTCTTGTGATTATTACTCAAGTTATTATCTAGCATTCTAATTGCAAATTCACTTATCATTTAAGTATAAGTTATCTTATGTGAAAAAGAATTCAAGTTAAAGTTGTATAGCATATTAAGTTGATTCATATTCCATCTTAAGTTTTCATTTCAAAGTCATATAAGAAAATCATTTCAAACATTTATAATGTTCATTTGAAGCAACATTCACTTACTTGCTTGCATTAAATACTTAATTAAATATTTTATTTCAATTTCAATTTTTAATTAAAGTAAGCTATCTTTCATTAATATTCACTTGCCTTAATATTTGTATAGTTTGGGTTATGAGTGCAAAAATCTTTTAAAGTTGATTATTAGATATTTGTATCTTTCTTTTTGCCTTATCTTGATTTGTGTTGGGTTTATACTTGCCCGTTGTAGTAAAGTATGTGTTGGGTTGTACTTGTCCAAGTATGAAAGTATGATGTTGGGTTGTACTTACCCATGAAGGAGAGTACAAGAGATTTGTTTTAATCTCATTTTAATTTTGTGAAATCATAGCGTGGGTTGCTAGGCTTGGATGTAGGCCAATTTTTGGGTTTGGTTGAACCATATAAAAATCTCTATGTTCTCTTTTTACTTTTCCTGCACCTTTACTTTTTTAATTACTACTTATAATTGTTGTGGATAATTAAGGAAATTTTATTTACAATTAATTTTTATACAAACCAATTAAATTATTTTTACTTTTTCTGAAAATATTTTTAAACACCCAATTTACCCCCTCCCCCTCCCCCGCCCACACCCCAACTTGGGTGCCATAACTATATAACAATGATGTTAGTCTCCAAGCTTTCTTCTGAGGCTAGTCTTTGAAAACTAATGGAATCCCTTAGGTTGGTTAGTCATCAAGGCTATCCCCTTAGTTAATCTTACTTAAAAAGATGTGAGTCATTATGTTATCTTCTTAGGTTAGCCATTGAAAACCTATATAATTAAAATCTATTATAATCAAGATAAGAATACGTCCCTTAGAGGCATCTTCTCTAACTATCATAATTATGTTAAGAATAGACTTTTCATTGAGTCTATTCCTAATGACATTCCTATTCGTAGAACTTAATTCTTAAGAATGAATCATCCCAAACAAATTTAGGCATATTTATGTCTATCTTTCAAAATAAAATATAAACCACAATTTGAAATCAAAATAAAAATTTTAATTAAAATTATAAATGAAATTTGAACTCTTTCAAGCTTATGCTTGTAGTTTGATCAACGCCAATATATACAGTGCACTCTAGTCAATCCACTACAGATATTGGGGGTCCATTTGTTGACCTCAACTTTGGATGAGGTTAATAACATTTTTGAAATTAATAATTAGGAACCTCCTAATTAAGCACTAAGAATAGTACACCTAGTGACATAGTGCATCTTTCTTGGGGGGTATGATCTAACATAATGGGTTTAGGTAGATTCAACTAAAATCTCAAACCTAAACCAAAACATACACCTCTTGAAATATAAATTTAATTAGGCTTAGATTAAGGTTTAATTTAGGAAATTAAACCTAATTGTCTTATGTAAGCTAAAAATAACATAAACCTAATAAATTCAAATTAAATCAAAATAAATCCAAATTAAGTTAAATGAAAATCATTAAACTATGACATGAATATGAATGAATCCAAATCCAAATCAAAGTGGTCAACCCTTTTGGCATGAGTTTGACTTATGTGAGTCCCACCAAGTCAAAGGTAAACCACTAAATTTGATCAGATAGAATCATTACAAATGGTTTAAATGATAGTATATTCATGTTTGAACATGAAATTATAAAAAAAAAATAAATCCAATAAGGCCTTAATTAGGCTAAATAAGTGATTTTACCTAAATGGACCTAAATGCACCCTATTGGATTCAAATTCAAATCAAATCAAAATCAATCGAAATTAATTACCAAAAATCATTTGAGAATGATTATTAAATGAAAATCAAATAACTAATGAGATTAATTTGGTTAATATGATCATTTGACCTAATTAACCCAAACTTAACCCATTGAGATCAAAAATGGGTTAAAGTGAGTTTTAAGCTTTAAGTGAAATTAATCAATCCAATGCAATCCAAATGGTTCAGATTAATATTATTGAAAGGAAAATGCAATGCAATTGAGCCAGGCAAATCAATTGACTCAATTCAATTCAATCAAATTCACTAAACCGTAATGGGTTAAATATGGAATTAACTTATGATTAAATTCAAATTCCATAAAATCCATTAATTAGAAAGTTTATAAAGAATTAAATTGATGTAATTAAAGCATCAATTTAGTGTTAATCCACCAAATGGAGCTAGCTAGATCAACCTGCCTAAAGAATTTCCTATATGGAATAATTAACACATGTTGAACCCAAGCTTGAAACAAACACGTGGAACACATCCAAACCCATCCTAAGATGGGTTAAGGGTGATTTACATCCAAGCTTAACCAACTTAATCAATTCCAACTCAATTCAAAATAAGGGAGTATACCATGGTAAAGAAGAGGTGCATGAAGGCAACCATTCCCCAATCCCTCTATTTTCTTCGCTTTTCCATCTCAGCACATCTAGATATGAATGAAGCAATGAAGCATCCTTGGAGCTAGCCTCCTATGGTGGAAATCACCTTAGACGACTAAAGAAGATCTTATGGCATAAAGCGGCTCTTGGCCACTTAATGAAAATACAAAATAGAGAACCCCTTGAGTGCAAGTGAGCATCCCAACACCTTCATCAAGAACAATAAAGTTGAATGCAACCTTTCCTCAATCCTCATGCCACCAGCAAGCCAAACAATGACTAAGTCCATCAAAATCCATTTGTGCTTCAGTCTCCATGTTAATCCATAGGGAGGAAACTCAATTCCTTCTTCCTAAAGGCTCTTCCCATCATTTCAAAGCTAACCAAGTTGACCCCACCCCCTAAGATTTCCATTGATGAGGTACACACCAAACCAGACCTCAATTACTTTTGATTTTGGTACTTTGGGAATGAAACTTGGTCTTAAGGGAGATCAAGCCATATAGATGTGATCTACGTGAGGTCTTGATGGTTTTTGAATTGAAATTAGGCGATTTCAATAGTTAGATCACTAGAAATCACCCCAAATCGATCGATGGCTCATGGTTCTCATAGTCATTCAGGAGAAATAGTATCTTCCATCCCTTCCTTCTGTTAGGAATGGATGATCGAGATTTAGTTGAACCAAATGATTTAACCCCTATAAGAGACCTCGAGTTAATCCAAGCCATTTGATCTTTTGATCGGATGACCCGAATTGAAATAACATGCACCTCCATTTTAACATGAAATTCACGTGGATCCTGTGTGGATGAATCACGAGGTGCCATATGTAAAGTGACACCACGTCGGCACACTGATGCATTTAAATAGAAAATTTATGTTTTCCAAATTTAAAAATTACAAAAAGTTAATAAAAACTTCAGAAAAATCATCATAAATTAAATACACATCCAAAAAATTCAAATAAGGGGTCTATGGATTCAACTTAGTGAGAAGAATCCATTAACCCTAAAATCCTTATTTCATTTTGGGTAAGTTTGGATTAATTTGGCATTAAATATAAATAATCAAACTTAAATTAAACCTAATCCATTAATCCCAATGATTTGAAACTTTGGGGAAATGGAATTAAGGTTAAAATACACTTTAGAAAATTTTTTGAACATTTATTTCAAAATAAATTTAAAGATGATGAGTTTTCAATTCCAAAACTTAATTTTAATAAAATAAATAAATATTGATTAAAGAAAATAATGGAAAATCTTGGAAATAATCTAAATCATCATAACAAACCCTAATGAACCTAAACCCACTATTGAAACTATTTGAAACCTAATAAAATACAAAATCACCTAATTTAATAATTAATTAGATTAACTAATCCAAATAATCAACCTCAACTTAGGAAAATCATAATAATTCAAACTATTTCCAAGAAATATCAAATAAACCCTCTAAGAATTTATCTTCCAAAGAGGAATATAGGAAAGTTGAAATCTCTAATTAATTTTAGCTAACCTAAGCTTAATTTATGTTTTATTGAAATAATTAAAACTTTAATTAAACCAAAATTATACATCTCATCAAGATGAAATTTAATAAAAATCAAATTGGCAAAGAACCCCATTTGCAATAAAAGTTCAAAGTTAATTGATCTCTAGGGTGGATGTTATTGAATTTCCAAGGCACGAAGTCAATTCACATGAAATATTAAATTAAAAATTTGTAAAAAGAAAATTAATCAAACTTTGTAAAATCAACTCACAACATTTCAATTAACTTTAGGCCACTCAGAGGAAATTATCTAACCCTTTGATGTTAATAGAATTAATTGATTATATATTTACAAAAACTTAATGAGTGGCTAAGGAAATGAAATTTAATTAAATAATCACTTTAAACCTATTAGGATTAAAATCAACCAACAAATTTCAGTTCTAAATATGAATCTCATTGGCATATACCCTCTCAACTCATTCAGTTTGATTGAACAATATAATCCTAAGATGTTAACACATAAATTAAATACATTTATTATTTTTACATAATTTGAAACTTAGAAAATTAAACCCATAACTTATAATTAACTAACTATAACTAACAAATGGAATAATATGTTGAAGCTAATGAAACTAATTCAAACTTAATAATGTAATGTTAATGAAATGATTATATGAATATGATTAAAAATTTATAAATCAATGCATTATGAACTTAAAATATAATTAATTATCTTTGTAATGAAATTAAACTAAAATGTAAAACATTAATCTAAGTTATTAAACTTAACATAAACATAAAACAAACATACAATGAACATGAACTAAACATAACATAAAGATAAAATAAACACGCAATAAACATAAAAGAGACATTAGCCAACAAATAAAATTAATTTAAAGCCAAAATTAAATGAATAAGGAATTGAATTAAAATAAAATTATAAAATAGAAGCCAAAATAAGAACAATATATTAAATCTAAATAAACTAAACATATTATATAAGGAAATCAAGATAAAAACTAAATCAAAGTAAATTACAATATGATAAACAAACATGTAATAAATATACCTAATTAATCTAATTTAAATGAATAATAAAAATCTGATAAATAAATTGAATCTAATTAAATGAATTTAATAAAATCAAACTATAATACAAATGAATTAGACCTAAAATGAGAACCAATTTACATCAAATTATAATAACATGAATGAACCTTAATGGAACTTGATTGAAGAAACATACCTAACAGAAATAAACCAAATCAAGATATGATCAATCGAACATTAAATAAAAAGAACAAATGAAAAGAAGAATTCAAAACAAACAAAATTAAAATATTCATTGAACTAAACTCAAATTAAATTGAATCAATTAATAAATTTGACTTAAGATATTTAGGATTATAAGTAAACTCATTTTGAATGAATCCTCACCATAGGATTAAAATTTATTCTATCGGGACTTACGATGTTACATAAAATGGGTTTCACCCAAAATGGTACTTATTATTTCCTTCATTCTTAAAAAAAGTAATTTTATTTTAACATAAAATGCACGTGAAATGAAAATAAAATTATAAATCATTGAATCCCTTAAATTAAAACATCCAATGGTAAAATAACAAACTTTGAAATCGAAATAAAAACTTGAATCTAATAAAAGTTCTAGTATAGTCCTGCCACACAAACCAAATTCCTTCACACACTAGAATGTTAGGCCACCGACCCAAGATTTAGGTTAGGTCGATTTGTGATGTTATTTGATGTGATTTGATGTTTTTATTATTTTATGTTCTAATGTTTTAGACTAGATGCCTATGGTTATTTGTCATTAGTTTGGATGGTAAGATGTGCTTTTTTAGAACTAATATTGTCTTCTACAAGTGCTAAAGGGATATGCTCTGATAAATTATAAAATTGCCATTTTATGTAGGTGCTGAGTAAATCCCTTAATAAAGCCCAATAGAACAGGTGGGCTTGGCAAGAAACTAATGATAAGCCTATATGTTTGCAAATATAACTTTTGGTGTGTTGTTTGTATTTTCTAACATTTATTTTGCAAGGCTTAGAAATTTATTTTTGAATTTTAAAATATAATTTGAGCTTAGAATTAAGATAGGATCTATGGGGTTGAGAATTTGCAGGAGTTGTCGCTACCAACAGATGGGTGTAGAGGTCCCTTGTAAAGCCCAATGGAGGTCTTTGAAGAAGGAGACAATCTAAGAGAGAAGAGCCCCATAGATCTAGAATTTAGTTCTAGGTTGGTATGAGAACAGAGCTCAGCTACCCATTTTATCTTTTTTTTGGGGTGTATAGTAGTACCCACCAACATTGGCCTATTCTTTTAAATTAAATTTTGGCTTGATTTATTTTGGGTGCATAATAGAATTAACCTATTTTTCTAAGTTTTTTGTGTTTTCTATGATGAATTCCTAGAAGTTTAGCTCTTAAAAAAACTAAATTTTCAATCCAACCTAAATCTCAACAACTTAATTTGAAATAAAAAAATTCAAAACTTCTCACATAAATTAAAGCCCTAGGAATAACTTTAAATCAAATAGAAATAATTAGATTTTGCTAATCAAGCTAGCATATTATTCTGAATTCTTGAATTAGGCACTTCACCCATTACACATAAGAGACATCTAACCTTTGATGATGACCACCTTCCTGGGGAAGTCTTCCTTATCTTCTTGATTTGGCCCATGACTACTTCTAATTGCATCTCATTATAGGCATAAATTGCATACCAAAAGCCTTAAATAAATTATGAGTCAAGCTATAAAAGCTAAAATTTATTGCATTGGTTAGGTACATATCATACCAAACATAATCTTAGAGATCAAGGACTGAGTCTATGTTCTTATATTCATTTCTAAAATGCAATAGCTTAGCCATCTTGCATTCATGAGATTTGACATTATAGATTTAAAATTTGCTTAGGTGGTGTTAGTTGGCAGCCTTTCTAAGCATGATATAAGTCCAAAAAAGTCAGGATAGATTTTAGTGAGAGAAAGAACTAGTAATTCTCAAAAGTGAAATTAGGTCAAGCCTATAACTTGTGTGAGAAGCAATTATAGACTTAGGATTTGAAGTATCCTACTAGAGAAAGTCTTCAACCTTCAACATTTCTATAGTTTTGTGTTGTTAGAATAAAAGCCATAGATCTCTAATAAAATTTTAACTCAGAATCTAATTTAAATTCTAGAATTAAAAACCTGATAATAGGATAATTGAAATATCCACTAGGTATCCTAATATCTATAGGTATTTCTTACTTTATCATTTTGGGCTTCTAAAAGAACTCCTTCCACTTTGTAGTGTTCCCTTTTGAAATTCTAAATTATGACTTTTCTTTGGAACCAACTTAGAAATCTATAGAAATAAATGTCTACTTCTTCAATTGGGAGAATTATAAGGTAGAGATCCTTATTCTAAATATGTAATTAACTATAAATGCTTACCCTCATAGGCAACCACGATTCTAGTATAAAAAAACCTTGTTCTAATTTTTCATATAATTTAAGGGAAGAATCATTAAAATTTAATAAGATCCATCAACCTTAGGAGTCCTTATTTAAGTGATTAAATCCATCATAGGATAACATGTTTATCTTTTGAGATAATATGTTTATTCCTTAATGATAAATTTTATTACATAAATAAAAAATTTCTAAATTCTACGTAGTGTAACAAATTTTCTCCACATGTTCTTCATTTAAGAAACCAATCAAAAAGATAAATTAGTTCAAAATGGTGATTTAAAGAAAGACAAGAAGGACTTAGTATGCTTTTTAGATTAATTTAGATCCAAAGTACTCTAAATAAGAAGCTATAGAAGAAGCTACAAACCTTTATTTGAGAAAAAAAGTGATTCATAAGTTTCTAATGACAAACATATAAGTAAGCTGAATTATGAAGAACTCTTGATTTTTTTTGAAAACTTACTTGTTGCATTGAAATCCTTGAAATGAAATTACTCAACTCTTGAAAAAAAATTTCATCTTTTAGAAGATTCATAGCACATTCATGGATGAACATGAAAAATTCAAAATTGAGTACAAAATGTTAAAATAAAAAAAATAATTTATTGAGAAAAATTAGCTTTCTTAAATTTGCTAATGAACACCTACAAAATTTAAAATTTGTAAAAAGAGTGCCCCACTCATAATAAAAAATCTAAAGCAAACAAAATCATGCATTCTTTCCCTAAAGTTTGATATTTCTTATGGTATGTTTGGACACATTGGTAATCTATGCATGCATCATTCACATACACACATAACATATGCATGGAATCCAATAACTTCAAACATTATTTGTAGCTCTCTTACTTTAAAATGTAAAGAAGTAAATATGGGTTCCCAAAAACTCAGCTAAATTTATTTTGTCAAAAATACCTTCACTTAGGGACTAGTGGAGGCATGTGGTACTTAGATAGTGGGTACTCAAGACACATGATAGGAGACAGAAGCAAATTCATTTTAGTGGAACTTAAAAGTTGATGGAATATCACCCTTGGAGATAACACAACTTGTAATATACTTAGGTTAGGTGCCATTAGTTTAAATTAAATAAATTCTTATGCTATTGAAAAGTCTCATCTTATTGATGGTCTAAAACCCAATTTGCTAAACATTAGTCAAACAAGTGATATTTTCTTAACCTTGTTTTAGAAGGTGTTAGCCATACAACCTTTATATATTTTTCTGTACCCACTAATTAAGTAAAAGCGATATTTAATTAATTCTAGGTTGAGGAGATGTAGGAAGAATTAAATTAAATTTCTAAAGTTGATGTCTTACAAGTTAGTACCTAGACTTTCATCTTAAAGTGTGATTTGAATATGTTGGGTTTAATAATTAAATGACTTCAAAATTGTTAGAAATAAAGCAAGCCTTGTGGCTAAGGATTTTAATTAATTAAAAAGAAATGATTTTTGAAAAGACTTTACTTAGTCGGATGATTGCCTGCATTTGCTTGTTTTAAATGTTTTTAGTTGGATTATAAAGTGCTTACTTCAATGGTGTAATAAAAGAAGATAGATTTTGTTGAACAACCACCTAAATTTGAAAGCTCATTATACTCTAATTATGTATATAAATTGAAAAAGTTCTTGGTATAATACCTTCTAAAAAATTATTTTGGATTTGTTCAACAAATTTTAATATTCTTCTTATGTAGATTTATGTGGATGATATTTTGTTCAGATCTACTAACTTATTTTTGTGAATATTTTTTAAGACTAATGAACAAGAAATCAAGACAGAAATTATGGATAAGCTTACTAATTTCATGGGATTCAATGTTAAAAGGTACATTTTTGAGTTAATCTGAGTACATTGAAGAGCTAATAAGAAATTTTGGATTGGAAGGATGTAAATGTATCACCCCCATGAGCTTTATCACTCGTTAGACAAAAAACTCTACAGTTAAGTTTATTAATATTCTATTCACTAATACAAAGAATCAATTAGCAATTATTTTCATAAAAGACTTTAATTTTTTTATAGATTGTAGAGCTTAAGATATTTTAATTATATTATATTTTGTGTTCTCTTTATTATTGTTCATGTATCTTTATTTTTTGTAGCATGTTTTCATTCAATTACCATTTTTCTTTTTATGCATTTTTACTTTATTTTGGGTTTTTCCTTATATTCTAAGCAGCTTTTCTGTTTAGTTTATTTTCCATGCATTTTTTACTTCATTCTAATTTATTATTTTTCCATTTTCTCTCTGGTGGATCCCTTCAATCTATTTTTTTTTTGGATAAAATTAAAATTTTGCAATCATACTAGACAATATATTCTAGTTAAATGGTCATAATAGAATGAGATGAATGGATGGATGATTTATATTAAAATAGATTATACTATATGATTTGCAGTCATATGGGATGATGTAGTCCATTAGTTGTCCTTTGAGATGATCTAAATAGTACTCTATGATGTAATATATCAAAACCTCTATAAATAGCCAATCATTTTTATTCTTTCACACAAATTTTCTTCTTCAGTTTTCATATTATGCTTGAGCTATTTTTTATGTGCAAGCTCATTTTAATTGATAGCAAAAGACCATGTGGTAGTAGGCACTACAACTACTTTCAATTTGATGATGAACAAGATTCATATTTGAAATAGGAGTGTGAGATCATAGATTAAATTCCACTCTTATAAGATATATTTTTCCATACCTCCACTTTTTTTTTCTAACACAACCCCTCAATTCTTGATTTCTCTTGCCTACCCCTTTTACTCTGAACTTTTTTTTTATTTTTTTTGTCAAACATGCTTTTAACTTTGACCATACCCTCCTCTAGTTTAGAATTGGTGGTAATGAGACTTGTATTTTTAATAATGACTTATTTAAATATCTCCACATCTTAAACACTTGTCTTTCTGTGTACAGTATCTCAAATAACTTGGCTTATAATTAACCTTCTATTAACATGGTCATTAAAGAGTTTGCACTTCACCAGTACTAACATTTAGTTAGTGGACCTATGTTGAATGCTCGTGTTATCAAACATGTGCTTAGGCATAATGTCATTCACAAAGTTAGTGATTGAATAAACATTACACTTCTTCTTCCATTGGTACATATTTTTCATGACCCATACATAATTTAGTGTTATGGATCTTTTGATTTGCTACATTGAAAACTTTGCAATAATTAAAAGTCCCAAATCCAAAATGAAGCACTTGACCAAACTCTTTCCTACTTCATAAATCATTCCTTTCACATCTCTTAGGTGGCTAGCTTAGGCTACAATAGAGCAAAAAATAAAAAGGATGCTACTAGAGAGGGGGAGCCATTAACTCATTACCACTCCACTAGGATCCTAAAATAGATCATTTTACATGACCATAGCTCAAAGTTAATAGGAACATCGAGAAGTAGTGAGATTGTTGGAAGGAGTGTCATCTATAATGCACATAAGATAGAGCTTGGTTTCAAGCTCAATTTGACTTACACCATGCAATCTTCCGACCACCACCATTAGATAAGAGACAATTTGATTTTAGGTTTTTTTTTTATTCTTTACATTCATTGTATTCTATTCTTTTTTTTTTGCATTTAATGCAAGCTTTACTTTCTTAGTTGTTGTATTAGTTGCATTAGTAAAATTCAAAATATTTATAAGTTGACGCAATATTCTCATTAAATTTCCTTGCATTCCATGCTTATAATTTAAGTATTATTTAGAATTAAAAATCTATGTAAACGATGTAAGAATCACTAATCCACCTAATCACTCTAAAATTTATTGATGATGATGTGCTTAATTGTTAAGCATGAGTTTTCTTATGCAAATAAAATATTTTTCTGTTCATTTTGTAATAAAGTAATTTATGCATAAATCTTAGTGTGGATACATGTGATATTATAAATTACATAATAAATCATGTAATGACAATTGAAAGATTGGAACACATAGATTAGGATAAAAACTAAGTAATAAGAAAATATCCTTAAAGTATGGAATTATCAATAGAATCTCTAAAGTAGAAAAATATCAATAAAAAATCACTAAAATGCACAAGATTAAAAAATTTGTGCCTTTCAACTCTATCATTAAGTGTCCTTTCATAATAGTTATTTATTTGCTTGAATCATGCAATAACATATCTAATCATCCAAGTAAAATCTATGCATCATTTTATTTTTGTTAGCATCTTATTTAGAAAATTTACTAAATTGAATGTTGTCATTTACATAGGTTATGAAGTATAATTATAAAAGTATTGCATATAAGCAAGTGATTGCAAGGTTGGTAAAAAATAATTAATGAAACATATCATATGACTATTAGTTAAGCATTCTAAATATACTTATTTTAAAAAGTATGTGTGTTAAAAATGCTTTAAAAAAATCTTCTTTACTAAAGTTTATAGAATATTCACTTACATCACTAGTAATTGCATGACTTATTCTTGCATACTCACATTTTCCTTTTCCTTCTATCTCTTTTTGATATGTGAGAGAGGGGAGAAGATTAGCAATTTTGGTTTATTTGAGATTCTTCTACATACTGCTTAGTTTTTACATGTTTTTTCATATTTTTTCATCTTTTTGGATATTTTGCTATCTTTCTTCATATACATTATTTCATTTATTACATACTTTTGTGTGGCATTAATTCTAAGAAGTTATTTCATTTTATTTATCTTTAAAATTTTTAAACTCAACCAAAAATATTTAACATCATTAAAATGCGAGAAATTGTTAACCCCATAAGCATTCATGTTTGATTTTAAGTTTTGATTATTACATATATTTTTGGTTGAATAATTATTTTCTAGAAGTAAGCAGCTTAAGAGAGCATGAATAATGGTTGTTTTCAAGAGCAAGATCAATAAAAGTTTTATAAAGACTACAAATGAATGATTGACACTAGAAGATTCAAGTAGAGTCCAAAATTATAATTATAATATCTATATTTTAGTTTTTCTTCATGAAATTTGCATGTGAATAATGAAAAACAACCAAGCACACATACCCCTAAGAGAATATAAAATAAATTTTTGATAAGTTAAATCATACTATACAATTCTTATTATGCTAGATGGTTATCCATATATGTTAAATAATTTTAGCCTCCATAGTTAAGTCAATTAACACCAAAATTATCAAAAATGATTTTATTGTACTATATGATGGTTGATTATACTATATAATCATTAATTTTTATTAACTTTTTTCAACCATGAAGATTATGTTGTTTAATTACAATTTTACTTAATTTGATTGGTCATATAGTATGATGTATATCTTACATTATGAAATTATTTGATAATTATCCAATTTTATTCTAGAATTTTTGGGATTGGATGAGAAGAATTTTTCTCTTACTATGTTAGTGTTATACGATGTCATCATACATGCACAACAAATAGAGAGCCAAATATTTAGTTTTTACCATTCATATAGTATGACCCTTAATCATATAATATGAATAGTTATGGCTATCAGGATGATCTTATTATCCAAAGTCACTAACCTTAAAAAATTAAACTAAACATACAATAAGATGCCCTATTGTATAGTATGATTTAAACATTTTATTAAAAGTAGATTTTTTTTAATTTTATATTAAGCTTCCTCCCCATAAATACCCTTTTTGAGGAGCCTAACCTGTGAACTTGAATGTAAGAGAGCTTAAGGCCAGCTTAGAGAAACATGTTTTCTTAAGAGAATAATGCGGATACTTCTTTCCTCCTCTTTTCCCTTAGATATTTTGTTAATGAGGTTGAATTGTTCATTCTCATCTACCTTGCTATCTTATTAATGAGGTTGAATTATTCATTCTCATCTACCTTACTCTTGATACTTATGCTTTAACTTGAGAGATTGTTCTTGGTGAGAGCTACTGTGAGATTTTACTTTATTGAGAAAGGTTTCTTTATATATTGAAGAGGAAGTGACATCTTTCTTTAAAAGAGAAGGGGGCGGTGTCTGATTTCTTCATTACTCATTAAAGAGAGAAGCATCGGCCATGGCTTATGATGTTGAAATAGAGACAATGGACATTTGAAGGAGATCTCAAGATTATACATAGGAACATTGAGCTAAACAACTATAAATCATTGTTCCTCTCTTTCTTTTCTTTCCATTTTTTCTCTATTATGTTATTTTTTTGGACTTGATTTTAAGTTTTCTCTCTCACTAGACTATGAATACTAGATTTAATATTTCTCTTTTTCAAAATTTTTTAAAGCACACTAATTCATCCCCTCTCTTTGGTGTGCAATTCTTATAGAAAAGACATGAAAATAATAAGCTTTATTACATTACCATAGTAGTTTGGTAATTTTAAAATTGAGACTAAATTTCATATAATATATGCATATACATCTTTTCAAGCATTATTGGGATGTCTCTAGTTCCATGAATATATATTGGCACCATCAAATTTACATTAGTGGATTAAGTACACTCATGGGGTAGAAGAGTTTTCTATTCAAAGAAATTGCAACCATTCTTTGTTAATGAAATTGGCAATAATGATTATGCTAAATATTTTCTTTCAAAGAAAAAGCCATTATACTTAGTAGTAGTGGATTTAGAATATAAATAAGTTTCACCACTCATTTAATTTTATAATCAAAATAGAGAGAAAAGAAGGTCAAAAAAGGTGAGTTCAAAAACTAATATTTCATAGATGAGAAGGAAAGATCTTTCCCATTATTCCATCTAGTAAAATCATACTTCATGGTAGCTCTTCTGTAAACTCAGATGAAGAAGTCCACCAAATTATGAAATTACTTGCCTCTTTAGAAAGGATTTTTAGTTAAGATGATTGAAGACTCTTTGACCTTGGTAAAATTGACACACCTTAATACACAATAGCTATCAAGAACAATGTTGGAAATTACTCTTGTTCCAATGAATTTCTATCAAGATCTTTCTTCTTCTAACATAATTGGAGTAACCTTTTTAAGAAGCACCCTATAATAAGATGTGATCAAACACTAATTTTATTTAACATTGTTCCAGTGCAATCTACAAAAACACCACTTATATGTGAATATGATTTCTCAAATGAAGTAGAAGATATCCTCATTTGTTCCTACTCTTTGCCTTTGATTTCAAAACTATTAGAAAGAAAAATTTCCCCTCAAATTTGGCATAAAAGTCATGCCAATATTTAACATAAATTATGTAGAATGTTTTTTTAGTAAGGACATATGAGATTTAGAGTTTCATGATAAAATTTACATAATATTAATTGTCATACAATTATTTACACCTTTATTACAAAATGATGTTGAATATACACCTCATAAATTAGGAGTAGGTAACACTTCAATTATTAATGAATTGGATAAAATTTATTTAGGTGTTGATAATGATAATTGATTTAAATTTATTAGTAAGGCATCATTAAATCTAATGGCATCACAGCTACTCAGGCCATAAAAGAATATAGAAATTGCTTCACCTTAAGCTACTCTAAGATGCATATTCATCTCCTTAGATATTGTCATATAATTTGTTAGTTGATCTGAAAGTTTGTCTAGTTAAGTAAGCACCTCAAAGTATGTGGCTTAATGTAGAGAAATCTATCATCCAAGAAAAGAAGAAGCTAATTGATGTTTGTTTTATTTAAGAAACCCAATTAGGGTGATAACTAGTATTTATAAAAAGAATGGGGAAATTTTAGTTTTCAAAGATTATCAAGATTCAAATAAAGCTTATTTTAAATATCAATTTCCTTTGCCAAATCTAGGAATAATCATCAACATAGATGCAACAAATTCAATATCCTTTATGAATGGTTTATCAAGAAATAAGTCTTGTATGATGAGCACTACATACTTTTTAGAATTCTAATAGGCATTTACTATTACAAAGTTATGCCTTTAATATTAAAGAATGCTGGAGCTAATTAATAGTATGTGATGAACAAAATGTTTTATAAATTATTGCTCCATAAAGTATAATGTCATATTAATGATATTAATATAGAGAGTAAAGTGATTTAAGATCATATAAATGACCTTCAAATAATTCATCAAGGGTTTAGGATTAAATATACCCTTTAAAAGGCAATTTTGGGTATTTTTTACAACTAATGAAAAAATAAATAATAATGGAAAAAAATGAACATCCCGTCTCCAACACCGTAACACCATAAACCTGGCTTTGGCTCCACTGCCCTAAGTTTAAAGAATTGAGAGAAACACTAACCACTCCCACCAACAACCATCCCTATCAATGATAACAACCCAATGGAGAGAGTGGGAATGGTTATAGGATGTGGTTGCTTAAAAAAAGGGAGAAAGGTTGTTCTTCTTCTTCTTTTTCTTCTCTTTTTTCTGGAAACTCTTCTCTCTCTACTGCAAGCTCCAATACATGCTTCTTTTGTGTGAGTCAAGATTTAAACTAATCTACTACTAATTTTAGTTAAAATTTAAAATAAAAGTTTTTTCTATACAATCCCTCACTCCATAGAAAAATCTTAAAGAATTCCACCGTTTATTATCGATGAAAAGTGAAAATCCTCCCTCCATCAATCTTAGATCTGGAGCAAGGGAAAAGAATGTGGTCACATAAATTATAAAATATTAGGTATTTCTAAGATAAAATACTACAAAAATCAAGACTAAATTGAGGTTTAATTCATTAAAATACAAATGCAAAACTTCAAGACCTCCATCGTCAAACATGGTTTTGACATGAGATGATACCCTCTCTCTATCAATCTTAGAACCAGAACAAGGGAGAAGAGTGTATTTTGCACTAAAACATTTTGAAATATAGCATTATTAAGTCATTATACTACCAAAATTTTATAAACATAATTAAATTTCAAAAGAAAATCACTTAAAATAGAGCCTTCTAATTTATAGTGTTACAATGCTGAAACCCAGCACCATGGTGCTAAGCTGTTACAATTTTAAACCCTAACAATCTACTTTGCAACACCACCGCATTGTTATATAACACCTAGGAGCTGTGGACAATGATGTAGCACTGAATCTTTATGCCAGTGTTGCCTTCTTAGGTTATAAAGCCAAAATGTTCACTTGTAGTGATTCCATGCTATTCTGAAAACATTGAGGCACTGTGGTCAACTCCATATCGCTAAATCTTGGAACCATAGCACTGTGTTCTTGGGTTATAAGTCCACCTATTATGCTGTAACACTATTTTTCTAGCACATAAGCAATTCCCTCTTTGGTTTTGAGACTTATGTTTCTGCCTAATGGAATTGGGGCGTTGACTCACTAGTGATAAGGTACTGAACTTTAGGCACCTAAGAGCTAACTTTCTAGCACCATGGCACTGAAGCCCTAATGCTGTGGTGCTACTTCTTTAGAGCTGAGGCACTATCCCTTAAGAAAAAAAATCAAACACCTTTATATTCTCCATGTGAATAGGGCTGAGAAATTAGCCCGAAGATCATGGCTCACTCGAAAGTCGACTCAAACTTGGGCTCGAATCGAGATTGACTCGAAGCAAATGAGCCAATTTTTGAGCCAGAAATGTGGCTCGAATTTATTTTGAGCCAACCGAACCCGTGGCTCGCTCGAGGCTCGCGAGCGGATCGAAATGAACGAGCGGACTCGCAGCCCGCCCCGGCCCGGGCAGCGAGCCCGAAAATAGATCACCGTCTGATTAATTTGATGGGCGAGATTAATTCCCTAACGAGCCGAACAAGCTGGCTCGTTTGTATTTTCAACGAAGGTTCGTTTGAGCCGCCTGCTTGGATTTTGAACCACCGGTTGGATTTTGAGCCATCTTGTTTCACGAGCCGATCGACGAGCTTGATAATCCGACCGCTCAAACTCAAAACTTTTCGCCACTGAGCAAATTACCAATTTTTGAGCCAATTTTGATCCGACTATGGCTCAACTCAAAATCGGCTCGAACACACCCCTACATGTGAACATCTAAAATCAATTTAACATTCCAAAAAGCTATAAGTTCAATCTATATGTTCACCTTGTGAACACTCTAATGTCATTTCAAAGGGATGTAAGTTTAATCTATTAGTTCTCTATTGAACTTCCACACCCTATCTAGCATCCAAAAGGATGTAAATCTAATATATTAATTCATTATGCAAACACCCTAAATTTATTTGGCATTGCAAAGGGATGTAAGTCCAATATTTTTATTTGCCATGTGAACATATAAAACCTATCTGACAATCCAAAAGGATGTAAGTCTAATCCTTTTGTTCACTATGCAAACATATAAAACCTATCTGGCATTCTAAAGGATTGTAAGTCTAATCTTTTCATTCACTATGTGAATATATATAATATAACTGGCATTCCAAAGGTATGTAAGCTCAATGTATCTATTCAATATGTGAATACCTTAAACTCTAACTAGCATTCCAAAGGAATGTAAGCCCAATCTATTTGTTTTTTATGTGAACACATAAATTCTAATTAATTTCTGATGGATGTAAGCCTAGTCATTTGTTTGCCATGCAAACTTCTCTACATATTCTATCATTCCAAAAGGATGTAAGCCCAATCAATATGTTCATCATGCAAACTCTTAAAATCTATACGACATTCCAAAGGAATGTATGTCCAATCTAATGGTTTTCAATTAGATGTATGTTTGAGTTATGCTTGCAATGCAAGAATAATCTAAACAAACTTTCACCATAACACCTACATAAAAAGTAATCTAGTCTACTCAGGATATTTGAGACGAGGCAACCCATGGCTGCTAATTAGACTCCCTGGATATTATGGCTAATAGCCCTCTCATGTTGGTAGACTAGAATAATGGCAGCCTTGGGGCAATAAAACCATGGGATCTTAATCAGGACTACCTTTTCTTTTCCTTAAACAACCATTCACATCAAACCTTTAGACACTGATTCATATCAAAGAGAGCTTTTTATTTCCAATTTTAATTGAGACTACTCTCTTACTATGGTAAGAGGGGTAATTAACTATGAATGCTTGCATTCATAAGAAGTAGAAACCCAAATCTAAATAAATTCTAGCATAATGTTAAGGGAAATCTAGTTTTATATATATATATATATATATCATTCTACCTCATGAAGAACAAACTCCTAAACATCCTAAAAAGATGGCGTAGATTTGCATTGGCATTTTTTTTTAGCGATCAGGTACTTACCAAGAAAAGTTTTAAGATTCATTATGTGACATCATATTATTAAAATAAATAAAATATGATTTTAGAAATGGAATCACCAAAGAGTCTCACCCAACTAAGATCTTTGCAAGGAAAATTAATATTTTTAAGAAGATTTATTTCTAATTTGTCTGGTAAATGTCATCCATTTATTACTTTGTTGAAGAAAATTATGTCCTTTGATTGAGATAAAGCATGCCATAAAGCTTTTGATGTAACAAAAATATACTTGTTACATCTTCCAATGTTTACATCTTGATAATAGGAAATCCTTCGATACTATACACAATAGCTATAGATGAATTAGTAGGAGCACTAATTTCATACAATAATGAACAAAACAAGGAGAATGCCCTCCACCATCCTAGTCATTAATTTATTCCCATTGAAATAAAACATCCACCTATATAAAAGAATTATCTTGCATTAATTATTATAGTAAAAAGTTAAGAAATTATATTATGTCTTATAAAATCACTTTGATCTTACTAGTCAATCTCTTACTATATCCCTAATAAGTGCCCCAGGATATATTAAACTAATTAGTATGTGAAAAATTTGTTATGAGTACCAGAGCCTAGTGAAAAACACACTTACTAGCCATCTAAGAGGTCCTGCTTCCTTACAGGCAAGTAAGTCAAGGAACTCATCTCAATAATGCAACCAATGCTGAACATCCTTACTTGCACAAGTGACCTTGTCATAAAACTCAAAAGTCAACATGCAACACTCATCCGTCCACTTGAAGCATGGGCAAGTATCTTAATATTGTAACCAACATATTGCATTTAGATTCCAATGTATCATTTTTTTTGTAACCACCACCACATCTTATTAAAGTGGAGATTTCAAAGGGTGGATAAACTTTTTCTAGATTATTTACTATTCCTGAGAGGGAGAGAGTTGATTCTTATACTCTAATTCTTTAAATGTACTCATATTATAATATAAAAACAATTTATATACTTTTTTATATAATTTTTATCTAGTCCTATTTGATCGAACCTTACTTTTCATGTGTTTAAATTATTATATTATTGCATGAATAAATTTTGATTTAACATCCTCTTTATTGAATTGATCATGGAAAATATCGAGAATAAGAAGTCAAGTTCCCAATGAAGTACGCCAATCAGCATAGGACAGTTGAGATGTTTATGGAGCCAACATGTTATAATTTATCCCATGTCAAGACTTGAAAGGCAAGGAGGACATGATCACTAGCATAGTTTAAGTGGCTTTAGAGAAAGTAAGGATGAGGTTCCAAGGTCCAAGAATAATGAAGGGTCCTCAAGCTCGACAACTTGCCAAACTTTCCACCATAGGTAAGAATTGTCTAATATGCCTAATATTGATGATAAGTCCTATCATGTATGTGATGATGATGTTAATAGGTTGAGAGCAACAACTGCTATTCTCACAAATATTTTCAATGGAAAGCATAGAGACATGTCCACCACCAAAATTTAAAATTCCACACCTAATGTCAATTTTTGAAACAACTCGGTCAACCATATAACATACTTTCAATACACCACACTACTACTAGACCATGACAACGTGATGAAGTGTAGAGTATTATTTTCTATTTTTAAAGAGTTGGCCATTAGATAGTATTCATGCCTTCATGTAAGGGTCATTAAAATTTAAGAGAATGTTCACCACCTAGCTTGTGGGTGTTTA
Organism: Cymbidium sinense; assembly: GCA_021442155.1. Taxonomy (NCBI): domain Eukaryota; kingdom Viridiplantae; phylum Streptophyta; class Magnoliopsida; order Asparagales; family Orchidaceae; genus Cymbidium; species Cymbidium sinense. The sequence goes on from CM038223.1 coordinate 30,428,101, forward strand.
GAAACCTCTAAAGAGTTCATAGACCCTTTTATATATGAGATAAGAGTAGGGTGAGCCCCTTAGAATGTCCACTACTCTTCACTAAAGAATGATATGAGAAGTAAAAGATTTGGAGTTTATAGTCACATAGGTTGCACTCAACTAGAGCCTCAAAGAAGCGCCATCTAGGTATGCCATTGGTCTATAAAAGCCTAAGATGCTAGTGAAGCTTTAAATTGGCTAATAGACAAGTAAATGCTAAAAATATATACTTGATTATGGTGGAAGAATTTTTTTAAAGGATTATTAAATAAAAAAATATCCAAGGTTTTAAATTAAATTTCTTAGGAGTGATTGAGAGTTTTTCATGGACAGGTGATGGAATTAGAGAGATTTAGTGGAAGGGATCTCGAGGCTAGACAAGCTTATGCTTATTTGAAAGTCACATTGGAAAAATAAAATTTGAAGTTTTGTAAATGGAAAAATTTTAATTTTATAATTATCTTAGAATTTTAACTTGTGATATATAGTTTCTAGTAGAAATATAAGCCCTTTTGAGTGGTTTAGTAGAGAGAGTGCTAAAACAAGCCCAAATCAAGCTAATATGGGCTGATCTAAATTATCTTTTCTTGGGAAAAAGCTTAAAGTACTCTAAATGAGTGAAAATTATGGAAGAGGGTTAATTTAATATATAAAATTTTTTATCTAAAGTATTTGATAGAGTTTTTTAAGTTTATGTAATTGTAATGATAGAAGAAAATAGACAAGGTAGTTGTCCAACAAGTTTGAGTTGTGAGCATTCAAGAACGTTTTAGAGTGGGTTTAAGGACTTGGATGATGAATGGCTTTAATTATATGTTAATTATGATGTATGAGGGGATGTTTGAATGATTTTTCAAAGTTCTAAGAGGAGGTTAGGAAAGACTTACAAGATATAGACAAATCCGACCAAGGAATGGCTAAGCTAAGCCACCAAGCACTAATACAAAGATAAAGAAATTCTCTAAAGTAATTTTATCATTTCAAAGCTAAAAAATTTCATTACATAGCAACCTTATTTATAAAAATTACAATGACCGTCATTCCAAAAACAAAGAAGAAGAAGAAGAAGAAGAAGAAGAAGAAGAAGAAGAAGAAGAAGAAGAAGAAGAAGAAGAAGAAGAAGAAGAAGAAGAAGAAGAAGAAGAAAAGAAGAAGAAGAGAAAAGTTTTGGGCGAAAAAAGCTGGGTGGTGATTAATGGAGAAGGTACAAACAACCTAAACTAATTTATCTTATCTTCCATTAATTAACTATTGATTTAATTTTTAAGATCCATGTATCAAATTTAAATAAGAAAAATATAAAATCAATTTTTTTATTGGCATATTATGATGGGCCTTGCTTGGGAACTTTCTTGAATTATACTTCCTAGTTATACTTTGTACTACGTACATTCTCCCCTTCTTCAATAATTATACTCTATAGAATTCATTAAAAGATAATAAAAAGAACCAAGCATGTAATATGAGTAGAAAAAATATAAGGAAAATTGTGTGTTAATTATAAAAGAACTAATGAGGCCAAACAATCTCCCATTAATATACTTCTACGTGATTATGAACTCTTTTGTATGCTACATCATGACTTTTTTTCTAACATGCACACTCTTTTTACAAAAATCATCACTTCACTGTATGCTTTAGAAAGAAAGTTTACAAATGCTAGAAAATTGAACAAAAATTTAGGTTTATTTCTTGAATCTTGGGATGCCAAGATTATTGCCATTTTTATTCCAAAAATTTATTTATTTATTATATTGATCATCAGTTAGCTCTCTTATTGCTTATAAATAAAAAATTTTGCAAAGGAATACTAACGTAAGTGACAAGGAAAGGAAAAGAAAATTGATTTCTATTAAAGCAAAGACTTTGATTGCATTAAGGAAAATTGTAGCAATGATGATGATGATGTCGCTCTTATAACTAGGAAGTTCAAAAACATCATAAAAGATAAAAAGAAGTGATTTGATCAAAGGAAAGAAAAAAATTAAAATATGAGCTCCTCAAAGGTTACTGATCCAATTTGCTATGACTGTAAAAAGTTAGGTCACATCAAATGGGAATGCCCTTTAGTATAAAACACCAATAAAAAAGATAATAAAAAAATGGATATAGAGAAGGGCAACAGGAGGACTCATTGTTCATTCTAGATCAACTCAAACTCATACTTTATTGAAGATGAGGCTGCAAAAGAAGCCATGAACCTCTCTTTGATGGCTAAAATAGAATATTATGATTCTGATAATGAACATATAAATAATCATAGTTATGATGAACCCTTGAATTTTTGTGAGGAATTACATGCTCCATTCAAATCTCTAAAAAAAAATATTTAACTTCAAGGAAAAACTTCTAATCTTTAGAAAATAATCATAACACACTTCTGCAAGAAAATGAAAATTTACAAAATGATAATAAAGTGTTAGAAATTTAAAAGTCATCAAAGAACATGAGTTATCTAAAAAAATTAGCTTTCTTGATTGTGTAAATGAAAACTTGAAAAAAATTACAAACTACAAAAAGAGCACATTCACTCAAAAACGAAAATTCAAAGGTATGAAGATCTTGCATTCCTTAATGGTCATTGCTTTTCTTATCGCATGTTTCAACACATTGCTAATATATGCATACATTATTCACATTAAAACTTATTATATGCATGAATTCAAAAATCTTATCATATCTCTCTTATTTCTATATGTATGGAACCCAATCAAGTCATGGTTCTTAAAAAACTAAGCTAAATTTATTTTGTAGATATGCCATCACTCTAGGGCTGATGAAGGCATATGGTACTTAGACATTGGGTGCTATTAACATATGAAGAGGGATGAAAATAAATTCATCTCTACATAACTCAAAGTGGAAGAAATTATACCCTTAGAGACATTTTAAGCACTCAAATCTCAAAAAAAAAAATATCAAATTTGAAGGCCTCCATCGTGAACTTGGTTCTAGCGTGAGAAGACCACGCTACCTTCATTGATCTTAGATCTATAATAAGGGACAAAAGTGCTTTTGCACTAAAAAAATGTGTGATTTCTAGCACTAATAAAGTGTTATGTTGCCAAAATTTTAAAAAATCGATGAATTTCCACCAAGAAAACTTCCTAAAAAATGGTGTTCCCAATACGTATCGCCTAAGCACTGGACATAGTGCCATAGTGCTAGGCTATCAGAAATTTAAACACATGTATCCTACATCTTGACACCATAGTGCCATATTCTAAGCATTGTAGTGCTACCTTCTTCAGTTTTAAACAAACAAAACATACAATCATAAAGTCATAGTGATATATCTAAAATGTTAGGGTGCTACATTAATTTTGTAGTTTTTATTACTAAAATAAACAAATAAAATATCAAACTCTCTATATCTAAATTCCAAATTCTACATTCTTATTGTTGCAGTGCTAACATCTTGGGTTAGGTCTTGAAAGATATCTTTTCTTACAACAATGTCAATAAGAAACCGATGATCGACCCTCTAGATGTTGATGAAAAATCATTTATCTTATAGCTCCTTAGCTTCAAATTTAGTGGCACGGCATGACCCTCTCAATTTAGATGATAAAATATTCCTAACATATAACACCACAGTGCTACCTCTCAAGCATCGTAGCATTATCTTATCAGGTAATAAGCCAAAAATCTTTATTTTATAGAGCCATAGTGATAGATATTTGGCACCGCAGTGCTACCTTCTCAAGATAATAAATTTTATAAGTAAATAATATGACCTATATGAGCCCCAACATAATAATAATTGCCTAAGTTCCATGTCTAATGATGTTCTGAGTTAATATACAATAAATTTGAATCACATTCATACATTCAAATTTAAAGATCATCTTCTAATTTTAATTAAAAATTATAAAAACACCAGCATGGGACCTAGCATAATAATAATTGGGTAAGTCTACTGCCTAAGGATGCTTTGCGAGTTAATATTCTCAGTTGACTCTTATGACTAGTCCATGTTAACAAAACTTGTTTATTCCTTAATGAGGGACATGTTGATTGTCAAATTCTTTCGAAGGGGATATGTTTAATTTGGATGAAATTCAACTAACTTAAAGTAAGCAATCATCCACCCATCCATCATTTATTTGTCAAGGATGATAAGCTAAGAAAACCCTTGCACACAATAAATTATATTTCAAATTAAATATATAACTATGTTCAAACTCAAATAATCTCATCTCAGTAAAGACATAGATAGTGCCATCTATCTACATGGTTTTGGCACCAAATGACACCACGTGAAATCAAGATAAGGCTAGAACCCTCTGATCGAGTGGCTTGGTATCAATATAGCTCCACTATATTATAGTCACGATAATAACCAATATATTCCCTTATGGCTTTGATCCTTAAGCTATGAATTATAGAATAGATTTAATAGGAAAAAAACCTTCTTTTAGCTAAGTTTGACATAAATTTGTCACTTTAGATAAATACCACCCCAAGTCTATAAGAACATCTTGGATGATGCAACTCATGGCAGTTGATAATAATTCTTGATTAGAAACTAGTTCCCCATGCTAAGTAGACTAAGGACCACAATAGTTTGAGATGACAAAACCATGAGATCTTGATCAGGCGTGTGATCATCGCCCCCAATATACACTTTAAATTAAAATGATAGTCATTTATGCTATATTATGTACCGCTAGACACCAATTCATATCAAATTAGATATGCTTATTTTCCAACTTTAATATAGATTACTCTCTTACTACTGTAAGAGGGGTAATTAACTATGAAGGCTTGCAATTATTGAAAGTGGAACCTAGATCTAAGTAAACTCTAACATAATATTAGGAAAAATCTAGTTATATATATATATCAATCTACCTCATGAAGAAACATACTCCTACCCATCTCAATAAAGATGGTAGAGAACATCCTTCAAGGTGTTTTTTTTAGCGATTAAATTTTTAGTGACTCCATTGGGTATCACTTCTTACTCCATCTATGGTTGGAAAATTTAAAATATACGTTGTCATCATAGACTGTAATATCAAATTATATTCTTTTATAAAAAATATTAGGTTCCTAGAACATAGTAGAACCTAATTTTAGATTTACAACTAGGTTTTTAAATGGCAAAAAATTAGGAACATAATATCCAAAGATATGCGTGAGACTTTAATCAAAGCTTTAAAAACCCAAAATAATATGAAGTATTTTCACTGAAGAAAAAAATGAAAGAGGTGTTGATCTCATTTTGGGATGAGGTTAACATTTCTTCCAAAGACAATTATTATGACTTCTAATCTTAAATTAGAAGTCTTTTAACTAAGCACCTAGATCATCACACTTAGTGATCGAGTGCACCCTCCTTGAATTAATCTAACTTAATGGGTTTAGTTAGAATCAACTCAAATCTTCAACTTAAATATACACGACCCTAAATTTAAAATTGATTAATCTTAGATTAGGGTTTAATTAGGAAATTAATACTAACTACCTTAATTAAGCTAAGAATCATATAAACTTAAAGAAATTCAAATTAAATTCAAACAAACCCAAATTAAATAAAATTAAAAGCATGAAACCATCACATGAAATTGAATAAATCTAAATATAAATTAAAGGTCAAAGATTGATCAACCCATTTACATAGGTTTGACTTATGTGGGTCCCACCAAGTCGAAGGTCAACCCACCAAAATTTTGACCAAATAAAATCATATGTAAATATGAATTTAAAAGAATATAAGTCCAATGTGGCCTTAATTAGGCTAATTAGATCATTTGACATAAATAGGCCTAAATGGGTCTTATTGGGTTTAAACTTAAATGATTATTGAACATAAACAACCCATTATTTTGTCTAATTTGGTCATTTGACCTAAATGAGCCCAAACTTAACCCATTAAGACCAACTTGGGTCAAATGGGTTCAAAATGAAATAAAATTAGAATTGTTTGATCCAATGCATTCTAAATTGCTTAGATTAACCTAATTGAAAATTAAACACATTATAATTGTGACCAGTAAACTAATTAACTTAATTAAAATCAATCCAAATCCAATTATATCAAAATGGACTAAACCTAAAGTAAGCACTCCAAAAATTTTAAAATCCTTAAAACCCTTTGATTAAATAGTTTATTATTGATTAAATTCACACAATCCAAGCATTGATCTAAGGCTAATCCATCAAGTGAGGCAACTTAGATCAAACCAATAAAAAATCATTAAATGGCATAGTTCAAAAGGATTTCAACCTAATCTTCAATTAATTCCTTTAGGATGCAACCAAAATTTTCCCAAACTTAATTAATGTTGATTTATAGCCAACATTAAGCCACTTAATAAACTTCAAATAAATATAAAGCCAAAGAGGATGCCATGGCAAGTCAAAGTCATGTAAAGCCAAATCCAACTCTATAACCTCATTCCTATTCCACCTCTTTAGCTTAGGCAGGTGTTGGATGGATAGCAAGCCATGTAACTAATTTCCAAGGATTGTAATCATCCCAGTCGACCAAGAGGAGAAGAAACTAAGCTAAAATGCTCCCGACTTTAATGCCATCTTCACCTATGCTATTTTTAAGTGAAATAGACCATCCCGCCACCTTCTCTACCTTGCACGAAGTTGAAACCCATCTTTCCCAAATCCCCTCGCCACAAAAAGGCCAGAGAATGACCAAAGTCAATGGAATCTAAGCCAAGGTTGGTCTAGGAGGTGATCTAGAGTGAGGTGATTCAATTCTTTTGGCACACTATTCCATTTGTTTCTTTTAAAAGAAACATATAGCTAAGATCAAGCTAGATCTCAGATTAAAACTAATAAGAGGAATCATGGATTGAATCATGGCCATCTATTCTTTAATCAGACGATTTGTAATTAACCTACATGTGCCACATTTTTAACATGGATCCATGTGGATCCTGCATGGCATGATGATGCAGTGCCACATGGAAAGTGGCTACATCAAAACTACATGGGCAAAATTCAGGTTTTTTGAATTAAAAAATTAAGAAAATATGCATATAAATTAAAAAAATCATAAGAAATTAAAGATAAATCCAAAAAAAATGCAAACTTGGGCTCTATGGATTTCTCTTGATGAGAGAAATCCATTAAAATTGAAATCCCAAAATTATATTATGTATTTTTCCTATAATTTAAGTTTAAATAAAAATTGTCAAACCCTAATTAATCTCAAACCAATAATCAAATTGAAATGAAACTTTGGAGAATTGAAATTGATCTTAAGACAAACATTAGGTAAATGTTTCATAATTTATTGAGTAGTTGATCTTGATATTAGAATTTTCAAACCCTAAACCCTAACTTTTATGAAATAAAATAAATGATGAAAATTAATCAAACTAATTCAAAACATTATAATACATCCAAATAAACATAAATAACCCATTGAAACCCATTAGAACATAATAAATCACAAGATGGCTTAATTAGGCCATTAATTGAATTAATTAATTCAATTAATCAACCTGAATTTAAATAAAACATAATAAATCAACTAGAACCCCTAAAATTATGAATGAACCCTCTTGGGATGCATAGTACATAGGGGAATCAAGAAAAAATAAAACCCCAAAAAACTTTTCACTAAGTTAGACCTAATTTATGTTTTAATGAAATAATTAAAAGCATAATCACACCATAATTACACATTTGATCAAAATGAAACTTTAGGGAAATCAAATTGGTAGGGAACCCCACTTACAAAAAAAAGTTCAAATCCATTTGACTTTTGGATTGGGAGTATTTGAATTTCCAAGCCTCTAGGTAAATTTAAAGGAAATGTTGAATCAAAGATATCATAGAAATTATAAAACCTATCATATAAATTTAAAACATCATAATTGCCATGAGAGCACTTAAATAAAATACCTAAGCCAACTGAAAGCATTAGAAACTAATTAATCCTAAGTTAAAGATTATGATTAAATAAAAATATGAAATTTAACTATATTTAATAGTAATAATCCCTTAAAACATAATAATTCCATTTATAAATTGAAATATAAAGTTCATTAACCTCTTAAACTTATAGGTTATCAACATATAAATACATTAAAACCATTTGGATTAAGGAATGATATGGTATAAATGCAAATATGAAAGGTTAAGTGTAATTAAACTTTAAGCTAGGTTGAATTAAACTTAACATGACAAAGTAAAATAAGGCAAAATTAATACATAACGGAATAACCTTTCTTTAAATTCCTTAAGTCATGATAAAAGGAAAATTTACATTAGGCTAAATGTTCTTTGCAATTGAAATAATGATCCTTCCCTTCAAATTAATTAAACTAAATTGAACCATTCCATAATATATGAAATATACAATTTGAAATCTTAAAGAATTTCATGAAATGAATAAATTCAAATAAGAAAGAATCATTAATGTAAATGAGTTATAGAATTAAAGAATAATAAATTGAATAATCGGAACATAATAAATTGAATATAAATTTACTTAGGTTAATGAACATTAATGAAAATGAACAAATGAAATTAAATTGAATTAATTGAATGAAATACTTACACCTAAATATAATGAATAAACTATATGCATCTTATAATTAAATAAATGAAATGAAAATAAAATGGAATTATACATAAAGCTTTACCCGAAATCAAAATTAATAAAATCAATAAACAAAGATAAATATTAATTAAAGAATATAAATATTAAAACCTAATCAATCTAAAGTTATACAAGTAAAACAAATTTAATATCCAAGTAAAGTCAAATAATTTAAATTTGAAATATATAAATCATCATAATCAATAAAGAAAACATGTAAAATTAAAATAAATCAAATTAAACAAATAAATGATAAATATCAATATCACACTAGCCAAAAGATTTAAATGAAACTAAAATCAAAATAACAAGTGAATTAACTTAAAGAGAAAATTAAATTTAATCATAATAACAAATGAATTAAAAGCTCAAGTTAAAATTAATTTAAACTAAATCACAACATTATTGATAAAGAAATCAAAATATAAGACATTAAATGAAAAATAAAACAAAAATTGAAAATAAAATTAATTAAACTAAATTAATTCAAACCCTCTAAATTTAAAGAAAAGTTCAATTAAAATACTTTGGATCTTAATTAGACTTTTAGAATGAATATTAACCTTAGAATAAAGATATCATCCTATTAAGACTTAAAATGTTGAATGGAATGGGCTCCACCCAAAATAAATCCTATTCTAATCATCATTCTTAAGAAAACTAAATATAATTTTAACATAATAAAATGTACCTAAATTGAAGACAAAAAATCAGTAAATCATTAAATCATTTGAATTGAACTCATCCAAAAGTAAATAAACAACTTCTCAAAACCTAAAAGCCTGGTAATGTCTTTCCACACAAACCTTTTTTCTTCGAACACTAGGTTATAAGTGATGGACCCTAGACTTAGGTTAGGTCATTCTATGATTTTCTATAATTTTCTGTGATGTTGTGATGCAAATTGCTTTTATTATTTTGTAGTATACTATTTTAGAGTGGATGGTAGGATTGATTGCCATTAGTCTGGATGGTAGGAAATTATTTCAAGAATTAACATTGTCTTATGTAGGGGGCTGTATTAAAGGGATTGCCATCAAAAATAAAAATTATAAAATTATTTTTTGCTTACAGGTGCTAAATATTCCCTTATCATAGCCCATAGAATAGGTGGACCTAGCAAGCAACTAATGCTAAGCCAATATAACTACTATGTGTTGTTTGTATTTTTTGACATTTATTTTGCAAAAATTAGGATTTATTTTTTAATTTAAAAATGTAAATTTGACTTTAGAATTATGTTAGGATCTATGGAGTCTAGGATTTTCAAGAGCTGAACCTACCAGGAGATGGTGCAGAGGTCCATTGTGAAGCCCAATGGAGGTCCCTAAAGTAGGAGACAAAAAGAAGATCCATAGATTTAGACTTGTAGTTAATATATAAAGCTTTACCCATTTTCCTTTCTTTCGGGGTGTATAGTAGTGCTCGATCGCATTGAGCTATTTTATAAATTTAAATTAGTTTGATTTATTTTGGGTGCACAATAGAATCAACTTACTTTTCTAAGTTTATTTTTATGTTGTGCTTTTTTATGATGAATGCCTGGATGTAGGCTCATAAGGAAAATTAAATTTTCTATACAACTAAATTTAATTAATTCAAACATAAAAAAAATGCAATTCAAAACCTCATATAATTTAAAACCATAAGGAAAAACTTAAAATAAATTAGAAATAAATTAACTCTTAAAAATCATCTAATCATATTATTCCAATCCTTGAATTGGACAACTTCGCCTATTACACATAAGGGCCATTTGACTTGTGAGGATGACCGCCATCTTGGGGAAGCCTTCCCTCTATTATTGATTTTCCTCATGACTTTTTTCTAAATGCATGGCATATAGACATAAATTGCATACTCATGACCTAAAATTGATTATCGAGTCAAAATATTAAAAAATATTAAAAATATGCATTAGTTAGTATATTTCTTTTTAGGAATTAGAGAGTGAGTCTAGAATTATTGGATTACTTTCCTAAAATTCAATAGTCCAGCCATCTTCCATTCATAAGACTTAGCATCATAAATTTAAAATTCGCTTAGGTAGTGTTAGTTTGTAGCCCCTCCAAGTGGGTTGTAAGTACAGAAGAGTTAGGGGATGTATCTAAATTTAAATCATGACCCATCATTCTTAAAGGGGTTATTTCTAAATTTTAAATTTGGATCCATCTTGCCTAAAATGGCATGATCAGATCCATCATGTCCAAAGGAAATGTATCTAAATTTAAATTAAGATCAATCATGCTTAAAGGGGCCAGATCAAATCCATCATTTCCAAAGGAGTTGGATCTAAATTTAAAACAAGATCCATCATGTCTGAAGGTGTCAAATCTAAATTTAAATTAGATCCATCATGACCAAGATGCTTGGATCTAAATTTAAATAAAAATCCATTATGCCTAAAGGGGATAGATCAGATCCATAATGCCCTAAGGGGCTAAATCTAAGTTTTAATAAAAGATCCATTATGCCCAAAGGGGCCTGATTAGATCCATCATGCCTAAAGGAGTGAGATCAAATCTATCATGTCCAAAAGGGCTGGATCTTAACCTAAAATTAAATTCCACCATGTCCAAAGTGGTCTGTTCTAAATCTAAGCTTAAATCAAAAATATAATTTAAGTCAAACTATTCCCAAAGGGGCTAGATTTAAACACCCAAACATACTCAAAATACCCACAAAAGTGGTGTCTAAATATAAGCAAAAGAGAGATGGAAATAAATGCATCACGTCTTATCGACATGACAAATTCATTATGCGATAATTTATTTTCATAAAAAAAAATAAAGCATTTTAGCAGAATGTTCCAAGACACCTAGGCGTTGTTGCCATCTTATGACATCTAGAAATCCAAACCACCCATGATGGTTGCCTACTTAAACAACATAGTGCCATGGTGCAATCATAATAAGCTTTAATTTTAAAAGTAAGAAAATTACCATTCCCACCCTAGTAGTAATAACCACCTAAGGAGGGCAATGGGAATAGTTATGGAGTGAAAAATTTCCCTGTTAGTTGAGAATCTTCTCTAAAAAGAGAAGAATTTCCCCCCTTGTCCTCTCCTTTTTTTTCTCTGACTCTCCACTACAGCTTGGGCATTTTTCTACACTCTCTTCATTGTGTATTTTTTCTATGCTCTCCTATACTCTCTCCACTCTCTTCTCAATCAAAATGACTAAAATAAAGGAGAGATAATCATTACAAATATTGCTGCTTTTAGACCTCCACCATTAATCTTAGATCCAATGTGAGATGATAGTCCTCCCTCCATAGATTTTGGATCCGGAGCTAAGGAGAAGAACTTAATTATGTTAAAAACATTTTAGGCACACAAATCTCAAAAGCATCAAATTTGAAGAATAACCTCCCTCTATTGATCTAAAATCCTGAATAAGGGGAGAAGAGTGCTTTTGCACTAAAAACATATGAATTATAGCACTACTAAATTGTTATGTTACCAAAATTTTGAAAAATTGATGAATTTCCCCCCAAGAAATGGTGTTACTATTACATAGAACCTCGGTGATAGTACATAGTGTCAATTTTAGGCTATCATGAATTTAAACATTTATATCCCACATCTTGGCACAACAGTGCCATATTCTTAATGTCGTAGCACTATTCTCTTAAATTTTAAATAAATGAAACATGCAATCATAGCATCACAACACTATATCTAAAGTGATGCAGTGCTACATTAGTTTTGTAATTTTTATTACTAAATAAAATAAATAAAATATTGATCTCTTTATATTTAAATTCCAAATTCTACAATTGGGGGCCTTGTAGCACTACCAATTGGGGGCCACAGTGCTAGCATCTTGGGTTAGGACCTGAAAGATCTTCAATCTTACAATGCTTTAACACTGTTAATAGAGTGCCTCAATGCTGACCCCTCAAGTTGTTAATAAAAAATCCTCTATCTTATAACACCATGGTACTACCAATTTGGAACCATGGCACATCCCTCTTGGGTTAAATGATAAAACATTCTTAACTTATAGCACAATACACTACCTCTTAGGTGCCACATCGCTTTCTTATCAGGTAATAATCTAAATATCTCTATTTTTTAGTGCCACATTGTTACATATTTTGTGTCACAATGCTACCTTCTCAAGATAATAAATTTTATAAATAAATAATATGACACGCATCAGCCCCAGCATAATAACAATTACCTAAGTTCTATGTCTAAAGATGCTTTATGGGTTAATTTATAATAAATTTGAATCACATGGATATATACAAATTTAAAGATAATCTTCTAATTTCAATAGAAAATTATAAAACACCTGTATGGGTCCTGGCATAATAACATTTGTCTAGTTCTACTGCCTAAGGATGCTTTGTGGATTAATATTTCTGGTTGGTCTTATGAAATGGTCCAGGTTAACAAAACCTAATTATTCCCTAATGAGGGCCATGTTGATTGTCAAATTCATCCAAAGAGGATATGCTTAAGTCGGATGAAATTCATTGTAACTTAAAGTAAACAATCATCCACCCATCCATCATTTATTTGTCAAGGATGATAAGCAAAGAAAACCCTTGCTCAGAATGTAAAATTAAATATATATAACTATGTTCATACTCAAATAATCTTATGCCAGTAAGGCGTGGCCAGTGTCCTTTGTCTACATTACTTTACTACCAACCAACACCACATAAAATGTAGATACAATCAAAACCTTCTGATCGGGTGGCTTCGTATCCATATAGCTACACTATATTTTGATCAAAACAATAGCCCATATGTGCCCTAATGAATTTGCTCCTTAAGCTATGAATTATAGAATATATTTAATAGGAAAAAAGCATTATGTTAGCTAAGGTAAAACTTAAGTTTATCACCTTAGACAAATACCACCACATATCTATAAGAATATCTTGGATGATGCAACCCATGATTGCTAACAAGGATTCTTTGATCAAGAACTAGTTCCCCTAGCTAAGTAAACTAAGGACCAAGAGAGTCTGAGATGACAAAACCATTGGATCTTGATCAAGCATGTCATCCCCTAATATACACTTTAAGTTAAAATGATAGTCATTTATACCATAGTATGTACCAATAGACACAAATTCATATCACATCAGATATGTTTATTTTCCAACCCTAATCGAGAGTGCTCTCTTAGTGTAGTAAGAGAAATAATTAACTATGAAGGCTTGTGTTCATAGAAAGTGGAACCTAGATCTAAATAAACTCAAACATAATGTTGGGGGAAATCTGGTTGAATATATATCAATTTGCCTCACAAAAAAGCATACTCCTACCTATCTCAATAAAGATGGTAGAGAGCATCCTCAAATGTATTTTTTTTCTGATTAATCATAAAGATTAAAATAAGATACTAAATAAATAACCAAACTAATTAAATGTTTGAAATATATTATGTTGAATTTAATAAACACTTGGTTTGACATCATCATTATAACTTATTTTTTCTTTATCTGCATTTTATTAAGTAAAATATTATTCTTCTCATGTATCTTAGGAATTACTTTGACTTCAACATCACCCACTTTAGTACTAATCAAGTTTCCTTTTACGTTGACTATACACCTTGTATATCTCATCATTTGATTTGATGATAACAAACCTTATGTAATAAGAACTAATTATTTCTTTATGAAATAAATTATTCACATTAATCATTATGAATGTCATTCTTAATTAAGATATATAGTGATGATAGGTATATAATCTTGAAGCTACTAATTGTTTAAATTCAAGTGATGCAGAAAATTTTTCAATCAAATTTCGAAATCTAAAAGCTATTGGACTTAAACTGGTTGAGAAATTTCTACAACTTAAAATACTAAGGAAAATAAGAGCTTAATAAAGAAAATTTAATGATTTAATCATTCAAAATAATTTATTAAAATCCCTTCATATATTTCTACATATCAAAATTTCATTATTCCTTGATTTATCCATTTTGGATAACATGAACTAGGTGCATAAGTTTAAGTATATTTTATTATGTTTTCAAGTAAGATGAACTTATTTCATACTACATTAAACAATTTCCATACTTAAATACATTATTTATCCATTTATTTCTAGCATGAGAATAAAATTATTCGAATTATCCTTTTCTCTCTCATATTATTCTATTTTCTATCTCATACCATCATTATTATCCAAGTTGTGCTTTGGCCGAATTTTCCATTTATCTTTTATTAATATATTATGATAGAATTATTCAAATTCTTTTTGTAATAATTTGCCCATTATTAAAATTTTTAAAATTCATTCATTTGAATTTTTGAATTTAAATTGCTTTGAATTTAAATTTAATAATACATGCCATATCAAAGAAAAATTGATTCTAATCATTTATGGAATGATTTGGCCACTCTAGCATGATTTATTTTATCTAATTGGAGTGTACTTAAATTATTTAAGTTAATTCAAAATTGATTTCAAATGAGCCATGTATTTATTCACCTTCCTATTTTAATTTTATCCTTTATGAAAATATATGGCCGACCCCCTTTCTATTTTTTTTCTTAGAAAAAAATAA
This sequence comes from Cymbidium sinense, assembly GCA_021442155.1. NCBI lineage: Eukaryota > Viridiplantae > Streptophyta > Magnoliopsida > Asparagales > Orchidaceae > Cymbidium > Cymbidium sinense. The sequence goes on from CM038223.1 coordinate 30,443,230, forward strand.
TTTATTTAAATTAATTCAAATATTTTCTAAATTGACCTCCGAAATTGATTCATGATCAAATGAATATTTGGCCAAAAATCTTTCTTGATTTTTTCTTAATTTTTTATTATATTTTTTTATTGTAACTTGCTTTAATTCTTCCAAGAAATCATAGTTAATTTAATTAATATTGATTAAATCCCAATTTGGAATATTTTCTTGGCCATTTTACATGTGTTTGATTCAACCTCAAAATTATTTTGAATTAATTCCTTGTTTGATTACTTGGCTAATTTGATTTGAGTTATTCATGCTAAGTGCATTTTTCTTTCCCTCTCTTTATCTTTGGTCAAAACTCATTAATTAAATTGAGTTAGATTCAAATTATAGTCATGTGATTAATTATTTGGCCTCAAATTTCTTGCCAAAATAATGTTCCCTCTCTTTTATTCATGCTTGGCTAAAAATCCTTGGATTTATTTGCATGATTTCATATAATTGATTAATTTTCTTCCCTCAGCTCTCTTTCTCTCTTTCTCTCTCTCTCTCTCTCTCTCTCTCTCTCTCTCTCTCTCTCTCTCTCTCTCTCTCTCTCTCTCTTTGCCAAAATTCAAATATCCTTATTTGAATTTATTTTGCATGTTTTATTAGTTTGAAATCAAATACTTTCCTTATTAATTTTTCCCTCTCATTATTTGCCCCCTCTTCTCCATCAGCTTGACTGAAATTATCTTGATCCTAACTCTACTTAAAGATATGATCTTTGGACTTAAATCCACATAACTCTCTCCACTAGGCCGACCCATTGCAATTTGATTTTGGAGACTCTTTTAGATTCTAAGTGCTAAAGCTCTCAACCATCTTCTATTCCTCTCTTTCTCTCTTAGTTGAAACCTTATTATAGGTTTTGATTGAAGCAAAGTGCAAATAGATTTCATTCTTATTTTCTTGTTCTTTGGCCGAGACTATTGCTTAAAGAATCTTTGAAGGTTTGGTGATTAAATTCATCTCTTATCTTTTCAACATCATCAACATCCAATAGGAGATGATATACATAAATTTCAAGTCTCTTTCAAGCCTTGGAAAGTTCACATCAAGTCAATTGATTTCATTTCTTAGATACAAAGGCTTGAGTAAATGTTTTTATTTCATTTCAATATTTTGAATCATTGGTTTTATTAGTTTGATTTGGATTAAAAGATTTATGTACTTTATAGTTAAAGTTTTTCTATAATCTATTTTCATTTATCTTCAAGTGATTTAAAATACTTTTTTTTTGTTTGATTGATTTGAAATAGTATATTTAAGGCTTCTTACATTTTTTGCATTTCATAGATTTCATATTCAAGATATTTGTCATTCACATTATGGTGATTAAATATGATTTGTTTTACATTGGTAAAGATTTTTTATAATCTTTTTTTAATTCATCTTTCAAGAAACTTTCAAGTCATAGATCTCTCTGCATACACATAAAGGACTTGAGTAAGAAAAGTGCTTTTAATTATTCTCTTAAATGTTTAAGTTCATTGGTTTGATTTGATTGAAAAGTTTTATTTTCATTTATTGTCAAAATATTCAATTGGTCTCTTTTCATTCCTCATTGAAAAGATTTGGAAGATTTTCTCATTGGTTTGATTAAATTGATTTCACAAATAAGAAGTCAATCTTAGATTTTTTTTGCTTGAAAGTATTTATTACATAACATATTCGAATTACACTTTCATGCAAATGATTTGATCATCCATGTGATTTGGTTTCATATAGCTCTTTAAGTTCTTTCATTTCAAGTCTTTATTTCTTTTAAAGTAAATAACTTCTTTTAAGACTTGTTCACTTCAATTAGTTCATATAACGTCTATATTATTAAACTTTAATTAAATAAGAAATATATTCACTTTGAACTCCCTTTATTATTTGTCTTAATATTATGTTAGTTGTGTTTTAAGTGCAAATACTCTTAAATTGAAGTTAGATATTTTGTATATTTTCTTTTATTTTTCTTATGATTTGTTGGGGCTATACTTTCCTTTGTAAAAAAAGTATTATGTTGGACTATACTTTCCCATGTCATAAAGTATAGTGTTGGGATGTAGTTGCCTGTGTAGGAAAGTACATGTTTGGGTTGTGGTTTCCCATATAAGATTGTACATGTTGGGGTTGTACTTACCCGATGTAAGAGAGTATTTTAGATTAGTTCTAGAAGTTCTAGTGGTAGTGTTGTGACATTAGGTGAACAAGTCATTAATAAGAGTGAGCATTTCAGATATTTAGGCTCTATTGTTCAAAATGATGGTGAAATAGATGGAGATGTTACTAGTAGAATTCAAGTTGGATGGTTGAAGTGGAGGAATGCATCTGGCTTACTATGTGATAGAAATGTCCCACTTAAACTTAAGAAAATTTTATATGATGGTGGTAAGACCGATGACTTATGGTGCAGAATGTTGGCCAATAAAAGAGAAGCATAAGACTAAGTTATGTGTTACAGAGATGAGGATGCTCAAGTGGATGAGTGGCTTTACTCTTAGAGATAGAATGCAAAATGAGTATATTTGGGAAAAAGTTGGAGTAGCTCCAGTGGTAGATAAGATTAGGGAGAGTCACCTTAGATGGTTTGGCCACATAAAGCGTCAGCTGCCCGATGACCCGATTAGGAGAGTAGATGCATTATATTTGCCTTATGTTAAGAAAGGTAGAGGTAGACCAAAAAAGACTTGGTTAAGATGTATAAAAAATGATCTTAGTATACTTGATTTAAATGAGAATTTGACACATAATAGGACACAATGGAGATGAGGGATTCATGTAGCTGACCTGACCTAGTGGGATTAAGGCTTGTTGTTGTTCTGAATTCCTGGTCAGGGTGACTAGGCATGGACATAATCTAGTTTTTGAGTTTGGTCAACCACATGAAAATCCTTGTGCCTCTTCTCCCCTTACTTTTTGCATTTAGTTTGGTTTTTTGCTTTAATATTTCATCATAAATAACCTTTTATATTTTGTAACTATCTTTTCTACAAAGCTTTAAAAACTAAGTTTTAATTTGATACTACGGTGTGAGACTATGGTTAGTTTCACTTCTCATAAGTCTAATTTCTTGTATGTTGATAATGATATAAGGTTCATGCTTACTCCCAAAACTACTAGTTGTGTAAAGAATATTAAAGTTGCTAAATAGATTTTTTGTAGCAAATCATTGTACATTTTATTAGAGTCACCATTTTATAATCATTCAACTTGCTGATGTACTATACAATAAATAGTGTATGCATGGTTCATTAAAGTAATAAAGAATAATTAGAGTACCCATCCCATGATGATTACACATTAGTTTATAAATGTAGATTAGGTGTTTATTATTTGGATAGTGAAATTACAGTGCTATAGCAAAGACTAGAGTCTGCTCCTGAATCTATGCAAAAGGCTAATAAACTAACTAAAGCAAAACATTATATGTTTGTGATCCTAATATAATCAAACATGGGGATTGAGTTTCATCAATATTATCTTATGCACTAAAGATTTTAACAAGTAAAGAGTTAATTCTAAAGCCTAATCAAGGTGGTTGTTACCTTACTCTTAAAAGCCTAGGATTCTTCTTCTTTTTTTCTCACATAATCTACTTACCTTTTAGTGACTAATTTAATTCAAAAAATCTTTTAAAGATTTTTTTATCTCAAAAAGGGCTACACAACTTCTTCATGCTTATCTCTAACCTATGACCTATTATTATAATATTTTATTCATGATAAGTCTATTTTTTTACCTCTTGGTTTTAAATGGACCTTCTAACCTACTAAAACATGGCTAGTTAATTTAATATGCAACAAAACATAGAACAAAATACAAAATAATTAAAATAATAACACTTTCAAAGCCAAAATGTAACACATCTAATATGGTTATACCCAATTAATTATAAAGGGAGTTTAATCCCTAAGAAGTTAAAAACAATCCATGGAAGATTCATACATGAATATTATTATAATAAATAAAAAGAGAAAGAAAGAAAAATTGAAGTAAAGCATGTTTAGAAAGCATTCTTTGTCATCTTGGCTCCTTACCCCTCAAATCTCCCTAATAAATTATCCAAGCACCTATAGGTAGCCTTCATAAAGTCCTCTCTTAGATTCCTCAAAGACATGAGAAAAGCTTAATAATAATAGGTGGATAAGTCTTTGGATTTGTCTTCATTATTAGGGTACGTAAGACTACATTAAATCTCTCAAACAAATGTAAGAAATTTATAATGATATAGAATAATTCCTAGCAAGGTGCCTAAGCACTTGTTTTTTAATCTAGAAATGCTACTGGATCAGATTATTGCATCTACACACCAAGTGTCATCACCAAGTTGTTGGATTCTATATTTTGTTCCTATAGATTCATTCACGAAACTAGATTATCTAGGTTTCACTCATTAAACCTTAGATCATGACATTTTCTACTAAATCTTGTTCAAATAATTTTCTATGTGATTTTACATATGTATTATATTATGATTGTGTAGACATGTCCATATTGTTAAATATTCCTTGGCTTTCTCTAATCTATGCTCACACAAAGTACTACGAAATGCATAATCCAAAATCACTTATAAATATAACCACATAGAGTCATTATAATCCTAAAGTTAACCATAGATAATGAAACTTTAATTTTGGCTATACTTCATGTCCAATTGATCTATTATAACAAAGGAAATCAAAACCTTTGTTTGTTGAACCATAATCTCTTTTTGAAATCACCTTGTAATCCTCCTTTTCTATAAATATTGTGGCTACTTGGATACAATAATTTACCCTCTACCATGTAGTTACATGATCCCAATACATTCATATACCTACACTACTAATATGAAAATCAAATTTCTGTGTAAAACTATGTATTTTCAACTAAATTATGTTATTAGAGTTGCATATTAGACTGAAAATTCATCCTTAACTTTAACAAACATGCAAGACCAATGAGGTTTACAAAAAAGCTTTATTACTTCTATTATAAGAGGTATAAGTGAAAGTCTAAGATAGTGAGCTTCATGTTAAATATTGTTTGATTAAAACCTACATATATAAAACTTTTAGATATGATTGACAATAATTATGGAAATTCTCGAGGTTGAACTTGCAACCCAAGATTGAATGGACACCTTTGGAATGATAAAAAGACAAGGTTACCAATCTTGTTAGTGACCAAGTTCAAATGAAATTCCTTCTTTGATCACCCAAAGATTTACTTATTAAGAGATGATAGTGACAAGATTCTACCATATACTTTCTAAAGGTTGGATCCTTCTAGGTTCATAACTCTATTGGGTGCAAAATTAGTAATAAGGATAACTTAACCTCTTTAGGAGTCTTGTTATGATCTCTAACAAATCTAATTATGATTGATTAAATTTTTTTCGAAAGGTCAAGCCCAACCTTTTTCAATATTTAAGATAATTCTATGCTTAAGTTGTTACATTCCACATCATTTTCTACTGAAATGAAATAAGTTAAATGAAATATTAAATATATTGGTTTAGTATAGTAATAAAAAAATTTGTTGGTCGAACACACTTTTAAAGGCTTTTGAATTGGTGATCAGGACACATCTTTTAAGGATTTTCCTACATATATAATGAAATTATAAGCTTATATAAGTTGGGAACTAGAGCATTATCACTAAGTTAATGACCACAAAGACACTTGGTCTTTTTTTTCATAAGGAAAATATTTAATTAATCAGTGGGACTTACAACTTACAATGTTTTCCCCTAACGAAAATTAAATTGAGCATTTCTGCTAAGATTAGGAGTTTAAGGCTAGATAGAATACTAAAAGAGATTGATACGATTTGTATAGAGGCAACAATCATGGCAAGGTGATCAGTCGGCCTATTCCCCTCTTAGTAGATGTGAGAAAGCTTAATTTCCATGAGAATGAGTAATTTTTGCATGGATGAAATTTGATAAGTCGTGCTCCAGGGAGGTTCAGTGGTTTCATTAATAATGCTAAGGAGGCAGTTGGAGTCAATTTTAATCTAAATAAGGTTATGGAATGCTTGAGCAATCTTGAGAGCAAAAAGTAAACCATCGACTTCGGTAAATAGGAAGCTTATGGAGATGCAAGGTTTGTGAATAGTACAATTTATAGAACCCTCCAAATCTCTAATGATGCGACCTAGTCCAACTATGCTAGAAAAAATAATAAAGGTGCCATCGATGTTAATTTTAAGCCAAGGAGGTTTTGGCTTAATCTGGAAAACTAGATTACTTGAATGGCAGTGTGTTTGTATAAAATATTTAGTTTCAGTAGATTCCTACTATAACTTCTTCTAATTGATAATTTGTTGGATGTGGTTAAGTATTTGTTGTACAATGGCATCGGAGGTTTTTGGTTTATTATTGTGTTTATTTTTATATGTACCAAAGTGATATGATTGGAATGAGTTTTGAATGAATCTAGAGATGCTTGAGCTTTTCTGAACTGATCCATGAGCTAAGGAGTCCAATGAAATATCTACAATGATGCATCATATCATGAAAACCAAAGTGTGATTGAAGCTTAGTCCAAAAATTCATGGCTTTAAGACGGTAAAGGAATATATGCTCTGTAGGTTCCTCCTCATTGTAGAATTGGCATTTAGAGGCTAGGTGGGTTCCTCTTCTCTCAAGGACTTCCTTAGTGTCCATATGAACTATCCCATGGAATTAGAAGTGAAATTGGTGGTTTGCCTTGTAAATCCTGCGTATGAGTGACTTACCTCCCTACAGTGTAACTAAGGCCTTATCTTGGGCCCATAGGAGTTCCTTCACTTTCTGCTTATGCTCTAGATTCTCCAAGGCTTAAATGAATTCCTCATTATATTTCTTATTGAAGATAGATATGGCTTGGTCTCTATCTTTCTAACCAATTCTTTAGCTTGACTTAGTTGAGTATGTAGATTGAGGAATATTTCTTTATTCCACTTCCTAAACTCTATAACACTTAGTTTATGAAGCTATGGAGCTTGGTCTAGCTATAACTATTTTCATCAGCTTTCAAACACCTTTGGATGGCTGGAATAAAGTCTTGGTGAAGTGCCCACATATTATAAAACTTGAAGAATGATGTTCTAGATCACTGGGAATTTGATATATGGATAAATAAAGGTTAAGGATCTGAGGTGGACCTTGAAAGGTGGGTGATGTGAGTGTCTTCAATTTGCAATTTCCATGGGAAATGAGAAATTGTTGATTCTTGGTCTCCATGGAAATCCATGGGGAGGCAAACACAAAACTCCTTCTAAAGCTTCATCAGGACACAACAAAGGTGAATGAATTGCCACCGCCACCGAGACTCCATGTCGGTGACGTATCTTCAAATCCAACCTCTATAGCATCTCACGTTGGTCCATTGTGAAGGTAATTTGATCCCCAAGAAGATAAAACTATATTGATTGATTGCAAATTGATCTCTAATCTATTTGCAATCAAAATCACATGATTTTGTAGCTCCGATCACCAAAAATCACCCTGATTCGATGGAAAATCCTCAGTTCTTTAATGGAAGGAGGAGATAATGCCAATTATCTGTCTCTACTATTTGGAATGGATGGCCACAATCTAGATGCACAATTGATATAATTTCTTATAGGAAACCACAGGCAAAATCATGGTTGTCTGATCTTTAATCGGATGGTCGAGATCAATTCTGCGACCATTTTTGATGTAGGATCCACATGGATCTTGTGTAGACTAATGGCGGCACTCCATGTGGAAATGGTACCACATCATTGTACTTAAAATGGGATTTCTCATTTTAAGTCATTAAAAATTCCCAGGAACTTCAAAAAATCATATAAAATAAAATAAAATTCCAAAAAATGCAAATAAGGGCAACATGAACTTATCTCAATGAGTAGAATCCATTAATCCCAAAATCCTCAATTAAATTTGAGTGATTTTGGATTAATTTAAATTTAAATAAAATTAATCAAACTCAAATTAATTACAAACTATTAATATAATGAAAGTGAAACGTTAGGAAACTAAAATCAAGGTTAAAATACACCTCAAGAAATTTTTTTTATGATTTATCTCAAAGTAAATAAAAAGATAGCAAATTTCAAACTCCAAAATTCAATTTTAATGAAATAAATTAATATTAAAAAAAATAAATCATGAAAATGGATAAAATCACTTTCAATTTCCATAATAAACTATAAGAACTTAAACACATCAATGAAATCCACAAAAACTTAATAAATCACAAAATGGCCTAATTTGATAATTAATTAAATTAATTAACTTGAAATTAGCAAAATCATAATAAATAAACTAAAGCTTCAAAAAGTCCAAATGAACCTTCTATGGATGCATTTTACAGAGAGAAATCTAAGAAAAATAAACCATAATTATTTCATCTTAAATAGAGCTTAATTTAGGTTTTAATGAAATAATTAAAATCTTAATCATACATTAATCATGCATTTGATTAAAAAAAACTTGAGAAATATCAAATTGGCAAAGAATCCCACATGCCATAAAATATTCAAACCTAATTGACTTTTGGATTGGGAATTATTGAATTTCCAAGTCTCTAGGTTAATATAAATTAAACAATAAATTACAAAAATTATAAAATCATAAAATTCACAAAAGTAATTTGTAACACCTTCATCAACACTAGAGCACGTAAGGATAATTTTCCAATACTTTAAGCCATAGAATTTGGTTAATTATAAACTTAGGGTTTAAAGAAAATCATTAAAAATACAAAATCTAATTAAACCTTAGAGTAAATAATTCATCAAATTCATAACCAACTTATTAAAGAAATCATAATCCGTAATCAATGCAAGCTAAGAATCAATTAATACATTTAGAAAATGTGTAAGGAAACAAATGTTAAACCAAGAAAAAGGAAACAAATGTTACACCAATTCAATCCAAATATAAAAAATCAAACTAAAAGTAAACTTATCCAAGATGAAACACATAATTAAATCAAAGGAAATTAAAAGAAGAATTGAATTTCTAAAGAATTAAATTTACAAACTTAATTTAAATCAAATCATCTAAATGAATCTAAAAGGTGCTAATTAAGATACAGAAGATCTTAGTTAGATCTTTAGGATGAATCTTCATCTTAGGATGAAAGTTTCATTCTATTAGCATTTAGGATGTTGAATATTATGGGTTCCACCCCAAAGGAGAATCTATTTTATTCCCCATTCTTGAAAACCTAAACTTCTCTTAAACATAAAAATGAATTTGAAAATGAAAACAAAATCATGAATCATTAAATCATTTGAATTAAAACCATCCAAAGATAAAAATAAACAAACTTCAAAACTCAAATTGAAACTTGAATCCGAAATAGGTCTAGCAAAGTCTTATCACATAGACCTAGTTCCTTCACACACACTAGATCATTAGGTCATGGACCTTACAGTTAGGTTTGGTTAAAATATGATATTTTGCAGTGATGTGATGTGTGTATGTCTTTGTGGCATATTGTTTTAGACTATATGTCTAGGATTGTTAACCAATTAGATTGGATGGTAAGACATTTTTTTAGAACTAATGTTGTCTTCTATTGGGGAGTTATACTAAAAAGGACTACTTATCATAAATTAATTATAAAATTTGTATTTTCTTGTAAGTTCTAAATAATCTCTTAAGCATAGCCTAATAAGACAAGTGGGCTTGACAAGCAGCTAATGCTAAGCATGTATGCTTGTAAATTACAAGTGTTGCATATTGTTTGTATTTTCCAAACATCTATTTTATATGATTTAGAAATATAAATTTGAGCTTAGAATTAAGTTAGGATCTATGAGGTTTAGGATCAACAGGAGTTGATCCTACTTGTAATTGGGTACCTAGGTCCCCTGAAAAGCTGAATGGAGGTCCCTAAAGAAGATGATGATCATGGAAAGAAGACCCATAGATATAAACTTGTAGTTCTAGGCTGAGTTGTATAAGGGTAGAGCTTGGTTGCCCATTTTCTCTTTCTTTTGGGTTTACAATGGTACCCGCCTATATTGGCCTTTCTTCAATTTAAATTTTTCTTGATTTATTTTTGGGTGTGCAATAGAATTAACCTGCTTTTCTAAGTTTCTTTATGTGTTGTGTTTATTGCAATGAATGTGTGGATGATTAGGATCTTAGGAAAAACTAAATTTTCTACCCAATCTAAATCTAATCAACTCAAAAAAAAATAATTAACTTGAAACTTCATATAACTTAAAGTCTAGAAAAAAAAACATAAAATTAACTATAAATAATTAGCTCATGTGAACCATGCTATCATATTGCTCTAAACTCTTGAATATGAAACTTCACCCATTACACATAAAGAGTATCTAACCTTTGAAGATGAACACCTCATTGGGGAAGTCTATTTTCCCTTATTGATTTGTCCCATGACCACTTCTAATTGCCTGATATTTAGGCATAAAAATGCATACCCCAAGACCTTAAATGAATCATGAGTCAAAACTTTTAAAAGCTAGAATATGTGCATTTGTTATGCACATTTCATACCCTATTTGATCCTAGGAAAATTGGAGTGAGTCTAAGTTATTAGATTCTTTCCTAAAATGCTACAGCTTAACCATCTTGCATACATGAGAGTTAGCATCATGGATTTAAAATGCGCTTAGGTGGTGTACGTAAGAAGCCCTTCCAGATGAGTTTTAATTCTAGAATAGTTAGTGATAAGTTTATTCCCTCAGATGAGAGGAATGGCCAATAATTCATAAAAGTAAACTAAGTCGGCCATCTGACTTATGTCAAAAGCACTTATAGACTTAAGATCTAAAGCATCCTACTTAGAGTGAGTTTTCAACCTTGGGCATTTCTGTTGTCTTGTGCTACTAGAATCTAAGCCCTAGATTTCTAAGAAAATATCAACTTGATCAAAATTAAATTCTAAAATTTAAAACCCAATGATAGGATAGTTGAAATACCTACTAGGCATCTCAATATCAATAGGTATTTCCTCCTTAATCCCATTTGGATTCCAAAAATAAGCCCTTCCACTTTGAATTATTCCCAATTAAAATTCCAAAATATCATTGTTTTGAAAATCAACCTAGAAGTCCATAAAAATAATAGCTTATTAAATGAAAGGAACATGTCAAGTCATAAACATGCGTGAAAATCATAATCTTCAAACTTAAAGAGAAGCATGTTATGTGATTGCAACTTAATTGACTCTAGTAAATAATTATGCTTTCCTAGAGAAAAGCTTATTAAATGGATGATTAAGTCAGGCTAAAAAAAATTATATCCTAGATTAAGCAGTAGTTCTAAGACTACTGAAAACTCCATAATTTTTGAAGAAACATAGAATTCAAAAAATTATTCTAATAAAAAAGATTATACATAAGAAGTAACTCAAGTTTAGTTAGAAGTGAAAAATGAATTTCCCCACCCTTATAATGGAAAATTGATGATAAAGGAAAATAAATTCAAATTAATGAAAAATGTCTTACCTCCACCACCACCTAAACCTCAAAAGTCTACCAAAATAAAAGTGTACTATAATGTTTCGGCACATTTACTTAAGGTCCTTGATTTATTAAGTATCTATGATGCTCTCATGTTGTCCAAAGATATACGTGAGATAATAATCAAAGCCTTACAAAATCCAAAATAATATGAAACAATCTTCATTATAGAGAGGATGAAAGAAACTTAACCTTTCAAAAATCAACAACTATCACATTTAGTAATGACAACCTATTGCTAGGGACAACCAAGCACAATCGACTTTATGTCACACCTAAAATAAATTCTACCCACATAAAAAGGGTATTGATTAATCCAAGTGCATTGATCAATATTCTAAAAGGTAAGACACTCTGAGCACTTGTCATTGATGCTCATTATCAAGATAAAAGTATAATATTTCTTTAAGGATTCAATGAATAAAGATAATAAATCTTAAGGTCTCATGTTCTACCTATACGCTTTAAGAAACTATACACAGAGGCCAAATTTCACGTGATTGAAGTTAGTGTTGCCTAAAAAAAACAATCGAGTAGGTCATGGATTCACAAATATGGTATAGTACATTCAACTCTCCATCAATGTATGAAGTATATTCAAAATGGTGAAGAGCATCAAATTGATGATGACATGAATCCATTCTTGATAAATGAGATCAAGATCTACAATGATGCCAAGTACTTCATGCCTAAAAATGTAAGGGAAGTCGATTCCCAAAAGCAAGTGGCTCCACTTATCAAATTAATGTTGAAAAGCAATAATTTAAAGGGTAAAAGATCAATGAATAAAAGCAACCCAAGGTAATTCCCCACCTTGGAAGTGATATTGAAGATGATGAAGAGGAGATAATACTTTATCAACCAAAGAAATCCTCAACTAGCCATAAGTAAGAAGAAGTTAGAATTAGTAATGTGGCAAAATAATTAGAGAAAACTCATGTTTCTCTAATAAGGGTACTTGAATCCCAAATTTATAATAAGAATACAAAATTAATTATAGTGCCAAAAGCACATATAAAAGTCTTAACAACTTCAAGAAAAGAGGAAATTGATCATTTAAAAAGAAATTATGTCCCTCTTAAAAGAGGCTACAAAGAATGTGGGATTCTTTTCTAAAAAATAGAATAGTGAATCATAAATTTCACATGAATGTCATTTGAAGAGGATGATTTTGATTAAGAAGGTGTTTCAATTATTATTCCTTAAATTGTAAAGAAGCTAGTTAAAAGCAACGTTCAACCTATATAATCAAATGTTCAAGCTTAGTTATTTAAAAGGGTATGACAATGAGATAATACCTAAGATCCCATAGAATATAGAAGTTCACCACATGTGGATTAAAATATAATGCTTCAGCAACTCCTTCAACAAGCTCATGCTATGCCTTATTAGAAAAGGAAGAAGCGTCTCTTAAGGTTACAAATGAATAAAAGGATTATTTTACATGAAAATATACCTGAAGATGAATTAATAATTGACCTCAAAGAGGCCCCAAAAATATTTTGAAGAAGGCAATTAAGCCACCATTGATGAACTTTAAGAAATTAACCAAGGTACTGAAGAAGAACCTAGGCCAACCTTTTTTAGTGCTAGCCTCACATTTAAAAGATTGGAGGAATTAAAAGCACTACTCTATGAATATAAAGATTGCTTTGCATGAAAATATAGTGAAATACTAGGCCTATCACCAGGTGTAGTTGTACAAAGCTTGCCATTAAACTAGATGTACAACCTGTAAAGCAAGCATCATGATAAATGTGATTAGAAGTAGAAGAGCAAGTAATCGTTGAAACCAAAAAACTTATTGAAGCATAATTCATTTAGGAAGAAAAATATGCTGACTGGATTGCCAGTCTTATCCTAGTAAGGAAAAAGAATGGACAAATATGTGTCTACAATGACTTTAAGGATTTAAACAAAGCATGCCCAAAAGATGGCTTTCCTTTACCCAATGCATAACTCATGGTAGATAATACATCAATCAATGATATGTTCTCCATCATGGATGGTTCATTGGGCTACAACCAAATTAAAATGGATTAGAAAATGATAAATAAACATATTTCTATACATCAATTCACAATTATTGCTACAAAGTTATGCCATATTGTTTGAAAAATGCTGATTCTACATACCAAAAGGTGATGACTTGCATCTTCAATGATTTTATATATAAGTATGAAGAATGTTATGTTAATAATTGGGTTGCCAAAAGTAGAGCTGAAAGCGAGCACATGAGTGATTTAAGAGTTGTATTCAATAGAATTCAAAGTTTCAACCTAAAGATGAATCCGTTGAAATGCTTTTTTAGTGTGACCTCTAAAAAATTCTTGAGCTTTATTGTGTAACATAGAGAGATTGAAATTGACATATCTAAAATAAATGCAATAATATAAATTTCATCACCTAAGATTTTGAACCAACTATGTTCACTACAAGGCAAATTAACTTACATTAAAAGGTTCATTTCTAATCATTCAAGAAGATGCCAAACTTTGGATTGATTTATGAGAAAGGATACACCTTTTATATGGGATGTTGCTTATCAAGAAGCATTTGACAGCATAAAATAATATTTATTACATCCCCTAATTTTGGCAGCATAAATTCTAGGAAAGTTGGTGATATTGTATATAACAACCTTAGAAGAATCATCAGGAGCTTTGTTAGCTCAGAATAATGAAGAAGGGAAGGAAAATGCTATATACTATATATGTCAATATATGATAGGAGCAGGACTAAAATATTCTCCTATTAAGAAGTAATGGCTGGTATTGATATTTGCTACTCCAAAATTATGACACTATATGCAATCACATGAAATAACTTTGATATTTAAAGTTGACCTTCTTAAATTCTTAATTACTAGATCTAGCATAATTGATAGCTTAGCTAATTGGACAGTCCTATTACTTCAATTTAATATGACATATGTCCCATAAAAAAGCTATAGATGGCTAATCTATGGCTAACTTTCTAGTTGATTATCCCTTACCAACAAACTCTTCATCAATGATGAATTGCATAATGAATAAATCTTCAAAATGGAAGAAGCTCAACAATCATCAGAATGGGAACTCAACTTTGATGGAACTTCATCAATAAAGTCAGCTATAAACTATTGGGTTTACTTACATTACATTTGGAAATTGGTTAAATATTTATGACACCGTAATTACGGGTCATAATGAAGTTGAATATGAAGCATTAATTATGGGTCTAGAGCTAGCAATAAACATGAAAATTAAGAAGCTTCTTTTTTATGGAGATTCTTAACTCATAATTCAACAAATAATTAAGCCTTTCAAGATAAACAAGCTTGAATTGGTGCTTTATCATAAGCATGTATTAAAGCTTCTTAAACAAATTCTTAAAGCAATAATTACAAGGGTGTCATATTAGGATAATGGAAAAAATGACATATTAGCTAAATTGGCTAAAGAAATGGTAGACTTAGAGAGAGCAATCATAATATTAGTCTAAAGTAGGCCAGCATTAGCTCCAATCCTTTTGCAAGCCTTTAATACAAAAGAAAATTAAGAGATTTCAATGATAATAGAAAAAGATGATTAGTAAGAACTGTTCATCACCTATCTTAAAGGTAGTAGATTGCTAAAAGATAAATCAAAGACTTATCAAATTTCACAAAGAGAACTACGATATACTCTTATGAATGATATGTTATATCGGTGCTCATTCGACAATAAAATGTTGGTGTGATTCCTAGGACCAGATGAAGCAAAGATGGTGATGGCTAAAGTCCATAAAGGGTTGTGTACTGCAAACCAATCTGATCATAAAATGAAAATCAAAATCAAATGATTGGGATACTATTGGCCAATATGGTTCACGAATACATTGAACATGTCAAAAGATGTCATTAATGTTAAATATATAAAGACATGTTGCAGCGACCACCTAATCAATTACATCTAATAGTGGCATCTTATCCTGTTAAAAGTTGGGGAATCAATGTAATTGGCTATTATACTATTTGTCATCCTAGGGATATCATTTCATTTTAAATACCACTTATTACTTCACCAAAATGGGTAGAAGCATTTCTATTAAAAAGAGTTAAAGTTGACGATATTGTGAAAATTTTATGAGACTATATCATTTATCGATTCGGAGTACCTCAAGAATTATATCTGATATTGATACCTTCAGGAATGCCAAAATCTATTGCATTATTGACCTCACTTTTGAGTGAGGATTCAATCTTTCTATCATAGATCTAGGGGTTCTTCTAGACACTAAGAGCTCCTTAGTCATAAGACACTTCTAGTGGCTAAGTGAACACTTAACCTAAACCTAAAGACTTAGAAGGATTAGCCAAAGGATTGGGCTATGGTTTAGGACCTAGGAAAACCTACCTAGCCTATAGCCTAACCAAACCCATGTCTAGCTCCTTAGCCAAAATCTAACCTCAAACCAATACAACCAAATCTAATTGAATCCCAATTCATATTCAAATCCTCAAACCAAAATAAAATCCATCATGACCTAAGTATAAGCCTATGAATTAATCATATGGACTTAGCCAAAATTCCCTTCGATCCAAATCAAATTCAATTGATTTTCTCAAAATCAATTCAATCCTTCAATCATCATCCCAAGCTCTACCAAAAACTACAATCAAATCAATCAAGGCAAAACCAATTCAATCAACCTAACCTAACCCATTTGACCCAAAATATTCAAATGAGCCAAAATCTAATTATACCCAAGCCAATTGTAATCAAAGTTATTAATCAATTCTAAATCAATTATCAAACACAACACAACTCAAATCAAACCTAATCTAACTCAATTAGTCCGATTAGTCCACTTGACCCAAAGTGACCAATTTGAGCAAATTGAACCAAACTCTAATCCAACCCAAATTGGATTGGATCAACCCTTCAAATCTTCTCCATGATGATTGTTAATCATCTTGGATAACCTAATTACAATCAATTTAATCAAATCAAGCTAATTGACCCACTTAGGCTCACTTGACCCAAAGTGACCTAAAGGACTCTTTTGAACCAAATCTCAATCTAACCCAAATTGGATTGAACCAAACTAACCAAAACCTCCTATAATGATTGTGGATCATCCTTGATTGACCAATTTCCATCAATTTCATCATTTTGTCAAATTAACCCAATTAACCAACAGTAAATCAACTGAAACCAATAATTTATACCAACCTATAATCAATCCTTGATCATGACTTGACCATCAATTGAGCCAAGCCAAACCTAATTGACCCTTTGACCCAAGTTGAAGCAATTTGACCTAAAAGGCCAAATTGGGTCAAATCAAAATCTAATCTAAATGAATTTGAACCAATGACTCATGTTTATTCCAAATTAATTATTGAACATGATCCAAAGTCTTGATTGAACTCAATTTGACAAATTAAACCCAATTGACCTAATTAACCTAAATTGATCAATTAGGTCTAAACCATTCCTAAATCCAAATTAATTGAAATCAAAGTCTGCAATCATCTTCAAATGATCAATTGAACATGAACCAAAGCCTAACCCAAACCCATTTGGCCAACTTGGCCAAATTGGTCAACTTGACCTATTTGATCCATATGAATTCAAATGGGTCAAATCAAAATCCAAGCCAAATTAGACTAAATCAATTAAACCAAAACATTCTAAATACTTATTTAAACTTGACTCAACTCTTGGCTTGACCTAATTTGACTAATTTGTCAACTTGACCCAACTTAGCCAAATTTGACCTACATTGGTCAAATTGAGCCAAACCCATCCAAACCAATCCCAAACCCATTGAAACATGACTTGGACCATCCTTGGAAAACCTTGGGTCAATCCAAAGCAATCCTAACCTAATTTGAACCTGAATTAACCCATTTCCTAGTGGGTAAAGCCTCCTATATAAGATAAATCTAAATGTAAGTGATCAACAACCCTCCATTGCATTTGACAGCCACATAAAGCTCAAAATGGACCCTGGCTATGTGGCTAACCTGTCCTAAAGGGGTTAAGTCAGTCATTGGTAAAGGGGAGGTGAGTTAACCCATCTGCCCTCATTGGCTCAACCAAAGGAGATGAAGAGAAGTCAAGGTAGCCAACTCACCTTCCTCCACTCAAATCGAGCCACTAAGATCCTTTCTACCACCTCCAGCCACCTACTGTGGCCGAACTTTAAAAAATGATAGAGCAAATCTAAGCCATCCAATCAAAGGGAGGAGGCAGTATACCCCCCTCATTTTGATTCAAACTAGGCAAGTGAATATTCTCAGAGCTCAAGCACCTCAAGGTGACCTCTCTATGTGATTTCTTGAGCTTCCCAAGCCTTCCCTTTGCTAGAGAACACCAACCTGAGATAGGACAAAGCCTAGCTCCGTCCAACTTCATGAAATCCCAACTAATCACGAATTAACTTCACCACATGTTCACCAAGCTCCAGCAAGGCAAAATGAAACTTCTCCCTAGTGATTCGAGCACCGAATACCACTCTAAGCCTAACTCTGATGAGTTTTCCATCAGCAGTTAATCTATAGAGCCACCAGTGAGGAGGCAAGGTGCCATCTTCTCAATAGGGCTTTGTCTCTTCAAGATGAAGCTACCTCAGTCGGTTAGCCGCCAGTCCTAAGCTCCGGTGAGGTAAATTCTAGCAAATTAGGGATTTTTCAATTTTTGTTTGGCCTTTTAAAAGAAAATTGTAATGTCATGTGATTCCCATAATTAGATCCTTGGAGATCTCTCTCATGAACATTTTGGATCGATCGTGAGCTTTCACGAGCTCCAACAAGCTCGGATCGGGTAGAGGAAGGTGGATGGTGTCCATCTTTCATCGCTTAGGGGAAGAAGGATCATCCACCATCCAACAACAATAATAACAACAACAAGCCTTTATCCCACTAAGTGGGGTTGGCTACATGAATCCTTTGTGTCCATTATGTCCTATGATGTGTCAAATTCTCATTTAATTCAAGTATGTTTAGGTCATTTTTTATACATCTTAACCAAGTCTTTTTAGGTCTACCTCTACCTTTCTTAACATAAGGCAAATCTAATGCATCTACTCTCCTAACTAGGTCATCCACCATCTGTTCTGCATAATTGGATCAGATGGTCATGATTATTTGTTAGATTTAATCTCAATTTAATCTTTAGGAACCTCAAGATTAATTCTGATTATCCTATCTTAGATCATACAGTGGGGATGAAAGCGCATTCACCGCCACCATGTAAGATGATTTAAATAACCAATTAACCAATCTCGTGATGCTAGGTGGAAAGGACTGCCACATCACTGGTCTGCATGGCATCGAGGGGATTAGGCTTAATTAAGGGTGAATAATCCATTTTTAATGGCTAAAACTTTGAAAAATCATAACTAATTATAGGAAAATTAGAAAAATACAAATAAATATGCATGAGAAAGATAAAATAGAAGAGAGTTTATTAAAAATGATTTCATTTGATTATGAACTATAATTAAGGCTTAATTAGGATTTGAATGTTTATTTAATTTGTTCAATTAAATCCTAATTACTTAGGCAATTAAGTCCAAACTCAGTGTGTTGATTAATGGTATGACCTCTGCCTCCCATGATTTTCTTGAAATTTATTATTTAGGTAATTAAGGAAATTAATGTTTCAAATTTTAATTACTTTTTTTAATTATTTAAGATCAATTATTATTTTAAATAGCAAAAACATTAATTAATTAATGCTCATTAATCACTGATTAATAGTGAGATAATGAGGTAGAGTGATTAGGACCTCTTTCATAATCATTTTTCAAATTCATTTCATTAGAGAGAAATAATTAACATGGAAATTAACTAATTGCTTAATTAATCAATTTAATTGCTAAGTCAAATCAAATTGGAATGTCAATCACTTAAGATAATTAACAATGAAATTAACAGTTCCTCTTTATGTGTTTAATAACATAAAAACCCTTAAGGAAATTATGATTAACCTATAAGTGTGGAAAATCATAAAAGTACTTAATTAGATTATTTAACTTAATTAATCCTTAATTATGAGCCAATAGCATTAGGCCCTTTAGGAGCATTGTAATTTCATTTTCTCACATGTTCATATCATTTGGGGCTTATGATTAAATGATTAATCAAATTAAAAGAGCATAGGAAAGGGTAATTAATTGATTTGATTAATGACTCAACTTAATCAAATCATAGAATCTACCTAATTATCTTTCCTTAAACTAATTGAGATCACTAACTTGGGAATAGGATTAAAATAGCAAATAGCTTCTCTTCTTTAAGTTCAATCTAAATCCAAAATCAAATTAATAAGAAGTTATGGTTTTCTTTAAGTAATTTTATTTGATGTGATTGTCCTTAGGATGTGGTTGAATGAATCACATGTTTATGTTTGGTTATCCCTTTCCAATCACTTTAAATGTTGTATGTCATATAGTTTCATGCATTCATCTTCTTCAAAATCTAAATGAATCAAATAAAATTTATTTATGTAAGCTCACATGCATTGGATTAATTTATTATATATGTGGCTATTATGACTAGTAAATTCAAATGTATTTTCTAAAATTTACAATTGGATAGCAATACTTGGGATGTTAGTAGTTATAAATACATATAGGATTTGCATGTGTTTATTGATTAAGTGTGTGAATGAAAAGCTCTCTTTCTTACATTCATATATTACGTAGATTAACTATATAGTATGGACATCCCGTGACTATAAGGCTTTAAGTAGCCCCAAGGAGGTCATTTGATTATCTCACTTTCCTGGTTAATAAAGGCATGTACTTATTAGAATTTGGATAGAGCGTTAATTCATATGCAAAAATAATTCAACTAAAGAAAATGCAATCTTTGCATGATTTTCATTCCTCTAATTTATGTATACATTCATATGTATTTAAGATAGCTAGAATATAGTCTAGACATCCTAGGAATACGAGGCTTTAAGTATCCCCAAAGAGGTCATTTGATTATCTCACTTCCCTGGTTTAAATAATGGCACATACTTGCTTATATCTTTTATACATGTTTATGTGTATGTGATTAAGGAGTAAAGACCCTCTTTTTTCTATTAAAAATACATGCATTTATAATTACCTAAGTCACCAAGTATGTAGTACGTGGATGTAAAGAATTCTTTCTATATTTATGTATATGAATCTACATATATTAAAATGCTAATAAGTATATAGTCTCAACATCCTGGGAATACAAGGCTTTAAGTATCCCCAAGGAGGTCATTTTATTACTGCATTTCCCTAGTTAACAAAGGCACATACTTATTTAATTTTATTCCCATGTATATTTTCATTATAATTTGGATAGAGCTTTAATCCATGTATACAAATAATGTAATTAAGTAAAATATCATCTCTTTAATGACTTTCATCTTTATAATTGTATATACATTTATATGTATTTAAGATAGCAAGTATATAGCTGGACATCCCAAGAATATGAGGCTTTAAGTAGCCCCAAGTAGGTCATTTGATTATCTCACTTTCCTGGCTAACAATAACATGTACTTACATATATCTTTTATTCATAAGCATGTGTATTTGATTAATGAATGACATGCTTCTTTTTAACACTAACCATGTATGCATCCATCATTATTTAAGTGTGCCAAAATATGTTGCATGTATGGATATTCTAAGTGCTAAATCATGTGCATGTTACATGTGATGGAAAGAGATGACTCAATATACTTCATGTGATAGTAATTCAACTATAGTAATCTTAAGATTCCTTTCATATTGGATAAGATTATTTAAAGTTAACCTAAACTTAGAATTAATAAAAAAACTATTTAATAAGCCATTTACTAAAGAAAACTAAGTCAAATTAATGTGCTTTAGAAGATGGCTTAAGGTAGGGATGAAAGAGGATAAGTCTCTTTCTTCTCTTTATAATAGTTAGATGCTAAGTGTAATTCAAATGAAATAAAGAAAACTAGAAATTAAAATTCACAAATTAACTAAACAACTTGAAATGAAACCAACCTTCATGATTGAAATTAAACTTTTCCAAATTTAGAAAATTATAACTCTAATGCTTAGTTAAGACATACTACACAAAGCCTTAGCACACACATTAGAATTAAGCCACCATTTCTAGTCCTAAGTTAGGATGGTGTATGTGATGTATGTTTTGTGTTATGATGTAATGTTTTAGATTGGATGTTAGGCTGAGTGTTTCGTTGAGTGGATTTTACGTAGCTCTTAGACTAATATTATCTTCTACATGGGATTGTGCTTAATGGGTTGCATAAAATAAATACAAATGTTTTTTTCTTATAGATTGCTTAAGCCCCTAAGTATAATCCACATCAAGATAGGTGGGCTTGGTTATCCATGTGCAGGGTGCTAAGTTTAAATTATGAAATATAACTGCTTGGGATTGTATGTTTAGATTTATGTTTTCTATAAAAGTGTAATTTTGTAAAAGAAATTAGGATTAGCACAGTGAGGGATTAGGATGAGCAATGGCTAGAAGGCTTAGTCCTAGGGTGCTCTGTGATGCCTTAGAGCAAACTAATTCAACGAAAGTTAAGGAGGACTTGAAAAAAATAAAGAAGTGAAGGCCCCCATTGCATGTATTCAATTTCTAATTGTAATTATTCTTTTATATTATGGGTTGTATGAAGGTAGAGCTTGGCTACCTATCTTTTCTCTTTTTCAACGTGTACGGTGATACATATCGACCTTTTATTCTTTTACAAAATCTATTCATGTTTGATTGATATTATGTCTAGATTGTGCAATATGACTGCATCCTTTTCATAGTTCCTTCATGTTTGATGATTGTATGTTTGGCTTGGATGCTATAGGCTCTTATGATATAATTAATTTTTTTATCTAATTAATGACTCATGACCAAATTTTAAAGTAATTCACAGTTCATCATAATTCTTAGGCTCTAATCAAGATAATTAAAAGATTTAGCAACCCCTTAACTATATGTTGTATGTATAACATCATGCATACCATCTTGAATTACTCTTACTAAATGCGAGCCTCTATTCTTGCACTTTAGGGACTGCTTAACCTATAAGAGCAACCCCTCATGATGGAGCTTCACCCTCTTTCTCTATGGATTTGGCCAATAATCAATTTTTTCATACATTTTAGCATAAATATCCTAAAGCCTTTGTCCAAAATACTGTGTAAAATTATAAAAATTTGCATTCTTAGACTAAGTCAGGTGCTCATACAACTCATTCTCTAGTATCTTAGTGAGTGAATTTAGGACTCTAGTCTCTTTCAAAATTAAATAACAGCTTAAACAATCTTACAATTACATAAGACCGGCCTACATGGTTTTGAATCGTAGGAGGTGTTAGCTGGTAGCCACTTTAGGCGGTTGTAAGTCCAAAAGAGTTAGACGGGTCTATCTTCTCTTATGGAGATGAACCCTTACATCCACCTTTCACTTAGATTTAGGTCATGCTTTTATTTGTGTTAAAGCTCCCAAGATTTAGGATCTAAGGTAGATAGTTTCCTTCGAGCTACAAGCATAAATCCTCACCTCTTAAGCATTTTCTCAATCTTGCGTTGTTGGATTTATAAGACATAGCAACCTAATAAAATTTTAACTCAAATAAAATAAATCTCACTTTCAAACATATAAAGCCTCATCATAGGATAGATTGGAATGCTCACTAGATTTTCTAGTATTATGAGCCCTTCCTACTTATCTTCCTTTGAATTATAAAATTTTCTTCTAATTAAACAAATCTCACTTGATCATCCAAAATAGCTAATTTATTGATAATCTTAACCTTGAAATATTTAGAGACAAAAATTGAATACTTTAATCAAGAGTATTTTGGGATAATAAACCTGCCGGTATGTACGAAGACCTATCATATCTATGGAGTCCTTATCAGGTGATTAGGTCTATTGTAGGGCGATGTTTTTATCTCTCAAGATAGTATATCATACCTCAATGTCATGCCTAATCACTTCAATAAGTACCCACTAAGATTTGTGTGGTGACCAGCCAGCGCATGCAAAAATAAACACCACATGCTTCATTAAGAAATATAAGATAGACTGTCAATATTCTTCAATATACAATTTAGGAGACAATGGTCTCACAAAAGCATTGAACAAAATATTTGTTAAACTTATAAAAAAATATCTTTAAAAATAAAAGGAAATGACATGATAAACTAATAGAAGCTTTGTAGTCATATCCTACTACATACAAAACTACTACACAAGCAACACCTTACTTCTTACTCTTCGAATTAGAAATAATACCTCCTCTTAAAGTAGAGCTATGTTCACTCCTTATAGTAGTTCAAAATGAACTTATAATGAAAGAAAGTGTTTGAATATGACTGGAAGAGCTTGAAGCTCTAGATGAAAATTGATTATAGACCTAGCAAAATCTAGAAATATATAAATCAAGGATGATCTGAGCTCAGGACTGCATGGTTTGTCAAAGAAGCTTCAAAGGGTGAACTAGTACTAGTTTGCAAAAGGCCTATCATTTTACATCAACGAGTTGGTGGAAAGTTTGACCCAAATAGGGAAGGGTCATATATCATTAAAAAAGTATACGAAGGGGGAGTTTTTCAACTCATTGATGCAAAATGGATAAGACCTAAGCCCCCTATAAATGGATAATTTCTTAAGAGATATTATGCATAATAGTAAAGGTGTTATGCTTTACAAATGCTAGAGTCAAAATCAACTCTAAATTTATCAACTGAAGGGAAACTCTTCAGTTAAGTATGAGAAGAATATTCTCATCTCAAAAGGAAAGTTTTCATATTAATAGAGAACAATTTTATAATCCTTGCAATGCAAGTAAAATTCTCCATCAAAGAGAAACCCTCTCTAATTGAAATTATCCTAAATTAAGATCTATCATGCCTAAAGGGGTTAAATCTAAATTTAAATCAAGATCCAGCATGCCCAAATGGGCTAGATCAAATCCATCATGTCAAAAGGGCCAAATCTGAATTTAATCAAGATCCATCATGCCTAAAGAGGTTGAATTAGATACATCATGCTAAAAGTGGTTTGATTTAAACCTATATTTAGACTCCATCATTCCCAAAAAGGCTAAATCTAAACCTAAGTTTAGATTCCATCATGCCCAAAGTGGCTCGATCTAAACACAAATTTAGATTCTTTCATGCCCTAAGTAGCTCGATCTAAAACTAAATTTAGATTCCATCATGCTCAAAGGAGGCTAGATATTAACCAAAATTTAGATCTATAATGTCCAAAGAGGCCAGATTTAAACCTAAACTTAAATCAAACCTATCCATATGGATAGGATTTAAGTCTAAATATAACCAACATATCAAAAAGGTTAAGTCTAAAATTAAATCTTAATTCAATATAATTAGAAGATGATTAAATCAAAATAAAAGTTTAAACTCTATGAAATTAAAGAAGATTAAATAAAAGCATACAAGCACAACTCATTTATAGATTTAGATATTAGTACTTTTTATAATTTTTTTCAACTTTATATGCTTCTCTTATCTACATTTACTATAAATTATCTATAATATTTTTCCTAGAATAGGGCAGATGATATGCCTCCTACTAAGCTTTCTGAGGAGTAGATATGGGCCACTATTGAAGCCCAATATCCACATTGTTCAGTTAGATTAGGATTGGCTATCATTGCATTAGGATATGTTGATCGATAGTGATATTTAGAGGATTCATTTGCTCGGTCATCATGCATTCTACATTTTGCTTCAAAGCTTCCATCAGGTCATAATCCTACTGATTAGGTGATTAATTTAAAGATAAGATATAGTCATGATGTTCCTTTAGAGTAAATCATAGATCGCCTTATCTTTGGGGATTAGGATGTACTAGTTGCAAATATTGCTCCTTTACAAGCACAGTCAAGCTTTTGGGTTATCGCATGTTACATCATAAGGCAAGATTAAAACCCAAAATCATTATTTGATACACCCTTATCAGTTGTTAGTGGCTACATATACTTGTTATACCATCATCTACAAATGCATGGTGATATCCTCAGGATAGCTAGCATATATCACATAGTCTATGCATCATTTTTTGACTACAACCATCTTCCATTTACTTAGAGCTAGAGCATAGCAGGATAGTAGGATTGGTCCACCAAAAGCTATTGGATTAGATTGCATGAGATGATAGTCACCTTACCATATGTGCAAGATATAACAGGCCTCTATTATAAGCATTCCCTATGAGGAGTGTGTTCCACTATATCATGAGCTCTTTCAATGTCAGCTAGCTGGCCAACATAGGAGAGGCAGTTATAAATATTCTTTAGGCCTCCATCATGCTCTAGCTCACTATTAAAGATTGTTCATAGAGTGAAGATCATGTCATAGGAGATGAGGCACATTTACTCTAGACATATGGTCTGAGAGTTTCTTCGATTCAGTAGTATGCTCACCTCATTACACATGATTGGATTATCTATTTGACATGGGATTTCATTAATCAAAGAAGTCATTCAATGTTATATTAGAGCATAAAGGAAGAGCTAGTTCTCGACACATCCTAGCATGGGACATTAATAAGGGGCTAACTTTAGTGGCCTTCATTTTAACTTGGCTATGTTATATTATGTTTTAAAGTCACAGTAGAATTTTCCATCCTTTCACTGTATTGATGGCTAGTTTGCTTACTCATGGTGAGAACATAGCCCTAGCACTTGTATTATTAGCCAACTTATATAGAGGATTAAGCAAAGTGAGCATTATGACTGACTCATAACACTATGACATAGATGCTTCTTGGAACAACTTACACATATGAATTCATGTACATATTTTTGGAGCATTTAGTTATCTTGAAACACCACCCTACTTTAAAGAGTAGTGATTCCCTCTAATTATACAATTGAGCAGAGCTACAATCACCTTAGATAAAGATTAGATCCAGACTTTCATGTTTTCTCCATCATGCATGATAGATCATTTTCAGATCATTCATAGATCATCATTTCATATCCTTTTGGTTTAGAGTTTGTGATAGAGATTCACATATTTTCTTACTAATAGAGAGGCATCTTTATTATTATCAAAGCTAAGATATAGATGCATAGAAGAATACCTCATTGGGCTGAGACTTGGTTGGCTTTCTTACCAACATCATGAGTCCATGATCTTGGAGGGATACAGTTCAAATAGAGTGGCTAGGCATTATCAATTCACTTATGCTACATCCATATATAGACAACCACAAATATTATACATAGTAGATACTCATTTTCTGGTGATGTTATCATTATCTATTTATTTAGCAGTAGGCTCTATAGCATGGGCTTTCTCACATTGCCTAAAGACTGATTCTAGTTTTTATGTAACCCCATAGGAGACTTACATAGGAGTTAGTCACCAATGGTTACTATGGATCCGCTATACTTTATATTCTATCTTAGAGCTAAGCTTCACATATATAGTCACATATTGGGGAGTGATAGATCAGCACAACATTTGCATTTCCCCCGACATGCGACTCATGCTCCTACGAGATCATCAGATGAGCAGGGTAGCAATAAGAAGCAATAATGAGAGAGTTCACCCATTCATGATAGAGCTGATAAAGATATTCATAGCCTTCTATGAGATAGTTATGGCAAGGGAGAACTAGGGGTAGCTAACTCTACTAATATTCTCATCTCATCAATAGTAGTTGAGCTACCAGTAGGACAGATGGAGAGTGATGTCACCTTAGTATTGCCAATGGATACTAATGTAGGTTTCTTAGTGTCTACTCAGCCTATCAGTAGTGATCATATGCATATTGAAGAGGACCCACATACAAATGAATCTATTTCTTTCTTGACTAGCCACGAGCCATCCTTATTAGACTCCACATGGTGATAGTGAGTGTCACCCAAGATAATTTCTCAGATGTTGACTCTTGCGTAGAAAGCCACTCTATTCCCAGTTTGAGTTATAGAGCTCAAAGACAATTATCTGGTCTAGATATCTCATTCTTCATTTCTAGGATACATCCAAGGCCTTTAGATCCACTACATTGTAACTCTTCGAAGTGCCTGTGTCATATAGTGATAACACTACACCTCCTACTTCTTAGCATTGACTTAGAAGTTTTAATTGAATTTTCTAGCTTTTGTGTGGAAGTGAATTCTTTATTTTTTTTTGTTGCCACCTTAAGTCTTGAGGCAGGAGAGCTATAGCTTTGGGAATCTTTATGTTAAGATGTTGAGTTTGGATTATGTTGGCCTAATAAGCCTCATGTTCAATTTGATCAATTTTGATGATAACAAATGAATGGTTGGATGTTTTAATATATGTTTTATGTGTTTCAGATATATTAATTATTAATTACATATCCAATACATCTCACAATATGTTTGAGAAAATTGCAAGAATAGAAGAATGAAAGAGATCAAAATGGATAATGTGAAGCTCAAGATACAATATTTTAGGTTATATGCATTTATAACTATCTTAGAAATTCATATGACTTCATTGGCTTGAATCAATTTGCTCATAACTTAACAAAATATTTTTATTTATTTTAAATAATAATAATGAGGTTAATTTATATAAATCTCTATTTAATTAACAATTAATTATATGTTTCATACACAGCATTTGAATTATCAAAATAATAAATGATAATAAATTATGACTATTAAGTGTAATTAGTTTATATACTTAATATAATTAAATATTTTAATTTAATTTTAAGGTTATATGATAACTAACATATGTATGATTATATATAAATTATATCATATTATTTAAATATCATATTTTAAAATTAACAAAAATATGTGGAATTTTGTATTCTAGCCAAAGCCATTTTATAATCAAAGAATTTATATCTGATTTCAGCTCCACTGATTCTTTAGATTTTTGTCCTTTAATTTGATAGGTTACATGACCCATGTTTGATTAAAATGGAATTTATTATGACTTTTCAAGCATTAGCTGATTTTAATAATGAATGCATGCTACATACTTTGAATATATTAAGAGCCATATTTGATTATTTTTTACTTGCCCATGTGAATAGCCAAATTTTGGATATTTGAATTTAATTTTTATTTAATATAAATTATATTTTTATTGAATATTAAATTATTATATGATAAAATGATGTTAGAATAATATATTTTTTGAAATAATTCAAAATGACCTTCTTGCTTATAAATAGCTCTCATTCTCTTCATGAAAGCATTCCTCAATCAAAGTCAAAACCCCTCCAGCAAATCTAAGAAAACATCTCCTAGATTTTTCTTCCAAGTGTTCTCCAAATATTACAAGATAAAATCTTTAGTTTGGAGGTTGCAACATCTTCAACTAAGCAGGCTTTCTCAAATTACTTGAGTTTATTTTCTTGATCTTAATCCCTTTTTAATTGTTCATACTATTTTCACCATATATTTATTCTTTACAATTTATACTTTTTGGTGGATTAGTCTTTGGACATCAAAGTTTAAGTATTCCACATCAAAGTTTTTTCAATCATTTTTTGTGAAATACTCTTGTGATAGTTTGTAGGATTTATTTCAACTTGTTGAAATTTTTATCTTCCTACAAATTTCTTTTGGTTTCTTGAAATATATCTTCATTAGTCATATTTTAAAGATCATTTATTCTTAGATCTATTTTAGAAGTATAATTTAAGCATTTTAAATTAATGTATTATGCTGAAATTATTTTCATATTTACTATATCTCTCTTATTAATTAAAAGCTTACTAGCCTACTTAGATCTATCATATACTAATTTTATTTAAGTATTTTGTGATCATTTGCATTAATTGAAAGTAACTTTTTGGTTAAAATAAAATAAATTATTCTTTGCTGAAATTTATTTTATTGTGCAAAAGAATATTGTGAATTTATTTTGAAATCATTTTTATATTAGTCAACAAATTATAATAACATAAACATCTTAGTAAGATCACTTTAAGATATTTATTTTATTATTTCTTATCAATATTAATTGAGCATTTTTCCTTGCCAAATTTTAAGTTGTAAAGTGATCATTTTTAAGTTGTGTGATCACTTTTCGAATTGGATAACTTGATATATTTGTGAGAGATATATTTTATCAAAATTTATTATTTTGTATTTTCTTTTCGTGCTATAAAATTTATATTATGGTTGTGCTCTCCCCTTTGTAGGAGAGCACATATTGTTGTAGGGGTTGTACTCACCCCGTTATAGGAGAGTACTATTTATAAGCTATTTTGCATTTAGTGGATTCCTAGCCAGGGGTGGCTAGGAGTGCAAATAGGCCAGTTTTGGGATTTAGCCAAACCATGTAAAAATTGTATGCCTATTGTCTCTCTTTACTTTACTATACTTTTATTTTTTTTTGAATTAAGAATTATATCTTGTCATTATAAAGTCAAAAATTATTTTCTACTAAAACTTAAAAATTTAGATTTAACTTTTAAAATTTTTAATATCACCCAATTCAACCACCCCTCCCCACCCCCCCCCCCTCTCACACCTCCTGCTATGACTCATGATTATCATCAATATGCACTACAAATCAAGAGATCTTGCCAGATACAATCACTATTATAGAGACCTCATTTTGCACTACTTCGCATCAACTCCCCCTAGTTCACCAAGATCTCGAGCATTGTCTCGAATCCTTGAGATCCTACCTGAGAGAGATTTCTAGAGCATAGATTGAACTCATTGACATACCTGCTAAATTGAGAGAGTTACAACTGAAGATATTGAATTTATTAGAGAGAAGATCCATGGTCAAACAGGCTATCATAGCTATAAAAGATGATTGCTCATAAGTAGATTATCAGTTGTCTAAACTTGAGCAGATTCTTTATTTAATAGTCCACGACTAAGAAGCTAACCTTCAACATCTTACGAAGCTTGAGAGAGGTAGTTTACTATGGTCTAAAGATCTCATACAACTATTATTTGTATTAGAGAAATTTAGGCTAATCATTTCTAGCTTGAACCTCTTTTATATGACCATCTATAAGAAAGTGAGTAGAGATTCTCAAAGACTATATTTTCTCTCTTCTAATTATATGGCTGCATATAATCATCGATAAATAAATAAAAAACAACATATGTATCATGTCCAATCGACATGACACATTTATTGGGGGGGGGCAATTTATTTGCATCTAAAGAAGAAAGAAATCAATAAATGAAACATCCCGACTTGGGGTTCCGGAACACTATAATCACCACACCTAAGTACTATCATCATCATACAAAATCTAGAAGTGCAAACAATTCCTAACAATTACCTACTTAAACAACACAGCACCACGGTGTTATAATCTCAATGCTTTGGCATGTCGTGATGACCTTCAGTTGAAGAAACAAAAAATTAAACCTTCACACCAATTTCTCCTCTAATAGCTATAACTGCCTAGGGGAGCAGTGAGAATGGATATAGGTTGAAAAACAACCTAAAAAGCGAGAATGGTTATATGAAACTACTATAAATTAAGGGAGAACCGCCCACTCCCCCCTTCTTGAAGAAGTTCTATTATGTAATTTTCCTCCCTATAGAAATTTCTAAAGTTTTCCACCATTGATCTTAAATCTAATAAGAAATAAAAATATTCCCTCAATTTACCTTGGATCTAGAGTAATGGAGAAGAATTTAGTTTTGTTAAAAAAAAAATTTGGGCTCAAGAATCTCAAGGCTTCCATTGTTGAAGTTAGTCTTAGCATGAGATAAAAATCCTCCATTCATTGATATCAGATCCAAAATAATAGGGAAGAGTGCTTCTTGCACTAAAACATCATATAATCTAGCATTACTAAAGTATTATACTACCAAATATTCTAAAAATTATTGAATTATCTAAGAAACTAATTCAAAAATAGGGGTCCCGCTCTACACAGTGGACCTCTCCTAACTTAAGAGTCATTATGTTTGTAAAATTTATCATTTAAGTTTTTTGAATTTGGTCATAGATCTAAACTTTTAAAAGAATATAACATGATATTTAAGTGTGGGATGACACCAAATATTTTAATTTTTTCAACCATAGATTGAGAGAGAAGTAATTCCCAGCAGAGTCACCAATAATCTGATTGCTTAGAAAAAATATCCTTTTGAAAACTCTCTGTGATCTTTATTAGGATGGGTCAAAGTATAATTTTTAGGAGGTATATTAGTATATATTCAACTAGATTTCACTTAACATAATGATAGGTTTTATTTAGATCTATGCTCTACTTCTTGTGAATGCAAGCATTCATAGTTAATTACCCCTCTTACCATAATAAGAGAGCATTCTTAACTAAGGTTGGAAATAATCATATCTCTAATATGAATTAGTGTCTAGTGATGCCTATGGCATGACATAAATGACTGAGTAAGAAAAATAGGAGTGTAGTCCCAATCAAGTTCACATGATTTTGTCATCCTAAGACTATGTTATTCTAGTTTGCTAACATCAAATGGCTATCAGCCGTAATGTCCAAGGAGAATGATTAATAGCTATGGGTTGCCTTATTTTAGATGTCCCAAGTTGACTAGAGATTTAGTGTAGTGATTTTTGAATGAAGAACATAGGACTAGGCTTACATCCATTGGAAAACCATTAGGGTGCTCGTATGGTGAACATATAGATTGAACTTACATCTCTTTGGATAATCTGTAGGAAAATTTGCATGGTGAATATAGGACTGGGCTTACATCAGTTGGAAAGCCATTAGGGTGTAGATTTATTGTATGGAAAATAGAGATTTATAAGATATTTATGCGGGTTCTAATGGTCAGCATTAAAACTATAGTGCCTAAGTTCTATCATGAGTAATTTGCACTATAGTATTATAAGGTAGAAGTTCATGTCTTAAAAACCTAAGGCGGCACCTAAGCGCTATAAGGACAACACTTTAGTGCTTAAGATGGCATAAGATTGGAATAAGTTGATCAGGTTGACTAGTTAACTGGCACCTAAGTGCTGATGATATGACACTGAAGCGCTATTCAAAAGTCATTCCAAAAGGCTAGCAGACAAACAAGCACTTTTAATAAAAAAGTATAATTTATTTTACCAATATTGTGGTGTTTTGTCGATGCACCATAGCACAACATCAATGCCTAACCTCAATTACTACATAATGTTGGTTATAAAATTAATTAACATAAATATCATTAATATTCCTTTTGATTAGTATGGTGACCATTCTAGTACGTTGACAAGTGCCTCGATGCTACATGCTCAGCACCATAGCACTGGTCCCATGTTTCAGGAACTGAGAGGTGAACACTTCAACTCTTATAAAGTAACATCGTGGTGCCAAGGCTAGTTTATAAATAAGACCCCTCGGCTATGAATTTTATTCATTCTAAACTAGTAGTTATGTTTTAAGGTTATTTTACCCTTTCCTCTCTTGACTTGCATTCCACTTTACAAAAGCCAATATGCCTGTGAATTACATCTGCAAGGGTAAAAAGAGGGCATCTGTCAGTAACACTAATAGGTTTGTTAGTGTAAAAGTGGAGGAATGTACCACTATGTTCTCATACACAAACATCTCACCCTAGAGAGGAGTTTCTTTAATCTAAGTTGGAGCATGGAGAGGACTATTAATGAATGAGGCTGAGAGAAGTTTGCCTATGACAAAAACTCCTACATCATTACTATGATGCTAGAATCCTTCACCAATGTGAAGGAAAGTCAAAATAACAAAGCTTTTATTTAGGGAAAGCTAATAAGTTTTGATAATAGTACTATTAACATATATTATAATTTATAAGATGTAGTGTATGATCAGTATCTCTTCTATTATAATGATCATCCTGATTTTGATGAAATCATTAATTTCTTCATTATTAGAAATTTTAATATTTAGTGGAAAAGCATGAAAGATAAGATTACTAACTTTCTTGTCACTCGACTTACTGATGAGGCCAAAGTTTAGCATTATTTATTTTCTGCCAAGTTAATACCCACTGGTAATATTAGTGAGGAGACTTGAGATAGAACCATTTGAATTTTGCAATTCAAAAGAGCTTTACTATAGATGTATGGAGAATTATATATAATTCTATTTATAATATACTTAGAGGTAGTACTATTGTAGAATATGGTCATTCTTTTTTTATTAATTCATCATGTTGTGACGAGTGTGCAAGGGATGTCTAATGAAAAGGTCCTAATTCAAAGGGCCCCTTATTTAAAATTATAATTGAAGGATTTTTCTTGAGGACCAAAGTGGGAGAAAGCTCATGCTCTCCTCAGTCTTGACCTAAATTCTCTAATAGATTAGACAAGAAACTCCAAGAAATTGGAGGACAAGTCTCAAATTTAAGGAAAAAGGTTGAGGAAACCAGTTAGTAATAGTAGAAATTGGAGAAAACTTTGACCACCATATGGGGCAACAATAGTAGTAGTTTTTAAACATGGTTGAGTTTAACTCAACACTTCTTCATATGTTTAAAAATTTTGGCTTTCATGTAGGCCGGGTTAATCATCTTTTCTATGGTGTCTCATTATTAGCCTTATGTTAGCACCTCTCCAAATCCAGAAAAATACGAAGAGATGAAAGATGATGATGACTACGACTATTAATTTTTCTTCTTTCCCCTTTTTATTTATTTTTATTTTTTTCATTACTTTTATTTATTATGAAACTTCTTATAATAATATTTTGGTATTAATAAAGATCTCTTTATTTCTATGCTTTTTGTTTGTCTCTATTATGTAAAATGCTCTAAGATTTAAAAGCTTAATAATAAAATTTTAAGTTCAAATAAACAATATTGAAGGCTCAATGCCTCGGTGCTGTAAAATCAATGCCTTGGCATCATTAGTTAGAAGACATAAGTTTAAAAAACTTGAGAACTCAGCACTATAGCACTACATGGATAGCATTATAGCACAATAGATATGCCTTGAGTTTAATATTAGAGGATCAGTGCCTCAATGTTATAATATCAGTGTCTTGGCCCTATTAGTTGAGTGTCTAAGGTTTTAATTTCTTGAGAGCACAGTGCCTAAGTACATAAATATTAACACCATAGTACTATCAAATGAGTGTCAAAGTTTAATTTTCTCGAGAGCATAGTGCCTCGGTGCTGAAATATCGGCACCATGGCACTATGAAATGAGTATTAAAGTTTAGTTTTCTCAAGAGCTCAGCACTTCATCATTGAAACTTACTTCATAAGAAATTCTACTTAGGATTCATTCATCGTTCTCCTTGGGTCTAGGCCATGAGGTCAATATTGGATAATGCAATTCATGGTTATTGATTGAGCATCTCTTGGGTTTTATGGTTTAGTTTAGGGTTAAGTTTAGGGTTTTGGATTTAAGGTTTAGATTTTAGAGTTTAGTATATTTTAATATGTTTATCAAGAAGTATGACATCTTTTTTTAATGTTTTAACTCTATTTACCAATGAGGACTCATAATTTAATAATTATTATTACTATAGAGTAATCTATATACTAATTATAAATCTACAAAGTAAAGGGTGGATCTCCATAACTAAGTGAGATGATAGCATGATATATAGAAAGTTTGTTTAATGATATCACATAAAGGCTGAATCAAGTATATATAAGTGAAGTATTTATAAATAAATATCTTTCATAAGTATATATATGAACTAAATATTGCTTAGGTTTTTTACTTTTATTGTCCTTGAGAATTATTTTTACTTATAGTTTATATCATCTAGTTAATACATTCACGCCCCTAATAAAACATTATACCCCTCCTCATGAATGCAACTTAGCAATAAAAATGTCAACAAAGAAGTCATAGTTGTGCTAAATCTAATCCCTCTACATACATATCCATCAATCATTATATGATCACCACTCAAAAAGATGAAAGATAAATCCATTATGAAAATGTTCTAGATAAACTAAATACAAATATGATCATACCTGATAATCATTTTTAGTCTCCCAAATCTGAGAATTTGAAATTCCTAAGCATTATTTACATAAGTGATTGTAGAAAGTGCATTTACATATTTGTTCTCTACCTAATTATGGGGAAAAAATAATTTCCTATTTAGATAATCAAATTCATCATTAATGAATAAACATATTATCTAAGAAGATAAACATGTTATCATATAATATATTGAATCACTTAAATAAGGACTTTTAATGGATTCTTCTCTTTAACTATATGGAAAACATATAATAATGTTTATTTTATTCTGGGATCATGGTTCCCTATATGGGCAAGCCCTTATAGTAATTTACATCATAGGAATAAGGATCTCTTCCTAAGAATACTCTCGATTGAAGAAATATGTGTTTATTTTTATAGATTTCTAAGTTGGGTCATAAGATAATTTATAATTTGGAACTTCAAAAGAGAACATTGAAAAGTGGAATGAGTTCTTTTGGAAACCAAAAAGGATAAAGTAAGAAATGTCTATAAATAATGGGATGCTTGGTGGACAATTCAACAATTTGACTATTAGGCATTAAAATTTAGAGTTTAAATTAAATTTTGATTTAAAACTTTATTTGAGATCTAAGGCTTATATGCACAAGACTGTAGAAATGCTTAGGGTTGAAGACTTACTCCAATAAGATGCTTCAGATCCTAAGTTTATAATTGCTCCTGAAATAAGTCAATGGCTTGACTTAGTAATACTTTTGAGAATTATTGGTTCTTTCTCTCACTTGAAGAAAACCTATCCCTGACTCCTCTAAACTTATAACCTAAGTCGAAGGGCTAGTAGCTAATGCCACCTAAGCAATTTTAAATCCATGATGTCAAGTCTCATGAATGCAAGGTGGCCAGGCTGTTTTATCTTTAGAAAGAAATTTAAAACCTAGACTCACTTCCTAATCCATAAGGTCATGTTGTGTATTGTATGTACCTAACTAATGTAGCAAATTTCAGCCTTTATATCTTGACTCACAATTTTTTAAGGCTTTTGGGGAATGCAATTTATGCCTACAATGAGATGCAATTAGATGTGGTCATGGGCCAACTCAAAAAGAGAAGCTAGACTTCCCTAAGAAGGCAATCATCCTCAAAAGTCAGATGCCCTTATGTACAATGGGTGAAGTGAATTGGAATTAATATGCTAGTATGATTCGCAAGAGCTAATTATTTATAGTTAATTTTAAGTTATTCCTAGGGATTTAATTTAGGTGAGAACTTTTGAATTTCTTTATTTTTGTTTTAGTGGTTTATATTTAGCTTGGATAGAAAATTCATTTTTTCTAAGAGCCTAATGTCCACACATTCACCATAGAAAATACAGCACAAAAAGAAACCTAGATTTTACAATAGAAAAAAAAACATAGAAAATTAAAAAAAGAACACAAAGATTTTACATGGTTTGGCCAAACCCTAAAATATGCCTATGTCAACACCTAGCCACCCAGGCTAAGAATTTACTAAATCAAAATTAAGAATATAATAAACCTTTCATACTATCCTTCATAGGAAAGTACAACCTAACACCATATTGTCCGTAATAAGCAAGTACAACCCAACACCATACTTTTCTTAATGGGAAAGTACAACCCAACCACATACTTTCCTTAACGGACAAATACAACCCAACAAAAAAATAAGGAAGAGGAATATAGAAGTATCTAACTCTCAATTTAAAACTATTTTTCTCTCATAACCCATATACAATAATATTAAGGCAAGTGAATTAAAAAGAAAGAAAGATAGCTCACTTTAATTGATATTTAAATTTGAAATCAATGATCAAACTTGAAAGATGTATATGATGCAAATGACTGTTTAAACTATTTTATGTGAATATAATAACTTCAAATCAAGGTGATTTAATTTATGATTTGAAATATAGCACAATAATGTTTTGACACTTGAATCAATCACTTGTTAGAAAGAGACTAAGAGTTTTCCAAAAGATCAAATGAAAATGAAAGCATAATTCCCATAAACTCAAATGAAATCTCTTTTTAAGAGGATTATCACTTATGCAAAGTGGGAGACTATTTAAGAGAAAAGAAAACTTGCACCTTACAAGTGTTCTTCATTAACTAATTATCACAACATAAGTATTACTTAAGCATATATAAAATTAAAAAGAAGAGAAGAGTTTGAAAACACAAAACTTTAATCAAAACCAAATAAAGCTTTTAGCCTACTTGAGAAAGTGTATGAGTATATGTGTTAAGAACATATTTAATTGACTAAATGCCTAAGAATCTTAGCCCAAGAAAGAAATCAAGGTCTCACACAAGAGTAGAAATAAAATAAAATAAAGGAACCTTGAATAGCTTTCAGCCAAGAAATATTTACATCAATCCATGAACTTCTTTTATGCAATCTTCAAGCTAATCAGTTGTAGGTTGAAAGATGGAAGAAGGATAAAGCGATTAGCACTTTAGTCACCAAGAAAGGATCTCCAAAGGTTTTGCAAGAATTCGGCCAAGAGAAAGTTTTCTATGAGAGAATTTTGCAAATGAGATTAACCTAGTCAAAGAGACATTATTTATAAGACAAGTGGTCAAGAGGGTTGGCCAACAAGAGAAAAAATATAATAGAAAAATATTTTGAATTAATTTAAACATAAGCCAATCAACATAAAATTAATTTGCAAAAGTGAATGATTCGACCAAGTAGAAATCGGAGGGAATTTAATATGGTAGTCTGGTTTAATTAAAAATCAATTTGAAAATCAAATTGTATAAGAGGGATTTCAGCCAAGGAAATAAAGAGGAAACTTTTAATTAGTAAGTGATTCAATTTGAATCAATTAATTTAATTTAATTTAGCATGATGCTAAAACTCGACAACAAGGGGATATGGAGGAAAATTAATTTGGAAAGAGATTTAAATTAAATCAATTCATCATATGACCTAATTTCTAATTTAATTAAGAAGTTAATGCTTATGTGGGTCTACTAAGAGAGAAAGAGAGAGGTGAGAAGATTTCGAATTATTACCAAATAAGTCATGAAATAATTAATTGTCCAAGTGAAAAAGGGAATAATTTAAATTAAGCATGATATATTGTCGATCAAAAGGAAGTTTCCATGAATGGATTCAATTAGTATTTAATGCAATATCATGGAATATTCAATCAATTCATCTTGATTGAATGAAAGAGGGAAAGATATAATTTTAGAACATTTTAAATTAAATCCAAGGAATTATTAAAATTTTGTCAGGCTACTTTCCTAAAATAGATCAGATTTATTTTAATGTACTAAATTTAAATTGAATGATGATGGGTTAGATCTTAGGAGAGTTTAAATCAATTTCAATTAAGATGTTAAGTTAAATTTGAATAACGATATGATTGGTCAAAGGAGGTTTCCAAAAATAGAATTTATATAAAAGGAAATAAGTTTATTCCATGACTTATTTTAATTGAATTTAAATTAACTAAAATAAAGTCAAATTAATTCAAATTTAAATCAACTATATTAGCATATGATTAGTCACATAACATTCGATAAGGAAAAGTTTCAAACTTTCATATGTAATCAAAAGAATATTCAGTTTGAATTCAAAAATAATTTAAATTAAAGATTCAAATAAATGAGGTTTTTAATTTAGAAAAAAATAGGATAAATATGAAAATAATTTGAATAACTCTCACAAAATTTATTTAGCAAATAATCATGAAACAATTCATCCGAAAAGGTTTAGGATGAAAAATAGGAAAGGAGAGAGAAAACTAGGATAATGGGAGAGAGAAAAATAATATAAAGATTAATTTTAGAATAATTGGATTTTATGCATGTAATAAATGGATAATGAATATATTTTAGCATGGAAATAATTTAACGAGATGTGAACTTAATTTAACTTGCTAGGAAGCATAATAATTGTAACATGGTTTATTCATTTAGTTCACATTATCCAAAAATGAATAATTTTAAAGAATAAATGTAAATAAGAAATATAGTGTTTATGGATAATTTAAAATACATTATTTTAAAATGAATGAATGATATATTTTATTTTAGTGAGCATTTCATTTTCCTTAATATAGTTATTCCTACAAAATTTTCCACCTAGTCCATGTCCAAAAGCTTTAGCATTCTAATATAACTGAATAACCAGAAGTAGAAGAATTTTTCTTGCACACTTGGATTTAACTTACTTAGTAGCATCAAAAATATATCTTTTTGTCATCAAGAAAATTCTAAAATAATAATTGCATTCAAAATGATTAATTTGAATAATTTATCCTGCAAAAAAATAATTAGTTCTTATTACACAAGATTTGTTATCATCAAATCAAATGGTGAGATACACAAGATGTATAATCAACACTTCGAGCTTCACAAGGGACCACCAGCTAGTAGAGTTAGCTCTTGTTATTCATAGACCTTATAGATCCTAACCTAATTTTAGGCTCAAATTATAATTAAATTATAAAATTAAAATCTTAAGCCTATAAAATAAATGTCAGGAAATACAAAAAGCATATCAGCAGTTATATTTGCAAACATATGGGTTTAGCATTGATTTCTTGCATAAGCCTAACCTAAATCTAGAGTTGCTGACCTAATATTCTAGTGTGTGAAAGAAATGGGTTTCTGTGGTAAGGTTGTACTAGGTCTTTTTAAGTTCAACTTTTAATTTGAATTTCCAATATTTAATTTAATTTGATATTGTGACTTTTTTACTTTTTATAATTTTGCTTTATAGGTATGTGTCATTATTATACTAGAGATTCGAGGTATCAAGACCTCTTTTAGACTAGTAGCCCTGCAACCATGGTAGTTCAGATCATATACTATATGTTGCTTCTTAACTAGTCCAAATACTCATTCTCATTTAAACTAAAAAAAACTATTATCAAAATAAACAACTAGGAATTCTCTAATATAAGGCTTACAAATCATATTCATCAATCTCGTGAATGTGTTAAGTGCATTAAATAGACCAAAAAGCATAACTAGCTATTCACATAGTCCATCTAAATTTTTAAAAGTTGTCTTCTAGTCATCCTATATCTTAATGCTCATATGGTGACACTCACTCTTAATATCTATTTTGAAGAACTAACTAGAATTTCTAGTATGATCTAACTTATCATCCAATCTATAGGTTATAAAACTATACTTAATGATGACTTATTGAGTGCTTTATTTCCAATACACATTATCTAAGCACAATCTTCCTCTGGTGTCAGAAGTACAATTATTCAAACTTTCTTGAATGAATCATTTCCTTAGAAATTCATCTACACATCTCTTAAGTTCACTATAAAGTTTATCTTATAATCTAGAAATAATTTCTTGATCATTAGCATCTTTAGACAAATTAAGTGCTTGGTCAGAAGAGAGAGTATTTTCATATAGGATATCATGAGTATATATTTGATCGAAGTTACCCTTGTTGAACAATGAAGAATAGAAATTACATATTTCATCAGACATATTATTAGGATTAGAAATGACACCCAAGTTAGTGTGAAGTTCTTTGATGACATTGGTATTTCCTGTCTTGAATAGAGCAATAAAGAAACTTAAGATCATTATCAAAGTTTGTGAGCCAATGAATTTTAGCTCCTTATTTGGCCCACATACTTTACTTTTTAATGAAATAATGGAATTTGTCATTGATGTCTTTGGCATTACAAATTAATATGTTTATGTCACGATCTCTCTAAAGAAGATGAAAGATGTTTTCTTATTCTTACTAACTATTGAGGTATGATGATTAAGAAATGAGGTGTACTAAATTCTATTTTAAGAGCCTCTCTTGTGATCTTAAGTTTCTTAAAAATATATAAAGGATTACTAGATACAAAAAAAAAGTCCAAGATCTCTTAACCACCTCATTAAAGGTTGAGTAAGTGGTCCAATAATTCTTG
This sequence comes from Cymbidium sinense, assembly GCA_021442155.1. NCBI lineage: Eukaryota > Viridiplantae > Streptophyta > Magnoliopsida > Asparagales > Orchidaceae > Cymbidium > Cymbidium sinense. Next base: position 30,484,436 of record CM038223.1, read on the forward strand.
AGCATGAATCTATGTGACTTAGGGGTTTGGTAAAGAAGGAATGTGATGAAGGAGTGGTCTGAAGAGAGAGGGGCTAGAACTCTATTGAATGAGGAAGGAAAACACTCCAACCATTTCATATTACAAAGCACCTTATTGATTCTAGTATATATATGGTTGTCAATTTGTTGATTATACTAAGCAAAAAAAAATCTGTAGCTAGGGAGGTCCATGAGTCAACAATCTTGAACACAGTCTTTGAAGTCAAATTTCTATTAATGGGAAAAGGGTTGCTGCCACTTTTTTCATTTCTAGAGATATCATAGTTAAAATCTACCATAATGATCTATAAGGAGTTCATAGAAGAAGAGACTTCTTATGGGCATAGGAGACTATGATAAGCTAGAAATAACACATGAAGAAAAATAAAATTTAGTTAAAATATTCAACATGATAATACATGCCTTATTTAAAATATTTCATACGAGGAGGTGAAGAGATGGGCCAAGCTATGGTCTCCATATTTAATTTGAACTCATTCTAAATATTTAAAAGATATAGAAATAAGTTTAGAAAGGTCAAGAGAATTTGGGTTGCTTGATTTTTTTTAAAGGGACTAAGTTCTCTAAGCCTAATTAAACTATATAAGTGAAAAATATATCTTTATTTTTTTTTTGTTTTACTATGTCTATCAAGGAGGACTCATAATTTAATATAATCATTACTATAGAATAATCTATGTATTAAATATTACTTTATAGAGTAAAGGGTGAATCATCATAACTAAGTGGATGATAGCATGATATAAAGAAAGTTTGTGTGATAATAGTTATCAAATCCACCACAAACTTAACAAGGAGTGAGTTGGACCCTATGGGGTGAATGGGTAAGTGAAAGAAGTTAAGAGAAAAATAGAAACAAACTTTGTCTGAACTTTATGAGTCCATCAACTTAAGCTATCAAGCCTAAGGTCATATAACTTAAGAAGATAATCATGCCAACTTAGCCATAAATACTCTATATAAACAATGAATTAACTTATTGTAGTGTTAGTCTAATAATTAGAATTATAAAAAAACTCAATATTTCTTAAGCAAATGATTTCTTTACAAGATTAAAAAATTATAGAACTTCTAAGTTTAGCATAAGTATAAAATTAATTATGGAAAGAAAGACGTTGAGGTAGTCTAGACTACTCCATTTTGGACTTAAAATTCTATTTGGGTCATACTACAACTTTATAATGTATTAAGACTCCTTGAATATAATTAAAACCATACCTAACAAAGGCTTTACTATAAGAGATTTGACATATAATGCAAATTATTTGTCATTAAGTGAGGAAGACCCCTAATTGTCTATGCTTGGCTTGCTCATGTTATGAAATATGACTAGTAATTGGTGGTTTTGATAAATAGATAGCTCTATCTATCTCCTTTAAGAGACATAAGAGAGTGAAAATAAATTAAAATATTTTTTTAGACAGTGTCTCAAATATAATTTTAAAAATATTTTTAGTAATTTTAAGATTATTTTTTAATTTATTAAAATTTATATAAAAAAAGTTTTTATTTTATGAGCCTAGTGTGAAATCATTTATATCCTAAATAACCACATTATGATAAGAAAGCGAACACAAGCAAGCAAATAAATATCAGTAGTCACTATGTTGTGATGGCTATAAAAGAATGGTATGGAAGTGCAACTAGGCAATCTATTTATATTTATTTAGAAAAAAGTAAAAAGAGTAGTGGAGTTCTACTTAAATATATTTGAATAATTTAATAAAATATTGCTATTGGTTTCTGTGTACTCTCTCCTTTCTCTTGGTTTAAATTATGCACTTATTCAACAAAAATTGAGACTACATTATAATCAATTAGAAAACCTCACTTATACTTTATTATAAACTTAAAATGTCTGAAATGCACAAATGTAAATAGCCTAGAACTAAATGGAGTCATCACAATGCACCAAAATATGAAAAAGGCATCACATCATAAATAAAATCATATATAATATTATAAAACTATTTTATAGATGCATGAGTAAGAATAAAAGAAATGAGCAATGGCCATACCTCATGGTCCCATAAGTGAATATCTTTTTCCTAATGCAATAATCATAATGACCATAATGATTAACCTCAAATCTTTGTTGAACTTGAAGCAATTTCATCGTGAGCATCAAAAGATTTGCAGATTAAAATGTCTAGCTACATCCTCTCTATTTTAAGAAACTAAAGGCTTATTAGCTATTATAATATATTAGTGTGTAACCGTATGTATATTCTAAAGTTATCTCATGATTTTGATGATATATCAACCTATGTCATTTAAAAAAGAATGATATTCTAAGGGTTATCACTTTACTATTTATAGAAGTTGATAAGCTATTGGAAAATTAAACTCATTAAATGATCATATAGAGAATAATTGTGAAAAAAATAATTTTAATATCAAATGAGCTACTTCAATAATAATAATCTTTTAATTATAAGCATAATTAAGTTTTAGCTTTAATTGAACATACCCTAACCTATAGTATCATTTACTTCACTTTATATGCCTACTAATATAATAACATAATGGGAATAACTATAATAATCAATTATCTGCTACCAAATTCAATTGCTCAAGATAGGTATGAACACTTGAGAATAGGAGCATTATGGATATATAGAAAAATATTCTAACTACTTAGTATGACGGGTAGACCTTTGAACTTTGAATAGAAATCCTTCATTTAGAAACTTGAAATTAAGTGAGCTCAATCATTGAGTGGGATTGAATTATACTTTATTAAAATGGTATGTCATAGTCAAGTAAGAATTCAACTAAAGATGGTATCGGGCAAACTCAAATTGAACTTAATTTAGAAAGCAACCAATTTCATAAGATTATGTTAGCATAGTCCCAAAAATGTAACTATATTATGAATAGACTAAGTCTTTAGAGTAAGACTAGTGTATGACATTATCATAGTTAAGTGGGGATGACATAGGAGATAGGTGAGAAGTGATAAGAACGTAGAAAAGACCAACATAGCTACACTCATTTAAAGATTTTGATTACGCATTTAAAAACTTTGGTTGAGAATATAATACTGAGTTAATAATAATAGAATGGGACAATATCTTTAATAATGATAATTCAAGCTATTAAAAAATTTTAATTGATAACCAAAATACTAAGATGTTATGTAAGTTGATCTTACATTGTGTGTTTTCTTCAAAGTTAATCGGGCCAAGACACTACTAGGAAAGCGCCTAGTGGCTATTATTTCAATGCTAAGGCATTGACCCTCAGAACCCATGCAAACATCATATAAATCTATATTTTCCATGTGAACAATCTCCACCCTAATGGTCTTCCAATGGATGTAAGCCCAATTCGATGTTCTCCATGTGAACTTTTCTATAAATTATGGCATTCCAAAAGGATGTAAGTTCAATCTATATATGTTTTCCATGCGAGTACCCTAATAGCATTCAGATGGATGTAAAAACAATCATATGTTCACTTTGCGAACATCCCTACACTAAACATTATGGGTGATACCCTCCTGATGTTAGTAGACTAGAATACCATAGTCCTAGGATGATAGAATAATGGATCTTGATCAGGACTGTGCCAAAAATTTATGACACCATATAAGATTTTAGAAATTTCTTATTTGGATGATCAAATGCATCAATAAAGAGTAAACATATTATCTCAAAAAACAAACATGTTATTCTATAATGAATTCAGTCATTTAATAAAAGACTCCTAAGGCTAATCAGTCTTTAATGTACCATAGAGTTTTCCACAAAACTACATAAGAAGTAGATGATAGTTTATTTTAAATTAGGTTCATGGTTCCATATAAGAGCAAGCTTTCATAGTTAATTATATATTGGGAATGGAGGACCTCTTCCTAAGAGTACTCTCGATTAAAGAAATAAGTTATTATTTTCTATGAATTTCTAAGATGGTTTCTAAAGGAAATAATATTATGGAATTTCAATTGTGAATGATCCAAAGTGGAAAGACTTATTTTTAGAAGCCAAACAGGATTAAGTAAGAAATGTCTATTAAATGGATGCCTAGTTGGCATTTTAAATATGCTATAATTGGGATTTAAACATTAGAATTTAATTTAATTTTGACTTGACATTTTTTAGAAATTTAGGGCTTAGATTATAACAATACATGACTGCACAAATGCCTAGGGTTGAAGACTTACTCTAGTAAGATACTTCAAATCCTAAGTTAATAAGTGCTTCTGACATAAGTTAGATGCTCGACCTAGTTTCACTTTTGGAAATAATTGGTCATTCCACTCACTTGAGGGAACAAACCTATCTATGACTCTTTTGGACTTATAATCTGACTAGAAGGGATGCCAACTAACACCACCTAAATGCATTTAAAATCCATGATGCCAAGTCTCATGTATGCAACATGGTTGTGTTGTTCTCTTTTAGGAAAGTATCTAAAAATCTAGACTCACTCCCTAATCCCTAAGATCATGTAGGTTAAGAAATGCACCTAACTAATGCACATTTTTAACTTTTAAATGCTTTGACATAAGATTCATTTAAGGTCTTAGGGTACGCATTTTATGCCTAAATGTAATGCAATTAGAAGTGGTCATAGGCCAAATCAATAAGAGAAGGCAGACTACCCCAAGAAGCTAGTCATCCTTAAAGGTCACATGCCCTTTATATGCAATTGATGAAGTTCCAATTCAAGAGTTTAGAATAATATGATAGCATGGTTCACAAAAGCTAATTATTTCTTGTTGATTTTAGGCTATTCCTAAGGCTTTAGTTAATATGAAGTTTTAGTTTCTTTAGTTTTTTATTTGAGTTGATTAAGTTTAAGTTGGATAGAAAATTTAATTTTCCTAAGAGCCTATTTGCCTAGGCATTCATCATAGAAAACATAGCACAGAAAATTTTAGAAAAATAGGTTGATTCTATTACATACCAAAATAAATCAAGCCAATTAAATTTATAGAACAAGCCAATGCAGTCGGGTACCCCTATAAACCCTGAAAGATAGAGAAAATGGGTAATCGAGCTCTATCATTATATAGCCCAACCTAAAAGGTCTATGGGATTTCTATTCAGGATAATCTCCTTCTTCATGAACCTCCATTGGGCTTCACAGTGGACCTCTATACCCATTTGCTTGTAGGGTCAGCCCCTGCTAATCCTAAACCCCAAAGATCTTAACCTAATTCTAAGCTTAAATTAATATTTTAGATTCAAAATATAAATCCTAAGCCCTGCAAAATAAATGTTAGTAAAATGTAAATGTCACACAAAAGTTATATTTTTATAAACATACATGATTAGAATTAACTATTTTCCAAGCTCACATGTCATATTGGGCAATGCTAAGAGACTATTCAACACATGCAAGCAAATAGCAATTTTATAATTTATTTTATAATGATAGTTTTTTTTAACATAGCCCCCTACAGAAGAAAAATTTACTTCTAAAAATAACTTCCTACCATCCATAATAATGACAATCAATCCTAGTTATCCAGTCTAAAATAGTACACCACAAAATAATAAAATGGCATTTCACATCACATCATCACAGAATATCACAGAACCTAACCTAAGTCTAGAAATTTCAACTCAAATTCTAAGTTTGGCTTGGATCAAATCAAATCCAAATAAATCAAAATGAAATAAAATTAAAACAAATGAATGAATCAAAAGCTAAATCAAAGTCAAATATAGTCAACCAAATTGACATAAGTTTGACTTAGGTGTGTCCTATTAAATCAAAGGTCAACCCACCAAGAATTTGACCAAATAAAATAATTCCAAATGTCTCAAATGATTAAATAAACATTTTCAATCATAAATCTAAAGAAATTTAAGTTTATTCAATCCTTAATTAGGCTAATTAGACCACCTAGTCCAAATAACCCTAAATGGGTCCTATTGAGCTCAAACCCGAATCAAAATAAAATTAACTAAATTTGATTACTCAAAATCATTTGAAAATGATAATTAAACACAATCCAACCCATCAGTGGGTCTAATTTAGAAAAATTGGTCATTTGACCCAAATGAAACCCAAGCTTAACCCATTAAGCCCACTTTTAGTCAAATGGGTTCAAATTAAAATCTAATTAAAATTAAATGAAATCAACCAATTAAAATCATCTCACACATGTGATTAGGAATGATTGAAGTCCAATCCAATTCCAATTGAGTCAAATTGTTCATTTGAATCCAATTGGCCTCAAACTTAACCCATTTAGGTTTAAATGGGTTGGAATAAAATAAATCCAAAATTAATTCAATTCTAAATTGATTAATATAATCAAAACATAATCAATTAAACATAATTTAATCTAAAATTATAAAAATTGAATCAAAACCAAACACTTTGAATCCAAATTCTTGGATTGGATTCAAATTTTTAATCTAATTTAAATGAATTTGGACTTGACCTCAAAATCATATTGAGTTTAATTTGGGCAACCACATATTAACCTAAAAGCTTTAATAGTAATTCCATACGTCATAAAAATAAAGATAACTTAAAGCGGATAAATTTTGAAGGAGAAGACTTGAAATTTCCTAAAAGAAATGCGAGTCTTATTTCCCCTCTTCCATATACTTCATTCCATTTCCTAGCTTCAAGGTGATTGGATTCATTCCAATCAATTGAATGCTACCAAAATGAAGAAGCTAAGGGGAATTTGGCTTCTTCCAAGAGGATAAGCACGAGAAGAGGAAAAGAGAGATCCAAAGGCATCCAATGGCTCGGCCAAGCAAGGAAAAGTGAGGAGATGCCCTCCTCCCTTCTAACCTTTGATCCAAACTTGCTCACAAGGTCAAGGGGGATTGAATTCACCCCTTGGCCAACCTTATCGACATCAGTGGCCAGAATCTAGCCACCTAAAGGCCCAAAACACAATTTTTGGCCATGCACAGAAAGTGGTGAGGGAGAGCTTTTCCCTCCCTCTTTTCTTCTCAAATCACTCACCAAGGTAGGAGATGAAGAAATGGACCCTTCCCTCGACTCCTACCCATTGGTACACCAAAAATTAAGCAAATTTGATGGCCACCGAGCCTCCTCTAATGGTGAAATGCAAGGGAGAGCCTCCCACCTCCAATTGAAAATTCCAACACATTTTAGAGGTCAAGGCAACCTCAAACGAATCGCCACCTAGACCCCTCACCACCGGCGAGCTAGAAAATGGTCACACCTGATAGAATCCAAGTTGATCTTGGTATAAAAGGTGATCCATGAGGAGGCAAGCCAATAACTCACGTCCATGGCATCATCATATTGAGGCAAAGCTATTGGAGTCCATCCCACCATCAGTGATCATCGAAATTTAGGTACGCTCCACTATCGAGCTCTAAAGCATTCAATTTTGGTCCTTTGTGAAGGAAATTTAATCTTCATGAGGATCAAACTATCTAGATTGGTTGCAAATTGATCCCTAGTCATTTTGCAATTGAAATTAAGTTAAAATTCGCTAGAGATCACAAAAATTCATAAAAAAAATGATGGACATTATTTGTCTCTCATCGAAGATGTGCGAGAGATGATCTCTATCATCTGATCCTTCTATTCAGAATAGACAGTCAAGATCTAGCTAGATGATCCGAATAATTCCCTTAGGGAGATCATAGAATGAATTGGGACCATCCGATCTTCTATCAAACGACAAGATTCAACCCATGTGGCACCGCTTTTGATGTAGATTCCATGCAGTATCCACGTGGCCCAATGCTAAGACATCACGTGGTGAAGGTGCCACGTCGGCCGCCACATCAGCCCGTGGCTTTAAACACATAAAAAATAAATAAAATTCATTAAAATTCAAAAATTCTTTTAAAAAATCACATAAAATTAAAATAGAAATCCAAACAAATGTAAACTTTGGCTCAATAGATTCATCTTGATTAGAGGAATCCATTAAAATTAAAATCCCAATTAATTTCCAATATTTTGGCCTTAATTTATGTATGAATGAAATCAATTACACCTTAATTAATCATATACCATTAACCCAACTAAAAGGAAACTTTGGGGAACTAAAATTTAAGTTAAAACACACTTAGAAAAAAGTGTCATGAATTATATCTTAGTAATTCAAAAGATATTAAATTATAAATTCCAAATCTCAATTTTAATTAAATATATTAAAATAAAATAAGATAAATTATTAAACTATATTAAATCACTTTAAATCAATTTAATAAACTCTAATGAACTTAGAAACACTAATGAAACTCATTAGAACTCAATAAATAATAAAATGGCTTAATTAGGTAATTAATTGAATTAAATAATTTAAGTAATTAATGAGAACTTAATTAAATCACAACAAATCAACCAAATTTCCAAAAATAATGAATGAACCCTCTTTATAAAAATCTTTTTGAGAGGAATCAATGAAAATTGAAATCCCTAAGTGATCACTAAATTAGCTTAATTTGAGTTTTAATTAAATATTTAAAACCTTAATTATACTCTAATTATGAATCTAATTAAGGTGAAACTTGGAAATATGAAATTAGTATGGAACCCCACTTGCTATAAAAATTTCAAACCCAATTGACCTTTTGATTTGAGATTATTGAATTTCCAAATCTCTAGGCCAATATGAATCAAATATTTATTTAAAAATTTCATAAATTTATAAAATCATGAACTAATTTGAACTATTCTTCATTAATATCAGAAATACTTAGGATAATTCTTCCAACATCTTAAATCAAAGAACTTGATCATTTCCACACTTAAGGACTAATGAAATTACTAAGGCATATTAAGAGTAATTTAACCTTAAGTTAAAGAACCCTTAACAAATCAAACAACTTAAAAACCTTAATCCACAATCAGGTAACTTAAGAATGACTTCAAACATTAACCTTAGTGTGTTAGGTTAACATAAATTAAATCAAATAAAATGAACATAATTCAACAAACTTAAACAAACCTAAACTAAAACATTAATTCAAATAAGTATGAAATCAATTCAAATGAAATAATTCAATCAAACCAAATTAAAAAATAAATTAAAATAAGAATAATAAATAAATAAAATCAAATAAATGAAATGAAAAATCAAATTCCAAAGAAACTAATTAATCCAAAATTCAAATTGAATTCAAACCCAATTCATTTAAATGAAACTAAAATGATTAATTAAGATACTTAAGGATCTTAGTTAGACCTTTAGGATAAAGGCTTCATTCCATTAGAGGTTAGGAAGTTAAATATAATGGGTTCCACCCAAAAGTGGAATATATTATACTCATCATTCTTGAAAACATAAACTTTACTTTAACAAAATAAAAGTGAAAATGAAATTGAAAACAAATCACTAAATCATTTGAATTGAAACCACCCAAAAGTAAATTCAAACAAACTTAAAACCCAAATTGAAACGTGAACTAAAAAGGAATATCAAAGTCTTACTACATAAGCCTTTTCTCTTCATAAACTAGACCATTAGCTCACAGACCCTAGACTTAGGTTAGGTCATTATGTTATTCCTTTATATGACTTTGTGTTATGATGTGATGTTCCTCACATGTCTTTATGGTGTATTATTTTAGACTGTATGTCCAATATTGTTTGCCCGTTAGACTGGATGATAGGACATTCTTTTTAATTATAACATTATCTTCTACAAGGGGCATGCTAGAAAGGACTACTATCATAAAAAAATTAAAATATTGTTTTCATGTAGGTGTGCTTAAGTCCTTAATCATAGCCCATATGACAGGTGGGCTTGGCAAGCATCTAATGTTAAGCCCGTATATTTATGAAATATAAATGTTGTGTGCTATTTGTATTTTGTTGACATTTATTTTGCATGGCTTAGGAATTATTTTTGAATTTTAAAAAAGTTAATTTGAGCTTAAAATTAGGTTCGGATCTATGTGGTCTAGGATTAGTAGGAGCTGATTCTACAAAAAGGTAGGAGCATTGGTTCCCTGTAAGCCCAATGGATGTCCTTGAAAAAGGAGAAGATCCTAGAGAGAAGGCCCACAGATTTAGACTTGTAGCTCTAGTATGAGCTATATATGGCGAGAGCTCAGCTTTTCATTCAAACTTTCTTCTAGGGTGTACAGTGGTACTTGGCCGTATTGGCCTTTTTCTTAAATTAAATTGGCTTGATTTATTTTAGGTGCACAATAGAATCAACTTACTATTTTAGGTTTCTTTCTATGTTGTGCTTTCTTGTGATGAATGCTTGAATGCTTAGGCTTATAGAAAGAAAGAAATATTTCTACCCAATCTAAATTTAAACAACTAGAACAAATATAAAGAAACTTAAAACCTCACTTAAATTAAAGCCTTAGAGAAAAACATAAAATTAATTAGAAATAAATTATTATTTAAAAATCATGCAATCATATTTCTCTAAATTCTTGAATGGACACCTCTCCCATTACACATAATGGGTATCTGACTTGTGAGGATGACCACCTTCTTGAGGAATTCTGCCTTCTTTTAATCATTTGGTTCTAAACCATTTTTAATTGCATGACATTATGCATAAAAATACATTCCCAAGACCTCAAATGAATCATAAATCAAAATACTTAATTTGATAAATATGAATTAGTTAGGTGCATTTCATACCATACATGATCCTAGAAATTCGAGAGTGAGTCTAGGATCCTTAGATTCATTTCTTAAAAAGACAACAGCCTAGCCATCTTACATTCATAAAACTTGGCATCATGAATTTAAAATATACTTAGGTGGTGTTAGCTAGCAGCCCTTATAGCTAGGTTGTAATTCTAAAAGAGTCAGGGATAGGTTAGTTCACTCAAGTGAGAGGAATGGTAAATAATTTCCAAAATTAAACTATGTTGACTATCTGACTTGTGATAGAAGCACTTATAGACTTTGGCTCTAAAGCATCCTCCTTGGAATAACTCTTCAATCCTAGGTATTTTTATAATCTTATGCTACTAAAGACCTAGATTTCTAAAAAAATTTCAACTGAATATCTAAATTAAACTCTAAAATTTAAAGCTTAATGATAGAATAGTTTAAATGCCTAATAGGCATCCCAATATCAATAGGAATTTCCTACTTCATCTCGTTTGGCTTAAAAAAAAATTCTCTCCACTTTGGACCAATCCCAATTGAAAATTCTAAAGATCAATCCTTTGAAAACTAACTTAGAAATCCTTAGAAATAATTAGTTATTTCTTTAATCAAGCATACTTTTAGGAAGCGACCCTTCTTAAGATATAATTACCTATAGAGGCTTGCCTCTATAGGGAACCACGAACCTAGTTTACTCTACTTTCCATATAGTTCAGGCAAAAAATCACTGGTACACGAAAGACCAATTAGCCTTAGTAGTCTTTTATTAAATGATCAAATCCATTATAGATAACATGTTTATCTTTTGAGATAATATGTTTACTCTTTGATGATGCATTTGATCATCCAATTAAGAAAATCCTAAACTCTATGTTATGTCATAAATTTTTACCATCACACATTAATTAATTGAATTAATTAATTCAATTAAATGTCAAATTAAATCATTATATGATTAATTAGGTTTCAATGGGGTTCCATTGATGTATTTAATTTCATTAGGGCGTGCTATGATGTTTTGGATTATTTTCATATATTTCCTAATTTATTTGAGTCATATGTAATTTATTTTTATTAAAATAAAGGTTTAGAATTGAAAATTTTACATATTCAAATTTATTATTCAAAAAATTATGAATAATTCACCTAATATGTATCTTAACACCAATTTCAATTGCCCAAAATCTCAAATCATTTTTATTAATGGTTTAAAATTAATTAGATTTGAAAATTTTTCTTCAAACCAAATTAATGTAAAAATACCCAAAATTAATTGGGGATTTTAATTTTAATAATTTGTCTCATCAAGAGGAATTTGTAGAGCCTTTATTTGCATTTTTTGGATTTATATTTTACTTTTTATGATCTTTTTAAATTTTTTGGTTTTTTCTTTAATTTTTAAATTCAAAAACCCCCAATATTTCTATTTAACTACATCAGATCTACATGGATCAGCGTACATTACATACGGTGTTTTATTATTCATCTACGTGGATCCCACATGAAAATGGCGACACAAGAGAGACTCATATGAGCTGACCAATCTAAGATCGGACGACTTTGATCAATCTGTGATTTCCATACGAGATTTAATTAAATGATCTGCCAAAATCTCGGCCATCCATTCCTAACAGAAGGAACAAATGATGAAGATTACCCTCCCTCGATGGAGATGAACATTGATAGCCGACCGTCGATTCAAGGCAATTTTTGATGATCTAACCATTGAAATCACTCGAATTCAAATCCAAAACCATCAGTGATTGAAACAAAAGGGATATATATAGTTTGATTTACCATAAGATCAAATTCATTTGAACAAGCCCTAAAATTGAAAGCTTAATAGGTGGCTTTAATGGCATACCTCAATTTCGGTGATCTTTGGTGGTGGGCTTGACTCTAATAGCTTTGGAATGGTGTGTCGAGGCTATGGGAAGAAGCAATTGGATCCTCTCCTCCTGGATTGTAATATAGATGAAGCTCAACTTCTTTCTCATTGGCCTTGGTTATTCTTTGACCTCTCAGTGGTGAAGGAATTGTGGAAGGGTTGCGACCAGCTTCGTATGAGCTAGGGAAGGTAATGGAATACTCAATTTCACTCAAGATATTCTCTATCTTCTTTTTCCATTAGATTCCAAGAGCCGCTTATGCATTTTTCCTTCTCCTTGGTCAGCCATGCTTAATTCCTATCTTTGGAGGCTAGCTCCAAGTATCATCAGTTGTATAACAACTATTTAGAGGTGAAGAGGTGCAAAAGCAAAGAGGATGAGGGATTGGAGAATTTGGATTTGGCTTCATGCTATCTTTGCTTGCCATGGCATATTCCATCCTTTTGGATTTTAGGTAGGATTTGTCTAGTTGCCTAAGTTTGTTGTCAAACTCTCTTAAAGCATCTTAGGATTGGTTTCGATGAGTTTAAGTGGATTTGAATTGGTTTGGTTCAAGCTTGGGTTCATTTGGTAGATAATTATGCCATTGGATTCAATTTAATTTTAAAAGCTTTTATCACATTTCTTTTCTTTGATTGATTTGAGATTTGAGTTCAAATCATAATTGATCATCTATTGGATAATTAAGAATCCAATTAACTCACACCACATGAGGATTTAATTCAATTCCAAGTCAACTTGACCCATTTAGCCTTAAATGGGTTAAGCTGAATTTGATTGAGTCAAATGACCAATTTTGACCCAATTAGATTATGTTTGGATTCCAAGCATGTTTAAGCACATGTGTGAGATGATTTGAATGATTGATTTCAATTAGTTTGAAAATTTCAATTTTGACCCATTTGGCTCACATTGGGCTTAATGGGTTAAGTTTGGATTCATTTGTGCCAAATGACCAAATAGGTCAAATTGGACCTAATGATGGGTTGAATTATGTTTGATTATCATTACTAAATGATTTTGGGCAATTAATTTGGGTTGACTTTTTTATTTGAATTTAAATTCAATATGGTCCACTTAGGTTCTCTTAGATCAAGTGACCTATTTAGCCTAATTAATGCCTTATTAAATTTATACTTTCTTAATTTCATGTTTAAATATGAATATTATATCACTTAGATCATTTGGAATGATTTTATTTGATCAAATTTTAGTGGATTGACCTTTCACTTGGTGGTACCCACCTAAACTCAAACTTATGTTAAAGGGTTGACTAATTTTGATCTTACTTCTTTGATTTGGATTTATTCATACTTTTAATTTGATTTCATGGTTTCATTTGGTTTTGATTTGTGTTTTTCTGTTAGTTTGGTTTGAGTTTCTTTAAGTTTAAATGGCTTTAAGGTTAAATAGGTTAATTATATTAATTACCCTATTTTTTATTTAAATTAAAGTTTCTTTAGATTTCAATTTCTTTAGGCTTGAATTTAAATTTGGTATAGGTCTATCCAGTCTTATTGAGTTAGATTAGATCCTAGAAAAGTGCATTAGCCCACTAAGTGAAGTGTCCTAAGTATCTAATTAGGAGATTTCTAATCTAAGATTAGGTATCCTAATTACTAATTTTGAAAGTAATGTTAACCTCATCTAAAAATTAGATCAACAAATGGAACCCCAATATGTGTAGTGGTCTACCCAGAATACATACTGGTGTTGACCAAAATAGTCAACAATATAAGCATAAGCTTGAATGAGTGTTGTCTTTGGTTAATAGTTTAAATTTATGTATTGATTTGATTGTGAAAAATAGGTATATATATATATATATGCCTAAATTTGTTTTAAATTGAATTGATTCATTCCTACAAACTTATATTCACTAAATTCTAAGAAGAATACAGATTTCATTAGGAGTAGATCTAAAGAAAGACCTAATCCCAACATAGTTATGGTATCTAGAGAAGATGCCTTCAAGGGACTTATTCTTGTCTAGATTACCATAAATTTGAATTTATAGGTTTTCAATGGATAAACTAAGAAGAAATCTCAAGGACTTATATCTTCTTACATAAATAAGCTAACGGGATATTCTTAATGACTAACCAACCAAAGGAAGGGATCTATAGGCCGATCCTAAAAATTTCTTTTCCTAGAATAGATGCCTACTATGGGACTTAATCTCATCTTGTTAACTATTAATAAGGAGCCTTCAATTGTTTTATTTTTTTTCTTGAATATTTGTAATGTGGATGAGGGGTCTTAATGACTTTTTCCTAAACCTCAAGACTTTAGCTTTTAGGAAAGGGGTCTTCATGACTTGTTCCCAACCTAAGTAGCTTATAGGGATGGGGTCTTCAATGACTTATTACATTCCAAAATTTCTTTTATTTGAAACTAGGCCATAAGGACTTAAATCATAGTCTAGTAAAATCCAATTAATAGGAAAGGGCTTTCAATAGCTTAATTTCAGCCTGATTACCTTTAAGTGAGGGAAAAGGTTCATAGTGACTTAACCTATTCCTCAAGTTTTGACTAATAGAGTAAGGGTCTTAGTGACCTTATCCTAGTCTAAATAGTCCAAATGATAGAGAAAGGGGTCTTGGTGACTTTATCCTAGTCTTATCATTTTATAGGATACCTTCTAAGGGACTTACACCTATGTTATTAGTTATTAAGATGGGGACTTTAATGGCTTAATCCAACTTAGATAATGAATTAATCAAATCCTTAATATTTTGGCTAATAGAAGATGGGTTCTTCATGACTTATTCCTAATCTAAATAGCCAATTTAATAGGAAATGTGTCTTTGTGACTTTATCCTAACTTATGAATAATAAAGATGGTGCCATGAAAGGCTTTATCCCAGCTCAAGGTAAGTATAGGAAAGGTGCCCTGAAGAGGCTTACTCCTATCCTAGAAAGATTACTTTTAAAAAAAAACTATATAAGATTTTAACAACCATTGCATCGAAAGAAATAACATCCATTGTAAATGTAGTAAAGAGAAACAAACTTTTTATTAATCATTATTCTTTTCAAATAGAGTACAAATTACATATAATATTTCTTTAAGTAATGCCCATTGATCGGTGCAATTGAACATTCACCATTACAAGTAATCAACTGATAAGAACCTCCTCCATAGACTTTTCCACTATGAATGGTCCTTCCAAAGTTGGCTCGAATTTACTATCGATTTGATGAGCTAAAATTGCCCATTTAAGAACTAAGACCAAATCTCCGACTTGTAAAGTTCTAAGATGGACCAATTTATCATGTGCTTGAACAATATGTGTTTAGTATAGTTCAAGGTCTTGTGGTTCTTTCAAGCATCTTCCTTCAATGCTTTCAAGTTCATCCAATCAGATTTCATGATTTTGTTCAATAGTAATGCTATTATTTACTATTATTATTAATGAAGGTAATTCTACTTCTAATGGAAGAATAGCTTCAGTTCCATAAACCAAAGCATACGGTGTATAATGAGTTGGTGTCTTGTATGTGGTTCGGTAGGCCCATAAGGCTATAACCAACTTTTTATGCCATTTGTGTTTACTTTCATGAGATACTTTTTTCAAAGTATGTACAAAAGTTTTATTGAATGCTTTGACCAATCCATTTTCCTTAGGGGTAATACATGATCTTATATCACTAATCAATTTTATATCGAGCTACAAAATGATTTAATTTTTTGGACTTGAATGATGAACTTTTAACTGATATGATTCGTCAAGAAACACCAAATCAATATATGGAATTTTCTTGAAAGCATTTTAACACATGATATGTTTGTACTTCTTTCACTAGTATTTCTTCATCCATTTAAAAAAATAATCAGTTGTGATACTTATAAAATGTATCCCTTTTGAAGAAGGAAGATCAATAGGCCCTATGATTTCAATACCCCAACTCTCAAAGGGCTAAGAGGCAATCATAGGGTGTAGTACATTACGAGGTTGATGTAAGACTGCACCATGTATTTGGCATTGATGGGAAATATGTGTAATTTTCATGCAACCACTTAACATTGATGGATAACAATATCTAAGTCTTTTGATTTTCAATTTCATTTTTGGTCCAGATTTGTCAGCATCACACAATCTAGATTGTACCTCAGTCATGATCTTATGAACTTCTTGCTTGTCTAAATAGTGTAGCCACATTTGATTGAATGACCTATAGTATAACACATTATTAATTAACACATAAGACAAGGCATTTTTTTATTTGATTTGCTAGTTACTTGTCTTTAGAAAGCCTCCCCTTACTTAAGCAGTCAATGAATGGCTACTTTCAATCACATTCTTCTTGACCTTCAACAGGAGTGGCTATCCTTTGCATTTTTACTTTTATATTAATGTAACTTGAATTTGTAGGAGATAAAACCCATTGATTTTCAACTTCTATAGAAATTTATTCTTTTTCTAGGCATATCATTTCTTTGGAAAGTTTAGTCAAAGCATATGCTATAAAATTATCTTTACAAGATATCCTATATAGAGTTACATATGGAATTTTCTCAAGTAGTTTCACCATGTATTGATAATAAGTAATGATCTTTAGATGCAAAATCTTATAGATTCCACTTAATTTATTAATAACAAATTGAGAATCCCCAAAAAAGTTTTATATTTTTGATATCCATAAGGATTGCTAGCTCTAATCCAGTTATAAGAGCCTCATATTTAGCTTTATTATTCATGCAAGGCTCGGCCAGATGATAAAATATTGCATCATTCCTTTATCTGGGATTATAGATACTAATCCAATCCCTGGCTTCCCTAGGATAAACAAATTTAATTCTTTATTATTACCATAATTTTTTATAATGCTGCACCATCAAAATACAACTCCCAAGTGGCATTAGTTTCACCTTCTAATATCATGATCTGCTCATCTAGAAGATCATCATTTAAAGAAAAACTCTTGGGTATAGGATGTGTTGGTAAGAATCCAGCTATGTAATGCACGTAAGGGAATAAAGGCAATCATAAATTTCAATTAAATCATCGACCAACATGCTATATGTCTAGATAATGTTGGGCGGGTCATAAGATATTACAATGGATTTACTCTTGAAATTAAATTTATTTTATGAGAAATCATGTAATGTCTTAGTTTCTGAACAGTAAAAATTAAGGCCAAATAATGCTTTTCAATTAGTGAATAATTCATTTTCATCAGGATGAGTCTACGGCTTAGATAATAGAGAGAATTTTCTATCTCTTCTTAATTAACTTGGGCTAATAATGCCCCAAGTGACTCATCTAAAGCTGTAGTATATAAGATCAATGTCTTTCTTTGAATTGGAAGAACCAAAATAGAAGGGTTCATTAACTATTATTTTAAACTTTTAAATGTGTTTTGTCATTTTTCACCCCCAATAAATTTGTAATCTTTCTTAGTTAATGACACCTTACTGATAAGTTCGATATGAACCTCATTAAATATGCAAGCCTTCCCTGGAATGATCCTACCTATGTAGGACTTCTATGTGGTGGCATAACTATAAGTTCTTATATTTATTCTAGATTGATCTCTATTCCATGGTGCCTCACTGTGAACCCTAAAAATTTTCCTGAAGTCACTCCAAAAGAACACTTTAACAGGCATTTTCAGGTTTTAGTGCACAACCATTTGAAAATGATCAACAAATCATGTAGATGATTTTCTTTTTCTTTTTTACTTTTGATGATTATATTATCAATGTAACATTCAACTTGATTATGAATTAAGTCATTGAATATTCTAGTCATGGCCCTTTAATATGTAGCTCTAGTATTTTTGAGACTGAATGGCATGACCGTGTAACAGAATATCCCAATAAGAGTTTTGAACATTGCATGCTTTTTATGCTCTGCAAACATCTAAATTTGGTTGTACCCAGATGATCCATTCTTGAAGAAAAAGATCTTATGCAATTAGGCTATATCCACAATAAGCTTCGGTATTGGCAACAGGAACTGATCCTTGGGACAAGCCTTATCCAAATCTCTAAAGTCAACATAAATGTGTATTTGACCATTCTTTTTCTTTATGGGGACTATATTGGCTAGCCAATCTGGAATTGTTCTTCTCATACAAAGCTAGCTTCAATCAACTTTTTAACCTCGACAATCACTTATTGTTCAATTTCTAGGTCATTCGCCTAGTAGCTTGCTTTACTGGGATTATATCAGGTTTAATCTCTAGTTTATGCATGAAAATATCTAGAGATAAACTTTGCATCTCATCATAACTCTGTATAAAGAAATCTTAATATTTAAAGAGTAAAGTGATCAACCTTTCGAAATCCTCTAGACCCAGGAAAGAACTAATAAAAGTTAGTTTTGGATCTTCAGAGAAAATAGGTTAATATCATTTATGTCATCAATACTGGATTTTATTTCTTCTTAAAACTCAGGGAGAGCATTTTAAAGTAAGCAATCATCATATTCATTTATTATCTCAAGGCTTAATTCCTCCAAATAGTTAGAAAGAATTTCAAATAATTGACTTGATTCGAGATGATTGTTTATCATTAAACAATGTTCCACATCATTTAAAAGTCCAACGGTACCAAATCCAATGCTAGCTTTGGAATTTGGATTTTTAATTTTAGTATTCCATAAGCTCTCCATGCATTGAGCTATATCTTTGGGCTAAGTTTTTGTAATTAAACCACATTTTATAGAATTTCTAACACAATTAAAATACCAATTAAAAGGAAGTTCTATTATTTCATTTTATAATGGATCTTCAAGCTTTACATCTGCTTCTAAGCTTGAAGGTCTGGGTACAAAGTAAAATTTAGACAACTTCTCCACCTCTCCTAATAGGTTAGGGGCACATTGACTTTTAATTGAGATATTTTATTTTGAAAAACATAAGGGTGTTAAAGTCAAAGGGTCCACATATTTCTTCAATTTTTTAAATGTAGAATAATTTAGATTATCCCTTAATGCCCAGATTTGCTCTTCTTTACTATCTAATTCTTCTGTAATCTCAAACTTTACTAAGGAATCTTTTGATTGGAATCTTCATCCAAACTAGATTCCAAATTAATTTGTATCACTCGAGGTTCTTTTTTTTCTTTTCCTTCCAACTTTTCTTTTATTTCTTCATTTTTTTATTTATTATTTTACTTGATGCCTCCATAATGCTGAATTTCATAGAATCATACATTAGCTTCTTAGGCATGTAGTAAGCTGCATCTTCATATAGTTCAATTTCATGGAATAAATAATGGTTGTGTATCACCTTTTATGGTGTAATCCACTCCATCCCTAGTGTATTTAATACACTAGTGGAGTGATGAAAAAACCATTCTATATTCATGAATTTAGGGTCTTCCTAAGAGGGCATTGAAAGATGTTTCTAAGTTAATAATATGGAATTTAGCTTTAGTCTTTAATCCTTCTATTTCTAATAATAGAGTGACTAAGCATAAACTTTTTTCCCCAGTTTAATTAAAACCTATCAATAACATCTTATTTGAGCTAAGTATTTTAGCATCAATTTTCTAGAATGATAATATTCTGAAGTTCATGATATTGACTGAAGCACTTTGATCAACCAGAACTCCTGTCAACCTGATGTTCTTCACTTTGATAGAAATGTAAAGGGCCCTATTGTGATTAGTGGTCCTTAAAAGTATATCCTCATCAGAGAAGGTAACTCTAGGGATCTCTTTAAAGTAACAAGCCTAATCTGAGGAAGTTGCTACTAGCTAGGTAAGGCATATCTCTGGGTTAAGTAACACATGTACTAATGATTCTCTTATTTCTTTTAATAGAATAAGGGCATCATAAATGCTTAGCTTAGCAAGAAGCTTTTTAAGATGGTCTAAGATGTTATAGTCGACCTTGGGATTAATTGGCTAGACTACTAGCTGTTGTTGTAAGGATTCAGAATTTTGATTAACTATATGCTTGTCATTATCTTTAGGAGGAGGAGGTAGATAAGGTGGCAAAACTTTTCCACTTTAGAGATTCATTGTAGTGACATGTCCAAGAGTTGTATTAATTTGATCTTCATTTATCATATCCTTTTCACAAGACTAATCTTTGTTAGATAATTCTACCTTTATGCTAATAGGATTGCATTGACAATCTTTCATAGAAATATCAATGTCTAATTCTGGTTCACAAAACACATCATTATGAGAAAAAATTTTTCAACATTTTCAATAGTACATTCTTTAGATATGGCACAAATGTAAGAAATTTCTTTTTAGGTGGACTTTTTATTCATATTTTTAACGTGAGTACATAATGACAAAAGAGTGCAAGGCCTAGACTTTCCATTCTTATCATACAGGACTCTATCATATAAAATTGATGTCACTCCCTCACCACTCTCTCTAGTCATCCGAGCAACTGAAAATGTTGAATGGGTTTTAGGTGGAACTAAATCTCCAAACTTCGAATCAATCTTGAGGATCTTCCTTCGAATCTTCATTGAATTTTAGATTGCATTTTTAAAATTTTTCACTAAATACTTTTTAAAAGAATTGAATAAAGTTATATCCCATTCATTTGTAGAAAGAGTACTAGAAGAAATAATATCACCTGTGATCATTTTAATGGACCCTTGTCGAATAAGTCTCCCATTATTATGTGGTTTGGGAGCCAATGAATCTTTTTACAAACATACATTCCAGTTCAGTGAACGTGCATACTAAACCATTTAGTATTTTTGCATACCAATCAAAAGTAACTCCAATCAAGTTGATGAAAGTACAAATACTTTAGGGTATGAAATGGTATCATATTCTTAAGGGTATGGTCAATCCTTCAAAATTTAGTTATACCTCATGCATATGATGAGCCTTTCTTAACTTGTTGCTCCACCGAAGACTTCAATTTAGTTGTAGAGGCTATAATATCTACAGCCTTTTTCTCTTGATGATACTCTTCAAAACCAAACTTTGTATCATCAGTGGGGCATGTTGCCTCAGGTTTCTCAATAAGATAAGGTTGTGAAGAGGAGGGGATCATTCTTTAGCCTGATTGCATGGTAGCAACCATCTTATCCATCCTCTTCTCAATTATAGCAATTTGATCATCCTTCTTTTATAGCTAAAAGATAAGTTGCTAAGTGGGATCAGTTACATGATTGTCTTGTGACTTATCTTACTCTTTCTTTGATGATATAGTATTTACCATGTAGATAAGTGATACAAGCATTCTTGGATTGAAATCTAACAAGTCATCATTTTTTAAATCATAATCTTTATGAATTCTTTTTAATTTTTCATTTTCAACATCCTCATTCATGATGTTCTTCATTTCTCCTTTTCTGAATGGAATAACACTATTATCAAGGATGACATAAGTCTCATCTACGAAATCCATGGGTTTTGCTTCAGATACTTCACTCTTTGGAACCTCTTGAATAATATGGACTTCCTCTATATCAAGAGTGGCAACCAAGCCAAGGTGTCGCTCATCTATGATCTCTTCGACATAATGAGATGGATGAAGAGACTCTGTTTCCCTATTGAAAACTTGAGATGATGATAGCTCTTCAACTCAAGGCCTAAGAGAAGATGATGAAGACCCATCTAAAACATGCCTAGTGATATGTAATCTCTCTGATGATGGTAAAGATGGTGAAGGTGGTAAAGGAACTATAGGTTGAGGGGCCAATAAAATTTTCCTAACATAGAGTCTATTATTTATTTTCTTAAGGAAAACTCTATCTTTTCCTAGACTAGCTATTTGATCTCTATGCTAAGGAAATGATTTTCCCAAGTGATGATTTTTCTTCAATACAATAGACATAAGGTAAGAAGGCTTTCTTCTAATTAGGAGGACCATCTTCCCCTTTCCTTGGTATTAGGAAGTGGTAGGTCTTCCTAAGATTCTTTTTCCAGGCTCTTTGATGTCTGATCCTTCATAGTTATAAGTAACTCTTCCTTAGTGTAAGTGGAAGTTCCAACGATCTTACAGTGGATCTTGAATATCCTATCATGTATTTCTTTGTTCAGTATTTTAAAACTTTTCTTATTCTCAAGAATGAAGGGGTGAGATGGAGAACTTGCTAATATAAATATATCATCCTCTCCCAAGGTTATAGAAAGAGGGTGACATCTACTTCCACCTAAGAGGGGAAGTATCAAGGAGGGCATATCCATCCATTATCCTAACCAGTTTTATGTCTAACATTTTTTTTTGTTTCCTTTCCCTGAGGGTTATCCTCCTAAGCCTTTGACTCCTATTTTTCTTCTAACTTGTAGCCATCTCAAGGTCCTTAGAAGTGGACCCTACCTCAAAGGTACTAGAAATTAAGGGAGCAGGCAATGCCATTGGAGTGGGTAGCTTGATTTTCTTTTGAATGGATGACAATCCCCTAGGTACTGAAGCAAAATCATCACTACTGTATAAGTTATTATTTCTATATACGGAAGGGGAGGACGGTCCCTTCATTTCTAGAACCTTTGAGAAAATCTTGCATAGCCTAAGGGAAGATGGTCCCATAACTTATTTCTAAAGATGGATAGAGGAACCATTCCTCAACGAAGTCACCAGAAAATAATGTTGTGGGGATTATTTATAACACCTCATAAAATTTTTTAGGAATTTTTTATTTGGGTGAACAAATGCATCATTAAGAAGTAACCATATTATCTTGGAATATAAATAAGTTATCCTATAATGGATTCGGTCATTTAATAAATTATTCTTAAGGTTAATGGTCTTTAATGTATGAGAGAGTTTTCCCTAAATTATACGGGAAGTATAAGAAGGTTTATTTTAAACTTGGTTCATGGTTCCATATAAGGGTAAGCGTTCATAGTTAATTACATCTCAAGAATGGAGGACTTGTTCCTACGAATACTCTCGATTATAAAAATAAGTCATTATTTTCTATGGATTTCTAAGATTATTTCCAAAGAGAATAATATTTTGGAATTTCAATTAGGAATGATCCAAAGTGGAAATACTTATTTTTGGAAGCCAAACATGATTAAGTGAGAAATGATAATTAATAATTGGATTCCTAGTAGTTGATTTTGGAATTTAAATTTAATTTTGAGTTGACATTTTCTTAGAAATCTAGGGTTTAAATTCTAATAGCACAAGATGGCAGAAATTTCTAGGGTAGAAGACTTACTCATGTAAGATGCTTCAAAACCTAAGTCTATAAGTTTTTCTAACACAAGTCAGAAGCTCGGCCAAGTTTTAGTTTTGGGAATTATCAGCCATTCCTCTTACTTGAGGGAACAAACCTATCCATGACTCTTCTAGACTTATGATCTGCTTGGAAGGGCTACCAATTTTGACCCATTTGGCTCACAATGGGCTTAATGGGTTAAGTTTGGGTTCATTTGGGTAAAATGACCAAATTTGTCAAATTGGACCCAATGATGGGTTGAATTATGTTTGATTATCATTTCCAAATGAATTCAAACAATTAATTTGGGTTGATTTTGGCTTGATTTGAATTTAAATCCAATATAGTCCACTTAGGCTCATTTAGATCAAGTGACCTATTTGGCCTAATTAAGGCCTTATTGAATTTATATTCTCTTAAATTCATGGTTAAATATGAATATTGTATCACTTATATCATTTGGAATGATTTTATTTGATCAAAATTTAGCAGGTTGACCATTGACTTGGTGGGACACACTTAGGTCAAACCTATGTTAAAGGGGTTGACCTCTTTTTCACCATAATTTAGATTTGGGTTTATTCATGCTTTTTGACCACTTTTTTTTGTAGTTTGGTTTGATTTTATTTAAGTTTAAATGGCTTTAAGGTTAAATATGATAATTAGATTAATTACCCTATTCACTTTGATTTAAATTCAAGTGTCTTTAGATTTCAATTTCTTTAAGCTTGGATTTAAATTTGGTCTAGGTCTATCCAATTTTGTTGAGTTAGAATAGATCCTAGAAATGTGTATTAGGCCAATAAGTGAAGTGTCCTAAGATCTAATTAGGAGATTCTTAACCTAGGATTAGGTATCCTAATTACTCATTTTAAAAGTAATGTTAACCTCATCCAAAAATGGGGTCAACAAGGACTACACTCCTATTTCTCTTAGACAATCATCTATGTCATACCACATGCACCACTAGACAACGATTCATATTAGAGTTATGATTGTTTCCAACCTTAATCAAGAGTGCTCTCTTACTACAATAAGAGGGATAATTAATTATGAATGCTTGCATTCATATGAAGTAGAACCCAGATCTAAATAAACCCTAACATAATGTTAGCAAAAATGTGCTTGAATATATATATATATATATATATATATATATCTTCCTCATAAATAATAAATTCTTATCTGAACCAATAAAGATGATGAAGAGTTTCCAAAAAGACATTTTTTTCAAAGTGATTATGGTTGAAATGTTCACTTATAGCACTACAACGCTATCTAGATAGGGTCCAAGTTGCTTACTAGTGTTGAAACGCCACTTCCCTAGTGCCTAAGCACTACAATCTCTAATTTTAAGCTCAAAATTTTTCCATACAACACTAAGGTGCTAACTTTTCATGATGAGGCACTTCTTTCTCCATATTGATAATCTTGAGTAAAAAAATTATTTTAACAGATAATCAGATTACAATTGAATCATGGAGATAACCCATCAACAACTAAAATGATAAAGATACTATGAAATAAAATTTTATCACAAAATTATAATTTTATTGCCAATTTTTCCAAATAAAAATACATAAAAAGAAAAGAAAATACAAAAGAGAGCTTCTTCTTCTAGTTTTGACAGGGTGCTAATATAAGGGTGATAATCCGAGGCACTGCAGAAAAAGAAACTCTACTTAGGCTGACATTAAAGTTATAATTTTCAAACATTTGGATAAGTGTTAAGTTGAATTCATTCATGTGAAAAAATTGCATCTGTTATTGACCCATATAATAATCAAATTTCTTCTCCAGTTCTTGCTACTGTCGAATGCATTAACCCACCCTTTTCTTAATTTTTAGACTTTTTCTACAATTTCTTAAAGTTTCTCATTTAACGTCTTGGAGAATTTAGATCTAGACTGAGGAGCTTGTGAGCTTTCTCCTACTTCCATTTTTGATCCAAGCCTTTCAATCATTTTTTTAGTCAGGGGAACCTTTTGGATAAGAACATCTTCATTTGGATCCTTCGATGCACTAGTGCCAATACCTAAAGAATAAATAATAGAAGGATGACCATACCCTAGGGTTGTACTACCCTAAAGCATATTATGAATTAAATTATAAATAATCTTTCACACATCAATAGTGAAGTCCTTTTGAAGTGCAAAATTCAAAATAGCTCTAACCTTAGTCACCTCTTTGATGTAACTAGTTGGCATCAGCTTGGAGAAAATAAAATAATGCTAAGCTTTAGACTCACTTGTTAGGCCAATGGAAAAAAATTGATAATCTTTTCTGCATATTGTTTTCACTGAACATTCGCATTTCTAATAGTGAGGAAACCACAAATTTTATCAAAATTGGGTTGATTATTGTAATAGAAAAGATATTGATCTTATACAAAATTTTACAAATTGTAACAAGCATTAATGATAGTACTATCAAAACATACCCATATCGTTTATACAAAAACTTTATTATCCTACTAATCCTTCACATTGGTAAAGAACTCCCACACCACAAGAATGATGCAAGAGGTGTTCTCGTAGGCATGACACTCCCAACCTCGCTCATTAATGACCATTTCTACACTCCCACCCAGATTTTGGAATCTCCTACTCAGAATGAAGTTCTTGTTGATAAGAGCATAATACCTCCCCTCCACGTCCACATTGACAAATTTACCAGCATTACTCAAGGATGTCCCCTTCTTTCCCTTCTAAATAATCTTAAGCAATATATTTGTTGTCCTAGAGTTAAGTATAAGTTAAGAAGAAAAATAGAAGCTTTAGAATGACAGTTTTGGTAGCTTAAGGGTGCTATTTTTATAGACTAGACCTAGTGTCACAGCACTGCTTTTGCTACATTGAAGAGCATCTCAGTTTCTAAAATGTGAGACTGTAATGCCTAGGCGTTGCTCAGCTAATCAAGATGGTTATTATACCCATCAAAAAGATGCATTTATGACTACTTATTTTTTAACTGACAAGATCTATAAAATGCGTTAGACATTAATGAAGCATCGCGACACAGGTCAAAATTTATGTCCCTTTCTATTAAATTAGTCTAGTAGTCTATTTTCCCTTTGAACAACTTTTTTACTGGCACTGATGAACTACTTTGGTAGCACTTAGGTACTAGTTAAATAGTTAACCTACTTTATGTTATTCTTTATGGTGTCAGACTGTAGCATTAGGTTTATAGCCCTGAAGCATTGCCCCCTCTAATTTAAGGCCTATATTTCTACTTGTTAGTGCTGGGATCCTCTAGCTCACTGTTGCAAAGATTTGTTCTTCTATTTGATTTTTTATATGATAATTTATATACTCTCTTCTTTCAGGAGATGATCTCACTACTCCCTTTCCCTCTAACATTGAAGTCATCAAGTTTCTTAACAAGATCAAGAAAGGAGAGGAAAGTGAAGAAGAGTATGTACACACTGAGGCCATTTCTAAATTATTAGCTGATGAGGTTGGGCTGAATTCAACTATTAAGAAGTCCTTAGAAGAAATGACTAAGTGCTATTCTTGGAACCTTATGAAGGAAGAAAGGCAATACGGTAAAGGAGATGTGAAAAAGACTCGCAATACTAATCCCATCAATAGTTACACTCCAATATGAGAAATCTTGTTGTAGTAAGGTAAATGAGATATTGAAAAAGACTCACTTATTGCATTAGAAGTTCAAGAAAGGCACCAAGTTTAATATAGCCAAGTTGGTGAAACAAGGTCAGCTTGATGTCAATTACTTAGACTTCAACAACATTCTCCATTTGTTAGAATCAGACTCGAAGGCAAGTGTCAAAGAAATAAGCATCATCTAGCCCATTTTTGTAGTTTTTTTTACCTACAAGTTAGAAGAGTATTAATTTTTTTTGTAAACTCTCTAATCACCTTTGTACTTAAACATGTTACTTAATCAAAAAATAATTTGTCTCATATTTTTTTCAATTATACTTATAAAGCACTCACAAAATAAATATACTTGTTGAATGTGCTTAATGAATAGATACACTTGCCAAACATGATTGAATGACCATTGAACATACTCATTAAATTTACTTTGTTGAATATAAATAAACATACTTGATAAATATAATTGAATGTACCTACTAGATATAATTTAAAGTATGCATCAAATATAATTGAATGAATAACCAAATATAATTCAATGTACTTCACCAAATTTGAATATACTCACAATTGAATGGTTATTTTAAGTGATCTTCTCATAATTTTAGGAGAATACTATATCACCGACCATGGAGTGTTAGTCTTGCATTTGAGTTGCTAACAACACGGAGTATTGGTCTTTTTATTTCTAGTCACCAACTGTATGGGGTGTTCTTCTTACACATGAGTAGTAACTGCATAATATATTATTCTTACACTTTATTCATCAACTATACAAAATGTCGGTCATTTTATTTATAGTCTCCAACCGCAACAAGTATTGGCCTTACACTTAAATCGCCAACCATATAAAGTGTTGATTTTTTTTTTGTAATCGTCAGATGCATAGTGTTAGTCTAACATTTAAGGAACCAACCACATGGATTGTTGGTCTTTTAAATATACTCATAGATATATTATAAGGTGATTAGAGTGAGTAAGTTTAAATGATCTAGATTCAATTTTTAATAATCTATTGAGTTGATCATTGCACACTTTGCAACTTACTAAGTGACTTGAGTCGACATGCAACTCCCTAACAATTTTATCAAATTATCTTAGCTCATTGAGTGTCATGGATTCATATGCTGACCTTATTTTTGGATGAGGTTAACATTATCTCCAATCCTTATAATTAGGACACATAATCTTACATTAGGATTTTTCTAATTAGGCACTTCACACACTACACTTAGTGACAAGGTGTATAAATAAATCAAAATTAAATACAAATCTAAAATCAAAAAGTAAATTTAAAACCAAACTAAATTTAAAAGAAAATCAAATTCAATGCTCTAAGGTGAAGGACTACATCTTCCAAGTCAATCCTTCTAGGACTTGACATGACCTTAAACCCTAAATTATCTATTTAAAGAGGGACTTGACCTAACCCAATTGGATTAGGTGAACCTAATATGACCTCAAACTTTAGTGAGAATCTAAAATAAATATATTTAAATTAAAATCTAAATTTAATTGAACTTAGATCAAAGTAGTTGAGATGGTTGACCCAATTTACTCATTTAAGCTCAAAATCACCTAAATCCAAAGGAATTCAAATAAAATCAAATTAAATCCAAATCAAACCAAATGGAAAGCATAGAAAAAATGTACAAATCTAAATGAATCTAAAAATATCTTTATGAGAATCAAAGTGGTCAACCAGATCATTTGATCTAGAGTTGACCCATGTGTACCCCATCAAGTCAAAAGTTAGCTCATCAAAATTTAACCAAATTGAGATATTCCAATGACTCAACACCATTAAATAAATATGTTTAAACATACACCTAAACAAATTTAAATTCTATAAGGTCTCAAATGAGTCAATTGGATAACTTGATCAAAATAGACCCGAATAAACCCAAAATCAAATTACACTAAAATTAATTGAAATCAAGTATCCAAATTTATCTAAAAAATCAAATTTAAACATTAACCAACCCTTATTTGGGTTTAATTTGACCAATTTGATCATTTAACTCTAACGAACTCACCTTAACTCATTAAGCCAAAATTGGATCAAAATGAGTCAAAATTAAAACTAAATCAAATAAATTGAAGTTAATTACCCCAAATCATCTTAACCACTTAATCAAATATGATTTGAATCTAAACACACTTTTATTGAGTCAAATTGACCATTTGACTCAATTGAACACGAATTTACCCACTTGGATCCAAATGGGCAAATTTGGATTAAAATTAAAATCCAACTTAAATTTAAATGAAATGATTTATCCAAAATCATCATAAATGACCAACTAAACATAATTGAATTTAAATTAAAATTTTAAAATGGCTTAATAGTCTAAGAGATCCAATTTGACCCATTTAGGTCAAATTGGTTGAACTAGCCTAAATCATATCAAACCTCCATGTGATATGGATTAATTGATCCATAAATCATTTAATGAATAATTAATAATAATTATAACCTGAGGTTAAAGCAAATAAACCAATAAAATTAACTCAAATTTATTTAATCAAAAGCTAAACCTAAATGGCATGAATTCAAATACTTAAACCAAATCCAATCCAAATGGACTTAACCCAACATTTAGTCTATCTTAGGTGGCTTGACTTGGGTAGTCAATAATTTATTTAAAGAAGGCCATGTGAGGTGGAATCATAAGGGGTGAGGTGGAACCTTGGGAGAAGAAATTTGGAAACGCATGCATATGAGTCCAAAAAATTCCATCTCCTCCTCATCCCATAACTCATTTGGATCAACTTATGACTCATTTGACATCTGACTTAGGTAAGAGGTAACAGCAATTAAATGTCCATAGGGTGATGAGGTGGCCATGGGAGGAGCAAGGTGGAACCCATGGAATCTAAGCATGCCTGGCCTACCTTATCCCTCTAAACTTCACCTATGCTTGCTACCTCACTCCCTAAGGAAATCAAATACATGCTTTGACCTTCCCACTACCTTCTCTTCCATCATTGGATCACAATTCCACTGGCCAACTGTTCCTTGCCATTTTCAAAAATGGCAAACCTTACAGTAAAATATAAAAACACTTCAAGAGGATGAATTAGGGGCTTCTTTTGCTCATTCCATCACCTTCCCTAAATGAAATCAAGTGTGAGTGAGCTTTCCCCCTCTTCCCAAACTCCATCAATCATCTCCCACACCAAGCTCTAGTGAGTGGTTCTAGATGTTCACCTCTAAATCAATTCAAGGGGAGGCAAGACATGACCCAACACTGATGAGGAATGGCTGAAACAAATCTCCCTTTCAATTCATATTGGTCATTTATGAAACAAACTTGATCTTTGTTAAGATAAAGCCATATAGATTGATTGGAAATTGATCGGTGATCATTTTTCAATCAAATATTCACATTTTCACTAGCTAGATCACCAAAGATCGACCATAATAGATGAACAGTACTCAATCTCCACTGTAAATGGGAGAGATGAAATTGTAGCCATTTATTCCTTTATTAGGAATGGACTGCTTTGATCTAAAGCACCCTTAATTTAATACCCTCCAAGAATTTTGGATTGATTCTTGGTCATCCCATCTTTGATAGGACGGTCTTGATAAAACAACATCCCAGGCACCATTTTAACAAGGGATCCATGTAGATCCCATATGGCCTAATTGTGTGGCGCCATGCATAAAGTAAGATCTTTACATTATTGCACTAGTTTAACTAAGAAATTTTGATTTTTTTGGGTTTAAAAATGCAAAGAATTTGTTCAAACCTTTAAAAAATCATAAAAATAAATACGCAACCAAAACAAATGGAATTAAAAGCTTAATGGATACATTTCAATAAGAGGAATCTATTAAACCCAAACATCCCAATTTTATTGGATAATTTTGGGTTAATTTCAGCATAATTAAAATCACTTAAACTTATTTAAGCCAAAATAATAATCTAATCACTTTAAAACTTTGGAGAATTGAAATTTAAGTTAAAACACACATTAGATAAACTTTTTAGGTTTTATTGGTGATTAAATTGAAATATATAAAATTTTCAACCTCTAAACCTTAATTTAGGTAAATAAATTTAGAACAATTCAAAAAAATTAGGAAATTTCTGAAATTAACTTAAAACATCACAATAAACATCTGTAAACTAAACAAAAATATTAAAGCTCACTAAAATCCATTATTCCTCAAAATCACATAATTAAGTAATTAAATGAATTAATTAATTCATTAAAATAGCCTAATCTTTACAAAATCATAATAAATCAACCAAAAACCAAAAATTCTAAATGAGCCACCTCTATATTCATCTTTTAGAGAGAAATCAAGGAAATTTAAAATCCCAAATTCATTCCCAATAATTTAGCTTTAATTTGGGCTTTAATGAAAGCACCAAAACCTTAAGTAAACCCAAAATACATATCTGATCAAGATAACACTTTTGGAAAATGAAATCAGCAGGGAACCCAACTTTTCATAAAAATTTCAAAGTAAAATGATTTCGGATAAGAAGTTATTAAAATTTTAAATTCTAGGTCAATCTAAATGAAATAATAAATTAGAAATATTATAAAAATTATAAAATTAATGGAATTAATTCAAAATACTTTTAATAATATGAGAAGGCCTAAAGAAAAATTTCTTAGCACTTCTAGAGTTAGTGATCTTGAAAATCATACATTTAAGATTTTATGGAATAATTAACAATATGAAATTAATTAAACCTTAAGCTATTAAATTAATAAATCCATGATAAAATAAATAATCAAATGAAAACTATAACTAACCAATCTCTATATTTTACATTTAAATAATATTCGATTAACTTTGAAACTACATTAAATCCATTTAACATTTATTAAATGATGATAACTATAAATAAACATAAATAACTAATTAAACCATCAGATTTAAATAAGTTGAAAGCTTAAAATGGCCTAGATTAGGTTTGGGACCTTAAATATTTTATCTCTTTAGTTTCCTTAAGTTAAGGTCAATAAATAAGTATTAAAAGACAAAATTTCATCATGGGAAATTTAATTAAATAAATTCTTAATCATTAAATATTCTTTAAATCAACATAAATCATGAATTGAAAAACTAAATTAATAAAGATCCAAAATCATGAAATATAAATAAAAGAAAGTATATACATAATTAAATTAAAATACCTTTCAATCATGTTTAAACTAAAATTAAAATTTGAAATTACTAAATTAATAAACTTAAAACACTTAAAATTAATAAATATTCACATTAACTAAATATAAACTAAAATTTAAATAAGTTAATAAGGTTAATCAAATTAATTAATCTAAAATATTTGATTTTGAATAATCATTCTATCATAAATCTCAATCAAATCAAACCTAAATCATGGAATCATATTCAATACCTATTAATCTTAAATAACATTAAAATAAATTAACCAACATAAAATCTAAACATACTAAATCAGAAGATCAAATCAAATTAAACAATCATCAAATAAAAATAAAACAAAGAATTAAAATCAATTTATTAAACTCTTAATTGAAATCTATGTAAGAAATCATTGTAAATTTTAATTAAAATCAGGCAACATTAATCAATTCAGATAAAAATCAAATAAGAGAAATAAAATCTCTAAATTCAAATAATAATTAAAATTGTTGAATCTCGTAAACTATATTTGATAAAACCTACTAAGTAAACTTAAAGGAATTAAACACTAAATTAAATTAAACTAAATCAAAACCTAATAAATCTAAAATCAATAATCAATATACATGAAATTAGATAAACTAAATGAACTTAATCTTCAAAATTTTAACTAAATTAAATGAATATCAGTCAAATTAAATATAATCCAACTAAACCGTAAAAATAAACTCAAGATGGGTTAATTAATATACTTTAATCTTTAGTTTAGCACATAGAATGGATATTCATCTTAGAATGAAAATTTCATTCTACTAGGATTAGGATGTTGAATAGAATGGGTTTTTCCCAAAGCAAAATTTATTTAATTCTTTATTGTTTAAAACCTAAATTTAACTTTAACATACAAATAAACCTCATACCAAAATGAAATCCAAAATTAATTAAATCATTTAAATTGAAACCACCTGATGATAAGTTTTGAACAAACCTTGAACTCAAATAAAAACTTGAACTTAAATAGGCCTACTGTAGTCATACCACTCAAACCCTTCCTTTCACACACTATATTGTAGAGTCATTGACCTTAGACTTAGATTAGGCTGATGATCTATGATGCTTTTTGATGTGAAATAATATTTTCTTATTTTTTGGTGAAATATTTTAGACTGGATGCCTAGGAATTATTTGCTTTCTATTCAAAATACCAGAGCATCCATTTAAGGTTTTTATTATGTTCTACAAGGGGTTTTGCTTAAAAAGGACTATCATAATAAGAATACAACTTGAACTTAAATAGGCCTAGTGCAGTCATACCACACAAACTCTTCCTTTCACAAACCAGATTATTATGTCACCGACCTTAAACTTAAGTTAGAATGATGATTTGTGATGCTTTGTGATGTGAAATGATGTTTTCTTATTTTGTGGTGTAATGTTTTAGATGGGATGCGTTAGAATTGTTTGCTCACTAATCAAGATGTTAGGGTGTGCTTTTTAGACTTATACTATTTTGTGTAGGGGTTATGCTTCGGAGGGGTTGTCGTAATAAATTTAAAATAAATATTATTTTCTTTCAAGCGCTACTTAAATCTCTAAGCATAGCCTAATATGATAGGTGAGCTTGGTAACCATTAGTGCTAAGCTCATATGTTTGCATTATAACTGCTGGTGTGTTGTATATTTTTTGTGACAATTTTTTGTAGGGTTTAATATTTTAGTTTAGAATTTTAAAATATAATTTGAGCCTAGAACTAAGTTAACATCTATGAGATCTAAGAATAGCAAGTGCTAACTTTACTAGTTGGTGGTCCCCTGTGGAGTCTGAAGAGATCCGTGAAGATGGTAATAATCTTTGATGAAGACCCCAGTAGATCTAGACTTTAGTTCTAGGCCAGGTTGTATAAGGCAAGAGCTCGGTTGTCCTTTTTCTTTTTCTTCTAGGGTGTATAGTGGTACCGAGCTGCATTAGCTTATTTAATTTAATTTAAATTTTGCTTAATTATTTTTAAGTTGTATAAAAGAAATGCATGCTTTCATAGATTTCTTTTTGTGATTGCTTTATTTTGAGAAAGCTTAGATACATTAGGCTTTTAGGAAAATTAAATATTCTACAACATTAAATTTAAATAACACAAACATAAAAGAAAATCTTATAACCTAGACTTAAATAAAGCCTTAGGAAAATAACTAAAACAACTAGACTTTGTGAACCATGCAAGCATATTATTCATCATCCTTGAATTGGGCACTTCACACATTGCACATAAGGGGCATCTGACCGGTGAGGATGATCGCCCTTCTTGGGAAACTCTACCTTCTAGTATTTATTTAGCTCCTGACACTTTTTTAACTATATTTGATTATAGGCATGAAGCTACATACCTAAAAGTCTTAAAACAAAATTGTGAGTCAAAATACATTAAGGATGAAAATTATTCTATTAGTTAGGTGCATAATATATCAGTCATTATCCTAGAGTTAGTGAGTGAATTTAGGCTCTTAGTCTCTTTTCATAAACATAACAGACCAGCCATCTTGCATTTATAAGGCTGAACTCATGGATTTAAAATTGTTTAGGTGGTGTTAGCTTGCAATCCTTCCAAGTGATTTATAAGTTTGGAAGAGTTAGAGATAAGTTCATTTTCTCAAGTGAAAAAGAGAACCAATATTTCTAAGAAATTAGACTAAGTCGAACCTCTAACTTATGTTAGAAGCAGTTTTAAACTTAAAATCTAAAACATCTTATTTGAATAAGACTTCAAGCACTAAGCATTTTTGCAGTATTGTGCTATAAGAATATACATCCTAGATTTCTGATAAAATGCCAATTTAAAATTTCAATAATTTTAATTTCAAAAATATAAAGCCCAATAATAGGATAGTTGATACACTTACTAGGCTTCCTAGTATTTAAAAGTGTTTCTTACTTATTTTTGATTGGCTTCTAAAAAGAACTCTTTCTCTTTGGAGTCTTCTCAATTGAATTTCTGAATAAACAACCATTTTAAGGCAAGCTTTAAAATCCATAGAGATAAAAGTCAGTTTCCTTATTCGAGAGTATTCTTAGGAAGAATTCCAAACTTTCTAAGATGCAATTAACTATAGGAGTTTTCCCTTATATGAAATAATAAAACCTATAATAAATAAATTAGGTTCTACATTCCAATGTAGTTTAGGGAAAAGATCTCTAGTATATCAAAGACACATTAGCCTTAGGAGTCCTTATTGAATAATCAAATCTATTACAAAATAATATATTTATCTTTCAAGATAATATATTCATTCCTCAATTACGTATTTGATTATCTTAATAAGAACCCCTAAGATTTGTGTGGTGTCATAAATTTTCTCTACATCATATAATCCACCAAATCATGAGATGAATGGAATTTAGTTTCTTAATCTCCATGTTTAACTTTTTAGTGCACATTTTTCAAATATCAAATCATTATTGGGGCAATAAGAATAAATTAACTTTTTTAATTCT
This sequence comes from Cymbidium sinense, assembly GCA_021442155.1. Lineage (NCBI taxonomy): Eukaryota > Viridiplantae > Streptophyta > Magnoliopsida > Asparagales > Orchidaceae > Cymbidium > Cymbidium sinense. The sequence continues at coordinate 30,520,240 of CM038223.1, forward strand.
AATTGTATGCATTCACTTGGATAAATAATTATTCTAAAAGAAAATAGCTCAATAAAAATAAAATAAGTACAAAGATAGTCTTATCTCATGGATAAATATTTTTCAAATCTCTCACACTCCATATTCCATGGTAGATCTTTCCTATTGTGTATTTGCAATTAAAAGGTTCCTAAACCAACTTGCTTCTTGATAATGTAAAGTTCATCCCATGTATGGGCTAATTTGCCTAACACATTATAGTGAGCTACTGCATCTAGTTTCTATAATACTAGATTACTAGCTTTAAAGTGTTTTAAATCGATATTATGGATGTTTGAAGATTCACTTCTTTATTTCAATTGGCTAAGAGATGCTACAATCTATAGGTCTTCTAGCAAGTTTAGTGTTCTCTCCATGGCTTATGTATTTGGTCTTTCCCACTTGCCAATATCTCGATCAATATCTCGATCTAACTTAGTGCTTAACATAGTTTTTTTAATGTGCAGGTCATACTATATAAGAAGTATGGTCTCTATCCCATGTAATATGGTAAATGGAATTTGCCTAGTCACTTATGTTGATCATTCTAAGAGCCTAGAGTATCACAGGTAAGCTGTCCACCCGCTTAGCTTTTGCCCCTTCAGCATTTTTCTTTAGTAAAATGAGAATCTTCTTATTCATTAGTTCTATTTTGTTACTGCTTTGAGGATGATGCATTGAGGCATACTTGAAGTGAATTCCTTGTGATTTGTAAATTCCTGCAGTTTCATATTAATGAATTGTAGACCACTATTTGTGATGATTAGCATAAGTCTTCACTATCAATTTGCATAGACTCACATTCTTCAATAGCTAGTTAGATGAGTTGGAGAGTAGGCAATTTAATATCAAGTCAGCAATTTGATTTTTGTGCCTTGGAATTTATTCAATCTTAAAATATTCAAGTTCTCCACTATGTACTTTTACCATAAGCAAGTAGTTTTGCAGTGACTAATCTTGTACTTTATATTTTCTATTGATTTGAATTACCATGTCCTACAAATCTAAGTGGGCTATGATATACTTTACACTTAGTTCTTGAGAAAACTACAATCTCATGGGCAATGATTCATACATAAATTGATTATTCATCACCTAGAAATAATAGTTTGATAATTGTATTATGGTGATTCTTGTTTGGCTCTTCAGTAGAACACCCACTACTATTCCTTGCTTCCTTGAAGAGACATCCACACATAATTTTTATAAAGGTTCTGTGTTGACTAGGACATTTTGTGTGTTTCTAAAATCTACAAGGAAAGTGGCGAGTGCTTATGCCTTGATTTCCATCCTAGATGAACATAATATATCATACTTGATTAGCTCCACTTACCATTTTAGTAGTCTTTCTAAATGATTGTGCTTGCAAGTACAATTTTAAGTATATTACCAATGATGACTTGAATTGAATGAGCTTGGAAGTATAGTCAAAGTCATCATACTAATATAATAAACATGAGTGTGAGCTTTTTCATGATTAGATAGTGTAACTCGACACCTCTTAGCAACTTACTCAAAAAAATACATTGCCCATTGTCTTCTACCTTTTTCCTTAATTAAAATTGAACTTACTAAGTCTTCTCCAAATCTTAGACATAATAACAAAATCTTGGCCTCATTTGGACTTTGTATTAATGGTGGTGATATGAGTAAGCCTTTGATATCATTGAAGTATTTCTAGCACTCTATCATTCATTCAAACTTTTATGCACTTCTTAGTAATTTGAAGAACACCAAGCAATGTTCTCCTATTTTGAATATAAACTTGTTTAACCTTAGAACTTTCTTAGTGAGTCACTTCATCTCCTTTATAATTCATAATGAAGGAAAGTTGAATATAGCTTTTACTTTGTTAGGATTAATCCTTATGCCTTTAGGGATCATTAAAAACCCTTAAAACATACCTAATCCCATGTCAAATGTGCACTTCAAAGGGCTGAGACACATATGATACTTCTTCAAGGTGTCAAATGTCTCCTTCAGATTCTTGAAGTGTTACTCAGGTGACTTTATTTTGACTAAACAATTATCCACATAAATTTTTACATTCCTTCTTTTCTGCTCTTTGAAAACTCAGTCCACCATTCTCTAATAAGTCACTCCTGGTTTTCTAGCCAAAAGGGCATTATTCTATAATATTATAACTATTCACAAAAAATAAATGCCATTTTATTTAAGTCACAATATGCATCTAGATTTGATGGTATCTAAAGATGGCATCTAGGAAAACTCATTATTGAGTCGCTTACCATAAGGTTGATGAGTGTGTTGATTCTGGTATGTTGAGTTCAAATTTATGAAGTGCACACAAATCTTCACTTGCTATTAGACTTCTACGCCATTACAATATTTGATATCCATTCTAAATGCTAGAAATTTCTAATCAAGTCAGCTTTAAGAAGTTTGGCAACCTCCTTGATAGGATCAGTAGATAGAGCTACCATTTTTATCATTTTCCACTTAATTAGTTGAGCATCCTTTTTGATATTGAGTATGTGGCAAGAAACATTGATGTTAACACCTAGAATCTTAGTTGATGTCCAAGAGAATACGTCCCTGTTATCCTAGAAGGCTTGGACTAGTGCCACATTATGCCCACCATTGAAACACAAGCTAATCCATAAACTCACTTTGATTTCTATATAGTCAACACTTCCTTAATATTTTTGATGATCTATACTCTAATTTACATGACTTCTAATTATAGTACCTCTTTTGAACTATGTGAGTCAGTGACTGCTTCTATGTAGCTTGCTCTAGACTGATTCATGTTTCTCCTAATAGTGACTTCTTCACCTCTTACTTGGAACTTGATCGCTAGATGACAAGGTGACACCACTACTCTAAATAGGTTGCGTTGTCATTGGCCAAACATAGAATTAGATGTGGTGAGCATGTCCACACTCATGATGTCGCCATAATCATCATCTACTTTTCTCTTTCTCTCAAAGTCATTGTGAGAATGATTATTCCTTCTATCTCTCTTCTTTCTCTAGAAAATAATAGAGGGCACCTACTATTGGTGCAAGTTTTGAATTTTCTATATTCATTTTGTCTTACATAGACTTAATGAAAATGTATGTTGAGCTTCCCATGTTGATCAAAATGCTTTCTATCTAGTAATTGGCAACTTACTCTGTGATGACAACTGCATCATTATAATGGTGTTGGTCAGTATTTTTTATAGAAACTAATTAGGATAATTTCTATACTTGATACTCGTACCATGGTCTCTGAGTTAACTTCTCTTTAGTGTAGTCACTTAAGGCTTGCTTGCTTGGATGAATCTTCATCTCTATAGAAAATGCCTGGTGCCAATCCCAGAACATATATTACATAAGTTGGGGTGGGTTCATTTCTTGGCTTGGTCACCTTCTTTCTTAATATATTTATTTGTGGTCCCATCATGAACTCTTTTAGCTTCATAGCTTTTATGAGATCTACAACTAAACTCATCAGATGTTGACACTCTTCAATGTCATTTCTATAGCCAAGATGGTAGGCAAAATAACTACATCAATTGTGAACTCCATCATCCTTCAAAAGTGGTGAGAACTTGAAGTATTCTTTATTTCACCTCCATTACTTTAGCCATGGAACTCTCAAAAGTGTGATAGTAGTTGGTTGTAAGCAGTCACCATGCCCATATTGAGTTACTAAATTTTTTAATTAATACTTATTTATCAGTACCTTTTCTTATCGAGTAAGCTATCTTCTTCCTTTATTCTATTTGTCGACTCAGAACCTATCCTTTTAGGATTTTTCTAGTGGTGACATCTTTGGAAAATCTCTTCCATAAGTTACCATTGCTAACTGGGTGACCTTATTGTATTCCACTGGGTGATCTTCTTGTATTTTACAATTTTCATATGGATATTAGCAAATTCCAACAACTTAACAAGCATTTTGGGTTGTTGAAACCCTAGAGAATATTTGAATGATCATTCCTTGAGGACTTTGGTGAGTGCAGCCTATGTAACTATTATCTCTAAATCTTTTACTTACAACATTTTCCTTTGGAAATGAGTAATAAACTTTCTAAGGGAGTCGCTTATTTTTTATATCATTTGTAGAAGAGCCTGTGAACTCTTCAAGGGCTTCTATGCACTGGTAAATTGCATTAGGAACATCTTCTTAAACTCAACAGAGGAGGTAATGTCTTCCATTACTATCAGTAAGAACCATCTATGGTAGACTCTTTGATGATATTAAAGAATAGTCAACAATTTATCACATCGACTAGGTCTAGTAACGACATAGCAGACCCAAAGTATGCAACATGTTTGGTGAGATCACTACAATATTTGTAGAATTCCCAAGTATGGAATCTTGAACTTTTATGGTGGGCGAGCTATTGTGATCCTCATTAGAAATTATTGGTGGGATTTGTATCTATTTTTTCCCTATAAACTTCTTCTTTACTCGCTTAATAAAACTCATTATCAAGACTATGCATCTTTAATAGTTATCACATACATCGTGCTCAATGAGTCATCGAATCTAAGGATCCTTCATTTTTATTTCCTCTTAGATTTTCATTCTTCACTAGCTCCACAACCACTTTAACCTTTATTAAATCTTTTTTTTTTTCATAGAACAATGAAGGACCATACTTAGGCATGTAAAAAGTAGGGCTAGTTTAAGTGAGATAAAATATATAGAAAAATAGATTAGAAAAGTGTTGGAAAGTATAAAATTCACTATATCTGAGGATTCAAGTACAAGTGGGGATCATAGTACAAGAATCTCTCTCCAAAGTCCTAGAATTATTGCAGAAGGCAAGACCCTGCTCCTCTTGAGAATTCACCTTTTATAAAGAGAGGAGACTACATATGGAAAGTATATGTATGGAATATACACATAAACTATGTTGGTTACAAAAATAGTACTCTTCTATGAGGGTGAGTAGTGCACGCTAACTAGTGGGCTCTTATGTGTAATCGTAATAGTAGGTGGGATGAGTTTTTCGATGTGAATGCCTTCGATGTAGTTGCTTGTGTATAGGCTAATCTCCATATATGAGGTGAGTTGCTTGATGTTGATCACCTATCTGCATGATTTTCCATACACTCGCTTTCTCAAGGTATGTCCTTATGGGTGAGTTCATTACTTGTTTGAATCCTGCCTTTCATTATTGAATACTTATGTGTCAATTTTTCACAATTTATGAAGGCTCACTAGGTCAATACACATTCCATGGTACACAATCATAAGTTATTATTTAAATTATTTATTAATTTTAATAAATTCTAGTAATTTATTAATATTTATATAATTCATTAAATTATCAAATTTCAACATGAAAAATCAATTTTCACTTTCAACACATTATGAAAGGAAATGAAATTTTTATGGAGTGTTTAAATTACTAATATAAGCATCCAATAAATATATCATAATTTTTTTATATTCATTTTTTATTTTAAATTTTTAATATTGCTTAAATAACTTTTACAATTTATAATATCTTTATTTTATTTTAGAAAATAATGAAAATTTTACAAAGATCTTAGATTAGTGATTAAATATTCTATTAATTCTTTATAGTTATTTATGTATTTTATAATTTTTTATCAAGCTTAACTAATCATTTTGAATAATCTCTCAATTCTACATAATGTTTTAGGTATATTTATTATGTTTGTATTTTTGAATATGATTTAACCTAAAAAAATTATATAACAAGTTTATTTTAATTCGAAAGAGTATAAGGAATTTAATTCATTATAGATTAATGTGTTAAAATCATCTAAAATTTTCATAATTTTCAATTGAATATTTTAAGTTTATGATTTTTAGATAGTAAAATAATAGATTGAAAAATTAATAATTCTTTGATTTTATTTTTGATTAAACTAATTTTTTTATGGAAAGTATTTAAGATTGTTCTACACTAAATTTTTAGGTTTCATGATTTTTTAACATTTTTAATAGCATAATCAATTTAAATAGTGAGAAAATAAAATTTTTATGTCTTAATAAATTAATTGTTTTCAAATATGGTTTTTTTGCTAGATTGGATGTTCTAAATGCTGACCACCTTAAAAACGTTTAAAGCATAATACATACTAAACACTATAGGAAAATAATTTATTATAAAGTACCTAAAAATTAAGCTTACTTATAGGTTTTTTTATGGAGCTCACCTTTGACCTTTGGATTTAATTAAATTAGATCCAACCATAATCACCTTCACTGAAGGAGGTCATGACTAGGGAATTTGGACTGGGTTTACGTCACCATGGCTTAAAAAAATTCTTACATTCTAGATCGAAAGAAGTAAATACTTGGCTATGAAGAAGGTGGTGGAAGAGAAGAATCGATCTCACGGTATACTAAGTCATGGTGAAGCTATTGTTGACCTTATTTTTTGAATGAGCACCCCCTCCATCTTAGACATAGGATTTCTCTTATACTTTAAGAGTTTCTTAGTCTTAAGACACATCTAGTGATTAGGTGGACACTCAACCTAGTCCTAGAGACTTAGAAGAGTTAGCCATAGGAATAGGTCATGACTTAGGGGTGTTAAGAAAACTTGTCTACCCTTAGCTTGAACGATTCCTCACCTTCCCTCCTTCAAGTCAAACCCCAAATCAATCTTATTTGATTTTATCCAAACTCCAATCAACTCCATGTGATTGAAATCCATGATTGAAACCCATAAATGAGATTCATAAGTCCAAATCTTTCTTAAGTCCTTAATCTTCCCTTAAGGACTTATCCTAAATCATGATCTAAACCAAATCAAATCCTTGTGATTTTCTCATAATTCATTTATATTCTCATTTATTTTCACATATATAAATGAAATATAAATTCAAACCAATCAAACTAAACTCAAAATTCAAAATCAATTCATGAAATTGCTTAAGTCCCTTAATTCCCTTTTAATGGACTTAGCCTTAATCATGATCAAATCAAATCAAACTCATGGGATTTTCTCATAACTCATTTATATTCTCATTTATATTCACATATATAAATGAAACATAAATACAAATCAATCAAATCAAATCCAAAAATTAAATTCCAAATTTAAAACCCATTTTAAGTCCTTAATTCCCTTTAATGGACTTATCAAAAATCTTGATCAAACCAATTCAAACAAATGGGATTTTCTCATAACCCTTTTATATTCTCATTTATATTCACATATATAAATGAATTATAAATATAAATCAATCAAACCAAAACCAAAAATTCAAGCTTCAAACCCCAAAATTTTAAGTCCTTTAATTTCCCTTTTAATGGACTTAGCCCAAATCATGATCAAATCACTTCAAATTCTTGAAATATTCTCATGATCAATTTATATTCTCATTTATATTCACATATATAATTGAAATATAAATTCAAATAATCAAAACCAATTCCAAAATCAAACTCAAATCCACTCAAAATCCAACCAAAGCCTTTCAAGTCAAAATCTTGAACTTAGCCAAATCAACTTCAAATCAAGCCAAACTCTTGATTTTTCTTCATGATTCAAACAACCCTACAATCTTGAATCCAAATATAAATACAAACTTCAATAAAACAATCAAAACCATTTCAAAATCAAAGCAAAAAACCATTCATATTCTTCCTTTGAATATGAAATTGTCAAATGAGTCAAAACTCATTTGACTTCAAACCACTTGCAAATGGATTTATATTTCAATCATAAGTCCATATACAAGTTCAATCAAACTCAAATCAAGCTTTGACCAAGCCATTTGACCCACTTAGGCTCACGTGACCCAAAGTGACCTAAAGTACCCTTATGAGCCAAATTCTAATCCACTCCTAAGCTCAAACTGACCATGTGCCAACTCCAAATAGATCAAACAACCCCTTCCATATGGTTAATTGGATCAAAATGGAAAGCCATGCTTCGGTCATTTGATTGCAATAGGGGAGATATGCTCCCCCTAATTCTATTTGAATTCAAGATCTTCATTATCAATTGAGCAGGAGAGTGTTAGAGCCATCGAGAGCATTCTAAGCTTCTGGGGAATTGAAATCAAGCTTTCTCAGATTTATTCCTTAGAAAATAGGGGAGCTCCTCTCATTTCCTAACTTCTTCCATACTCCAATTCACTTCAATTACCTTTGCACACTCCCTCGGGGGATCAAGTCGAGTGCACCCAAGTATTCACACAAGTTCATAATGCAAGGATGAGTTGAATTCGATGAAAGCCACAAAGGAGAGGAGGACAGCTTAGTCCAAAGAGAGATCTACTCAACTCTAAGGCTTGAAACTTTCAACAAGGCTTCGTCTCCACTAGATGAAGCTACCTCATCGAACTGGAGCACCGGTGATCATCCGGCGAGGTATGAAATTTTTTGACCACTATGCCTAGGAGGTGTTGGTCTTTTGTGAAAGAAATTATCATAGCATGAGAATTCGACCATTGGATAGGCTTTCCATTATTGCTAAATGGTGTGGGTAAAATCCTACCCTAATCCGAGCTATAACGAGCTCGGATCTTCCCTTAGATCATGGATGGTCTCCATTGATCCTCAAGGAAGAACTAGGGTAATCCCTGTAGTCCATCTACGCATTTTGGATGGACGGCCAAGATTAAGCACACATTTTAGAATCAATTTATCCATTTTAAAACCATGGGGTGAACCTTGGTCATTTAATTCTTGGTCGAATGGCAGGGATCAAACCTCATCCCCGCTGCCACCTTGATGGGATGTTTAGCTGGATAGCTCACAATGTGACACGTGTAAAGTGCGTTGGCCGCACCCTCGCATGTCGAGCTATGACCTAACGGGATTAGTTAGGTTTTAATTAATTTTAATTAATCTCCTAGGCTTTAAAAATTCATATCTCCCTAAATAAAAATCAGAAAAATATGAGGTAAATTTCAACTGAAAGATAATTTCATCTAGAATATTCTAAAAAGGATTTCAATGGATTTTGTGTTATATTTTTCTCTACTTTTGTATTTTAATAGAAATCTTATTTTGCTAATTACCTCTTAATTAATCCTCTGATTAATCCCAAACTTTTGGGTATCTTTTTAGGGATGACTTCTGCATCCCCTAATTTTTTTGGGATTTATTGAAGGCTTAATTGGGGGAATTGCAAATGCATTTTCTAATTACTCCCTTAATGTAATTAAGGATAATTAAGGGTGTGATTAGTATTTTAATCCCTCATTGGGGTTGATTAAGATTAGATCCAATGAGTAGGAGATTTAGGGAATAATTTTGTAGCATTTCCTTTAAGCTATTCTCTAAACCACCTTTTGTTTCCTTAATTCTCTCTTAATTAAGGGCTAATTCACTAATTACCCTCTTAATTAATTTCTTAAAATTTGTAAAATTTTTCATAACTTAATTAATCTACTTTCGATAGATGTTTAGGTGTTCAAGAACCTAAGTTCAATTAAGAATATCAAAATTCAAGTCACATGTGTGAGGGCTATTTTTAAAATTACTTAACTTAAATCCCTTAGCTTAATTAACCATTAATTATGAGCAAAATTGCATTAGACCTCTTTCTTCTTAGGTGCATTGCAAGTTTAAATTCCTTGTGAGAATTTATGTCGTCTCATTGGCTCATAATTACTTGGTTAACTATGCTAAGGTGGTGTAGGTAAGGGTTAATTAACTTGCTTAATTCATACCTTAACCTAATAAAAATTTAATATGAATCTAATCATCTAAAAATTAAAAAAAAATGTTAAACACATGTGGGAATGGGCTAGGAATAGCAACTCAACCGACATTTTCAAAATTAAATCAAATTTAAAATCAAACAAAAATCACATTGAATAAACTTTGATTTATTTTAAGCTTTCTAATTTCAAAAGATTGTCTTTAGGATTTAATTAAAGTGAATGTGTTTACATGCTTTCATTACTTTAGTTCTTTCTCCAACATGCTAAATTTTTAGGTCATGTGGTTTCATCCATCCATACTTTTCAAATTCAAATTTAAAAAATGAAAAAGTTTACTTTATGTCAAATTTGGATGTGTTGGTAAAGTAATAATATTAGTGGCTATTATCACTATTAAATTTAAATTATTTTCAAAATATATGAATCAATTATCAAAACTGAAAGTGTGCTACTTATATTTTAATTATAATCTTGCATGTGAGTAAGATATAAGGATGTATTAGGCTTTCCTTCCTTTCTGTTAGTATATTTTGAATAGATTGGTAAGATGTATGGTTCATTTGAAAAGAACCTAACATTTGCCTAATTCCATATCCTATTCATTCTTATACTATTACTTAAGAAGGATACTTATGCTTGCACACATAAATTGCATAAATAAAATGAATCAACTAATACAAAATTTTGCATTATTTCTTTTCCTTTCATTTCTTTCGTACACATGTTTGTATTTAAGGAAAGTAGTATATTAGTCTGGACAACCCCAAGGTTGTGAGGCTTTAAGTAGCCTTAAGTAGGTCTTGTACCTTACACCTCTAGTTAACAATGAAACTCTACTCACTTATGCCTTTCTTACTTTCATGTGTGTATGTGAAAATTGGATAAGAAATCCCTTTTCTACTTCAAGAAAATCATGCATCATAAACTTCCAAATTTCATTAAATGAATCAGCTTGCATCATAAAGTGTGTTAAACATTCTTATTTGTGTGTGTAGATATACTTCGGACTCATTCATATGCATGTTATACATGTTGGGAAAGAAATCAAGTGATGTATGTTTTTTGAATTTGGTTCATTTTATTTAATCTTAAAATGCCTTTCTTTTTGAATGGGTTTGTTTAGAGTCCATCTAAACTTAGGATTAATTAAAGAACTTAATCAAAACATTCACTAAGTAAAACTAAAAATGTGAATCTACTTTACAAATTACTTATGTTAGGGAAGGAAAGAGAAGTTCTCTTCTCTTTCCCTTATTTTATAACTTAGTAATTAATTATAGGATTCATGTGAATCTAATAAAAACATGAAATAAAATCAACCAAAATTAATTAAACAACTTAAATGAAACCCTCCTCTAAGTTGAACATGCTTAACACTTAGGAAATTCTAACTTAAAGCCACAGCTAAGCATACCACACAAACCCCCAAAGCACGCACATTAGGATAAGTCACCACTTCTAGCTTTAGGCTAGGATGGTGCATGGTTTGATGTTTGCTTTTTTTGTGATATATGTTTTAGACTAGATGTTAAGATTTATGTGCATATAATGAATGGTAGGATGATCTTAGTCTAACCATTATTTTATGTAGGGGATTGTGATTAAGGGGTGCTGTAATAAATAAAAATATAAAAATTCTTTTGCTATGTAGGTGCTTATACCCCTAAGCATAATCCAATAGGCTGGTGGACTTAGTCACCCATGTGTGGGGTGATAAGTCCAATATATATGCTTGGGATTTGTGGTTTGTTTAGCTAACCTTTATTTTAGGTGTTAGCTAGATTTACTTTTCCTTTTCATGTAAATTTTGCAATTAGGATTTTGGAATGATTGTTATGGGGATTAGGATGAGCATTGGTCATAAGATCTTATCTTATGCACCATGTGAACTTGAGCATCCACCTTCCAACCATCAAAGAAGGAACCAAAGAAGAAAGAAGAAAAGAAGAAAGAAGAGAAAGAAGAAATGAAAGCTTGAAGACCCCATAAATGAATTCCTTGCTTAATTGTAATTTAATTCATTTGTAATCTAGGTTGTATAAGGGTAGAGCTTAATTTATTTTTTTGCGGTGGTGCCAACCACAATGGCCTCTTATTCTTTTGTGATTAGCTTTATAAATTGATTGATGATTTGTTTAGCTTGTGCATTAAGTGGCATCTTTTCTAGTTTCTTCTTGCTTTATGTATGGCCTAGATGTGGATTAGGCTCTTAGGAAAAATAAATCTTTTACCAAACTTAACTCAAAATAAAAAATAAAGAACTCATAACCTCACCTAAAGCTTAGGTTTAAAATCAAGATAAAAGAATAGCAACCCTTAGTTGGATGAGTATTTCTTTTATAACATCATGCACAAATGCATCTTATTTCACTCTTGATTGGAGGGCTTCCACCTTTGTGAGAAACTTGGCTTGACCTTTGAGCCATGGTGGAAACACACCTCCTCCTTCTCTCTGATTTTGGCCAATAACTTTATTTCTCATGCATTAGGCATATGAATCCTATTAACGAGTCAAAATAATTGTCCAAAATGAAAATAATAATGAAATTTGAATTGCATTAGATTTAGGTCATTTGAAGCATGTCCTTGATCTAGTCTCTTTAGGAGTGAGTTTAAGGACTTAGTCTCTTTCTAAATAAATAGCGACTATCTTATCTAAATAAATTGCTACATGAATTTAAAATGTAGGAGTTGGAAGCCACCCCAGGTTGTAAGTCCAAGCATTGGTTTGTCCTCTTGTGGAAAACCAAATACCCATTTTGACTTAGATTTAGGTTGTGCTTTTTGGCCTCAAAGCTCCTAGATTTGAGGTTGCTTCTCCCCTTTATGGGCCATAAGCATAATTCCTCACCTCTTAGGCATTTCATAATCTTGTGTTATGGAATCATAAGTCCTAAATTTCTAATGAAAATTCAACTCAAACAAATTAAATCAATTTCAAAAATATAAAGCCCAACCATAGGATAGTTTGAGATGCTGGGTTTCTAGCATCGTGGGCATCTCCTACTTATCTTTCTTGAATAACTCCTCTCTTTGATCAATCCATTTGATCTTCAAAAATGAACCAATCGATTGATAGTCCTTTCCTATTGAAATCTTTGAAGACAATGATCATTTACCTTAATCGAGAGTATTCTAAGGGATCTATCCCTTAGGATGTAATTAACTATGGGGCTTGCCCTTAGAACTAAATGAACCGATTTAAAATAAACCTACTTTACTTTTCATGTAGTAGGGGAAGAATCTCTACATATGTAGACCCATTATTGTCTTAGGAGTCCTTTATTGAGGTGTGGTCCATTAAAGGGTAGTGACTTCTATCTTTGAGATAGTATACTATTCCTTGATGACATACGATCACTGAATAAGTACATCTGTGATCCATGGCATCCCAAAAAGATAATATTTTTGTTTTCTTTATCCTTTTTTAAAAGGATAGATGAATAGAAATTTTATTTTTTTTTGGACTCCGTGGGGATGGTTCCTCTCTTCATCTTTGGTAAATGATCGTTGTTTTCAAGTATCGATAGCGGGTTTGTACTTTGGTATGAATCTGAGACTATCTTTCTTTCCATTGGCACTTAGCTTATTTCATTCTTAAGTTGAGTTAGCCAACATCTTTAGGTTTTAGGACCTCACCCTGTGTTGGTCTTAAAACCATCATTGGGTTCTCCAATGGGTAAAAATAAAATAAAGATCTAAATAAAAGAAAACATTTAAAGACTTCCTCCTTATCATTTTTTATGATAAGGAAAGGTTCATTCTAAAATAATAAAGACAAAATAAATTTTCATAAGAACTTTGCTTTTCAAAAAGCACTCTTTCAAAAATGCACTTAATAAAATATTTTCCACAAAAATTTTATCACCCTCATTTAACAATTCTCATAATTGTTACATGTAGGAATTTTCAAAAATAAAACTAACAATCTTTTCCAAAAGCACAAATGAACATCTTCTTTCAATTCACTTTGATGAAGATTTCATTTTCAAAATAAAATGAACAATCATCTTTCCAAAAAGTCAAAATCAAAATAAAAAATAAAATTTTCAAAAGCACACATGAACCTTTCCATTCAATACACTCATACTATTGAATGGAAGTTTCATTTTCAAATAAAATTAAATTTTTCAAAAGCATATGAACATCTTCATTCAATATACCAAATTTATTGAATGAAGATTTCATTCTAAATAAAATAACATCATTTGAAATCACTTAAACATATCTCACATATATATTAAGTTGGAATTCCCTCTTTCAAAAAGCAATAATCACACAAAACAAAATTTTTACATTTCAAAATAAGATTGATTCCATTCTACATACCCAAATTTGTTGAATGGAGTCTCTTTTCAAAATTAAACTTAAATAATCATATTTTCAAAATTTAAACACATTTGGAACTTCATTTAGCATACTCAAATTTGCTAAGTGAAGTTTCCAAATCAAAATCAAAATTTTCAAAAATTTTGGAACTTCATTTAGCATAATCAAATTTGCTAAGTGAAGTCTCCAAATCCAAAATCAAAAAAAATTTCAAAGCACATTTGGAACTTCATTTAGCATACTCAAATTTGTTAAGTGAAGTCTCCAAATTCAAAATCAAAATTTTCCAAAACACATTTGGAACTTCATTTAACATACCCAAATTTGCTAAGTGAAGTCTCCAAATCAAAATCAAAATTTTCAAACACATTTGGAACTTCATTTAGCATACTAAAATTTTTAAAGTCTCCATATTCAAATTCAAAATTTTCAAAACACATTTTGGAACTTCATTTAGCATACTCAAATTTGTTAAGTGAAGTTTCCAAATCCAAAAAATCAATAAAAAAATTTTGAACGCATTTTTGAACTTCATTTAGCATACTCAAATTTGCTAAGTGAAGTGTCCAAATTCAAAATAAATACTTTTCAAACACATTTGGAATTTCATTTAGCATAATTCTCTAAGTGAAGTTTTCAAATTCAAAATAAAAAATTTTCAAACATATTTGAAACTTCATTTCAGCATAATCAAATTTGCTAAGTGAAGTCTCCAAATCTAAAATCAAAAATTTTCAAGCACCTTTGGAACTTTATTCCTTAGCATACCAAATTTGCTAAGGAGACGTTTCCATTTTCAAAAATAAAAACAAAATTTTGAACACATCATTTGAATTTCATTTAGCATACTCAAATTTGCTAAGTGAAATTCCATTTCACAAAACTAAGTGGGACTTCATCTTTAGCATACCATATTTGCTAAAGTTAAGTCTCCACTTTCAATCAAATCAAAACAAAAAATGAAACACTTAGGATTTCCTTATCATACCTAAATTTTCTAAGAATCCTACTCTTTCAAAAAAATCAAAATAAAGGAAACACCTTAGGACAAATACCCAAAATTGCCAAGAATCCTATTTTCAAAAATCAAATAAAACAAACTTGGGTTCTTCACATAGCATACCTAAATTTGCAAAATGGGAATTCCAATTTCCAAAATCAAATAACAATTCACCAAAAGAAATAATTGTTTTCAACCACTTCACTTAGCATACCCAAATTTGCTACGTAAAATTTCAAAAGCATCAATCAAAAACAAAATTAATTGCTTTAATTTGCCCAAATTTGTTAAAGGAAAGGGTCCTCAAATCAAAATAAAATGTAAATTTAAACAAACATGAACCAATGGAAGCATCCTTCTCAAAATATTTGAATCCACTTTTCAACATACCCAAATTTGTTGAAGTTGGATTCATATTCAAAATTCCTCTTTCAATCAAATCTTCTCAAATCTATTTGAACCCCACTTAACACTTCCAAGTTGTTGGATGTGGGTTCAAATTTTCAATTCAAATTCAAAAAAAATCAAACAAAGATATATCCAAGCTCATTTCTATTGCATATTCTCATAGTCGATTCTGATTTCAGTTCATTCTTTTAGTTGTTGAGATGGCGGCTCAAAGTTTCATTTCACCTTCCCTCATGGTATGGATTTGGCTCTAGACCAAGCCAACTTCCCTTGATTGGATAATACACAACTTATCCACTTTAGTAGGGGATTTGAGGGAGCGAGGATTACATATGAGGGCACTCCCCTCACGATTAGTGGGACCGGTGAGGCGAAGCTATCTTGATCTACCCTCGATTACATCTCTCATTGAAGAGGAAAGTGGTGGTAGTCCCACTTATATTAGTATGATAGTAGTGTACCCAGTTTTGGTGCATCCTGTGGTTTCTCATGCTACCCAGTGAGGCTAGCACCCTCTCATATGTACCCTCTAAAGGCTCCCCGATCTTGGGGATTGCCTCCCACTTTGAGTATGGGTCTAGCTCTACTCCTCCCATCCTACCACCTGACAAGAATGCATGATCAAGTGGTACCACTAGGATTGAGAGATGGAGGCTGCCATTATGATGAGGAGTTCCCATTGTTACTTCACCAGTTACAAAACCGGTTCCATCCTCTCGGGTGAGAGGATGTTAGGAGGATTACATCACCTCCCACTGGTGTGCATTCAGTGATTTTAGGGCAGGAGGTCTGCAGCCTCAGATCTCTTACACCGGTGGTGGAGCTTATAGATGTTCAGTCAAGCTCAATTTGATCAGATCCATTATCCCATGTGTGGGGAAACATATCCATCAGAGGGGCCAAGAGGCCCATATACTCACATTACTAGTAGAGGAGGTTCATTATCTGGCGGCTTCCACTTGTTGATTTTCCAGCTCGATGAGCTACCCATGCCGACCATACCGGCAAAATCTTACTTATTGGGACCATCACAGGAGGGTAGCTCCTATTCATAGAGAGTCGATGGTGTCTCCACCACCTCTACCCTCGTCCACCATCAGTCAAGTCACATCTCATTCCATCAAAGGCCATGAAGGCCATATCGAGGCGCCGTGATCGGTATGGAGGGATCTACCCCATCTACACCACCTGTGTGAGGTCAAGCTCTCACCGACCTTCTACCCTAGTGGTGTGAAGAGTGGCGACCCGAAGCATCATGGTCATCCTTCACCAACTCACCAATCAAGGATGTGGAGATGGTGGATTATAGAATGGCGATATGTACAGATAGTGGAACATCCTAGGAATGTCACAGCTTTCATACCTAGTAGAATTCAAGATTGTCTTTCATCTAGAGAGTACAGTCCACATAGGATTGACTCTCTAATAGTAGGCGAGGTTCGGTGCCTCTTATTACACGATAGTGATCACGCTTAATCTTATTTGTACACCGATTGATCATTCTTTAGATGAGATAGTGGCACATTATTTCATGGAAAAGAAGAAATTTTGGGGTATGATTAGATGAGGAAAGTCGACTTGATCCCAATGAAGATGACTTATTGGGAGACTCTAGAGTCTACATGGTTGATAGAGGATCTCTTCTTCTTAGGAGCAACAAGCCATGGAAGGTGATGAGGTTGATCAAGAAGACACCCAATCATCACACCCTGACATCGGTTGAGGTAGAAAGATGAGCATGATAGGATGGCATAGTTAGAGGACTTGTTAGTAGTAGTTTGGTGCTTAAAACAAGCCCCAGTTCATCCTACTATACATCATCGGCTGAGTTAGTGCATGTCTTGGACCCAGTCAATACTTTACCTCCCATTGAGCAAGGCAGCACTAGCATGTATAGGAAGGTAGTGGAAAGTACCTCCATACAAAAAAAGATATAAAATCCATGGTTGAGCGACAAGTGAAGGAAGGGCTCAAGCACGGGAGGATCATCAGTTCATAAGGGTAGACCCTACTAAGAGGAATTTGATGCTATCCAATATCCCAAGGGTTTCGACCCATCTTCCTTCAAAAGCTTTAATGGCAATGGAAACCCAAGGCAGCACATAGCACACTTCAAGGTTAGTTGTTGCAATGTCGGTGGCAATGATGCTTTGCTTTTTTTCCTCTTCATTAGTAGCCTAGCAAGGATTGCTTTTGACTGGTATGTTGAGCGTAATGATTAGTAAAGACATTTTTGAGTTAGAGCAACTCTTCATCAAGAGGTTTGGGGCTTAGAGGTTCTTGTAGGTGATCTCGTTGTAGCACAACACCGGTGAGTCCCTTGTTGATTATATTCTTTAATGGCATAACGAGTATGAAATATGAACCATATTCTAACATGATTGATTCTTTTAAAGAATATCCATGGCTCACCTTCATGCTTAAGGGCTTCACTATCAAGATATTTGAGAAGCTAATCAACAAGGTGACTAGTCTACAAGGAGGCCAGCAGTTTCCTTTTCAAGATCGGTTGCCTAAAGCAAAGCCACAAGGTCTATGAGAGAAGAAGCGGGAGTAGTGGCTTGATGATAGATAAGACACCTCAGACCTCCACCTCCTTTGCCACCACCAGGGCCCTAGGCCTCCACCTACCTCGGCCAGCACCACCCTCTTCCATACCACTAGCTGACACATGCATACCCCTAGGTAGCTATGGTCCACCTACTCTTTTAGATAAGTTACAAACCTTATTCTTTTAAGAGGAGGTAATCAGAAGATCTTTAAGAATCTCTTAAAGAAACTGATTTTCCTACAGCCTGGGAGACGAGGAAGTAGGCAAAAGTCATGATCCAAACTTTTTCCCACCATATGCTAGGCCACATTTTGGAGGATTGCTTCACATTCAAGGACTGCTTGAACACTTCAAGACGTTTATAGTTATCCCAAAGGAATACCTTGTGGAACAACCATCCAGTTCCATTAGGGTAATCCTTGGGGATACATGTGATCCTACCAAAACTAAAGAAGGTTGGGATATTTCTTTATCCAAAACCTCTAAGAAGATCATCAGAAAAGAAGCTTTCCTTGGGTGTGCAGTCGCTCAAACCTCCAACATCAAGGAAGGTTTGCAAGTTTGTGCCAACTCTAGGAAAGGGGGGCGTAGCATGTGGCCGGGATAGCCCATTAGCGCCACCGTCAGTCCACCTCACTAGTTGTAGCTTCCACACCGGTGACTTCTTCCATTTAGCTAGCTCTTCTTCTAGTAGAACTCTTGTATCGTGGATAAGGGCATCAAATCCCTTACCACTCACTTTACTTGATTTCTACTTTTGTACCTCCAAATAATTCCAAGAAATTGAAGAATAAAGCTAGTTTGAATTACATCATGTCACTTCATGGGTTGTCTTCTTATTCTAATGATAACTCTTCAAGTCAAAATAACTATAACAATTTTGATCTTCCTCTTTCTAATTCAGTTGGACTTTCAACTCACGAATACTATGGGTTCACCTCTTGAGATAGACTTGGAATCATCGATTAGGTCCCATAGGAGAGAAGGCGTAGGTGAGCATGAAGTGTAGAACCTTCCATTACCTACCACAAGAGATCACCAAAGTCAACCTCCATAGTGGCAAGGTTCTACCTCCTAGCGCACCTCAAGATGAGGAAACAAGTCATTGGTATAGAAGATCGAAGCCCTCCATAGATGCTCCACCCTTGGATATGCTTGTGGAGGATCAACCCAAGGTGGACTACAATGTCCTTTCTCATCTAAGAAAGTTTCATCTAAGCTAAGCATATGATGCCCTTGTCTTATCCAAAGAGATGAGGGAAGCACATTAATCAAGGCTCTCCTTGATCAAAATATGCTTAGCTCAGTGGCTATAGGTGAGGAAGCATATTATACAAAAGAAGCTCTAGGGATCACCTTCATAGATGAAGACCTTTTTCTAGGAGACTTGGAGCACAATAGTCCCCTCTACATCATGTGACATGGATAGTTTAGACTTGCGAGTTCTCATGGATTCGGTGCATGAACATTATGAGCCTAAAGACCATTACCTATTCGAGGTTTGACATCTCTACACTTCAAGGAGATCAGATGATGTTGAGAGGATTCAATGAAGGTGAGCGGGCTTAGGTTATATAGTGTTTCCTTTGGAGATAGGTGACTAGAATACTGAAGCTAAGTTTTTCATCATTGATTTGAATACTTCATTCACTGCTTTTCTTGGTGGGCCTTGGATACATTAAAATAAGATCATTTCCATCCTCCCCATCATCAAGTTCAAAAGATGGGATTGAATACCAGTGTCAATGGAGATGAAAAGCCATTTTAGTTAGAGGTTGAGATTTATGAGGATGCGACCTACTATCTTCCTCAAAACACCCTTTCTCATGAACTTGGACAAAATTCAAATGCAAAAAAAGAAAAGAAAATGAAGAAAAAAAGAAAAGAAAATAAAAGAAAATAAAAAGTCCAAGTGAACAAGAAAATTGAAGAAATAGATCCATATCACATTCCACCACAGTTCATTCCATCATATGGACATGTGGGTAGGATGGCTCAACCTCCACCTAGAGTAGAGGTAGAAATAGAGGCGTTCAGAGGTGGAGACCCCTGGTTGGCCATGAGAGGTTGTGTTCAGTTCATGGAGTACCCTACTATTCACATAGACTTGGAATCCAGCTCGAGGATGAGTCTAATGTGATTAGTATACCAAACCCCTCTCGGTGGGTTCCATTGGAGGTGACTTTCAATCAGATGAGGCGAAGACCAGGGCCTCAAACAAAGCAAAGTATTTGAATCGGTTTATGTGAAACTATTAGGCGTGTTGGGAACCTTAGCTCTAACTTACATCTCAAAAGTTGAAGGTTTAGTAGTTAAGGAAGTCCCTAAGTCTTCCTGACATGAAAGAAGAAGTTCTTTTTGGGATCATCATCCTCAAGTCACGAAGTTGATGTAGAACTTGAGGAGGATACTTTAAAGAATTAATGGAATTACCATTTGACTTTACTGCCTTGTGTTCTTAATCTTATAGAAAGGTTTAGTTCCTCACACATGGTCCAAGCACAAGTCAAGAATTTTGAAAAGCTATGGAACAATATAGGAAGCACAATCAAGAGTGGGGGATTGATTATAGTGGGTCGGTCGATGATGATGATTGCAGTTGTTACCAATCATTTGGAGTCGATAGGTTCTTTTCACACCCCAACTCTTATGAGAATGTGTGTTTAGAAATATCGATGATCAGATGATCTCCAAAATCAAAGAGGCACCGAATTTGAAGAGAGATTCATTCAATAATACAAGCTTAAAGAAATCAACCTCGAGATGAAGAAAATCCACCATACATCAATTCATTTTGAATGAAGAAGAAACCAATGACTTAGTTAGGCTATTGAGTTTAAAGACTTTGCATGGAGTTATGAAGAAATGCCGGATTATCTCGATGTAGTCCACAAGCTATAGATCTAATACTACTATTAAGCAAGCTCCTAGATGCACGATTAGAAATTGAACAATGTCATTTGAAGTCAAAAGCGATCGATGCTGGTTTCATCGGAAGAAAAATATCCTACGGTTAGCTAGTGTCATCCGTTAAGAAGAATGGCCAAATTTGTATTTGCATCAATTTTAGGGACTTAAATAAGGCATGTCCTAAGGATGAGTTTCCTTCCTATACTAGAATTAATGGTGACATCCTCATCTCATGCTCTTCTCTTTCATGGATGGGTCATCTATAACCAAATCAAGATGTCTCGAAGATGAAAGAAAAAACACTTTTCGACGAATCTTCTTTATAGGGTCATGCCTTTCGACCTTAAAAAGTGCTACATACCAATGGGCCATGACTCAGATCTTCAATGAACTCATCCATCATCGGGTTGAGTGCTATGTTGATGATCTAGTAGTCAAAAAGGAAGACCACCTCTTTGACTTGAGAGTAGTTTTGAATGGTTAAGATAATATAACCTCAAAATGAATCCCAAGTGTGCATTTGGAGTAGAAATTCCTTGGGTTTGTTGTCGACATGGGAATAGAAATAGATCCTAAAAGATTAAAGCTATCTTAGAAATGCCACCTCCTAAGAGTTTAACTCAACTTAGATCCTTTCAAGGATGGCTGGCATATCTAAGATGCTTTATCTCCAACCTATCGGGGAGATGCAAGCCATTTTTAGCACTTGTCAAAAAGGATGCCAAGTTCAAGTGGGATGACAAGTGTCAGCATGCCTTTGAAGACATCAAGCAGTATTTGGTGAAACCTTCTAGTATATCGGAGCCACTCATCCTACACTGCATTGGATGACTCTCTCGTGCTCTGTTGGCCCAATAATGAGAAGGAAGGAGAACTCTCTACTACCTCATCATCATCGATTCTGTTAAACTATCCACCTATTGAGAAACATTGCTAGCTTTGATCTTTTTCTTCCCAAAAGCTATGACATTACATGCTTTCTCATAAGGTGAACTTGATCTCCAAAAATAAATCCTTTATTCTTGACAATCATGCTATCGGACATTTGGCTTGGTCCATGATTCTCTCATAGTTTGATATCACATTGTACCTCCATGTGGTAAAGGAGCACTAGCGATTTCTTAGCACACCACTTCCTCTTGATTCTCACTTAGTGATGATCTCACGATGAACAAATCATGAACTTAGGAGGCGACAAATGATGGGAGATGTATTTTGATGGTGCGCTTCTTTTCTTAAAGGAAGCACCATGATCTATTCTCCAGGAAAAGGGGGGGTAGGAATAGTTCTTCTAACTCAATCATGATGTGATGAGATTCTCATACTATCTTTCCAACCCTTGCAGTATGAGAGGCTTTGATTGCTTGGAGTTAGCCATCACTATTAGTGTCAAGAGCATCAACATCTTTGGGGATTCTCAGTTGGTCATCAACCAGATTGATGGGTCCTACAAGGTTCTCAAACCCAAGCTTCATCATTACTACGAGTATACCATGAAGCTGTTGGCCCAAATTCAAAGTCACCATCTACAAGGTTCCCGGCGAGAATAGCGGTGCTTTGGCCAAACTTGCCAAGAATTGGCATGTCAGAAGATGAGTCCATTTCAATAAGGGTCCAAAATAGACAAGTCTTATCCCTTATTGATGCTCATCGAGACTTTCTCTTGAAGGGGAGGTTGTCATTGCCAAAATGGACGGAATTGGAGGCATTCATAGATTACTTGAACGAAAACTACCTCAAGAAAAGTCACAAGCCCATCGTGAAATAGAGAGCTCTCTCCTATGCTCTTGTTGATGGCACCTGTACAGATCCTTTGACCAAATGTGGTTATGTATTTAGACAAAACCTGGCATTTGTAAGGTACATTTAGGTTTATGCAGAGCACATCAATCCGGTCCGAAGATGAAGATCAATTGACTTGGATACTATTGGCCTTTGATGATCACAGATTGCATGGTTGTTGCTAGGAGTTGCCATCAGTGTCAGGTGCATGGTGTGGTCCACCACCAACCACCCAACATTCTACACCTTACATTGGCCTCATGGCCATTTGAGTGTTGGGTACCGACATTGTGGATCGATCCTCCTTCTTCCAAGGGGCATCGATTCATCTTAGCTACCATACTTTTCCAAGTGGGTGGAAGCCATCCCACTGAGGTCACAACTCAACATGTGCTTCAATTTTTAGAACCATATCATATAGGTTGGGGTGCCTCGATGAATTATATCGATAATGGTATTGCATTCAAAGCACAAAGATCAAAACTTCAGAAGACCGATAGATTGGAGATACTCCACCATCTACTACCCAGAGCAAAAAGCATTCAACAAAACTCTCATCAAATCTGAAGAAGACTCTTGATGATAAATGATAGTGGAATGAAGCGGTTAGTTTGAAAGCCTTGTGGGCTACCACACCACTACCAAACTCCAACTCGGTCACCCCATTTTCCTTGGTGCATGGGTGCATTTCTACCTTTAGAATTCAACTCCCATCACTAAGGATAGCATTACAAGATCACTACAGAGTAATGCAAAGTGGTTAGAAGAGCTCAAAGGTTTGAGGAGAGTCATGCATGCAAAACCTCGAGTTGTACAAAGCCAAAATGATTCAAGCTCACAACAAGCCTAGGTCTTTCAGTAGGAGAACTTGTGTTAGTCCTAAGGAGACCAATTGTTGCCCTCAAAAAAGATGAGTTTTTGAACCCACTGGGAAGGCCCCTATGTCATAGAGAAGGCCTACCAAGGAGGATCTTATCACTTATTGAAAGGGGGGAACACCCAATTAATGGGCTCTATCTAAAGAAATATTACCCATGAAATAAATCATGTTTGAAAATAATCATTAATAAAAGAAAAAAATTTGATTCCATTCATCAAATCTTCTCTTCTTGCATTGTTTGTTTATCTTGAATCCACCGTGATGTTTAGGGTAAGAGTCCCAATGGCATCCTATCCCTCTTCACAACACAAACACAATCGATGCTATTAGAATAATGTAAGAGAACCCAGAGGCATCCTATTTTGATTAGATAAAAGGTGTGAGAAACCCAAGTGGCATCCTTTCTTAGTGGGAATCCTTTTTTCCATCCATGGCACCATTTCATCAAACCCTAGTGTTTAAGGTAGGTGTAAGAGTCCCTAGACATCCTATTCCTTTAACACATGCACACAATAAACATAAATCTTTATCTCAAGCTTATTTGATGTGGGAGCAAGCCCTGGCACTCACTCACGCTATAGGTTGGCCTAGCTACCTGCTAGTATGTCACCAAGGTCATTGAAGATGTGAGTCCCCGCTTTCTTCCTAACTTATTCAAAAACCAATGAGCACCTTGTTAGTATGTCTTCACCCAGAAGCTACCCTCATGTTGACTTTATTTAAGAAGATGTGAGTCCTCATTTTTCTTCTTGAACTAGCCATCATGCTCTAACTAGGTTGAGTATATTTTGATTTAGATAAGTCCCCCAGATTCCTTTCTTGACTACATTTGAGTTGATATAAGTCCCCAGTGGCATCTCCTAGGATAGACCCCTAAATAAGACTATCCCCGCTATGTTATAGAGGATGTGAGTCCCCAGCTTTCTTCCTAGGTCGATTGTTGCAAACGATGGGCACCTTAGTTGGTTGATTTTTCTATGTCGACAAGGACTCACCCCGGGATACACCACTCTAGATGTGAGTCCCGACTTTCTCCTTGAGTTGGACACAATACCTATTGGATATATGACTAGCCATGTCATCTTCTCTGTGTTGGATTAAGCCCTTAGGCCCCATCCTGCACTCTATTTGGATCACATCCTTGTGACACCATTTAGACACTACCCAGTTACTTTTGGATTGGACCCCTTTCCTAGTAGCCTATGGTTGGAGAAATTTGTTCAAGAGATGCACAAATTCTCCCTTGGTTCAAGAAATTTGAGATAGGTCTAGTCGATATAAGCTCCTTCAATTTGATCCCTCACAAACCAACAGGTCCATGATAAAACAAACAAAAATAAAATAAATAAATAAAATTAATTCGCTTAAGGATTAGGAATTCAAACCCCCAGTGGCCCCTTTCCCAAGCAGTATCCTATCTTTAGGAGTGTCGCTAGAACTCCCTATAGAATTGCCTAACTACTGAGTTAAGATAAGTCCTCTGGTACTCACTCAGTAGTCCCTTAGGTTGGGTTCAATCTATATTTTCCATAAGTTACAATCTGAGTAGTCATTCCACTTGAAAGATAAGACTATGATATTCTTTTCTAGATGATTATCGCAAAATCAGCCCTGGTCGGTTTGATTGCCCAAAGAACCATCACCCCTTGGTCTTTTATAGTGGAAGATATGAGTCCTCGCACTTTTTTCCCTAAATTGATCATTGCAAACTAAGGTACCCTTTGGTTGGATAGTTCCCATTCGTAGCTACCCTTTGGTTCAAGAACTGATAGTCTAGCAAGCCCTTCTATGATCCTCGTAAATTAACAAAATCCATCAAAACAAAACTAAAAATTAAATCTTTCTTTGACTATCTTTGAGTTGATTTAAGTCCCCTAGTGGCATTCATTCAATAGTCAGCCTTAGGTCAGGTTCGATTTATTGCCCATAGCAATCGATCACCCCCAATGGTTCCTTGTTTCTAGAAGATATGAGTCCTCAAGCTTTCTTCTTAAGACTTAACCATTACAAACTAAAAGGCATCCCTTTGGTTGGATAGTCCTACTGTGTTTAATAGACTACCTTTGATTGGTAAACTGAAGTTAGGTCTAGCTCCATGGCCCCTAAAGCGCTCATCGCAAACCTATGGGATCCATCATAATCAAAATAAATAAATCTAAAAATGAAATTAATCTTGACTATCTTTGAGTTGATTTAAGTCCCTGACATTCAATCACAATATCCCTAGTTGTTCAATTTGTTTGCCAGATTACCCACAATGGTCTCTACTTTGGAGATGTAAATCTACTACACTTTCTTCCTAGACATGCATACCAAAGGCATCCTTTTGGGCTATTCCTATTATGTGTTTAGTAGACCCCTTTGGATTGGTAAATCTTAGTTAGGTCTAGCTCCATGGCTCTACTCAGATAGTCCATCAAAACCATGGTCCATCTCAAAATCAAATCTAAAAATGAAAAATTTTCAGTGGAATTTTTCTCCTCAATGAGAAAATCAAATCAAACCTCTCATCCCTTGTGGATGACTTGAACTCTAGTGGAAGGTTCATCTATCCCTTAGATTATTCCTCTCTCTCTTATGTCTTGACTAAGTGAGCCATTGCACTAAGCTCAGATTCTTTCTCTACACCTTGTTGGGATAGCTTACTAGTTCTTGTGATCTATGTTGTTGATCATTGTCAACACCAATACCATGTGTTCCTGTCACACACCATTATCCCTTGTTGACCTCATTTTAGAATGATCAACTCCATCTTAGACATAGGATTTCTCTTGACTTTAAGAGTTCTTGTCTTAAGACACATCTAGTGATTGGTGGACACTCAACTTTCAAAGACTTGAAGAGTTAGCCATAATCTCCTTATGGATGTTAAGAAAACTTTTCACCCTTGCTTGAACCATTCTACCTTCCTCCTTCTTCAAGTTAAACCCCAAATCAATCTTATTTGATTTTCAAACCTCATCAACTCCATGTGATTGACAAATTCAAATCCATGAATGAAATTCAAGTCAAATTTTTCATAAGTAATCTTCTCTCTTAAGGACTTCATATCATGATCTAAACCAAATCAAATCCTTGATATTTTCTCATAATTATATTCTCATATATTCACTGATAAATGAAATATAAATTCAAACCTCACTAAACTCAAAATTCATCAATTCATGAAATTTTCAATTCTTTGACCAACTAAATCATGAACAAATCAAATCAAACTCATGATTTTCTCATAACTCATTTATATTCTCATTTATATTCACATATATAAATGAAATATAAATCAAATCCCAAATCAATTCCATTAAATTTCAAATTTAAAATCCTTCAAGTCCTTGTTGACCTCATTTTTTAAGCTCAACCCCTCCATCTTAGGACTCTCAAACTTTAAGATCTTAGTCTTAAGACACATCTAGTGATTATGACACTCAAATCAGAGACTTAGAAGATTAGCCAAAATAGGTCACCTAGTGTAGAAAAATTTCCTACCCTTAGCTTAAACCATTCTCACTTTCTTCAAGTCAAACACCAAATCAATTCATTTGATTTTCTCCAAACTCAAATCAAACATGATTAAAAAATCCATAATTGAAATCTACAAATGAAAACCCATGATCAAAATTCAAAATTATAACTAAATTTTCCTTAAGTCCTTAATTCCTTTAAAGGACTTAACCAAAAAATCATGATCAAAACCAATTCAAATTTGAGATTTTCAAATCCATTTATATTCTCATTTATATTCACATAAATGAAATATAAATACAAATCAATCAAATCAAATTCAAAATTAAAACCAATTAAAATTTTCTTAAATCCTTTAAATTCTTTAATGGATTTAACCTAAATCTTGATCAAACCATTCAAACTCATGGGATTTTCTCAAAACTTATTTATATTCTCATTTATATTCATATATAAATGAAATATAAATATAAATCAATCAAACCAATTCAAAATTAATTTAAAATTTTCCTTAATTTCTTTAAATTCCTCTTAATGGATTTAACCCAAATCATGATTAAACTACTTCAAATCCTTGAAATTTTCTAATGATCAATTTATATTCTCATTTATATTCACATATATAAATTAAATATAAATTAAAAGAATCAAAACTAGTTCCAAAAATCAAACTCAAATCCACTCAAAATCAAATCTAAGCCTTTCAAGCCAAAATTTTGAAACTTAGCCAAATCACTTTCAAATCAAGCCAAACTCTTGATGTTCTCTCATGGTTCAATCAACCCTACAATCATGAGCTCAAATATAAATCCAAACTTCAATCATTCAATCAAAACCCAAATCAAAAATCAAACCTAAAATCCTTTCATATTCTCCTTCTTGAATATAAAATTATCAAATGGATCTAAACCCATTTGACTTCAAACCACTTGTAAATAGATTTATATTTCAATCATGAGTCCATATACAAGATCAATCAACTTCAAATCAAGCTTTGACCAAGCCATTTGACCCACTTAGGCTCACTTGACCCAAAGTGACCTAAAGTACCCTTATGAGCCAAATTTGATCCTAACCAAATTGGATTGAACCAAACTCATATATCCTCTCATCATGATCAACAATCATCATGGGATGATCAATCAATCAAATTGGGTCAAACCAAGTCAAACCTAAGGGTTGACCAAGTCAACAAACCTAAAATGAAACCTCAGACCCACCATAGGCCAAATTGATTGAAACCATTGATCTAAGTTCACTCATGACTATGTTTGAACTTGACCAAGCCAACATTTGAGCCTAACCTAGCCCAATTGGCCACTTGACAAGTTGACCCATTTTGACCTAAAGTCAAAATGTGTCAAAACTTGATCTAAGCCAAATTGATTGAAACCAATGGGTCAAGTCCATTCCAAATCACTTGTGAACTTGACCAAAGCCTCAATTGGCCAACTAGACCCAACCCATTGAAGACCCAACATGACCTAAAGGGTCATGTTGAGCCAAAATTGAACTTAACCCAAATTGATTGGAAACAAAGATACCAATCCACTCCATATGACTAACCTAACCTCAAGTTAACTTGACCTACATCAAATAGGTCAAATAGGTCAAATGGGTCAATTAGGTAAACTTGACACATTTGACCTAAATGAAGTCATATGAGCCAAAACCAAATATGTACCAAATTGAATCAAACCAAAGCCACCAAAACATTTCAAATGGTCATATGAACTTGACCCAACCCTTGGTTTGACCCAATTTGACCTATTGGTCAACTTGACTAAGTTGACCCATTTTGACCTAAATGGGTCAACATGAGCCAAACCCTATCAAATGATTCCAAATCCATGAAACTTGGCCAAACCTAGTTTCTCCACATACCCAACATGTCCAAAGTGAAAAAATAGCAAAATGACCATCCCACCATATATAACAAATTTTGGCTTATCCCATGGGTAATTTGGTCATACCCTCTTCACATTCACTTGAGGCTTTCCTAAAGCTCAAGAGGACTAAGGGGAGAGTGGTGCACCCAACCCAATGGATTTGGGTTAGCCCATTTGGTCCCTAGACCAAACCCAACCCTTTGGTCAAATTGAAAATTCAAAATCCCTCTCTTTTCACCAAGCATGGGAGGTTGGCAATCCACTCACTCAAATGACCATGTGCACATTCTAATATCAAACATCCTATGATCAATTGGATCAAAATGACATGAGTCGTCCGATCCTTCAAGGGGAGATATACTCCCCTAATTCACTTCATTTTCATTCACTCAACTCATTGAAGGATAGAAGCTGAGGAGCCATTAGAGATTGATCCTAAGCCTCGAGATTTCCTTTCTCAATTTGAAAAAAAATTGGGAGGACTGAATTGCCAACTTCTTCCACACTTCATTTCCTTCCAATTTTTGTACACTTCATCGGGAGCTCAGTGCACCTAAGCTTTTATTGGAGTTCCAAAGAAAGAAGAGTCCACTGATCAAAGTCAAGCTCAAGCAAGGAGGAGTGGTTTCCATACATTGATCACTCAACCTCAAGTGCTCATACTGAGCTTTGTCTCAACTCATGAAGCCTCCAAGATCGAGCATCGATGGTCACCTCCGGTAAGGTATGGAATTTTTTGACCATTAAACTCAATGTGGTGTGGAGCTTTGTGAAAGAAATTTTCACCCCATTGATTTTTGATTTCATGTTAGATCAAGCTTGAATCTTTCCCTTGATCATGGACAGTCTTTTTGATCAAGGGGAAGAACTTATCATCTCCGCCCATCCATGCATTTTAGATGGACAAAAGATTATTCACATTTTAGAATCCTTTTATCCTTTAAAATGTGGAGATCTTAATCGATCCATGAGAGGATTAAAGTGCATACCGCCACCACCCTTGAGGTGACAACTTAAGTGATCCCATCATGGTGTAATGCGTGTAAAGCGCGCTGACCTCCATCGCCACACATCGCACCGTGAGCTAGGGATTACTTAGGATTAGTTAAAAATGCTTTAATTTCTAATTAATTCTGGAACCTTCCAAATTTTATAACTCCTTATAGAAAATTTAGAAAAATGTGAAATAAAATCCTATGGATAGATAATTAAACCTAGAACATTTTCAAATTAATTTTGATGAGTTTTAAATTATATTTTTCTTTGAAAGTGTATTTTGCTAATTACCTTTTAATTATGCCTCTAATTAATCCCAAATTTCTTGGGTAAATTTTAGGGGATGAATTTTTCCTCCCCAAATTTTCTTGTGATTTATTGAAGGCTTGATTAGAATAATTGCATATGGTTTCCTTAATTACCCTTTATTTGTAATTAAGCATAATTAGGGTATGATTAATGATTTTAACCTATGATTAGGGTTGATTAAGGTGATCAAGTAGTGGGGAGGTTTATGGAATATTTTGGGCATTTCCCCAAGCTATTCCTAAACCCCTCTTCTCTTAATCTCTTCTTAATTAAGGGTTAATTCATTAATTATCCCTTAATCAATTTCTAAAAAGTTTTAGAACTTAATTAATCTACTTCAAGTAGATGCTTAGGTGTTTAATAGTCTAAGTTCATTTAAATAAATCAAAACCCCATTCAAAAGTATGAAGGGTGTTTTGAAATTACTTAAGCTAAACCTTAGCTTAATTAACTTTTAATGTGAGCCAAATTGCATTAGGCCTTCATTATTAGGTGCATTGCAAATTTAAATTCCTTGTGTTTTATGTCATCTCATTGGCTCATAATTATTTAGTTAATTTTCTAAGGTGGTGTAGGTAAGGGTTAATTAAGCTACTTAATTCATACCTTAATCAAATCAATGCATAAAATGGATCTAATTATCTAAAAATTAAACAAAATATCAAACACATGAATGGGTTAGTAATAAACTCATCTCGCCTTTTTAAAATTAAATCAAACATAAAACTAAACAAAAATCACTTTGAATTCACTTTGATTTATTTTAAATTTTCTTATTCTATAAGAATATCTTTAGGATTTAAGTGAAGTGAGTTTGTTTACATGCTTTCATTGATTTAGATATTTCACCAACATGTCAAGTTGTATGTCATGTGATTTCAAGCATTCATATTTTTGAAATTCAAATTTTAAAATGAAATTGTTTACTTTATGTCAAATTTGTGTTGGCTAAAGTAGAAATATGAATGGCTATTATCATTACTAAATCAAATTATTTTCAAAATACATAAATCAAATATATATGAAAGTGCTACTTATATTTTAATTATAAACTTGCATGTAATAGAATAAAGGTATGCTTAGTATAGGTTTCCTTTCTTTCTTATGTTAGCATAGTTTTGAGTAGGAGTTGGTAAGATGTAGGGTTCATTTGAAAAGAACCTAACACCTACTTAATTCCAAGCCCTATTCATCCCTATGCTACCACCTAAGAAGGGTTGCCTATGTTTTCATACATAAATTGCATAAACAAAATTCAATCCATTAAATAACTTTTTGCATTCTCCTTTTCCATTTTATTTCTTTTAAGCATATGTTTGTATTTAAGGAAAGTGGTATATTAGTCTGCACAACCCTGAGATTGTGAGGCTTTAAGTAGCTCTAAGTAGGTCTTGTTCCTTACACCTCTAGTTAACAATGGTGTTGTACTCACTTATGCCTTTCTTACTTTCATGTGTGTATGTGAAATTTTGGATATGGAAAACCTTCTTTTACTTAGAAAAATCATGCATATTAAACTTCTAAATTTTCTTAAATGGATTACTTAGCATGCATCATAAAGTGTGTTAAATGCTCATTTTTACATGTATAGATATTCTTAGATTCATGCATGTATTATATGTTGGGAAAGAAATGAAGTAATGTATGTGAATTTTGATTCATTTTATTTAATCTTAAAATGCCTTTCTTTTGAATAGATTTGTTGATTTATTTAAACTTAGGATTAATTAAAATATTTAATCAACCACCAAACTAAAATGTGAATCTATTTTAGAAATTACTTAGGTTAGAAAGGAAAGATAAGTTCTTCTCTTTCCTCTCTTCATAACTTAGTAATTAAGATCACTTAACCAAATCAAAACATGAAATAAAATCAACCCAAAATAAAAAACTTAAATGAAACTCTCCTCTAGAACATGTTCTTCACACTTAGAAAATTTGAACTAAAGCCATAAAGATACACACAAACCTTCAAAGCACACACATTAGCCTAAGTCACCACTTTAGCCTTTAGGTGCTGGCATGGTTTGATGTTTATTTTGTGATGTTTTAGACTGGGGTGTGCTCATAGAATGAATGACATCTTAGTCTAACTATTCTTCTCAGGGAAGCTGGGTATTATCATAAATAAAAATATAATGCTTTTGCGTTTATACCCTAAGCATAATCTATATGTGGACTTAGTCACCCATGTGAGGGTGATAAGTCCAATATACATGCATGAGATTTGTGTGTATTTTAGATAACCTTTGTTTTATATGTTAGATTTAATTCTTTCCTTTTCATGTAAATTTGTATAATTAAGATTTTGAATGATTGTTATTTAGATGAGTATTAATTATCTTATTCATGTGAAGCCTTATTACCTACCATCCAACCATCCAAAAGAAAGGAACCAAAAGAAGAAAAAGAAAAGAAGAAGAAAGAAGAAGAAATAAATTGAAGACCCCCAATAAATTCCTTTTAATTGTAATTTAATTCATTTATAATCTGGTTGTATAAGGGTAGAACTCGTACCCATATTTATTTTCATATTTATGTGGTGCCCACCACAATGGCCATTTATTCTTTTATGATTAGCTTTATAAATTGATTGATGATTTGTTTAAATTTGCATTAAGATGATTTTTTCTAGTTTCTTCCTTGCTTTATGTATGATATGGATTAGCTCTTAAAAAATAAATCTTTACCAAACTTAACAATTCAAAATAAAATTAAACAACTCATAATCTCACCTAAAGCATATGTTTAAAATGAAGATAAAATAATTAACAACCCCTTAGTTGTATGAGCATTTCTTTTATAATATTATACACAATAACATCTTATTTCACTCTTGATTGGAGGGCTTCCACCTTTGCCAGAGAAACTTGGCTTGACTCAGATGGTGAAACTCACCTCATCCCTTCTTGATTTTGGCCAATAATCATTTCTCATGCATTACCATATGAATCCTATTAGCTGAGTCAAAATAATTGTCCAAAAAAATGAAACTTGAATTTCATTAGATTTAGGTCATTTTAAGCATGTCCCTTTACAAGATCTAGTCTCTTTAGGGAGTGATTTTAAAGACTTAGTCTCTTTCTAAATAATAACAGCTTAACTATCTTGCATAGGCATAAAAACTTGCCTACATGTATTTAAAATTGTAGGAGGAGTTAGTTGGCGGCCACCCCCAGGCAATTATAAATCCAAGTTGTCAGGTGGTTTGTCCTCTCTTGTGGAGGCAAACCAATTATCCATTTTTGCCTTAGATTTAGGTTGTTCTTCCAGATCAAGCTCCCTATTTAGGTTGAGTGCTTCTTTGTGAGCCATAAGCATAATTCCTCACCTCTTAGGCATTTTCTTAATCTTGTGTTAAGGAATATTAAGTCCTAAATTTCTAAAGAAAAATGATACCTAAATAAATGAAATCAATTTCTAAAATGTAAAGCCCAACTATAGGATGGTTTGAGATGCTCGTAGTTTCAACATCATAATCTCACTTATCTTCTATTTTGGCTTCATAATTCTCTTTGATCAATCCTTGATCTTTAAAAAATAAGTCAATCAATTGATAGTCCTTCATTGAAATCTTCAAAGATAATGATCATTTACCGTAATCATTTTCCTTATGAGATTTTCCTAAGGGATCTCATCCTTAGATCAATTAACTATTGCTTGTAGAACTTAACAACCCATTTAAAATAAACCTTGCTCTACTTTTCCATGAAAGTGGGGAAAAATCTCTGTACATATACCCCATCCTTTGAGTCTTTATTAAAGATATTAGGTCCATTAAAGGGTAGTGACTCTGAGATAGTAATTATTTCCTTGATGATGTACCGATCACTTGAATAAGTACATCTGATCTGCATGCATCTAACAAGATGAATTTCTATAGTCTCCTCTTTCATTTCTCCACCAAGGTGACTTGATCACCCATAGAATTTTCCACAAATCATTAATTCCCTTTTAATGGACTTATCCAAAATCGTGATCAAACCAATTCAAGCTCATGGGATTTTCTCATAACTCTCATTTATATTCACATATATAAATGAAATATAAATATAAATAAATCAAACTAAATCCAAAAATTCAAGCTTCAAACCCCAAAAATTTCTTAAGTCCTTTAATTTCTCTTTTACTAAACTTAGCCCAAATCATGATCAAATCACTTCAAATTCTTAAAATTTTCTCATGATTAATTTATATTCTCATTTATATTAACACATATAAATGAAATATAAATTTAAACAATCAAGGCCATTTCCAAAAATCAAACTCAAATCCACTCAAAATCCAACCTAAGCCTTTCAAGCCAAAATTTTGAACTTAGCCAAATCAACTTCAAATCAAGCCAAACTCTTTATTTTTCTTCATGATTCAATCAACCCTATGATCATGAATCCAAATATAAAAACAAACTTTAATCAAACAATAAAAATCCAATTCAAAAATCATATCCAAAATCCATTCATATTCTTCCTTTGAATATGAAATTGTCAAATGAATCAAAACTCATTTGACTTCAAACCATTGGCAAATAGATTTATATTTTATCATAAGTCTATATACAAGTTCAATCAAACTCAAATCAAGCTTTGAAAATTTGACCCACTTAGGCTCACTTGACCCAAAGTGACCTAAATTACACTCATGAGCTAAATTATAAACCACTCCTAAGTTCAAACCGACCATGTGCCAACTCCAAATAGATCAAACAACCCCTTCCATATGGTCAATTGGATCAAGCAAGCCATGCTTCCATCCGATGGAGATATACTCCCCTAATTCCATTTGAAAGATCTTCACACAATTGAGCACTAGAGAGAGGAGCCATCAGAGCATTTTTAAGCTTCTAAGAGGATTGAAATCAAGCTTTCTCAATTTTCTTTCATAGAAAATAGGGGATCTCCTCTCATTTCCTAACTTCTTCCATACTCCAATTCATTTCAATTACCCTTACACACTCCCTCAGGGGATCAAGTCGAGTGCACCCAAGCATTCACACAAGTTCCTAAAGCAAGGAAGAGTTTAATTCAATTAAAACCGCAATAGATAGGAGGAGAGCTTGGTCCATAGAGAGATCTATTCAACCCCAAGGCTTAAAACTTTCAACAGGGCTTCGTCTCCACTAGACGAAGCTACCTCATCGAACTAGAGCACTTGGGATCACCTCTGATGAGGTATGGAACTTTTTGACCACTAGTCTTAGGAGGTGTTGGTCCTTTGTAAAAGAAATTGTCATGGTATGAGAATTCCATCTTTGGATAGGCTTGCCATTATTGCTAGATTATGTGGGTAAAATCTCATTCCTAGAAGCTCAATAGCTCAATCTTCCTAGATCATGGACGCCTCCATTGATCCTCAAGAAAGATTAGGTAATCGCATCCATCCGTGCATTTTGGATGGACCCAGATTAACACATGTTTTAGAATGATTTATCCTTTAAAACCGGTGATTGTCGCTCAATCTTGATCGAACGAAGGATCAAACCATCGCCCACCATGCTGATGCAACATTTAAGTGGATAGCTCATAGTGCGATGTCGCCGAACATTGCCGCATGTCAGTGAGCTAAGGGGATTAGTTAGGTTTTAATTAATTTTAATTAATCCCCTAGGCTTTAAAAATTCATATCTCCCTAAATAAAAATTAGAAAAAAAATGAGGTAATTTTTTGCTGAAACATAATTTCATCTAGAACATTCTAAAAATGATTTCAATGGATTTTGATTTATCTTGTGCTATAATTTTGAGTTTTAATGGAAATCTTATTTAGCTAATTACCCATTAATTAATCCTCTCATTAATCCCAAACTTCTTAGGTATATTTCGGGGGATGACTCACGCTTCCTTTAATTTTCTTAGGATTTATTGTAGGCTTAATTGGTGTAATTGCAAATGCATTTCCTAAATAGTCCCTAAATGTAATTAAGGGTGTGATTAGTGTTTTAATTCCTCATTGGAATTGATTAAGGTCAGATCCAGTGAGTAGGAGGTTTAGGGAATAATTTGGGGGTATTTCCCCCAAGCTATTCCCTAAACCCCCTTTTCTTTCCTTAATCCTCTCTTAATTAAGGGCTAATTCACTAATTACCCACTTAATTAATTTCTTAAAATTTTTGAAACTTTCTAGAACTTAATTAATCTACTTTGGGTAGATGCTTAAGTGTTCAAGAGCCTAAGTTCAATTAAAAAATCAGAACTCAACTCACATGTATGAGGGGTGTTTTTGAAATTACTTAAGTTAAACCCCTTAGCTTAATAAACCATTAATCATGAGCCAAATTGCATTATACCCCTTTCCTCTAAGGTGCATTGCAAGTTTAAATTCCGTGTGAGGTTTTATGTCATCTTATTGGATCATAATTACTTGGTTAATTATATGGTGGTGTAAAAGGGTTAATTAACTTGCTTAATTCATACCTTAACCTAATCAAAATTTAAAATGAATCTAATCATCTAAAAATTAAACAAAAATGTTAAACACATGTGAGAATGGGTTATAAACATCCAACCCAACTCACATTTTCAAAATTAAATCAAATTCAAAATCAAACAAAAATCACATTGAATAAACTTTGATTTATTTTAAGCTTTATTATTCATAAGATTGTCTTTAGGATTTAATTAAAGTGAATGTGTTTACATGCTTTCATTGCTTTAGTTCTTTCTCCAACATGCTAAATTTGTATGTCATGTGGTTTTCATCCATATTTTCAAATTAAAATTTAAAAATGAAAATGTTTACTTTATGTCAAATTTGCATGTGTTGGCTAAATATGAGTGGCTATTATCACTATAAATTTAAATTATTTTCAAAATATATGAATCAATTATCAAAATTGAAATTATGCTACTTATATTTTAATTATAAGCTTGCATGTGAATAAGATATAAGGATGTGCTTAGTGAGTTTTTCCTTCCTTTCTCTTTAGTATAGTTTTGAATAGATTGGTAAAATGTATGGTTCATTTGAAAAGAACCTAACACTTACCTAATTATATATCCTATTCATTCTATACTATTACTTAAGAAGGATACTATGCTTGCACACATAAATTGCATAAACAAAATGAATCAACTAATACAAATTTTGCATTCTTTCTTTTCCATTCATTTCTTTTGTACACATGTTTGTATTTAAGGAAAGTGGTATATTAGTCCGAACAACCGAGGTTGGAGGCTTTTAAGTAGCCCTAAGTAGGTCTTGTACCTTACACCTCTGGTTAACAATGGCTCTGTACTCACTTATGTCTTTCTTACTTTCATGTGTGTATGTGAAAATTGGATAAGAAATCTCTTTTCTACTTAAAGAAGATCATGCATCATAAACTTCCAAATTTTCTTAAATGAATCACTTAGCATGCATCATAAAGCATGATAAACATTCTCATTTGTGTGTATAGATATTCTTAGGACTCATTCATATGCATGTTATATATGTTGGGAAAGAAATGAAATGATGTATGTTTTGTGAATTTGGTTCATTTTATTTAATCTTAAAAATCTTTCTTTTTGAATAGGTTTGTTTAGAGTCCATCTAAACTAAGGATTAACTAAAACACTTAATCAAAACATTCACTAAACAAAACTAAAAATGTGAATCTACTTTAGAAACTACTTAGGTTAGGGAAGGAAAGAGAAGTTCTCTTCTCTTTTTCTCTCTTTATAACTTAGTAATTAATTGTAGGATTCATTTGAACCTAATCAAAACATGAAATAAAACCAATCCAAATAAATTAAATAACTTAAATGAAACCCTCCTCTATGTTGAAAATGCTTCACACTTAGAAAATTCTAACTTAAAGCCATAGCTAAGCATACCACTCAAACCCCCAAAGCACACACATTAGGCTAAGTCACCACTTCTAGCTTTAGGTTACGATGGTGCATGGTTTGATGTTTGTTTTTATTTTGTGATATATATTTTAGACTGGATGTTAGGATGTATGTGTATAGAATGAATGATAGGGTGATCTTAGTCTACCCATTCTTTTATGTTGGGATTGTGCTTAAGGAGCATTGTGATAAATAAAAATATAAAAATGCTTTTGCTATGCAGGTGCTTAAACCCCTAAGCATAATCCAATAGGCCAGGTAGACTTAGTCACCCATGTGTGGGGTGATAATTCCAATATACATACTTTAGATTTGGTGATTTGTTTAGCTAACCTTTGTTTTGCAAGTGTTAGGTAGATTTACTTTTCCTTTTCATGTAAATTTTGCAATTAGGATTTTGGAATGATTGTTATGGGGATTAGGATGAGCATTAATCATAAGATCTTATCTTATGCACCATGTGAAGCTTTGGAGCATCCACCTTCCAACCATCCAAAAGAAAGAACTAATGAAGAAAGAAGAAAAGAATAAAGAATAAATGAAGCTTGAAGTCCCCCGTAATAATGAATTCCTTTCATAATTATAGTTTAATTCATTTGTAATCTGGGTTATATAAGGGCAGAGCTCAGCTACCCAATTTATTTTTGGGTTTGTGCAGTGGTGCCCGACCACACTCGGCCATTTATTCTTTTTGTGATTAGTTGTATAAATTGATTGATGATTTATTTTGCTTTTGCATTAAGTGGCATCTTTTTCCTAGTTTCTTCCTTGCTTTATGTATGGCCTAGATGTGGAATAGGCTCTTAAGTAAAAGTAAATCTTTTACCAAACTTAACAATCCAAAATAAAAAAAATGAAGAACTCATAACCTCACCTAAAGCTTAGATTTAAAA
Source organism: Cymbidium sinense (assembly GCA_021442155.1). Taxonomy (NCBI): domain Eukaryota; kingdom Viridiplantae; phylum Streptophyta; class Magnoliopsida; order Asparagales; family Orchidaceae; genus Cymbidium; species Cymbidium sinense. Next base: position 30,559,109 of record CM038223.1, read on the forward strand.
TCAAGATAAAAAAATTAGTAACCCCTTAGCTGGATGAGTATTTCTTTTATAACATCATGCAAAAATGCATCTTGCTTCACTCTTGATTGGAGGGCTTCCACCTTTGCCAGAGAAACTTAGCTTGACCTTTGAGAGCCTTGGTGGAAACACACCTCTTCCCTTCTCGCTGATTTTTGGCCAATAACTTTATTTCTCATGCATTAGGCATATGAATCCAATTAGCCTATGTAAAAATAATTATCCAAAATTAAAATTAAAAATGAAATTTGAATTGCATTATATTTAGGTCATTTGAAGCATTTCCTTACATGATTTAGTCTTTTTAAGAAGTGAGTTTAAGGACTATACTCTTTCTAAATAAATAACAGCCTATCTATCTTACATAAGCATAAGACTTGCCTACATGAATTTAAAATCGTAGGTGGAGTTAGTTGGCGGCCAACCCCAAGTGGTTGTAAGTCCAAGCTATCAAGTGATTTGTCCTCTCTTGTGGATGCAAACCAAATACCCATTTTTACCTTAGATTTAGGTTGTTCTTTCGGCCCTCACCAAAGCTCCCTAGATTTAGGTTCTGAGGTTGCTTCTCCCATTTGTGGGCCATAAGCTTAATTCTCACCTCTTAGGCATTTTCATAATCTTGTGTTATAGAATCATAAGTCCTAAATTTCTAATGAAAAATGCAACTCAAACAAATTAAATAAATTTCAAAAATGTAAAGCCCAACTATAGGATAGTTTAAGATGCTTGCTAGGTTTCCTAGCATCATGGGCATCTCCTACTTATCTTTCTTAGGCTTCAACAATAACTCCCTCTCTTTGATCAATCCCATCTGACCTTTAAAAATGAACTAATCAATTGATAGTCTTTTTCTATTGAAATCTTTGAAGACAACGATCATTTACCTTAATCGACAGTATTCCTAAAGGATCCTGTCCCTTAGGATGTAATTAATTATGGGGGCTTGCCCTTGTAGGGAACTTAATGAACCTGATTTATAATAAACCATGCTTTACTTTTCTATATAAAGTAGGGGAAGAATCTCTGGTACATATGTAGACCAATTATCCTTAGGAGTCCTTATTGAGGTGATTAGGTCCATTAAAGGGTAGTGACCTCTATCTTTCGAGATAGTACATTATTCCTTGATGACGTACCCGATCACCTGAATAAGCACATCTTTGGAATTGTGTGGCATCCTAACCAACAAGGCATAATATTTCTATTTTCATTTATCCTCTTCAAAAAGGATAGATGATGGTTTTTCACCATAGCTATTAAATCCAAATTTGTTTGTGATGTGACATAGGGCTTTACTTAGTCACAAAGAGATTAAGTCAAGAATAGACACGATAAAGTGGGATGAATATAGAAAACATAAAAAATTTCACTATATTAGAATATAAGAACAAGCAAGAGATTATAATAGAAAATTTATCCTTCTCAAGATTAGAATAGAAGCTAAAAAGGATCCCTCTCCTCTTGAGATTCACCTTTTTATAGAATCTGAGGGTTGGTCTTAAAAATATTATATGTCAGTTTGTAGATATTATATGTTTTTCATAATAAAATAGCTTTTCATCTATAACCACTAAGAAACTCTCTTATGCACTAGCAGTTGGGTGACTGGTACAAGTTGGGAGATGAATATTTTGATGTGGATGCTCTTACAAATCAAAATGTTGGGTGTCAGTTGCTTGGCTCAATCAAGTTCTTTAATACACCACTTATGTATAAGCAAGTCCTCCTAGATGTTTATAGAGTGAATTCTTTCTTTGGGCTCTACTACTCACCATTAAGTGCCTTCATACTAGTACATATCCTAGCTTCCTGCTACCAATTTCAGACTACAATTAGCTTTTTGATTCTTCTACTACTTGTTGAAGAGACTTATAAAAGAACAAAATAATGAAAATAAAAGTCATTCTTTTAGTTATTATTAGGACATTTGACTAAAATTTTTTGGTTATTTATGTCACATCACCATTAATTTGACCCCTTTTGGGTGTTTTTATTTCTTTACAAATACCAGAAAAGGGACTGTTAAGCTCTGTTGACTATACACCATGTGTATCTCACTATTTGACCTGATGATAATAAATCTTGTGTAATAAGAACTAATTATCTCTTTGTATGATAAATTATTTGCAGTAATCATTATGAATGTCATTCTTAATTTTGATTTATATTGATGATAAATATATACACATTTGTTATGCTACTAATCAAGTTAAATTCAAGTGTTCAGGAAAACTCTTTAACTCCATGTTCTTCAATCAATTCAAAATGCTAAAGCTATTAAACATGAACTGGGTGGGAATTTCTAAGGATTAACTATATTAAAACAAATGAAAAGCTCACTAAAATAAAATAAATCATTCATTCATTTCAAAATAATTTATTTGATAATTATTCATAAATTCTACATTTCATATTTATAATTATTCTTCAAATTATTCATTTTGGATAATGTGAACTAGCTGCATAAACTTTGTTACATTTATTGTGCTTCCGTGCAACCTAAATTAAGTTCACATTTCATTAAATTATTATAATGCTTAGGCATGTTCATTATTTATTTATTTAATGCATGAATCTAAATTAACAAAATATTATTCAAGGTATTATGTTTCTCTCCTTTTGTCCTAGTCTTCTCTCTCATATCCTTTCTCTCATACTAGACCTTTTTGGCCGAATATTTTTCATAGTTTTTTGCCAAATAAATTGTGTTAGAGTTATTCAAATTATTTTCATAATTATCCCATACTTTTTTAAATTTTAAAAATTGATTTATTTGAATCTTTAATTTGAATTATTTTTGAATTCAAATTGAATATTCTTTTGATTACATATGAAAATTTGAACTCTCCTCTTTATGGAATGTTTTGTGGGTGATCATATGCTTATCTAGTTTATTTAATTTGAATTTATTTGAGTTAATTCAAATTCAATTAAAGTTAGCCAAGGAATTATCTTCTTTCCTTTTAAGAATTTATGGAAACCTCCTTTGGCCAAATATATCTTTTTTTCAAATTCAAATTAATCTCTTAATGAAAATTAATTTAAACTCTCCTAAGATCTTATCAATTATCATTTAGTTCGAATTAAGTACATTAAAGTAAATCTAATCTATTTTAGGAAAGTAGCTTGGCCAAATTTTTTAATATTCCTTGGATTTTATTAAATAATGCTTATACGTTATCTCTTTCATTCCTTCATTCAATCAAGATGAATTGATTGAATTTTGCATAATATTGAATTAAATGCTAATTGAATCCCACCATATATCATGCTTAATTTAAATTAATCAAAATTTGAATTATTCTCTTTTTCACTTAGACAGTTAATTATGTCATGACTTGTTTGGTAATAATTCAAACTCTTCTCTCCTCTCTCTCTCTCTCTTGGCTAACCCACATAAGCATTAACTTCTTAATTACATTAGAAATCAAGTTATATGATGAATTGATTCAATTTAAATCTCTTTCCAAATTAATTTTCCCTCCATATCCCCTTTTTTATCAATTTACTTCATCATGCTAAATTAATTTAATTTAATTGATTCAAAATGAATAACTTACTAATTAACTTTTTCTCTTCCTTACCTTGGGTGAAATCCCACTTATAAAATTTGAATTTCAAATTGATTTTTATCTCATGCCATTTATTTTTATTTTTATTGATTTATGTTTAAATTAATTCCAAATGTGTTTCCCTCCTATTTTTCCTTCTCTTGCGTCAACCTTGAGACCCCTTGTCTTATAAATAATGTTCCTTAAACTAGGTTAAAGTCTCTTGGAAAAATCTCTCTTAGAAAAACTCTTTCTAGGCTAAATTTTTGTAAAACCTTTTAAGATATCTTCTTGGTGAATCAAGTGCTAATTTCTTCATTCTTTTTCCATCCTCCAACCTACAAGTGATTAGCTTGAGGATTGCACAAAAGAACATTGAGAATTGGTGGATTTTTTTTGAAGTTGAAAGCTTAATAAGGTGCTTTCATTCTAGTTTGTGAATTTAAGTGACCTTATTCTCTTTCTTGGCTTGAGTTTCTTATACATTTGGTCAATTTGTTTTGTGCTTAACTTATCTATTTCTATGCTTTCTCAAGTTGGCCGAAAGCTTCATGGTTAATGAACTAAAGTGTATTATTGCAAGTTATTTTCTCTTTATTATTCATACATGTTCCAAAGAGAGATTATTGTCTTTGTGATTATTTCATATAAAATACTTGTAAGTAACAAGTTCTATTACTTCTAAATCATCTCATCTTTTGCATAAATAATAATTTCTTTAAGAAGTAATTTCATTTGAGTTTATGTTATTTAAAATTTCATTTTCATTTGATCTTTGGTAAAACTCTAAGTCTCTTTCTAACAAGTTATTAATTCAAGTTTCAAATCATTATTATGCTATATTTCAAATCATAAATTAAATCACCTTAATTTCAGGTTATCATATTCACATCAAATATTTTAGAGAATCATTTACATCATATATATATATATATATATATATATATATATATATATATATATAAAGTTTAATTATTATTTAAATTTAAATATCAATTAAGGTGAACTATCTTTCATTTCTTTGAAATCACTTGCCTTAATATTGTTATAGTTGGGTTGTGAGAGCAAAATTATTTTAAATTTGAGAGTTAGATCCTTCTTTCTCCTTTTTCTCATTTTATTGTTGGGTTGTACTAGCCCATTAAAAAAGTGTGTTGTTAGGTCATGCTTGCTCTTTAAGGAAAGTATGTTCTTGGGTTGTACTTCCCTGTTAAGAAAAGTATGGTGCTGAGTTGTACTTGTCATGAAAGAGAGTATGAGAGATTTGTTGCAATCTCATTTTGACTTAGTGAATTCTTAATTTGGGTTGCTAGGCGTGGATGTATGTAGGCTTTTGGGATTTGGTTGAACCACGTAAAAATCCATCTTCTCTTTCTTTATTTTCCCTTTACTTTTCTTCAATGTTGTTGATTGTTGGTTTATTTCTCTACAGCTTTATCATCAAAAATTTATGTTTTATACAAAGTTTAAAATTAAGTTTTTGAAATTATTTTTTAAAGATTGTTGTTGATTATTGCTAATACCAAGGTTGTTTCCTTAGGTGGTGACTCAATAGTTTCAAGTTTCTCTTTATTAGGAAAGGTCTTGCCAATAATAACTATTTCTGTGATCGGAGCGATGAGTTTTACTTTAATAGATTTGTATGAGATGCTGGAAAGTTTTCTTTCTTTGACTCATCATGAGAGCAGTAAGATAGAGATAATAAGTCTTGCCCCCTGGGAGAGTACCAAGTGTATACCTAAGATGTGCATGTAAATTTGATAAGTACTCATAGCTAACAAAGACCTCACATAAGAGCATCTAATAGTATGGGACTAAATCTATACAAGTGCATCATTATGAAGACTCACTCTATGCTTGGTAAATACCAGAGGTATGTTTTTATTGGATTATAAGAGATTACTCTTTAGAGAAGTTTCAGATTCAACACACCTATAAGGGTTGCACTAACCCTACCAACCGTATAACATACATTGAATCAAGTATGTTGTAATTGGATTTGGATGATGCAATGAAGTCCTGACTATTCTTTACAACTTCAAAGAATTGGTCCTCAGACGGTTCTCTCACCTACTATAGAGAGTCATTATTTCATCTAGATAATTTAAGAGAATGTTCCTCAATTTATTCATTAGTGCACATAATCATCTAATGAGCTCTGACACACTCTTTTAAATGTGATAGAAGCATTGTGAGTTATATAAAAAGTTCATCACATGCTTCTAAATGATGATGTAGGAAGATGAAAAACTAGAAACCTTACTTACTCAAGTTGCACTTCTCAGGGCCTCACAGAAAGTCCTTTTATTATGTGATTGAGTATTAGTAACCCTAATCATTACAAAACTACTCATATTATCAAATATACACGTGAGCATTGGAAAGTATAATGAAGTTTCCAAACCAATGATGGTGACTCATAAGGGGAACTCAATTAAGGTGACTCTGGAAGGATACATTTCAAGTTTGTAGACTGGATAGGGAAAGAAGATAACCTACTATGCAAGAAGATGTGCTAGCACATATGCATAACTTTAGATACTAGCAAACTCACCACCAACATAATGAGTGTTTATAGCTCATTATAATTATATAATTATGGGTATCAATGGTCAAGTTAGTGGAGGCCATCTTAAATAAATATTACTTTATGTAACCACAATAAAAAAAGGTTAGATGGATTTCACAATCACATGAGGATTATTCTCACCATCTTGATTAGTCTCATGCATGGAGGAGGGTTTTGAAGAGTTTGGTCGAGGAGCTCATCAAGGTAGAAAAAATCAAGGAGTGTTTAAGGAAGCCGAGAAAGAAAGTCATTGAGATAGTTAATGAACATGTACTAGCTTATGCTACTCATATTACTAAGGTAGTACCCACCATCTTCGGTGAAAATTAAGAGTATTCAAGGCGAGTAAGCCTTAAGTGACTTTGAATGGAAGATGTTATATTAGCAACAATGGCATGTGCACTTAGTACTCAAGTTATGCCATTAACATTTTCAGAGAAGGATCAACCTATAATCAACAATCCTTATATTGATGTAGTCATAATCATGGCATTGATTATGAACTATCAAATTGGAAGCATCTTGATCACATTAGGAGCTCGGCCAACATCATTTTTAAGCTTATAGTTGATAAGATAAACATTGTGAGTTCAAAACATGGCATTAGAGGAGGATCCCTTTGTGGGTTCTATTGAGAAATAAGGAGATTATCACTCTCTCTTTGGCTTGGTGAGAAAGAGAAGCAATTCTCCATGATGACTAATTTTTTTATTATGGACGCACTCAATGCATACAATGTCATCTTTGGCTAACCATTGCTTAACAAGTTTAGAGCGATATTTTTGACTTACCATTTGGTTCTTATGTTTCTAATGTGGGAGATGAAATTGCCATATGAGAAAAACTAAACCAAACTAGAGCATGCTATTTTTAAGTAGTAGGCAACTCACACAGAGTACAGGAAGTGTTGCAACTCAAAGTCACCCGCACAGGAGTTAGGTAACCAATAAAATTAAAGAAGTGTTGGCTATGGAAAATAATGAGCAAGTCAACAAAATTAGCTCAAACTTTAGTGGCAAGCATTAAGAAGCCTTGATCTAAGCAATGCAAGAAGATATTAACATATTCACTTGGACTACTACTGAGATTCCTAGTGTTGTTTACATCAATGTCGCTTGTTACAAGCTTAATATTAAAAATAATATTCGGTCAATTAAGAAAAAATAAGAAAAATAGTATCCTTACCCACCTAGCTATTAAAGATGAAGTCGCTAAGTTACTCAAGCCTCTAATTCATTAAAGAGATCTAGTGCCCACTGTGGATATTAAATGCAGTAGTGGTATAGAAATATAATGGCAAGTGAACATGTATGTAGACTTCACCAACCTAAACTCAATGAGCCTAAAAGATGGTTATCCACTCACAAGAATAGATGGACTCATTAACTCGATGAGTGGTTACTTTGTTATAAATTTTTTAAATGTCTTCTCAAGATATCATAAAATCTAGATGTATTCTACCAACTCATAAAAGATAGCATTCATTACTGGAGAAAGACTTTACTGCTATATGATAATGCCCATTAGATTGAAAGATGTGAGTGCTACTTACCAAAAGATGGTGGATCAAGTGTTCAAAGAGTAAAAAAGCAAAAATATGGAGGTCAATATAGATGATTTGCTAGTTAAGACCAAGTCACCTAAACAACACATTGAAGAATATTAGCCACTTTAAAAAATAAAATATGCACTTCACCCCTTTCAGGTGCATATTTTACACTAGATCAAAAAAATCTTGGAATTTATGATTGCCCTAGAAGGCATAAAAATGAATCTTGATAAAGTGAAGGTTATACTCGACATGCCTTTACTAAGGATAGGAAAAGAGGTAAAGTGACTCATGGTTCAATATTAGGCTTAAACAAATTTATTTCTAAGGCAAGAGAACATTGCTTTCCATTCCTCAAAGTGTTGAGATGTGTGAAGAAGCTAGAATGGATGCCTAATACAAAAAAGCTTTTTGTTAACAAAAATGCCCACCAACCTCACTACCCTTATTGGAAAGCCCTAATAAAGGTTAAATATTATTATTATATTTAGGAGTTGGAGAAGACTTGGCTAACTCAACCTTAATTATAAAATAAGATGAAAAATAAGTCTATTATGTGAGTAAGCCACATAGTGGTGTTGAGGTATATTAATAATCAAACTTGCACTCACACTCACACTAATCATGTTGTCCTTTTCATTTAAAGTGCATGTTCATCTGCCAACTTTTTCAAGCCAACCTTTGACTAGCACCACAGCGCCATATGATCAACTCCATATGACTAGTGCCTAGGCACTAGTCAATTGGTCAACATGAATATCTACCCTGGAATGTTATAGCACTAAGAAAATGAAGCCACGATCCTAATTTGATAGTGCCACAGTGCTATCAAGCACCGAGGTGCTATGTGCCCAACGGTGAGGGGCTACCCTAAATAATATAATTATTTAATATTATGACATTTAATAAAAGTAGACATAAATTACCCGCAAGGGCCTTAGTATAATAACAATTGCCTAAGTTCCATGTATGAGGATGCTTCGCAAGTTAATATAAAATATAATTGAATCCCCTACATGTGTACGGAGTTAAAGATAATCTTCTAATTTCAATAAAAATTTTCAAAAAATACCCACATGTGCCTTGACACATGTATTTAAATTTAAATTAAATGTCTAAAGATGTTATGCGGGTTAATTTCTCGATTGGGTTTTATGATTGGATCTGGGTCAACAAAACCTAATCATTCTTCAATGATGGTCATGTTGATTGTAAAATGCATTTGGAGGGAATATATTTAAATTGGATAAAGTTCATCATTCAAAATAACTTAAAGCAAACAACCATCCACCTAAGCAAAGAAAATCTCTACTCATAAGTAGCTAATGTCAAATTAAATATATTTATGTTCATACTCAAATAATCTCATGCCAGTAAGGGCATGGCTAGTGTCCTCTATCTATGTGGTTTTGTCATCAAATGACACCATATGAAATGCTGATATGACCAGAACCCTCTGCCCAAGTGGTTTGCTTCTATATTGCTCCATTATTATTCGGTCTCGGTAATAGCCCGTGTGTTCCTAAAATAGCTTTGCTCATTGAGCTATGAATTATAGAATATATTTAATAGGAAGAAAGCTTTCTATTAGGTAAGGTTGACTTAAATTTATCACCTTAGATAAATATCACCCTTGTTCTATAAGAACACTTTAGATGACGCAACCATGGCTGCTAACAAGGATTCTTCAATCAGAAACTATTTCCCTTGGCTAAGTAGATTACAGGCCACGATAGCCTGGATGATGGAACCTTGGGATTTTGATTGGTTATGTCATGATCCCCCCATATATACATTAAGTTAAATGATAGTCATTTATGTCATAGTATGCACTATTAAACACCAATTCATATCGGATAAGATATGTTTATTTTCCAACCTTAATTGAGAGTACTCTCTTATTGTGGTAAAAGAGGTAATTAACTATGAAGGCTTGCATTCATAGAAAGTGAGATCTAGATTTAAATAAACCCTAATGTAATGTTAGGGGAAATCTGATTGAATATATATCAATTTGTCTCACAAAAAAATATTCTCATACCCATGTCAATAAAGATGGGAGAGAGCATCCTCGAATGTATTTTTTTCTAAGTGATCAAATTTCTAGTGACTTCACTGGGGATCACTTTTCTCTCAATATTTGCTTGGAGAAGATTAAAAATGGTGTCAGTCATAGACTTAAATAAAGTGTTATACTTTTTTAAAAATATTAAGAACTATAACTAGGTTCATCTATGGCAAACATCAAAAATATGATATCTGTCAACTCGGTGAGGGATCCACATTGACATTCCCTCAAGCCATAATTAATGCTAGCTCCACTAGAGCTACTGTCCAGTTTGGAATGATTTCTGAAGTTGTCCTATTTTTACTTGATGGACTTATCACTAAACCTCTCATCAAAATCGCTAGAATGACAAAAGCATTCAAAAAGGGAAAGAGGCCAAACATGATTATCCCGAATGAGCCCACCCTAAAGCTCTAATCTCTAAGAAAGGTTCCACCATTGATAGGCTATCAAAGGAAATGCTAATTACCCCTGCTAAAGAGAATATGGTTGTTAAGCCTAAATTAAAATCTATCATAGTCAATCCACTCAGTCGTATAACAGGGGAGCATACTACCACACAAGATGCTACCTTTACTCCATGCAATCACGACCATGAAGCTTCTTTCTAAGGCACTAAAATGTCCAGAAGACCTCGCAAGAATTATAATGGTGGTCATGGAGCCATCGAACTATCTATTCATGTTAAATAATAACATGACCCACTAATGGAAGCAAATATACCCACCAACTATAACTTCAATTTGCTCTAATGGGTCAATAGAAATAGCTCGGGAGGAGCTATAAAAAAATCATTCAGGGATATACATACACATCCCATTCCATAGAATCAACGACAAGAGGAAATCATTTCATTCAAAATCTACAAAGTTTTGAATGCTGTCAAAAATAGAAACCTTTAAAGGAAAATAAAGAAATTAGTAAGCCAGGTTGCTAACCCAACAAATACCTACCTTAAAAGAGGTGGAAATATTCAAAAACATCTACCCATTTGCATCAAAACTTAAAGTCTATGAGTGATATAGTCAGTGAGCATCGACAATAAGCCCTTAGATACAAATACACTAAGTGAATAGTTGTTGGAAGGTCTGACAAACACCATAAAAAAGAGGATATCATTCATTTGGTGAATACTAAGGTGTGACATCTAAGATGCATTCCTAGAGATCCACTACTGGAAGGTCCCAATCGATTTAAGTACCAAAGGAATCCCAAATCATCTGTGAAGAAGCAATTCAGCGTAAGCTAGCTCTGCTAGATAACAAAAGAACAGAGTCTCCTATCATCAACTAGAAACGCTGGTCTAAAAAAAGTCAGCCAACATGTGATAAGGAAGATAATCGATCCTTTTAAGAAGATAAATATTTTTTAATCAATGAAGAGCAATCAATCCCAGATCTTTAAAATAATTATGATATTGATCATATGGAAGTTGAAATAGTTCACAATGTCAACACACATTTAAGAAATAAAAAATATGGTACTCGAATAACATAATGAAGGGGAACACCATGGGAACCTAAACCAACAACAACTGGGAGGTTGAGGTAATCAAAGAACTAGATGAAATTGTAATAGGGTTACAAAGACAAATGGGTTCTCAGCTCTAACAAAGAGACCAAGAAATCAGCCAGCTCAACAATCACCTTAATAAAATGACCGGGCTGATGAAAAATCTATTTGGTCAGCTTAATCTAATAGGAACTGTAACATAGTAAATACCTTCAAGAAATACTCTAAAGATAGAAAATCCTATAGCTGAAAATTGGGTTATGCAAAATACTACGCCTAACTTGCCAACAACTTTAGCCCAACCAAATATGTATCAAGAGGCAGATGTTATCACTAAATCTCAAGTAGAAGATCTCATCAGCTAGAAAGTCAAACAAGCAATCACTTCAAAAGTAGTTGAACAACTAATCAAAAAATATTGACCTTATCTAGCTAGGTATGATCAAGTACAGTATCCTAAAGGATACATTGTGCCAAAATTCAACACCTATTTAGGCAAAAAAAATCCACGATAACATTTAGCCCAATTTAAAGTCACATGTGGAAATATAAGAGGAAATGATGCTTTGCTACTATGATAATTTGTTAGCAGTCTAACCAACATGGATTTCAAATGGTATGCTAAGTTACTCAACATCTAAGTAAAAACTTTTGCCGAGTTAGATACACTCTTCATTAAGAGGTTTGCAAGAGTGAAAGGGTAATGATAGCAAATCTCACCTTATAAAAGAGAGGGAAAGATGAAACTGTCACAAAATACATCACGAGATGGAGAAATTTAAGCATGAAGTGTGACCAATAGCTCACAGAAAAGCATGGTGTAGAACTCTTCATGAGGAATATTGATGATCAAATGGCTCCATATCTTGCCATGGATATAATTAACATGTTCCAAGAATTATTAGATCATGCAGCCAAATTTGAAAGGCTACCAAAGAAGAAAGGCCTTAGTGCCAAGTACAATAATAATCCCTTCCTAAATTGCACAAACAAGAATAAAGAATGATGTGAATACAACATTCACCTTCATGGTTGATAAAAAGGGAAATGGAGGTGCGGCAAACTCAAGATCAGCAACAACTTCACATCTGGTGGTAAAGCTAATAGAAGATAAGAAAAAGGGATCAACCCTCCAAGGAAAAATGCCTAAGTAGTACACATTTAAAAGAGACAATACTGATTTAAAAGAGAATGTATTACTAAAATCTTTAGGCATGCCTTGAAATTATGATTATAGTTGCCTGAGCTATAATGGCTAAACTAAGTAAACAAGATTGATGATCCTAATTATTGTCCATTTCACATGCTCAAAAGTCATCCAACTGAAGATAATTTTGTCTTCAAGGATTAGATAGAAAAGAGTTATCATAATGGAGAACTCACATTATCGAACACTATATTAATAAACCCTAAAAAATAAAAGGTGAAAGTTATTACAGCACGCCTAATCTAGAATGCAAAAGATAAAATGTCAGCTAGAACTCAGAATAAGCCCGCAAATACAAGAAGTAAAAGGTGGTTGGGAGGCCTTCATCTGAAAAAAGACTAAAAGGATGATTAATATTCTTCTAGCCATAAAATTTATCTAGTGGAAGATTGCCTTAGAGCCCGAAATGGATCTTAAAAATTTCTTCCCCAACAGGGGGCAATTTTTATAAAATGCAAAAAACTAGATGAAGAACAATTAGTCTTCTTCGTCAAAGCCCCATAAATCAAAGAAGAAAAGGAAATCCAAAAAACTAAAATCTAAAACACAAAAAAGATTGACTCTTTAAAGGAGGACAAGCAACCTCTTTGAAGGCCAGTTAAGCTAGAAGAATACATGGCCAATTTGAAACTTGACACAAAAAAATTTGAAGGAAAAGTTTGGACTAAAATATATCATGTTATAAATGTGGTTGCAACTTTAACTGACTCAAGGGAAGAACTATGCTTTCCAAGAGAAAATACTAGTAAATGTTGGGCAAGTCAAGCTCAAAGAAATTATGTTCTAAATTGTGCAATAAATCTGAGAGTAATAAAAACTCTCACAAGTCTGAAGAAACAAAAAAATTTAGAGACTTATTCTGATAGGGGAAGTCTAATAGAAGAAGTGACCCAAGTTGAATTAAGGAATGGAAAATGAATCTTTTCACCTCTATAATGAAAGTTCAGTGATAAAGGGAAAGAGATTCAAGTTAATGAGAATGTCTTACCTCCACCACCAGGGAAACCTTAACAGTCTACCAAAATAAGAGTAGAGTATAATGTTCTAGTGCATTTATGCAAGCTCCCTGCTTTACTAAGTATTTATGATGCTCTCATATTGTCTAAAGATATATGTGATATAATAATTAAATCCCTATAAAACACAAAATAATATAAAGAATTGTTAACTAAAGAAAAAAAATGAAAGAGGACTTAACCTCTCAAAGATTAGCAACCATCATATTCAAAAAGAATGACCTACTATTAAGGATGACCAAGCATAATCAGCTTCTTTATCTTACAGTTAATAGCAATGTTGTTAGAATAAAAATGAAATTGATTGATCAAGGCACTTCGATCTATCTTATAATATTTTAAACACTCTGCAAACTAGCTTTAAATGCTCGCTGGTTGGATAAAAGTATAGTTTTCCTACAAAGATATAATGAATAAGGATAGAAAACCTTGGGGTCTCTTATTCTACCCATACACTTCAAGAAAATTATACACATAAGTTAAACTCCATCTAATCGAAGTCCAAGTTGCTTATAAAACACTCCTTGGTGAGTCATGGCTTCATGAGTACAACTTTGTGCCTTTAACTCTTCATCAATGTTTGAATTATATTCAAAATGGTGAAGAGCATCGAATTGATGGTGACATGAATCCATTCCTGATACATGGGATCAAAATCAACTATGATGCCAAGTACTTCAAGCCTAGTTCAAAAACAAGTGGCTTCATCAATCAAACTAATATTGAAAAGAAGTAGCGTAAAGGATAAAAATGTCAATGATACCAATGTGTCAAAGCAACCCAAGGTAATTCTCCACCTTAGTAGTAATGCTAAGAATGATGAAGAGAAGGTAATACTTTAGCAACCCAAGAAATCCTCATCAAACCAAAGGTTAGAAAAAGCTAGTATTAGAAAGGTGACAAAGAAATTAGAGGAAATTCATGATTCTCAAATAATGGGGCCTAAATCCCAAGTCTTCAATAAGCCATAAAAATATCTACAATACTAAAGGCACACATAAAAGCCTTAAAAAATTCAAGAAATGAGGAAATAGAAGAGCGAAAACTTTATATTTCCATCCTAGAAAAGGTTACAATGAATAAGCTATCCTTTTCTATAAAATAAAAGAGTGAACCATAAATCCCATGCAGATGTTGTTGGAAGAGGATGATTTTAAGAAAGAATATATTTCAATAATAACTCCTCAGTACTTCTCACTAGCTATAGAGAAACTAATTAAAAACAACATTCAACCTATACAATAAAGCATACAAGCTTGATTGATTAAGAGACTCTAGCAAGGAGATAATACCCAAATCAAATAGGATATGAAAAATTCACCACATGGGATTAGAATATATTACACTGGCATCTCCTTCAATGAACTCATTCTATGTTATATCATGCAAAGAAGAAGTCTCTATAGAAATTATAGAAGAACAAAAACCTATTTCAAATGAGAATATGCCTAAAAAGGAACTAAGCATTGACCTTAAAGAGACCCCAAAAAAATACAAGGAAGGCAATCAAGCCACCATTGATGAACTACAAGAAATCAACCTAGGTACTAAAGAGGAGCCTATGCCAACCCTTGTTAGTGCAAACCTCACATAAGAAAGATTGAAGGAATTTAAAACATTATTATATGAATACAAAGATTGCTTCGTATGAAATTATAGAAAACTATTAGGCCTATTGCCAAATTTGACCATACATGAACTTGCTATTAAGCATTATGTACAACCTATAAGGTAATCATCAACGTGAATATGGTTAGAAATCAAAGAGTAAGTAATCACTGAAACCAAAAAAATCATCAAAGTAGAATTCATCCAAGAAGAAAATTATGATAACTAGATTGCCAATATTATCCCAAAAAGGAAAAAAGAATGGACAAATCTGTCTGTATCAATTTCAAGGGCTTAAACAAAGAATACCCAAAAGATGACTTTCACTACCCAATGCAGAACACATGGTTGACAACACGTCAAACTTTGACATGTTTTTATTTATGGATTGTTCATCAAGTTATAACCAAACTAAAATGGCACCAGAAGATGAAAAGCATATATCCTTCCACACACCAATTAGCATAGATTGCTATAAAGTGATGCCATTTTGCTTGAAAAATGCTAGTGCTACATACCAAAGGGAAATGACTTACATCTTCGATGAAATTATACATGGGTATGTGAAATATTATGTCAATGATTTGGTTGTCAAAAGCAAATAATCAAAGTGTGAAATAAATGACTCAAAAGTTGTATTCGATAGAATTCAAAGTTTCAACTTAAAAGATGAACCCACTAAATTGTGTTTTTGGTGTGGCTTATAGAAAATTCTTAGGATTCATTGTGTGCTATGGAAGAATTAAAATTGATCCCTCTAAAATAAAAGCAATAATTGAAATACCAATGCCTAAGACCTTAAAGAAACTATGCTCATCACAAGGTAAATTAGCTTACACTAGAAGATTTATTTCTAATCTTTTGAGGAGATGTCAACCTTTCACCCAATTGATGAAAAAAGATGCACCTTTTATATGGGATGATGCTTGTGAAGAGGCATTTGATAAAATAAAATATACTTATTACATCCCCCAATTCTAGCAACACTAATAACAAGAAAGTTGTTGATATTGTATACGGTAGCCTTAGTGGAGTCATTGGGAGCTCTGCTAGCTCAAAATAATAAAGAAGGAAAGGAAAATGTGCTATAGTGTATAAGCCATCGTCTGATAGGAGCCAAATAAATATTCTCCAATTGAGAAGCATTAATATTTTCTACTCATAAACTATTGCACTATATGATATCACATAAAATAATTCAGATATCTAAAGTTAACTCTCTCAAATTCTTAATTACTAGGCCTACCCTATCTGGCAATTTAGTTAAATAGGCAATCCTGTTACTCCAATTTGATATAACATATGTCCAACAAAAGGCTATAAAATAGAATTATAAATAATCTTCCCTATATCAATTATAAAGCCCTTTTGAGTTACAAAATTCAAAACAACTTTGTCCTTAGTTACCTCACTGATATTACCAGTGGCATCAGCCTAGTAGAAATAAAATAATGCCAAGATTTTGATTTTACTGTTAAGTTGGTGGTAGGAAAGTTAATAATTCTTTCATCCTACCATTTCCACTAGAAATTGGCATTTCTACCAATGAGAAAACCAAGAATTTCATCAAAATATGGGTGCTCATTATATTATAAAAGATATTAATAGTAAGCCACATTTGAGAATTTGTAACATGCATTTATGGCAATGCTATTGAAACTTACTAGTTCTCTTAAATGAAAACTTTATTATTCTAGTGTTCCTTCGCATTGGCGAAGACCTCTAGCACCAAGTGGATGACACAAAAGCTACTTTCGTATGCCAGATTAGCCAAGACGCATTCATTGATCAAACCTTCTACTCTCCCACCTGAGTTGTAGAAGCTCATTTCCAAGATAAAATGCTTGTGAGTGAGAGCATATTAATACCTCTCTTCATCCTCTACACTAACGAATCTGCTAGATTCTCTTGAAGTCTATTTATAAACCAGTCTAGTGCTACGATGCTATAATATCAACATCAAGGTTCTATCCTCTTGGGTTCAAAAATAGTAACCTAGCATTGCAACACTCACATGTAGCACCGCGGTGCTAGTCAACTGGTCAAGTCAGTTAATATGTCAGTCAAAAAAAGCATTCATTACAACAAATTTCAAAACTAAAATATGTCGGGCATTGATGTAGTGTCATAGTGCTCTAACATAGTGCCATAGCGCTAGTAAAAAGTTTTTCCTTTACATTTAAAGTGTATGTTCATCTGAAAGCTTTTCTGAACTGGCCTTTGACTAGCGTCATAGCACCATATGATCAATGCCTAAGAGTTGGTCAACATGAATATATACCATAGAATGCTGCATGATCGCTCAGAAAAAATATCTTTGAGGATGTGTCCCAACATCTTTGCAAGAGATGGGTAGGAGTATATTTTTTTCATGAGGAAGATTGACATATATTCAACTAGATTTCCCCTAATATCATGTTAGGGTTTATTTAGATTTGGGTTATACTTCTTATGAATGCAGGAATTCATAGTTATTTACCCTTCTTACAGTAGTAAGAGAGCAACCTCGATTAAGATTGGAAATAAACATATCAATCTAATATGCATTTGATGTCTTAAAGGTATATTGTGGTTCAGATGACCATCTAAAAGGAAATAAGAGTGTAATCCTGATAAGGATCCCATGATTCTGTCATCTCAGGGCTATGCTTTTCTAACTTACCAACATCAGAGAAGCATAGTCGTAATATCTAGGGAATCTAATTATAGCCATGGGTTGCCTCATTCAGGTATCCCTAGTAGACTTAGAATTTTAGTGTAAGTGGTTTAAGAGTGCTCACATGGTGAACAAATTATAAGATATTTTAATGTGAATAGATGTTCACATGGAAAATGAATATAAGGTTGGGCTTACATCCCTTTGGAATGAAAAAAATTAAGGTTATCCACAAAATAGATGAATGTGAATTTTTTTGTGTGGTGAATAAATTATGTGGTGTTCACATAACAAACAAACAAATGTTCACATGAACAAGAGGCTAAGTATATATCACTTTAGAATGCTAAAACATTAAGGTTAAAGTACCCTTTTTTTATTATCTTTTATTTAAGGGGCAATGCCTCGATGCTGGAATATGGGGCCTATGTGCCACTGCTTAGGCGGTAGTCTCGGTATACATGTGAGATGTGAAGTTCAGCACCTCGGCACTGCATGGGTAGCACCACGGTGCTAGAATTATTGGTTCATTTCACCATTTGAATAGTGTCACAGTGTTGCCTTATAGCCCTGCGACACTAGTTAAGATTCTTGAGAGTTGTATAGAGATTAAAGGAGAAACACCAACCTCATTTTAATGGGCACCGCAGTGCTAGGTTAGAGCACCATGGAGCTTTTCATACATGTCAATTAGGAAATTTATTATAATTAAACTTATCTTTTTGATTGCATAGTAATTGATGGGATAGGCAAACCAATGCCTCGGTGCTACATGTGTGCGCCATAGTGCTAATGCCATGTTTTGCAACCTGAGAGGCCAGTGCTTGGGTGCCATGTTTGTCCATCACAGTACTAAGCCTGATTTATAAATAGGGAGGGGGCTTAGTGTTGTTCATGATTTTCATTCAGCAGTCTCTCTCCTTATATAATTTCTTTCTCTCTATTTCTCTCTCTTAGTTATATTCTTCTCTCTAGTTAAGGTATTCATCATGCCTCTCAAGGGTGGTGGGCAAGAAGAGAGCATCCAACAATACCAGCAAACTCATTAGTGTTAATGCTGAGAAGTGGTATCATCATGCCCATGTCCACAAAATTTGATCCCGGAGAAGAGTTTTCAGAATCCGAGCAATAGTGTCAAAAGGGTGATCATGAGATGAGGATGGGCCAAATTGGCCTACGATAATAGCTCATGTGTTATCCTAGTGGTGTGTTAGTTCTTCGCATATTAAGTGAATGCCAAGACAACGAAGCATATGTATGGGGGAAACTAGTAAGTTTCAAAAGCACTGCTACTAATGCATATTATAATCTCCAAGATATTAATTATGATCAATATCTTGCTTATTAAAATGATCATCCCAATTTTGATGAGATTCATCATTTTCTTTCTAGTGGAAAGCAAATGTGCAATGGAAATGATGGGAGGAAAGAATTATCAACATTCTTGCCACTCGTTTCACTATTGAATCTAAGGCTTAGCACTATTTCATTTTTGCCGAGATTATGCCCACTAGTAATATTAGTGAGGTTACTAAAGATAAGGTTATTTTAAATTTTTTTATTCACAGGGGATTTACGATCGATATCGAGAAAGTTATTTATAATTATATTTGTAATATTTTGAAGGGGAGTACTACTATCAGGTACAATCACCCTTCTTTGATTTATGGTTCATGTGTCAAGGTAGAAGTGGTAGGGGTGGCCTGATGAAGAAATACTCATTTAGAAGGATCCTCTAATAAGGAAGATAAGTGGGGGATTTAGGCTGAGGTTTCAAATAGGGGAAAGCTCATGTGAATTTTTATATTACAAGTCCCCAATCTTCAAAGTCCCTGGTGGAACAAGTCCAAGAAATTCATAGTCAGGTCATGGACTTAAGAAAAAGGCAGATCAGAGTAGTCATAGATAGAAGATTCAAGAGCCCATGTTTGACTATCATATGGGTCAATAGTACTTGCAATTCTCTTACATTGCTTAGTTCAACATTGCACTGGTCAACATGTTCTAGAACTATAGTCTTATAGATCTGAGCTAGGTCCCCTTCCCTATGGAACCTCAATATCAGCCTTGTGTAATTACTCCATCAGTATCAAGCACAAAGGAGGAAGAAGAAAAAGAGAAGGGTGACAAGTATGATTTTTAGTTTCCCTTATTTTTTACTTTCCATATTCTATACTTTTCACCTTTTTTTGTAATTTATAGTTTATAATTTGTCCTTTTTAAAAAGTTTAAAAATAAAATTTCCTTTTTTATTATTTTTGTGTTATATGCTTGTATGTGATTAACATTGTTGGTTTATCACTCTATGATTTAAATAAAAAATTCAAACATATTTGAACATATTCATAAAAAATGAAATCTGAGTGATAACACCTCGTCTCTATGAACCAGCACCTTGGCACTCTAAAAAGATTAAAAGGCCAAATAGCTTGGCGATGTGGTGCTGACCTTGTAGCATCATGGCACTGGGGTGATATATTTTCCCCCTTAGCAAAAAAAAATTTTAAGTCCTTTTTACTTGTGTTAGAGAGATATAGTGCTAAGGCGTTGGACTTTGGCATTATGACACTAGAGGATTTTATAATGCAAAGCACTCTTCTCCATTGTTCCAGATCTATGATCGATGGAGGGGAGGGTTTTTCATCTCACTGGAATAAAGTTCAATGGGGAAGATCTTCAAATCTATAATATTCTTTTCCTCACTAGATCCAAGATCAATAGTGGGATTATAATTTAATAGTATTTTTAAGGTAAAATGATGTAAATCTCTTACCCATATAGATTGTCTCAGAATAAAAAAAAGATTGCTGGGGGAGAAACTCTAACATTGGAGTGCAGTGAGAGTATTAGTAGTCTGAGAGAAAAAAAGGGAGGGAAGCAGTGGACTGGACACTACTATTTATACCAGTGTTCTTCATAGTTATTCCCTCTCAATAGAGTGTGCATGACCTCAACGCAAAGATCATAGCATCATGGCACTGTACCATAATTTTAACAGTTGCTATCAATAGTTACTCTTTTAGAAGGGAAGGTCAATACCATAATATATATATATATATATATATATATATATATATATATATATATATATATATATATATAGGTGAATTAAATTTCTCCCAAATGAATGTGTCATGTCATTAAGACATGTTTCATTCATTGCTTTACATATCTATTAGTTGTAGCACACATATATAGATATAACTAAGAAGGGAATTAAAACATCTGATGTATTACTCCCATAATATTCACTTATTACATTAATACAAAGATAGTTTACATGTGAAAATTTTAGTTACAATAGTTGCCTAGATTTCTCTAATGCAAAGAAAATATTTATGAGCTCTATATGCCATAGTAGCCTATCTCTCTCCTACCCCATGGAGATGTTGAAGGGTAGCTTCCTAATCATACTCCAATGAAGAAAGGATTTGTTCAAGTTTGGATGCTTGGGCATCTACCTATGAGCGATCTTCTTTTATGGCTGTAACAGCTTGTTTGATCATAAATCTCTTTTCTATAAAATATTATCTCCTCTACTATAGTTATCTTAATTCATCAAAGATATCGAGCAGTTCCATTTGTACTCCGGAAAGCTCCCTTTTAAAATATCTCAAGGCTTTGAGACTGTGCTCTAGATCTTGGCGAATTAGGGAGACTTAATGTGAAATAGTATTTATTGATGATTTTGTATTAGTAAATGTATCTGATAAGACATCATTATAGGTAACGTGCAAAGAGAATAGTTCCAATTCAACACCTCTATAGAGGGATTCTCATAACTAAAATTCTTCTATTTTAACACCTAGAGCGAAAGCAAAATCTAGTAAAGAATTTGCCTCCACACATAAGCTAGACAACTTAGGAAAAACTTCTAAGTTGACACTTAGAAGCAGTTGATGCAAGTCCACTATTATATGATATAAGCATTTTGAAGGACTACCATGCAAGGGAGTTGAAGCCCTCGGGTGTATTCTGAAAATAAAATATAAAATTTCTAGGCCAGATAACTGCCTTTGAACTATATGTTTCGAACTAGAGATAGGGTAACTTTTGCACAAGAAACCAAATCTAAGGAGTCATCTCGGGTTATACTCACCATCACCCAAGTTGAATCTAATAAAAGTGGCTCAGAACTAGTAGCCATAGTTCAAGACTCCTCTATATATGCACATTTGTTCTGGTATATATATGATCAGTACTAATAGGTTGAATGAATATTGGAGAAATTATAGTAGTATATATGGATAATACTAGTGTGACATCACTCTCCTTCTACTTTGTTAGTGGTTTAGCTACTATTGGTGAGTTAGCTACTACTAGCGAGGTAGGGATATTAATAGAGTAGTCTATTTCTACAACTCGTATATTAGAATTAACTGGTGGGGGGTTGTAGAGGTCCTTATCATCTTTCTCTTGGGTATCTACATTTTGTTATCATCATTTCCTACTAATTTGTTGGTCTTCTAATGCTCTTTTAGAAGCATTAGTCATATGTGGCATAGATTGAACTGATCTAGTCTTTTGCATTTTATGGTTGTATATGTGAAAGCCTTAGATGGTTTGGCCACATAAAGCGTCGGCCGTCTGATGACCCGATTAGGAGAGTAGATGCATTAGATTTTTCTTATGTTAAGAAAGGTAGAGGTAGACCTAAAAGACTTGGTTAAGATGTATAAAAAATGATCTTAGTATACTCAAATTAAATGAGAATTTGACACATAATAGGACACAATGGAGACGAAGGATTCATGTAGCCGACCCCACCTAGTGGGATTAAGGCTTGTTGTTGTTGTTGTTGTTGTTGTATATGTGAAAGCCTAGTTCCAAGAACAAAGAGAACAAATCATGAATCCACATTAACCATAAATGATGGACTCTTGTATGAGTCTTTTGTGGAGCTATATAGAAATTAGAGCAAGTCCCCAAGTGAATTATGAATGTTCATGCTATAGAGGCTACCGATAAAGGGACTGCTAGTGGATGTGCACCCAAAGAATGAGTATATATTATATCCATTATTGATGGTTAGTTTGTATATAGGAGTAGCCTGAGTAAGTTCGAACAGTCTTGCCACCATATTGGGGTTGTTGCCTTCTAGGATTACAAATTCATGGTAATGATAGCATTGCTAGGTGGGTCTCAGCTCACTAAGATATTCTACAAAGTATTTATATTTCAATTTTGATGATAGCAATGGGGTGCCTCTATAAATGCGAGAATCTATAAATTTCAATCCCATACTTTGAATATACAAACTATAGAAGAATGATTTAAGGATAATTTGAAAGTGATCTATCATGCTCACTAGGGTGAACATGAAGGTTCATATCTAATTTCTTTTTATGGAGACTGTAGCTCTATTAAATTGCATCATCATGCCAAACTTTAGCATTCTAAAATAGGATGGTGTCTCAGAATAACTAAAGGCTCCTAAAATATAAGCATGAATCCATCCATGTAGATAATGCTAAGTGGAATCCACATCATAGCATCATGAATTGGTCATGACATTTTCACTACCTTACCCATGATATAAGAAGGTCAGTGCTACGAGTGCCAATGATATCCTTTAACCACAAGCGAGTAGTCTATTGTGCCTAGAAAATACAAAGTTAACATAGCCAAGTGGTAATAAATGTTATTAAAGATAGCTCATCATCAATATTATGTCTTAATATCTTATGATAATCAACACTTTCTTTTAGTTCAAATTTAGTACTATTAGGTGTATGGAATCCATTGTGAAATGGGTCCTCTAGCCATGAGAAATGTGATAGATGTACCTCTTAAGAAGGAAGGTTTCTAACCATGTATCTAGAGTGATCATATTCCAACGTCTATGACATATACTCCATTCTTAGATAGTCTTTAATAATGAGTTAAGGCATGATGCAGTCCTAAAGAATATATGTAACTACCTCTCCCATGTTGGCCATCTGACTAGCATTGGAAAAGCTATCTGGTGGGATGCATTCTTCATAGCGAGTCCCAATAACTGAAAGTTCTACTATATCTTGCATTTCTACCATAGATATTATCATCTCATGTGGACCAATCAACCATGTATTGGTGGCCTTATCCTAGTGTTCTAATATAGTTCCAACCTATGTGAAAGGAAGATGACTATAGTCAAAGAGTGAAGTGTAGACTACTTGAAATATGCCAGCCCTTCTGAGAACATCATCATGCATCTCTAAGTGGTGTTGAACCCAGTATATGTACCTATTGACATTTGATAATGCAATGTCAAATACTAACTTTGAGTCCCAATTTTTTTACTACATGATGTAATATATAGTAACCCAGTAGCCAGACTATGCTTGTAGGTAGCATAGTGCATTCAGCTAGCTAGAAAACATTATGATCGCCAAAGTTAAGCTGATCTACAACTCACTCTAAAGAGATATAATGACTATGCTCAATTTTAAAATACCAGTTAACTAGTCAATTGGTTCATAGATAACTGGAGACTATGTGTCAAATTGTGGGCGACATGATGATTGAAAAAAAAGAGTCTTTAAAAATCTCTCTTCCTCTTAACATATCTTAGTGGCATGATAGCCTGTCTTGTATCCTAGCTATACTACATGGATTATGGGCTTTAATAATAGCCCATATCTGCTCTTCAGTAGACTTAGTAGAAGGCATATCATCTGGAATTTCTTAAATAAACATGGTAGCTAATCTGAAATATATTTGTAATAGAGAAGCACATAGCTTTTAAAAGTTTTATAAATCAACATCAATGACTAAATTTATTCATGAGCTATGCTTATGGTCTTTTTCATTTTAATATTTTATGTAAGTTTATATTTAAGCTCGCTCCGCTTTGTTATATTGAAATCTAATTTTAGGTGTAGATCTGACCCCTTAGAGTATGATGGATCTAATTTGGCCCCTTTGGGCATGATGGATCTTAGTTTGATTTAGATTCTACCTCTTTGGGCATGATGGATCTTAGTTTAATTTATATTTGGCCCCTTTGGGCATTATGAATCTTATTTTAGTTTAGATCCCTTTATGTATGATGGAATCTAAATTTAGGTTTTGGATTCTCCCTTTTGATCATTTTAGTTTTGATCTAGCCTTTTTTGGTATGATGGATCTTTGATTAATTTAGATCTAACCCTTATGGGTGTGATGGAATCTAAATTTTGATTTTGGATCCAACCCCTTTGGGCAAGTTGGATCTGATCCAGCCCTTTTGGGCATGATGGATTTAGATTTAATTTGTTCAATTAAACAGTGTTTTCTTTTGATAAGAATCTTGCTTTCCTAGGTATATAAAATTTCCCCTATTTATAGGGGAATTTCTCATTGAAATGAGAATATTTTTTCATAGTTACGCAAAATATCTTTTGAGATATTGTACATTTACAAGGGGTATATGCCTGATGCATTTTGCATTGATAAGATGATAAACTCCACCTTCATATACTTTTTTGATAATATAGGGGTCCCTCCCAATTTAGATCAAATTTTCCACCAATTTATTGATGTGGAATGATGGGCGTTCTTCATACCAATACTAGTTCTTCTATTTTGATGCTTCTTGGGTGAACCATAAGATCATGAGCTTGGATCATTCTTGCTCTATATACTTCAAGATTTTATTGGGCTTGTAGTCGCATTTCATCTAAGGCTTCAAGCTCTTCATATCATATTTGAATTTTCTTCTTCTATTGAAAGTTCTTTTTAAACTTCTAAACGGAATGAAGGTAATTCTACTTCAAGGGAAATTATTTCTTCTGCTCCAAAGACTAAAGAGTATAGTTTTGCCTCAGTAGTAGTTTTATAAGTGGTATGTTATGTCCATAATGCTTCTATTAATTTATTGTGCCACAGTCATTTATTTTTCATGGTGGTTGTCGGGACCTTCTGACAACTAGCCACTTAGTACCTTCATACTTAAAGCCTTATTATCAGTGCTTACCAAACATTAAATGCCCAGACCTTGAGTTTTGTTCAAGGTAGGAATGATATTTTTTAATGTTCCCACCTCTCTTTGAGTGAGAACTTATTAGGTTGGTGACTTGGATCGCTAGCTTCTCTATTTTTCATTAAAGGTTTCTATTTTCAACAACCTTCAAGACTTTATAGATTTTGGAAGAGACGGTCTCCTTCTTTTGTGGTCGATTCTGTGATTGATCACTCAGAAAAAAAAACTTTAAGGATGTGCTCTGCCATCTTTGTGGGATAAGTAATAGTATATTTTTTTCATAAGGTAGATTGATATATATTTAACCAGATTTCCTCTAACATTTAGGTTAGAGTTTATTTTGATCTAGCTTCTACTTCTTATGGCTGTAGGCCTCTATAGTTAATTACCCCTCTTACCGTAGTAAGAGAGCACTCTCGATTAAGGTTAGAAATAAATATATCTATCTAATATTAAATTGGTATCTTAGAAGTGTGTGTGGCTCAGATGACTATCTAGAAGGAAATATTTGTGTAAACTTGATCAAGATCTCATAGTTCCATCATCCCGGGATTACATTATTCCAGCCTACCAACATCAGAAGGACATAGTTGTAATGTTTGGAGAATCTGATTATCAGCTATGAGTTGCCTCATTTCAGGTATTCCAAGTAAACTTAAAATTTTAGTGTAAGTAGTGCAAGAGAATTCACGAGGTAAACAAATTATAATGTGTTCCATAGAGAATAGGCAGATGTTCACATTGTGAATGAATATAAGGCTGGGCTTACATCTCTTTAGAATGCCAAAATTAGGGTTGTCTTACATGGTGTACAGATATGAGTTTATTCACATGTTGAATAAATTATGGGGTGTTCAAATGGTGAACAAATAGGAGGCTAGGCTTACATCCCTTTGGAATGCCAAAATTAGGGTTTCCCTACATGGTGGATGGATATGAATTTGTTCACATGACAAATCAATTATGGGGTGTTTGTATGGTGAATGAATAGATGTTTACATGTGATCAAATAGGAGGTTGGGCTTACATTCTTTTGGAATGCTAAAATTAGGGTTGTCTGCATATTAGGTAGACATTGTGTTGTTTGCATAGAAAATGAATAAAATTTTCAATTTTTTTTAATAATACATAAAATTCTCATTTTAAGACCCAACACCTAAGCGCTAGGATCCAGCACCATGATGTTGTGATGATGGAGCCTGCTGAGGCATGACACGACCGATAAAGCGGAGGCGCTTCTACTGCGCACTGGTGCTCTTATTATTGGCCATTTGTTCATTTGAATAGCATTGTGGCACCACCTTGTAGTACTATAGGATTGGTCAAGATTTTGAATAGACATATAGTGGGTTTTAAGGGGAAACAACAGCCTCATTTTAATGAGCACCACAACACTGAGTCTGAGTGTTGTGCTCTTTTTGTGCATGTCAGTTATGAATATTTATTATGATAATTCAATATTTTTAACCACATAGTAACTGGCTGGTTGAGTGACCAACCCTTTTAGCTCTGGATGCATGAGTCATGGCACTGAGGTTGTGTTCTGTAACCTGAGAGGGCAGTGATGCTGGGTTTGGGCACCATAGCGCTAGGCCCTAATTTATAATTTGAGGCCTAGGTTTTTAAGGATTTTCATTCAGCGGTCCCTTCCCTTTATGAATTTTCTTTCTCTTTAGCTATTCTTATTTTCAAATTTTCACTATTAATCATGCCTCTTAAAAAAGTTGTGGGCAATAAGAGGGCATCCAACGATGCCAATTGCTTCATTAGTTCTACCGCAGAGTAGTGGTACTAGCACGCTCTCCTCTACAGGCTCCTAATTCCATAATGGGGTTTCTAGTTGCAACATTAAGGGGATAATTACGGAGTAGAGATGGCTCAAACTAGCTTATGATAATAACTCATGCATCATCCTAATGGCGCACAAATTCTTCATAAATGCACAGGATTGCTAGGATAATAAGGCATACGTCGAGGGAAAGCTATTAAGTTATAACAGTAATACTATAAATGTATATCACGATCTCCCTAATATTGAGTATAATCAAAATATCTCCTACTATAATGATCATCCTAATTTTGACGAGATAATTCTTTTCAATTATGGAAAAAATGAGAGTGTGCAATGGAAACAATGGGAGGAAAGGATTATCAACTTTTCCATTGTCAGAATGGCAATCATCTGTCAGGCTTAGCATTATTTCATTTCTACTAAGGTTATGTCCTCTGATAACATCAGTGAGGTTACAAAGGATAGTACTATTTTAAAATTTTCTATTCAAAAGTGGTTCTCGATCGATATCGAGAAGATTATTTTTAATTCTATTATAATATACTAAAGTGGAGCACTACTATCGGGTATGACCACCCTTCTTTTATTTATTGTTTATGTATAGTGGTGGGTATCATAGTGGGGCCTGATGAGGAGACACTCCTTTAGAAGGCTTATCTAATTAAGAGGGTGATCAAGAGCTCAGGAATAGATTTGAAGTGAGAGAGAGTTCATGTCCTCCTAGATCTCGATCTCAAACTCTGAAGTCTTTGGTTGTGCAAGTTTAAGAGATTGATAGCTATGTCTCAGACTTGTTGAAGTGGGTAGATAAGAGTAGTCATAGGCAAGAGATGCTGGAAAGCAAATTTGATCATCATATGGATCAATAGCATATGAAATTCTCCTACATGGCCCAGTTCAACACTGCATGGTAAGGATAAAATGATTATCAAGACCAAATTGAAATCTATCATAATCAAATCACTTAGCATCACATCTAAGGAACATAGCCCACAAACTACTATCCTAGCTTCGATAGTAAAAATGATCACGAGGAATCTTCTTTAGGCACTAAAATGTCCAGAAGAGCTCGAAGGAAATACAATGTCTTTCGTAGAGCTGTCAGATTACCCATTCATATTGAGCAACTAACTGACCCACAGGTAGAACCCAGTATACCTATAGATAATAGCTTTGACTTATTGCAATGGGTCAAAAGAAATAACCACAAGGGAGTTATAAGGAAATCTTTCTAGGATAAACCTACAAGTTCTTTATCTCAGAATCAGTCACAGTAAAGGAAAACTATTTCTTCCCAAATCTACAAGGTCCTGAAGACTATGAAGATTATAGTTCTTCAAAGAAGGATCAAGAAATTGGTGAGTTAAGTCACCAAACTAATAAATTTCTACTTCAAAAGGAGTAAGAATTTTAAGAAGTATCATCTTGCTCATATTGAGCAGAAATAAAAACCAAAAAGTTGGATGATCAGTGAGCACGGACAATAAGTCATCCAATCACAAATAAATAGATGGCCAGTTGTTGGAAGGTCCCAACAAAAATATCAAAGAAAGCCACATCACCAGCACCTTCCTAACCTAGTCGATGAGCACCATGGTGAGACATCTAGGACTCATTCTTAAAGATCCATCACTTGGACGTCCCAAATTATATTGAGAGCCAAAGAATCAAAAGAAGTCAAAGAGGAAGGAGCTCATCATAAATCAGCTCCCCTAAATAGTGACGAAGCTGACTCTCTTATCATCAGTTGGAAATGTCAGTCAGAAAAGTACTAGCCAATGGATGATGACATGGATGATCAACTTTTTGAGAAGATGAAGATCTCCCAACCAATGAGGAACTACAAAGTTTAGATCTTCAAGATAATGAAGATCCTGATCACATGGAGGTCAAAATCATTCGCATGGTTGATACTTGCCTAAGAAACAAAAGTGTAGTTTCGAACAATAGTATGAGGAAGATCAACAAAGAAACCCAAGTCAATGATTGTCTAGAGGTGAAGCTCAAGTAGAAGTGGAAGTGACTGAAAAACTCACAGATATTGCCACAAGACTATAAGACCTAATGAATTCCCAACTCTAAAGAAGAGACCAAGAAATTAGTCAGCCCAACAACCTCTTTAATGAAATGGGTGGACTGATGAAGGACTTATTTGGTCAGCTTAGCCTTATAGTAATAGAAACATAGGGAATACCTCCAAAGAATCCACTAGAGATAAATAATCTAGTAGAGGAGAATGATGATGTACAAAATGCTCTAACTAATTTACTAAAGCTGCAGCACAGAGACAAGAACCTCTAGGGGAAGCTATACCGAACCTTGATCAAGAAGGTCATATTATCATTAAGTCCCAAGTGAAAGACCTCATAAATCAAAAGGTCAAATCACTTATAGCTTTAAATACTACTGAACAGCTAGTAAGAAAAGGATGATTGTATCCAACTGAGTATGATCAAGAATAGTATCCTAAGGGATACATAGTGTTGAAGTTCAATACCTTCTCAGGCATAAAAAATCCATGAAAAAATTTTGCCTAGTTTAAGGCATCATGCAGAAATACTAGCGAAAATGTTGCATTATTGTTATGTCAATTAGTCAACACTCTTACTCATATGGCCTTTGAATGGTATGCTGAGTTACCTAACAACTCAGTAAAAACATTCACTTAGCTAGTGACACTCCTTGTTGAGAGATTTATAGGTGCAACAAAGAAAGTAATAATTATAGATCTCGCCTTGGAGAAAAGGAGAAAGGATTAGAGTGTTATTAAATATATTACTAGATGGAAGAACCTAAGCATGAGGTTTGATCAATAGCACAGAAAAGCATGTAGTGGAACTCTTCATGGGAAATATTGATGATCAATGGCCCCATACCTTGCCATGGCCACAATCAATCAATTCAAAGAATTATTAGATTGTGTGGCCAAGTTTGAAAGGTTGCCCAAACAAAAAGGTCTTAATTTTTTCTATAGAAATAACTTTGCAGGAATAGGGAAGCAACCCAAGTTACAAGAGTTCAAAAAGAATGATGTGAATACAATAATCACATTTATAATAGATAAAAAAGGAAAAGGAAGAGCGTTAACCTCAATGACCATAAAGCTAACAAAGGAAAAGAAAAGAGGTAATACAACTGCAATTAAGGAGTGAAAAAAAGATTCCTCCACCTCAAGAATAGAAAGCTAGTTAAAAAGGCAAAGAAATTCAAATTAACAAAGATGCCTTACCTCCACCATCGGCTAAACCTGAAAAGTCTACTAAAATAAGAGTATACTATAATGTTCTGGCACACTTATGCATGCTTCCTACACTATTAAGAATATATGATGCTCCCAAGCTATTTGAGGATATATGAGAGACCTTAATAAAAGCCTTGCAATGCCTAGAACAATATGAAGTATTTTTTGTTGAAGAGAGAATGAAATAAAATCTTATCTTGCAAAAGCCAGCAACTATCACTTTCAATAATAATGACTTACTACTCAAAATGATTGAACACAATTGACCTCTCTTTGTTATAGTTGAAATTAATTCTATATGCATAAAGAGAATGTTGATTGATCTAGGTGCTTTTATCAATCTCATGGTAGCCAAGACAATTAGGGCATTAGCTTTGGATGCTTGATACCTCAGTAAGAGCATAAATTCTTACATAGTTTCAATGGACAAGGGCAGCAAACCTTAGGGTCCATTTTCTTGCCTATACATTTCAGGGAATTATATATAAAAGCTAAATTTCATATAATCAAGGTCAAAGTTGCATATAAGGCACTCTTGGGTGGGCCATGTATTCAAGAGCATGGTATAGTACCCTGTACTCTTCATCAATGCATGAAATATATCGAAAATGGTAATGAGCATCAAATTGATGGAGACATAAATTTATTCTTCGGACATGAAATCAAGATCTATGATGACACTAGGTACTACATACCTAAGAAGATTGAAGAGGTTAATGCCCAAAAGAAAGAAACTCTGCCTATCAAACTAATGTTAAAGAGTGGTGATCTGTAAAGTAAAATTACTATTGAATCAAAACAACCCATGGTAATTCCCCACCTTGGTAGTGATATTGAAGAGGATGAAGAGGAATTGGTACCTAGGAGGGTCTCAATTAGTCAAAAAAAATGAGGCTAGTACTAATGGTGTGACCAAATAATTAGAAAAAAACATGCATATCTCTAATATGTTTGTCTGAGTCTCGTGTTTTAAAAGGCTATGAAAATAATGTTAATACCAAAAGCACATATAAAAGCC
This sequence comes from Cymbidium sinense, assembly GCA_021442155.1. Classification (NCBI taxonomy): domain Eukaryota; kingdom Viridiplantae; phylum Streptophyta; class Magnoliopsida; order Asparagales; family Orchidaceae; genus Cymbidium; species Cymbidium sinense. The sequence continues at coordinate 30,590,856 of CM038223.1, forward strand.
TTATCAAATCCAAAGAGAAGATATAGAACAATTAAAGATGTTCTATATCCCTCCAAGAAGGGGTTACAAAGACCATGGAACTCCCTTCTATAAAGTTGAAGAGCAAGTCATAAATTACATGCAAGAACTATTTGAAAAAGATGATTTCAAGGAAGAAGATGTCTCAATTATTATTCATCAACACTTTTCATCAATTCTATAGAAGCTAATCATAAATAATGTCCAACTATCATAATCAAATGCACAACCTTGATTGTTGCTCTGATGAAGGGATAATGTTAAGAGTTCTATTGGATATGGAAAATTCACTACATAGGGATTAAGATATATTCCTTCATCAAATTTCTCAATGAGTTCATGCTATGCCATATCCAATAAGGAAATAATTCCACTCGAAACCATAAATCTACAAAGGAGTACCTCAAAGGGGAACAAAAATGTGCCTGAAGATGAATTAAAAATTGACCTCGAAGAAGCCTCGAAAGAATTCAAAGAAGATAATTAAGCCACGGTCGATGAACTTCATGAAATTAACCTAAGTATCGAAGAAGAGTCCAGGCCAACTTTTATAAGTGCTAGCCACACCTCAGAAAGATTGGAAGAATTAAAAGCATTAGTCTATGAAGATAAAGAGTGCTTTGCATGGAATTATAGTAAAATGCCATGATCGTCAAAGGTGGATATACATAAATTGGCTATTAAATATAATTTACTACCAAAAAAATAATCATCGAAGTGAATGCAATAAGAAATTGAAGAATAAGTAATCGTTGAAACTAAAAATCTCATCAAAGTAGGGTTCATCTAGAAAGAAATATAGAGTGACTAGATTGTTAATATTGTCCCAGTAAGAAAGAGAAATAGACATATCTAAGTCTGCATCAAATTCTAAGACTTAAATAAAGCATTCCCAAAAGATGATTTCCTATTGCCCAACGCAGAACCTATGGTGGGTAATACATCCAACTATTATATGTTCTCCTTCATGGATGGATCATCACGCTATAATCAAATTAAAATGGCTCCAGAAGATAACAAGCATATGTCCTTCTACATGCCAACCAGCATATATTACTACAAAGTAATGTCATTTGGCTTGAAAAATGTGGGTGCCACTTACCAAAGAGAGATGACTCGCATCTTTGATGACCTCATACATAAAGTATGTAGAATGTTATGTTGATGATTTGATCATTAAAAGAAAAACATAAAGTGGGCATAAAAGCAATCAAAGAATCATATTTAATTGGATTTTGATTTTCAATCTAAAAGTAAATCCTATAAAAGTGTTATTTTGGTGTGACCTCTGAAAATTTTCTAGGCTATATTGTACACCACAGAGGGATTGAAATCAATCCCTCTAAAATAAAAGCAATAATGGAAATGCCACCACTTAAAAATTTGAAATAATTGCACTCCTTGCAAAGCAAATTGGTAACCCTAGAAGAATCATTAGGAGCTACGCTAGCACAAAATAATGAACAAAGAAAAGAAAATGCTTTATATTACATAAGTTGACATCTAATAGAAACTGCAATAAAATATTCCCCTATTGAAAAGTAGTGTTTAGCATTAATGTTTGCTACTCATAAACTGTGGTGTTGCATATTATCATATAAGATAACATTAATATCCAAAGTCAACCTAATCAAATTTTTGATGATGAGGCCAACCTTAATAGGTCACTTGGCTAAATAAATTTTCCTATTGCAATAATTCAATATAATATATGTCTCACAAAAGGCTATAAAAGGGGAAGCCTTGGCTGATTTCTTAGCCACTCATCCCTTACCGAGCAAACTCTCCACTTCATGATGAGTTGCTTGAAGAATAGATTTTGAAGTTGAAAAAGCTCAGCAACCATTAGAATGGGAGCTTTATTTTGATGGAGCTTCATCTTAAAATTAGCTAAACTACCAATCTTAATTATAGTGCAAGTTTGAATAAGTTTGATATTTGTAAAACCACAAAGTGGTATACTGTGATATTTCTATAGTCGTACTAAGCCTCAAACTAATAATGAGCCAAATATGAAACATTAATTATGGGTCTAAAGCAAAATATTAATATGAAAGTAAAGAGGCTTCATATTTATGGAGATTCTCAACTCATAATTTGATAAATAATTGGGACTTATAAGATAAATAAGCCAGAATTAGTGTTCTACCATAAGCATGTCTTGGGGCTTTTCAAGCAAATCTCTGAAATAACTATCACAAGGGTGTCACATCAAAATAATAGCATGGCTAATCCATTTGCTAAATTACCTAAAGAATTGATAGACCCTCAAGGAAAATAATAGTCCAAAATAAGATAGCACTAGCACCAACTCTCTTGCAAGCATTTAAAGTTAAAGAAAGTCAAGAAGTTGTGACCATGATAGCAAAGAAGATTGATGGGAACTATTCATCGCCTATCTCAAAGGTAATTGACTAACAAAAGATAAATCAAAGGCTCATCAAATCACAAAGAGAATTATGATACACTCTTATAAATGGCACATTATATTAGCATGTGTCTAACCAAATGTGACTGTGATGCCTGGGACAAGATGAAACCAAGACAACAATAGCTGAAGTTCATGAAGAATTTTGTGGAGCACACCAATCTGGTCCTAAAATAAAAATCAAAATTAAATGAATGGGATATTACTAGCCTAACATTGTTCAAGACTACATTAAATTTACTAAAATATGTCATTAGTTTCAAATACATGTAAACACATTACATCATCCACCCAATACCCTACACCTTATAATAGCGTCATGGTCATTTGAAGGCTGAGGAATGGATATAATAGGTTCAATATATCCTCCATCATCTAGAGGACATCACTTTATTCTGGCCACTTCTAATTATTTCTCAAAATGGGCAAAAATAATCCTACTAAGAGAAGTTAAAGTAAATGATGTAGTAAAGTTCTTTCGAGACCATATTGTCTATAGATTCGAAATACCTTGATGAATTATATTGAATAATGGCACTGCCTTCAAGAATACCAAAGTTTATTATTTTATTGAAAAGTATTAGATAGATTGGTGATATTCCTCAATATTAAATCCAAGAACCAATGGTTTGGCAAAGGCATTTAACAAAATACTAATTAAGCTGCTTAAGAAAATTCTTTCCAAAAAAAAAGAGAATAGAATGATAAATTAATAGAAACATTATGGACATATTGTACCATTTATAAAACTGTTACACAAGTAACACCATACTCTTTAGACTTCAGAGTAGAAGCAATATTTCCCTTGAAGTCGAATTACATTCCCTCCATAAAGAAGAAGTTAAAAGTGAACTTTCAACAAATGAAAATATTCAAAAAGATATGAAGATCTTGAAGCCTTAAATGAAATGCAACTACAATCCCAATAAAGTCTAGAAACATATAGAGCAAGAATGACCACATCTCATGACCGTATGGTTTACCTAAGAAGCTTCAAAGTAGGTCAACTAGTATTGGTATGAAGAAGGCCTATCGTACCACATCAATGAGTTGGTAAATATTTGATCCAAATTGGGAGGGACCATTTATCATCAAAAAAGTATGTAAAGGTGGAGTTTATCATCTTATTGATATAAAAGGTATCAGGCCTTTGCACATTATAAATGGACAATATCTCAAAAGATATTATGCATAACTACAAATAAAATATTCTCATTTTAATGAGAAATTCCCCTGTTAACATGAGTCAATTATATATATCTTGCAAAGCAGGATCTCTTATCAAAAGGAACCTTGACCCAATCAAGCAATAGTAAACTATGATTCATCATGTTTGGAGGGGCTGGATTAGATCCACCAAGCCTAAAGGGGCCGAGTCAGATCTAAAACCTCTATTTAGAGTCTACGATACACAAAGGGCTCAGATCTAAATTAAATAAAGATCCATCATGCCTAAAGGGGATGGATCAGATCCACCATGCACAAAGGGATTGGATTCAAAATCTCAATTTAGATTCCATCATACCTAAAGGGGTTTGATCTAAATTAAACTAAGATTCATCATACCCAAATGAGTTAGGTTAAATCCACCATGCCCAAAATGGCTAGTTTCAAAACCTTTATTTAGATTCCATCACAGATCTAAATTAAACTAAGATCCTTCAAGCTCAAAGGGTTTGGATTAGATCCACCATACCTAAAGGGTCTGCATTTAAAACCATAATTTAGATTCCAACCCAAAAGGGTTGGATCTAAGTTAAACTCAAGTCTATCATGCCCAAAGGGGCCAAATCAAATCCATCATATCAAAAAGGTCCATATCTAAATATAAATTTAGATTTCCATATAGTTAAGAGGAGCGATTATAAATATAAATCTGCATAAAAGACAAAATTAAAAAAGCAACACTAACATAGCTCATGTATAAATTCAAATATTACTGTTGATTTATAAAACTCTTAAAAGTTATATGGTTCTATATTCCAGATATATTACAAGTTGATTATAAACTTTTTCTAGAAAAAACTAGATGATATACCTTCCATTAGCCTACTGAAGAGCATATATGGGCTATAATTGAAGCTCATGATTCACATGGTATAGCTAGAATATAGGATAGGCTATCATAGCACAAAAATATGTTAAGAGGTAGAGATATTTTTAAATACTCGTTTATTCAATCATCATGTCTCCCACTATCTAACTCATAGTTGTGAGAAATATTTATGACACAACATAAAATTTATGAAGATATTTGGATGATCAAATGCATCATCAAGGAGTAAACATTTTTTCTACAAAGATAAATATGCTATCCTATAATGTATTCAATCATTTAATAAGAGAATCCTAAGGCTAATGCATCTTTCATGTACCAAGGAGTTTTCTCCTGAACTATATGGGAAGTAGAGCAGGGTTTATTTTAAACTAGACTCATTGTTCCCTATAAAGGCAAACCCTTATAGTTAATTACATCTTAAGAATAAAGGATCTCCTTCTAAGAATACTCTCGATTAAAGAGATAAGATATTATTTTTATAGATTTCTAAGCTGGTTTTAAAAAAAATGATATTTTAGAATTTTAACTGGGAACGATTCAAAATGGAAAGACTTATTTTTAGAGGTCGAATGGGATGAAGCATGAAATTCTTATTGATACTAGGATGCCTAGTATGCATTTCAACTATCCTACCATTAGGCTTTAAAATTTTGAATTTAATTTAGATTTTGAGTTGAAATTTTCTCAAAAATATATGGCTTAGATTCTAGCATAGAACAAGACTATAAAAATGTTTAGGGTTGAAGACTTAATCCATGGAGGATGCTTTAGAACTGAAGTCTACAATTGTTTCTTACACAAGTTAGATGCTCGACCTAGTTCCATTTTTGGGAATTATCGATCATTCCTCTCACTTGAGGGAACAAACTTATCCCTGACTCTTCAAGACTTAAAACCCTCTTGGGAGGGCTACCAGCTAACACCACCTAAGTGTATTTTAAATTCATGATGATAAGTCTCATGTATGCAAGATAACTAGGCTATTATCTTTAGAAAAAATTTAAGAACCTAAACTCACTCCCTAATCCCTAAGATCATGTAGGGTATGATATGTACTAACTAATGCATGTTTTTTAACTTTTTAAATATTTTGACTCATGATTCATTTAGGTCTTGGGAATGCATTTTATGCCTAAATGCCATGCAATTAGAAGTGGTCATGCTCTAAATAAATAAGAGAAGTCAGATTTCCATAAGAAGGTGATCATCCTCAAAGTTCAAATGCCCCTTATGTGCAATGGGTGAAGTGTCCAACTCAAGAGTTAGAGTAATATGATAGCATGATTCTCAAATGCCAATTATTTTTAGTTGATTTTAGGTTATTCCTAAGGCTTTGAATTATATGAAGTTTCAAGTTTTTTTTTTTTTTGTTTGAGTAGATTAGATTTTAATTGGGTAAAAAATTTAGTTTCCCTAAGAGCCTAATTGTCCAGGCATTCATCACAGAAAACATAGCACAGAAAGAAACCAAGAAAAGTAGGTTGACTCTATTGTGCACCATAAATAAATCAAGTTAATTTTAAATTAAAGAAATGCCAAAGGTGGGCTGTTGTACACCCAGAAAGAATGAAAAATTAGCAAGCTCTACTTATACGTAGAACTATAAGTTTAGAGGTATGTGTCATTATTATACCAAAGATTTGATGTATCAAGACCTCCTTCGAACCAGAGCCCTGCGACCTCAAGTGTCTAACCTATATACTATATGATTCTCATTATAAAATTTTTTATCTTAATTCTACTTTTTTTACTTCTTTTAGTTTTAAAATTGGTTTAATTTACCAACGGTGGTTTCATTTTAAGTGACTTAATGATTTACAATTTCATTTCCATTTTAGATATATTTTATGTTAAAGTAAGATTTGATTTTTTTTTAAGGATTAAAAATACAATAAGTTCCATTTTGGTGGAACCCATTCTATTCAATATCTTATGTCCTAATAGAATAAATTCTTCATCCTAAGATGAAGGTCCTTTTAGAGGTCTGACAAAGATCCTAAGTATCTTAATTAATTTCTTTTAGATTCATTTGATTTGAATTAAGTTTATAATTTGATTATTCTTTTAATTTCTTTTTTACTTGGTTTATTTTTCATTCCTATTGTAAATTTTCATATTTGATATTTATTTTTGTTTATTGAGTATGCATTATGTCAATCAAACATATTTAGGATAATGTGTTTTATTCTTTTTAATTTTAGTCATTTCTATTATTATGTTTAGTTTAGGGTAAAATTTTGTGTTCGATTTCATTTAACTCTATGTTTCATGTTTCATTAAGTTATATTTATTTTTATTTCTTTATTTTTTTGTTCATTTAATTTTGGAATGACTTAGTTTACTAATTACATTTGGATGTATGTATCATGTTTATTTTCTATGTTGATTTTATTTGTTATTTTTTTTGTTAATGTTTATTAAGTTAAATAAACTTACATTCAATTTTAAGTTTAATATTTTTTTCAATTTTATAACCCATATTTATAATTTTTATCATCTTGGAGTGTAATTAAACTTCATATTTTCACTTATTCTTAATCTTTATCTCATGTTTAACTAGGTTCCTTTACTTTTAGAATGCTTGGACATTTTTCTTAAAGTGTTTTGATGTCAATTATGATATTTTAAGTTTAAATTATAGATTTTGTATTTTTTTTGTGATTTGTTTCATTTATTATTTCTTTTAAATTGACCTAGAGACTTGGAAATTCAAGACTTCCCGATCCAAAGGTCAACTCGGTTTGAAATTTTTATGGCAAGTTTGGTTCTTTGTCAATTTGATTTCACTAAAAGTTCACCTTAATCAAATGTGTAATTTGGGATTAATTAATATTTACTTTTTTTAGTAAAACTAAAATTAAACCTAATTTAATGAGGTTCATTTAAAGGTTTTATTTTTCATTGATTCCTCTCTAGAATATGCATCCAATAAGGGTTTATTCATATTTTTTGGAGTTCTGATTGATTTATTATGATATTTTGAATTTTAGGTTGATTATCTGAATTTAATTAAATGCCAAATTAAGTGATTTTGTGATTCATTAGATTTCATTGAGTTTCATTGGTATATTTAAATTTATTCGGGTGTGTTATGATGATTTAAAATGATTTGACCACTTTTCATAATTTATTTTATTTAATATTAATTTATTTTATTAAAATCACAGTTTAGAGTTTGACATTTATGATTTTTTATTTACTTTGAATTAAATCATGAGAATTTTTTCTAAGATGTTTTTAGTGTAAAATTTAATTCCTCAAAGTTTCATTTCAATTGGGTTAATGGTTTATGATTAATTTAAGTTTGAAATTTTTATCTAAACTTAAATTGACACAAAATCATCACATAAAAATTAGGTCTTTTGGGTTTAATGGATTCCTCTCATCAAGACAATCCACATAGCCCAAATTTATAATTTTTAGAGTTATATTTTATTTTCTATGATTTTTTAAATTTTTTAATATTTTTTCTTAATTTTTTAAATCAAAAAACCTCAATTTTTTTTAATTTTAATCGTAATAGATCCATGTGGGTCTAACATGGCATTGCTTTACACGTAGTGTCATGATATTTGTCCATGCAGGATCCACGTGGCTCATGCATCAAAATAACTATGCAAACAGGATTTTTACATGTCATTCAATCCAAGGACGGATGGCTCAGATCAATCAGTGGTTTACTTAAAGGGTTTCATCAAATGATCTACCTAAATTAGAGCCTTCCATTCCTACTTGTTGGAACAGATGATGAAGACTATCTCTCCTTCGATAAAGATGAATGCTGAGAGTTATCCATCAATTCGAGCCAATTTATGGTGATTCAACCATTAAAATCACTTGATTTTGATTCTAAAACCATCAGTGAATGAAATCAAATGGATCTATACAGATTGAACTCACTTGAGATCAAACTTATTTTGAAAAGGCCCAAAATTGAAAGCTTAAGAGGAGGCTTTAATTGCATACTTTAACTCTGGCAATGTCTAGCGGTGGGATTGACTCCAATAGCTTTAAAATGATGTGATGATGTTGTGGGAAGAATGAATTGAATCCTCTCCTTGTGGATTGCCTCCTAAACCAAAATCGGCCTCCTTTTTGTCAGCTTTGGTCATTTTTCGGCCTTGCAGTAGTGAGGGGATCGAGGGAAGATTGAAATCGACTTAGTGTGAGGTGGGAAAGATGATGGAATAATCAATTTGGCTTGAGAGTGTCTATGGTGTTTTTCTAATAGAGGCTGAGAGACTCTTATTGTGTTTTTTATCTCTTAAGTTAGAGATGGTTAATCGATGTCCTTGGAGGCTAGCTCTAAGGATCATCAACTATTTAACAGTTATCCAAGGCTTGAAGAGGTGGGATGCTAAAGAAATGAGGGATTAGGCAAATTGGATTTGGCTTCTTGCAATCCCTCTTTTCCATGGCATATTCCATCATTTTGGCTTGACTTAGATTTAATTAAGCTACTTAAAATTGGCTACCAATCATCTTAAATTTATTTTAAGATAGGTTTGAGTGCATTTCAAGGGATTGGGTTTCAACTTTAGTTCAACTATGCCATTTAAAGAATTTTTTATATAGGTTAATCTAACTTAGTCCATTGAATTGATTAACAATATATTAATTCTTCAATTAGATTAATTCAACTCTTTGTGATGTTCCGAATTAAAGGATTACACATAACTTGAAAATATTTATTAGTGTATTCCATGTTATGTTTATTATAATTCAAGTGAACTTGGGTTGGATTGTATTGAGTCAATTGGCTTATTTGGCTCAATTATAATGAATTTTCTTTTCAATTATGTTGATCCAAGGATTTGGAATGCAATGGATCAATCAATTTCATTTACTTAAGGTTTAAAACCCAATTTGGTCCATCTTGGTCTTATGTGTTAAGTTGGGTTAGGTTTGAATTTGATTGATTCAAATGGCTAACTTTGACCCAATTAGATTATATTTGGACTCCAAGCATTCTTAAGTACATGTGTGAGATGATTTAGAGTGATTGATTTTAATTAGTTTGGATTTAATTTCATGACCCATTTGGCTCATATTGGACTTAATAGGTTATATTTGAGTCAAATGACAAAATTGGTCAAATTGGACCCAATGATGGGTTGAATTATGTTTGATTATCATTTTTAAATTATTTTGAACAAATAAATTGGGTTAGTTTTGTTTTAATTTGGATTTGAATCCCATATGGTCCATTTAGGTCAAATGACCTATTTAGCCTAATTAAGGCCTTATTGTATTTATATTCTATTAAATTCATGGTTAAACATGCATATATTATCATTTAGATCATTTTAATGATTTTATTTGATCAAATTTTGGTGGGTTGACTTTCGACTTACTAGGGCCCACCTAATTCAAACCTATGTCAAATGGGTTCACCACTTTTTGACCATAGTTTGGATTTGGATTTATTTATGCTTTTCATGGTTTTATTTTATTTTTATTTGCATTTATTTTGATTTATTTTAAATTTCTTTAAATAAGGTAATTAGGTTAATTACCATATTCACCTTGATCTAAGTTCAAATAAATTTTAGATTTCAATTATTTTGGGTTTAGATTTGGGTTTGGTTTTAGTCTATCCAATTTTGTTGGGTTAGATCTTAGAAAAGTGCATTAGGCCATTAAGTGAAGTGTCCTAAGTATCTAATTAGGAGATTCTTAATCTAAGATTATGTATCCTAATTACTAATTTTAGATAAAATGTTAACCTCATCCAAAAATTAGGTCATCAATAGTCTCTAGCTAGCTATGACCCAAATGACTGGATAATCTGTTTAAAATTAAGACATAATCATGATGTCACTTTAGAACGAGTCATAGATAACCTTAACTTTGGCTATCAAAATGTGCTCCAATAAGCTAAAGATACTGCTCCACCTGCAGGCATAGTAAGGCTACTAGGTTACCATATATTACATCATGAAGTAGAAGATTGTGACCCAAAATAAGGCTTTAGCACTCCTTTATCAGCTATCAATGAATACATATATTGGGCTCGACATCATTTGCAAATGCATGGTGATGTTCTTAGAAAAGTTAGTATATATCAGGTAGTCTACACATCACTCTTTAATTATAGTAGCCTTCTTTTACATGGATCAAAAGTATAGTGAAACATTGGGATAGAACTACCAATACTTGTTGGGTTAGTCTAGATGAACATTAACTATGGAAGACATGCAGGATATAACAAGGCTACCAATTATAAGAACTCTTTATGAAGAATGTATTCCACCAGATCAAGAGCTTTTTCAGCATCAACTAGATGACCAACATAGAAGAGGCAGTTACATATATTCTTCAAGACTACACCGTGCATTGGCTTATTATTAAAAACTATCCAAAGAATGGAGGACAGCTCACAGAAATCAAATATGATCACTCTAGACATGTGGTTAGAAAACTTTATCTATTTAAGGATGCACCTGCCACATTTTGTATGAATTAAAGATCCATTCGCTAACGGAGCCCATACATCCACTAAGGCCAAATTTGAGTTAGCAAAAAAAGTCACTCCTGCCAGATACTAGCACAAAATATCGATGAGGAGCTTTCTTTAATAGCTTTCATTTCCACTTGGCTATGCTATTTTATATTCCCTGAGAACAATAGACTATTCCATCCTTCTACCTTATTGATGGCTAGCCTACTCGCTCATGGTGAAAGGATATCATTGGCACATGTAGCACTAGTCTACTTATATCGTGGATTAGGCATAGTAAGTGTCATGACCAATTCATGATGCTATGATGTGGATACCCTTGGCACTATTTACTTGGATGGATTCATGGCCTTATTTCAAAAGTCTTCAGTTATCCTAAGAAACCATTCTATTCAGTGAATAAAATTTCCCCATGATTATGCAACTGAATAGAGCTACAATCTCTATAGGTAAGAATCAAAAAAGGACCTTCCCGTTTGCCCTAGTACACATGACAAATCACTTTTAGATCATCCACAAATCATCCATCTACAGTCTATCTATTCAAAGTATGGGGAAAAAAGTTATAGACTCTCTTACGATAGGAACTTCCTTACTATGATCAAAGTCGAGATACATACATATTGCACAATATCTCATTAGATTGAGACCTACTAGGCTATGTTATCACTACCGTGAATCTATAATCCTAGAAGGTTATAACCCTAATAGGGTGGCTAAACATTTTAAATTTACTTAAGCTACACTTATATATGGGTTACCACTGTTAATGGATATAATAACCACTTATTCCTTAAGAGCACTTATATTAGTAGTCTGTTTAGTAGTAGCCTCTATAGCATGGACCTTCATACTTTGCCTGGGGACTCATTCCAATTTCTATATAGCTCCACAAGAGACTCATACATGGGTCAGTCATTTATGGTTAATGTGGATTCGTCATAACTTGTCTTCCTTCTTAGAGCAAGGCTTTCATATATACAATCATAAAATGCGAAAGACAATACTAGTTCAATCTATACCACTGTGGAGAAAAATTGCTATAGAGGGAGTCACCTTCCAAATCTGTTGGTGAGAAATGAAAGAGGACAAGACCTATATGAAAATTCATATTGGTAAGATGCCATGTAGATCCAGATGTACTTATTCAGGTGATCGGGTACATCATCAAGGAATAGTGTACTATCTCGAAAGATAGAAGTCACTACCCTTTAATAGAACCAATCACCTCAATAAGGACTCCTAAGAATGATGGGTCTGCATATGTACCAGAGACTCTTCTCCTACTTTATATGGAAAATTGAAGCAGGCAATATTTTAAATCAGGTTCATTAAGTTCCCTATAAGGGAAAGCCCCCATAGTTAATTACATCCTAAGGGATGGGATTCCTTAGGAAAACTCTCGATTAAGGTAATTAATCATTGTCTTTGAAGATTTCAATAAGGAAGGACTATCAATTAAATTGGTTTATGTTTGAAGGATCAAATGAGATTGATCAAAAGAGGGAGTTATTATCAAAGCCAAAATGGGAAATAAGTAGGAGATGCTAGATGCTAGCGGCGAGCATCTCAAACTATCTTATAGTTGGGCTTTACATTTTAGAAATTGATTTAGTTTATTTGAGTTGTATTTTCATTAGAATTTTAGGACTTAAGATTCCTTAACACAATATTAAGGAAATTCCTAAGAGGTGAGGAATTATGCTTATTGCCCACAAAGGGAAGAAGCAACCTCATAACCTAAATTTAGGGAGCTTCGGTGAGGGCTGGAAGCATAACCAAAATCTAAGGAGAAAATAGGTTATTGGTTTGCCTCCACAAGAGAGGAAAAATCACCCGACAGCTTAGACTTACAACCGCCTAGGGGTAGCTGCCAACTAAGTCCTCCTTTAATTTTAAATACATGTAGGCAAGTATTTATACTTATGCAAGATAGCTAGGCTATTATTTATTTAGAAAGAGACTAAGTCCTTAAACTCACTCCTTAAAGAGACTAGATCATGTAAAGGGATATGCTTCAAATGACCTAAATCTAATGCAATTCATATTTTATTTTATTTTCATTTTGGATAATTATTTTGACTCAGGCTAATAAGATTTTTTTATGGCTACTGCATGAGAAAGAAGGTTATTGGCCAAAATCAACGAGAAGGGGGGAGGTGAGTTTCCACCATGTACCTCAAAGGTCAAGCCAAGTTCTCTGGCAAAGGTGGAAGCCCTCCAATCAAGAGTGAAATAAGATGCATTTGTGCATGATATTATGAAGAAATGCTCATCCAGCTATGGGATTTCTAATTCTTCTATCTTGATTTTAAACCTAAGCTTTAGATGAGGTTATGAGTTGTTTAACTTTTATTTGAGTTGTTAAGTTGGGTAAAAGATTTATTTTTCCCTAAAGAGCCTGATCCACATCCAGGCCATACATAAAGAAAGGAAGAAACTAGAAAAAGCATGTCACTTAATTCAAAAGGTAAACAAATCATCAATCAATTTATAAAGATAATCGTAGAAAGAATAAGTGGTCGTTGTGGTCGGGCACCATCACACAAACCCAAAAATATCAAATGTGGGTAGTCGAGCTCTACCCTTACACAACCTGATTACAAATGGATATTACATTTAAGCAAAGGAATTCATTGTTATGGGGGTCTTCAAGCTTCATTTTTCATTCTTCTTTCTTCTTTCTTTCTTCTTTCTTTCTTCTTTGGTTCCTTCCTTTGGATAGTTGGATGGTAGATGCTCCAAGGCTTCACATGCTATATAAGATAAGATCTTATGACCAATGCTCATCCTAATCCCCATAAAAAATCATTCCTAATTATACAAAAAAAAGAAAAGTGGAAATCTAACTAACACCAAAACAAAGGTTAGCACACACACAAGCATGTATATTGGACTTATCACCCTACACATAGGTGATTAGGTCCACCTGGCCTATGGATTATGCTTAGGGATTTGAAGCACCTCCAAGCACAAGTATTTATATTTTTATTTATGATAACGCCCCTTGAGCACAATCTCCTGTAGAAAAGAATAGTTAGACTAAGCACATCCTATCATTCATTCTACGAGGATACACCCTAACATCTAGTCTAAAACATATATCACAAAACAAAAAAATATCAAACCATGCACCAACCTAACCTAAGGCTGTAGTGAATTAGGCTAATGTGTGTGCTTTGAAGGTTTGTGTGGTATGCTTAGCTATGGCTTTAGGTTTAATTTTCTTTTAAATTGTGAAGAACGTGTTCAACTTAAAGGAGGGTTTCATTTAATTTTTTTAAGTGTTTTTGGTTGATTTTATTTCATGTTTTAATTTGGTTTAAGTGAAACATACAATTAATTACTAAGTTATGAAGAGAGGGAAAGAGAAGAGAACTTCTCTTTTCCTTAACCTTAAGTAATTTCTAAAGCGATTCACATTTTTAGTTTCCTTTAGGTGAATGTTTTTATTACATCTTTTAATCAATCCTAAGTTTAGGTAAACCCTAAACAAACATATTCAAAAAGAAAGACATTTTAAGCTTAAATAAAATGAATCAAAATTCACATAATACACATTACTTCAACATATATAACATGCATTTGGATTGACCCTAAGCATATTTATACATGCAAATGAAAGTTGTTAACACACTTTATGATGCATGCTAAGTAATCCATTTAAGGATATTTAGAAGTTGAATATGCATGATTTTTCTTAAGTAGAAAAGGTTTTCCTTATCTAAATTTTCACATACATACATGAAAGTAAAATGCATAAGTGAGTACACATCATTGTTAAGGTGTACAAGACCTACTTGGGGCTACTTAAAGTCTCTAACCTCAGGGTTTTCCAGACTAATATACCACTTTCCTTAAATACAAACATATATATAAGAAATTAAATAGAAAAGGAATATGCAAAAGTTGCTTAATAGATTCATTTTTGTTTATGCAATTTATACATGCAAGTATAGGCAACCCTTCTTAGGTGGTAGCATAGGGATGAATAGGGCATATAATTAAGTGTGGGTTCTTTTCAAATGAACCCTACATCTTACCAATCTCCTATTCAAAACTATACCAACATAAGAAAGAAAGGAAACCTATGCTAAGCATGCCCTTATAATTCATCACATGCAAAATTATAATTAAAGTATAAGTAGCAAACTTTTAGATTTGGTATTTGATTTATGTATTTTTGAAAAAAATTTAGATTTAGTAGTGATAGTAGCCACTCATATTTTACTTTAGCCAACATATGCACATTTGACATGAAGTAAACAATTTTATTTTAAAATTTGAAATATGAGATTATAGATGTATGAAATCACATGGCACATAAGTTAGCTTGTTGGGAAAGATCAAAAGCAATGAAAGCATGTAAACAAACTCACTTCACTTAAATCCTAAAGACATTCTTATAGAATAAGAAAATTTAGAATAAATCAAAGTGAATTTCAAAGTAATTTTTGTTTAGTTTGAAGTTTGATTTAATTTTGAAAAGGTGAATGAGTTTGATGTTCCTAACCCATTCCCACATGTGTTTTGTATTTTTATTTAATTTTTAGATTATTAAATCTATTTTTAAGCCTTAATTAGGTTAATGTATGAATTAAGTAGCTTAATTAACCCTTACCTACACCACCTTAGAAGAATTAACTAAATAATTATGAGCTAATGAGATGACATAAAAACCACAAGGAATTTAAATTTGTAATGCACCTAATAATGAAAAGGCCTAATGTAATTTGTCTCACAATGAAAAGTCAATTAAGCTAAGGGGTTTAGCTTAAGTAATTTTAAAATACCCTTTCACACATGTGAATTAGATTTTGATTTCCTTAATTGAACTTAGGCTATTAAATACCTAAGCATCTATCCAAGGTAGATTAATTAAGTTCTGGAACTTCTTAGAATATTTAGAAAATTGAATAATGGGATAATTAATGAATTAATCCTTAATTAAGATGAGATTAAAGAGAGAAGAGGGGGATTAGGGAATAGCTTAGCGGAAATGCCCCAAAATTATTCCATAAACCTCCTATTTACTGAATATAATCTTAATTAACCCTAATCAGAGGGTAAAACCACTAATCATACCCTAATTATGCTTAAATACATGATAAGGGTAAATAAGGAAACCACATGCAATCAAGCCTTTAATAGATCCCATGAAAATTAGGGGAGGTAGAGGTCATCCCCTAAAACTTACCCAAGAAATTTGGGATTAATCAAAGGCCTAATCAAAGAGTAATTAGCAAAATACACTTTCCAATAAAACCCTAATTCAGGGAAAATCATAATTCAAAACTCATCAAAGTTAATTTTAAACTATTCTAGGATAATTATCTATCCATAGGTTTTTATTTTATATTTTTTGATTTTTTGATGAGGAGTTATGCATTTTTAAAGATCCATGGATTAATTTAAAATTAATTAAGCATTTTTAATTAACCCCAACTAATCCTTAGCTCCGAGGCGTGCATTGGTGGTGGTGGTTAGCACACTTTACATGCATCATGCTGTGAGGGGACAACTTAAGTTGTCACCTCACAAAAGGTGGCAGTGGCGTACACGCTTATATTCTCGATCGTCCAATCAAAGATCGGACAGCTAAGGATTCCCCCGCAGTTTATAAAGGTTAGATTTCTAAACATGCTAAATAATCTCATCATCTAAAATGCATGGATGGATGACCGAGATGAGCAAGTTCTTCCCCTTGATGCGACATGATCAAGATCCAAGCTCGATCTAGCATGGAATCACACAAAATTTAACCTACACCATCTAGAGCCATAGAGCGACAAATCCAACGGTCAAAATTTGATGAGGTGAAAATTTCTTTCACAAAGCTCCACACCACATTGAGTTTAGTGATTGAAAATTTCATACCTCTTGGTGATCACCGGTGCTTGAGATCGATGAGGTAGCTTGCTTTGGTGGAGATGAAGCCCCTGAAATTCCTAGGCCTTGGGATTGAGTGGATCAATGGATGGACCAACTCCTCCTTGCTTGGGCTTATTGAATTTGATCCTTCCTTGCTATGGGAACTCGGATAAGCTTAGCAAGCAGCTCTTAGATAAAGTGTAAAGAGCAATTGGAAGGAGATCAAGTGTGGAAGAAATTCAATAATGGATTGAGCTCCCCTATTTTTGCACTATGCAAAACTGAGAATTAGGGAATTCAAATCCTCTCTAAGAAGCTTAGGAGTGCTCTCTGATGATTTCTCTGAGTTCCTTAGCTTCAATCGACAAAGGGCAAGTAAAAATTTCACTGAATTAGGGGGAGTATATCTCACCCTATGGCAATCGGATGGATGACACCTCCATTGCCATTTTGATCCAAAATTGGAGAGGTTTTAGGCTATTTTGAGTGTGCACATGGTTGTTTTGATCCAAGGAATGGATTGCCAACTTCCCATGTGCTTGAATTGAGCTTGAGAGGGAATTTGAAAATTCAATTTTTTAAGTGATCGGTTTGGTCTAGGGACCAAATGGGCTGACCCAAGCCCATTGGGTTGGGTGCACCACTCATCACTAAGTCCCCTTGAGCTTTTAGGAAAGCCAAGTGAATGTGAAGAGGGTATGACCAAAATACCCATGGGTTAGGCCAAAATTTGTTCTATGGCCTAGGGGTAGGATGGTCATTTTGCTATTTTTCACTTTGGTTATGTTGGGTATGTGGAGAAACTAGGTTTGGACAAGTTTCATTAGATTTGAAATCTATTTTATATGGTTTGGCTCATGTTGACCCATTTAGGTCAAAATGGGTCAACTTAGGTCAAGTTGACCAATAGGTCAAATTGGGTCAAAAGAAAGGGTTGGGGCAAGTTCATATGACCATTTGAAATGTTTTGGTGGCTTTGGTTTGGTTCAATTTGGTATATATTTAGTTTTGGCTCATATGACTTCATTTAGGTCAAATGGGTCAAGTTGACCTATTTGACCCATTTGACCTATTTGAGGTAGGTCAAGGGTAGGTTTAGGTTAGGTTAGTCATATGGAGTTGATTGGTATCTTTGTTTCTAATTAATTTAGGTTAAGTTCAATTTTGGCTCAATATGGTCTAAGGTCAATTGGGCTAGGTTGGGTCTAGTTGGCCAATTGAGGCTTTGGTCAAGTTCCACAAGTGATTTGAAATGGACTTGATCCATTGATTTCAATCAATTTGTCTTAGATCAAGTTTTGACACATTTTGGCCCTTTAGGTCAAAATGGGTCAACTTTCTGGGCCAATTGGGCTCAAATGTTGGCTTGGTCAAGTTCAAACATAGGTCATGAGTGAACTTAGATCAATGGTTTCAATCAATTTGGCCTATAGTGGAATTTAGCTATGAAAGGTTTCATTTTAGGTTAAGTGTTGACTTGGTCAACCCTTAGGTTTGACTTGGTTTGACCCAATTTGATTTATTGATCATCCCATGATGATTGTTGATCATGATGAGAGGCAAATCTGAGTTTGGTTTAATCCAATTTAGTTAGGATCAAAAGTTGGCTCATAAGGGTACTTTAGATCACTTTGGGTCAAGTGAGCCTAAGTGGGTCAAATGGCTTGGTCAAAGCTTGATTTGAAGTTGATTGATCTTGTATATGGACTTATGATTGAAATATAAATCCATTTCCAAGTGGTTTGAGGTCAAATGGATTTTGATCCATTTGAAAATTTCATATTCAAAAGAAGAATATGAAGTGGTTTTGGGTTTGATTTTTTTTTTTTTTTGGGTTTTGATTGAATGAATGAAGTTTGAATTTATATATGAGCTCATGATTGTAAGATTGATTGAACCATGAGAGAAAATCAAGGGTTTGGCTTGATTTGGAATTGATTTGGCTAAGTTCAAGATTTTGTCTTGAAAGGCTTAGATTAGATTTTGAGTTGATTTGAGTTTGATTTTGGGTTTTTGATTATTTGAATTTATATTTCATATGTGAATATAAATGATAATAAATGAAATGAGAAATTTTCAATGAAGTGGTTTAATCATGATTTAGGTTAAATCTATTAAAGGGAATTTAAAGGATTTAAGGGAATTTTTAATTTGAAATTTAATTTTTGGATTGGCTTTGACTAATTTATATTTATATTTCATTTATATCTATGAATATAAATGAGAATATAAATAAGTTTTGAGAAAATCCCATGAGTTTAAATAGGTTTGATCAAGGTTTAAGTTAAATCTATTAATGGAAAATTAAGGATTTAAGGAATTTCAAGGATTTTAAATTTGGAATTTAATTTGTGGGTTTGATTTGATTGATTTATATTTATATTTCATATATATAAATATGTTTTGAGAAAATCCCATGAATTTGAAATCAAGGTTTAGGATTAATTTTGGCTAGGTCCTTTAATGAAAAATTAAAGGGACTTAAGAAAAATTGATTTTGAATTTTGAATTTGATTTGATGGGTTTGAATTTATATTTTATTTTTATATGAGAATACAAATGAGAATATAAATTTATCATGAGAAAATCTCAAAGGTTTGAATAGGTTTAGATCATAGTTTTGGTTAAGTCCTTGAGGCTTGGGGACTTAGGCAAAATTGGTTTGATGGATTTTTTGTGGGTTTTAGTCATGGATTTCAATCATGGGGATTTGAGTTTGGAGAAAATTAAATATAATTGATTTGTAGTTTGACTTGAAAGAAGGAAAGTGAGGAATGGTTTAAGTTAAGGGTAAGAAATTTCCCTAAAGCATGACCTATTCCTAACTCTTCTTATCTAGGGCTAGGTTTGAGTATCCACCTAATCACTAGATGTGTCTTAAGATAAGGAACTCTTAAAGTCTAAGATAAGTTTTAAGAGATGGAGGGGTTGTGCTCATTCTAAAATGAGGTCAACAACCACATGTGACTAATGATTCTAAAAGATTACCAAAAATGTAGTACAAAATGATGGTGTAAAAATTGATCTACTCAAGAGAAAGATGATAGAGACCTCTACAACCCCCCACCGATTGATTCTAATATACAAGTTGTAGATATAGACAACTTTATTCATATTTCTGCCTCACCACTAATAGTTAAACTACCAACCTAATAGAAGCACAGTGATGTCACACAAGTATTATCCATAGATACTATTGTGGTTTCTCTAGTATACATCCAACCTACTAGATCATATATGCTAGAGAATATATACATACAAGAGCAACAACCTACTAGTTTTGAACCACTTTTATCATTTTCAACTTTGGTAATGGTGAGTGTGATCCAAGATAACTCTTTAGATCTAGATTTTTATGTAGTAATCCACCTTATCTCTAGTCTAAAATATATAGTTCAGAGGCAATTATCTAGCTTAGAAATTTCATATTTTTATTTCTAGAATATGCTGACTTCAACTCCCCTGCATGGTAGTCCTTTAAAAAGCTTATATCATAAAATAGTGACCCTATGTAAAGTACTTTTGAAGTGTCTCTTAAGTTCTACCTAATCTATTTGTGTAGAAAATTCTTTACTATATTGTGTCTTTTCTGGCTTTTAGTAGAAGAATTATAGTTATAGTATCTCTATAGAGATGTTAAATTAAAGTATTCTTTTTATGTACTATGATGAGGTCTTGTCCAATACACTTACTATTGTAGAAACATCAATCATTTTAGATCATGTTTCCCTCATTAGATCTAGAACACAATCTCAAACAAGATCCTTAAAAGGACCTTTCTAGAAACAAATGGTAATTTCTCAATACCTCTACTAAATTGAGAGAACTATAGCAATGGAGACAATATTTACAAGAAAGGAGGCGTGATTAAACAACGTCCATAGAAAAGATTACTCACAGAAGATGCTCAAGTGTCCAAACTTGAATAAACTCTTTTTCATTGAGTGTGATCAAGAGGGCTCAACATCTCCATGAAGTAAAAGAGAAGCGAGCTACTATTACTTATAGAGCTCATATTCAATTTGCATTAGAGAAATCCAGCCAACTATAATTTTCTCATGAAACTATCTCTCTTTTATCATGGAATACATGAAGATTATTGGAGTAACATACCATTGGCTTCAATTCTTTTGATTAATTATACCTAAATATGCATACTTCAATGAATATAAAATTAAGGTAATGAATACATCATGTCCTAATGACATGACACATTCATTAGGGGGCAATTTTGTTTACATCAAAAGAAAGAAGTGAAATAAAATTAAAAAAAATTTGGCTATATAATGTGCTATGTTCTTGGTGTTGTGGAACTATCATGGCCTTCTAAAGGATAACTACCCTAGTCTAGTTGTATTATGGTACAACACCATGATCTTTGTCTTTAAAAGCACTAATTGAGAGGAATAGTTATCAACCCACTAATATAAATAATAATGAGCAGTTCACACCAAGGACTTTTCTCCACTTGACTCCACTCTCTCTAAATTGGTGATCATCCCTCAATCCAAAATCTCTCACTTGGATAAAGAATATATATTATTTTAAAGCTAAAAGGCATGTTTAATAAAAATTCCACAATTGTTGATCCTGTAGAAAACCTAGAGATTTGAAGACCTCCATTATTGAATTTCATTCATGTGAGATCAAAATCTCCTCCTCTTCATCAATTTTAGATTGAATAAGGGAGAAGAGTTCTCCTTTATAAAACTTTGAAATCTAGCTTTGTTAAGGTGAAATGCTATCAAAATTTCTAAAAAATTTAAATATTTACACTTTAAATTCAAATTTGGGCTCTCAATTCATATTATAAGAATGGTGCCAAAGAATCAATGTCTTCAAAAATCCCCATAGTGCCATAGGATCTTAATAGCCTTCTCTTCCTAACATAAGTAAATGACACCTTAGTGCACATGCTATGTGTCACTTGTAATATGACTTAGAATATTTTTTGATAAGAATGAAATAAAATCTCACAACATGTTGCCATAAAGAGCGACTATATTGATTTCATGAATATAAAAGAAAACTTAGAAATTTTTTATTGAGGGGACATATATCCCACAGTAGCATTAGGGTAAAGAAATGCCCATTTCTCGAGTTTCATTTCATCTCGTCAGACTCTGCATATCGGTGGCGTGGGTAATATCTCATGAATAATTTTATTATCTAGAGCGATTATAAGTATACAATAATTTGAAATGATTATATATATATATATATATATATATCTTAAATAAATAAAATTACAAGATGATAAAAAAATGGGGAAAAATATAAATGGGAAACTAGTAGTCGTGTTCATTGCCAAGCTCTTCATCTTCTTTCTCCTTCATGCCTGACATCGGTGGGGTAATCACATAAGGCTCATACTGAGGTGTCATAGGGAAGGCGACCTAGCTCACATATCCAAGATTGTAATTCTAAAACATGTTAACTAGTGCAGTTTTGAATTGGGTCATATAAGAGAACAACATCTATTGTTGACCCATATGAGGGTCAAACTTATATTATAGCACCTTCAACCTACAACTATGCTTGTCCACCCTCTTTCGTCAACCCATACCAATCTTTTGAACTTACTTAAGCAGGGATTTGGGAGTTTGAGGCCTAGATCGGGAGGATGTGAACTCTCTCCCACATTAAAAAATCCCCAATCACCTATGACGGGCCTCCAAGGAATACCTCATTAGGTCGCCCTACCGCATAATAGTGCTCCCCTTCAACATATTACAAATAGAATTATAAATGACCTTCTCGATGTTGATTGAAAACCCCTTATGAAAGCAAAATTTAAAATAGCCCTATCTTTGATAATCTCACTAATGTTACTAGATGACATAAGCTTGGAAGAAATGAAATAGTGCCAAGCCTTAGAAGCATTTATCATACTAGTGAGGAAAGTTAATGTCCTCCTCATTTATTGCTTTCATTTTCACTAGAAAGAAAATGAATAATCTCATCAAAATTGGGATGATCATTATAGAGATATTGATCATATTCAATATTAAGAAGATTGTAATATGCATTTATACCACTACTATCATAACGCATAATCATTCCTTGGATGTATGCTTAGTTGTCCCAGCCATCTGTAATGAATTCTATGGGATGATGCATGAGCTATTGGTAAAATGATCTATCTTCACTCTATATTCACTCCCTCAACATTGTCGCCGAGATTTTGGAAACTCCTTTCTGAAATTAGGTGCTTGTGAAAGAGAGCATGTTGATATCGCTCTTAGCATCAACGCTAATGAAATAATTAGCATTGTTGGATTCCATCCTCTTGCCCACTAATCTTCTTAGAGGCATGATTAAAATTGGAATTTAGGAAGCAAAGAAATCTAGGAGAAAAAGGAAATCCTTAGTAGAAGAGATCGTTGAATGAAAATCTTTAATAGCCTGGGCCTCTATTTATAAATCAGGCCCTAGCATCGTGGTGCCCATACCTGGCTCAAAGGTGTTGGCCTTTCGAGTTGTAGAACATGGCCTTTTATGGCAAGCTAATCATCATCATTTATTGTGGTCAAAAAGATAGATTTATTGATAATAAATTTTGTAACTGACATGCACAAAAAGATTGAATTACCATAATGCTATGATCGAGTACCATGACACTCATTAAAATGATCTTTCTCCTTAAAACCTACCATCTATCTTGACCAACACCATGTCACTATCCGTGTGGTGCTATTGAAATGGTAAAAGGATTAATAATATGAGCAATGAGGCACTGCACCTAACAACTCCTCTATCCACTTAGGCAATGGCCACCATAGTAGCACTTAAGCGCTACTAATCGACATGGAGGTGCTGTCCCCTGAAAGTTTTAAATTAATTAAATGACAATATTCTTGGCCATCATATAAATCCTCTATCTAATTGCTATGCAAACAACACCACCATATGTTCACCATGTGAACACCACATAAACTCTTGCATTCTATAAAGGGATGTAAGCCCAGTATCTTATTTTTTGCTATTTATACAACTCATATATGTTCACCATGTGAACATCTGCATTATTTTGGTATTCCAAAAGGATATAAGCCCATTTTATATTTGTTTGCTATGCGAACACCCATACATCTATTTTCCATATGAACACTTTATATCTTTTCACTCTGTGAACCATACCCAGTTGAGTTTCATGACTAGGTCCGGTTACCAAAACTTAACTCACCCAGATGATGGCTATGCTTATTGTAAAATTCTTCAATAGAGGATATGTTTCATTCAAAATAACTTAAAGCAAATAATCATCTACCCATCCATCATTATTTATTATGGATGATAAGCTAAGAAAACCTTTTCTCACAGAAGTAGCCAATGTAAATTAAATCTATCAATATGTTTATACTTAAATAATCTCAAGGTGTGGTTTGTTTACTTTGTCTGCATGGCTTTTCTTCCAAGTGACACCACATGAAATGCAAATAAGACTAGAACCTTTTGACTGGATGGCTAAGCATCTATACAACTCCACTATATTTCGATCATGTCACTAGCCCACATGTTTCTTAATGGTCTTATTCTTTAAGTTATGAATCATGGATTTAATAGGAAAAAAGTTGTTTGTTAGCTAATGTTGACTTAAATTAGTCACCTTTGACAAGTACCACCCCAAGTCTACAATAATATTTTGGATGACACAACCCACTACTGCTAGCAAATATTCTTCGATCAAAAATTATATCTGCCCTAACTAAGTAGACCAGGGACCACGAGAACCTAGGATGATGAAACACTTCTTGACATTCATCTATGCCTCACATACCTCTAAGACACCAATACATATCAGATAAATATGTTTATTTCCAACCTTAATTGAGAGTGCTCTCTTACTATGGTAAGAGGGGTAATTAATTATGGAAATTGCATCCATAGGAAGTAGAACCCAGATCTAAATAAATGCTAACATGATGTTAGGAGAAATCTGGTTGAATATATGTCAATCTACCTTATGAAAAAATATACTCCTATCCATCTCATCCAAAGATGGCAGAGCACATCTCAGGTATTTTTCTTAGTTATCAATGCTTACAAAAGCTTTTTTGAAATTTTAATGTAAATTATAACTTATCAATCACTTACTTGAAAATAAGGATAATAATAATAATAATAATGTTATCTTTGAATAAATTTTAGGTAACTATGTATGAATTTTAGAAAGGTGATGTAATTTTATTAAATTAATTTGATGTAGCAATAATAATGTTATAATGTTCTACTTGAGACTTTATTTTTCTTAGTATTCCATTTAGGTTTTAAATGGAATCATTAAGATGATGCTTTTGATATGATAAGTTAAAGCCAAAATAAATTTATTATTGTCTTATACATTAAGTGACTTATTTGGCCACAATATATTATGTCAATAAGAATAGAGTTTGCCAACTATAAAGAGTTCCTTAAGAAGATAATGGATGTTATTTCCATCATCAATATTGTATTTTTCATCCTTAAAAAATGGCACCCAACTTCTTTCGCATAAAATAATTGCATTTAGTGCGCAATCACATTTATTTGATAAATTATTCATCATAAATGATAGTTATGAGCTACTTATATATATATATATATATATATATATATATATATATATATATATATATATATATATATATATATATATATATATATATATATATATATATATATATATATATATATATATATATATCTATATATATATATATATATATATATATATCTTATATATATACAGTTGTTTCTAATGGTAATGATTTGTCTTATGTTGATTATCTCATCTATTGAGATAATAACATTTTGTATACTCTTTCACATTAATGAGGCTATAAGAGAGTTTCAAAAATATGGCAAAAATTTTATGCAAATTCATTGCTAAGACATTTCAAAATATATTATCCCTAAGATTGCAAGTATGCACAAGAAACAAAATAGATGGCTTTAATTTATGAACCTCAAGCATCCAACATTAAAAGCAAGGAAAAAATCATCTATGCATCCAAATTAACTGTTGTCTCATATTTAATAAACCCTTAAAAGTTTTAGTAATAAGCAATAAATTACCTTTTAAAATTTACTTATGGTGTGATACTCTTTAAAAACTTACTTAAAAGTAACTCAAAGTGTCTTTTTGAAAGAATTAAAGAAATTTTAATACTTTATAATATCTATTAAAAGAGAAAAATAATAATTTTAGTGGAATCATGGCCAATAAAATTTGACTTTCCTAATAAAAGTCCAAACGGCATCTTGAACTTAAAGGAGATGATTCCTAAGTGATCTAAAGAAGCATTAGTTAAATGAGGGACGCAATGATAATTACTTAAGGAATCATTCGTTCTCTTAAATCTAAGAAATCTCAAAGTGCATTAATGAGATGATACTAATGGATCATGCTAAAAGGCCTCAAAGAAATAGTTAATTCATCATAGGAGGATTACATGTTTATTGGAAGCACTCCATGTCATTTTAGATCAACTTTATAAGATAAACTTGGACTATTCTAAAGGTGATGAATTCTTCTTTTATCATGCATAGAGGCATATTCTCTCATCATCATGTTAATATTCAAATTCTTATTTTAAATCAACTTTATAATCATAATACCATAAATAATATTGGATCTAAAATTTTTAATGAAATTAACAAAAATATTACTTGGGATCATAATATATTAAAAATTAGATAGAAATAAAAAAATTGAGTCAAGTCTATTTATTCACTCAAGTAAATCCTCAATAAGAACTATGCTATACTTTTAAAAAATAAAAAATAAATCAAACCATAAAATTCACAAGTTAATAAGAAATAGAAAGAGAGAGAGTGTGTATGTGTGTGTATGTGAGAGAGAGAGAGAGAGAGAGAGAGGAGAGAGAGAGAGAGAGAGAGAGAGAGAGAAATAGGGTAGGAAGGAGAGAAGGATATATGATCAAAAAAATTTTGTCTAGTTATGTCTATAAGCATCCAATACCTTATTTTGTATTTATAAATGGAAGTTAAAGGTAATACTATAATATGAGCTACATAAATCTTAAACCAATAAATTGGTAGTTAAACATTGTTATAGTTGGTTATATGATTATAATGAAGTTGGACTTGATATGTACATTGGACAACTAATATGAAGAAGTTATATGCAAAACATTGAATGGGAAATTAAAGATTATTATAGTTGGTTATGTGCCTATAAGGAAGTTGGACTTAATTGGACTATTATTATAAAGAAGTTATATGTAATGCCTATTCATTAGCTATCAAGTAGTACATTATGACAAGTTTTAGGTTATTGTTAACTAGTTATGACTCCATTATATTATAGACCAAGTATTATAAAAGGTAAGAGCTACTTGGAGTATTGTTCTTGGTTGTTTGCAATCCATTAATTTTTTTTCATTATTCAACTAACATGCCATGGATAAATATGTTGGATTGCGACTCTAGATGACTCATTATAAACATCTTGTGACTTTAGATTCTTTTTTTTTAAGATTTCTTGAGCCAATCAACGATTTGAACTTAATGTGACTTTTTTTCAAATCATGTGAGAAATGTTTTTATAACTTATATACTTTGGGTTTAATGATAATATTGAACTAAATAGCATCATATCACACCATATGGTGTATATTTAACTTAGAATACGATTGAGTGTGAGTAAAATTTGAGCATATGAGCACTATTCCTACATTTTCTTGTTCAAAAGAAAAATACTCAAATAAAGTTAATATATTTTATTATATGATATGTTATAAAGTATTATTTCTCAATCTTAATGCCTCCCATAAAGTTAATGTGTGATTGATTCTAGAATCTTTTAATTAAGATTCTTAGATCTACAGTCAAATAGCATCTTCTTTACATATGCAAATTGAGAGTGCATCATCAACTTTTTTTTCAAAAGACAAAAAAGAATAAATAGTATTTAGAATATATTAATATAAATTGGTTCAAAAACTAAATAATTCAAATAAGCTCCAACTTCTAGCTAGCTCATTCACAAAAATAACAAATCTCGATTTGATTTGTATATGAACAAGCTAATGACAATAGCTTTTTAGCTAGAATTGAAGTACTACAATCCAATCAAGAAATCCATTGTTCAATATTCCTTCTTCAATTAGAACATAGTTTAAATTTGATTGCTTTTTAATTAAAAATGCTACCAACCAAGATCAAGCCTTTCATGATTCGTATCTGATGTTTTTGCAAATCTTCCTTTAATCCTATGCCTCATCTTTGCATATGCTTTCCTAGAAGCATATCTTATTTGTTTCTCATACCTTCTTTTTTTCCGCTTCTCTTTGTACCTAAGAACTTTGGCTTCCCTATCCATGTTAGGATCAGTTGAACTCAAAGCCATGATCTCACCCCTAGCACCAGCCTCATCTTTCTTGTTATTGCTTGATGAGGCTTCAACGAATGTGTTGTTAGAGAATGGCATCTATTTGAGAGTAAATGCGACCACATATTATTAAGGCTCAAGAAGGTACAAACACATATATGTATATTATATTCTTATAATAATTTATTTTAACATTGTTGGTGTTCTAATTTTGGTATGCCTAGTAAAAAATAAAAGAAAATCATAATACCCAAAGATATAGGACCACGTCGTTCAATAAATTCAGATGTTGAAAGTTACTAAAAAGTACATACATATAGATAACTATAACATCTTTTAACATTATTCATAAAATTTAAATTTTTTATGAACTTAAGCAGAGACAAATTATAGGATCAAGCGAAACTACATTTCTTAATTTCATAAATGTCAGGGTGTTATAGTTTTGCAAAATTATTAGATATTGGCAACATTTAATATTTGACAAAATGACTTGTAAATGATAATTTTTATTTAGTAAAATATGTACAATAATGATATTCAGTAACCATGAGAAAGCTAAGTATGATAATGAAATGTACTCATTATTAGTTGCATGAATTTCTAAATTTTACTTAAATTAGCTTGATTAATGTTTATGTGATATGTTGTTGATATTCAAATTCTTATTTTAAATCAACTTTATAATCATAATACCATATATAATATTGGATCTAAAATTTTTTTAATGGAAATTAACAAAAATGTTACTTGGGATCATAATATATTAAAAATTAGATAGAAACAAAAAAAAAAAGTTGAGTCAAGTCTGTTTATTCACTCAAGTAAATCCTCAATAAGAACTATGCTAGTCTTTTTTTAAATAAAAAAAGATAAATCAAACCATAAAATTCACTAGTTAATAAGAAATAGAAAGTGTCTGTGTGTGTGTGTGTGAGAGAGAGAGAGAGAGAGAGAGAGAGAGAGAGAGAGAGAGAGAGAGAGAGAGAGAGAGAGAGAGAGAGAGAGAGAGAGAAAGAGAGAGAGAGAGAGAGAGAGAGAGAGAGAGAGAATATTATATTTCTAGTTATGTCTATAAGAATCCAATACCTTATTTTGTATTTATAAATGAAAGTTAAAGGTAATGTTATAATATGAGCTACATGAATCTTAAACCAATAAATTTGTAGTTAAATATTGTTATACTTGGTTATATGCCTATAATGAAGCTGGACAATATATACATTGAAAATATATTATAAATGATTAAAGATTATAGTTGGTTATGTGCCTATAAGGAAGTTGGAAATGATAAGTACACTGGACTACTATTATGAAGAAGTTATATGTAATGCATGTTCATTAACTATCAAGTACATTATGTAAAGAACAAGTTTTAGGTTATTGTTAACTAGTTATGACTCCATTATTGTAGACCAAGTATTATAAAAGGTAAGAGCTACTTGGAGTATTGATCTTGGTTGTTTGCAATCCATTAATTATTTTTTTTCATTATTCAACTAACTTGTCATGGATCAATATGTTGGATTGCACGACTCTATATAACTCATTATAAACAATCTCTGACTTTAGATTCTTTTTTATTAAGGTTTATGGAGCCAATTAACTGTTTTTAACTTAATGTGGCTTTCTTTTTCTAATCATGTAAGAAATGTTTTTATAACTTATATACTTTGGGTTTAATGCTAATATTGAACTAAAGAGCATCATATCACACCATATAGTGTATATTTAACTTAGAATATGATTGAGTGTGAGTAAAATTTGAGCATATGACCACCATTCCTATATTTTCTTATTCAATAGAAAAATACTCCAAGGATAAACAAAGTTAATATATTTTATTATATGATATGTTATAAAGTGTTATTTCTCAATCTTAATGCCTCCCCTAAAGTTAATGTGTGTGATTCAGTTACTAGAATCTTTTAATTAAGATTCTTAGATCTACACAGTCATCAAATAGCATCTTCTTTACGTATGCAAATTGAGAGTGCATCATCAACTTTTTTTTTCAAAAGATAAAAAAGAATAAATATTATTTAGAATATATTAATATAAATTGGTTCAAAAACTAAATAATTCAAATAAGCTCCAACTTCTAGCTAGCTCATTCACAAAAATAACAAATCTCGACTAGATTTGTATATGAACAAGCTAATGACAATAAAATTTTAGCTAGAATTGAAGTACTACAATCTAATCAAGAACTCCATTGTTCATTATTCCTTCTTCAATTCAAACATAGTTTTGATTTGATTACTTTTTAATTAAAAATGCTACCAACCAAGATCAATCCTTTCATGGTCATAAGAAGAGCTTGAATGCGATGCCGCCTGGTTCATCTCTGATGTTTTTGCAAACCTTCCTTTAATCCTTGGCCTCATCTCTGCATATGCTTTCCTAGAAGCATATCTTATTTGTTTCTCATACCTTCTTTTTTTCCTCTTCTCTTTGTACCTAAGAACTTTGGCTTCCCTATCCATGATAGGGTCAGTTGAGCTCAAAGCCATGACCTCACCCCTAGCACCAGCCTCATCTTTCATGCTATTGCTTGATGAGGCTTCAACGAATGTGTTGTTAGAAAATGGCATCTGCTTGACAGTAAATGTGATCACACATTAGTAAGGCTCAATAAGGTACAAACAGATGTATGTCTATTATATTCTTATAGTATTTATTTTAACATTGCTGATGTTCTAATTTTTGTATACCTAGTAAAAACAGAAGAAAATCATAATATTCAAAGATATAGGACCACACCGTTCAACAAATTTAGATGTTGAAAGTTACTAAAAAGTACATACATATAGATAACTATAACATCTTTTTACATTATTCATAAAAATGTAAATTTTTTTATGAACTTAAGCAGAGACAAATTATAGGATCAAGCGAAACAACATTTCTTAATTTCATAAATATCAGGGTGCTATAGTTTTGCAAAATTATTAGATATTGGCAACATTTAATATTTGACAAAATGACTTGTTAATGATAATTTTATTCAGCAAAATATGTACAATAATGATATTCAGTAACCATGAGAAAGCTAAGTATGATAATGAAATGTACAAATTATTAGTTGCATGAATTTCTAAATTTTACTTAAATTAACTTGATTAATGTTTATGCGATATGTAATCAGATATATATATGTTAAAGATCTCTCAGGAAAGGGGGGGTCACTTTTCTACCTTTTGGAACCAGATAAAAATTAATTATTAGATTTAATAAAAATCCTAATTAACATTGTATAATACTTAATTCTTTAAATTTTTATGAATTCCTCATCTCAAAAAAAAAAAAAAAATACTTCAGATGGAGAGAGAGAGAGAGAGAGAGAGGATTGTTTATTTTTCCGCAAAGCTCAAAAACCAAATAAATAACTTTCCCAAAGCACCAAACCCAAAACATCACATTCCTATTGAAGTCTCACTAACGCAAGAAGAACAAAAACACCAAAAATCAAGCGCCTAATTTCATTATTGCCCTTCCTAACATGTGGCTACAAGCTGCAGCCAAAAATTAAACCATGCATGACGCAGATGCTCCATGATCAAGAAAGCATATCACTAATTAAGAGATTCGAACCACTCACGATGGCGGCGCCGGCGGCCGCCTCCGACGTTGTCATGTGCGGCGGCGGGGGAGGCGGCTCCTGCTCGATTCCTGACCTCAGACAGACATCAAAAGTAAGCCCGGAGCCGGCGCGTAAGTCGTCATCAACTAAGTACCTGAAGGAACTATGCAACGGTGGCGGCGGCAGCAGCAGCGGTTGCTCATCTATTGGCTGATCAGGCTTTGGCTCACTGAACATCCAGGCGGCGACGGAGTCGTCATGGCCGAAGAACTGGAACTCGTGGAGGTCTGTTTGCTCGTGGCTGGATTCCAGAAACATGGGGATCGATCGGTTAAGGTCGGTTTGGTGGCGACGGCACCAGGAGGGGCCGCCGCACACATTGCAGAACTCGGATGACATCGGAGGGAAAAAGAGGAGGTGATACTGAGGAATAGGAAGGGGGGAGAGTTAAAATGGAAGGGGCTGTGTGGTTCGTTATGCTTGTGGTGGAGTAGGAGGCCAATGAGAGGAGAGAAAGAGATATGAGCGATCACTGCTTTTCTTACGTGGAGGATTCCTTGCCACCCCAAATTTAGGGATTATTATTTCGAATTTTATGAATAGAAGAAAATTTGAATATGATATCATTTAAAAGACTAGATTTATGTTTTTTTAAATATAATGCAGCTATCGAGTTTTTAAGAAATACTATTTGAACAAATAAAGGTACAAATCAATTAAAACTATTAATTTTTATCTAAAATAAAATAATAAATTGATGTATTTTTGAATGTCATGATCTTTTTTTTTTTTTTTGAAATATAATACAGCTATCGAGTTTTTAAGAAATAATCTTTGAAAAAATAAAGGTACAAATCAATTAAAATTATTAATTTTTAACTAAAGTAAAATAATAAATTGATATATTTTTGAATGTCATGATCAAATAATTAAAAAATTGATGAACGTAATAATAAATATTGAGGTTTTACTGTAAATTTTAAAATTTCTATGGGTATTTAACAAATAAAAATTTTATTGAGATATTACACAGAAAGTAGGCCCATATATTATTTTAATATTTATAGCTAATTTCATTACAAAATTTTAAACTTACAAATAAATATCGTAAAAATACTTACAATGAAGAAAAAAATTGTAATTATATTATGACTTATTCGGATAGGCTGAAAACAAACTGACTTGTGTCATTTTTATTATATTTAAATGGAAAAAAATTTTAAATTTACAAATAAAGTTTAAAATAATGAAAATATTTGTTATTAAATATAAAAATAATAATATAATATTAAGCCATTCAGCAGAATAAATATAATAAAATTAATTTTTATCAACTTTTTGGATTTCCATAATTAAAATTTGATCAAAATATTCTACGCTATTATTTCACTAATAATTTGGTTATAATGCTAAATGACATTTCTTATATATTGCAAACTCTGTTTAGTGGATGATATGATGTGTAAAAATTTGTCAGTTCTTTAGAAAAATGTTTTAAAATGATATTAATAAATATAATTTAGTAGATAAGAGTTATACGATAAATTGAAATATGTAATGATAGTTAATAATTTATAAACTATTTTGTTTATTTTTCTACCAAAAAATGGTGTACAATTTCCTTAAAATGGATATGTAATTAAAAAAAAGGAAATTTACATAATAGAAACATTAAAATTTTCATTTTTAGCACCTAAAATTAAACTACTTAAAACTTTTAGGACTCCCTTAATATGTTAATGCATCTCATCTCACACTCATGAGACACTAGTCATACTCTTAAATGGGTGGTTTGTCAAATATAGTGGAGGCATACATAAAGCTTGAGTGGTAGTTGAGAGGTGCAAACACTATGAAGACATTCTTAATAATAGAATAGGATAGAAAGACTAGCATCAACTAATGTCATAGATGTCAAAAATAGTGGGACTCATAATGGCTGGCGATGTATGAAGGCCGCTAGGATTAAAGATGAAGGCAAACGGGTGTCGTGATCGGCAGCATTGTAATGGGTTGGGCTTTACAACTGAGGAAGTTGTGCTTGTAGGTTAGGGCAATTGGATCAACAAAGACTAGAGGTGAGCTACAGATGATATCACTAGTGATAGCTGGTGATGTATGACAGTCGATAGTCCCAAAAAAATGACAAAGCCCGATTGGAACTGGGATGAAATTATTAGGGTTAGTATTATTTATTATTATTACTATTATTATTATTATTATATTTGTGTGCAAATAGTGAAGTATAAGTGTTGAATAGGTTAATCATTATCTATGATGCACCACCCAAAAAATTAGGCGTCTGATCGATCGACAATAGATTAAGGAGAAGTATCTGATTAAAATAATATTAAAAAATTAAAGGGACACCTATGTCCAACACGTGTGTCCTAAATAATTGAATTAAAATTATATAAAAAATATTTTAAATATAGTTTGTTATATTTTAAATTATTGTAGAGAGTTTTAGAAATTTAGATAATGATATTTGAGCTAAAAAGAGAGAATAATAAGATATATTTATTATAAATAATTTAAACTATTAAAAATTATAATTAAATTTATAAATTTAGAATTGATAATAAATTTTATTAATTAAAATTATTAAAGTACAATAAAATAAGCTACTTAAATTATATATATATATATATATATATATATATATATATATATATATATATATATATATATATATATATATATATATATATATATATATATATATATATATATATATATATATATTATATATATATATATAAGTTTAATTTATTTTTTTAATTAAATTTTATTATTTTTTATTATTTTTAATATTTTATATTTAATATATATTATTATTATTATTATCATATCCAATAAGTGTCTGTATCATATTTTTAAAAATAAGTTCTCATTATTATCGTGTATTATTGTATCATTATAGATCATTATGTTTTGATTGCTACCCCAACAAAACAAAAAAAAAAAAAAAAAAAAGAAAAAAACAGTTTGTGAACAGATCTCAATTTGTTATTTTTAAAGTTATTAATTTTAATTCTTTTAGAAAAGTTTCATTTTATTTATATTTATCTATTTTAGATTAATAGCTTTTGAGACCATATCAGATTTTGATGCTCACAATTCCGTTTGCTATTTTGACAAGCAGCTTGTTATTGACTGTAGAATTTAATATAAAATTGAATATAATATCTAAATTAGTATTATTAATTTTAAGATTTAATTAAGTTTTACTTTCATTCTTTATTTTTAAATTCTACCAAAATAATTCATTTCCCCGGTTACAATCCACATGATCATAACCTCATCGCTATTTATTTCGCGACAAAGACCATTCAGTGTGACTGTCTTTATCTATCTATGAGAATTAATTTTATAACTTTGGATTAATTTCGAGAGTTATGAAACATAAAATTTAATTAATTATTTATATTTTTAATCATTTCAAATTGTTTTAAAATAATGAAATTCAATAAAACAAAATTAAATTATTATTATTATTATTATTATTATTTATTATGCGGGGAGAGAAATAGAGGGTTTGTGGACATGGAATTCTGGTTCTCTTACGTGACTGTGACCGGCGACATCACCACTATGCAGGCTGTGGACGAGATATGCCGCATAAGGGGGCAAAAAAAACTCCGATAGGACGCGTCTTATTGCGATATGTATCAGTGTTGAAAAAGATAACGTGGCTTGCGGAGAGTAGCGGGTGATTTTGGGTGTTTTTGACAACGTGTGCGACAACGGAGGTGTCGGCGACGGCCGTCAATGTGGTCGACACGTGTTTTGCGAGGAGGAGGTGCGCTGGTTTCCGGTAAGTTGAGGAACTAATGGTGGTCACAGATTTCTGTCGTAGTGTCGTGTAGGATGCGTCCGCATGCGACACTATGTAGGGCCAGCTGCTCTGGTACGGCACTTCAATGGTGAGGCTGGGCCTGTAATTAATCGTTGGAAAAGTATACGCCGCGACATCGAACTTGAATTGGCCAGTAACATGTTTCCTGTACTACTTTTAGGATTCATTCAATTAAGAAAAATTTAGCCTCATGTGATGCTTAATTAATATATAACTGATATTTATAAATTCTAAAGTATTATATATTAACTATAAAATATTATGTTCATTATTTATGCATCAACATAATTGTCACCGACCTCAAAATCATCAATACAAAATTTTGGGTTCTCACAACACAATCAATACTATGAAAAAAATATCTAATAATTATTTTATGTGTTTTATGAAATATTAATTTTTATTTTTTAAGATATTTGAGCAAATTTAATTATAAATTTAAATATAATTTATATGCAAGAGTTTAAATCTAGAGTGATTATTACGTCGGTCACGAGCGTTCTAACATCCAATAACCCAATAACATACGCGTGACTCATTCAAATAATCCAAAAAATAAGAAACTAATATTTCATAAAATACACACAAAATAATTATTCAATTTTTATTTCATGGTGTTGATTGTGTTGTGAGAACCCTAAATTTTACTAAGATAATTTTGGGTGGGCAATAATTATGTTGATGCCCAAATAATGAAAATCAAGTCAATCATTCGCTCAGTACTAAAGAGGTAAGATAAGGTGCATCATTAATTATGTATTTTTGCCATAATACTTTAATGCTATTTGGACTATAAAATTTTTTTCTAATCAAATATTATTTATGTAATATTATAACTTTGCTTGTTTCATATGTATCTCCTTTAAGACCTATACTACAACTCTCCTAGTACCATAGTTATTGTGCATATAGATATGTGTAACAACCTTACTTACATAGCAACTATCTTCTTTAAAGCTTGTGCTAACCTCATAAGCATAATTTTAAATCTATATTATAATGATCATAATCATAATTTGTTATAAGATAATATTATTAATTAAAATTTATGTAAGGTTAAGCTAAATTACTTCATGCTAAGCTTAAACTTATAAATTAAGATTAAAAGATATTTTAAATCTTATTCATAACTCAACTGAATTTAATGGCTCAATTGTTTGATTGTGTTAACCCCATGAGCTTAAAGGAGCTTAATTGATATCTTGATATTCACAAAGATTATTTGTTGAGTTAATTTTTGGGTAACGATTTTATATGTAGGCTTCTATTATATAGTAATACGTATAGACATAAAGTAGCAAAATGCAGTGTCAGGACTAGACATATATGTAACGATGAAAATCACTAAGTTAAAGATGTAATCATCCTAAGCTTAAGAGAGAACACTCATGTTAGATCTAATGCCATCATGATAGAGAAGACAATTGAACAATTAAGAGTTTGTAATTATGTGTTGAGTAATATCTTGGTATATGTGTGAGATATATGATTTATGTGAAATAACAAGCACACACACAATAAATTTAATAATAAAACTAAAATAAATAAGCAAGACCACTTAGTCTTTAATAATCATATTGCACAATGGCATGATCAAATTATACAATTATAATTATGATAGATCAATTTTTATTCCATTACTAATAAATTTGAAGTAAAAAAATTATGAGTTAATCATATTGTACAATGATAATCATATCATATGATCAGCCTTAAGTAGGACTCTAAACTATCATATGCTATTTATATTAAATAAGTTAATTCAAAAATTAAACAAATCTTATCGTATAATGTACATCATACTACATAATGCTATATGCAATTAGACTAAGTAGTAAGAATCCTAGAGTGAATTAAAATATAATATGGTGTAACATATATTACTATATGATTTGATTGACTGATTAAAATAAATAGAGACATATTTTGAATGAATCTCCTAAATGATCATGTTACTATACAATCAGCCTAAACTTTAGCATGTGTAGGGTTTCATATCCATTATACTTAATATAAATAGTGTTGTATTACTCTTAAGTGTAAAAGAGCTACTATCAATTGAAAATTTCAGAGAACTCTTTTTTTTTTCTAACTCTTTATAAGAGAAGCTTTTTGGTTTATAAGGGATTATTTGATCTCGAGAGGATTTTGTATTGGTTTGGCTAGCTAGGGGCTAGAATAGTAGTCTTCTCACTTGAAGTAGAAGAGAGTATAAGGTTTCTCCATTGCTCATGATAGAAGGAGAAATCTCTACCTTGCAAGGAGCGAAAAAGAGATTATTGAAATTCTCAGGTAGAAGACCTAGGAAATGGATGTAGGTCAATTGGTCAAACCATTAGATAAATTTGATTTGCACCGTCTTTTCTCTTTACTTTTTTTATCTCCCTTAATTTTTTACTTTGTACTTGTTATGTAAAATTATTGGGCTCTATTAGTTTTATGTTTTGTAATAATTAATGCATATGATTTGGATTTCTACAAATTTATGGATAATTTTATCAGTATTAAAGCTAAATTTAAATAAAAATAAATAAATCATAACTTTATGTAATAATTTCTCTCATATTTTATTATTGATCTAATTTCTTCTAAAAAATAATAATTTACTTTATTTATTACTAAATGTTAGTGCTCCTTCTTTTTTATTAAAAAAAAATAATTTAATAAAAAGTATTATAACAAAATTTTGGATAGTTTGTATGGAAAATTTCATTTAATCCATTTATTTTTGTGTGAAATCTTGCAGGTTTTACAACATCACAAAAACTAAAAGTAAAAAAAAAACTATTGATACATTATTTAATGAGTGAAGAAAGAATTTGCACAACTAAATTCTAAATGCTTAAATTATTTTTTTTTCAGTGTACTAAAGTTGGATGATTACATGCATGTATCCATGTGTAAAATCAGACAAGAAATATGAGATGTGTTAAATCCAAATCTATCTGCAGATAGAGAAAGAACCTTCTGATATACTTGAGAAATATGGTTATGCAAAAAGATCGATATTACGAAGATAGAAAAGTAAAAAATAGAGAAAATATAATCTTTATTTCTCAAGATATCTAAAATGTGAGTACAAAGTATAGAGGTCTAGACTATGTACCAAAAAGTCCCCCCATAAGAAAGAAATACCCCTTTTATAATATTAATGAGTAAGCATACATAGAAAGATCATATAAAGTAAGTTTAATACAAAAGGTTATTGCTTAAGATAATGACAGTGAGCGAGTAAAATTTGTCGAGCATATTAGTAGGGATGAGATGGAGGATAGTAGTTGCATTGTTCCTTAACCTAGTTGCTAGATGCTGGTGAGTAGAATTAGGTCTTGCCTTTCAATTATCTTACTCCAAGATTTTAACTCGTTGGGTTAGATATATCTTTTCTTGTCAAGTGCTCCATCTAGCGAGTGCTCTTCTTTGAGTTGTTAGGTACCCTTCATACAAGTATTCTTGTTATGACTTATAAGATCGTTTAGGCCTACCTGCTACTTTGGGTATATAGCTAGGTATCACCTATGAATGTATAAGTAAAGTAAAATAAATTTTGATATCAAATATTTTAAACAGTGTGATGCAAAACTCATAATGTTCTAAGTACAAAAAAAGAAGACAATGGAAATCATCCATATAGAAGAAGAGAATGGACTTGAATACTAGTGTATACTTAAATCTCAATGTTCTTTAGTTATAATGACTAATAAAAACTAAGGAATGACTTAGCCATGAGTGTAAGAAAATTGAGTAAAATTAACCAATAATAGTTTGCCAATTCTAGTTGAACATGATCTAATGGGATGATTAAGTTCATTAAGCAAATTTACCAGAATTTATAAGAAAGTAAATCATGTTAAGAATGAGTTGAATCAATGTACATGACCAACTCATAAGAATTTCATAATCACACAAACATAAATGAGGTAGATATCAAAGATGTTAAATCAATGTATATTCCATAAATGAGAAGACCACATTTAACCCAAAATATTTGGTCAAGTATTGGAAAAACTTAATAAATCAACATTATTGAGAAATTATATAACAAAATATATTTCATGTTGCAATTATTTATTATTTTGGTTTAGAGGTCAATCAAATCTTAAGATGATGTGCAGGTTAATCTTAGGTTGTTTGTTTCTCTAATAGATTATCCAACCACAAAGAGGTGGTTATCTTATATGCATATGAAATAATGTGAATGAGGTTGATTGATATAATTATTCTAGATTTGAGATTAAATCAATCAAACTTACTAGTCTACAATGCATTTTTGTGCACAAGACCAGTGCCTAATTCAATACAAATATAAGCACAAGCATGGGTATTGTGACACAAAGAAGTTCTTTACTTATTTTTTCTTTAAATTTTCTAA
Source organism: Cymbidium sinense (assembly GCA_021442155.1). Taxonomy (NCBI): domain Eukaryota; kingdom Viridiplantae; phylum Streptophyta; class Magnoliopsida; order Asparagales; family Orchidaceae; genus Cymbidium; species Cymbidium sinense. The sequence goes on from CM038223.1 coordinate 30,630,841, forward strand.
AATGTTTTATGGTTTGAAATGATATTGAAAATTCATTTATGTTTAAGGGAAATGTTCAACATTTGGGTCCTACTTAACTAAGTGAGTCTCACTTGTTAATTGCCCATCAACATGAGTTGTATTATCTTAAAAATTTATTTTATGTTGATTGTTATTTAAGTAATTAAGATTTTAAATTATTTTGACTATTTAAGTTTGTTTAAAAACTTTTTATCATTTTGAATGATTATTAATTTTTATCCTAATAATTAAATTGATTATTTCAACATTAAATTATAAATTTGTTGACTTTTTTTAATTATCATGTTGACGTAGAGAACCATTCATAATTTCATGATATTCATAGGTCATTATCTTAATTAAAATTTTAAATAATTATTTAATTTATTAATTCACTAATTTTACTATGAGATTTAATTTCACAATTAAAATCATCATGGAAAATTATCCAAATTTTTATAGAAGGTTGAAATCACTAATCTAAACATCAAGAATTTATCATAGCTTTAGAATTTATCAAATATATTTATTAGTTATATTTTTATTTTGAATTGTAGAAATTATATTACTATTTTATTTTGATTAAGAAGGTTACAAATTTTTTTTTATAAATTTAGATTGGTGTTTTGAACATTCTCCTAATTTTTAGTATTTGTTTAGTGAATATTTTAATTTTTTTGAATTTTTTAATAGTGAAATAGTGGGTTAGAAAATTAATAACTTTTGATTTTAGTTCCACTTAAGCTAAAATTTTTATGAGAAGTCATAATACTTGATCTACACTAAATGTTAAGTTTCAAAATTTTTACATGTTTAAATGGTTTAATCATATAAAATATCGAGGAAATAAAATTTAATAATTTTAATTAAGTAAATTGAATCATATTTAGCATTATTCTTAAGTTATATGTGTCAAATGGCCCTAAAAATTTTGAAGCATACAAATTAGACAATCCAAGGAAAAAAAGTTAAATTAAAGAAAAGATATATGCAAACCATCTATTCAAAAGAAGGTAATGTGATTGAGTATAGGGGTATACTTAAATCTCAATGTTATTTTGTCACGATGTTGAATAAATCCAAGGAATGGCCTAGTCATGTGTAGGACTTAGTTGGGTAAGAGGTGCCCAATAGTAGTTGGTTAGTTCTTACTGAACTTGATCCAAAATGATGATCAAATTCATTAAGCAAATATGGCAGGATTTAATGGGAAGTCATGTGGTGAATGAGTTGAGTCTCTATATGCATGACTAACTTAGAAAAATTTTCTCAAACATATAAGCATGATCGAGGAAGATATTAAAGATGTTGACTTAATGCATATTTTATGAGTGGGAGACCACATTCAACCCATAAGGATTGGTGAAGTGCATGAAAAGTTAGCAAATCAATACTAGTAAGCAATTAGAGAAGATAATGTATACTATGATATAATTTTATATTAGTTTAATTTAGAAACCAGTCAAATTTTAAAATGATATGACGGGTGATCCTAGGTTATATGTTTCCCCAATAGGTTGACCTACCTCAAAGAGATGATCATCTTATGTGCACATGAAGTGATGTGAATGAGATTGATTGATATAATAAATCTAAAAAAAAGAATTAAGATTAAGTCAATCAAACTTAGAGAACTATAATAAGTGTGCAAGCATGAAAGAAGTCTAATCTAATACAAATGCTTTCACAAAGCTCATTGAGGATGGTATAAAGTACTTAAAACCACTTTTCTTGGAGCAAGAGGTAAATCTATCTTTAATCTATGCTGATTTACTCAATACCAATACTATTGAAGTAAGCCAACTAAACTTAACACATACCCCTATGGAGGAGGAAATCTGACTAGTCTTAACTCTCTGGGTTGAAAGTTGTTGATAGTTACATAATGCACTTCTAGGAACACTCTTGGAATTGGATTAAATAGGACATTATTTATGCTATCCAAGCCTTCTTTGGAAGAAATGAAATACATAAGTTCTTTAGCTCTACAACCATTACTCTCATCCTCAAGACCCCAAACAAATGCAGTAGGTAGGATTTTATACCCATTAGCCTATCTTCAACTATTAGTAAAACCATTAGCAAAATTATTTTCTTTCAGCTTCAACCACATCTTTCTAGACTTATCGACAATAATCAAAATATTTTTGTCCAGGTGAGGAGTATAGTAGAGAACATTCTTCTTGCATGTGGTGTTTTAATTTGGTAGTGTGGACACCACATAGATCTTAGTGGGTACTTATTGAAGTGATCGGATATGACATTAAGGTATGATGTACCACCTAAAAGATGGAAGCATCACCTTTCAATGGACTTAATAACCTAATAAGGACTCCTAAGATAGATGGGTCTTCGTTTATACTAGAGATCATTCCCCTACTTTACTTAGAAATGTAAAGTAGGGTTTATTTTATGTCAGGTACTTTAGTTTCCTATGGAGGAAAGCCCCCATAATTAATTACATCTTAAAAAAAATAAAATTTTCTAAGAACACTCTCGATTAAAGTAGTCAATAAATATCTCCAAAGACTTCAAAGTTAGACTATCATAAGTATTTTAAAAATCAAGTGGGAAATTTCAATTTGAAAGACTTATTTTTGGATTCAAAGAGAAGATAAGTAGGGAGCACTCATGATACTTGGAAGCCTAGTGAGCACTCTAGTCTACCATATAGTGAGACTTTATATGTTTGAAAGAGAAATTTACTTTTGTTTGAATTAAAATTTCATTAGAATGTTAGGGCTTATAGTCCATCAACACAAGATTATGAAATGACTAAGAGGTGATGACTTATATTAGTAGCCCAAAGGAAACAAGCACCCTCGGATCCTAAATCTAGGATTCTTTCGCACAAGCTAAAAGCATGACCAAAGTCTAAGTGAATAATGGACATAATAGTTTACCTCCAAAAGAGAGGATATACCCATCTCGACTCTTCTATACTTATAATTGCCTAGAGTGGCAACCGCTAACACCTCCTATGCTTCAAAACCATGTAGGTCGGTCTTATGTAAGTGCAAGATAGTTGTTATTTAATTAGAAAGAAAACTAGAGCCCTAAACTCACTCCCTAGAAGCTAGATCATGATTTGCATGAAGTCATTACTTAGATTAAATGCAAAAATTTACAATTTCTTACATTATTTTTGACACATTCATTTGGAGAAAGGCTTAGGACAATTATGCCTATGTGCATGATGAAATCATATTATGGGCTAAATTAGTGGAGGAGGTGTTCCGACTACAAGGGATGCCCTCAAAGGTCATGCATTCTCCTATCGTGCAAGAGTGGAGACCCTCCCTATTCAAGAGTGGAATAAGATGATATGCATGATTGTTGTAACATACATCATTCAGCTAAGGGGTTGCTAAATATTTTAATTATCTTGATAATAAATTTATGATTCAAAGTGAGGTTATGAGTTATTTTAAAAATTAGTTATGAGTTATTTAATGGGGGTAGAAAATTAATTTTATTCTAAAGAGCCTACCTCATCTAGGCCACACAATTCAATCATCAAGCTTTAAAAAACCTATAAAAATATGTCATTTCTATTGCACAAGCTAAACATGACAATCAAACATTCATAAATTTCATAAAAAAATAAAAGGACGGTGCAATTGGGTACCACTGTACACCTCGAAAAAAAAGAAATTAGGTAGCTGAGCTCTACCCTTATATAACTCGGATTACAAAAGAATATTACATTTATAATTAAATAAATATTATGGGGCCTTCATTCTTTACTTTTTCTTCACTATTCTTTCTTTATTTTACTCTAGGCTTCATAAGGCCTCCCAAGTCTTTTCCTTCTAGCCACTGCTCATCCTAAACCCCATAACATTAATCCAAATCTTGTTTGCAAAAAAAATATATTTTTATGGAAAGTAATATCTAACTACACGCAAAATAGATATTAGCTAAAAAACATTCAAATCAAGCAATTATATTATATAAATTTAGACTTAGCACTGTGCACATGGGTAACCAAAGCCACATATCCTAATATGAATTATGCTAAGGGGGATAATCAACCTGGATGCAAAAGTATTTATATTTATTAATTATAGCATCCCCTTTAGCATAATCCCCTATAGAAAATATCATTAGGCTAATAACAACCTAACATCTAGTCTACGCATAAGTAATCCTAACATCCAGTCTAGAACATTACATCAAAAAACAAAAAATAACATCATAATATACATCGTCTAACTTGGAGCTAAAAGTGGTGACTTAGTATTCTGATGATGTGCTAAGACTTAGTGGTATGTCTTAGCTAGGCTTTAGAAGTATGATTGCATAAGATTTGGAATATTCAAGTTAAACATGAGGGGAGGTTTCACTTAAAGTTATTAAAAGGATTGGTGGATTTTAATTTATATTTTTTGTTGTTGTTTCACTTAGTATTTACATAACATCTAATTGTTATAAAGAGAGGAAATAGGTTTGATCCTATTCATGCCTACCTTAAGTCATTTCCTAAAGGCATGTTGTTATGATTTTTGGTTTCTTTAAGTGAATGATTTATTAGATATTTTTTAATCCTAAACTCATTCAAACATAGAAGATATCTTAAGATTAATGAGGTTGAATTACTATTACATGGATAGTATTCCATCATTCTGTTTCATCATTATAATATGCATATGACATTGGACTTAACATACCTATACATGCAATGTGCATATGTGTATTTTTTTTTGCATACTTGAATAATTGTTAATGCATATATTTTTGGTAGAAAGAGAAATTCCACTCATTAGCTAACGTATACATACACATGTATTAGAGATTTAAAAGTACATGTCACTGTTAAACCAGGAAATGAGGTCATCTAAGACCTCCTTGGGGCTACTTAAAGCATTGTGTTCTCGGGATGTCCAAACTATATACTTGCCATCCTAAATACATATAAATGTATACACAAACATAAGAATGAAAATCATGCAAAAGATTGTATATTAGCAAATTTATTTACTCATATAAAGTAAAGCTCTATCCAAATTTTAATGTATGTATATATATGAATGAAATTAAGTAAGTATGTGATGTTGTTAAACTAGGAAAGTGAGGTAATATAAGACCTCCTTGGTTCTACTTAAAGTCTTGTATTCTCGAGATGTCTAGGTTATATACTTATTAGCATTCAAACATATATAAACACACACATGAATCACAAAAATAGAACAATCCTTTAACATGTTTAAACTATAAGCAAATGTAAATCATATAGAATATTCATAGCTAATTATTAATTTAAATCTTCATCATTAGTTTATAATTTTGAAAATAATTTGAGATTTATTAGTGATAATAGCAATGCCATATAATAAGATTAATTCAACACATGCAACTTACACATATATAACCATATTCACTTGATTCTTTTATTTAAAAAAATGAATACATAATACAAATGACATACAAATTTATAATGATTGAAAAGGAATGATTAAATATTGTCACATAATATATTCAATCACATTAATTCCTAAAGACAATCAAGTCAAATAAGACAATTTAGAATTAACCAAAGTTGTTATGAAGTTTAATTTTGAATTTAAATTATTAAAACTTTAAGAGGAGAGATGATATTTGCTGTTTTACCCCATCCCAAGTTAGTTACTTACTATATTTAAAGAGAAATAATTAAGTAAATTTTATGGATTGCTTAAGTTCAAATCATTAAGCAATTAATTTAATTTCTCTTTCCTAAACCTCTTTAATTTAATCAACTATTTAACCATTAGCCTCTAATGATATACCTATGAGAAATTAAAATTTATAATGGTCCTAAAGGGATCAAATACAATTAGGCTCATGCATAAGAGTTAAGTAGATTAAAGAAGAATCTAAATTAAGTACTTATATGATTTTCCCACACCCATGGGTTAACCATAAGTTCCTTAAGGATCTTTATGTTATTAAACACATAAAGGGAACCCATGAATTTAATTTGAATTATATGAACCAATCATCATTTTAATTTAATTTAATTTTACCATTAAATTACTTAATTAATCCTTAATTAACACATGCATTAATTAATTTACCTATGAAAATGTAATTAGAAAAATAGCTAGGAAAGAGGTCCTAATTATTTTTTTCATCATTCACTCTATTAATAGTGATAAATTATCATTAACCACTTTAGGAATTTTAATAAATATAAAATTGATTAAAGTGGGTAATTAATTGAAATTTTAAATTCTCCAAATTACATAGCCAATAAATCTCAAAAAAATTATGGGAGGTAGAAGACATCCCTTATAAAACTATCCCACCAAATTTGAGATCAATTAGCCAACTAAGTTAAGCTTTAATTAGGGTAATTATTACAAAATTCAAACATTAATAAAGCACTATTCCTTAAAATATTAGGGATTTTATTTTTATTAAATTCTCCTCTATTTACCCTTCTAAAATAGGTTTCTTTATATTTTTTTGGATTTTTCTACAATTAGTTATGAATTTTTGAAGTTCAGGCTATTTAATGACATTTTAATCACCTAATATGATCTCCAAACCATTGGTACCTTGGTGACAGCTTTCCATATGGCACAATGGGACAAGTTATTTAAAACATCTAATGCGACGGTGGATGCAGTTTCATCCATGCCGTCTGATCTCAGATCGGATAGTGGAGATTAATCCTATGGTTACTAATTGAATAATTCAAATAATCTATTGATTAAATCACAATTGTCCATTCTAATCACATGGAATGGACGACTGATGATCCATCGTTCCCAAAGCTTGGAAGATGGCACATCTTTCCTTTATATTTGAGCTCTTTAGCTCATAGGATGTTGGGATAGACTCCAAAACATGTGGGAGAACATCTAAGGAGATCCTATTATGGAAATTATGTGCAATCATAATTTACTTTACAAAAGGCCAACACCTAGAGGATTTTCTATGGTTTGCTAGATTTTTACCTTGTTAGAGCTAGAGACCGACGGTCTATCAACCGAGGTAGCTTTATCTTGAAGAGAAAAAGCCCGATTGAGAAGAGCTCAATCTACATTTCCATCAATTCCTCTATGGAATCTATGGACCAAGCACCATCACTTAGCTCGCCAGAGTTGGTCTTGGAGTGCCTTCCGGTGATCAAATCTATCGGGGATCGATTCATTTTGAATCGTTGGATCTAATAGAAAGTGTGGGAAGAGTTACTTTGAGTTTGGTAAGGTTTGGTGGGGTTGGATCGACACTCTAGGTTTTGTTTGGAGGTTGGTCTCACTGGTGATGGAGAGCACTAGGGATTCAGGGAAAGGTCTAGGATTACTCTGAATGCTGTGAGGAAGCTCTGTGTGAAGTTTGAATCGATGGAGAGAAGCATACTCTCCTCCCCAAGTGAACCAAGAGCTGAGATTGGCTTAGCATTTGGCAGTCGTCTGGTCGGGGTAGGTGGTCAGAGATGGTGGTGGACTACTGAGGTGGAGGTGCTTGAGAGGCTAAGGTAGTGGCATGGGCTAGCATGGGGTGTACCTCCTCCTCCAACTGAATCAATGGGGAGCCAAGGGTGAGTTCACCATCTCATAACTCAAGGCTAAACCCAATAGTCTTGGGTTAGGTTGGGTCAGTGGTTCTAGTGTCCAAGAAGTGTTAAAGGTGGCTACCAAGGCTTATAGAGTATGTGAACCCCTCTGAATGTGGACTTTGTCATATTTTGATGGCTTTGTTCAAGGGTTTTGACCCAAATTCGATTCACCATGGGTTGGGTCCACTCGGGGTGGCCCATGGTGACCCAAGGATGAGTCATGCAAAGTTTGGTTGGGTTTGGACTTGGTTTGGATGGGTTTGGCTCAATTTGACTCATATGGGTATCAATAGAGTTAGGTTGACTAATTTATCAAATTGGGTCAAACCAAGGGTTTGGATTTATTCAAATGATCATTTGGAATGTATTGGTGCAATTGGTTTGGTTCAATTTGAAGTGGCTTTGATTTTGGTTCATATGGGTTCATTTAGGCAAAATAAGCTATGTTGACCAATTTAGTCAAATTGGCCAAATTGTCTTGGGTGGAGGGTTGTTATAGGTTCAATTTATCATTTGAGAATGATTGTAGGTGTTGGTTTGGATTAATTTGGATTAGAAAATGATTTGGTTCAATTTGACCCTTTAGGACAATTTAGACTAAATGGGTCAATTGGGTTGGTCTGATCAAATTGGAATCAATTGGAGGTTGGATCATGTTCAATAATCAATTTATGACAAATTAGAGACATTGGTTTCAATCAATTGGTTTAGGATTTGATTTGACTTAATTTGGCCCTCTAGGTCAAATTAGGACAACTTGAGTCAAGAGGCTAAATTTACTTGGCTAGGATCAATTGGTTGTTGAGTCATATTCAATACTCAATTTATGATTGATGGGAATCATTGATTTCAATCAATTGAGGTTGGAATGAGATTTGGTTCATTTTGATCCATATGGGTTAATTGGGTCAACTTGGGTTAAGTGATAAAATTGGCTTGGTTTGACCTAATTGATTGCAATTGGACTATCAAGAATGATCAACAATCATTATAGAAGAGATTGGATAGGTTGATTCAATCTAATTTGGGTTGGATTCAAGTTTCAATCAATTAGGTCATTTAGGACACTTTGGGTCAAGTGGACCAAATGAGTTGATTGTGTTGAATTGGATTGAATTAGGAGTTGAGAAGAATTCAATAATGGATTTATGGTTGATTGATAGCCTTGATTGCAATTGATTTGGATTTAATTAGATTTTGGCTCATTTAGACCTTTTAGGTCAAATGAGCTAACTTGGGTAAATTAGATTCATTTGGTATAGTTGGTTTAATTGCAAGTATTGAAAGAGTTTGAAATAATTTATTGAATGGTTGGAGTGCTTTTGTGAAAATCAATTGGATTTGGTTTAGTTGAACTGGCTTTGGGTTGGATCTATAGGATGATGGTGGAATTGACTTAGGTTAAGGACTAAGTTAATTTGGCTTGGAGCTTGAATATAAAACAAAATCCAATTGAGGTTGATTGTGTTGGCTTGAGGTTGGTTTTGGATGAGTGGATAAGCATGAGTTTGGTTTAGGCCATAGGATTGGTAGAACCTATTTTCCCTAGGGTATAACCTAAGCTTATGGCATGCCTTCCTAAGTCTCTAGGCTTAGGTTTAGTGTTCCCTCAATCACTATATGTGTCTTATCACTAAGGAAATCTTAGTGCTTAGAATGTTCCTAAGTCTAAGATGGGAAGGATGGGTCCTCACTCCAAAAGTGACATCAACATTGTATAAGAGCTCACTCTTGATCTTGATAAAAAAATGTAGGGGTGGTAATCTCATTATTAAACTTGATATAAAGAAGGCTTTTGACATAATCAACTAGAAATTTATCTTAGCAACTCTGAATGATAGAAGTTTCCAAGTAGAATTTTGCTCCCTACTCAGAAGACTACTCTCCAGTAACATTTATTCTATCATTATTAATGATGAAGCACATGGATACTTTAAAGCAATAATAGGCATAAAATAAGGTGATCCTTTATCTCCATCCCTCTCTATACTTACAATTGATTATCTTTCCAGAATGCTAGATGCAAATCACAACTCCTATAGAGAAATCAAATATATAACAAAAGGGAAGATCAGTATTTCCCATTTGGCATTTGTTGTTGATCTCTTATTACTTTGCAATGGATCCAAAAGATCCATCCAAAGAATCATGCTTATTCTTAACTCTTTTGAAGCACTCTCTAGGATGAATTTCAATAAATCAAAGTTTTTATTTGTATTAGGAAAACATTTCAAAATAGACTGGAAGTGGATTAAAAATTACACTGACTTCATCCATTCACACCTAACACTCAAATACCTTGGAGTCAATATTTATAAAGGATGTTAAACAACCCATTACTTTGATGGTGTTATAAGCTCCATCCAAGCTAGAATCAACTCATGGGAAAATACTTTTCTATTTACTGGAGGCTGGATTACCTTATTGTAAAGTATAATCAACTCAATCCCTCTCTACTTCTTACAATCCAAGATAATACCAAACCCAATAAAACTTAAGAATGAAAAGTTCTTCAATATGTTCTTATAGAGTAAGAATAATCCTTCTATTCATTGGATGAGTTAGCGGAAGATGTACAAATCAAAAAAGAATGGAGGTGTGGGATTTTGATCTCTACCTGACTACATTTGTATCAATAAAATGAAATTATGGATCAAACTTAGGCATAATGATTCCTTATGGGCTCACTTTCTACTCATTAAATATTATTGGATGACCCACCCATCTTCAGTTCAACAAAAAAAAAAAACAAATTGATTCTCCACTATGGAAAAGCTTATTACACCATAGAGATGTTGAGAATTTAATTTTTTGGTAGCTGGGCATGGTGACCTTAGTTTTTTAGAAGATCACTAGTTCCTAGGGTTTTAATGTCCACGTTCATAACTAAAAAATATCTGATTTATTATTTGTATCTGATTTCTGGAATGATGGTAATTGGAACCTTTCAAAACTTAAAGAATATCTCCTTATTGATACTTTGACTGAGGTTTCCAAAATCCCCCTCATCCCATATACAAAAAACAAATTGATTTTAAAGTGTAAAATACTAAACAATCCATGTCTAAGATCATCTTCTAGCTGCGCTGCATACTAATCTAATAATGCCCTTACTTGGCAGCCTTTTTTTTTTCTAGAATGTAGCTATTAAACCTTCTATATCCTTCTTCTGTTAGAGATTATAACATAATTTAATCCCCACTAATGATATTCTAAAGCTTAAGGGCCTTAAAGTCACATATGTTTATCACTTGAATAGAATGGAAGAGGAAAGCATTAAACATCTATTTATTACTTTCCTAATCAACAAAGTAATCTGGGATGAATTGCATTCTCTTTACAACATTTACAAATTAAATGAGGACTCCAACACAGCTATTTCAAAGTTTGGAATACTCCCATCCACTACACCGAGACGGACAAAGTCTATATCATCCCACTCATTGTCATATGGTTCATTTAGATGATAAGAAACTCAAATAAACATGGAACCAATACGGAAGGTGTGAAAGATATATTGTCACATATCAAAAACTACATTGATAAACTTGATGCGGCAATTTATTCTGGATTCCTCCTATATCTTGAGAGAAGCCAAATCTGCTCCAATCTCTTCTCATTAAATGGAACAGACTAGAAACTGATTGTATTAAGGTCAACATGGATGGTAGCTTTAGGATAATAGATTATCCTGATGGTATTGGTGGAGTCTTCAGGACATACATTGGCCAATTCATCTATCTTTTCTCCATCCCTTGTTTTATTATAAATTCTCTTTATGCTGAAGCACTAGCTTTCCTTACAACACTAAAATTAGTAGTTTCTTTCAATCTCAACAAAATCTGATTGAAATCGATTCAACATTGCTATGAAATTGACTCTCCACTATTGATCGCAGCCCTTAGTACATTACTTACATTATCAGGAATATTATATTATTGTCTAAATAGTTCTCTGATACATTTCAGCCACATCCATTGGGAGGGGGACAAGCGGCTAACATATTGGCAAAGATGGGAACAATCACAAGAAAATTGATTTTCTCACATCACTATCCCAAATGCTCCTCTCTCTCAAAAGTGACTTATCAAAGCTACCTTACATTAAAAATCAGTAATGTTTTTTAGTTTTCTTACCCACTAGCTAAACTCTCACTTTCCTTTCATAGTAAAGTTAACTTTGCTTTTGAAAAAAAAAATGGATGCACAAGGCAATTGTACCACATACAAGTGTTATACCATTTTTACTCTAAATCATCTAATATATTTAATATTTTAGATGATATTTCAAATCGAGTCATTTTTAAGAGTAGTATTTAACCCAGAAGCCTCATTTAGCTTAGTGGACCCTACTTGTTAATTACCCTTCAACATCAATTATTTTATCTTATAGTAATAATATTATTAAATTATTAAATTATTAAATTATTTGGTATTTTAAATTATATTGATTTTTAAGTTAATTTGAGATTTATTAATAATTTTTAATAATTTTTAATTATCATTATGGATATTAACTTAGTTATTTCATCATTAAATAGAAAGTTTATTAATATTTTAACTATCATTTTGACTTGGAGAACCTATAATAATTTTCTATAATTAGCAAGCCATTATCATACTTATTTTTATTTTTATATTTTTTTTGATAAATATTTAAAATTTATTTAATTTAAGAAATCACTAATTTCACCATCTAAAATAATTTCACTATTCAAATCATCATGAAATATCATGAAAATTTTTTGAAAGGCAAAAATCATTGATTTAAACAGCTAGTAAATTAATCATACAAATTTATTTTAATTTTTATAATTTTTAATATTGCTTAAATAAATATTTTAATTTTTAAAATTTTAATTTTCTTATTTCTTATGCTTAAATAACTTATAAAATTTATAATATTTTAATTTTAATCAAAAAAATGTATAACTCTTACATAAGTTTTAGATTAGTATATTAATTATAATAACTTTTTTATTCATTCATATTTTTTAATTATATTTTCTTATTTTTAAATAATAATTAATTTACTTTAAAAGTTGATAATTAATTTAGTTAAAGTCAAAAAAAATATGATATGTTGACCTCCATTGGCCTTAATTAGAAAAATATAAAAATTAAAATATTTTTTAAAATAATTTTTTAATGATTAGAAGACCATGAGTAGAAGTAAGTTGAGCTTCTAATTTGTGTTGAAGCACTATAGTTATAGGATATAAGGCTATCCATTTCTTCATTGCTATGGGCATAAGTTCTCACATCATAGGCATTTTCATAATCTTGAATTGTTAGAATATAAGTCTTAGCATTCTAATAAATTATCAACTCAAACATAATAAATCTTTCATCAAATATATAGAGACTACTGATAGACTAGAGCATTTACTAAGCTTCCTAGTATCCAATTGTCTCTAATTATTGCCCTTGTCTTTTGAAAGAACTATTCTCATTTTGAGTTTTGCCACTTATTTCACCAAATTGAGCAATCATTTGATCATAATCATTGAAATTCATTAAGATGATGATTTATTATTTTATTCAAGAGTTATCATACAATCTTCTAAGATGTAATTAACTATCAAGTTTTCCCCTATAGGAAACTAATAACCCAATTTAAAATAAATCTTGTCTTACTTCATTCATGTAAGATAGTAGAAAAATCTCTAATATATATACCCATAAATCTTAGGTGTCCTTATTAGGTGATTAAGCCAATTGTATGGTGCTCCTTCAATCTTTTGAGATAGTGTTTCATCCCTTGATACTATACTTGATAATTTAAATAAGTACCCCCAAGATCTATGTGGTATCCCTATCAATTTTTACACACCATAGATTTTTTTGGTGACACCATCAAGGAGAGTTCCACTCTTTATCTTTAGTAGTGTGGTGTTTTAAATTTGTTTAGAGTTAATTATTATTAAGTGTGTTGGGGTACACCACGCAGATCCACAGATGTACTCATTAAGGTGATCGGGTACGACATTATGGAATAGTGTACTATCTCAAGAGATAGAAGTCATCACCTATAAATGGACCTAATCACCCAATAGACTCCTAAGCATGTCTCATCTAATATATGAGATCTTTCTCCTATTTTACATAGAAAAGTAAAGTAGGTTTTATTTAAATTGGGTTCGTTAAGTCCCTATAGAAGTAATCCCCTATAGTTAATTACATCCTAAGAAATGAGATTCCTTAAGAATACTCTTGATTAAGATAAATGATCATTGTCTCCAATGATTTCAAAGATAGGCCTATCAATCAATTGGTATTTTTAGACAATCAAGTGGGATTGATCAAAATGAGAGAGTTATTATCGAAGATAAAAAGAAATGAGTAAGGGATGATCATAATACTAGGAAGCCTAGTGAGCCTCCCAAACTATCCAATGGTTAGGCTTTATGTTTTGAAATTGAGAGGAGTTATATGTTTGAGTTGAAATTTTATTAGAAATCTAGGGTTTACAATTCAATAATACAAGATTATAAAAATGCCTAGGAGCTGAGGATTTATGCTTATAACTAGCAAAGAGAAACAACAACCTCAGATCCTAAATCTAGAAAACTTTGGCGAGGTACAAAGCATGACCTAAATCTAAGGCAAAAGTGGGTATATGGTTCACCTCCATGAGAGAGAGTAAACCACCCAATTGTTGGACTTACAATCGTCGGGGGGTGGCCGCCAAGTAACTCCTACTAGGATTTTAAATACATGTAGGCAAGTTTCATACTTCGTAAGATGGCTAGACTGTTATTTATTTAGAGAGGAGACTAAGTCCTTACAAACATTCCCTAAGAGACTAGATCATGAAGGGCATGAATAATTACTTAAATCTAATGCAAATTTTGTTAGATTTTATTTTAATTTTTGGACATTATTATTTGACACAGGCTATGGGATTTCATATGCCTAATGCATGAGAAATAGGTTATTTTCCAAAATTAGAAAGAATGAGGTGTGTTTCCACCATGGCTCTCAAAGGTCAAGCCATTTTCTTTGGCAAAGGTGGAAGCCCTCCATTAGTAAGAGTGAGATAATGAGAATTATGCATGATGTGAGACATACAACATCCAACTAAGGGGTTTCTAAATCTTTTATTATCTTGATTTATGTCCTAAGCTTTAGGTAAGGTTATGAGTTGTTTAATTTAATTTTTAGTTTGATTAAATAGATAAAAAATTTATTTTTTTCTAAAAGCCTAATCGCATCCAGGCCATTCAACAACCATCAAGCAATTAAGAAACTAGAAAAATCAAGCCATCCTAATTGCGCAATCATGAACATAATATCAATCAATTTATAAAATTAGCATAAAAGAATAAGAGGCTGGTGTGGTTGTGTTTCATCGTACAACCCGAAAAGAAATGTGAGTAGCCGAACTCTACCCTTATACAACCCAGATAACAAATGAATAATTATAATTAGAAGGAATTCATGTTATGGGGGTCTTCATTCTTCATTTCTTCATTTCTTCCTTTCTTCATTTCTTTCTTTCTTTTTGGTTTGACTTGGGATGTAGTTTGATCCAAAGCTTCACATGATATATATGATAAGATCTTGTAACCAATGTTCACCTTAATCCCCCATAACATTCATTCCAAATCTTAATTGCAAAATTTACATCAAAATAGAAAAGTAAATCTAACTAACCTATAAAATAGAGATTAGTTAAACATACCACACAACTAAAGTAGTTATATGAATAATTTGGACTTATCACACCACACATGGGTAACCAAGTCCACCTGTTTTAATTTGGGTTATGCTTAGGGGTATAAGCAACTTGCATCAAAAAAAATATTTATATTTTATTATAGTGCCCCTTAAGCACAACCCCTATAGAAAACATGATTAGACTAAAATTAGCCTAACATCCAGACTACGCACATGCACCCTAACATACAGTCTAAAATATTATATCACAAAATAAAATCAAGTATCAAACCATGCACCACCCTAACTTAAAGCTAGAAATGGTGACTTAGTCTAATGTGTGTGTGCCATTTAAGGCATGTGTGGCATGTCTTAGCAAGGCTTTAAGGCTAAATTTTTTTTTTAAAGTGTGAAAGGTTTAGCAATACGTAACCGAACGAAGTACATCAGTTAGTTGACTTGTCAATTTTAGTTGATGATTTGATTTGGTTTGAATGAATCTACACTTTGTTACTAAATGTTATGAAGAGAAGAAAAGATAAGAGAACTTCTCTTTCATCCCTACCTTAAAACATTTTTAAGATAGCTTCATTAATGGTTTTTCTTTAGTGAATGTTTTATTATGTATTTTAATTAACCCTAAGTTTAGATTTGCTCTAAATAGCTCTATTTAATAAGAAAGGCATCTTAGATTAGTTAGGGTGGATTACTACCACATGACACACACTCATTTATTTCTTTCCACCATGTATACCATGCATATGAATAATCCTAAGCATACTTATACATGCAATGCAAATTTTAGCATAGTTTTGATGATGAATGCTAAGAGATATGAATTGAAAATTTGGATATTTTATTGATGCATGTATTTATTATGTAGAAGAGGGATTTCTCATCCATTAACCAAATGCATATCCACATGTATAAAAGATATAAGTGAGTTTGTCGCCATTATTTTCTACACCAGGGGAGTAAGGTACAATACCTACTTAGGGCTACTTAAAGCCTCGCAGCCCTGGGATGTCCAGACTAATATACCACTTTTCTTAAATACATGTAGATGTACAAAAAGAATCAAATGGATAAAGAATCATTCAAAAGATTAAGTTTGATTTAGTTGTATAATTTACATGTATAATATGAAGATCCTTCTTAAGTCATAACATTGAAATGCATAGGAATAGATTCAAGCAAGTGTTGTGTTCTTTTAAAATGAACTTTACACTTGCAAATCCTATGTAAATCCATGTTAAGAGAAGAAAAGAGAACTTCATAATACACATCTTATGCTATAATCACATGCAAGTTATAAATACTTATAAGTAGCATCACTTCATTCATAATCTTTGATTGATAGGTTTTGAGAATCTTTTTTGGTTTAATAGTGATAATAGCCACTCATATTCTTAATTTTAACCAACACATGCAATTTAACATAAAAGGAAACATTTCATTTAATTGATTTTTCAAAAAAAATGAATGCATGATTTCATATGGCAAATAATATTTACCATGCTTGGAAAGAGATAAAGGGATGTAATCATATGCTTTCATTCATCCTAATTAATTCCTAAGGACAATCATATAAAATTAGGTTATTTTAAATGAATCAAAATTCCTTAAGGAGATTTTTATTTTTGAATTTGATTTGACTTAGGAAATATGAAAAGTGTTTGCCAGTCCTAACCCATTTCCCCCATGTGTGAATTGGTTTAGTTTAATTTTAGAATAATTAGGTTGATTTTATATTTTGATTAAGGTTAAGGTATGAATTAAATCAATTAATTACCCTTACCTATACCACTTTAACATAATTATCCAAGTAATTATGAGCCAACATATGATATGCAACCACATGGAATTTAAATCAGCAATGCACCTAAGAAATAAGGGCCTAATGCAATTGGCTCACAATTATTGATTAATTAAGCTAAAGGGTTTAATTAAGTACTTTCATAACCATCATACACATGTAGTTTGATTATAATTTCTTTTGAAGTTCTCTTAGGCTATTGAACACTTGAGAATCTACCCAAGAATTGAATGATTAAGTTCTAGAATGATTTGGTTTTGAGTTTGATTAATTGAATTAATTAATGAAGTGATTAATCCATTAATTAATTACAACTTAATTAAGTGGTTATCAAAATGAAACATACTTAGGAGAAAAGATTGGAAAAGAAGTCCTAATCTCATTCCCTAAGCCCACTCACCATTTTATGATGATTAACATGCTTAATTAATGAATTTATCACTATTTAACTTGTTAATTAATCATTTAATTAATTAAGAAAATGATTAGAGATAAAATAAATAATTCTCCTAATTAGTCAAGCAATAAATTTCAAGAAAATCATAGGAGATAGAGGTCATCCCAATCAAAGTTTGGAATTACTAGATAATTAGAGAGTAATTAATTATATTTCTAATAAATTCTAAATTGAGTTTAAATCACTATTCATAATTAATTAATTTTAATTTTTTATTATTCCACTATGAATTATCTTTAAAAAGAGTATTTATTTGTATTATTTGGATTTTTCTATAATTAGTTATGAATTTGGAAGTTTTGACATTAAAATTAGATTAATTAAAGCTAATTAAACCCTAATCCCATCAAAAAATGATCATAGTTTATTAAAATTAAATGATAAATGATGCACTTTCCATGTCATGTGGGATAGGTTATTTAAGTCACATCCGGTTGAGTCAGTGGAGACGCTCTTTCTCTATGCCATCGATCAAGATCGGATGGTCGATTAATCTATGGTTTAGGCTTAAATCAAAGGGATCTAGCATGATGATCATATCCCATTCCAATCATGCATAATGGACATATGTGATCCTTCTCCTCTGATGAGAGACATCGCTCTTCATTCAATTCGAGCTCACCCGAGCTTGAATTGGGATCAAAATGATCTCACACCTTCAGAAGGAGGGCAGATGCACATCCAACGGTCAAGATTTCAAGGGATGACACTTTCCTTCAGAAAAGACAAAGCAAAATTTTTTATGGCTATGGTTTTGAGCAATTACCTCACCGTAGGCTATCACCGATGCTTCCAACGGAGGAGGTAGCTCTAGTAGATGAAGCCCTTGAAGAATTGGTCTTGATTTGAAGTGGATGGTTCGATTGACCAAGCCCCTTCAATGGTGATGATTGATCAAGTGATGCTTCCCTTGGCTTGGAGACTTGGGAAATGGCTTGAGCTGAGGTCCAATGGTGTGTGAGATTAATTTAATTTTGACGGAGAATTGAGTGAGTTGGATTTTCACTTCACCTCCCCTATTTTAGCTTTAAGTAAAATTGAGAATGGGAAATCAAGGGAGCTTGGAAATGGCTTACAAAGGCTTGGAGAAGCTTCGACTCAACCTCCTTAGCTCTGTGGAAAAAATCCTTGTGGTTTGAGTTGGAATGAGGGGGAGTTTATCTCCCCCTCATTGGATGGGATGGTGATGGGAAGTTATGCCTTATTTGATCAATGGCAAGGATTGGAGGCACGTTTTGAGCTACCAAACACCAGATGTGAGTTATTTTGGCTAGTGGAGGGAAGGAGAGTGGATGCCTATGTGCTAGGTGAGTGCATTTGGTGATTCAAGTGTTCAAGTTTCATTGGAGAGGTCGGTTTGGCCTTGGCTTGAGTCATGGCTGACCTAAGTTCGTTTGGTCATGTTCACCACCCTCCTTGGTGTCCATGTGGACAACTAGATGGATGCCAAGTGGCCTTGAGAAACACATGACCAAATTTAAAGTGAATTTGGTCATAGGATACCCTTTGACCTAGGGGCAAAGTGGTCATTTGGCCATGATTTTGATTTGGGAAAATTTGAAATGATTCAAAAATTGGTCGGGCCAAATTTTAATTGATTTGGAGTTCATTTGGTTTGAATTGGTTCAATTTGACCCATTTAAGTCAAGTTGGGTCAAATTAGGTTAGGTTGACTAATTGGTCAAATTGGGTCAAACCATGGGTTAGGTCAAGTTCAAATGATCATTTGGAGCCTAGGGGTATCATTGGTTTGGTTCAATTTGGTTTAGATTTGTTTTGGTTCATTTAGGTTCATTTAGGTCAAATGGGTCAAGTTGACCAATTTGACCCATTTGACCCAATTAGGTCATGGGTTGGTTTAGGCTTGGTTGATCATTTGAAATGTTTTGAAAGCTTTGTTTTGATTTTAAGTTGATTTGACCTTTTAGGTCAAGTTATGTTCATGGTCAATTGGGCTAGACTGGGTCTAGTTAGTTAATTGAAGCTTTGGTCAAGTTCAACAATCAATTTAGAATGAATTTGACCATTGGTTGCAATCAATTTGGCTTAGATCAAGATTTGACCCATTTTGGCTTTTTAGGTCAATTTGGGTCAACTTAGGTCAAGTGGCCAATTAGGCTTGGTTTGGCTCAATTGATGACTTGGTTATGTTCAATCATTGATTATGAATTGGTTTAGATCAATAGTTTTGATCAATTTGGCATATGGTAGATTTTGGCTTGTTTGGGTTTAATTTGGGTTAAATGTTGACTTGGCCAAAGACTAAGTTTGACTTGGTTTGACCAAATTTGAGCGATTGATCAGCCTGGGATGATTGTTGATCATAATATGATGTTTAGATGGGCTTAGTTCAATCCAATTTGGGTTGGATTAGAATTTGGCTCAAAAAGGTCCTTTAGGTCACTTTGGGTCAAGTGAGCTGAAGTGGGTCAATTGGCTTGATCAAGGCTTGATTCAAGTTTGGTTGAACTCACATATGGACTTATGATTGAAATATAACCAAGTGATTTGGAGTCAAATGGTTTTTGGTTCATTTGACAATTTCAAGTCAAAAGGATGAACATGTGTTTGATTTGGGTTAGTTTGATTTTGGTTTGATGATTGTAGTTTATGTTTATATTTGGCATGTGATTGAAGAAATAATTGTTTGAAGAGAAAATCAAAGGATTTGGATTGATTTGAGAGTGTTTTGGCTAAATCTAAGAAATTGGCTTAAAGGATATAAGTTGGATTTGGATTTGAGTTTTGAATTTAGTTTTGGTTATTTGAATTTATATTTCATTTATATTTATGAATATAAATGAGAATATAATGGGTTATGAGAAAATCTCTTGAGTTTGAGTTTTGATTTGATTTGAGCTAAGTCCATAAGATGAAATCAAAGGGCTTAGGAAAGATTTTGGGATTTGAATTCAAACATGGGTTTCAATCATTTGATTTGGAATTAATTTATGATTTGAATTTTGAAAATAATTTATGATTTGAGAAAATCAATTGAGTTGGAATTAATTTGAGATTTGATTTGGATTGGTTTGAAGGAGGGAAGCAAGGATTGGGTTCAAGTTATAGGGTAGGCAAGTCCTCTCAATATCCCTAAGACATAAGCTATTCCTATGGCTAACTCTTCTAAGTCTCTAGGGTTAGGTTAAGTGTTCACCTAATCACTAGAAGTGTCTTAAGACAAAGGAACTCTTAGTGTCTAGAGGAGTCCTATGCCTAAGGTAGAGAAGTTGAGAGCTCACTCCAAAAGTGAGATCAACAAGTAGTCATTCACTATCTTTAACATCAGTAGTAGGCTTATGCCATTCTTAAGCCTAAGATTAATCTATTTTTTGTTGGATTCCTTGTTCATTTCATCCTTGAGAAATTATTTCCAACATCTCCCTCCTCAGTTCTACTACCTCTTATTTATCATTATCTAATGAGTAGGTTCTAGAATCTCCCTTTGGACTCCCCATTGGGTTAAATTATCAATCTAGGAAAGAATTGAATTCTTGTGAAAAGGATAGTGATTTCATCAAATGATCATCATTGAAATCTTTGACACCCTAAAGTATTAGATTATCTCTTCAAACCTATTGTCATACCTAAAATTGATAAGTCAAGTTTACAACCCACCATAAACTCTACATTAATTGAACCAACATCATATTAAGGTTTAAAATCCAAATAAAATCTCTTCAAACACTTTGAACCCATCTATCATAACCATGTTTGATAGAGTGTGGGTTTGACTAACTTTTTTTATACAATCAAACAACAAAGAAAGTCTCTAATAATAAATTGCATTGTAGTAAGTATAGACAAATATTCTGGTAAGTTAGTTTTTTCCTTCTCCACCAAACATGGTTTGGCCATGGATCAAGCCTATCTATCTAAGAACTTGATCATCTAATTTGGCTTGTGGTTCAAGAAATTCAAGATGAAATGTGATGGTCCTGCATTCACTATTATGGACCAGTAAGAGGTAGCTAATAAGAAATCACTACTATGGTTTGATTTAAGATCAAAGGCAAGGTTTTCTTCATCAAGGAGAAAGTCTATTGAGAAGCAATATAAAAGAATGTTGAAGAAATAAGACTAAAATATGAGATGGTTCTTCCTTCCATCACATTTCTCTCTCCAAGACTTAATGGAGAAACAAGAAAAAAAAGTTAAAGAAGCAATATGAGAGAATATTTCAAGAGATAGATACCTCATGTTAAATGCCTGAAGATGGGTCCTCTCATGAGATCTCTCCCCTTCTTGGGGGAAGTGAGTTTGACCCACTCTCTGCATCTGAGGGAAAGGAAGGCATTTAACATATTGCCACCCCTACGTCTACTTAAGCATTAAACACTAGCTAGGGAGAGGAGGGGAACATTTTATACTAGCATGAGGTTAGTTCTTAGTTAAAAGGGAATGAATCTTAAATGGTTTTTGTTCGAAGTACCAGAGGTTTGAAAACACTCATCCCGAAGAGTGTGTAGGATCAGATGAGGAAGGGGAGGCCATGGAGGCCAAGGTACTAGTTTAGCCTATTAGGAGGGAAAGGAGGATGTTCACCAAGTAGTCAACAACCTTCACATTAATAAATAGACACCATAGCTTACAGTAGTTCAACCGTGCTAGCAAGTTTGATAGGATTTCACTAGGTCTGACCTAGAGAAGCGAGTGTCTATAAAACCATAATTGGTGTGATCACCACCACATCACTCAACTTGTAGACCCAATTTCAACCATGTAACAACATCTGATATAGCCATAAAGTATTAAAAATAGTTCAAGAAATAGGAAGCCGCATTGCTAGTGATTAGGCTATGACCTGAGGGCCAACCCTCCTCTTCACATACTGTTGATGTGAGGCTAAGCTCTTTTATTCAGCCTCTTATTACACAAGTAAAGAAGAGAGTGTGGTAGACCACAAGAATAGTCATGGTTCCACTATGATCAATTGATGGGGAGAAAAAGGAAGCCAAGGATGAGCAATCAGTTTACATGGAGTCTGAGCCAGTCAACGAGCAAGAAATTTAAGAGAAAGATCTAATCCAAGTAGAAGATCTAGTTAATTATAGTGATAATCCAGTATATGTCATAATAGTTCCAGGTAGAGTAGATGATTGATTCTTAGATGACATAATGGAGGATTATCATGTTGTAGTAAGGTAGATTGCCAGGGATGACACTATGATTGGGATAGTGACATGGTTGATTTCAATGGTGATGAGAATGACTTTGTAGAGGATACAATAGAAATACATATGATTGATACTCAAGGGTCTCTATATAAATATCAATAATACCCTTAAGATGTATAAGATATTATAGTCAATGAAGGCGAGGCACCAGACTTAAAGGGAAAACTTAGGTTAAAAAAAAACTGTGAATTCAATGTAATGCAATATCCAAAGGGGTTTATGCCACCATCCTTTAAGATTTTTGTTAGTAGTGGGAACCCATGGTAGCATATTGTTCATTTTAGAGTCAGTTGTTGCAATGCTAGAGGTAGTGAAGCTCTTTTATTTAGATAATTTATTAGTAGCCTAGCGGGTATAGCATTTGATTAGTACACTAAACTCTCCAATGATTTAGTGATAACATCCATTGAGTTAGAGCAATTATTCATTAAAAGGTTTATAAAATCCCAGCAAAAAGTATCTATAGGGTACTTAGTAGTTATGAAATAGAATCCCAACGAGCTCTTGGTTGATTACATTCTCAAGTGGAAGAACTTTAGTATTAAGTGTGGGATTTAGCTTCAAGAGCATCATGTCATTTTGATTCTACGTAAGAATATTCATTATATTGTGGATTCATGCCCAAAGGCTTCACAATCATGACCTTTGAAAGTTGATCAATAAAGAAGCCAATCTTAATGAGGAAGCCAAGAAATTATCATTTTTAGACTAGTCTCGTAACCCAAAGTTGTAAAAGGTGTTAGATAAAAGACTTAGCATGGTCTCTACAGCCGACAAGAAGAAACATCCAATGCGAGTTCAGCTTGAGAGACCTAGGTCTTAGTTACCCCTACTTCTACCTTTACTTCCCCCTCCATACTAATAACAGCCTCAATGATACTAATACCCCTTCCAACCATTACGTTGCTACATACCACCTTCTCTTATTAAAATGCTAAATAAGCCTTATTCATTCAAGAGGGAGGTAATCATTAAAATTTCCAAGAAATTCATCAAGAAGCTAGATTTCTAGCTATTTTAACCAAAGAAGTTTGAGGAAGTGGGAAAGAGTGATGATTAATTGGTATTTGACCTTGTGTGCAAGAGCATGTATTGCATCAAACACTATAAAATGAGTAGAGTATAATTCTCATGAGGATTATAGTAAAATCCTATCTTAATTTTATATTAAGTTAAGTACTATTTCTCTTAGAACTTTATTTTTATCCAACGAAATAAAAAGTGCTTAATTAAACTGGCTATCTACTATTTTGCAAAGTCTAATTTTATATTTTTATAGAGAATATAGAAGTTGCTCCTAATTTTTAAAAGTAGTACTCTTAATTTATGAACTTTTTGGATTATATATTATGTTAAACTAAGTAGTGGATTTAATTTTAAGCTTGTAGTGTTAATCAAGATAAAAAATAATATACTCTTTATGTTTAGACAAGTATAACAAAACCAATCACTTTACTAAATTTTTTGCTTACTGCCAAGTAAATTTTGATTGGATGTATTACCCATATTTCACTTCAAATGATTGCGATCCTAAAAGTAATCATATGTTTAATGGCTATTTAGCACTTCTAGACAATCAACACATTAATGATTATTTTGTACATTCATTTTCCTTTTTTATAATTATTATTCTAGGACTCCATTAATATTTTTAGATGACACTTGATTTTAACTTTGTAATTGGCCAACTCACAAGTAAATAAAGCATGGAGGAAATCAAAATACTATTTCATGAAAAGCACAAATAATCAAAAATTTGAAGCACTTTATAGATTAGTGTGTCATAGTAGAGAAGATGAAAATCTTATTAAACATTTTAAAACAAGATGTGGGGTAACAAGAGAAGAAAAAGAAACAGCACAAGTATGTCTTTTAAGTCCACCCTTCATGATTTTCTATTACTTCATCGTGGAAATATCCAGCATCCCCCACCAAATATCTTTAATTTTTGATATACTTTTCCACCACTTATTAAGAAAAACACTCTACCACAATACCCTCACAACACTCTCGCAACACTTGTAGTGTCACTCTCCAACTGCTTCGCTAGTAAACTCACTCTCCCTCTTGCTCAAATTCTGAAAAAAAAAAGCCTTTTACACTTAGCAATATTTCTTATTTATAACCTAAAAAATAACCTTGATCAGTTACTCATATGCTCCTATCTAAAATTCCTCAAGAATTGCTCACAATTATTGTCTAAACATCATGAATTTGTTCTATCAGGCCGTAGCGCTTTGGCACTGTTGATTTAGTGTTGTGACATTGAGGTGCTGTGCTTGTTGCCTTTGCTTCATAATCATCCTCCAGTACAATGTCGTGATGCTGAGCTTGATATAAAATTATCTAAAAATGTGCCTGATCAAGCACCGTGGCACTTACCTTGCTATTTGATTTGCTCCAATTTAGGCTTAGGCATAGGAGGTAGGCCTAAATTTCTTCTTTTTTCATTTATTTGAGAATTTTTCTATTACAACACAAAATATACTTAAAATAAACATATTTTAACATATAAAAAATATGATAAAGACATTATAATTACATGAAATTTTTACAATCTAACGCTTATTAAATGTCCCCAAACTCAAACTATTACTTGTCCTCAAATAATTTGATACATTTGTCTATATATAGTCGTTTTGAATTAGTTAAAAATATAGATTTTTGAAAGTCTAAAAAAATTAAATAAAAATTTGAAGTAAAAATAAAAATTATAATTTAATGTTTATTTTCATTTCATCATTCTAAACTAAACTAGCCCAAATTTTTATTATTAACTAATATTTTTTAAAGTTAAACTTCCTGTCATATTAAGCAATACGTATTATTAACTAATATTTTTAAAGTTAAACTTCCTTCATATTATCGTAGTTCATTCTTATGAAGATGAATGAATTGACTTTTTAATAAATAGTTATCTATATAATAGATTTAAGTATAATTTTCACATTCTCAATTGAAATTATAATTATTGTTGTTCCATAATTTCATTGAATTGATTTAGATTGCAAAAATTTAAAAGTACAATCATGATACTCATCTTCAAGTGACACCTTCTAAATTTTTGTTATTTTCTTCTCTCCCTTTTATTATGATACAAATTTTTTTAATATTTTTATTTAGAAGTACATCATATTGATTTTGTAACCCATAATAAATATGCTACAATCTTGACTCAATTCAATAAAACCTTATTTAATTAAAAATGTTTCATATGTTCAAATTAATAAATTTTTAAATTATATTATTTTTTATTATATGTATTTCTATTTATTTTAATATAAATTTATTAAATTTCATTAAGTATCTCCTATGTGTTATGTGCGTGCTTAAGGCAATTTTTAACTAAACAAAAATTACTAGTTTTTCTAAGATATTTGGTTATTATTAATTTGGAAGCAATTCAATGATAAAATCAAACCTTAAATGTAAATTGCTATTTTTGAGTTAAAATTTTATTTAATTAGTTTTAGCTTTCAATAATTTTCTAATACTTTTCAAGCTAACTTCAAGTTTAAAATATATCAATCTAAAGAGGTATAATAATTAAAATTTGGGGTTACTAAATAACATCACATTTAAATACAACACATGTGAGAAATAAAAATTTAACATTAATTTGTACTTGAAAAAATACAAATATAAATACATAAACTTAAGACTACAAAAGAAATATATATTTAAAAATACACAAAAATTAAAAAACTTTTATGGTAATCCTCCTCCTCCTCGTCCTCTTCTTTTTCTTCTCCTTCTTCTTATTCTTCTAGCTCTAGCTGGTGGATGACATAAAGTTGATATGATGGCACTACATGAGAAGGAATTTTGTTTGGACCAATTTTCGAACATGTAAATGAGTGTTGCATTATACTAAGCCATATATGAAAACTGCCAATGCTGCTGACCCATAAAATGACTAATTTTTATTTTAATTTATTTAATTGGCGGTTGCTTTTATTAACCCTCTTTCTTAAGTAAGAAACTTCTCCACTAATTTTTTGGAGTTGCTCGTTTAAAGTTTAGGTGGATCAGGATCTAGACAGAGGAGTGCTTGAGCTTTCTCCTACCACTATAATTAATATTTATACTTAAATTGACCTTTTTTGTGAGGGGAGACCTTTATATAAGAATCTCCTCATCAAGCTTCCGCTCCTCCACCACACTGACTAAAAGACAAAGCATAAAAAAGGGAGGGGTGACCAAAACTTACTGTAGTATTACCCTGAATCATATTACAAATTTAAATATAAATTATCTTTTCTACATCTATAGAAAAATCCTTTTGAATAGTATAATTCAAAATAACTTAATCCTTTGTTGTATCATTAATATTACCAATGAGTATCAACTTGAAAAAAATAAAGTAATGCCATGTTTAGCTTGGGTGGTCATGCGAGCGATAAGAAAATTGATAATCTTTTCATCTTTTCATTTCCATTGGACATTATCATTTCTAAGAATGAGGAATCTAAGAATTTCATCAAAATCCAAATGACTATTATAGTAGAACAGATATTCATTGTATCCATAATTATATAATTTGTAATATGTATTAATGGTACAACTATTGAAACTTACCCATTTTTTCCTCACAAAAATCTTGTTGTCCCGATGCTCCTTCACGTTGGCGAAAAGATCTCATACCATAGGAATGATGCAAGATTTATTATCATAGGTAAAGTGTTCCCAGCCTCACTTATTGATAATTCTTTGTATGCTCCCACCCAAATTATGGAAACGCCTCTCTAGAATGAAATGTTAATGGATGAGAGCACACTAGCACCTCTCTTCCACCTTGATGCTGATAAAGCGATCAGATTCACACATGACAACTCTATTATTGTTCTTCTTTATGAATATAACTAGCATTTTAACTTTTTTAGAATAGAGAAATGCTAAGGAAGAAGAGAGCAAGAAGATCTGAAGAACAAGGCTTGGAATGAAAAATTTGGCTGCTTAGGAGTCTTGTTTATAGACAAGGTCTAGTGTCGTGGTGCTAGTTTAGTAGTGCTTGAGCACTAGCCTTTTTGCCCTAGTTTATAGGGCATAGCGCGATGGGGCTAATTAATTGATCAAGGTGGTACCTATTCAAATCAAAAAGAATATTTATTGTAATTATTATGTAACTGATAGTGTACAAAATTTGTGTTAAGCATTTATGGAGTACCTAGGTGTTAGTGTATAGCATCATGGTGCTGGTAAAATTTTTTGTCTTTTTATGTTAAATATGTATGTCCAACTGCTAGCCTTTTGAATTACCTTTTTACTACTTTTACTCAATGCCTGCACTACCAACGAGTCAATGAGTCAACCTGCTTTTTCTTTATAGTACTACAACATTGTAGCACTGGGCCTATATATATTCATCAAAGAGAAAAAAAAAAGATTTGTAGGCTTGACTGTATGAGGCCATTCTTGAAGCTCAAAGAAAGGAAAAGGGTTTTACTCTTAATCCAATCCTTAAGCCTTTCAACAGTGCAAAATCTTTCAAATGGATCTTCAACTCATAATCTTTTACAACTA
Source organism: Cymbidium sinense (assembly GCA_021442155.1). Taxonomy (NCBI): domain Eukaryota; kingdom Viridiplantae; phylum Streptophyta; class Magnoliopsida; order Asparagales; family Orchidaceae; genus Cymbidium; species Cymbidium sinense. Next base: position 30,659,018 of record CM038223.1, read on the forward strand.
ACATTAAACTTATTATCTCCCAATAAGCACTTAATTTAATGTCCTTAGCCTGACATAGATTTTCTAATTTTGAGGTCTTTGAGTAAATTAATGGACTCTTTAAATTGAGTCCATTCTCCTCCATAGTATGACTTAAGTTATTGATCATTTAATTTAAAAATTTTATTCATCTTTAGGTCTTGAATATCTGTATTACCATGTGCATGAACTTTAACAACTAAAACTAGGCTTGACCATCTTAATTTTAGTTTTCTTGAAAATTATTTTAATTTTGAATTAAATAATAATACTTGTTATCGAAGCTTAAATTGCTTCTTAATGATCATCTTATCATGCCATTTTTCATTTATTCTTTATATATCTTTGAATTTTCATATGTGCCCAATTTTATTTTTTCCAACTTGTTCAGATCTACGAGTCACTTTTCTGCACTTATTTTTATATCAAATTTAATTTCTTAATTGTCAAAAATACTTTATGCTTTAATTCTAATGGTAAGTGACAAGCCTTTTGAAATACTAATTTTTACAAAGACATTATAATAGGAGTTTTGTATGCGGTCCTCTAGGCCCATAATGCATCATCTAATTTAATGACCAATCATTTTTGCACTTTTTTTCTAAAATACTCTTATCTCCTTATTTGAAATTTCACCTTGGCCACTAATTTGGGGATGATAGGTAGTAGCTATTCTATATTGTACTCCATATTTTCTTTAAAATGGTTTTACATATTTGTTACAAAAATGACCACCTTAGTCGCTAATAATGATTCTAGGTGTTCCAAATCTTATATAATATTTTTCTTTAAAAATTGAATAGTTATCTTCAAATCATTTTTTAGTTTAGCTATTACTTTATCTAGTTGAAAACATAATCAACACCTACTAAAATATAGTCATTCCCATATAAAGAAATAAATAACCCCATAAAGTCTAATCTCAATGCATCAATGATTTCTACCTCTAAAATATAATTTAAGGAAATTTCTTGATGCTTAGAAATATTTTCTATTCTTTGGCATTTATCACTATTAACCACATTTTTGGATAAGATTAACATCATCTTTAAACCAATAATTAGGGAGACCTAATCTTAGATTTGGAGCCTCCTGATTAAGTAATTAGGACACTATACTTAGTGACCTAGTAAATTCTCTTAGAATTTACCCTAACCTAACAGGATTAAGTGGATCCAAATCCCCCAAAATATAAACAAATAATTGACTTAAACACATTCTAATTAAGAAATAAATCTAATCAAACTTAGGCTATGGTAATTGGGATGATTACCCAACTACACTACTTAAACTCAAAATCACTTGAAACAAAGAAATTCAAATAAAATTAAAATAAATTCAAATTAAATTAAATAAAAAGCATAAAATCATTACATGTATATGAATAGAGCTTAATCTAAATGAAAGTTAAAAGTCAACCCACCATAATTTGACCAAATTAAATTATTACAAAAGCTTAAAATAATAAAATGAACATGTTTAAACATAAATCTAAGGAAATTTAAATATAAATTGAAATCAATCAAAATTGAATATCCAAAATCATTTGGAAATTATCATTAAGCATAATTCAATCAACTTTTGGGTTTAATTTGACTAATATGGTCATTTGACCCAATCAAGTCCATGTTAACCCATTAAGCCCAATTTAGGGTCAAAGTGGTTTTTGATTTTAAATTCAACATCAAATAAATGAACTTAACTAATCCAAATCATCCCAATATTGATTTGGATGGTTAATTACCAATTAAATTAATAAATGATGAGCATTATTAATGATTACCCTAACCTAAATCAAACCAAATCAAAATAGACCTAATGGGGACATTTGAACTTAAACCCAAACTAATGACATTGGATTGCATTTAAACTCATCTTAAGATGAGTTTAGAGTGATTGGTAGCCAAATTTAAGAAAATATAAAGGCTTCAAGTCCATCTAAAAGGTGGGGATATTTTAAGAAAATGAACAAATTCTTCCCAATCCACTTCCTCTCCTCCATTCTTCATCTTAGTTATTTTGGACTGACCTCAATCAATTGACCTCCCATTCAAGCTAGTGTCCAAGGGTGGCAATCACCATGTCCAACAAATATTGACCTCCTTCTCCATAAAACTTTTAGCCAACCATGGAAAGAGATGAGAGATCCTTTTTGAAGCCATCCTAAGCACACCCTCACCTTCCTCAAGAAAAATGAAAAAAAATCCACCCTTTCCCTCATTCTCACTTGGCCGGCAAGCCAAAACTTGATCAAAACCATTAGACAAAGTTCAAAAAGTAATCAATGGAGCAATTTCTTGTACCTAGAGTCTCTTCACATCCATACGATGCTGTTCAAATCATTTCCACCGCTGAAGATCACCGCTAATGAGGTATGAGCTCAAACTGACCACTCTAGCATTTGGTGTTGATCATTTTTAAATGAATTTGATCTCAAGTGAGATCAAGTTGTATAGATGCATTCCAAATGAATTCTTGATGGATTTGCAATTGAAATCGAGCAATTTCATTGCATAGATCGATGGAAATCACCTTGATTTAATGAACGATGCTCAGTTCTTGTCACCAATAAGGAAGATATAATATTTATCATCCATTCCTTTTATTTGGAATGGATGACCAAAGATCTAGCCATATCGTATAATTTGAACCCCTTAAGAAAAGTGGGATTTAATTAGGAACATCCGATCACAGATCAAAAAGTCTTGATTGATCCCACTTGTCCCACTTAATAATGCAGGATCCACATGGATCCCAAATGGACAAACCATGTACTACTATGCATATAGCAGTGCCACGTTAGTGCCACATGGTGCCAACCATTTAAAATGAGAAGTTTGATTATTTTAAAATTTAAAAATTACAAAAAATACCAAGAATTTCAAAAATTTATATAAAATAAAATAGTCAACCAAAAAAAATGCAAATATGGACTCTATGGATTCATCTTAGTGAGGAGAATCCATTAAACCTAAAATCCTTAATTTTTTATTGGGTATTTTTGGGTTAATTTGGGTTTAACTAAAAATAATTAAACTCAAATTAAACACAAACTATTAATCCAATTAATTTCAAACTTTGAGGTATTTAATCAAGGTTAAAACACACCTAAGATAATTTTATTAAGATTTATTAGCAAGTAAATCTTAAAATACAATATTTTCAAGCCATAGGCCTTCATTAGTGTTCATCATAATGAACACCAATGACCTAAAAAATACTATTAGAACTCTTTCAAACTTAATGAACCTCAAAATGTCCTAATTTGATAATTAATTGAATTAATTAATCTAAACTTCAAAAAATCATAATAAATCAACCAAAACTCTAAAAAATTCTAAATAAACACTCTGTCGATGATTCTTCTAGAGAGGAAATTAAGAAAATTAAAATTCTTATTTAATTCTTTTTAATTTAGTCTTAATTTAACTTTCATTAAGATAATTAAAATCTTAATTAGTACTAAGTTATACATATGATTAAGGTGAAACATTAGGGAACTTAATTTGGCAAGAAATTCCACTTGCCATAAAAAGTTCAAGGTCAAATGACCTTTATATTTGATGTTGTTTAATTTCTAATCTCTAGATTAGTATAAATGAAATAAGAAATCGAAAAATTACAAAAATTATAAAAATTTATAAAATCAACTTAAAACATTTTCATTAACATCAAAATACTTAAGGAAAATTTCTAAGAGTATGAAATATTAAATTTAATTAATTATACACTTAGGGTTTAATGAAATAATTAAGACATAAATTTAATCAAACCTTAGGTTAATAATTTATTAAATTCATAATGAAGCAATTAATCAATTAAAATGCAAAACTAATTAACCTCTAAATTTCATACCTAAATATGGAATTGATTAAATTCTTTAAATCCATTTGGGTTAATGAATAATATAATCCTAAATATAAGTGAAAGTGATTAATAAAATTAATTAAACTTAAATAACTTAAGCATTTGAAATGGCCTAGATTAGGTTTGCTGATCAAAGTACCCTAAGTTTACTAGGTTAAGAATTGATAAATAAAATTTTACCTAAAGATATTGAATTAATTAATGAAATATTAAAATATAATTAAATTAAAAGCATTTTAACTAAGAGTGAATTAAAATAGTGACTTAAATGTATTAAGTTAATTCATTCAAGTTAACTAAGTATAAATACTAATAAACATAAGCATTCATCAATTTAAATCAAATATATTAAATAATTACAACATGTGAAATGAAATAAAATTTTAATCAAGAAACTTATGTTATGGAATCATATATGCATCACAAATCTTAAAAGGTAAATGGTATAAAATAAGTAAGCATGAGAACTTGAAACAAAAGAAACTTAAGAAAGTAAACACTAAACTAATTAACAAAATTAATTTAATTAAAATCAAATTAACCAAATAGTTCAGACATATAAAATTAAATGAACATTTAATCAAAAATAATGTAATAGGAATGAAGTCTCTAAATCTTAACAACATTACATTACATGAATTATATCCTTAAAACATTAAATGAATCAAAATATTTGAAAATAAATCAAACTAAAATTAACATTAAATTTAAGCATGATATATGATTAAGCTCTTAATAAGGATTAAGGAAACACTTTAATTATTAACCAAAGGTTTAGGACCAAAAGATCATAAATCAAACAAAGAAACATTAATCAACTTAAAAGAAATGGAAAAAGAACAAATCTTAAGATACTTAAGATCAAAAACTGAAAATTAAAGCATTAATCAAATCAAACCCAACTTATAATAAATGAATTCAAAATAGGTTAATTAAGATACTTAAGATCTTAGTTTGATCCTCAGAATGAGTGAAGATCTCATTATACTAGAATTTAAAATGTTGTGGAATTTATTTTGTTCTTTATTCTTGAAAACCTAAACCTCATTTTAGTATAAAATGAACCCAAAAATAAAAATGAAATTACAAATCAATTAAATCACTTAAATTGAAATCACCCAATGGAAAATTGAACAAATTTTAACATTAAAATAAAAAATAAAAAGAATGAAAATAAAATTTTTATAATTAGCAAACATATGGTATATAGTCTGTACAAACAACATCGCAGGGCTATTGGTCTGAAGGAGGTCTTGATACTTCAAACTTTTGGTTTAACAATGACACATACCTATGAAGCAAAATTATGAAAACTGAAAGATTAAATCTCAAATAAAATTAAATTAAGTTTTGTTTAACAATGACACATAGCTATATTTCTAATAAATCTTAAAGATTCTAATAGCATAAGACTTGAAATATCAATTCCTTTACATATTTTAACAATGACATGTAATTAGATTTCTAATAAAATATCAATTCAACAAAATTGTTAAGCCCAACGGTGGGTTAGTCGAAATGCCTATTAGATAGCCCAGTATCTATAGGCATTTCTTACATAATCCCAATTAATTTCCAAAAGAACTCTTTCTCCATTGAAAGTATTCCCTATTAAATTTCTAAATTATCATCCTTTTAAGACAAGCTTTGAAATCCATAGAAATTAAAAAAAAAATTGATTCCTTTAATTAAAAATATTCTTATGAAGAGATCCTTCATTCCTAAGATGTAATTAACTATAAGGGCTATCATTAATAGGAAACTACGACTACAATAAAATAAATCCTATCTTACTTCACAATGTAGTTCAGGGAAATTAATCTCTGGTGTATCGAAAAGCCATCATCCTTAGGTCTCTTTAATAAGTATTCAAATTCATTATATGGTAATATGTTTATTGTTTGAGATAATATATTTATCCTTTAATGACATATTTGATTACCTAAATAAGTACCTCAAGATTTGCATAGTGTTCCAAATAAAATTCTTATAGATATTTTATGATTACTCTGCTGCGGAATAGTTCTTCTCTCCATATTTAGAAATATATTTTTATTTATACATATTGACAAAGTACTTGTGTTTATCTCAGGTCAAGATTGCCTTTCATTACATTGGGTATCTCTCTATTTCATTCTAAGTAGAGAATATTCAACATCCACTAAATGGAGTATTAAACTTCTATATTTATTGAAGTCAAATAAGAGGGTTCTATAACTCTATCATTTTCAAAAATAAAATTCTTCTTTTTAAAATTATAGCCATAATAAAATGGTTAATTTTTCATAATGGTTCAAAAGTTATTTTCTTTTGACTATGTTATGTTAAAAGCTCATTATAGTGATGACAGAAAGTTCATTATAATTTGATCAATTTTCTTGTTTATAAAACAAAAAAAATGGTTTGCTAGTTGATTTTTGCTGCTATGTCTAGGATTAGCTTTTTTGTGGACAATAGTAGATTAGTTGATGGCTTTATCATCAAGTTTGGGATTGGTTTTGATGACTTGAACATTACAGCTAATGGTGTTACTATTGCTCTTGTTAGTGACCGGACTGTTAAAGATAAGAAGCATGTCTTAGAGTTTTCTAGAGTGCCCCATAACACTCTTGCCACTAGCAGGGAGATGGCCATGGAGACCTCTAGGGAGATTCCACTTTGTAATATTTTAGCAACTATTTTATTACCTCCAAAATGTCCTCCATACTCAAAATTATGATATGGTCTTATTATTTCTAAATTTCATTATCCGTATGCATTTTTTTTAGAATCTAATATATACACTTCTTATAGAGAAAGCATTTGCATCTTTTTAGAATCCGATCCAGACACTTCTTATAGAGATAAGGTTTATCCTAAACTAAGAATTTTACATCATATAAAAATTACACTTTTGGTGATAATTGATTCCATAAGGTATAATTTTACTTACTAGATAATTCATAATATCTGCTTACCATTAAATAACTTCATGCTTAAATGCAAATAATTGTTCATCTAAGAATTTTTCCTTAATATCTCGACTAACTTTAAATTCTTCTTTAGCTGTTAATCTAGATAAGTTATCAGATACATGATTTTTAGAACATTATTTATCTTTAATTTCTAGATCAAACTCTTGCAACAATAATCTAATTAATCAAGATTTAGCTTCTTTATTTTCTAATAAATATTTAAATGTTGCATGACCAGTATATATTATAAGTTTTATTCCAACGGGATAAGATCTAAATTTATCAAGTAAAGATAACAACTAGTAACTCTTTTTTTAGTAGTTGAATATTTTAATTGATTTTCATTTAGAGTTTCACTAGCATATTATATTACATAAAATTTTTTACAAATTCTTTATCCTAAGACTTCCCTTATTATATAATCACTTGTGTTATACATCAATTCAAAATGATGGTTTCAATTAGGTATTATAAAATCAGAGTTGAACTTAATCTGACTTTTAGTAGATCAAAAGTTTCTTGACATTCTTTTATAAAAACAAAGGGCATACCTTCTTTAATAAGTTGCACAATGGATTTAATATTTTTAAGAAGTCTTCGATAAATCTTCTATAAAATCCAACATGTCCTAGAGAACTTTTTGACTCCTTTAACATTAGTTGGTGGTGGAAGTTTTTCTATAATTTACACTTTTGCCCTATCTACTTATATTCCTTTTTCTGAAATTTTGTGATCTATTACTATTCCTTCTTTTTGTTTAGTACTAAGTTTTTCTCTTCACATCTTCTAAGAATAATTTCTAGTTTTTCTAAATATTTTTCAAATGTCAAATCAAAAAAATAGAAAAAATCATTCATAAATACTTCAACAACAATAACAACAACAATAATAATACTAACAAGCCTTTATCCCACTGAGTTGGGTTGGCTACATGAATCCTTCGTATCCATTGTGTCCTATTATGTGTCAAATTCTCAGTTAATTCAAGTATACTAAGGTCTTTATACATCATAACCAAGTCCTTTTAGGTCTACTTCTACCTTTCTTAACATAAAGCAAATCTAATGCATCTACTCTCCCAATTGGGTCATCGGATGACTGATGCTTTATGTGGAAAAACCATCAAAGGAGACTCTCTCTAATCTTATCTGCCATTGGAGCGACTCCAAAATTTTCTTGAACATGCGCAGTTTGCATTTTATCTCTAAGAGTAAAGCCACTCATCCACTTGAGCATCCTCATCTCCGCAACACTTAACTTAGTCTTATGCTTTTCTTTTATTGGCCAACATTCTGCACCATAAACTAGTGCAGGCCTTGCCACCATCTTATAAAATTTTCCCTTAAGTTTAAGCGGTACTTTTCTATCACACAACAGGCCAAATGCATTCCTTCACTTCAACCATCCAACTTGAATTCTATTAATAATATCTCTATCTATTTCACCATCATTTTAAATAATAGAGCCTAAATATATGAATCTCTCACTCTTTTTAATGACTTGTTCACATAATGTCACAACACTACCACTAGAACTTCTACAACTAAAATTATACTCCATATATTCAATTTTAGATCTAGTTAAACAAAAAGCTTTAGACTCTAAGGTTGACCTCCGTTATTCAAGTTTCTCTTAGACTCCCTCTCTAGCCTTATCAACAAGAAGAATGTCATCAGCAAAAAGCATACATCAAGGTACATCTTCCTGTAAATGCCTAGTAAGAATATCCATAACTAAAGCAAAAAGATAAGGGGTTAAAGTTGATCCTTGATGTAATCCAACTGAAATAGGAAAATATTTTATCAATCCTCCTTATGTTTGGACACAAGTAATACCTCTAGTATACATATCCTTAATGACTTAAATATAATCAATATTAACTCATGTCTTTTCTAGAACTCTCCAAAGAACATCTCTTGAAATTTTATCATAAGATTTCTCTAAAAAAATAAATATCATATGTAGATCCTCTTTACTTAAATAATATCAATATTAACTCATGTCTTTTCTAGAACAACTCTTGTAGCTTACTTTTAAAAATATTTTTATTAGTGTTCTTTAAGTGCCTCATCTAATCCTGGGATAATAATTTGATTTATTTTTCATCTTAAATCTTTCAGCTTAAAATGTAAAACTAATAATCGATGTTGGGTACTTAAACTTTCGCTTGGAATGACCATACAATATTTACAATATAAATGATATATTTTTTTCTTATCAGAAATCAATCTGTGTTTTACTAGATCCATTTTTATAAGTAATAATATGCTTATCTATTTTCTTAAATAAAGTATTAACACCTACAAAATCATATACTAAAGAAAAATCTAATATAGTTCTACCTTCTTCATTAGTCACTCCAAATCCATAGCCACCATGAATACTTTTAAACACTTCCACAACTCTACCAACATAGATATTTAAATCTCCTCCAATAAATATTTTTTCTTCAAAGGTACCTGTTGTGTTAATCCCTCTAATTCATTCCAAAAATTTTATTTTGAGCCTACATCCAAGCCTACTCGAGGAGAATAAACACTAATAACATTGATAATCTTAGTATCAACAATAATCTTTAAAGCTATAATTTTATCTCCACATCTATTAATATTTTTTAACATTATCCTTCAAACTTTTATCTATAATCACACCTATGTCATTTCTAATTGACTTCTATCTTAATACCAAAGTTTAAAACCTAAACTATCAATCTCCTTGGCTGTCTCCCCAACCTATTTAGTTTCTTGGACACATAAAATTTTTATCTTTCTATGAAACATAAAATCTATTAATTCCATTAATTTACCTATAAGAGTACTTATATTCCAAGTTCGTAACCTAATTGTTGTTTCATGAACTAACTTCTTTGCCCTCTTCCATCCATAATGTGGGAACCCTTGCTTATTTAACATCGCAGTGGCATCAATGCAACGCCCTTTACTTTTCACCGTATTCAGCCATACTGCACTTCCTGGACGTCTAGCATTAACACAATATTTTAAAGAATTCATGTCATGATTATTTTGACAAGTTTTACATTTACTATCGAGTGCCTATTACAACCACTTTTCATAAATACTTCAATATAATTTTTAATTAAATTAAAAATATAGCTATCATATAATGTTGAAAAGTAGCAAGAGTGTTACATAAACCGAAGGGCATTCTTCTAAAAGCTAAGGTACCATAAGCATAAGTGAATATTGTTTTCACTTGATCCTCAAGTGCTATGGTAATTTGTTTATTAATGGAATACACTTTAAAAAGGTAATAATATGAAAGATCTATTAACTTATCTAATATTTGATCAATGAAACATAAAGTAAAATGAACTTTTTGGTGGCTTTGTTTAACATCCTATAACTAATACAAATCCCCCATCCTAATACTATTATAGTATGAATGATTTCATTATTTTCATTAGTAACAATAGTTACTCCTCCTTTCTTAGGCACATAATGGATTGGACTTACCCATGTAGATTTCCTTTTTTACTACTTCTTTCATGACAGGATTTAGTCACCTCTCGCTTTCTATGAATGGTTTACTATTTTCTTTCATTAGAAATCTATGCATACATATTGAAGGACTAATTCCTTTAATATATGCTATCATGCATCTAAATGCTTTTATTTGCCCTATTAGAACTTCAATTAATTCACCCTTTTTATTTTCTTTTAGATCAACTGAGATGATTATTGGAAATGTTGATTCTTTGTCTAGGTAAGCATATTTAAAATGATTTGGTAATGATTTCAGCTCTTGTTCTAGGGCTTCTATTATAGATGATTTAAGATTCTTTCTTTTGATAGACATTTCTAATGGTTCAAAATTTTCTTTAAACTGATTGGGTATAACTCTAAGGAATTGAATATCTTCATATTCTTACATAATTATTTTCCATTTTTATTCAATAAAATAATTTATAATATTAAAATCTAGTTCTTTTTCTATTTTACTTTCACTTAACCCAATCTTATAACATTCTTTATTTCTATCATCATGAAATCTAATAAAGTTAAAAACATCATATTTAATTATCTGATCATTTACTATCATGGTTAATTCCCTTTTTTAAACTTCTATCATTATTCTTCCAATAGCCAAGAAATTTCTCCCTAAATTGAAAGGTATTTCTTTTTCTTCCTCCATATCTAATATTATAAAATCTTCAAGGAATTTATCTATCTTATCTAAAATATCCTCAATAATATAATTAGGATTTCAATGATTCATGAGCTTATTATAGAGTCACACATGTAAGTTATACTTCTCCTAGTCTTAGTTTCTTGAAAATTAATAAAGGAATTAAAATCATACAAGCTCCCAAATCACATAATGCTTTTCCAAAAAATTTATCCCTTATACTACAATCAATAGTAAAACTCTCTAAATCATTAAAATTTTTAGGTAATTTTCTTTGAATTATTGCACTACATTCTTTAGTAAGGGATACTATTTCATTTTATCTTAATTTTCTTCCTTTATATAGATTGTCATTCATAAATTTAGCATATGAAGGCATTTATTCCAAAGCTTCAGAGAATGGTATGTTTATGGATAATTTCTTAAATACTTTTAAGAATTTAAAAAATTTATAATTCATATTTTATTTTTGAAGTCTTTGGGTAAATGGAGGTGGTGGTCTTTCTCTCAGTTTCCTAAATGTGTCTCTTTTTTACTTTCTTTTCTATTCTTCAATTTCTATATTTCCATTTTCTTTATTTTCTTTTTATTTACTTGATATTTCATTTTTTTTCATTTTTCTCATTTAGTTCCAATTTTTTAATTTTTATTTCACTTCTTAATTCAATTGCTTTACATTGTTCTTTACCTTTATCTTTAGGATTTACTTCTGTGTGACTAGGGAAATTTCCTTGAGGTCTATTTGTAAGGTTATTAGCTAATTGTCCTAATTGAATTTTTAAATCTTTATTTGAAGCTCTTTGGCTTCATAATTGAGTTCCCATTTGTATCACTAATTCTTCCAAGGTGGTTTTCTTTTTTTTTTTTTAATTTGATTTTGTGGAGGATATCTTGGTGGAATCAAAGGTCTAAAGTTAGAGTATTAAGGGTTATAATTCTTATTATTCCAATATCCCATATTTCCATTTTTATTAAAGTTTGCATTATTATTCAAGGAAAAGTTTGGGTGATTCTCTTACCTTAATTGAATGTATTTCCAATCCTTAGTTACTTTGATCTTCTATTAAACATTTTATTATTTTCTTTCACTTGATTTGTATTATTAATATTTTGATCAATTTCTAAACTATCAAATTTCTTAAATAAGAAAGCTACTTGAGAGGCTAACATTGCAATAACATCATTATTATTAACATTGGCTATTTTCTTAGGATTTAATCTATCAAACAACCATTAAAATTTATTATTTGTTATTTCTTCTATTTGCTACATCTAAAATTGTCCTTAGAGATCCTACTAAGCCGTTATAAAATGATTGAATGATAAGTCCAATCAAGTAATGAATGATAAGGATATTTTCATAATAATTCTTTATATCTCTCCCAAGTCACATATATAGATTCATAATCTAATTATATAAATGATGTTATATCATTTCTTAGCTTAGCGGTTTAGATGGTGGAAAATATTTTTCTAGATATTTTTAAGCTATTTCATTCCATGTTGTTATAGATCTTTGGGGTAATGAATTTAACCACATTTCAGCATTATCTCTAACAGGAGGGAATAAGCTTAATCTAATAGAATCATCACTTACCCTATTGTATTTAAATATTGTACAAATTTCTAAAAAATTGATAATAAGCATATTAGGATCGTCTATAGGTGAATTCTCAAACTGAGAGTTTTGCATCATTTGAACTATATATGATGTTAGTTCAAAGTTATTGGCTTGAATAGTCCCTTTAGAAATACTTTGATTAATTTCATCTACTATTGGTGTGACATAATCCTTAAGAGGTCTAAATGGTTCTCTACTAGTTGATTGTCCATTGTTTGTGTTCTTACTTCATTTGTTTTCTCTTCTCTAATTTTTCTACAAAGTTGTTTGCTTTTTAAGTTCAATGGAACTATTTCTATAGTTTTGTCTTTATGTATGCAAAGTTTAGAAATCACAATTTTATTTCAAAACTCAAACAACAATTCTCTAAATAAGTACAAAGATGTATATATATATATATATATATATATATATATATATATATATATATATATATATATATATATATATATAATACCTTAGACAAATACACAATAGAGGTGTAGAATTAAAATAGTTCCATGAGACTAAATACTTAATACAAATGACTAATTTACTTTTTAGTCCCTGACAAAGGCACCACAAATTTGTTTAGTATTTTATCTTATATTCAAGTGCACATGTCACATCAAGTAATATAAAATGAGTAGAGTATCATTCCCATGAGGATTAGAGTAAAAGCATATCTTAATTTTATATTAAGTCAAGTACCAATCCTTTTAGAACTTAATTTTTATCCAACAAAATATAAAGTTCTTAATTAAAATGGGTATATACTTGTTGATCTCATTTTTGGATAAGATTAACATCATCTCTAAACTAGTAATTAGGACATCTAATCTTAGATAAGAAGCATCCTAATTAAGCACCTAGGACACTACATCTTGTGATCGAGTGTATCCTTCTAGGATTTGACCTAACTTAAAAAGATTAGGTGGACCCAAACCAAACTCAAATATAAATAAATGATTGAATCAAAAAAATTCAAACTGAAACCTAAATCCAATTGAGCTTAGACTAATGTAAATTGGGTAAATAACCCAATTATCCTATTTAAGCTCAAAATTAATAAAATCCAAAGAAATTTAAATGAAATTAAAACAAACTCAAATCAAATCAAAATAAAGGCATAAAATCATTACATGAATATGAATGGAGTCAAATCCAAATGAAAGTAAAATGAAAGTCAGACATTGAACACAAGGTTGATTTATCTAGGTCTCACCAAGTCAAAGGTCAACACAATAATTTGACTAAATTAAATCATTCAAGAGGCTCAAAATCATTAAATATATAGGTTTAAATATGAATCAAATGAATCTAAAACTAATAAGGCCTTAAATGGACTAATTAGATCACTTGATCTAAATAGGCTTAAGTGGACTTTATTGAGATCAAACTCAAAATAAATTGGAATTAATTCAAATTAATTATAAAAACATTTAGAAATCATCTTTAATATAATTTAACCAATTATAAGACTTAATTTGATCATTTGACCCAATTGAATCTATGGTGACATATTAAACCCAATTTTGCTAAAGTATATTTGAATTCAAATTCACTTTAAATAAAATAAAATTAATTAACCCAAATCATCTCAAATGCTTGAATAAACATAATTAAAGCCTAAAATTAGGTCCAATCCATTAAATGGAACTAAGCTAAATCAAAGAGAACTATTGACCTCAAATTTGGATGAGATTAACATAACTTCTAAAATCAATAATTAGGATACCTAATCTTAGATTAAAAACCTCTTAATTAAATGCTTAGGACACTACATCTAGTGACCTAGTACATCTTGCTTAGATTTGATCTAACTTAATGCGCTTAGGTAGACTCAATCCAACTTCTAAATTTGGATTAAATCAAAATAAATCCAAGTATATTAAAATGAATTCAAATTAAATTAAATGAATGAATCCAAAACCAAATCAAAGCCAAATCTAGTCAACCCATTTGACATAGGTTTGACTTAGGTGGGTCCCACCAAGTCAAAGGTCAACCCACCATAATTTGATCATATTAAATAATTCCAAATATTCTAAATGATCAAATAAACATGCTTAATTATGAATCTAATGAAATTTAAATTTATTTAAGCCTTAATTAGGTTAATTAAACCACTTAGTCTAAATGAACCTAAATGGGTCACAATGGGTTCAAACCCAAATAAAATTGAAATCAACTCAATTTGATTGCTCAAAATCATTTGCAAATGATAATCAAATATAATCAAACTATTATTGGGTCCAATTTGGTCAAATTTGTCATTTGACCCAAATGAAACCCAAGATTAACCCATTAAGCCCACTATGGGTCAAATGGGTTCAAACTTGAAATCAAATGAAAATTAACCAGTACAAATCATCTCACAAATGTGATCAAGCATGATTGGAGTCTAAATAAAATCCAATTGAGTCAAATTAGTCATTTGAACTTAACTGAAACCAAGCTTAACCCATTTAAGGAAAAATGGGTTGAAATGAAATGAAATCCAATATTTATTCAAATCTAGATGAGTTAATTGAATCAAAACTTATTCAATCATCAATTAAAGATGATTAAATCCAAAATTAAAATAATTGAATCAAATCAAATATTTTAAATCTATATGCTTTAATGTTCAAATGCCCAATTCAAATTGATTTAGACTTGACCTCAAACTCACATTGGGTTTGTTGGGTACCCACACATTAGTTTAAGGGCTTTGATGGTGATGCCATAAGTCATTCAAATAAGGAAAAAAAATAAAGAGGTGGAATTAATAGAGGAGAGGACTTGGAATCCATGAAAGGAATGCAAGTCTTATTTTCCTTCCTCTATACCTCATCCATCTCTTGGCTTGAGGTAATTTGGTTTGATTCCAATTACTTGAAGGCCTCCAAAAAGAAGTCAAGAGAGACTAGTTCTTCTCCATGAGGGAAAGAAAGAAGAGAGCAAAGGAGAGAGGCTATGGAGCCTAGCTATCGGGTGGAAGAAAGGGGAGGAAATGAGTTTCTCCCATCCAATTCTTTATCCCAACATGCTCACAAGGCCAAGAGACACAAGATCAAATCTCTGGTTGACCCTCCCGCCACTGATGGCAGGAATTTGACCACCTAGAAGGACAAATACATGGCTCTCGGCCATGTATGGAAAGAGGGGAGAAAGACCCTCTTCTCCCTTTATTTTCATCCCTAAATGCACTCACAAAGGAAGGAGGTGAAGAATTAAATCATTCACTTGATCCCTAGCCACCGACATGCTGGAATTCGATAAAATCTGGCGGCCTCCACTCTACCTCTAATGGGAAAATGGTAGGGAGTGCACTTCACCTTAAATTGAACTTTCCTACAAATTCTAGAGGTCGAGGTGACCTCAAACAAATCCTCATTATGACCCCTCACTACCAATGAGCCAGAGAACGCCCAAACTCAATGGAAATGGTACATGTTGGTCTCCAAGGCATTTAGCGGGGAGGCAAGTCACCGAATCACATCCATGACTTTGCCACATTGAGGCGAAGGTATTCAAGTCGATATGTCTACAGGAGATTGCTAGAGTTGAGGGATGCTTCACAACCAACCAAGAAAGCATTCAATTTTGGTCTTTTATGAAGAAAATTTGATCTCCATGAAGATCAAACCATATAAATTGATTACAAATAGATCTATGATCATTTTGCAATCACAATTAAGTTCAAATCACCCTTGATTGCCAAAAATTAATCCAATTTGATGGATGGTGTTCGTCTCATCAAAGACGAACGTGTAGTAATCTGTAATGTCTGTTCCTTATATTTGGAATGGATGACTGAGATCTATCTGCACGATCGGATTAAATCCCTTTAAGAAATTGCAGAATGAATCACGATCGTCCGATCTTGGATCATACGATTAAGATCCATCCAGTGTGGCACTATTTTTGATGTAGCCGCCACGTGGGATCCACTTGGCCCAAAGGTATCACGTCGGCATCAACATTTTAAAATAATAAATCCCATTTTTAATTAATTAAGAAATTATTAAAAATGCATGAAAATTCAAAAATTCATATAAACTAAAATGTAAATCCAAAAAAAAAAAAATGTAAACTGGACTCGATGGATTCATCTCAATGCATATAATCCATTAAATTCAAAATCCCCAATTCATTTTGGTAAATTAGGCTTAATTTAGCTTTAAATAAAATCAATTAAATAAAATTAATCCTAAACCACTATTCCAATTGAAATGAAATTTTGGGGAACTAAAATTTAGGATAAAACACACCTTAGAAAAACTTTTCATGAATTATTGTAATAAATTTCAAACTCTAAACTTCAATTTTAATTAAATAAATTAAAATTAAATAAAATAAATTAAAAATCTAGATTAAACCACTATAAATTAACATAATAAACCTTAATAAACTTAAAAACATAAATGAACCCTATTAAAACTTGATAAATCACAAAATGCTTAGTAAGGTAATTAATTGAATTAATAAATTTAGATAATTAACTTGAACTTAGAAAATCACAATAAATAAACCAAAACTCCAAAAATTATGAACAAACCCTCTATTGAAGCATCTTTAGAGAGGAATCAAGAAATAAAATAAAATCCTCTACTAATCCTCATCATATTAGGGTTAATTTAGGTTTTCATAAAATAATTAAAAATTTAATTACACCCTAATTATTCATTTGATTAAAATGAAACTTTGGAAATATGAAATTGGCAAGAAACCACACTTGCCATAAAAGTTCAAATCTAATTGACCATTAAATTAGGAATTGTTGAATTTCCAAATAGCTAGGTCAATATAAATTAAATAATAAATTAAAAAATTTACAAAATCATAAAATTCATAAATTAATTTGAAATACTCTTCACCAACATCAAGATATTCAAAGATTATTCTTCAACATCCTAAATCAAAGAATCTGGTCACTTGAGTATTAAGTTTGACTAAACCTTAAGCTAACAACTCATAATCAAACTATCATTGTAATCCTAATCCATAATCAAGGTAACCTAAGAATGGATTAAAACACCAAAATAAGTGCCTTAGGGTAACATAATTCAAACCCAACCAAATGAAAAGAACATAATTCAACAAACCTAAACATAATTCAAACTAAAACATTAATGAAAATAAATGTTAAACCAATCCTAAATCAAATGAAATAAATCAAACCAAATCAAAAATAAACTAAAACAAGAATGAAAAATAAATCAAATCAAAAAAATAAAATGAAGAATCAAATTCCAAAAGAATTAAAAATTACAAGACATTAATCCAAAATCAAAATTAAACTTAAAACCCAGATCATCTAAATGAAAATAAAATGATTAATTAAGATACTTAGTGTCTTAGTTATGCCTTTAAGATGAATCTTCATCTTAGGATGAAGGTTTCATTAGAATTTATAATGTTGAATAGAAAGAGTTCCACCCAAAAGTGGAATCTATTCTACTCATCATTCTTGAAAACCTAATTTTTTTTTTAATAAAATAAAAGTGAGCTTGAAAATAAAGATAAAAATAAAGCATTAAGTCATTTGAATGAAACCATCCAAAGGTAAATTAAACAAACTCAAAACTCTAAATTAAAACTTGAACTAAAAGGGTTAGTAAAGTCTTGCCACACAAGCCTATTCCCTTTACATGCTAGATCATTAGGTCACGGACCCTAGACTTAGGTTAGGATATTCTATGACTCTTTATGATACTCATGTTGTGATGTGATGTGCTTCACATGTCTTTGTGGTGTACTATTTTTTATGTCTAGTATTTGTCACTCATTAGATTGGATGATAGGATATTTATTTTAGAATTAACATTGTCTTCTGCAGGGTGCTATGCTAGAAAGGACTGCTATCATAAATAAATTAAAATTATTATTTTCTTGTAGTATGCTTAAGTCTTAAGCAAAACACATAGGATAGGTGGGCTTAGCAAGCAACAAATTCTAAGCACATATGTTTGTGAAATATAATTGGCATGTTATATTTGTATTTTGTTGACATTAGTTTGTCTTATAATTTATTTTGAATTTTAAATGTAAATTTGAGCATAGAATTGGTTAGGATATATAGAGTCTAGGAATTGAAGAGATGACCCTACTAGAAGATGGTGTAGAGGTCTCTTGTGAGACCCAATAGAGATCCCTAAAGAAGGAGACGATCTTAGAAAGAAGACCCATAGATCTAAACTATAGTTCTAGGTAGGGTTGTATAAGGGTAGAGATCGGCTGCCCATTTCCCTTTCCTCACTGGTGTATAATGGCACTCAACTGCATCAACCTTTTTTTTAAATTAAATTGGCTTGAATTATTTTGGGTGCATAATATAATCAACCTGTTTTTTAAGTTTATTTTTGTTTTGTGCTTTCTGTGATAAATGCCTAGAAGTAGCTCATAGAAAAAAAATTAAATATTCTACCCAACTTAAATCTAATCAACTTAAACACAAAATAATGAAATTCAAAACCTCACATAAACTAAAGCCATAGGAATAACTTAAAATCAATTACAAACAATTAGCTCTCAAAACATACAATCATATTTCTCTAATTCTTAAATTTGGCACTTCACCTATCGCACATAAGGGGTATCTAACCTATGAGGATGAACACCTTCTTGAGAAAGTTTTCCTTCTTTTATTGATTTGGCCCATAATATCTAATTACATGACATTTAGTTATAAAAATGCATACCCCATGACCTCAAATGAATCTTGAGTTAAAACATTTAAAATTTTAAAAAAATGTGCATTAGTTAGATGTATTTCATGCCCTACATGATCCTAGAAATTAAGGAGTGATTTTAGGATTTTTAGGTTATTTCCTAAAAGACAACAACCTAGCCATCTTGCATACATTTGACTTGGAGTCATGAATTTAAAATGTGCTTAGGTGCTATTAGCTGGTAGCCCTTCCAGGCAAGTTGTAAGTGCAGAAAAATAAGGAATGGGTTTGTTCCCTCAAGTGAGAGGAATGACAAATAATTCCCAAAATGAAATTAGGTCAAGCATCTAACTTGTGTCAAAAGTATTTATAGACTAGGTTCTAAAGCATCCTCCTTAGAGAAGTCTTCAACCTTAGGTATTTCTAGTCTTGTGTTGCTAGAATCTAAACCAAAGATTTTTATCAAAAATATCAATTCAAAATCTAAATTAAATTCTAAAATTCAAAGCCAAAAGATAGGATAGTTAAAATGTCTACTGGGCATCCCAGTATTAATAAGAATTTTCTACTTCATCCCATTTGGCCTCTTAAAAGAACTCTTTCCACTGGATCACTCCCAATTAAAATTTTCAAATATCATTCCTTTGAAAACCAACTTTGATATCCTTATAATTAATAGCTTATTTCTTTAATTGAGAGTATTCTTAAGAAGAGATCCTTTTTGAGATGTAATTAACTATAGGGGCTTGCCTTTATAGGAAACCATGAACCTAGTTTAAAGTAAACCCTATTCTACCCTCCATGTAGTTTAGGGAAAACTCTTTGGTACATGAAAGACCCATTTGCCTTAGGAGTCTTTTATTGAATGACTGAATTCATTAAAGGATAACATATTTATCTTTTGAGATAATATGTTTATTCTTTAATGACACTTTTGATCATCCAAATAATACATTTCTAAACTCTATGTGGAGTCATAAATTTTCCCAAGAATAAATGCTTAAGTAAGGTATTTGTCCATAAATCCAATTGAAATGAGTTTGTTTGACTCATGAATCATCTTAAATATGATTTGAACAATTAATTACTAATTCAAATCAATGAATAATAAACATTTATCATACTTTAAATAATCTAAATCAAGTTAAACTCAAATGGATTAAATGAGAGGGAGCGGGCTTAAACTTATACTAATCACATTCTAATGCATCAAAAGTCATCTTGAAATGGGGTTAGAGTAATTCACAGATAAGGTTAAGCAAATTAAGAAGGTCCAAGTCCATCCAAAAAAGGGAATATGCCATGGGGAAAAAGACTGAAGCCTAAAGACAAACCCTTTAACCAATCCATCTCTCTCCCTCCATTCCTTATCTTGATTTGGCCCCAATCAACTAACCATCCCTTGGAGCTAGCCTCCAAGTGTGGCAATCACCTTGGCTAGCTATGGTAGACTTTCCTTCCATATAGCTATCGACCTCTCATAAAGAAGGCTAGAGCTTTTCTCAAGTGATTCTAACTATTCCACCACCTTATTTAAGAAACATGAAGCAGTGCACCCTTCCCCCGATCCCCACACCACTAACAAGCTAGAGTTTGATTAGACACACTAAAAAATGAGCGATGCTTGGCCTATAGATTAATCCATGAGGAGGCAATTTGATTCCTTGTACCTAGAGGCTCATCACGTCCCTATGAACCTTTTTAAATCATTTTTGTTGTCAGAGATTACTGTCAATGAGGTATGGAATAAAATTGACCATATTAGCATTTTGGTGTTAGTTCCTTTTGAAATGAATTTGATCTCAAGTGGAATCAAGCATATAGGTGCAATCCAAATGAATTCTTGATGGATTTGCAAACAAAATTGAGTGATTCATTAGTTAGATTGATGTGAATCACTTCGATTCAACTGATGGTGTTCAATTTTTTGCCATCTATCGAAGAGACATAATATTCACCATCTTTTCCTTCTAATAGGAATGGATAGTTGAGATCTAGTCAGATCTTCATTTATATCCTGTAAGAAATCTTGAGATGAATTTGAGTCGTTCGATCTTTGATCGGACGGCCTGGATCAAACCACGTCCCATTGCCAAAACAACACGTAATCCGTATGGTTCTTGCATGGTTGAATCACATGCTGCTGACTGTAAAGCAATGCCACAAGGAGCTGACATAGATAAGTTAAGAAAACTCAGATTTTTTAAAAAAATGCACAAACTTTAAAAAAATTCTAGAAATAAAATACTCAAGCAAAACATAAATAAGTGCTATGTGCATTCATCTCAGTGAAGCGAATTTATTAAACTCACAATCCCTAGTTTTTATTGAGTAATTTTGGGTTAATTTGAGTTTAAAAAATAATCAAACTAAAATGAAACTAAAACTACTAATACAATTAATTTGAAACTTTGGGGAATTGAAATTAGATTAAAACTATATTAGATAAATTTTTCATGATTTATTGGAAAGTAAATCTATGGATATGTAAATTTCAACAATAAACTATTAATTTAATAAAATAAATTAATAGTAAATTATAAAAATCATGGGAAATTATAAAATTAATTTGAATCATCATAAGAAATCTTAATGAACCCAAATACATCATTATAACTCTCTAGAATCTTATAAATCCTAAAATGACTTAATTAATAATTAATTAAAATAATTAATTAAGATAATTAATTAGAACTTCAAAAATATAATAAATCAACAAAAATTCAAAAATTCTCATTAAACCCTCTATGGATTCATCTTCCATAAGAGAATTTAAGAAAATTAAAACCCCTAATTAATTTCTTTTAATTTAGACTTTATAAAAAATTAAAATTCTAATTAATTCTAAATTACACAGCTGATTGGAATGAAACTTAAGGGATCTTAAATTGACAAGATACCACTTGCCATAAAATTTTCAAGGTTAAATAACCCGTGAATTTAAAGTTATTGAATTTTTAATCTCTAGGGCAATATAAATGAAATAATAAATTAAAAAATTACAAAAAAATATAAATAATAATAATATCAATTTAAAACATTATTATCAACTTTAGAACACTTAACGAAAAATTTTCAACTCTCTAAAGTCATGAAATTTAATTAATTATAATTATTGGAATAATTAAGAATATAAAATCTAATCAAACTGTAGGTTAATAATTTATTAAATTAACAATGAATCAATTAATCAATTGAAATAAAAAATTAATTAATCTTTGAATTTTATGCCTAAATATGGAATTAATTAAATCCTTTGAACCCATTTGACTTAATAAACAACATAATCCTAAATATAAGTGAAAGTAATTAATCAAATTAATTAAATAACTTGAAATGGTTTGATTTAAGTTGGAAGCCCAAAGTAGTTCATTTCTTAAGGTTCCTAGGTTATGATTAGTAAACAAAACTCTATCTTAATAAATTAGACCATGTAATGAAACTTTAACACATAATGTTACATTAAGCTTAATTGAAATAAGAAATTAAAAAGCATTTCATATTAGAATTCCTTAAATGATAAAACCAAGACTTAATATAGCTTGATTAAAACTAATTGAATTAACTTCTAAAATTATATACATAAACATTAAATGAATGAATGAAATCGTCACTTGAAATTAATTTATTTAACCTATCCAAATTCACCAACATAACATTAATGAAATGAATAAATGAAATTAATTAAAATTAAATAAACCTAAATGATAAATTATAAATACATAAATGAATAAATCATGAAATTGAAACATAATAGAACATTTAAATGATGAAATCAAAACCAAGTTTGAATTAAGATATCAACTTAAGTTAGTTCATTCAAGCTAATAAATATTAATAAACATAAATATAAACATTAATAAAATAAATATATAAGATCAACCAAATTGAAATAAATAAACAATTAAAATAAATATGATCAAATGAACATTTAATTAAGTCAAAAGAAACATAAGATCAAATATGAAGCAAAGTTATAAAAAATAATAGAAACTAAATAACATTGAATAAGTTTATATTAAAATTTAAAGAATAGAATTAAACTTAAAATGATAACCCAAATCAGACTAAATCATGCTAACATGGACTTTAAATTAAGATTTGAAGAAGCATTTTGAATCTTAACTAAAGATCATAAATCAAACCAAAGAAACATTAATTAAAGCAAAAGAAGTGAAATAGGATAACTAAAGAATGAAAAGAGAGAAATCTCATGGTAGAGCACTATAGATTAATGCTTCATAGTAGAGAAGAGAGAAATCTCATTAAACACTTTAAAACAAGATGTAGGATAACCAAAGAGGAAAGGAAAGAGCATAGTAAGTGTTTACATCAAAAAAAAAATGATGAAAATGAAATGAATAAAAAATGACAAAATTCTACACATCCCAGCTTTGGGGCATCACCGTGCTGCAATCATAGCACCTAGGCTATTACCACCATAAGAAAATCTAGAATCTCAAATTGGCTCGATGGTTGCCCAAAACGTCATAATGTCGCGATGCTGTGATACCAGTGCTGAGGTGCAATCATGTATCCTTAGTTTTTTAAATTATGAAAATCCATTGTCCCTCGCCTAGCAAAAATAATCACCTAAGGGAGCGGGGAAAATGGTTATAAAGCCTAAAACTGCCTAGTATGGGGAAATTCACTATAAAAAGGGGAAAGTATCCTCTCTCTCTCTCTCTCTCTTCTTCTTCTTCTTCTTCTTCCGTCCCTCACTCTCACTCTAACCTATTTCATTGTTTTTGCTCTCAACCATCTACAATCTTAACAACATGCTTTTCTCAGCAACGCAAGTGATCTCCTTGTGCAAGAAACAAAATCAAGACTTACTATCATCTATTCTAGGTAAAAAAAACTTATGGAAATGATTTCTTTAAATGATTTTGTTCTTGAAAATATAATTTAAGAATATTTCCACTATCGATCTTGGATCCATGAGAAATAAAAGAGCTTATCTTTAACCTTGAATATAAAGTACAAAGAAAGCTCCTAATACTTTAAATATTCTAGAATCTTGAATGTTGAATGTCTAAGTCCTCCACCGTCAAACTTAGTTCTAACATGAGTACCCTCCCTCCATCAATCTTAAAACAAAATAAGGGAGAATAGTGCATTTGCACTAAAACAAATGTTAGAACTTAGCACTACTAAGGCATTACAATATCAAATTTTTATAATAAACACATTAAAATCATCAAGGATTTGGTTCAATACAAATGTCTTTGTCTCGTACCGCTATGATGCCAAAGCCCAGCACCAAGGCCCCAACTCTCAGGAATGAAACCTTCAATGCTCTATCTAGTGCACCGAGGTGCCATGAATTGGGCACCGTGATGCTAAGCCCTCGAGAATAAAGTATTTCTATTAATGACAAGGCACTTTTATTCGATGCTACTACACTAAAGTCTCTGAGTCCCTAGGGCTTAGCCCCATCATTTTGGCACTAAGGTGCTATATCCTCAACCATTAAACTTGATTCTAGTGTGAAATAAAACTCTCCCACCATTATTCTAGGATCCAAAATAAGGGAGAAGTATGCATTGCACTAAAATCATAAAAATTAGTATTGTTAAAATATTGTGTAAAATTTTGAATTTTAGATATCATTAAAGCAGCTCCATGATGTTGTAATCCTAGCGCCATGGTATTTTGTCCTTAGGAAATTAAACTTTTGCAAGCATCTTATAATGACATGGTGTTATAATCCCAGAACTGAGGCACTATGTTTCTTACACTTAAAATAGTAATCTTAAGTAATTTAGGGAGTAATTCAAATCGTACCCTACAACACTATGGTACTATAAACTTAGCAATGAGGTGTTGCTCTCGGGTTATAAACTTATGTCATGTAGGCTAGGTACTTCATTCTCTGATGTTGATCTTGTAATATCATTTTAAGTTAAAACTTTTTTATTTTAAATCTTGGAGCATTCAAATCTCAAATGAAAAGGCATATACATAGAAATACACAAAAACATTGGAATAAAAATATATTCATTAATATAAAACATTTTATTACAAAAAGATGCTATAATAAAATAAAGAAAAGAAAAAAATAAAAAAAATAAAAAAGAGGGGTAAATATCATAATCATCCTCCTCTTCCTCTTCATCTGGCTCCGACGAGGTAGCTACATATGGGGGATATTGAGGTGCCACAAAAAAGAAGCCTAGTCCATTCCCAAAGCCATAATTTTTGAACGTATGAACCAGTGCCATGTGGAACTAGGCTATAAAGAAAACTACTTTTGATGTTTATCCATATGGTAATCAAATTTCATTTTAAAGCCCACCTATGGCTACTCTCAATTACCTCTTTTCTTAAATTTGATACTTGGTCGTTTAAGGATTGAGAAGATTGGGGTTGAGGTCATGGGATGCTTGAGCTCTCCCGCAGTTCAAACCTCAAGCCAAACCCTTTAATAAGCCTTTTCTTAGAGGAGCCTTCTGAATAAGAACTTCTTCATTGGGCTCCCTTAATGCACCTACTGCAATGCACAAACCATATATAGGAGATGAATGAACATACCCTACTATAGTACCACCCTAAGCATATTTCAAATAGGATTACAAATAATCTATTTTATATCAATTGTAAAGCCCTCTTGAATGACAAAATTCAAAATAATCATATTCTTGGTTAACTCACTGATATTGCTAGTGGGCATTAGCTTAATAAATAAAATAATGCAAGCATTTGATTTTATCATTAGGCTAGTGAGGGAAGTTAATAATTCTTTCCTCCCATCTTTTATTGGACATTGGCAATTCTACTAGTGAGAAAATCAAGAATGTCATCAAAATTTGGGTGGCCATTACAATAAAAAGAAATTAATCATAAGCTACATTTGGTAATTCATAATATGCATTTGTGGCAGTGCTATAAAAACTTATCAATTTTCCTTGACTAAAACATTATTAATCTAGTGGTCCTTCATGTTGGAGAAGAACTCTCGTGCTACTAGGATGATGCAAGAGCTACTTTCATAGACCAGCTTAGCTTAGCCATGATCATTGATCAAACATTCTACTCTCCACCCGAGTTGTAGATGCTCCTTCTATGATGAGATGCTTGTGAGTGAGAGCATATTGGTACTTCTCTTCAACCTTTATGCTAAAGAATCTACTAGATTTGCTTCAAGTTGCCCTCCTCTTGTTGACAAGTTTCTTGAGCAGTATGATCACTTTCTTAGAAAGAGAGAAAGCTGAGTAAATGAAAGAGAGAGATAGCTCTAAGGAATGGAAAGTTCATAATGGAAAAATGAGCAGCCCAAGGGGTCTATTTATAAAGCTGGCCTAGCACCGTGATGCTATAATGTTAGCACCAAGGTGTTAACTTCTCTAGTTTTGAAATAGTAACCAAGCGATGCGGTGCTCACATGCAACACTACGATGCTAGTCTTCTGGTCAAATCGATTATTGTGCCAGTCAAAAAGACCTTTATTACCATTGGTTTTGTAATCAAAATTGTGTTGGCATTGATGTAGTATTGCTATGCTCTGACGTAGCACTGCAATGCTAGTCAAAAAGTTTGTCCTTTTCATTTAAAGTGCTTCTCTATCTACCAGCCTTTTTGAACTGACCTTTGACTAGCGCTACAATACCATATGATTAGTGCTTTGGCACTAGTTAGTAATCCAACATGAATATCTACCTTATAATGCTATTGTACTAAGCACCCACACCACTACACCAATTTGGTAGCTGCACAGTGCTATCAAATGCCAAGGTGCTAAATTTTGAGCATCATGGTGCTACACTTAATAAAATTTTTTTTAATATTGTGGCATTTAATAAAAATATACCTAAATTATGCATGTGTCTTCGCACATGTATTAAAATCTAAATTAAATGTTTGAGAATGTTGTGTTAATTTTTTAGTTGGGTCTTATGACTAGCTCTGGGTCAACAAAACATAATCATTCTCCAATGATGGCCATGTTGATTGTAAAAATTCATCCAGAGGGGATACGTTCAAATTTGATGAAGTTCATCATCCAAAATAATTTAAAGTAAACAACCATCCAACCAACCATCATTATTTTTCAAGGATGACAAGCTAAGAAAACCTTTGTTCACAAATAGCTAATATAAAATTAAATATAATCATATTCATATTCAAATGATGTCATTCTAGTAAGGATGTGGCCAGTGTCCTCTATCTACATGATTTTATCATCAAATGATACCAAATAAAATGTAGATACATCTAGAACCTCTAATTGAGTGGCTTAGCTTCCAAATAGGTCTACTATATTTTGGTTATGATAATAGCCCATATGTTCCCTAAATGTTTTCCTTATTGAGCTATGAAAATTGGAATATATTTAATAGAAAAAAAGCCTTCTATTAGCTATGGTTGACTTAAATTTATCACATTAGATAAATATCTTCCTAAGTCAACAAGAACACCTTAGACAATGCAAACCGTGGCTACTAACAAAGATTCTTCGAACAAAAACTTATTCCATTGGTTAAGTAGACTGAGACCATGATAGTCTGAGATGATGTAACCATGTGATCTTGATCGAGCGTGTCATCCCAATATACACTTCAAGTTCAATGATAGTCATTTATGTCATAGTATGCACTATTAAACATCAATTTATATTAGATAAGATATGTTATTTTCTAACTTTAATTGAGAGTGCTCTCTTACTATTGCAAGAAGGATAATTAACTATAAAGGCTTTCATTCAGAGGAAGTGGAACCCATATCTAAATAAACCCTAATGTAATGTTAAGAGAAATCTAGTAGAATATATATATCAATTTTCCTCACAAAAAAAAACTCTTACATAATTTAATAAAGATGGCAAAGAGCATCCTCAAAGATGTTTTTTTTTAACGATCACTAAGTAAGTCTTCTAAGTCCACCCTTCATGATTTTCTTTTGCTTCTTCAAGAAAACATCCAACATCCCCTGTTTAAAATCCTTGATTTTCAATCTGTTTCCACCACTTGGTTAAGAAAACACTCTACCACACTACCCACACAACACTCCCATAGCACTTAGAGTGTCACTCTCTAAGTGCTTCAAAATGAACTCACACACTCTTACACTCACTCCCCCTATTGCCAAAATTTTGAGAAAAAAAGTTCTTTACACTTAAAAATAATTTTTATTTATAGCCTAAAAATAGCCATGATTATTTACTCCTATGCTCCTCCCAAAATTGCATCAAAAATTGCTTGAAACCATTATTGAACCATCAAAAATCTATTTTTTCAGCCCATAGCACCACGGTGTTGGTGATGTAGTGTTATGGAGCTGTGATGCTATTGATTTGGCATTACGGTGCAATGCTTACTACCTCTGCTTCATTTTTTTTGTTCTAGTATAGAACCACGGTGATGCTTATGTAGCACCTAGGCATTGAGCTTGTCGTAAAGTTGTCCTAGAATGAGCTTGACCCAGCACTATGATGCTACTAATATAATGCCCGGGCATTGGGCTTTCTATTGATTCACTCCAATTCATGCTATTTTTAATGTCATGGTGCTAGGATTAAATTTTTTTTTTTCATTTTTTTAGAATTTTATGTTTACAACACAAAATATACTTAAAATAAACACAGTTTAACATTTAAAAGCATGATAAAGGCATTATAATTATATGAAATTTTCATAAATTTAACACTTATCAATGATCCTAACTTTTTTCACTACGACTACATGCATGGGCACATCTTAGAGGAATGTATTACCTTTAAGGAATTGCTTGATTGAATTTGCAAGTCTAGAGCTATAGTGATACCCAAAGAATACTTAGTAAATAATACCATTTGTTTTAGTAAAGTAATCTTTAGGGAATCATTCAATCCCCTCAAGATTGATGAAGGTTGGAATATTTCTTTATATTAAAACTCTCATAAAATCATTTCTAAGGTTAAAATGCTTTCTCTATAAGAACCTAAACTAGCACAAACCTCCACCCCACCTATTGGTTCAATAGTTGTAAAGGCTAACTCAAAGGTGGATGTTAATAGGAAACAACTAATGCAGACCCAAGATACAATTGTAGCATCACTGCCTCTCTACCACTTCTACTTCTAGGAGCATAGTATCTATGGACATGGAAATCAAGAAACTCATGCCGTTAACTTGTGACTTCTATTTTGTATTGCCAAAGGTAAACAAAGCAATAAAAAAGGCTTCACTTATATCTTATCTCTTCATGGTGAAAATTACCCTCATGATCTTGATCCTAATAATAACTCTCTAAATCTCAATAATCAAAATAATTCTGATCAATCTTTATCTTATGATGACTTTTACTATGATCATGACTTCTCTATCTAAAATCTTAGGGTGCCTTTATCGAGATATGGTTAGAGTCATCTATCCCTAAAGATCCTTTAGGAGTATCTTTGGGTGCCACCAACTCCTCTAGTTCAAGAAGTTATAGAAGTCAACCTTCATAGTGACAAACTTCTAACTCCGAAGATGGCACCTCAAGATAGAGGAAAATAAGTCATTGGTTTCAGTGAGCAGATAACCCCTCCACAAGATGCTCCAACACAAGTTATACTTATGGAGAAGTTGCCCAATGGTTGACTATAATGTTCAAGCCCACTTTAAAAAGCTGCTAGCTAGGCTAGGAAAATACAAAATCTTTGTCTTATCCAAAGAAATTAAGTAGTTTTGATCAAGGCACTTCTAGATCTTTAGATTTGCATAGCTCAATTGGTCTCTTTGAGTACAACTAAAGAAAAATCATACTACTCAAAAGAAGTCCTAGAGATTACCTTTTAGATGAGTATCTACTATTGTGGAATGCATATCATAATTGTCTACTATACATTTTAGTAAATGTGCATAATTTTAATTTATCTAGAGTACTCATTGATTAAAGTACATCAATCAACACCATGAGTCTAAGAATCCTTGCCTATTTGAACATCAACATCACTAAGCTTAGTAAGATGATACTAAAAAGATTTAATGAATATGGTGAGATGGCCTTAGGCTTAATCACACTACTATTGTAGATTGATGAGTTGAAGACTAAGTAGAGTTTCTATTTATAGATTTAGAAACAACTTTCAATGCTTTCCTAGAGAGAACATTTATACATAAGAACAATATGGTACCATCCTCACTCCAATAGTGGATCAAGTTCATGTGTATTGGCTTAGAGCATTGTATTAAGGGTGCCTTGAAATCATTCTTAGTACACGAGGTTGAGATATATGAAGATGAATCCCACTACCTTCCTAAGAGGAAAAATATATACTCTTGTGATGTAAAGAATAATATCAATAAAAAAGAAAAGTTAAAAAGAAAAAGAGAAGTAAAAAGAAAAAGAAAAAGAAAAATAAAATGAAAAAGAAAAAGAAGAGAGAGAAAGAGAGAGAAGTAGAAAGAAGAAAACTTGGGGATGGAAGAGAGTTTGACATCACCTTCCATTCAGATCATACCTCTCCTTATCAATGAGTAGGTGAGATGTTGTAACCTCCCATAAGATAAAGATGAGGCAAGCTCAGAGGAGGAATGAGAGAAGAAAGACTAGTATGGATACCACCAGCTCAAGATCTTCCATAACTAGCTCGAGGCTCTCTCTCCATCTACATAAACTTAAAATCTAGTTTAGAAGATGTGTATTATGTAGTAAGTACACCAATTTTCTCTCTACACTTGCAGACTTAGTTAGAAAGAACATTAGAGCCAAACATCGATGAAGAAAGGGTCTCAAAGTAGAGTGTTGATGTATCTAAGTTATAATTATATAAAAAATTAACTAGTATGCTTTAACTCTAACCTCACTCTCTTTAAAGATTGTTGAGGGTTTGGTAGTTAAAACTACACCATAATTAAATGAAAACTCTAAGCCTCAAAAGTTTTACTTAGAAGCATTATCCTCAGGTTCGGGACTTGATGTAGTACTTGAGGATGAATATTGCATGGAAATAATAAAACTATCTTTTGGTTGGTATTCACCTTTTGTTAAAAGTTTAGAAAAATAAGGATATATATGACATACATAGTCCACATATAAGTTAGACTACTTAGAGAAAATGTGGACAAATTAATGCAAGAATGCATAGTCAAGACTATAGATAGGATTTGGTGCAGTTGGCCCAGTAGTTGATAATAAATATTATTTGATCATCACCAATAGCCTATAGTGTGATAGGTTATTTTGAAATAAGTACCAATTCATATGAAGATTTATCTAAAAACTTAAAATAATTCAGATGACATCCAAGTTAAGGATGCACCCCTGGAGTCTATGGAAGAAATAATGTCAATCATTGATGAGTTGAAAAAAATTAACATAGTTATTGAAGACAACCCGTGCCCAACATTCATCAGTTCTTTGTTGAGTGAATCTAAAATTAATGATTTAGTTAGACTACTTTCAAAGTTTAACGATTATTTTACTTGAAGTTATGAAGAAATGCTTAGACTAGCTCCCAAAATTATGATTAATAAGCTAAAAACACAACCTAATGCAATTTTTTTAAGCGTGCTCCTAAATGATTGAGTGTAGATATTGAAAATAGTTCTTTTTCAAAGAAAAGAAAGTGATCAATGCTGGTTTTATTTAGAGAAAAAAATATCTAACTTGGTTTGCTAATGTCATCCCAATTAAGATGAAAAATGGTTGTTGATCTTACTTTTAGTGTGGTTGACATTCATTACTACTTGGGCCTAGGATTAGATTTATGTATTAAGGTTTCATCACCCAAAGCTAAGACACTTTAGTGGCTAAGGGGACAGTAACCTAAAGCCAAAAAAACTTCATAAGGCTTAACTTTAAGGCACCCCGACTTGAATTTGGTGGGACCCAATCATTGATCTCAAACCAAACCTCATATATCAAACCCAATTGATCTCATGCCACCCAAAATCTCAAAATATTTCCTACCATACCTAATTAGTGTTTAATTTGGTCCAATGACCAAGTTGACCCAATATGACTCATTTGGTCTTAAATAAAATTGATCCAAACCATTTGTAATTAACTCACCCGAACTTCTTGCAATATTATTTGAGCTTGATTGAGGCCTCATTAGGATTCAATTTAGTCAATTGACTCAATTAGTTGAAGTTAATCTAATTGAACCATACAAGGCTAAAATTAAACCCAATTTGATCCATTCTAAAGCTACACAATCATCCTAATCACATACTTGGACATTCCTTTTGATAAGTTGAAACCAATTAATCAATTTGACCCCAACCTAGCCTAATTTGACCTTAAGGGTCAAATTGGACCAAACTCCAATTCAACTCAACTCAAATCAAACCAAATTTTATAATCACTTCTAAAATGATTGATGATCATATTCCAACATCTAATTAAAACAAAGTAGGTTATTTTGACTACTTGACCTGCTTAACCCCATTTGACCTAATTTGACTTAAAGGGTTCAAATTAAACTAAACTTTGATTTAAAACAAATTAGATCAAACCAATTGTTGCAATCAATCCCAAAATGATTGCTAATCATCATCTAACAATTAATTGACCCTAATTAGGTCAATTCAACCCATTGACCCAACTTGACCCAATTTGAACTAATTGGTCCAATTAAACCAACTCTTGATCCCATTTAAATTGACACTTGCAATTAGTTCCAAATGGATTATTGAACACTCCTCAACAACCAATTGAAGCTAATTTGATCAACTCAACCTAATTGGCCAATTTAACCCAAATTAGCTTAATAGGTTAAATTGAATCATAACTCAATCCAAATAAAACTAAATCAAATCAAAGCCTATAATCAACTCCAAATGAACAATATAACACAATTGAACTCCCAATTGTACCCAATTTGGCCAATTTGACCAAATTGGTCAACTTGACCATTTGGTTCATATGAAATTATATGAGCCAAATTCATATCAAGTTCAAATTAAATCAAACTAATTACAACAATGTGTTCCAAATCATCATTTGAACATAACCTAATACTCCCTTGTCTCAATTTGGTCAACTGGTAAACTTGACTCAATTGAACCCAAATTGATCTATTTGAGTCCAAATGAGCCAAACCCAACAAAATCAAGTTCAAAGCCAACAAAACATGGCATGACTTATCTTCACATGCCCTTTCACCTACCCATGTGGACCAAATCTAAGGTGAACCAAATTCATCCCAAACCAAGTGAACCAAGGGTTCCAAATAAGACAAAATCTAAGAATAGGAAAGACCAACTTGTCCCTTCAGCCAAGACAGCCAACTTAGTATGCCATGAGCTCTCTCGAATTAACTTAAGTTGGCTCATGGTTGGCTTGTCTAACTATTGACCAAGGTGAGCCTCTCTCACTTTAGTTCATCAGCCATGGGCTATCATAAACTAAAGTTGATCTTCTGCTATTGAGGAAACTAATAAAATCATTGGTGTATGACCTCTAAATGATCTAATTTCTGACTAGTGAGAATAAAATCTTTTGTCCTCTTTAGATACTGTATAACCCATTTTATTATTTTCTATTGATCCAATCATAAGTTACTTAAATATAAAGTAGGCATTTTGAAAGGGTACTAATATCTAGATGCATATTAATTGAAAAAAAAAATAAGACTCCCAATTGTAAATGCATAAGGAATCTTTAACATCTCTTTCTTTTCAATTTCATTTTTTAGGCTTTGAAGAAAATATAATTTATCACTTTTAGCAATAAGTGTATTTCCTACTGCACAATCTTTCATATCAAATCTACTAAATATTTTATCAATATATGTCATTTGTGATGAACAAAGTATAACATTAGAAAGATCTTAATGATTTTGTATACTGAACATAAAAGATCTAATCTCAAGATCTTTTATTCTAAGTTTATTTGATTGAATCTCTTGGATTTATGCAATAGACCTATATCACTATTTTCTAGTTGAAATAACAAATATATATTACAAGAATGATAAATTTACTACCACCGCTCTTATGATAAATACATTAATCAATAGTATTTTCTTTGAAATCAAAAGAAGTATTTAATTGATCAAAATTTGTATCCCATTGGTAGAATGCTTACTTCAAACCTTATGTGGATTTCTTCAATTCATATAATAGATATTTTGAATCATAAGATTAAAAAATTTTCTTATTACATTGTGTATATATTTTCTTCAATGTCACCATTGAGAATTATAGTTTTTTAGATCCATCTGATGTAACTCTAAATCATATTGAGATACTAGTATTATAATAATTCTAAAGAGTCTTTCAAAAAAATTAAGGCAAAAGTCTTTTTATAATCAATTATTTTATTTTGAGTGAAACCTTTAGTGAATAGATATGCTTCATATCTTTTTTGTCATTACCTTTAAACTATATTTAGTTCTAAAAATCCATTTACAAGCAACTAGTTTTGTTGTTTTCAAACAATTTGATAAAATTGCAAACATCATTGTCTTTCATTGATTGCATCTCATCCTCTATGACTTTTATCTATTTATAGAAGTTAACATTTCCTCTAACTTTACTAAAAGAGATTAAATCACTTTCCAATATATTATCAAACTCACATTCTGAGAGATACACAACATAATCATCTAAGATTACATTTCTTCTCTTCCTAGTGATTTTTCCTTAATAACATCTAAGTTTGAAGTTGTTATTATTCCTTAATATGAGTAAGAGCTAACTTAGAAATATTTTGATTATTTGAATTTACAACTTGAATAATATTAGATGAAATACCTAATTATGTTTTATTGTAACTATAGGAAGAGTAACATATTACTCTTCAAATGTAAAATTCCTAGGTTTATTACTCCCATCATATTCAATCTCCTCAAAAAATTTAGCATTGACCATTTCAAAAAATGATTTACTTGAAGAATCATAAAGCTTAAAATCTTTCAATTTTTTGAATTATCAAAAAAAATACTAGACAATAGTTCTTGAGTCTAAATATTTTCATTAGGCTTATATGGCCTAGCCTCAACTAGACATCCCTATACATGAAGATGTCTAATATTAGGATTCTTCTCTTCCTATAATTTATATAAGATTTTTGTTAATAAAATTGACCTCATTTCTTGATGAGGTTAACATCATCTCTATATTAGTAATTAGGGCACCAAATCCTAGATTAGAGCCTTCTAATTAGGCACTTGAGACACTATACTTGGTGAACTAGTGAAGCCTTATATGGTTTGACCTAACCTAATAAGATTAGTTGGACCTAAACTAAACCCAAATATAAATAAATGTTTGAATCAAATATATTCTAATTAATATTTGAATCCAATTGAGTTAAGATCAAGGTAAATAAGGTGGTTAATCCAATTATCCTACTTCAGCTCAAAATTAACTAAAATAAATCAAGATAAATTGAAATAAAATCAAATATAAACCATGAAGTTACTACATGAACATGAATGGATTTAAAACTAAACTCAAATGAGGGTCAAAGATGGTCAACCATTTGACATAGAGTTGACTTATGTGGGTCTCCACCCACCTAGTCATCAAAATTTGACCAAATTAAATCATTCTAAAGACTCAAAGTCATCAAATGAATATGTCTAAGCATGAATCTAAATAAATATAAATCCAATAATGCCTCAATTGATTTAATTAAGTCACTCGATCTAAATGAGCTCAAATGGACCTTATGGAATGTAAACTTAAATTAAATAAAAATCAATTTAAATTAAATATTCAAAATAATTTAAAAATCATCATTAAATATAATTCAACCAATTATTGGGCTAAATTTGATTAATTTTATCTTTTGACCCAATTAAACCTATGTTGACCCATTAAACCTAAATTAGGTCAAAGTGGTTTTGAATTCAAAACTAACCTCAAATGAAATGAAATTAATTGATCAAAATCATCTCAAACACTTCTTTAAATACAATTGGAAGCCAAATATATTTTAATTTAAGTCAAATTAGTTATTTGATTCAATTGAATTTAACTTAACCCATTTGAGTCAAAATGGGTCAAATTGACTTGAATCAAACCAAAACTCCATATGAAATGGATCAATTGAATTTTAAGTCATTTAAAAAATAATCAATAATAATTGCAATCATCATCTAATATTAACCCAGTAGAATAAACTAATTCAAGCTATACAAACAAAAGAAATTCAAAAGACTCAAACCTAAGTACTTAACCCAAATCTACACCAAATAAGCTTAAATAACATTTCATTTCACCATGGTTTGATTTGGTCAATCAACTAACAACCCAAAGAAGTGTTAAGATGGTGTCATGTAACCAAGATGTGCCATGAAAAGTGATGTGAGCATGGGAAGAGGAAAAAATCCAAAGTCCACCCATGAAGCCAAAATCCAAGACACTTCCTCCATCCCTCCTCAACTCTCATCTTAACTAGATTATTCCCAATCAGTTAACCACCTCTTGGAGCTAGCCTCCATAAGTGGTAATCATCATGGCCAATCTAGTTTGAACTCCCCCATAGATAAAACTCTCAACCAAACATGGAGAAGGAATGAGAGAATTTCATTGCCAATCTAAACATTCACACACATTTCTAAGGTGAGATGAAAGAGAACCAACCCCTTCCCCAATTTCCACACTATCGCCAAGCTAGAGTTTGACCAAACCCACCAACAAGAAGGTGGAGCATAATCTCCATGTCCATAATGAAGCATTCCATAAAAACATCTCCCAAAACTTCATCATGTCAAGGCGAAGGTATTTGAAACATCCCAACAGCCAGAGATCAATGCCGGATAAGTATGATCCAATTCTACCTCCCCTTAATTTTGTTTGGTACTTCTGAAATAAATTTGATCTAAACTGAGATCAAATAGTATAGATCAATTGCAAATCAATCCATAATCATTTTGTAATCAAAATCATGCATTCTCGACCATTTAGATCATCAAAACAAACTCCAAAGAGCCAATGGATCTTGATTCCCCAATGGCAGGAAGAGGATGAAATCTCTACCATCCATTCCATCTATTTAAAATGGATGACTGATATCTATCCACCCTTTGATTTGAATCTTTAAGGAAAGGCGATGCGGATCCATCTCTATTTTATTTTCATTAAATCCTAACCATCTGATTGTTGAGCTAGATCCAAGTGGATCGAACTAGTCCAGTGGCACCATGCCATGTGTAAAGCGGTGCTACATCAATGCCCATGGCACTGATTGGGTTTAAGTAGGAAAATCTAATTTTCATAGTTTAAAAATTACAGAAAAATATGTAGAAATTTAAAAATTAATAGAAAATAAAATATTCATTCAAAAAAAATCTAAATAAAGGTTTTAAGGATTCACCTCAATTAGAGGACTCTATTAAACCCAAACTCCTTAATTTTTATTGGGTATTGTTAATTTAATGAGTTTAATTAAAAATAATCAAACCCAAACTAAACTCAAACCATTAATCTAATTAATTTGAAAATTTGGGAAAATAAAATTAATCTTAAAACACAATTTAGTTAAATCTTTTAGGATTTATTGGTAAATAAATCCAAATATATGAATATTTAAACCTCTAAGCCTTCAATTTAAAGAAATAAATTAATAATAAATTTAAGAAAATAAGGAAAAATTATACAATCAATTTAAAACATCATAATTCACATTATTAAAACTTAAGAAAATATAAAACTTCAGTGAAACCTCATAGTCCTTAAAATGACCTTAATTAAGGATTAAATGAATTATTTAATTTGATTAATTGATCTAAACTTTAAAAATTGTAATAAATCAAACAAAACTCTAAAAATTTTAAATAAACCATCTATGGATTCATCTTTCAAAGAAAAATTAAAGAAAATTTACACCCATAATTAATTTCTACTAATTTAAGCTTAATTTAAGTTTTATTAAAATAATTAAAAGTTTAGTTAGTTCTAAAATATGCATCTCATTAAGATGAAATTTTAAAAAAAAATAAACTCACAAGGAACCACACTTTACATAAAAACTTCAAAGCAAAATGACCTCTTAATCAGATGTTGTAGAATTTCCAATCTCTAAGTGAAATTAAATGAAATAATAAATCAAAAAATCATTGATATTATGAAAAATTAATGAGACCAATTTGAAACACTTTAAATATCTTCAAAAGACCTTAGAAAACTTTCTTAACCTTCTAAAGCTGGAAGACCTAATTAATTCTTCATTTAGGGGTTATCAAATTAATTAAGAATAAAATAAGCTAATCAAATCAAAATCTAAAATTATGAATTCAAAAAAATGAACATTTATCTAAAAAATTATTAATTTTTGAACTTTAAAGAATTCATCAAAGTTGGAACTAAATTAAGTTTACTCAACATTGGAAGGAAAATATTAATGTTGAGTATAAATGATTAAAATCAAAATCAATTAACTTAAATAATCTAGAAACTAAAGGTGGCCTAAATTATGTTTGAAACTTCAAATAGTTCATTTAAGGTTCTTAGGTTATTGATTGTTAGCCAAAACCTTATCTTAAGAGGTTCAATGAAATAATAAATCTTTAACCTTAGATGTTCACTTAAAAGAAACTTAAGTAATAAAGTTAAATGCCTAAATTAATAATTATCCTAAGTAATGAAATTTAGAATGTAATGAAATGATTGAAAGATAAAACCAAAACTTTTAAAGCAAGCTTAAACTTGAGTAAATTTAAGTCAAATCAAAATAATTAAATTAGATCATTCAAATTTGAATATTATCATTAATCAAATAAATGAATTAAATCAATTAATCACACTAAATAGATTAAATTAAAACATATAAAATATGACAACTATTCCTTAATCAAATCGAAGGAACATAAGGTCAAATATAATCCCAATTTATGAAATTATGTTCACCTTATCTAATTAAATAACATAAACCATGCAAAATTTATTGAAAACCCAAAGAAATCAAGAAAACATTGGATTGATGTAAATTAAGTTGAAACCTAATAAACTTAAAACAAACACTCAAGATAAATAAAATAAAATTAACTTTTGAAAATTTTAATAAAATCAAAAGATAATCAATCAAATAATTAAAATTAAATAATATCTAAATTCTTAATTAGTTAAGTCAAGATATATTAATCAATTTGAATAAAACTCAAAAAAAAAATAAAGAATCTTTAAAATAACTTTTCATAAGTATAAGATCCTAATCATAACAAATAAACATCAATTAAATCTAAATTCAAATAATTCCTTTAAATGAATTCAAAATAAGTTAATTAAGATACTTAGGATCATAGTTTAACCCTTAGAAGATCTATGGAATATAGAATGAATTTATATTCTTCATTCATTTTTTATAAATTAAACCTAAAAATAGAAATAAACTCATAAATCAATTAAATCACTTAAATTGAAACCACCCAATGATAAATTGAATAAATTCTAATAGAATAAAAGAAACCAATTAAAAATAGAACTTTTCATAACTAGTTATCATATGGTATATAGTTTGGACAACCGAGGTCACTAGACCACTGGTCCGAAGAAGGTCTTGATAGTTCAAGGCTCTAGTTTAACAATGGCATGTACCTATAAAATAATATTATGAAAAGTAAAGATTAAATTTCAAATTAACTTGAACTTAAACTTAAATGGCCTAGTGTATCCATACCACACAAGCCCCTTTTTCACACACTAGATTATTAGGGCATAGATCCTAGATTTAGGTTAGGTCGATGATCTGTGATGTTTTATGATAATGTGGTACCTTTTCTTATTTTGTGGTGTAATATTTTAAACTTGGTGGCTAAGATTGTTTGGCTCCTAGTCTAGATGATAAGGAATTCTTTTTTAGGCTAATACTATTTTTGGAGGGAGCTGTGCTTAAAGGGACCATTGTAATAAAAATATAATAAATGATGTTTGATTTCAGGTGTTGCTTAAGTCCCTAAGCATAGCCCAATAGGACATGTGGGCTTGACAAGCAACTAATATTAAGCTTGTATGTTTGAAACATAAATTGCAAGGGTGATGTGTGTATTTCTTGACGTTTATTTTGTAAGGATTAGTAATTTATTTTGAAATTATAAAATGTAATTTGAGCTTAGAATTAAGTTATTATCTATGGGGTCTAGGAATAGCATGAGCTGACTTTACTAGTTGGTGGTCCCCTTTGAAGCCCATGGAGGTCCCTAAAGAAGGTGGCGATCCTAGAGGAAGAACCCCATAGATCAAAACTTTTAGCTCTAGGCTAGGCTATATAAGGGTAGAGCTCAGCTACCCATTTTCTCTTTCTCTCAGAGTGTACAGTGGTACTTAGCCACACTAGCCTATTTTATTGATTTAAATTTGTTTAATTTTTTGGGGTATGTTTTCATGCTTTTTCTAAGTTTTTTCTTTGTTGTGATCTATGATGAAATGCCTAGAATGTAGGCTCTTAGAAAAATTAAATTTAATTACCCCATTTAAATTTAAACAACTTGAACATAAAAAGATAAAAATTTGAAACTTCATATTAACTAAAGTCTTAAGAATAACTTAAAAGCAACTAAAAATAATTATATTTTGTGAACAATGAGGGCATACTATTTGTTCTCCTAGAATTTGGTGCTTCACCCATTACATATAAGGTGGCATCTGACCTTTGAGCATGACCACCCTTCCTTGGGAAAGTATGCCTTATTATTTTGATTTGTCCCACAACCACTTCTGACTACATATCATTGTAGGCATGAACTGGATACCCCAAGGCTTAAAATGATTCATGACTTGAAACATATAAATAATGAAATTTATTGCATTAGTTAGGTGCATAACATGCCAAAGATTATCATAGGATTAGGGGTGAGTTAGGCTCTTAGTTTCCATCTTAAATGCAACAATCTAGCCATCTTGCATACATAATATCAGACTCATGGTTTTTAAAATTGCTTAGGTTGTGTTAGTTTGTAGCCCTCCAAGCTAGTTATAAGTCCAATAGAGTTAGGGATAGGTTCATTTTTCTCTAGTAGGAAAGGATTGATAATTAAAAAATTTATATTAGGTCAAGCCTCTAACTTATGTTAGAAGCATTTATAGAATTAGAGTCTAAAGCATCCCATTAGAATAAGTCTTCAACCACTAAGAATTTTTATAGTCTTGTGCTACTAGAATCTAAATTTGAGATTTTAATAAAATATCAATTCAAATTATAATAAATTAAATCTCAAAATATAAAGCCTAATGGCAGGATAGTTGAAATCTTACTAGGCTTCTCAATATCTAAAGCATTTCCTACTTAATCTCGATTGGCCTCTAAAAAGTATTCTTCTCCATTTGAAGCATTACCTCTTAAATTTATAAATTAATGATCTTTTTAAGACAAGCTTTAAAATCTATAGAAAATAAAAGTCTATTTTTTATTAAGAGTATTTTTAGGAAGAGATTCTTCATTTCTAAGGTGTAATTAACTATAGGGGTTTGCCCTTATAGGTAAATGTGAATCTAGCACTAAAATAAACCCTATTCTCCTTCTCTATGTAGTTCATGAGAAAATCTCTGGTCCATCGAAGACCCATCAACCTTAGGAGTCCTTATTAAGTAACCAAGTCCATTATAGGGTAATATGGTTTATCATTTAATCACATATTTGATTACCTTAATAAGTACCCTCAAAATCTATGTGGTGTTCCAAATAAAATTCCCACAACTACTTTACTTAAAATAGAATTAAAAATATAAACTATTATCTTTAAGGCTTCTCCCTAAAGTAATTTTGATAAAGAAAATTAATTTAACATCCTTTTAACCATATCCATTAGGATCCTATTTTTTTCTCACCTGCATAATTTTGACTTGGAGTCCAAAATATAGTGTATTAAAGAATGATCCCATATTTTGCTAAAAATAACCTAAAGAATGTTCACCAAAATCATCATATTTACTACAGTATTCACCACCACAGTTAAAAATAATAACATTTATTTTCTTACTAAGTTGAATTTCAACTTCAACCTTTTTTCTATTTGTTCTTCCATCACTCTCTCAAGATCTTTAGATCACACATAAATTTAACATTGCAATTTGACAAATCATAAGTAAATGAAGCATTAAAAGAAGAAAAAAATACTTTTCATTTAAAGCATAAACAATATTCTTATATAAATCCACAAATAAAGTCTAATATATACAATCATCCCAAAAGTTCACATAAATTTAGTGCACCTTATAGATTAGTGCTCCATAATAAAGAGAAAGAAGGAAATCAAATTAAATATGGTAAAATAAGATGTAGGATAATTAGAGGTGATAGAAAATAGTAGACTGAGTAGATCTTATAAGTCCACTCATTACAATCCTCTACTGCTTCCTCGTGGAAATGTCTAGCATTCCCTGCTGAAAATCCTTGATTATTGATGTCCTTCTCCATCTCTTGCTTAAGAAAACACTCTTTCACACTACCTTTACACACTCTCATAGCACTTGGAGTGTCACTCTCTAAGTGTTTCATAAGAACACAAACACACTCTCACACACCCCTCTTGCGAGAATCATAAAATTCTAAGAAAAAAGATCTTTTTGCCTTGAAAATGAACCCTATTTGTAGCCTAGATATACCCCTAGTTGGTTGTCTAGATAATTCTATCATAACTGATTCAAAAACTACTTGAAATCATCATTGAGCCATCACAAAATTATTCTATTGAGTCATAGCACTATGGCATTAAAAGTGGCGCTATGGCGCTGATGATCCGACATTGTGCTTGCTTTTTTTTCCTCATATTTTTTCTCAGGTATAACGCCACAGTGCAATTGACACAATGCCTAAGCACTAAGCTTTCTGTAATTTGTTTTTTCAAAATGAGTCTAAAAAAGCACCATGGCATTATTGATATAGCACCTAGGCACTGCTCTTATTGTAAAATGTCCTAATTTAGTCCAATTACAGTGTCGTGGCATTGGACCTAAATTTCTTATTCTTATTGTTTTGATAATTTTCCTGTTACAACACAAAATTTACTTAAAATAAACACAATTTAATAGAAAGATATATAAAGAGGTTGTATAATGATATTACATTTTATAATTTTAACACTTATCAAATATCACCAAACTCAAACTATTACTTGTCCTCAAGAAATTTGATATCTTTTCCTATATGTCTCTTTGTGTTAGTTGATAATAGAAATTATGAAAGTCTAAAATAATTAAATAAAATTTTCTAAGAAGAAATAAAATTTAAATTTAAATATTTATTCTTTCATTTTATTCTTTCATTTCATCATTCCAAACTATAATAGTCCAAATTCTTCTTGTTAGCTAATAATTTTCTTAAGTTAAATTTCCATTGTGCATACTATCATAGTTGACTTTAATGAAAATGAATGAATTAAATTATTAATAAAATGTTATTCATAAAATAGATGTAAACATCATTTTCATGTTCTCAATTAAAGTTATGATAATTGTTGTTCCATAATTTCATTGATTTGATTTAGATTGCAATATTTTTAAAGTTCAATCATGTTACTTAGCCTCAAGTGACACCTTCTAATTATTTTTCCTTTTTTTATGATATTTATTTTATCTAGAAGTATACTATATTGGATTTATAACCTAGGATAGATGTATTGCAATCTTAACTAAATTTAATATGATCTTTTTTTCTTAAATAAATTTTTATAAGTTCAATTAATAATAGTTTTAGCAATATTATTTCTTATTTTATAAAATTTTATTTATTTTAATATCAATTCAATAAGAATCTCCTATTTGTGATGTGGGGTGCATAAAAAAAAATTTAACTTGCCAAAAATTACTAATCTTTTAAGATTTTTTATTATGATTAGTTTGAAATTAATTCAATGATTAAATAAAACCGTAAATGTACTTCGTTATTTTTAAGTTGAAATATAGCCTCTAATAATTTCTAATATATTTTAGACTAACTTCAAATTTTAAATTGCAATTATATCAATTTCAAAAGAAAAAATAATTTAAAGTTTGGGATTGCTAACATAACATTTATAATCATATTTGAATGCCGCATATATGAAAATAAAAATGTTAACATTAAAATTACTAAAATAGGTACAAATACAAAAATTTAAAATAACTACAATTAGAATTACAAAAATACACAAAAATACATACAAATACATGATAAAAATTTAAAACTATTCTAATAATCCTCCTCTTCCTCTATTGGCTCTGGTTAGGTGCTAGCATAAGGTTGATATTGTGACGCTATAAGAAAGGAACTTGGGTTGGGCCAATATTAAAGTTACAGTTTTTAAACATGTGAACATGTGTTGAGTTGAACTCAGACATATAGGAAAATTACTCCTATTGTTGACCTATGTGATGATCAAATTTTTGTTCCATCTTTTGTTACTACCGATAGCTTTCATTAACCCTTTTTCTTAAATATAAGACTTCTCCTCTAATTTCTTAGAGTTGCACATTTAAGGTTTTGGAGGATCAAGATTGTTGAGAGTGTGAACTTTCTCCTACTTTCATTTTTGATCCCAATCCTCTAATTATCCTTTTATGAGAAGATCCCTTTATAAATGAACCTCTTCATTTGGCTCCCACATCACACCCGTTTTATGACTTAAATTATAAATGAGAGGGTGACCATAACCTACTGTAGTAAAACCCTTAATAATATTACAATTTGAATTAAAAATTATTTTCCTTATATATATAGTAAAGCCCTTTTGAATTGCATTATTCAAAATGACTCTATACTTAGTTACCTTAATAATATTACTGGTAACATCAACTTGGTAGAAATG
Organism: Cymbidium sinense; assembly: GCA_021442155.1. NCBI lineage: Eukaryota > Viridiplantae > Streptophyta > Magnoliopsida > Asparagales > Orchidaceae > Cymbidium > Cymbidium sinense. Next base: position 30,703,898 of record CM038223.1, read on the forward strand.
AAATAGTACAAAGCTTTTGCTCTGGTAGTCATACCAGCGGTAGAGAAATTAATAATCTTTTTCTCCCACCATTTTCATTGTACATTTGCACTTCTTATGGTGAGAAATCTAAGAATTTCATCAAAATTGGGATAACTTATGTAATAGAAAAGATATTCATCACATATATACTTTTGATGTCCCGATGTTCCATTTGCATTGGAGAAGAACTCTCTCAATATAGAGATGATGCAAGCATTACTATCATAAAAGAAGTGTTCCCAGCCTCGCTCATTGACAATCCATTCCACACTCCCACCCATGCTGAATATTCTCTCTCTAAAGTGAGATATTTATGAAGAAGAGCATACTTGTACCTTTCTTCTATCTCAGGGCAAATGAAGCAATCGGAGTCCCCCATGTCCACCATCTTCTTATTTTGTTGACGTACTTCACTGGCATTTTGACTTTCTAAAATTGGAGAAATGCTAAGGAGGAAGAATGCTAGAATATCTAAAGAACAGAGCTTCAGAATGAAAAATTTCTTACATAAGGGTCCTATTTAAAGACTGGATCCAATGCCACGACACTCACCTCTCTGTTCTGAATTGCGGGGTATAGTGCCATGACGCTTAGCATGCAACACTTAGGTGTCAATCAATTGATCAAGGTAGTTTCTATTCCCATCAAAATGGTATATTAATTATATTTATTAGTATTAATTACATAACTGATAGAGTACCTAAAGCATGTCAAGTAATTATGGAGTGCCTTAGTGCTTTGACACAACACCACAATGCTAGTCAACCTTTTTATCATTTTGTGTTACTTATGTCTATTTGACTACCAAGATTTTTGGATAATCTTTTTGACTAGCGTTGCAGCAATGGTCAATCAGTCAACCAATTTTCTCTCTTCTTTTATTCTTTTTTTTTTGCTACAATGCCTCAATGTTGTGGCATGCTTCTATAGTGCTTAGGTGTTGAGCTTATAAAATATATATATATATATATATATATATATATATATATATATATATATATATATATATATATATATATATATATTATTATTTTAAGAGAAGATAATATTTATTTATAGGCTTAATCATATGAGACCATTTTAAAAACTCAAAAGATGGGAAAGAGCTATGTCCTTAATCCAATTCTTAAGCCTCCCACTAATGCAATCTTCTTCTAATGGATCTTCAACTCCTAATCCATTCCTATACACACTAAAACACTACTTTTTTATTATATATATATATATATATATATATATATATATATATATATATATATATATTTATTTATTTTATTGGGTTGTCTCCCAACAAGCACTTAGTTTAATGTCCACAGCCTGACATAACTTCTCTAATTTTTAAGCTTTTCAACTAAATTAATGGATTCTTTAATTTGAGTCCAAATTCCTTCATAATATGACTTAAGTCATTGACCGTTCACTTTGAAAATCTCATTTGTCTTTAAATCTTGGATATCCACAACACCATGTGTATAAACTTTAATAACTAAGAAAGAAAGGGCTGACTATTTTGATCTTAATTTTCTAAAATAGTTATAATTTAGAATTTAATAATACTTGTTGACTAAGATTAAAATGTTTTTAGTGATCTTCCTATCATGACATTTTTTTATTTGTTTCTTATAAATCCTCAGATTTCTATATTAACCTAATCTTATTTCTTCTAACTCATTCAAGTCTATGAGTTATTTTCTACTGTCATCTTTATATCTAAGTTTTATTTTTTAATTACCCAAAATGCTTTATGTTCCAAGTCTAATGATAAGAGATAAGCCTTCCCAAGTACTAATCGTGAAGACATTCTAATAGAGGTTTTGAATGCAGCCCTTTATGCCTATAATATATTATCTAATTTTAATGACAAATCCTTCCTAGTATACCCTAAAATTTTTCTAAATTTCTTTTTATTTCTCTATTAGAAATTTTAGATTGGCCACTTATATTTTCTTAAGAATTTTTTCATATATTTGTTATATAAATTAGTACGTTCATCACTAACAATGATTCTAAGTGTTCCAAATCTTGTAAAAATGTTATTCTTTAGAAATTTAATAGTTACCTTAGAATTGTGTTTTGGTGTAGCTAAGGCTTCTATCCATTTGGACACATAATCAACTCCTACTTATGTATATTCTTCGTGTATAAGGAAAAAAATGGTCTCCTAAAATCTATTCCCCATGCATCAAAGATTTCTACATCTAAAATATAATTTATTGGAATTTCTTGATGTTTAGAGATATTTCTCATTCTTTGATATTCATCATAATTTTTTCACATATTTGTGCACATCTCTAAATAAATTTGGCTAATAAAATCTACTTTGTAATATCTTAGCTACATTTTTATTACTTTCTAAGTGTCCATACTTTAAGCCATGACATAATCTTATAATTTCTAAAATTTCATTATCAAGAATGCATCTTCTTAGAATTTGATCTAGATACTTCTTATGGAGATAAGGTTCATACAAAAATAGAATCTCACATCATGTAATTTTTTTTCTTTTGATTAAAATTAATTATACATGGTATAATACTAGATAAATCACAATATATGCATACCATTGAATACCCTTATGCTTGAATGTAAATAATTGTTCATTTAAGAATTCTTTTTTAATATCTCCACTATCTCTTAACTCTTGTTAATCTAAACAAGTGATTAGCTACTTGATTTTTAAATAACTTTTTATCTTTAATTTTTAGATCAAATTTTACAACAATAATACTTATCTAATTACTATATGCTTAGCCTCTTTCTTTTCTAATAGCTATTTAATTGCATGATCAGTATATACAATGACTTTTGTTCCAACTAAATAAGATCTAAACTTATGAAAGGTGAAATAATAGCTAGTAACTATTTTTCAATTATTGAATAATTTAATTAATCTTCATTTAGAGTTTTACTAGTGTAGTATATCACATGAAAGATTTTGTCTTTTCTTTATCCTAAGGCTACCCCTAATGCATAATTACTTGCATCACACATGAATTCAAAAGATAAATTCAATTGTGGTGTTATAATAATCAAAGCTAAACTTAATTTGGCTTTTAATAAATTAAAAGCCTATTAGCATTCATTTGTAAAAATAAAGGGTATCCTTTTCTAATAAGCTTCACAAAGGTTTTGATATTCTTGAAAAGTCCTTAATAAATCTCCTATAAAATTTTGCATATCCTAGAAAACTTATGACTCCTTTAACATTAGTTAGTGGTGATAGTTTTTTTATAAATTATATATTTGCTCTATCCACTTCTATTCCTTTTTCAAAGATCTTATGACCTAGTACTATTCCTTCTCTAATGATAAAATGGCATTTCTCCTAGTTAAATACTAAGTTTCTTTTCTCATCTCCTAAGAATGATTTTAGATTTTCTAGCAATGTTCGAATGTCAAAACAAAAACAAAAAATCATCCATAAACACTTCAATGTAGTTCAATTATCATACAATGTTGAAAAGTAGCAGGTGCTTTACATAAGCCAAAGGGCATTCTTCTAAAAGTAAAGGTACCATAAGAACAAGTGAATATTGTTTTCTCTTGATCCTTAGGTATTTGATTTTATCTAGAATATCCATATAAAAAGTTGTAATACGAATGACCTGCTATGTTATTTAATATTTGGTCAATAAAAGGTGAAGAAAATAGATCTTTCCTAGTGGCTTTATTTATCTTTCTATAATTGATACAAATCCTCCATCCTTTGACTTTTTTAGTATGACTAATTTCATCATTTTTATTAGTAACTATAGTCATTCCTCCTTTCTTAGGCACACAATGGATTGAACTTACCCATGTTCTATCAGATATAGGACATATAATTCTTAGATCTCACTACTTTAGAATTTTGTTTACTACTTTCATAATAGGATTTAGTCTTCTTTGGTTTTCTATAAATGGTTTACTATTTTCTTCCATTAGAATTCTATGCATGCATATTGAAGGACTAATTCCTTTAATGTCTACTTTTATCCATCCAAATGCTTTTATATGCCCTTTAAAACTTCAATTAATTTATCTTCTTGACTTTCTTCTAAATCAGTTGAGATGATTATTTGTAATGTTGATTCATTCCCTAGGTAAGCATATTTCAAGTGATTTGGTAATGATTTTAGTTCAGGTCAGGCTTCTATTATTGATGGTTTGAGATTCTTTCTTTCCATAGACATTTCTAATGGTTCAAATTTTTCTTTAAAGTAAATTGGTGTAATTTTAAGAATTTGTTGCATTTTTTTTCTATAAAATCATTTATGATATATGAATCCAATTCTATTTTACTTTACTTTCACTTAACCCAATCTTATAACATTCTTCATTTCTATCATCAAAAAACTTAATAGAGTTAACCACATTAAATTAAATTTTATGTTCATTTACTCTCATTATTAATTCCCCTTTTTGAACATCTATCATTGTTTTTCAAGTAGATAAAAAGGATCTTCCTAAAATGAGAGGTATTTCTTTATCTTCCTCCATATTTAATATGATAAAATCTTCAGAAAATATATATTTTTCCACTTTAACTAGAACATCCTCAATAATACCCTTAGGATATGTCAAAGATCTATCAGCTAATTGAAGAGTTACACTTAAAGGTTATGCTTCTACCAGTAAATTTATACTAGCTCCTAAGTCACATAATGGTTTTCCAAAAACTTTATCCCTTATAGTGCAAGGAACAGTAAAACTACCAAAATCTTTAAGTTTTTCATGTAATTTTTTTTTAATTATTGTAATACATTCTTCACTAAGAGATATCATTTCCTTTTCTCCTAATTTCTTTTTTATTTTAAAATGTCCTTTATAAATTTAACATATGAAGACATTTGTTCCAAAGCTTCATCAAATATTATATTTATGGATAATTTTATAAATACTTCTAAGAATTTAGAAAATTGATTATCCACATTTTATTTTTGAATTCTTTGGAAATGGAGGTGGTGGTCTTTCTCACATTTTCCTAAATGCTTCTCTTTCTACCTCCTTTTTCTTTTCTTCAATTTCTTTATTTTCCTTTTCTTCTTTTTCCTAATGTTTACTTAATATTTCATTTTCATCATTTTCATCTCTTAACTCTATTTTCTTTAATTTCTTTCTACATCTTAATTCAATTTCCTTACAATATTCTCTTCTTTTATCTTTAGGATTTACTTCAATGTTACTAAGTAAATTTCTCGTGGTCTATTTGTAAAGTTATTAGCTAGTTGCCCTAAATGAATCTCTAAATTTTTAATTGAAGCTCCTTCACTTTTTAATTGAGTTCTCATTTGGTATCAATAATTCTTCCAAGGTGGTTTTCTTTTTCATAATTTGATGTTATGGAGGATATCTTTATGGAATCAAAGGTCTAAAGTTAGAGTATTAAAAGTTATAATTCTTATTATTCTAATTTCCTATATTTTTATTTTTATTATAATTTGTATGTTTGCAACTAAAAATAATACTAATGAAAAAATGAACATCCTGACTCAAGCATCAAAACTCGGCCCTTAAGCCCAGGCTCCACTGCCCCTAAGTTTAAAGAATTTGGAAAATACTAACCACTCCCACCAACACCCATCCTCATCAGCAATAACCACCCAAAGGGGAGAGCGAGAGTAGTTAAGAGACCAAGAATAACTAAGGGAAGTGATTTCTTATAAAAAGAGGAGAGGGTCTGACTCTCTTTTTCTTCATCTTCCTTTTCTCTAACCACATCTCTACTCTCCCACTGCACACTCCACACTCTCTAGCACTCTCTCCAGCCTCCTCTCACATGAATAACTTCTCTCTCATGTGAGACAATTAAAGTAATGGAAAAGGTGTTGCAAATGTTGATTTTAGGTATAATATTAAACAAAAATTTCTATGCGATTGATTCCTTGTCTCACAGGAAAATCTTGAAGACTTCCACAATTGATCTTGAATCTAGTGTTAAATGATGATCATCCCTTCATCGAACTTGGATCTAGAGCAAGAGAGAGGAACACAATCGTGTTAATTATAAAATTTTAGGCATTATCAAGATAAAACTTAAAATTTGATGGCTTGTACCATTAAACTTGGTTCCAAAGTGAGATGAAAAGGTTCCTTATGTTGATCTTGGATCTATAAAAGGGAAAAGAGTGTGTATTGAACTAAAAATTTTTAAAAGCTAGCATTGCTAAGCCATTATGTTGTAAAAATTAGCAAATTACCCCAAAAATTTGCCCCAGCATAAAGTCTCCTTACTCATAGCATCGTAGCACCTCTACCCAACATGGAGGTGTTGAGCTCTACGGAATTTGGACCTTGGTGCTTCACAGCACAACTGAACTATCCAGATAGCACCGCAACGCTTTATTAGTCTGTGACGCTGAATTCTGAGGCAGTAACACCGCCTTCTTGAGTTGTAAAGCTAAACTTACCTTTTGCAGCACTACAACTCTATCTGGATAGCACCATGATTCTCTATTAGCATCATAGCATTGAAACCTAGTGACGTAGAGTTACCTTCTTGGGTTATAAGATTGAAAAGTTCACTTATAGTTCCACAACACTATCAAGATAGCCCCTAGGCACCCTAGCAGTGCTACAGTGCCACTACCCTGGCACCTAAACATTGTCTTATCTAATTTTAAGCCCAAACTACAACATACAACCCCAAGGTGTTGACTTCTCAATGTTGATAATATGAAATAAAATGATATTTTAACTTATAATGAGATTACAATTGAGTCCTGGAGATAACTCATTAATATTTGAAATGATAAATATATAAAGTAAAATAAAATTTTATTTAAAATTTATCAAATCAAAATACATCAAAAGAAAAGAAAAAAAATAAAAAAAAGAGAATAAAAAGATTATCGTATAAGTCATAATCCTCTTCCTCTTCTTCTTTTGGCTCTGGTGGGGTGCCAATAAATGGGTGACAATGAAGCACTGTAGGAAAAGAAATCATATTCTTGCTGACATTAAAGTTGTAATTTTTAGACATTTGAATGAGTGGTGAGTTGAACTCGTTCAACTAAGAAAATTGCTTATGCTATTGACTCATACGAAATCAAATCTCTTCTCCAGTTCCTATTATCACCTGCTACTTTTGCCCACTCTTTTTCTTAAATTTGACACTTCTCCTTCAATTTCTTAGTGTTGCTCATTTAACTTCTTGAAGGATTTGGATCTGGACTAAGGAGTGTGTGAGCTTTCTCCTACTTCCATTTTTTATTCAAACCCTTCAATCATTTGTTTAGTTATGAAGCCCTTTGTATAAGGACTTCTTCATCTAGGTCCCTTGATGCACCAACTACAACACATAAATGATAAATAAGAGAAGGGTGACCATAACCTACGCTAGTATTACCCTTAAGTATATTATAAAATGAATTATAAATAAATTTTCTTACATCTATATTGAATCCTTTTTGAATTATGAAATTTAAAATGGCTCTATCCTTACTCACCTCACTGATAATAACTTGGTGAGAATAAAATAATACTAAGCTTTAGCCTTAGCTTTTATGCTAGCGGCAAAAAAATTGAAAATTTTTTCCATGTCATTTTCATTAAACATTCACATTTCTAACATTGGGAAAACTATGAATTTCATGAAAATTGAGGTGATTATTATAGTAGAAAACATATTGATAATACAAAAAATTTTGCAAATTATAATATGCATTAATGTATATACTATCAAAATATACTCATTTCCCTCATACAAAAACTTTGATATATTAGTGATCCTTGGCATCCACAAAGAACACTCAGAACAAGGATGACGCAAGTGGTGTTGTGGTAGAAAAGATGCTCTTAGCCTTGTTTATTGATGACCCTCTCCCTCCACCTAGATTGTGGAAGCTCCTTTTTTGAATAAGGTGCTTGCTAACAAGAGCATGTTGGTGCCTCATCTCTACATCCACATTGAAAAATCTGCTTGCATTGCTCAAGGATGCCCTCTTCTTACCCTTCTAAATGATCTTGATTGGCATATTTATTATCCTAAAGTTGACCAAAAGCTGAGAAGAAAAAGGAAATAAAAGCTTTAGAATAAAAATTTTGGCAGTCTAGGAGCCTTATTTGTAAACTAGGCCTAGCACCATAATGTTGCTTTGATAGTAATAAGGCGCTGGCCTCTCGATTTTTAAGATGCAAGACCCACATTGTGGCATCCACATGCAATGCCTAGGCATTGTTCAGCCAGTCAAGATGGTTATTATGCCAGTTAAAAAGATCATTTATGAATATTTATTATCATTAATTTTGTAATTGACCAAATTCATAGATGCATAAGGTATTGATGGAGCACCACGATGCTGGTCAAAAGTTATGTTCTCTTCTATTAAATGTAGTTGCCAGCTTATCAACTTTTGGCAGTGCCTAGGCATTAGTCAAATAGTCAACATGCATTTTGTTATTCTTTATGAGGTAACAGTGTTATAGTGATGAGTTTACAACATTACCCTCTTTGGTTTTCAGACCCATGTTTCTATCTATTGGCACTTGGGCATTAACTCACAAGCATCAAGACATTAAACTTTTCAACGCCATGGTTCTGAACCTCTACCACTATGGCACTAATTCTACAACACTGAGGTGCTGTCCCCTAGAAATAAAAAACAAAATTAAACACCACTATGTTCACTATGCATCATGCAAACCCTAACTGGAACTCTAAAGGGAGCTAAGCCCAATCTATATGTTCTTCATGCAAACATCTAGAACCTTTCTAGCATTCTTAAGGGATGAAAATTTAATCTGTTTGTTCACTATGCAAATATCTAAATTCTAAATTGGCATTTCAATGGATGCAAGGTCAGTCATTTGTTCACCATGACTTCTCTACAATTTATGGCATTCTATAGGAATGTAAGTCCAATCCATTAGTTTGTTACATGAATTCTAAACCTAGCCAGCATTCTAAAGGGATGTAAGTACAATTTATTTCTTTGTTATTTGAAAATGCTAACTTACATTCCAAAGAGATGCAAGTCTAATCTATTTGTTCGTTATTCAAATAATCTAACCGACATTCCAAAGGGATGTAAGTCCATTCTTCTTGTTTGCCATGTAAAGACCCTAACATCATTCTAATGGATGTAAGCTCTATGTATGTCTACAAAATAAACTTCATTGAATTACTGGATAAACTTATAAATTATGTTTAGCCATAATTTACTAAACACTTACACAATAACTCTAGTCTACTCATGATATCTGAGATGAGGCAACCCATGGCTGCTAATCATACTCCCTGGACATTATATCCAATAACCCTCTCATGTTGGTAAATTGAAATAACAACAATTCTGGGGTGACGAAACCATAGGATCTTAATCGAGACTACTCTCCTTTTGTCTTTAGACAATCATCCACACCACACCATTAGACAATGATTCATATCAAAGAGATATATTTATTTCCAACCTTAATCAAGAGTGCTCTTTTACTGTGATAAGAGGGGTAATTAACTATGAATGCTTGAATTCATAAAAAGTAGAACCCATATCTAAATAAACCTTAACATAAAAACAAACTTCCTGAACATATCCTAAAAAGATGGTGGTGATTTGCAAAGGTGTTTTTTCTTGAGCGATCATTGCATTATTATTCCATAAAAAGTTTGGGTGATTCCTCAAATAATATTACACTTTTGATTATTTTACACCATTTGAATTATTGATGGTTTTAATTCAAAATTATCTACTTGAAAAATTGGTCTAGCTATACTCTAATGTATTCCATCTACAATAATTAGTCTAGCTATACTCTAATATATTCCATCTATAATTGGTGTGGCATAATTTTTAAAAGGTCTAGATGGTTCTTCTATAGGGTGATTGTCCATTATTGGTTTTCTCACTTCTTCTCTCTTTCTCTTTTCTAATTTTTCTACAAAGTCATTCAATTTCTAAATTTAATGGCACTATTTCTATATTTTTGTCTCTACACATATAATGTTTAGTAATTAGAATTTTGATTCAAAATTGAAATAATAATATTACACTAAATAGGTAAAATGATATGTCACACTTAACACTTAGCACAAATACTTATAACAATAAATTTTAATTAAAAATTGTTTAGCAAGACTAATATCCAATTAATATTAATGACTATTTTTACATCCAATCCCTCACAACAACGCCAAAAACTTGATAAACACTTGTTACCCTTATACACAAGTGCAAGTGTCGAATCAAGTAATATAGAATGCGTAGAATATCATTCCCACGAGGATTAAAGCAAAATTAAATATTAATTTATATTAAGTTAAGTACTTATCTTTTAAAATTTAGTTTTAATCTAACAAAATGTAAATACATAATTAAAATTGTTGTCTACTATTTCCTAAAATATTAAAAAGATAAATTTTTTATTTTTATATTTTTATAGAAAGTTTATAGGTGTTTTCTTAATTTTAAATTAACTACTCTAAATTTATGAAATCTTTTACACTATGTATTATATTAAACTATTTAGTAGATTAATTTTAAAACATGTAGTTTTAACTAGGAGCAAAAGTGTTATACTCTCAATCTTTAAACAAGTATAACCAAACCAATCTCTTAAACCAATTTTCTATCTTGTGCCAAATAAATTTTGATTGGTTTGTTTACCCATATTTTTCATTAAGTGATTGCAAATCTAAAATAAGTAATCATATGTTTAATGGCTATTTGGCTACTAACCTAATTAGCATAGTAATAAGTCGTTAGTACATTTATTTTTCTTTTTCCTACTTGTTCTTCTATTACTTTCTTGAGATCTTTAGATAACACTTAATTTTAACATTGTAATTGGCTAAATCACAAGTAAATGAAACATGGAAAGAAGCAAAACACATTTTCATTTAAAGCACAAACAATTTTCTTATATTAATCCACAAACAAAGTCTAATACAATATAATCATCTCAAAACTTGACACAAATTCAGAGTATTTTATAGATTTGTGCTCCATAATAGAGAGAAATAAGAAAATCATATTAAACATAATAAAATAAGACGTAGGATAACCAAATAAAAAAAGGAAAGAGTACACCGAGTAGATCTTTTAAGTCCACTCCTTGCAATCCTCTACTATTGCCTCGATGGAAATGTCCATCATCTCGTGTTGAAAATCCTTGATTATTGATGCTCTTCTCCACCTCTTGCTAAAGACAACATTTTTCACATTACCCTTACACACTCTCACACACCCCTCTTGCCATGAAAAGAGACAAAAAAAAAAAACAAGATCATTTTTCATTTGAAATGAACCTTATTTATAGCTTAGATACATCCTTGATTGGTTGTCTATATGCTCCTGTCATAACAACTTCAGAAAATCCTCGAAATCATCAATGAACCTCATGGAACTATTTTGCAAGCCATAGCACTATTGTGTTGTTGGTGTAGCACTATCGAATTGGAAGTGGAACTAATGATCTGGCTCTACAACATAACTGCTTGTTGTTTCTGCCTCATATTTTTTTCCTCTAGTATAGTGTCACGATGTTGCTGATGCAGTGCTTAGACGCAGAGCTTATTGTAAAATTTTCCCAAAATAAGACTAAAACTACGTTGTTGATATAGCACCTAGGTGTTTCCCTTACAATAAATGCCTAAATTAGGCCCATTATAGCGTAGCAGAGCAAGACCTAAATTTCTTCATTTTTTTTTTTTTTTGATAATTTTTGTGTTATAACACAAAATATACTTAAATAAACACATTTTAATAGAAATATATATAATAAAGATATTATAATCATATGAATTTTCATAATTCTAACACTTATCACCATTCAAAAAAGTGTAGGAAAAGGATCAAAAATATAACTATGAATTAATTCTAGTATGCTCAAACTCCTATTAACATAACTTTTCTTGACATTTATTTACTTTAATACATTTAATATACACCTTAGAATCTAAAATATTAATGGAAATAAGAATTCCATCTGACATAAGTATTTTAATTTTTTATTTAAAAATATATCCCAAACTCTTGTACCATAACTTATATAAATTCTCATTCATTATTTTATTTTGACCAAAATTACCTGCATGCAAGGTTTTATGTATCTATCATGTATAAATATCTTATTAATATAGATTATTAACTAAAGATCTTGTATTAATAGTATTTGAATATAGAAAGAGACTAAATTTTTTATTTTCAAATGAACAAGAATAACTAGATTTGTCCAAATAAAAATTCTAAATTATTTTTATGTAAATGTTGAAATATAAAAAGTCTTATGTAAATATAAAATATAATTAGATTCTAGAAATAATCTATATAGACATATTGCTTTAAGAGTTGTATTATTATTTTTCACATAGATGAATCTTTCAGCATTAATTGGAATTCAACTCCTTAAACAAACTCTACATAGTCACATTTATGTGAGTAATTGCACCTATATCTACCCACCAAGTGTGATTTGATATGGAGCATAAAATATCTTCAAAAAAGTTAATAAGTTTACCATTTTGATGAACCGATTAACATACTTAGGATAATTCTTATTTAGATAACTAGCCTTCTTGTAAAAGAAATAAGTGATAGCATTATTTGTTTTCATGTATCTTATGATGTGAAGTCCATTTATACATAGCTCTTTTTTACTTTATAATTCTTTTTTTAGTAACAATACTACGAGAGGATGTAATTATATAAGCACATTCTATCTTTACTTATTTCATTATCTCTTCCTCTTACACATACTGAGCAATGAGCTCATTAAAAGTCAATTTTTTATTTTAAGTATTATAATTGATCTTAAAAATGATTAAATTATGCAAGAAGGGTGACCAAGATTAAGTGCACAAGAATTTCATCAAACAACTCTAATTTTAGTGCTCATAGTCTAGTAACAAAATTAGATATCTTCAGAGTATACTCATTTATGATTTCATTATCTTTATACCATTGAAAAGAGCTTACTAAGAGTAGTAGTTATTTCAATCTTTTTAGAACAAACAAAATGGTCTACTATTTGGCTTAAAGTTTTTTAACACATTCCTCTTCATACATTGCATGCTTGATGATTTCTAAAATAGAATACTTCATTATCTTTAAACTTAGTTGTTAGAAGGCTCTCACTTTTTTTAAAGTTAGTCTTTAGTTCAATAGTGCTTTTCATAGTTAGGGCATGAAGACGTTCAGTTCAGATAGCACAGTCAAGATTTATGCACCCAAGAGTTATGATAATTTTCTATTTTCATTTCTTAAAATTAGTATCGTTAAGCACTAAAATGTTATTAAAATTAGCAAATATATAAAAATATTAACAAAATGAACAAAATATAATCATAATTAAAAATATGTCATTTTTAATGCATATATAATGTAAAAAAAATATCAATAATATACTTGGCATGAAATATTTAACAAGATTGACCCTCATAAGAAACTTAGTACAATATTAAAATTTAGTCTTTAAATAATAATTGTAAATGATACTCTTAAAATTATAGTTAATAAATACTGATAATAAAATCTATCAATAATATCTTTATCTTTGGATCAATATATTATATGCATGATTAATATAACAATTATCACATATTTGTTGCTTTATATAATCTAACCAAAAAAATGACTTCTTTGGGCCGATTATTTTTCTCATAGATTCAAACATAACCTTGAGTTAATATTCATATATTTTAAAATTAAATAAATTTATATAATAGAGGTCACTTGACATATTATTTCAATTTAAATTATTTTGAAATGGTGAATATCAACAAAAAATAATTATACTTAAATCTCTAATTATAGGTATAATCATTAGTTAATGTTATAAATAAGAATGCTAAAAGTAGGCTTTCTAATTTTTCACATTGTAAGGCCCATTAATCACATTTTAATCAATTTAACATAAATATTATTCAATTCATTTACATGCATACATTAATTTCGTTAAACGTAAACAATAAAAATAAAATTTTTTGAAAACAACCAATTAAACAGAAACGCTTTACAACGTCTTAGAATAATGACAATTAGAAATTATAAACATTAAATATAATTATTACGACTTACTTTAAATTCATAAAAAAAAAAAAAACTTAACAAGTCGTTGGAGTTAAGTACTATTAAAACAAATATATGCATGCGTGGAATTGACATTAATTGAAGGCATTAGTTTCGAGTAAATAAGTGGCTCATTAATATTTATTAGATGAAATGATTGATGACCTTCATTTTTGAAATTGTTTGGTTGGAATCAAAAAGTAAAGTAAATGCATGAATTTTAGATTTTTTGGCATTTGTCACGATGAAAAGTAAAATTTAAAAGTGATGTAATGCATTTAATTGTAGATATATTTTGGTGATATTTAATTGAGAGAATTCCAAATACACCGCTTAATGAAAGTGTCGAATCACCGCCCATGCCGCGCCACTCACCGCCATCCACATCCCGCCGCACCACCGCTCTCCTCCACACTCAATCGCCACCACCGACGCCATCACCGTTCGTTTCGCCATCACCAAACCACCGGCCACCACCACTACCGCCCAAAACCTTTAAAATATTTTAAATTATATTTATTTAACTAAACAAAAAAAACAAACTCATGAATTTATAAAACTCTCAACCAAACAACCTAAAATAATCAAAATATATTACATTTCTTTTACACTGCATTCCTTTTACATTGCATTCCTTTTTCAGGCAACCAAATAACCCCTAAATAAGTGACTGCTTAATAACATTTAATGTCATGACCTAGCCCGGGAGCTTGGAATACCAAGACGGGAATAGACGGTCGGACGGATAAAAAAAACTTTCATAACACTTTCAAGCTTAAATAAAATCTCCAATCATACAAGTGTTATTACAATCCACAAATAATTTAACAATTTGTCCACACATATATACTAACAAAGTTTATATGACATATAATTTAAACATAATTTAATATAACTCACATAATTACCTAACTCCTATCGTATTTCTACGGCGATAAACATAACCCTTCCTTCTATCAGCCATTTAGTAGATGACACCAAAAAAATTAAACAACTAACAATCAATAAAATTGATCAATTATGTTATTACACTATAGTAAGCAAAGAAAAGTAGAATGCA
The DNA here is from genome assembly GCA_021442155.1 of Cymbidium sinense. Classification (NCBI taxonomy): domain Eukaryota; kingdom Viridiplantae; phylum Streptophyta; class Magnoliopsida; order Asparagales; family Orchidaceae; genus Cymbidium; species Cymbidium sinense. The sequence goes on from CM038223.1 coordinate 30,718,964, forward strand.
TAGTTTTATATCACATATACATAAATAAATTTGCTTAAACAATCAAACATACGCGGGGTAGGTATACATAAAACACTTCGTATGAACTTTTACTTTTACATTTATCATCTGTCTTAGGAGTCACCATCTAAACATTTACCAATACTCATCCAAAGGATAAGTAGACATTACCATTTGCCAATTTCATTGACCCTTTTTCATCATTTTGTGCATGCACATTCGTCCCAGCATATAAGATGAACTCCACTTTCAACACACATTCATAGATACAATTATACATCATGCATTTTAATTCATAACTAGAAAATCGTTAATTTTATAAAATGATAAGTGACAATATGATCAGTTATTATCCAACACGTAAGAAATAAGAAGCATCACAATTTATGAAGAAGCGAAAATAATCATAATTTGCGGGAAAAAGTCATAATCCTAAAATATATTTCACACAAGAAATTAAAGATATTTTTATCATATATATAAGAACATAATTACCCACCTTAACTTGCAATTTTTTCTCTTGAATCTCCTTTCCTTTAATGCATCCTTCCTTAATTGAAATTCCTATAGAATAAAATATTGATTTGGATCAATATTAGAAAGTAATGTATTTTATTTTTTTATTCATTTCTTATCTATGATACTTATATATAGCTTTTATTGATTAACGCTCACATTCATCAATATTCATTATTTATTTTATAAATCAAGTTAAATTAATAATTAGTAATAATAATGATAATAATCATATTTTTCTTACTTTCCTGTATCAATTATTTAAATGACTTAAATATTCTTTTATTCGATTCATAAGAAAGACTAATTTTGTATTATTATAAATTATAATAAATGTTATATTTGTGTACATTTATTAGGCTAAATATCAAGTTAATATTGAAGTTATATTTTACATGTAGCATGTAAAATTTAAATAATTAAATTTAATTTGTATTATACTTAAGGAAAAGTAAAATTAAGCTCTCAATCTATTAATACAATTAGTCGTATTTTTACTACATTCATTTCATTCATAAGTTTCAAATGGTTGCATTTCATTTATAGGATCTCATAAATTTAATACTTTCTTTTTTTTTTTTTCTTAAGATGATTCTTGAAATGATCTTAAAATGATATTTGAAACTTAGATTTAATTTATGCTACATATTCCTAATTTAACTTATTTGCTAAATCGATAAACCTAAGTTAAACCTGAAATAACATTAAAATCAAATTTCAATTAAACATATACTTATATAATTTATTTACTTACCTTTATATATTTCCTTCTATTCTCGGTTTTTCCTAAGCTCAACCTGTCCCGCGCACATGCATGCTTTTTTTCCTCCGTCTGCGCAATGCGCAAGGCTTTCCTCCTTCCTTCTTCTAGGTCACAAGCGCACGACTTTAGCCATCTCTCCTCCTTCCTCCGACGGCAATACGGATGCTTTCCGACGACATCGACGGAGTCACCTTGTTAGGGCATAGACGCACGAAAGGTAAGTCTTCCCTTCTCTCTTTCTCCCTCTCTCCCTCTCTCGCTTGTTTTGAGAGTTCTATTTTAGTTTGCCGAAATCAAACTCCCTCTTTTTGGACTTTTTCCAATCTACGGCTAACCGTTCAATGGTTGTATTAATTTTTTTTCTCTATTTTTTTTCACTCTTTTTATTTTTTTTATTTTTTTCGGTTATTATATTTAAGCCTCTTTTGATTCCCTGTGTTTGATTTCTTATTTTCAGTACGTTGCATTCTTTAAAATGACGTCAATAAATTTTAAAATTTATTTGAATTTTCTATACTTTTTATAAAACATTGGTTTACTCTTTTGTGAAATGACGTTTATATATACAGTTTTAAAATAGCTTTTTTAAAAATTATTTTACAATAAATTTCTTAAAATTAAAAGCTCAACCAAACAAGCTTTAGTAGATGAAATTTTTATATTATAACTACAATAAATGAAGTAAACCGAAACATTCATTATTTAATGTCTTGATTAAAAGTATTGATATGTATAGTCATTCAAGACTTTAAATATAAATATTATATAAGCCTGAAAAACTTAAATGCAATAATAACCCATGAAAATAAAACTTGATTTAACTATCATAAAAAATAAATTATAAGTCACGATTTTCTGCAATTCTTCATCTTCTTTTTTCTACTAAAAAAATAAAAAAAATTGTAAGGATCAATCATGATCTTACAAAATAATTAAAAAATTTTAATAAAAAATAAAAAATGAAACATAATTGATTCAAATTTATGGGCCTGAATATGATTTTTTTCTTAAAATATGATCACAATCAAAAAAAATAAACATATTAATTATATTAAAAATAAAACCTGTGATCAAAAGGTAAAACAAATATTTGCTTTTTCATAATAACTTTTTACTCAAAATCAAGGTAAAAGAATGATATAAAAATATCGATTCTTAATACGTGAATACAAACAATTTCTGGAAATAAAATTAATTATTTTGGTCTAAAGTTCACGAGTAATCAATAGAAAATTTCTTAATAATTCAACATAACAACTATTCTTATACTATTATGGAGGTCCAAATTAAGATAAAAAATAAATAATTTGATAAATAAAACTTTGCCAAAATATTTATTTTATTTTTATATAATAAATATATATTTGATAAATGAGTCGAACCAAATAATACTATAATTTTAAAATATACCAATATTTTTCCGAAAATATTATTATGGCTGATAGTCATTTCAAGTTGACTTTATTGCAAAAGCCTGAATATGTGTGAGTCCTGTTGGTTGGAATTTCGCTCTCAATATGATGATGCGAGTTTGATGTAGGGTGCGTGTATTTAGTTTATCATTAAGGCTTAACATCTCGAAAAAAAAATACTGAAATTCACAAAAATATTTTGGGTCAATTCTTCAGTACCGTAAGCTGAATAAATTTTTTCTTACATATTTATAAACATTAAATTGAAAAATAATGAATAAAAAGTCGCATAATTATGAGTAATAATATTTAAAAGGCTGAAATTATCATTTTTAGTTTTTTTTTTCTGAAAGCGTTGCTTAGCCAATTAGTCTATGCACTATTTGATCACATAAAAAAGTTAATTTATTAGTCAAATTATTGTAATTAAGACCAAATAAAAAAGTTTATATTCGAAAGAATATATTTCATATGCATAAATGAAGGAAGCTTTATTGAATCAATTTAATAATCTATTTTTAAGGAATCCAATATAATAATAGATATGTAATATTATATTAGAACCCAATACAAGATCATAAAATAAGAAAGAAAATTATTAATAAATAATCTTATGATGACAATGCACTAATCAACTCAGTAAGATCTACTTGAACAAAATTAGCAATTTATGAGTTTTCAAGGTAAACTAGATGGACAACTTCTATTTATTAGAAAATAAATGATAATACACCTGGAAGTAATCATTGATAGTGGCATAAATAATTATGTAATAGTGCAATGCACTTATAACTATTGTTCGAAAATAGCTAAAGTTAAAAAAAGATTATCAAATAAGCAAAATACTTCAATTACGATGTAGTAGAATCTATAAGAATTCATATTCAAAATGATAGTTATTATAGCTTCCAAGTCATCAAATGTATGTGAGACATATTAATGCATTCCAAAAAAGACTAATCAATTATTTGATAATATATCTCTTATGATAGCCAATTATAGAATACTCTAAACAAAAGAAATTTTTATTGATCATATGAAGTCTAATGATTTATCAAAGATTCATCAATCTATGGATTTGTCAATCTAACTATTGACCTCATTTTTGAATGAGGTTAACATCATCTCTTAAATTAGTAATTATGACATGTAATATTAGATTAGAAGCTTACTAATTAAGCACTTAGGACACTACACCTAAGTAACCTAGTGCATCCTTCTATGGTTTGGTCTAACCTAATGGGTTTAGGTGGACTCAACCTAAATCTCAAACATAAACAAAGAAGAAAACCAAACACATTCCATCTAAATTTTAAATCCATCTGAGCTTAAATTAAGATAATTTGGGAGATTAATCTAATTATCCTAATTAAGCTCAAAATTAATTGAATCTAAATGAAATCTAAATTTAATAAAAAAATCAAAATTAAAATCAAATGAAACCATGAAATCATAGTATGAACATAAATGGAGTCAAATCCAAATGAAGATCAAATCTAGTAAATCATTTTATTATAAGTTTGACTTATGTGGTTCCCACCAAGTCAAAGGTCAACCCATCAAAATTTGACCAAACAAAATCATTTCAAATGAAAATGATAAAATAAATATAAATTTATTAAGGCCTTAATTAGACTAATTAGATCATTTGATCTAAATGGTCTTAAAATGAGCCTTATTGAGTTTAAATCCAAATCAAATTGTAATCAATCCAAATGAATTGTGCAAAATCATTTGGAAATGATTATTAAACACAATATAGCCAATCATTAGGTTTAATTTGACCAATTTGGCCATTTATGAATCCAACCTAACTCATTAAGCCCAATTTGGGTTAAATGGGTCAAAATTGAAATCAATTCCAAATCAAATGAATTAATCACTCCAAATTATCTCACACATGTGCATAAACATTATTAGAGTCTAAATATAACTTAATTAAGTCAAATTGGTCATTTGACTCAATTGAACTCAACTTAACCTATTTAAGTCCAAATGGGTCAAGTTGAAATCAAATCAAAATCAATTTAAATTTCAGAGAATTAATAAATAAAAAATATCATAAATGAGCAATTAAACACAATTAAGTTTAAAAAAATGATAAAATGTCCTAATAGGTTAAGAAATCCAATTTGACCCATTCAAGTCAAATGGGTCAAACTAGCCTAAATGACATCAAACCTTCATGTGGTATGATCAATTAATTCATAAACCATTCATTAGCCAATCAACAATGATTGGTACTTACATATAAAATTAATTAATCAAAAGAAATGCATTTGATTCACTTTGAATTGATTTAAACCCAAATGCATTATAGGTGAGAATGTAAACTTAAAAACTTTTAGTAATCACATTATAAGTCACTTAAACTCATCCTAAGGTGAGCTGAGGATGATTACTACCTAAGATTAAGCAAACCAAATGAACTTAAGTCAACTCAAGAGGATGGAATATGCCATGGCATGCTCCAGGATGCCTTCCATGTGTTCAAATCTAGTTACTCCAAAGAATATAGAAGGAATATTTGACCATCTCAACAACTTTAGCTCTATCATTTGGAGTCCAATTTCTCATGGCCAACAACCTCCATTGAAATCCAATAAGGGAGCTCTCACCAAGCTTAAAAAGGAAAAAGAGATCGAATTGGATCTTTTGCTCGACTCCAACACCTTCTCCAATGATAATCGAGTCTAAGTAGGCCTCCCCCCTCATCCAAAACTTCCTCGATCGCTCTGAACACCAAACTCCGGTGAGTTATGGCAAACATCGGCCTCCATGATGATTGCGAGGGAGGAAAAGCTCATTTCTTTATCCAAAAGCATCGTCTAACTTCCTTGAGTTTTTTTAAATGCAAACCACCACCGAGACCCTACATCGGTGTGGTACACCAAAAACTAGCCTCTTTTCCATTTGACATTGGTCATTTTTGAAGTGAAATAGGGCCTAGGATTGATCAAGCAGTATAGATCTATTTCAAATCATGATGTGATCATTTGCAATAAAAAATTTGAGATTTCATTATGTAGATCACTAGTAATTAGCCACAAAATGTGGATAGTGCTTGGTTTTCACCATCGTTGGGAGAGATAAGATCTCCGTTGTTCATTCCTTATACTAGGTACAAACAAACATGATTTAGATGGTTCATCTAATTGAATCCTCTATAGAAATTATGGGATTATCTGAGCCATCCAATCATCGATCGAATGGCCTGGATCAAACCGCATACATCACCAAAATAATGCAAGATCCCACTTAGCTTAATTGGATGTTGTCGCATGTAAAGAATCCACATCAACGCCGCTTAAAAACTTTTACTAATCATTAAGTCACTTAAACGCATCCTAAGGTGAGCTAAGGATGATTACTAGCCAAGATTAAGCAAAACAAATGAACTTAAGTCAACCCAAGAGGATGGAATATGCCATGGGAGGGGCAAAAGCCAAAACTGACCTAATGCCTCCTTTAAGCCCCAAGATCCCTTCCATGTGTTCAATCCTAGTTGCTCCAAAGAATGTGATAATGTTTGACCTTTTCACTACCTTTAACTCCATCATTTCAAGTCTAATTTCATGTGGATGGTGACCTCCATTGAGATCCAATAAAGGAGCTCTCGGCCAAGCTTAAAAAGAAAAAAAGGGAGATTGAATTGTGGGCTTTTGCTCGACTCCATCACCTTATCCAAGCAAAACCTAGTCTAACTAGGCCTTCCCCCTCCTCCCAAACTTCTCGGATCACTCCTGACACAAAACTCCAATGAGTCACGGTAGACATCCACCTCCACGATGATCCAGATGAAGGCAAAGCCTGTTTCTTCATCCAAAAGCTTCGTCTCACTTCTTTGAGTGTTTTCAAATGCAAATCACTGCCAAGACCCTATGTCAATGAGGTACACCCAAAACCATCCTCCTTTGCATTTGATAGTGGTTATTTTTAAATGAAGTAGGTCCTAGGATTGATCAAGTCGTATATATCTATGTTAAATCTTGCCATGATCATTTTACAATTAAAATCTTCAGATTTCATTGCATAGATCACTGGCAATTAGCTGAGAAATGTGGATGGTGCTTGGTCTTCACCGCCATTGGGAGAGATGAAATCTCTACCATCCATTCCTTATATAAATGGATGACTATGATTTAATTAGATCATCTGATTGAATCCCCTATAGGAAATTGTGGGATGATCCGAGCCATCCAATTTTCAATCGGATGGCGAATCAAATTGCGTATGCCATTGAAATATTGTGAGATCCACGTGGATCCTGTGTGGCCTAATCGGACATCGTCACGTGTAAATTGCACCACGTTGGTGCCACATTTTACCATATAAAATGAGAAATTATATTTTTTATTTAAATAAATGTTAAAAAATATAGGAAAACTTAAAAAATTATAAAAAAATAAAATACTCATTAAAATTATAAATAAGGGTTATATGCATTCCTCCCAGTGAGAGGAATCCATTAAACCAAAAATCCCTAAATTTTAGTAAGTAATTTTGAGTTAATTTGAGTTTAAATGAAAACAATCAAACACAAATTAATCTAAAACAATTATTTCAATTGATTTGAAACTTTGGGGAAATGAAATTAGGGTTAAGACACACATTAGGTAAATTTTCATAAAAATATGTAAAATTTTTAATGTTAAACCCTAATTTTAAATTAGAAAAATCATGAAAATTTATGAAAATAATTCAAATTATCACCATAAACCATAATGAACCAAAACACTTTACTAAAACTTTTTAAAATCCAATAAACCATAAAATAAGCTAACTAAGTAATTAATTGAATTAAGTAATTCAATTAATCAATTTGAACTTAAGAAAATCATATCAACCAAAACTTCAAAAATTTTAAATAAACTCTCTATGGATGCATCTTCTAAAGAGGAAATTAAGAAAATAAAATCCCTAATTAATTCCTTTTAATTTAGGCTTAATTTGAGTTTTATTAAAATAATTAAAATTTAATTTAATCTTATATATATATATATATATATATATATATATATATATATATATATATATATATATATATATATATATATATATATATATATATATATATATATATATATATATATATATATGATTAAAGTGAAACTTTAGGAAACCCAAACTGGCAAGGAACCCCACTTTCCATTAAAATTTCAAATTCAATTGACCTCTAGATTGGAAATTATTGAATTTCCAAGTCTCTAGGTCAATATAAATAAAATAATAAATAATAAATTTAAAAAATTATAAAATTCATAAAATCAACTTGAAACATTTTAATCAACATCGGAACACTTGAGAAAATTTTTTTAATAATCTGAAGTCAAAGAATTTAGTTAATTATAAACTTATGGTTTGGTGAAATAATTAAAAACATAAAATTCAATTAAAACTTAAACTTAATAATTTGTTAAATTCATGGTAAATCAATTAATAAAGTTGAATGCAAAGCTAATTAACCTTTGAACTTCATATTCTGATATGGAATCCATTCAATCTTTTGAATTCATTTAAATTAATAAACAACATAATTCTTCTTGGAAATGGAAATGAAATGACTAATTAAATTAATCAAATTAATCAAATAATCATAAACCCAAATAACTTGAAATTTCTTAGCTTCAAATTGGAACCCAAACGTATGTTATTCAATAAGTTTCCTAGATTATGATTAGTAAAAAATATCCTATGTTAAATCGAGTTATGAAACCTTAACACTTTATGTTATATTAAGCTTAATTTGAATAAAAATATATAAAATAATGAACTTCTTAATTAACAGTGTCAAGACTCCAATCATGATAAAACACAAAACTAAATGAAGAATGAAATCTCTAAATTACATGAATTCTAAACCTTAAAACATTAATAAAGCAAAATATTTGAAAATGTATCAAACTAAATGAACATTAATTTTAATCATGATATATGGTTAAACCTTTGATTAAAGATGAAGGAAATACTTTAAACCTTAACCAAAGGTTTTAACTTTAAGATCATTAACATAAAATTCTAACTTCAAAACAAAAATAGGTGAAACATAAATCAAATTCAACTTAAAATGAACTAATCAAATGAATTTAAAAGAGGTTAAATAGGATACTTAAGATCTTAATTAGACCCTTATAATGAATCTTCATTTTAGGATGAAAATCTCATTTTACTAGAACTTAGGATGTTGAATAGAATGGGTTCTACCCAAAATGGAATTGATTTTATTCTTCATTCTTGAGAACTTAAATTCCACTTCAACATGAAAGGAAATTAAAAATAGAAATGAAATCAAGAATCAATTAAATTACTTAAATTAAAACTACCCATGGAAAATTAAACTAATTTTAAGAATAAAATAAATTAAAAGAATAAAAATAATTTTTTTTCATAATTAACAAAAATATGTATATAATTTGGACACTCGAGGTCGTGAGGCTACTAGTTCGAAAGAAGTTTTGATACCTTGAACCCCTGGTTTAACAATGACATGTACCTATGAAGCAAAATTATGAAAAGTGAAAAATCTCAAAATCAAATTAAATTAAATTTTTGAAACCCAAATAGAAACTTGAACTTAAAATGTCTAGTAAAATCATACCATAGAAGCCTATTTTTCTTCACAAACTAGATCATTAGGTCACCGACTCTAGACTTAAGTTAGGTTGATCTTCTGTGATATTCTATGTCATTATGTGAACTATTTTTTCATATTTTATGGTGTACTATTTTAGAGTGGATGGTTAAGATTGTTTGCCCACTAGTCTAGATGCTAAGACATTCTTCTTAGGGTAACACTATTTTCTACAGAGGGGTCGTGCTAAAAAGGTCTTCTGTAATAAAATTAAATAAATATTATTTTCTTGTAAGTATTCTTAAGTCCTTAAGCATAGCCCAATAGGACAGTTAGGCTTGGAAAGCATCTAATGCTAAGCCCGTAAGTTTGCATATAGAATTACTAAAATGTTATTTGTATTTCTTAATATTTATTTTACATGGTTTAGAAATTTTATTTTTAGAATTTTAAAAGTAATTTGAGCTTAGAATTAGGTTGGGATCTATGAGGTCTAGGAATAGTAGGAGCTGACCCTACTAGCTGGTGGTCTCCTATGAAGCCCATGGAGGTCTTAGAGAAGGAGATAACCTAGAGAAAGACCCATAGATATAGACTTTTAGTTCTAGTCTGGGTTGTATAAGGGCAGAGCTCAGCTGCTCTTTTTTCTTTTTCTATTAGCATGTGCAGTAATACCTAACCTCACTGATCTATTCTTTTAAATTAAATTTAGCATGATTTATTTTGGGTGGATAATAGAATCAACTAACTTTTATAGGTTTTTTTTCTATTTTTTGTGATTAAATGTTTGGACATTAAGCTCCTAGAAAAACTAAATTTTCTACCCAACTTAAATTTAAACAACTTAATCAAAAATAAAAAAAATTCATAACTTCATACATAAATTAAAGCCTTAGGAATAACTTAAAAGTAACTCGAAACAATTAGCTATTGCAAACCATGCTAGCATATTATTCCAACTTTATGAGTTGGGCACTTTATCCATTGCACATAAGGGGCATCTGACCTTTGATGATGACCACTTTCTTGGGGAAGTGCCTTAAATGAATTGTGGGTCAAGACACAGAAAATGAAAAATACTGCATTAGTTAGGAGCACATCATACTTGGCATGATCCTAGAGACTAGGTGAGTTTAGGCTCATAAATTCTTTCATAAAATGTAACAAGCCTAACCATCTTGCATACATAAGACTGACATCATGGATTTAAAAATTTATTTAGATGGTGTTAGCTGGCAGCCCTTTCATGCGGGTTATAAGTCCAGAAGAGTCAGAGATAGGTTCCTTTTCTCAAATGAGAAAAGAGCCAATAATTCCAAAATGTCAAACTAGGTCAAGCCTCTAATGTGTGTCAAAAGTAATTATAGACTTAGATTTTGAAGCATCCTTCTAGGAATTGTTGACAACACACCTTGTGTATCTTATCGTTTGATTTAATGATAACAAATCTTATATAATAAGAAGTAATTATTTTTTATAGGATAAATTATCCACATTAATTCTTATGAATGTCATTTTTATTTAGATTTATATTAATGACAAATATAAAATCTTGAGGCTACTAATTGGTTTAATTCAAGGGTGTAGGAAAATTATTCAACTCCAGGTTCTTCAGTCAATTCAGAATACTAAAGTTATTAGACATGAACTAGGTGAAAATTTTTCTATGAATAACTATATTAAGTCAAATGAAAGGCCCAATAAAATGAAATAAATAATTCATTCTTTTCTAAATAATTTATTTAGAATTATTCATAATTTGTACATCTCATATTTTCATTTATTTTTTAAAATTATCCATTTTGGAGAATGTGAACTAAATGCATAAACTTTGTTACTTTTTGTGTGCTTCCATACAAGTTAAATTAAGTTCACATTTCATTAAATAATTTTCATGCTTAATCATGTTCATTATCCATTTGTTTAATGCATAAAATTAAATTATCCAAAATTATTCTATGCATTATTTTTCTCTCTCCTATCATCATAGTTTTCTCTCTCCTATCCTACCTATCCTACTAAATCATTTTGGCCGAATTTTTTCATGATTATTTGTAAAATAAATCATGTGAGAGCTATTCAAATTATTTCCATAATTATTCCATCTTTTTCTAAATTAAAAAAATTCATTTATTTGAATATTTAGTTTAAATTATTTTAAATTCAAATTAAATATTCTCTTACTTAATTGTGCAAATTTAAACCTAACTCTTCATGGAATGATGGTGGCTGACCACATGGTGTTTTTATTAAGCTAATTTAAATTAATCTGAATATATTTGAGTTAATTTAAATTTAATTAAAAAGAGCCAAAGATTTTCCCTCTTTCCCTTTATAAATATTTAATTTTGGAAATTATTCCTGGCCAACCATATGATGAACTTAATTAAAATTAATCACATGATGAATATTAATTTGAAATCTCCTAATATCTGATTCATCATAATTTAATTTTAATTGAGTGCATTAAAATATATTTAATCCATATTTGGAAACAAGCTTGGTCAAATTCTTTAATATCCCTTGGATTTAATTTAATAAAGCTTGTATATTATCTCTTTTCTTTTTTTCATTCAATCAAGATCAATTGTTTGAATATTCTATGATATTATATTTATTTCTAATTGAATCCCATCATAGAAACCTTCTTTCGCTGACCCTATATCATGCTTGATTTAGTTAATCAAAATTTGAATTATTCCCTTTTTAACTTGGCTAATTAATGGTGTCATGACTTATTTTCTAATAATTCAAGTCCTCTTCTCTTCTTTCTCTCTTGGTTGACCCCCATGCTAATTAAATTCCTAATTAATTTTGAGATCTTGTCATGAGATAAATTAAATTAAATTGAACTTCTTTCGATTTAAATTTCCCCTCTTTATACCCTAGGCCAATCCTTCATCTTGCAAAATTAATTAATTTAATTTATTCAAATTGAATCACATACCATATGAATTTTCCCTCTTCATTTCCTTGGCCAAAATTCTTATCATGCATTTTTAATTTCAAATTGGTTGATTTAAATCAAACCAACCTTCCAAATTAAAATTCCCTCCTATTTTCCCTTGGCTGATTATTCCCTCATCCAATTTATTAATATTTTAATTGACTTGTGTTTAAATAATTTCGAATGAGTTTTCCTCTTATTTTTTTCTTATTGGCCAACCCTCTAGACCTTTTGTCTTATATATAATGTTTTTAGGAGTAGGTTAATTCTTCTTGGACTTTTCTCTCTTGGCTTAATTCTTGCAAAATATTTTGAGATACTTTCTTAGTGAATCAAGTGCAAATCTCAACATCATTCTTCAATTTTCCAAGTTGCAAGTGATTTCCTTGAATATTACACAAAAGAGGTTGGAGGATTAGTAGAAATCCATCTTGGTTGAGAGCTATTCAAGGGACTTTTAATTTTATTTTTGTTGTTATTCTTATGTGAGACCTTGATCTCTTTCTTGGCTTAAGATTACTTAGTATTTGGTCAATTTGTTTTATGTTTAACTCATCTATTCATACTTTTTTCAAGTTTGTCGAAAGTTTTTTTATGTTTGGCTAAAGTTTTGTGTTTGCAAAATTCTTCTTTTCTCTTTGCTCTTACATATGCTTAAGTGAGACTTATGTTATGTTAATTGGTTCTTTTTTGTTGTTATTCTTGTGTGAGACCTTGATCTCTTTCTTGGCTTAAGATTCCTTAGTATTTGGTCAAATTATTTTTTCTTAACTCATCTATTCATACATCTTTTCAAGTTGGCCAAAATCTTTGCTTATGTTAGGTTAAAATCTTGTGTTTGAAAAATTGTTCTTTTCTCTTTACTCTTACATATGCTTAAGTGAGACTTATGTTATGTTAATTGGTTCATAAGAATACTTCTAAGTTGCAAGTTTCCTTTTCTCTAAAATTGTTTCATACTTTGTATAAGTAATACTTCTTTTTGAAAAGATTTCAATTGAGTTCATGTGCTATATGATTTCATTTTTCATTTTATCTTTTGGAAAACTCAAAATCTCTTTTGTAATAATTAATTTATTTAGTTTTCAAATCTTTATTGTGCTACATTTCAAATCATCAATTAAATGAATTTAATTTTAAGTTATTATATTTACATCAAATAGTTTAAATATTTATTTGCATCATATATATATATATATATATATATATATATATATATATATATATATATATATATATATATATATATATATATATATATATATATAAAGTTTAATCATTGCTTTCAAATTTAAATATCAAATAAAGTAAGATATCTTTCTTACCCTTGATTTCACTTGCCTTAATATTATTGTAGTGGGTTGTGAGAGCAAAATACTTTTAAATTGAGAGTTAGATACTTTCTTATTTCTTTATTGGGTTGTACTTGCCCATTAACAAAAGTATGGTGTTGGGTTGTACTTTCCCATTAAAAAAGTATGTTGTTGGGTTCTACTGTTAAAAAAAGTATGGTGTTGGGTTATACTTCATGAAGAATAGCACAAGAAATTTTTGTAATCTCAATTTTGATTTAGTGAATTCAAGCCTAGGTGGAAAGATGTGGATGTAGGTTGGTTTTGTGGTTTGACCAACAATGTAAAATCTCTATATTCTCATTCTTTATTTTTTTTTCTGAACTTTCTTTTGTATAATGTTGTTTATTGTTGTTATATTTCATTAAAGCATAATCATTAAAGGTTTAAGTCTACTACAAAGCCTTAATATTATTGTAGTGGGTTGTGAGAGCAAAATACTTTTAAATTGAGAGTTAGATACTTTCTTATTTCTTTATTGGGTTGTACTTGCCCATTAACAAAAGTATGGTGTTGGGTTGTACTTTCCCATTAAAAAAAGTATGTTGTTGGGTTCTACTTGCTGTTAAAAAAGTATGGTGTTGGGTTATACTTGCTCATGAAGAATAGCACAAGAAATTTTTTGTAATCTCAATTTTGATTTAGTGAATTCAAAGCCTAGGTGGAAAGATGTGGATGTAGGTTGGTTTTTGTGGTTTGACCCAACAATGTAAAAATCTCTATATTCTCATTCTTTATTTTTTTTTCTGAACTTTCTTTTGTATAATGTTGTTTATTGTTGTTATATTTCATTAAAGCATAATCATTAAAGGTTTAAGTCTACTACAAAGCATTCAAATTAAGTTTTTAGAAATTATTTTAAAACTGATTCACCCCTCCACCCACTCCCCCCCCCCCCCCCTCGCCAACCCCCCCTCTCATCTTGGGTGTTATAGTTGAATAACAAAGAGTTAGTCTTCAATCATAGGCATTTTTATAGTATTGTGTTGTTAGAACATAAGCCCTAGATTTCTAATAAAATGTCAATTCAAATCTCAATAAATTCAATCCAAATATATAAAACCCAAATGTATGATAGTTGGAATGCATATTAGGCATCACAGTATTTATATACATTTCCTGATTTATCCTAATTAGCCTAAAAAAAGAACACTTGCCCCTTTGAAGTGTTCCCTTTAGAAATTCTAATTTAACTATCCTTTGGAACCAACTTTGAAATCTATAGAAATAAGAGCCTATTTCTTTAATTGAGAGTATTCTTAGGAAGAGATTCCCATTTCTAAGATATAATTAACTATAAGGGTTTGCCCTTATAGGGAACTACGATCCCAATATAAATAAACCTTGCCCTACTTTTCCATGTAATTCAAGGGAAGAATCTTTGGATATTAAAATGACCCATTAGCCTTAGTAGTCCTTATTTAAGTGATCAGATCCATTATAGGATTACATGATTATCTTCTAAGATAATATGTTGATTCCTTTAATGATGAATTTGATTACCTAAATAAAAAATTAAAATCAAATGAAATAATTATATAATTCTACATTTTTAAAGAAATAAAAAATGAAAATCTCTCTTTTTTAAAAAAAATTCCTAGTCATATTGAAATGGCTAAAATTTTCTAATATGTTAAAAGCTTTTCTTTTGACTAAATTATATTAATTAAATGCTAGTTATAACTTATTTAATTTTTTTATTTACTGAAAATGGTTGGGCAACTTATTTTTATTGTCACATTTGGGATCAATTTTTTTGTTGATAGCAGATTAGTTGATGGCTCCATCATTAAATTCGGAGATGGATTTGAAAACTTTAACATCACAACTAATGGAGTTACTCTTACCCCTATCGATTAAGTGGTTATTTAGGTTAAACAACCCATTATGGAGTTCACTAGTGTACACTCTATTACTCCAGCCGTTGGTGGCTACTGAGGTTAGTAAGAGGGTCCAAGCCAGTCTAATCCCAAAAAGGATTAAATTGTATATTGTAGAGACATTTACTTGTTTCCTTCTTCCCTAGTACTTTTGAAGTAGGGTCCACTTTTAAGCCTCTTCAAATGATCGAAAGTCAAAAGAAGAATAGAGGAAGGAGACTCAGGAAGTAGGCCTTAAAGAAAAGAAAGCAAAAAGAGATGGTTGAAATATTGTTGGCTAGGGCAAGAGATGGATATACTTTTCTTGATACTTTCCCTCTCTTGGGGGTGGTAGATTCAACCCTCTTTCTATAGCCTAGGGAGAGAAGGATGTGTCTCGAATTACGAGTTCTCCACCTCACCCTTTTATTTTAAAAAAAACTTTAGAATGATGAATAAGGATACACATGGTGGGTTTTACCAGATTATTTATAGGACTCCTAAGTCCTCCTCTTACACAAAGGGAGCTACTTAGGGTCATGAAGGATCAAATGTAGAAGTCTTGAGAGAGAGAGAGAGATTCTAAGGTGACATGCCACTTCTCAAAAAAAAGGGAAGGGAAAGGTGGTCTTCCCTACTAGAAGAAAATCCTATTAACCCATACTAGACCGACATTACTACTCATGATGGTAATTGACTTGGCATAAGGAACAACTTGTTAGCTTAGGGAAAGATAGTTTTTCTTAGAAAACAAAATAAAAAAGTTTATGTCAGAAAAATTCCATTGGCCCCTGAGCCATTCCTTCCAACACCGCCACCTGAGAGAGTACTCAATTCTAGGATTATTGAGGAAAGGCCATCATCATCTGTGTTTGGGCCTCAAACTGAAAAGCCATCCTCATCTCATGTTTCTAGTAGAGAGATAGAGCCACTTCTTTTATCTCCTTACAATAGAGATGCTACTAACAAGGGACACCTTGGTATGGGTGTCAGTCTTACTTTAGAGGAAGTTCCCTCCATCCATGGGACTAATGAAAATGAAAAATATGAAATGAGACCCATATATGTGGAGAAAGAATTAGAAGCTTTCCTTGATAACAATGGTGTTCTACTCCATTTTAAAAAAGAATAAGTAGAGACTATTGTTAGAGAGGATGAAGAAAATAATAACATAAATAAGGTCTAAGATCACTTTGACTTACACCAAGATGATTTGCAAGATGATGACCCAAAGATACTCATAGTATATATTTACATGGTTAACACAAGGTCATCGAAAAAAGAACAAGAGGAAACACATGATAATCCTGTATCTGATCCCACATAATAGTTGATCCTTCAGTTACAGAAGAAGTGTGACCAAATTTTAATGATGGAGAGAAGATGGAGGAAATGATTGCCACCATGAAATCACTCCAAAGTATGATTCTTAGTTCTTCCCAGCCTCATTCCTTAAAATATCTAGAAGAATCCCATCCCACGGAAGAGAAGAGGTCTAGTTTGGAAGAACATCATTAAGAACAACAAAAAATAATGGATGATGTAACTCCTAAAATTGACCTAAAGTCTCTTATGGAGTAGCAAGTAAAGGAAGCATTAGCACAACCCATGACACGACGTTACTACGAAAGGGTAGACCTTAATGTGAAGAATATGACTCTGTACCCTATCCCAAAGAATTTGTATTGCCTTCCTTTAAAGTTTTTGATGGGACTAGTAACCCCAAACAACATTTGGCTCATTTTTGAGAAAGTTATTGCAATGCCAGAGAAAGTGATGCTGTGTAGTTTAAGCAATTTTTTAGTAGCTTAATTAGGGTTACCTTTGATTTGTATGCTTAAATACCAAATGGTTCAGTACATACTTTTACTGAACTAGAAAATATGTTTGTAAAGCAATTTATTAGCACTCAGCACAACATCACTATGGGTGATCTAGTTGTTCAAAAATAAAAGCCAGGTGAATCCTTAGTTGATTACATATTGACATGGTGATTCTCAACTTAAAGTGCGAGCTACAATTACAAGAGCAACACACTATAGAAATACTTCTAAAAAATATTCAAGGTCTAATGGCCTTTCTATTAAAGGGCTTTACTATTAAGACTTTCAAAAAGTTATTAAATAAGGCCTTTAGCTTGCGAGAAGAAGCCTCTAAGATGTCATTCATGAAAGAGAACTCTTCTATAGAACCATCAAAACTTAAGAAGCTACTAGTAAAGAAGGCATGCAATGTCTCTATAGTAGACAAGGGAAAGGCCCCCATCCAAGTGTAGAGCCTTCATCTTTTATCACAACAACAAGAGATCGCCTCTAAGAGGCTCAGCCCTTTAATGAGAGAGAATGAGCCAGACTTATTCTTTCAAGAGAGAGGCTGTGAGAAAAGTTTTAAAAAACTTAAAAAAGAAGGAAAATTTTAAACTACCTAATCCAAAAAGACTAAAGGAAGTCAACAAAGTGAATGACCCAAACTAATGTCCATATCATCAAATCTGTGTCACAGTATTGAACATTATTTCACTTTCAAGGTCTAGCTTGAAAGAAACTTTAAGAGAGAGTTAGTGATAATCCCTAAAGAGTACATTATGGACCCTAGACAAGGGTCCATTAAGGTAATTACAAGTGATTCTTCTACTTGTTTTAGTTCTTCTCCTTCAAATAAATGGGATATAGCCTAATCCCATTACTCTAAAAAATATTTGATGAAAAAATTTAAAAATTCAATGCAAGATCAAATAAGGACCTAGAAGAAAATCATTTAGATTGATCTGCTTAAGTTAGTACATTCAGTTCCACCTCAACCCTATTCAACATCATCAGATGTTTAGATGATTAAAGAGAGTGATAAGAGAGGGACATCTACTGTATCTGATAGAGTTTTATATGATAAGGATGGAAAGGCTAGACTTTACATTCCTTTATCCTTATGTACACACTTTAAAGATATTGATAAAAAGTCTACCTCTAAAGGAATTTCTTATATTCTTATTATTTCTAGTGAATGTGTTGAAAATAAAGAAAAACAAAAAGATGAAAAAAGGAAATTCTCATGTTGATATATTTTGTGAATCAGGGTTAGACATTGATAGTCCTATGGATGATCTGTAAGGTAACCCTATTAGCATAAAAATAGAGCTATCAGATTCTGACTAATGGAAAAGGATATTGTTGAAGAGGGACATGTTTATACCACCCATGGAGATATTATTGAGGTTAATCTCCATAGTGGAAATATTTTACCACCTTATCACCTCCTCCAAATGATAAAGAAAATAAATTACTGATAAAAATTTAGAAACTTTGCAACAAGATCCAGTAGTCGAGCTGATTGTTCCTAGAGTCGACTACAACATTTTATCACATCTTAAGAAACTTCATGCTAAGTTAAGTATATATGATGCCTTTGTTCTATCGAAAGAAATAAGGGAATCATTAGTACAAGCATTACTGATCCAGAGATATTAAGCTAGCATCAACTTTCTCAGATGAGGCTTGTTACTTTAAAGAGATCCCTTGAGACACCTTTTCTGATAAGGGTCTACTTTGGCGACCACAGACAAAAATTAACCCCTTTATATTTTTGTCAAGGTGGAAAACATCATGTTGTCAAGAATTCTGGTTGATCCTAGCGCTTCAGTCAACATTATGAACTCCATAACATTATCTTTCCTGAAGATTGACATTAGAAGACTAAATTTAGATAAAATATTATTAAGGGGTTTTGATGAAACTAAGGAGAAAGCTTTAGGTCCAATCACTCTATTATAAGAAATAGAAGGATTGAAAATTGAAGAAAAATTTCACATTATCGACTTTGAAACATCCTATAATGCCCTTTTAGACAAACCTTGGATACATCAATATATAATGATTCCTTCCTCACTCCACTAGTGTATTACATACCCCAAGGATGGAGTATAATATACAATAAAAGGTGACATACAACCATTCTCTATCCATGAAATTAAACTTTAGGAAGATGCTCTCTATTATATGCCTAAAATGCAAGTATCTGATCATGAAATTTAGTATTATTAAGGCATCAAAGAAAACAAAAAAAATTTCATATCAAATGAAAATGAAGAAAGAAAAGAGAAGGAGGAAAAAGAAAAGAACCTCCAATAATACAAATTAAATTGGAATCCAATTTTGATGAAGATTCCAATCAAAAGGATGCCTTAATAAAATTTGAAATTTCATTAGAATCAAATAGTGATGAAGAACAAATCTAGGCATTAAAGGATGAATCTAAACTATCTACTTATGAAAGATCAAAGAAATATATGGACACTTTGACACTAACTCCTCTTTCTAAAAATAAAATTTCACAGTTAGAAGTCAAAGTAGCCCCTAATCTTTTAAGAGAAATGGTAAGATTATTTAAGTTTTATTCTATACCTAGACCTTCAAGCTTTGAAGTAGATGTAAAGCTTAAAAATCCATCATGAAATGAAATAATAGGACTTTCATTTGATTGGTATCCTGATTGTGATAGAAATTTTATAAAACATGGTTTGATATCAAATACTTGACCCAAAGTTATAGCTCAATGCATGGAAAAGTTATGGTGTACTAAAAATTATAATTTTAAATCCAAAACTAGCATTGGGTTTGGTACCATTAAACCTTAAGATAATGTGTAACATTATTTAATGATAAGTAATCATATGAAATCCAATCAACCTTTTGGGATTCCTTCTAACTTTTTTGCAGAATTCCATTTTAAAACATTAAATGATAGTAGTCTGGTTGATTGCTTAATTCAGAATGCACCTAGTAAATTTGAAGAAAAAATAAAATGCACCATTGATGAATTAAAGGTGATCAACCTAGGAACTGATGAAGACCCAAGACCACTTTTTATTAGTTCATTATTCAGTCCAAAAATTTTGAAGAGTTGATTAATTTACTTTATAAATATAAAGATTGCTTTGCATGGAATTATGATAAGATGCCAGGTTTATCTCTGGATGCTACTATTCATAAGCTAGAGATTAAAATTTATGTTATCCCAATAAAGCAAGCTCTTTGGTTCATGTGTCTAAAAATTGAACAACAAATCATTATTGAAGTAAAAAAAAATTAAATGAAGCTAGGTTTATATGAGAAGAGCCATACCCTACTTAAGTAGCTAGTATTATCTTGGTAAATAAAAAGAATGGTCAAATATGCATTTTTGATGATTTTAGAGACTTGAATAAGCTTTGTCCTGAAGATTAACTCTCATTACTGATACCAGAACTTATGTTGGACATAGCCTCTTCGCATGAAATCTTTTCATTTATGGATGGATCATCTGGGTATAACCAAATAAAGATGTCTTTAGTAGAGGAAAAGCACATAGTTGTCAAAACCCCTATTGGGATATTTTACTACATGGTCATGCCATTCGGTCTCATAAATGTGGAGGCTACCTATCAAAGGGCAATGACTAGAATATTTAATGACTTATTTCATAATCAAGTTGAATATTATATCGATGATTTAGTTATCAAAAGTAAAGTAAAAGAAAGCATTTATGATTTATGGATCATTTTCAAATGATTGCATTATTACAACCTAAAAATGAACCCTTTGAAGTGCGCCTTTAGGGTAACTTCTAGAAAGTTCTTTGGATTTGTAGTGAGGAACCATGGAATTGAAATAGATCCTAAAAAGATCATAGCTATATTAGAAATACCACCACCAAGAGTCTTACATAGTTAAGATCATTCTAGGGAAGGCTAGCATTTTTAAGGAGATTCATATCAAACTTATCTAGAAGATGCCAACCATTTACGACATTAACTAAAAAAGATTCTAAATTTATTTTGGATGAGAAGTGTGAAAGTGAATTTGAAAGCCTAAAGCAATACTCGATGAACCCTCATATTTAGCTATTCTGATTCTAGAAAAAACCATTAATCTTATACATTGTAGCCTTAGATGAGTCACTTGGAGCTTTATTAGCCCAAGTTAATGAAGAAGGAAAAGAAAATGCTCTTTATTATCTAAGCCGTAGACTCATCCCACCAAAAATTAATTATCCATGTATTGAAAAGCATTGTTTATCTTTAGTTTTTGCTACTTAAAAACTAAGATATTACATGCTTTCTCATAAAGTAAATTTAATATCTAGAGTGAATCCTTCATAATATCGCATGACATGTCTGACATTATTTGAACGTCTAGTGTGTTGGTATATGGTCTTATTGGAATTTGAGATTACATTTATTCCTTTCCATGCTGTAAAGGGTAAAGTTGTAGCAAAATTCTTAGCAGTACATCCTCCACCCAAGGGTTCTCTTTTAAATGATGATCTTCTAGATGAATAGATCATTGCTTTAGAAGAGGAACCTAATGCTAGTTTGGGAATTATATTTTGGTGGTGCAACATCATCAAAGAAAAATAAAGAACTAAATTCTTCTATCCTGAGGAAGGCAGGGATTGATTGATTTTCATAACTCTAAACAAATAAATGATGTGATATTCCTATCATTTGTCTAAGCCTTGTATAAATAATGAAGCTAAATATGAGGCTCTTATAACTGGGCTAGAGTTAGCAATCCTTATGGATGTTAAAAATATTAAGATATTTGGGGACTCCTAATTAGTTATTAACTAACTAAGCATTATCTATAAGGCCTTACACCCTAAGATTTTCAGTTATCACTAGTACATGATGGAATTAGTTGAAAAGATTCCATTTATAACTCTATATAGAATATCTCTTAGAGATAATTCTATAGCAGATACGTGGCTAAACTTGCCAAAGAAGTTATCTATCTTGAAAAAGAATTTATACTGATAGAAGTTCTAAATCAATAAGTGTTATCCCCTATATATTTATATTATATGAAAAGAAAGATAGAAATGCAAAGGGTAGCCACCTTTGCTGAAGGTCAAGAAGAGAGTGATTGGAGGCAACCTGTTATTGACTATTTAAGTGAGAAGAGGCTCCATGAAGACAAGTAATTAGCAAATCATATTAAGAGACATGCCTTTTCTTATGCATTGATCAATAACGTATTGTATCGTAGGTCATTTAATTTAGTATGGCTATGTTGTTTAGACAAACAAGAAGCCCATAAGATCATAACTAAGGTATATTCTAGATTGTGCGACACTCACCAATCCAAACACAAAAATGAAATTAAAAATAAAATGACTTGGATATTATTGGCCTTAAATGACTGTATGGAAACTACACGTCGATGTCATCAATGCTAAATACATGGTGTAGTTTTACAAGTTTCTAATTACTCCCAATTGGCCCCTCGAGAGTTGGGTACCCACATCATATAACCTCTTTCCAAAGGCATCATTTTATTAAAGTAAAATGGTTTTGCTGTGGCCAAAATGTGATTAAATTATTTCAAGAAAATATCATATATCAATTTGGCATTCCTTACCGAATTATATTCGATAATGATCCATCATTTAAATCCACTAAATTGAATCATTTTGTGGCTAGTCATAAAATTGATTAGAGATATTTGACCATCTATTACCCTAAGAAAAATGGATTGGCTGAAGAATTTAATAAAAAACTTATTGAGAATTTTGAAAAAGTCACTTGATGAAAATGTTAGTGGCATGAAAAGTTAGTTGAGGCTTTATGGGCCTATTGGACCACATACCAAATACCAACTCAATTTACAGCATATACTTTGGTTAATGAAAGTGAAGCTATTCTTTCTTTAGAAGTACGATTACCTTCATTAAGGGTAGTAATTAATAACAGTATAACAATATATTAGAATCACAAACTCTGATTGGAAGAACTTAAAATCCTTGAAGGAAAGTGTTTGAAAGCTCAACAAGATCTTGAACAATACCAATTGCGTATGATTCAAGCACATGATTAGTTGGTTTATACTAGAACTTTCCAAGTAAGAGACTTGGTCTTGGTTCTTAAATGGATAATTTTAGCTCATCGCATAATCGACAGTAAATTCAATTTCAAAATGATTGTTCTCTCAGAAAAGAAACACCTTCAAGGATGTACTACGACATCTTCGGATGAAATGGGTAAGAGTATGTTTCTTCATAAGGTAGATTAGTATATATTCAACTAGATTTCTCTTAACATCACGTTAGGGTTTATTTAAATCTGGGCTCTACTTCTTATGGATGCAAGCCTTCATAACCCCTCATAGAGTAATAAGAGAGCACTCTCGATTAAGGTTGGAAACAAACATATCTATTTGGTAAGTATTGGTGTCTTAGAGGTATAATATGGTTAAGATGACCCTCTAGTGTAATCCTGATCAAGATCCCATGATTTTTTCATACTGAGATTATATTATTCCAACTTACCAACATCAGAGGGACATGGAATGTCCAAACAATCTAGTTAGTAGCCATGAGTTGTCTCATTTCAGGTATCCTGAGTAAACATAGAATTTTATTGTAAGTGGTGTAAGAGTGTTCATGTTGTGAATAGATTATAAGGTGTGGAGAACATGCATAAGTTCACATGGTGAATGAATAGGAGGCTAGGTTGTCCACATGATGGATGGATATAAATTTATATTTTATTTAAGGCATTTCTCCTGGTGGAGTATGGTGCCTAGCCACTACTTAGAGATAATATATATGTGATGCCAGTATGATGCCAAGCTCTTCGTTGATGTATGGGTAGCATCACAGCGCTAGAAGTATTAGTCTTTTGGTCGCTTAAATAGTACCCTGATTTCATTGTAGCAACACCTTCAAGATTTCATAGTACAATCATTAAAGAGAAAATAATAACCTCATCTTAATTAGTATGCGCAGCGACTGCAGTGAATGCTTTTGTACATCGCTATGTGATTTATAATTAAATTTATTATTTTAATTGCACAAGAATTGATCTGGTCGACCAACACCTTTAATGCATGGGCATCATGTTATACAACCCAAAGCGCCATCTTGGTGCCATGTTTGGGTCGTCGGCATTGGGTCCATTTATAAAGGATCTAAGGTCGCAATTTTCATTCAATGATCTATCTCCTTAAAGATTTTCTTTCTCTCTCTCAACTTTATTCTTCTCTCAAGTTTACATTTTTCATGATGCCTCTAAGAAGGGTAGTGACTAGGAAAAGGCACCTAGTGATGCCCAACAAATCACATCATGCTAGAGGATATTAACACCCCTCATCCACAAACACTGATCCGGGAAGAGCTTCCAAGATCCCAACCATGCTCTGGTGAGGTGATTGCGGAGATGAGGCCAAACTAGCCTACATAATTACTCATGCATTATGCCTATGGGTGCCAGAGTCAAGACAATAGGTTTTGGGGAAACTACTAAATTATGATAGTAGTGTTGTAAAAGCATATTGTAATTCCAAGATATTAATTATGATCAATATCTTAGTTATTATAATGGCCACTTGATTTTCACGATATCCTCCCTTTTCTTTTTGGTTGAAATGCAAATGTGTAATGTAAATGTTGGGCGGAAATGATCATCAACTTTTCTATCAACAACTGATCTGAAGTCCATGCTTACACATTTCCTCAAGCCTATGCCCATTGGTAATAACATTAGCGTAGGTTACTAAAGATAGGTTACTTTAAATACTTTAGCTATCCAAAGGGGATTTATGATCACTATCAAAAAAAGGTTATTTATAATTTATTTATAATATGTTGAAGGAGAGTACTACTATCCGGTATGATCTCCTTCGATTTATGATTAATGTATCATGAGTGGTATGCCTTAAAGGAAGAAATACTCATTCAAAAGGCTCCCTCTAAAAAAGGGGGGTAATTAAGAGATTTGGGACAAGTTAGAAGTGGGGGAGAGTTCACTTCACAACCTCTATTATCAATCTTCGTCCTAATGGCAAGTCCAAGAAATTGGCAATTTGGTCACAAATTTAAGAAAAAGGGTGGACGATAGAAGTCACATGCAAGATATTTTGGAACGTAAGTTTGATCATCATATGGATCAACAAAAAAGGAAATTCTATTACATGGCTAAGTTCAACAATGCACTGGTCAACATGTTCCAAAGTTGCAGTCTCGTAGATCTAAACCAAGTCTCCTTCTTTATAGCAGCTCAGTATCATGCTTATGTAATTACTCAGTAGGTATCAGGCATAGACGAGGAAGAAAAAGAGAAAGAAGTGGGTGATGAGTATGATTATTAGTTTCTTCCAATTTTGTACTTCTCTTTTTTTAATTTGTAATTTTCTTTGAATTTAAAATAAAATTTCCCTTTTATTAGTTTGTGTTATATGCTTGTATTTGATTAGTTTTGTTGATTTATTGCTCAAAGATTTAAATAAAAAAAATACTCAAACATATTTATAAAAATGAAATCCTAGTGACAGTGTGTCAACATTATGAATATAATGGAAAACCTGAGAGCTTGGCGCATTGTCTTGGTAGTGGAGTATGGTGCCTAGGTGCCACTGCTTAGGTGGCAATCTATATAGAAGATGTATATGTGAGCTGTGATGCCTAGCTCCTCGGTGATGTATGGGTAGCATCATAGCACTAGCAGTATTAGTCTTTTTGACTATTTGAATAGTGCCTTAGTGTTTCATTGTAACGCTGCAGCACCTTTCAAAATTTTTGATAGTCATACAATTGATTAAAGGTAAAACCTCATCTTAATTAGCAACATGACATTGGGTCAAAGTGATGTGATGCTACAAAGATTTTCGTACGCATCAGACATGATATTTATTATAATTAAATTTATTATTTTAATTGTATAATAATTCATGGCATGGGCTGAACAACACCTTAATGCTACATATGGGCATCATGTTCTATAACCTGAAAGGCCAGCACTGCCCATGTTTGGGTGTTGTGGCATTGGGTCTGATTTATAAACAGGATCCAAGGCTATCAAGAATTTTCATTCAATGATCTCTCTCCTTAAATATTTTCTTTCTCTCTCTTAACTTTATTCTTCTCTCAAGTTTACATTTTTCATGATGACTCTAGGAAGGGTAGTGAGCAAGAAAAGGGCATCTAATGATGCCAATAGATTCATTAACACTCATGCCAAGGAGCGATATCAACACACCCTCATCCACAAACACTTGATCTAGGAGAAGAGCTTCCAAGATCCCAATGACAGTGTCGAAGAGGTGATTGTGAGATCAGGCTGCGCCAAACTAGCCTACTATAATAGCTCATGCATTGTGCCAGTGGTGCTAAACACATGGGAGAGTAAAGACAACAAAGCATATGAATGGGGGAAACTAGTAAGTTATGATAATAGTGTTGTAAATGCATATTGTAATTCCAAGTTATTAATTATGATCAATATCTTAGTTATTATAATGGTCATCTTGATTTTCATGAGATCTTCCATTTTCTTTTTGGCTGAAATGCAAATGTGTAATGGAAATGATGGGAGGAAATGATCATCAACTTTTCTATCACTGGTATCACTATTGAGTCTAAGGCTTAACACTATTTTTGCCAAGCCTATGCCCATTGGTAACATTAGCGAGGTTACTAAAGATAGGGATATTTTAAATTTTGCTATCCAAAGGGGATTTATGATCAATATCGAAAAGGTTATTTATAATTTTATTTATAATATGTTGAAGAAGAGTACTACTATGAGGTATGATCTCCCTTCTTTGATTTATGATTTATGCATTGCGACAGGAATGGTATCGATGAAGAAATACTCATTCAAAAGGCTCCTCTAATAAAGAGGGTAATTAAGAGATTTGGGCCAAGGTTAGAAGAGGGGGAGAGTTCACGTGCCCCACAACCTCGACATCAATCATCCAAGTCCTTGGCCGAGCAAGTCCAAGAAATTGGCAATTAGGTCACAGATTTAAGAAAAAGGGTGGACAATAGAAGTCATATGAGATTTTGGAATGTAAGTTTGATCATCATATGTATCAACAATAAATGCAATTTTATTACATGGCTAAGTTCAACACTGCACTGGTCAACATGTTTCAAAGTTGTAGTCTCATAGATCTGAACCAAGTCTCCTTCTCTATAGCACATCAGTATCAGGCTAATGTAATTACTCCGTAGGTATCAGACATGGAGGAGGAAGAAAAAAGAGAAAGAAGTGGGTGATGAGTATCATTATTAATTTCTCCCAATTTTGTACTTTTTCTCTTTTTTAATTTGTAATTTTCTTTGAATTTAAAAATAAAATTTCCCTTTAATTATTTTGTGTTTTATTCTTGTCTTTGATTAGTTTTGTTGATTTATTGCTCCAAGATTTAAATAAAAAAATACTCAAACATATTTATAAAAATGAAATCCTAGTGACAACGCATCGACATTATGAATAGAATGAACAACCTCAAAGCTTGGTGTGATGCTAGGGTGATATTAGTAGAAAATTTTTCTAAGTCTTTTTTTACTTGTGTTAAGGTGATATAGCACTGAAGCACTAGTCCTATGGAACTGCAACACCGGCGGATTATACATTTTTATCAAAAAATAGTTTAAGTCACATTTCTAGTGCTAAGTAAGCATGGCACCTGGCATGGATATCATGGAACTTTAGCATTGGGGTGATTTTGGTAAGGCACCGAATTACTGGTTCTTGGGCATAGTGGCATTGCCTTTTATAATAATAATACTGAGAGCACATCACTGTGACGTTGATATTTAGTGTCAAGGTGCTATGAGTCAAAAATTTAGTTTTTGTTATGAGATTTTAGAAAAAATTTTAGAAATTTCAGCAACATTTTACTTTAGCAATGCTAGATTTTAAAATTATTGTGTGAAGCACTCTTCTCCTTTGTTCCAAATCTAAGATCGATAGAGGGGAGGGGTTTTAATCTTATGCCAAAATGAAATTCAATGATGGAGGTATTCAAATATCCAAAATTCTTTTTTTCTTCTTCTTTTCCTCACCGGATCCAAGATCAATGGTGGGATTATAATTTAAACACACTTTTTTAAGGATAAAGTGACATAAATATTTTAATTGAAGCAAACAAAGGATGTCAAAATAAAAGAAGATCATTGAGAGCATGAGTGTATTCTAGGATTGCAATGAGAGTAGGAGTGGTCAGAGAGAGAAGAAGAAGAAGAAGAAACCTAGGTGGACTAAACACTCCTAATTTATTGCACTTGTAAATATACTCTCAATAGTCGATGTAGTGCCTCAGCTCCAAGATCAATGCCGTAGTGATGTACCATAGTTTTGACTGGCCTGAGCAGTTATCCTTCTAGAAGACTAGGACAGTTCCTCGAGTCCATGAACATAGCACTATGTTGTAGCTAGAAGAACAAAAAACTACTAGTATTTTTATTATTATTTTAGGTGAGATGAAGAATATAATTATGTTCTTCTTTACTCTTTTTGCAATTTATTCAGATTGAAATTCTTATCATTGTTAATTTTTTTTATAATAATTTTAAAATTTTACAAATAAAAACAAGCTCATTTTAAATACAATTTCCATAAGATTGGGAATAAGCCCTTTGTGGTACCCTTCTTATAAACACTCATGGGTTTGGAGCAAGCCTTTCATGGCACCATTCTTACTACCCATAGAATAGGATTAGGTCACTAAGGCCCCTTTCCTATCAAATAGACTACATGGTAAGGATTAAGTCACCAAAGAGCCCTTTCTTATTAGTCAAAATTTGAGGCTTAGGATCAAGTCATCAAAGACCCCTTTCCTTAACCTAAGCTATTTAGGTTGGATTAAGTCATTGAAGGCCCCTTCCTAATAGTTAGTTAGAAAAAAGTAAGTCCCTCAGTAGGCATTCTTTCTAAAAGATAAGAATAGGATCAAGTCATTAAGACTCCTTTTCCTCATTATGGCTACTCAAGAATTAATTAAGCCATTGAAGTCCCCTTTTTAATACCTAATCAAATATGAGTAAGTCCCTTAGTAAGTATCCTAGTAACACTTTTTTTTTTGGAATAGGATTGTCATTATGACCCTTAACCTTTTCAAGCTACCCAAGTTAGAATTAAGCCATCGAAGGCCCCTTCCTATTAGTTGAACTTCACTATATAGGATTTAAGTCCTTGTGACCCCTTTTCTAGCTTAAACCAAAAAAAAAAAAATAATTAAGGAGTGGAAATAAGTTATTGAAGACCCCATTCTTATAGACTATTCTGGTTTGAAATTAAGTCCATGTGACCCCTCACAAAATTTAAGGTTAATGATTAAACTATTAAGGCCCCTTCTCCTCAGCTATTTAGGTTGGAATCAAGTCTTAAAGACCCTTTCTTAATACCTAACCAGATAATAATAAATCTACTAGTAGTATCTTTCCCAAGTTAAAATTTCATAGTTTGGATTAGGAGTATGTGTCCATATTGGCATCATCTCCAGCTACTATTCTTAGACTGGAGTAAGTATCCATGGTGGAAATCCTTTCTAGGAAAGAAAACTTTTCTTTAGGATTGGTTAATTATTTAGACTACCTCCTACTAATGTAACTTAGAAAGATATAAGTGTTAGTACTTTCTTTCTAAGTTAACTATTGAAAATAGATTATATTTAGTTTTAGATTAAGTCCCTTAAAGGAATTTCTTTTGATTATGCTAAGATTAGATTCCTCATTGAATCTTTTTCTAATACCATCCCTACCCTTCTTAGAAAATTAGTGAATTTAAGTTTCTAAGAATGAATCATTCTAAATTAAAATAAATTCAATCATACCTTTGCCTATTTTTCACAATCAAATTTAAAATAAAATTTTAAATTAAAACCCAAATTAAAACAAAACTCTAAATTATAAAACTAAACTCAAATTCCTTCATGGTTATACTTATAATGTTGACTAATTTGGTCAAAACCAATATGTGCGATGTACTTTAGTCAGTCTATGATACATATTTGGGGGTCCATTTCTTGACCTTATTTTTGGATGAGGTTAACATTATTTCTAAAATTAATAATAGGACACCTAATCATAAAATAGAAGCTTCCTAATTAAGCTCTTAGGACACAACACTTAAGTCACCTAGTGCATCCTTCTAGGGTTTGGTCTAACCTAATGGGTTTAGGTGGACTCAACCTAAATCTCAAACATAAATAAAAAAGTAAACCAAAAACATTCTACTTAAAATCTGAATTCATCTGAGTTTATATTAAGGTATTGGGAATTTAACCTAATTATTCTAGTTAAACTCAAAATTAATTGAATCCAAATGAAATCCAAATTAAATCGAAATAAATTCAAATTAAAATAAAATGAAACCATGAAATCATTACAAGAACATAAATGGAGTCAAATCCAAATGAAGGCCAAATTTGATCAACCCTTTTAACATAGGTTTGACTTATAGGCCCCACCAAGTCAAAGGTCAACTAATCAAAATTTAATCCAAATAAAATTATTCCAGCTGAATTAAATGATAAATTAAATAAATTTAAACATGAATTAAATAAATATAAATTTCATTAAAGCTTTAATTAAACTCTTTATATCATGTGATCTAAATGGGCTTAAAATGAGCTTTATTGAGTTTGAATCCAATTCAAATAGATTGTGCAAAATCATTTGGATATGATTATTAAACACAGTTGAACCAATCATTGGGTCTAATTTGAACAATTTGGTCATTTAACCCAAATGAACCAACTTAACCATTAAGCCCAATTTGGGTCAAATGGATCAAAATTGAAATAAATTCCAATTCAAATGAAATTAATCACTCCAAATCATCTCACACATGTGCGTAAACATGATTAGAGTCTAAATATAACTTCATCAAATTGGTCATTTGACTCAATTGAACTCAACTTAACCCATTTAAGTCTAAATGGGTCAAGTTGAAATCAAATCTAACCAATTTAAAATCCAAAAGATTTAATAAATCTAAAATATCATAAATGAGCAATTGAACACAATTAAGTTTTAAAAAATGATAAAATGTCCTAATAGGTTAAGAAATCCAATTTGACCAATTCAAGTCAAATGGGTAAAACTAGCCTAAATGACATCAAACTTCATGTGGTATGATCAATTAATTCATAAACCATTCATCGGATAATCAATAATGATTGGTAATTACATTTAAAATCAATTAATCAAAATAAATGCATTTGATTCACTTTGAATTGATTTAAACCCAAATGCATTATAATTGAGAATGTAAACTTAAAAAATTTTACTAATCACATTTTAAATCACTTAAACTCATTCTATGGTGAGCTGAGGATGATTACTAGCTAAGATTAAGCAAACTAAATGAGCATAAGTCAACCCAAGAGGATGAAATATGCCATGGGAGGGAGAAAAGCCAAAATTGAGCCAATGCCCTCTTCAAGCTCCAAGATCCCTTCCATGTGTTCAATTCTAGTCACTCTAAAGATTATGGAAGGAATGTTTGACCATCTCAGTGCCTTTAGCTCCATCATTTGGATTCTAATTTCTCATGGCCAACAACCTCCATTGAAATCTAATAAGGGAGGTCTCGGCCAAGCTTAAAAGGAAAAAAGAGATAAAATTGGGGCTTTTGCTCGACTCCATCACTTTCTCCAATGATAATCGAGCCTAACTAGACCTTCCCTCTCCTCCAAAATTTCCCCGATCACTCTGGACATCAAACTCCAATGAGTTGTGATAGACTTCCACCTCCACGATGATCACGGAGGAGGCAAAGCTCATTTCTTTATCCAAAAGCATCATCTCACTTCCTTGAGTGTTTTTGAAATGCAAACCACCAATGAGACCCTACATCGGTGAGGTACACCCAAAACTAACCTCCTTTACATTTGACGTTGGTTATTTTTGAAGTGAAATAGGTCCTAGGATTGATCAAGCAGTATAGATCTATTTTAAATCATGCTTTGATCATTTTGAAATCAAAATCTTGAGATTTCATTTTGTAGATCACTAGTAATTAGCTGCAAAATGTGGATAGTGGTCTTCACCATCATTGGGAGAGATGAAATCTCCATTGTTCATTCCTTATATTAGGTACGGATGAACACTATTTATACAGATCATCTAATTGAATCCTCTATAGGAAATTATGAGATTATCTGAGCCGTCCAATCATCGACGAATGGCCTAGATCAAATTGCATATGTCACTAAAATAATGCAGGATCCCACTTAGCCTAATTGGATGTTGTCGTGTGTAAAGCATCCACATCTACGCCACATGGCATCGCAGATTAAAATGGGAAATTAATAATTTTGTTAACTTAAATAAATGTTACAAAATATAGTAAAATTATAAAAAATAAAATACTCAATAGAAAAATAATCTAAATAAAGGTTATATGGACTCCTCTCACTGAGAAGAATCTATTAAACCCAAAATCCGCAATTTTTAATATGTAATTTTGGGTTATTTTGAGTTTAAATGAAAAAAAATCAAACTCAAATTAATCTCAAATCATTATTCCAATTGATTTGATAGTTTGGGGTAAATAAAATTAGGGTTAAGACACACATTAGGTAAATATTTCATAATTTATTTCAAAGTAAATAAAAAGATATGGAATTTCCAACCTTAAACACTAATTTTAATGAAATAATTTAATTTTAAATTTGAAAAATCATGATAACTTATGAAAATAATTCAAATCATCACCATAAACCATAATGAACTTAAACACTTCACTAAAACTTTCTGAAATTCTATAAACCATAAAATAACCTAATTAAGTAACTAATTAAATTAATTAATCTAATTAATCAATCCGCACTAAGGAAAATCATAATATATCAACCAAAACTCAAAAAATTTTAAATAAACTCTCTATGGATGCACTTTCTAGAGGAATTCCAAAAAAATAAAACTCATAATTATTTTCTTTAAATTTAGGCTTAATTTAGGTTTTATTGAAATAATTAAAACCTTAATTAATCCCAAACTATATATTTGATTACAATGAAACTTTATGAAACCAAAATTGGGAAGGAAACCCACTTACCATAAAAAGTTCAAATAGAATTAACCTTTGGATTCAAAGTTACTGAATTTCCAAGTCTCTAGGTCAATATAAATGAAATAATAAATTAAAAAATAAATAAATATTAGAAAAATCATAAAATCAACTTGAAACATTTTCATCAATATCAGAACACTTAAAAAACTTTTCTAACACTATAAATTCAAAATATTTAGTTAATTATGAACTTTGGGTTTAATGAAATAATTAAAAATACAAAACTCAATTAAACCTTAAACTTAATAATTTTTTAATTTCTTGGTAAATAAATTAAAAAAATTGAATGTAAAACTAATTAACCTCTGAACTTCATATTCAAATATGAAATCCATTTAATCCTTTGAATTAATATAAATTAATAAACAAAAAAATTCTACATGTAAATGGAAATGAAATGACTAATTAAATTAATCAAATTAATCAAATAATCCTATACCCTAATAACTTGAAATGGCTTAGCTTAAAATTAGAACCCAAAAGTTTTAGGTTTACTAGATTATGATTTGTAAAACAAAAAACGAAAAATTCTATATTAAATATAGTTATGAAACCTTAACACTTTATGTTATATTAAGCTTAATTTGAATAAAAAAATTATAAAATAATGAACTTCTTAATTAACAAAGTCAAGACTTCCCATAGATTGATTGAAACCAATTAAATCAACTTATCTAACTTCATATATAAATATGAATGAATGAAATCATCACTTGAAATTAGTTAGGTTAACTCACTCAAATTTACCAACATAACATAATGAAATTAACTAAAATTAAATAAACCTAAATAATAAATTAAGAATACATGAATGAATAAATCATGAAATTGAAATATAATAGATCATTAAATCAAATCCAAGTTTGAATTAAAATATTAACTTAAATAAGTTAGTTCATTCGAGCTAATAAGCATTAATAAACATAAACATAAACATTGATGAAAGAAATAAATAAGATTATTCCAAAATCAAATGAACCAAATAATTCAAAAATATAAAATTGAATAAAATAAAAATGAATCAAAATAAAAGAACTGCAATAAAGATTAAAATCATCTAAATTACAAGAATTTTAAACCTTAAAACATTAAATAAATCAAAACATTTGAAAATGAATCAAACTAAATGAACATTAAATTTGATCATGATATATGGTCAAACCTTCGACTAAAGATGAAGGAAATTCTTTAAACCTTAACCAAAGGTTTTAACTTTGATTGCTAAGGAAAACACCTTTGAGGATGCACTCCACCATCTTTTGTATGATGGGTAGGAGTATATTTTTTCATGAGATAGATTGATATATTCTACTAGATTTCCCCTAACATCACATTAGAGTTTATTTAGATCTGGGTTCTACTTATTATGGACACAAGCCTCTATAGTTAATTACCTCTCTTACCGTAGTAAGAGAGCACACTCGAATAAAGTTGAAAATAGACATATCCTTTTTATAAGCATTTGGCATCTTAGAAGTGGGTGTAGCATAGATGACTGTCATGTAGAATTCACGGAGTGAATAAGGAAATTTGGCTTCCATCCATTTGGACTGCCAGAATATAACTTAAATATTTATATAATGAAAAATACAAGCTAGCAATGCATAATATATAATGAATAATTAATGAAGTTATTATTTAACATAAGGGGATGATGACACGCCTGATCAAGATCTCATAGTTTTGTCATCACGGGCTATTGTGGTCCCTAGTCTACTTAGTCAGGGAATTATTCTTAATCAAGGAATCCTTGTCAACAACCATGAGTTGCATTGTCCAAGGTGTTCTTACAAACTTGGGATTGTATTTATCTAAGGAGATAAATTTAAGTCAACCTTAGCTAATAGAAGGCTTTTTTTGTCTATTAAATATATTCCATGATTCATAGCTTAAGGAGGAAAGCTATTAAGGAAAATAAGGGTCATTGCCATAACTAAAATATAGTGGAGTTGCATAGATGCCAAGCCACCAGATCAGAGGGATTCTAGTCGTATCCAACTTTCATGTGGTGCTATCAGGTGGAAAAAACTACTTAAATAGAGAACAAAGATCACAACTTTACTAGCATGAGATTATTTGAGTATGAACATAAATATATTTATTTAACATTTTTTGTGAGAAAAAATTTTCTTAGATTGTCATCCTTGACAAATAATGATGGATGAATGGATGATTGTTTGCCTTAAGTTATATTGAATGATGAACTTCATTCAATTTATATATATCCTCTCCAAATGAATTTTACAATTAGCATGACCATTATCAGGGAAAGATTAGATTTTGGTAATATGGACCTAGTCATAAGACCAAATCGGGGAATGAACTCGTGAAGTATCGTCAAACAGTAAAATTAGGCAATTATTATTATGTTTGGAGACCATGCAAGTAATTCTTTTTGTGTTATGCTCAGCACATTGGTGCTAAACATATGACGCTTAGGTGCTATGTCATGCCGTATCCCTGCAATTATTGGTCATGTTGACCATTTGAATGGCACCTCAGTGTTGGCTATGTAGCACCATAGTGTTAGTCAAAAGTTGGTTTAGGATAAATGACATATATTTAAATGATTTAAGGCATGGAATAAACTTTTTTACTAGCACTTCGGCTGTGTGTCAAGGTGTCGTGGTGCTACATCAATGTGACACATCTTTTTAGTTTAAAAATTTAATGGCGATAAATGTTCCTTTTGATCATCACAATAATAGACTTGACCAGCTAACCAACACCTCAACGCTGCATGCATGCATCATAGCGCTAGGCCACTATTCCAGAACCTGAGAGGTTAGTGCCTTATCACTGTTATTGTAGCACAACAATGCTAGGCCTTGCTTATAAATAGACTCTCTAGGCTTTGAAAATTTTCATTCTACATTTCGTAGGGCTTTCATTTAGAGTTTTTCCATTTCCAATAATTTTCTCAACTTTTCTCCCCTACTAAAAAGGTAAGCATGCTACTTAAGATGGTCGTTGGAAAGAGGAGAGCCACTTTCTCAAGAGAAGCTAATAGATTTGTAAGCTCTATAGTTGAAGAATGCTATCAACATGCTCTCACCCATAAGAATTTCATCCATGAGATGAGCTTTTATAACCTAGGTGGGAAAGTAGAGAGTGTGATTATCGATCATAGTTGGGTAAGGCTGGCCTATTAGAGTAGCTCCTGTGTAGTCCCTGTGATGAGGGAGTTCTTCGCTAATGCAAAGGAGCACTAGGACAATCAAGCATAATCCTAGCAAAACTAGTAAGCTTTAGTAGTGCCATCATTAATGCATATTATGAGTTCCCAAATATGGAAAATGACCAGTATCTTTCCTATTTAAAGGATCATCTATATTTTCATGAGGTTCTTGGTTTTCTTGTCATCTATAATGCCAACATCCAGTGAAATTGGCGGGAGGAAAGGATCATCAACTATCCCACCTCCAGTCTCACTACTAGGTCTAAGGCTTAACTCTATTTCATTTCCACCAAACTAATGCCCATTAGTAATATCAGTGAGGTGACCAAAGATAGAGCCATTTTAAATTTTGCAATTCAAAAGGGATTTATAAAAGATATAGAAAGCATAATTTACATTTCCATTTGTATTATGCTTAGTGGTAGTATTACAATAGGTTATGGTCATCCCTCCCACTTTTATTGTTTATATCATAGTGAGTGTGTTAGGAGAGCCTAATGAAAAAGTTCTCATTTAAAAGGCTCCTCTAATGGTGACTTAATCCAATCCTCAATATTTTGGTTAATAGAAGAGGGGTTTTCAGGACTTATTCCTAATTTAAATAACCAATTCGATAGGAAAGGGGTCTTTATGACTTTGTCCTAACCTATGAATAATAGGAATGGTGTCATGAAAGGCTTGGTCCAACCTATAAAAGACATGAGGAGTGTGCCATGGATGGCTTGGTCCCATCTCATGGTAAGTATAGGAAAGGTGCCTTGATGATGCTTACTCCTATCCTAGAGAGATTGCACTTAAGAAGACTTATATAAATTTATAATATTTTAACAAGCATTACATATAAAGAAATAACATCCAGTGTGAAACCAGTAAAGAGAAACCAAATTTTATTGATCAGTATTCTTCTAAAATTGAGTACAAGTTACATTTAATATTTCTTTATATAACGTCCATTGATCGAGGCATTAGACAGTCACTATTACAAGTAATCAACTGATAAGAACCTCCTTCATAGACTTTTTCCACTACAAATGGTCCTTTCAAAGTTGGCTCAAATTTATTGTGGATTCTACGATGAGCTAACATTGGCTGTTTAAGAACCAAGACCAAGTATCCTACTTTGAAAGTTCTAGGATGGACCAACTTATCATGTGCTTGAACCATATGTGCTTGGTATAGTTCAAGGTCTTGTTGTGCTTTGAAAAGTATTCCTTCAAAGCTTTCAAGTTCATCCAATAAGATTTTGTAATTTTGATATGTTGTAACACTGTTATTAACTGCTATTCTTAATGAGAATAGTTGTACTTCTAATGGAAGAATAGTTTCAGTTCCATAAACTAAAGCATACGATGTAAATTCAGTTGGTGTCATATATGTGGTCCAGTAGGCCCATAAAGCTTCAACTAATTTTTCAAGCCATTGGCAATTTATTTTCATCAAGTACTTTTTTCAAAATTTAATAAGAGTTTTGTTAAATACTTCGGCCAATCCATTTTCCCTAGGGTAATAGATGGTTGAATATCTCTAATCAACTTTGTATCTAGCCACAAAATGATTTAATTTTGTGGACTTGAATGATGGGCTATTATCAGATATAATTCAGAGAGGAACACCAAATTGATATATGACATTTTCCTAAATAATTTTAACATATGATATATTTTTACTTCTTTCAATGACACTGCTTCAGCCCATTTAGAAAAATAATCAGTCACGGCTAATATAAAATGATGTTGTTTCAACGAATGAGACTCAATGGGCTCTATGATGTTGGTACCCCAACTCTTAAAGGGCCAAGAGGCAATCATAGGGTGTAGTATATTAAGAGGCTGATGTAAAACTACACCATGTATATGGAATTAATTAAAATGATGTGCAATTTCCATGCAATCATTTAACATCAATAGCCAATAATATCCAAGTCTTTTGATTTTTAATTTCACTTTGGGTCCATATTGGTGAGCACCACACAATCTAGAATGTATCTCTATCATGATCTTATCTTATGGGCTTCTTTCTTGTCTAAATTGTGTAGTCACATTTGATCGAATGACCTATGATATAATGCGTTATTAATTAATGCATAGATAAGACACACTTCTTTGTTTGATTTGCCAATGACTTATCTTTAGGAAGCCTCCCCTTACTTAGTTAATCAATGAATGGTTGCCTCTAATCACACTCTTCTTGACCTTCAGTAAGAGTGGCTATCCTTTATATTTCTTCTTTTCTATTCATATAATCTAAATTTATAGGAGATAAAACCTGTTGATTTTGAACTTTTATAGAAATAGATTTTTTTTCAAGGTATATGATTTCTTTAGCAAGATTAGCCAAAGCATTTTCATAGAATTATCTTTATGAGATATCTTACATAGAGTTACATATAAATTTTCTTAAGTAGTTTCATTGTGTATTGATAATAACTAAAGATATTAGGGTGTAAAATCTTATAGACACCCCTCACTTGATTTATAACTAGTTGAGAGTACCCAAAGATTTTTATATTCTTAATATCCATAAGGATTGCTAGCTCTAGCTAGTTATGAGAACCTCCTATTCAACTTCATTATTTGTACAAGGCTCAGCCAGATGATAGGAGTATTGCATTATTCCTTTATCTGAGTTATGAAAATTAATCCAATCCTTGCTTTTCATGGGATAGATGAATTTAATTCTTTATTTTTCTTTAATGATGCAGCACCATCAAAATATAATTTCCAAGTGGCACTAGGTTCACCTTCTAATGTCATAATCTACTCATTTGGAAGATCATCATTTAAAGGGGAACCCTCGAGTAGAGGATGTGCTACTAAGAAGTCAGCTACGACTTGACCTTTTATAGCACGAAGGGGGATAAAGGTAATCTCAAATTATAATAAAATTATTGACTAACATGCTAGATGTCAAAATAGCATTAGTCTGGTCATAAGATATTGTAATTGATTTACTCTTGAAATTAAATTTACTTTATGGTAAGGCATGTAGTGTCTTAGTTTCTAAGCAGTGAAAACTAAAGCCGAATAATGCTTTCAAAGAATAATTTGTTTCCACTAGAATGAGTTTTTGACTTAGATAATAAAGAGCATTTTCTTTCCCTTCTTCATTAACATAGGTTAGTAAAGCTCCAAGTGATTCATTGAAAGAGGAAGTGCATAAAATTAATGGCCTTCCTAGAATAGGAGTAGCCAAAATAAGAGGGTTCATCAAGTATTATTTTAAGCATCTATTGACCTCATTTTTAGGATGAGCTCTCAACCCCTCCATCTTATATATAGGACTTCTCTTAGACTTTAAGAGT
This sequence comes from Cymbidium sinense, assembly GCA_021442155.1. Lineage (NCBI taxonomy): Eukaryota > Viridiplantae > Streptophyta > Magnoliopsida > Asparagales > Orchidaceae > Cymbidium > Cymbidium sinense. The sequence goes on from CM038223.1 coordinate 30,758,696, forward strand.
TCCTTAGCCTTAAGACACATCTAGTGATTAGGTGGACACTCAACCTAACCCTAGAGACTTAGAAGAGTTAGCCATAGGAATAGGTCATGCCTTAGGGGTGTTAGGAAAATTTTCCTAACCTATAGCTTGAACCAAATTCCTCACTTCCTCCCTTCAAGTCAAACTCAAATCAATTGAAACTTGATTGATTTTCTCAAATCTTAAATCAATTTCAACTTGATTAATTTTCTTCAAACTCAAACCATTTTGAATAATTGAAACTTATGATTGAAACTCAAGATTGGATTCCAAACTCCAAAATCTTTCCGAAGTCCTTTAATTCCCTCCCATGGACTTAGCTCAAATCAAATCTAAATCAATTCAAATTCAAGAAATTTTCTCACAACCCATTTATATTCACATTTATATTCACATATATAAATGAAATATAAATTCAAATTAATTAAACTAAATCCAAAAGTTCAAATCCAAATCAAAAATATTTCCTAAGTCCTTTGATTCCTTCTTATGGACTTAGCCTAAATAAAATCTAAATCAATTCAAATTCAAGAAATTTTCTCATAACCCATTCATATTCTCATTTATATTCACAATTGTAAATGAAATATAAATTCAAATATCCAAAAATAAATTCAAAACTCAAATCCAAATTCAATCAAAATCCAACCTAAGCCTTCTTGTCAAAAATCTTGAACTTAGCCAAATGAATTTCAAATCAAGCCAAACCCTTGATTTTTCTTCATGATTCAATCAATCCTACAATCATGAATCCAAATATAAAAATAAACCCCAACCATCAAACCAAAACTAAATTCAAAAATCAAACCCAAGTTAAACTCATATTCACCTTTTTGAACTTGAAATTGTCAAATGAATCAAAACCCATTTGACTCCAAATCACTTGCAAATGGATTTATATTTCAATCATAAGTCCATATGTGAGTTTAATCAAACTCAAATCAAGCTTTGAACAGGCCATTTGACCTACCTAAGCTTAGTTGACCCAAAGTGACCTAAAGTATCCCTTATGAGCCAAATTCTAATCCTAACCAAATTAGATTGAACTAAGCCCATCTAAGCCTCACAATGTGAGCAACAATCATCATGAGATGATCAATCACTCAAATTGAGTCAAACAAAGTCAAACCTAAGAGTTGACCAAGTCAACACTTAGCCAAAATGAAACCTAAACTAGCCAAAATCCACCATAGGCCAAATTGATTGAAACCATTGATCAAAACTCATTCATGATCAATGTTTGAACTTGACCAAGTCATCATTTGAGCCTAACCTAGCCAATTGGCCACTTGACCCAAGTTGACCCAATTTGACCTAAAAAGTCAAAATGTGTCAAAACTTGATCTAAGGCAAATTGATTGAACTAATGGGTCAAGTTCATTCCAAATCACTTGTTGAACTTGACCAAAGCCTCAATTGGCTAACTACACCCAACCTAACACAATTGAGCCAAATCCAAATATAAACTAAATTGATTGTAAACAAAGATACCAATCCATTTTAAATGATCAACCAAACATAAACCAACCCATGACCTAACCCAAATAGGTTTAATAGGTCAAATCGGTCAACTTGACCCATTTGACCTAAATGAAATCAAATGAAGCAAAACCAAATATAAACAAATTGAATCAAACCAAAAGCACAAAAATATTTCAAATGGTCATATGAACTTGACCCAACCTTTGGTTTGACCCAATTTGAACAATTGGTCAACTTGACCTAAGTTGACCCATTTTGACCAAAATGGGTCAACATGAGCCAAATCATATCAAACCAAATCCAAATTCAATGAAACTTGGCCGACCCATTTTTCAATCATATGAAACATTCTCAAACTGAAACATATGCCAAATGACCATTTTACCCCTAGGCCATAGGGTAACCTAAAATCAAAAGCACTTGGAATTTGGTCAATTTCTTTATATTGACACTTGACATCCTCTTAGTGGACCAAATGGTCACTAATGGACATGGTGCACATGACCCAATGGGTTTGGGTCAGCCCAACCCAACCTAAGGCTAAAATTGACCACCCCCTAAAGATATGAGCACATGGGATCCCTCCTCCACTCAATTAGAGCACATGGGAGCTTCGCTACTCCACTCCACACTCAAAACTGAATGTCATGCCACTCCTAACAGCCTAACAAATCCATTGAATAGGGTTAATTGGATCAAAATAGCATGTAAGCTTACAACCATTTGATTCACCTAGGGGGAGATATAATGCCCCTAATTTCACTTGAATTACATTCTCTCCTATTCGATTAAAGCATAGGAACTCATAGGAAGTGATTACAAGCTCCCCCAAGGTTTCCTAAGCATTTTGCATTTCCCTATTTTTAGATTTCTTCAAATAGAAAATAAGGGAGTTTAAGTGAAATTCAATCTCACACAACTCTCCACTAGACCTCAATTCCTCTTTCTAGCTTCTTGAGAGGATCAAATCAAACTTGCCTAAAGCTTAATCCAAGTCCTCAAGCTACGAGAAGAGTGCTCTTGATCAAGTCAAAGCCTAATTGAAGAAGAGCTTGGTCCATAGGAAGATCTACTCAACCAAATCACCTCAAATCTTCAGCAGGGCTTCTTCTCCACTAAACAAAGCTACCTCAATAGATTCGAGCGCCGGTGATAGCCTCCGATGAGGTATGCCCTTAACTGATCTTAAACTACCCATGGTGAGGTCCTTTGTGAAAGAAATTCTCACCTCATGAGAATTTGACCGTTCGATGTAATCTCCCTTGCATGATGATTGTGTGGCTTCAATTTGAGCTCAATCCGAGCATAATCGAGCTTAGATCTTGCCCTAAAGGGTGGATAGATGTCCTCTCCTGCAGGGAAACTCAGTGATGGATCATGGGCTCGTCCATCCACATATTTTGGATGGACGGCCATTATCAAGATGCGTAGGATCCTATGATTTCCACCTGAAGAACTACGGGCTTGATCTCAATCGTCTAATCTTAGATTGGACGGATAGAGAGAAAGTGCACAGCACCGCCACTGATGTGGTTCTATGATGTGATAACTTAACTGGCCTCTCCCATCACGCCATGTGGAAAGCACGTGCCGTGTCACCTCCACGTGGCGTTGACAGGATTAGCCATATAATTAGGGGATTAATTACTTAATAATCATGGAAAATTAAAAATATCATAACTAAATGTAGAAATTAGAAAAATATAAAATAAAAAGAAATGGAAAGATAATTCAAAGAGAACTAATCTAAAATTAATTTCAATTGATTTTTAATAGTCACATTTTCTGAATTAAGGTTTTAATGAAAACTTAATAACCCTAATTACTCCCTAATTATGCTACTGATTAATTCCAAACTTTGCATGTACATTTAGGATGATGACTTCTACCTCCCCTCATTTTCTTGGGATTTATTGATGGGTTAATTAGGTAGATCAATCAATGAATCCTTAATTACTCGCTTTATGCAATTAAGGGTAATTAAGCATATGAACAATGGTTTAATCCCTTTATTAAGTTAATTAAGCCTTATTTAAGTAGAGAATATATTTATGGAATGGATTTAGGGAATTTTCTCTAACCTATTCCCTAAACCCCTTTCGTCCCTTAATCTAAACTTATTTAAGGGCTAATCCCCTAACCACTTGCTTAATTACTTTGATAAAATTTTCAAAACATTTGAGAACTTAATCAATTCATCTTGGGTAGGTGCTTAGGTGTTTAATAACCTAAGTAGCATAAGGAAATCAAAATCCAACTCACATGTATGGGAAGGGTTATGAAAGTGCTTAAATTAAACCCTTTAACTTAATTAATCATTAATTATGAGACAATTGCATTAGGTACCTTTCTTTCTTAAGATGCATTATTATTTTAAATTCATTGTATGATTTTATGTCATATCATTGGCTCATAATTACTTGATTAAATATGTTAAAGTCATATAGGTAAGGGGTAATTAATACACTTAAAATACACCTAAACTAACCAAAGCATAAAATTGATCTAATTACATAAAGATTGATAACTTACACGAGGGGGAATGGGTTAGGACCAGCAAAACTCATCTCACATTTCTCAAATTGAAATCAAACTCAAACAAAATCCAAACTCTTCTTAAAGTAAATTTGAATTACTTTAAATAATTCTATTTCATAGGATTATCTTTATGAATTAATTAGGGTGAATGAATTTACATGCTTTCATCACTTTATTTTTTTTCCTAGCATGCTAAATGTGTATGCCATATGAAATTCATGCATTCATACTTTTTGAAAATCAAATTAAAAATGAAATGTTTCCTTTATATCAAATTGCATATTTTGGCTAAAGTAATAATATGAATGGCTATTATCACTATTAAATCCAAAATTATTTTCAATATTTATAAATTCAATATCAAAACTGAAAAGCATGCTACTTATAATTATTTATAAGCTTTCATGTGAGTATAAATATAAAGATGTGCATAGTATGGCTTTCCTTCTCTCTTCTTTTAGCATAGTTTTGAATAGGATTTGGTAAAGTGTATAGTTCATTTGAAAAGAACACAACACTTGCTTAAATCCATGCCTATGTTATTACCTAAGAAGGACATCCACACTTACACATATGAATTGCATAAATGAAACAAACAAACAAACACAAGCTTTTGCATCTTTCTTTTTCCATTCATTTCTTTTGTACATGCATATGTATTTAAGGAAAGTGGTATATTAGTCTGGAAAACCCCAGGGTTGTGAGGCTTTAAGTAAAACTAAGTATGTCTTGTACCTCACCCCTAGTGCTAACAATGGGGCCGTACTCACTTATTCCTTTCATACATATAAATGTGCATGTGAAAAATGGATAAAAGAATCCCTCTTTTCTACTTATTGAAAATCATGCATCATGAAGCATCCAATTTTTTTTAAGTAATATCATTTAGCATTCATTATGAAAGTGTGATAAACATCCTCATTTGTATGTATAGATATGCTTAGGATTCATCCATATGAATGTTATACATGTTGGGAAAAAAATGAAGTGATGTGTATTTTGTGATAGTCTTTCACTTTACCTAATCTTAAAATGCCTTTCTTTTTGAATATGTTTGTTTAGAGAAAGTTTAAACTTATGATTAATTAAAACAAATAATAAAACATTCACTAAATAAAAATTAAAAATGAATCTACTTTAGAAATTACTTAAGGTAGGGAAAGAAAGAGAAGTTTTTTTCTCTTTTCCCTCTCTTTACAACTTAGTAATGGTAGGTTTATTCAAACTTAAATAAATCATCAAGTAAAATCAACTAAATCAATAAATAATTTAAATGAAACCACCCTCTAAGTTGAACTTTTCACACATAGGAAATATAAACCTTAAAGCCTAGCTAAGCATGCCACACAAACCTTTTTAAAGCACACAAATTAGACTAAGTCACCATTTCTAGCTTTAGGTTAGGGCGGTGAATGGTTTGATGTTTTCTTTTATTTTTTGATGTTTTATTTTAGTCTGGATATTAGGATGTGCATAATGAATGAATGAATAAGGATGATTTAGTCTAATCATTATCTTTGTGGGGATTGTGCTTAAGTAATAAAAATATAAAATTTCTTTTGTTGTGCAGATTCTTATACCCCTAAGCATAATCCAAAAGAGGCTAGGTGAACTTGGTTACCCATGTGTGGGGTGCTAAGTCCAATTTATATATATACATGCTTGGGATTGTATGGTTTGTCTGGCTAATCTCTATTTTGTAAGTGTTAGTTAGATTTCCTTTTCCCATTTTCATGTACCTTTGCAATTAGGATTTTGAAATAATTGTTATGGGAGATTATGATGAACATTGGTCATAAGATCATGTCTTAGGTACCATGTGAAGCCTTTGGAGCATCCACATTCCAACCAACCAAAAGAAGAAAGAAGAAAGATGAAAAGAAGAAAGAAGAAATGAAGAATGAAGACCCCCATAACATGAATTTCATTGCTTAAATTGTAAATAATTCATTTGTAATCCGAGTTGTATAAGGGTAGAGCTTGGCTACCCAATTTATTTTTGGGTTTGTGTGGTGGAGCTTGACCACAAATGGCCTTTTATTCTTTTATGCTTGTTTTATAAATTGATTGATGTTTGTTTAACTTACATTAAGATGGCATCTTTTCTTAATTTCTTCCTTGATTTGATGTATGGCCTAGATGATGATTAGGCTCTTAAGGAAAAATAATATTTACCAAATTAATCAACTCATAACTAAAAATAAACAACTCATAACCTCACCTAAAGCTTAGGTTATAAAACAAGATAAAAGAATTAGCCACCCCTTAGCTGAATGTTGTCTTACTTTTATTACATCATGCATAAAAAGCATATTATTTCACTCTTGATTGGAGGGGTTCCACCTTTTCCAGAGAAGTTTTTTGACCTGTGAGATCCTTCATGGAAACACATCTCTTTATCTTGCTAATTTTGGCCCATAATCTAATTTCTAATGCATTAGGCATTTGAATCCTAAAGCTTATGTCAAATTGATTGTCCAAAATGAAAATAAAACATATGAAAAATTTCCATTAGATTTAAGTCATGAACTCAATACCTACATGATCTAGTCTTTTAGGGAGTGTGTTTAAAGGACTTGGTCTCTTTCTAAATAAATAATAGCTTAGCTATCTTGCAAAAGCATTTGACTTGCCTACATATTTTAAATCGTAGGAGGAGTTAGTTGGTGGCCACCCCCAGGTGGTTGTAAGTCCAATAGTCGGGTCATTTATCCTCTCTTATGGATGTAAATCAAATACCCATTTTCACTTTAGATTTAGGTTATTCTTTTTGGCCCTTACCAAAGCTCCCTAGATTTAGGTTTAGAGGTTGCTACTTTCCTTTACGGGCTATGAGCATAAATCCTCACCTCTTAGGCATTTTTGTGACCTTGCATCATTGAATTATAAGTCCTAGCATTCTAATAAAAATTCAACTCAAAAAAATTAATTCAACTTCAAAAATGTAAAGCCTAACCATAGGGTAGTTTGGGATGCTTACTAGGCTTCCTAGTATCTTAGGCATCCCCTACTTGTTTTCATTTGGTTTTGATAAAAACTCCCTCCTCTTGATCAATCCCATTTGAATTTCTTAAAAATAAATAATCGATTGATAGTCCTACCTTTTGAAATCTTTGAAGACAATGATCATTTACCTTAATAATGGGTATTCCTATGGAATCCTATTTCTTAGGATATAATTAACTATAGGGGCTTGCCCCTACATGGAACTTAATGAATGTAGTTTAAAATAAACCTTGCTTTACTTTTGCATGTAAAGTAGGTGAAGAATCTCTGGTACATCCTAAGACCCATAGTCCTTAAGAGTCCTTATTGAGATTAGGTCCATTGTAGGGTGGTGACTTCTATCTCTCGGGATAGTACACCTTTCCTCAATGTCATACCCAAAAACCCTAGCAAGAACATTTGTCAATCTACGTGGCATCCCAACAAGGCATATTTTATATACATTTCTATTTTCACTCATCCTTCTTTTTTGAAAGGGAAGGGGATAGATGAAGGTAGAGATATATATAAAATTTTCACCACAACATCAAATGTGATTTTGCATTTTTCATCCCAAATAAATTTGGAATCTTTCTTTCTTAATGCCACAAATGATTGACATCTTTTTGATAAGTTAGATATAAACCTCCTAAAATATGTGAGCCTTCCCTAGAATGATCTTGACTATGTAAGACTCCTAAGTGGTGGCACTTTTATAACAACATTTATCTTTCTAGATCAAACTCTATTCCATGGTGCCTCATTACGAACCCTAAAAATTATATCAAAGTCACTCCAAAAGCACACTTTAACGGGTTTATTTTCAAGTTATAGCAAAACCATTCAAAAATGATCCATAAATCATATAAATAATTTTATTTTTCTCTACTTTTGATGACTGGATCCTCGATATAACATTCAACTTGATTGTGAATTAGATCTTTGAAGATTCAAGTCATGGCCCTTTGATAAGTTATTGACATTTTTGAGACCAAATAGCATGACCGTGTAATAGAATATCCCTATAGAAGTTATGAACGTAGTATGCTTTCATTCTCTGAAGTCATCTTTATTCAGTTGTATCTAGATGATCCATCCATGAATGAAAAGATCTCATGCGAAGAGGCTATATTTACCATAGGTTCTGGTATTGGAAATGTGAACTCATTTTTAGGACAAGCCTTATTCAAGTCTCTAAAGTCAACATAAATGCATATTTGATCATTATTTTCCTTTATAGGGACTATGCTGGCTAGCCAATTAGAGTATTGTTCTTCTCATATAAAGCCAGCTTCAATTAATATTTTAACTTTAGCAATTACTTTATATTCAATTTCTAGATGCATATGCCTAGGAAATTATTTTATTGGGATTACATCAAGTTTAATCTCTAGTTTATGCACTACAACATCTAGAGATAACCTGTCATTTCATCATAGCTCCATGAATAGTAATATTTATATTCAAAAGTAAAGTTATTAGCTCTTCAAAATGTTTTGGACCCAATAATTAACTAATAAAAGTTGGTTTTGGGTTTTCATCAGTTCCTAGGTTGATCTCCTTTAACTCATCTATAGTGGACTTTATTTCTTCTTCAAACCTAGGGGGTGTGTTTTGAAGTAAGCAATCATCAAATTCATTTATTGTTTCAAGGAAAAATTTTCTAAAGAGTTAAAAGGAATTTTGAATAATTGATCACATTCTAGATGATTCCTTATAATCAACTAGTGTTCCACATTATCTAAAGGTTCAATGATACCAAACCCAATTTGGATTTTGGATTTTTAATTTTAGTATTCTATAAGCTCTCCTACGTTAAGCCATATATATGGGCTAACTATTTATATTAAAACCACGCTTCACAAAATTTCTAACACAATCAGAATACCAATCAAAAAGAAGTTCAATTATTTCATTTGAAATGGATCTTCAAGCTTTACATCTTCTTCTGAGCTTGAAGATCTGGGTACAAAGTAAAACTTAGACAAGTTTCCTACTTCTCTTGATATGTTAGGGGCCACTTTGACTTCTAATTGTGAAACTTCATTTTGAATAAGAGGAGTTAAAGTCCAAGTGTCCACACATTTCATTAACTTTTCATATGTAGAGAGTTCAGGTTCATCCTTTAATACTTGGATTTGCTCCTCATCACTATTTGATTGTAATGTAATCTCAAAAATTATTGAGACATCTTTTCGATTGGAATCCTCAACAAAACTAGATTCCAAAACAATTTGCATCACTAGAGGTTCTTTTTCGTTTTTGTTTATCTTTTTCTTCCTCCTTTCTTTCTTTTCTTCTTTTGATGCCTAAATAATGCTTGATTTCAAAGAATCATGCATGTGCTTCTTAAGCATATATTAAGCTGCATCTTCATGTAGTTCAATTTTATGAATAGAGAATGGTTGTATATCATATTTTATATTGTATTCCACTCCATCTCTAGTGTACTTAATACACTAATGGAGTGAAGAAAGAATCATTCTATACTCATGAATCCAAGGTCTGCTTAAGAGGGCATTGAAAGATGTCTTTGAATCAATAATGTGGAATTTGGCTTCAGTCTTTAATCACTCTATTTCCAATAATAGAGTGATTGAGCCTAAAGATTTCTCCCAATTTCATTAAAACCTCTCAATAACATCTTATGTAAATTGAGTCTTTTAGTATCAATTTTAGGAGTGACAATGTTTTGGAGTTCATAATATTGACTGAAGCACTAGAGTCTACCAAAATTCTTAACAACCTAATGCTTTCCACTTTAATAGAAATATAGAGCGATTGATTGTGATTAGTAGTCCCCGAAAGTAGATCTTCATCAATGAAAGTAACTCCAAGGATCTCCTTAAATTAGCATGCTTCATTTGAGGAAGTTGTTGCTAGCTGAGTTAGGAATATCTCTAGGTTGAGTAATGCTTGTGCTAATGATTCCCTTCCTTTTTTTTTTGATAAAACAAGAACATCATATATACTTAGCCTAGCAAAAAGTTTTCTAAGATGGGCTAAGATGTTTTAGTTGACCTTGGGAGAAATTGGCTCAATTAATAGCTCTTCTTACAAAGGCATTGAACCTTGATCAACAATTTGCTTCTCGTTATCTTTAGGAGGAGGACTTAGATGAGGTGACATAACATTCTTGCTATAAAGATTTACTTTAGTAACATCTCCATGGGTTTTATCATCCTGGCCCTAATCCATCATGTCCTTTTCTAGAGAAGGGTCAAAGTCTAATAATTCTATCTATATCCTAATAGGATTGCATTGTAAATTGTCCATAGGACTACCAAAATCTAATCCTAGTTCACAAAACACATCATCAAGAGAGTTATTTTTTATCTTTTCCTTTTTTTACATGTTTTCATTAACACATTCATCAGATATAGCATAAATGTATGAAATGCCTTTAGAGGTAGACTTTTTATTTATTTTCTTAAAATGAGTATATAATGACAAAAGAGTGTAAGACCTAGCCTTTCCATCCTTATCATATAAAACTCTATCATGTATAGAAGATATCCCTCCCTCACCACTCTCTCTAGTCTTCTGGGTAGCTAAAGATGCTAAATAGGGTCGAAGTGGAATTAACTCTCTAGACTTTGGTGGATCAATCTGGATAATCTTCCTCTGGGTTTTCATTAGATCCTGCATTACATTTATAAAATATTTCTTAAATATTGTTTAAAAGAATGGGATATAACCATATCCCATTCATGTGAAGAAGAAGAAGTAGAAGAAGTGGAATCACCTATACCCTGGGTCCACAAGGTACTCTTTTGGAATTATCACCAACCCTTTATTATAGTTTCTCTAGAGCCAATCTTTGAAGGTGAAATAGTCTTCAATATTGTGCCCTAACATTTGATGGTACCGACAAAAGTTAGGGTCGTTCACCTTGCTAACTTCTTCTGGGCTCTTTGGTTCGGGTAATTTGAAATTTGTCTTTTTTAAAAAAAAATTCTTGAAGATCTTTCTCACCACTTCTCTTTTGAATGAATAAGACTGGTTTATTCTTTCACTAAAAGGGCTGGTTAAATCTTCTTGGGGGAAAGTGATACTTGTTGATGTGGTGGCCTAAAGGATAAAGATTGTTCTGCCTATATTTTAATGAGGTCCTTTTCTTTACCACTACAGAGACATTGCCTACTTTCTTTTCTAATAGCTTCATAGGTTTTGACAACTTTATGAAAGAGTGTTCTTTTAGGAAGGTCATCCTAGGAGCCTCTTCTTGCAGACTGGAGGCTTTGTTTAAGAATTTTTCAAAAGTTTTGATTATAAAGCCTTTTAGCAGGAAAGCTATGGGACCATGATTATTTTAGAGGAGGATCTCAATAGTATGTTGTTTTTATATCTAGGGCTCACACTTAAAATTGAGGATTCTCCATCTCAAAATATAATCCACTAGGGACTCACCAGGCTTTTTCTTTTCTACCACTAAGTCTCCCATAGTGATGTGGTGTTGGGTGCTAGTGGACATGTTCATGAACATATTTTTTAGTTCAATGAAAGTGTGCACTGAACCATTCAGTATTCTACTTACCAATCAAAAGTAACTCCGATCAAGCTACTACAAGTTGAATAAATAATAGAGCATTCTCCCTTCAGCATTACAATAACTTTCTTGGAAGTGAGATAAATGTTGTTGGGGTTCCCATCCATCAAATACTTTAAAAGAAGCAGGTACAAATCAGTTGGGATATGCAATGAAGTCATATTCCTTAGGGTATGGTCCACCCTTTGGAACCAAAGTTGTGCCTCGTGATGGTGCTAAAGCTTCTCTGACTTGCTATTCCACCAAGCACTCTTCAAGTTAATTATAAGGGTTATAGCATCTGCAAGCTTGCGCTCTTGATGATATTCCTCTAAACTGAACCTTATCTCCTCAGTGGGATGGATTACTTCAGGTTGTCTTACAGGAAGAGGGTGTGAAAAGGAAGGGTTTGGAGTTATTGCATGGTAGCAATCATATCTTCCATTCTTTTTTTCATCATAATAATCTGATCATCCTTCTTTTGCACTTGAAGGATCAGTTGTTGAGTAGGATCAGTTATAGGATTTTCTTGTGTCTCATCCTGCTCTATCTTTGATACTCTTATATCTACCATGTAAATATGTGCCACAAGCAACCTTGAGTAATTATCAAGTAAATCATCTTGTTCCAAATCAAAATCTTTTTGAATTCTTTTTGTTTTTTTTCATTTTCAACATCCTCCTTCACAATGTTCTCCATTTCTTTCTTCATTAGATGAAATGGATCACCACTACTATCAAGGATGACATCAGACTCATCCCCCAAATTCATGAGTTTTACCTCAGATGCTTCACCCTTTAGAACCTCTTAGATAATAGATTTCCTCTATATCAATAGTGACTACTATGCCAAGATGTCACTCATCTGTAATCTCTCTATTGTAAATAGACAGATGAAGGGACTCTGTTCTCCTACTGTAAACATGAGATGATGACAGCCCTTCAGCTCAAGGTCTAAGTGAAGGCAAAGATGTTGATGGCTCATCTATAATAAGCTTAGTGATATGCTCTCTCTCTCTCTAGTGACAATGGTGAAGGAACTCTAGTCTCAGGGGTTAATGGAATCTTCCTAACATAAACTTTCTTATTTTTTTTTGAGGAAAGGTTCTTTCTTTTCTAAACTAGCTAATTGATTTCTATGCCAAGGCAGTGATTTTTTCGATGGTATCGATCTGGTACAACAGGCATAGAATATTAAGTTTTTTCTTTTAATAAGAATGGCCACCTTTCCCTTCCCTTGATTTTGGGAAGTGGCAGGTCTTCCTAAAATTTCACTTTTAAGGCTTCTTGATGTTTGATCCTTCATAGCCCAGAGTAACTCCTCTTTGGTGTAAGAGGAGGGTCCAGAAACCTTATGGAAGATCAAGCATATCCTACCATGTGTTTCTCTATTTACTATTTAAAATTTTTGTTACTTTCATGAATAAAGGGGCGAGGTGGAGAACTCACTATCCTAGATACATCCACCTCTCCCTAGTCTGCAGAATGAGGGTGATATATGCTTCCTCTTAAAAGGGGGGAAGTACCAGAGATAGTGTATCTATCCTTCTCTCTGGCCTATTCTATTTCTATCATTCCTTCTTATTTTCTTTCCCTAAAGGTTTTCCTCCTAAGCCTTCTTCCCCTATTCCTCTTTTGTCTTTTGGTCATTTCAAGGGGCTTAGTAGTGGACCCTATTTTGAAGGTAATATAAAGGAAAAAAAGTAGGTAATGCTAGTTGAATGGGAAACTTGATCATTTTATAAGCGAGACCCATCTGGACCTTCTGAGTGACTTAAGAATTAACTTTCTTGCTTTCAACAAGGGAAAAATGAGATGCCCTAGAGAATAGTAAAATGAGCTATCTATTTTAACAACTGCCTCACTAACAGGAGCTAATGTCACTCTATTAGTTGTAATATTTAAGTTCTATAGTTCAGCTCCAAACATGATAATGGAACCATCAACCAACATACTATTGTCCACAGAAAAGCTAATCCTAGATGTAGCTATAAAGATGAGTTGTCAAACCATTTTCTATATGCAAAAATAAAATTTTAAGGTAAGTCATAATTAATAATAATCATAATGTAGTCAAAAGAAAAACTTTTGACTCATTAGAATTTTGAGCTAATTTTGTTATGGCTAAGATATTTTAATTTTCTAAAATTATAGGCATTATAGAATCATCTCACTTAATTTTAGTAAGTGGGATAGTTCTATACTCTCTCTTTTAGTTGATGTTGAATATACTCTACCATGGGTGAAATGGAGAGATATTCAATAGAAAGAAAGGCAATCTTACTCATGAAAACATGACCGTATTGCCTATATATAGAAATAATAGCTTATTTATAAAGATGGAAAGAGGAACCATTTTCCCAAGCGGAGTTTCCAAAAATATCTCTGAGGGAAAATTTTGGGACACGACATGGAATTTAGGAATTTTTTATTTTGATGATCAAATGCATCATCAAGAAATAAATATATTATTTTAGAAGATAATATTTTATCTATGATGGATTTGATCATGTAATAAAGGACTCCTAAGGCTAATGGGTCTTTAGTGTACTAGAGAATTTTCCCCTGAACTACATGGGAAGTAAAACTTTGCTTATTTTAAACTAGGTTCATGGTTCTCTATAAGGGCAAGCCTTTATAGTTAATTACATCTTAGTAACAAAGGATCTCTTCCTAAGAATACTCTTGATTATAGAAATAAACTATTATTTTTAAAGATTTCTAAGTTGGTTTCCAAAGGAGATGGTATTTGGAAAATTCATTGGGGAACACTACAAAGTGGAAAGAGTTATTTTTGGAAACCAATTGGGATTAAGTAGAAAATGTCTATTGATATCAAGATGCCCAGTAGGCATTTCAACTATCCTATTATTGAGCTTTAAATTTTAGAATTTAATAGAATTTTTAGTTGACATTTTATTAAAAATCTAATACTTAGAGTCTAGTAGCACAAGATTGTAGAAATTCCTAGGGTTAAAGACTTACTCAAGTATGATGCTTCAAATCCTAGGTCTATAATTGCTTCTGACATGAGTTATATGCTTGACCTAATTTCACTTTTAGGAATTATTGGCTCTTTTTCTCACTTGAGAAAGAAAACATATTCTTGACTCTTCTAAACTTATAACTTTCTTGGAAGGGCTGCTAGCTAACACCACATAAGCAAATTTTAAATCCATGATGTCCAATCTTATGTATGCAAGAAGGCTAGGCTGATGTATTTTAGGATAGAATCTAAGAACCTAGACTCACTCCCTAATCCTTAAGATCATGTAGGGTATGATATGCACTTAACTAATGCATTTTCTAGCTTCTTGATATTCAATATCATGATTCATTTAAGGTCTTGGGGTATGCATTTTATGCCTAAATGACATGCAATTAAAAATGGTCAAAGGCCAAATCAAAAAGAGAAGGTAGACTTCCTAAGAAATGTGGTAATCCTCAAAGATCAGATGTCATTTATGTGCATTAGGTGAAGTGCCCAATTCAAGAAATTAGAATAATATGCTAGCATGGTTTGCAAAAGCTAGTTACTTCTAGTTGCTTTTAAGTTATTCCCCTAGCTTTAATTAATATGAAGTTTTGAGTTTCTTTAATTTTATTTAAGTTCTTTAGATTTGGGATGAGTAGAAAATTTAATTTTTCTAAGAGACTAATTGTCCAGGCATTCATAACAGAAAGCACATAAAGAAACCTAGAAAAACAAGTTGATTCTACTATGCACCAAAAGTAAATCAAGCCAATTTAAATTAAAGAACAGGCCAGTGCGACTAGGTACCGCTATATGCCTTGAAAGAAAGAGCAAATGGGCAGCCGAGCTATGCCCTTATACTAACCTAAAACTAAAGGTTAGATCTTTAGGTCTTCTTTCCAGTATCATCTCCTTCTTTAGGGACCTCCATTTGGCTTTATAGGGGACCTATATATCTATCCACTAGAAGGGTCAACTTTTAGTATTCCAAGACCCCATAGATCCTAACCTAATTCTAAGCTCAAATTACATTTTAAATACCAAAAATAAATCCTAAGCTTTGCAAAACAAATGCAAAGAAAATGCAAACAACAAACCAACAATTATATTTGTAAGCATACGGGCTTAGCATTAGTTGCTTATGAAGCCTACCTATCCTATTGGGCTATGCTTAGGGTCTTAAGCATTCCTGCAAGAAAACATCATTTATATACAATTTATATGGGCGGTCCCATTTTAGCACATCCCCTATTGAAGACAACATTAGTTTTAAACATAACATCCTACCATTCAGGATAATGGTAAATCCTAGCCATCTAGTCTAAAATAGTACAATACAAAATAAGAAAAATATAGAACATTACATCACAAAACATCACAGAATGATCTAACCTAAGTCTATGGTCCTTGACATAATGATCTAGTGTGTGAGGGAAATGGGTTTGATGTGTCAACACTTTGCTAAGAATTTTTAAATTTGGGTTTCCAAAATTTAATTTAATTTGATTTTAATACTTTTTTTAGTTTCAAAAATTTGCTTCAAAAGTACGTGTCATTGTTACACCAAAGATTCGAGGTATCGAGACCTACTTCGGACCAATAACCCTAGAAACTCGGGTCTCCAAACTATATACCATATGTTACTAATTATAATTTTTTTGTTTTTTTATTCTTTTAATATGTTTTAGCTTTAAAATTGGTTTAATTTATCATAGGTGGTTTTAATTTAAGTAATTTAATCATTTTGATTTTAGGTGCATTTTATGTTCAGATGAAATTAAGTTTTCAAGAATGAATAATACAATAAGTATAATTTTGGGTGGAACCCATTCTATTTAATATCCTAAATCCTAATAGAATGAAGCCTTCACCCTAAGATGAAGGTTTTCATTTCAAAGGTCTAACTAAAATCTTAAGTATCTTAATTAATCCTTTTTCTCAATCTATTTAGATGATTTGATTTTATTTAAGTTTAATTCAATGAATGTCTTAATTGTTATTATTAATTCTCCTCTTCATTCATTTATTCATTTTTGTTTGATTGATCACATTTTAATTTTATTTTGTTTCTTTAAAGTACACTTCTTTAATTAGGTTCAATTAAAGTTTATTTATGTTATCATAATTTAATTTGAATTGGTTTTCACTTATGTTTAATTCATTTGTTATTATAGTTTGAATTTTTATAATTTGATTTTCTTCATTCATCTGATTAGATTCATTTCATTTATTCAATTTGTATTATTCATTTAACTCATATTAAAGGTTTATTTATTATAATCTTAAAGTTTATGTTATTGTAATTTACATCGATTTAATTTTCATTTTGATTTCCTTATCCAAAGTATTCTTAGCATATTTAGATTTATTATATTGTTCTTATTATGGCTCTTATTTTATGTTTTTATTTATAATTTAGTTCAATTCTTTATTCATTTAATTTTAGCTTTAGGTTAATTTTATTTGTTAGTTAATTTTTACGTTATGTTTATTATATGTTTGTGTTATATTTCTATTATATTTAATCCATGTTCATTGTAATTTGCTTTATATTTATGTTAGGTTTAGTAATTTAGATTAATGTTTTAAATTTTAGTTTAATTTAATTATTTAAATAATTCATCACATTTTGATTTCATAATGATTCAATTAATTTAATGATTCATTTGATTTTAGTTACATTCATATAAACATTTCATTAGCATTACATTATGGAATTAGATTAGTTTCATTGACTTCAACTTATGATTCCGTTTATTGGTTAAGGTTAGTTCATTATATGCTAAGAATTTAATTTCCTAAGTTTCAATTTATGCAAGTATAATCAATTTACTTTATTAGATTTGTTAATACTTTAGGATTGTGTTGTTTACTAAAGTTGAATTTGTTGAGAGGGTTTATATGTCTATGAAGTTCATATTTAGATCTAAAATTTACTGGATAACTTTAATCCTAATTTGATAAAAGTGATTATTTAATTGATTTTCATTCCTTTAATCACTTCATTAAGCTTCTTCAAATATGTAATCAATTGATTTAATTAACATTAGAGGGTAATTTCTTTTGATTGGTTTGAAGGTAATTGAAATGTTTTAAACTGATTTTGCAAAGTTTTATAATTTTTATAATTTCCTAATTTTATATTTTATGTAAACCTAGAGACTTAGAAATTCAATAACTCCAATTCTATTGATCAATTAGCCTTGAAATGTTTATGGTAAATGGGAAAGGATTAAATTATTTTATTAAAACCTAAATTAAGCTTAGTTTAATTTGAATCACTTAGGGTTTTATTTTTAATAGATTCCTCTTTGGAAGATGCTTCTAAAGAGGCTTTATTCATAATTTTTGAAATATTGGTTGATTTACTATGCTTTTCTCAAGTTCAAGTTAATTAATTACATTAATTAATCCAATTAATCATTAAGTTAGGTGATTTTGTGTTTTACTAAATTTTAGGGAGTTTCAATAATGTATTTAAATATATTAGAGGGTGTTATGATGATCTAAATTCTTTCTATAAATTTCAATAAATTTCTTTAATAACTATTTATTTATTTCATTAAAACTAGGTTTTGGGATTTAAAATTCATTCTCCAAATTTATTTTGAAATAAATCATTAAAAATTTCTCTAAAGTGTATTGTAACCTTAATTTAATTTCTCTAAAGTTTCAAATCATTAAGATTAATTTAGGTTTGATTATTTTCATTTAAATTTAAATTAATTCAAAATTATCCAAAATTAAATAGATTTTAATTTTAATGGATTCTTCTCATTGAGATGAAACCAGGGAGCTTTTATTTGGATTTTGGCTTAATATTAATTTATTATGATTCTTTGAAGTTTTTACCATTTTTTGTAATTTTTAAAATTAGAAATCCTAATTTTTCCAATTAATAGTGTTAGTTCCACGTGGCTCTACTTTACACACGGTGATGCGCCATTCTTCCACGCAAGATCCATGTGTTAAAATGACAACACACATAGTTTCATTTTGGGCCATTTGATCGAAGATCGAACGGCTCAAATCTTTTTGTAGGTTCCTATAAAATTTTAATCAAACGATTCAACCAAATCTTGGTCTTTCATTCCTATTAAAAGGAACATATGACATATATTTCACCTACTTTAGTGATGGTTAAAGCTGAAAGCCATCCATCAAATTGAGATAATTTTTGAAGATCCAATCATTAAAATTGCTCGATTTCACTTCCAAAACCATTAAGACATCACGTGGATCACATCTATAAAGATCAAGTTTCCTTCATGAAGGACCAAAACTAAAAGCTTAAAATGGTCAGTTAATGGTGTACCTCATCGGTGGAAACTCCAACGATGGAATTGATTCAAATTGCTTTGGAAAGGTGTGATGGGTCTGAGGGAAGAAGCAATTGAGTTGCCTTCTCATGGATCAGCCTATGGACTAAGGAACGGATGGATTCCACTGAGCTTGGTCATTCTCCAACCACCCAGTGGCGAGGGCATTGGGGTAAAGGTGCGCTCGACATCATTTCACTCATGGAAGGTGATGGAATGCTCCAAATAGCATGAGATAGTCTCTCCCTTCTTTTTCCATTAGAGGTTGAGAGCCTCTTTATCCCTTTCTCTTTCTCTTAGTTGGCCATGGGGATTGACACCTTTGGAGGGTAACTCCAATGATGTTTGATTGCCTCACACCTATTTATAGGTGCTGAGGTGGATGAGCAAAGAAAATGAGAGGATTGGGGAGTTGGATTTGGCTTCATGACCCTTTTCTTTCCATGGCATATTCTTTTATTTTAAATTGACTTGGGCTTGATTAAGTTACTTAAGATTGGCTATCAATCACCCTTATCCACTCTTAGGATGGGTTTGGATGGGTTTTAAGATGCTTAGTTCAAGCTTGAGTTCATTTGATGTCATTTAAAATTTCTTTTATGTTGTTTGATTTGGCTTAGTCTTTTTGGTTGATTAATATAAAATTGATGCTTCAATTAGATCAATCTATCCATTTAAGATGTTGTTAATCAAAGAATTTTAATGGGATTTGAAGTTCATGATTTTCTTACCTCATGTTTAACCCATTATTAGATTAAGTAGGTTATGTTGAATTCAATTGAGTCAAATGGTGTGAATGGCTTAATTATAATGCATTTTCTTTTCAATTATGTAGATCCAAGAATATAAGAATGACTTGGAACATTCAATTCCATTTACATGGGGTTTAAAACCTAATTTGGCCCATTTAGGCTTAATGGGTTAGGTTTGGATTCATTTAAGTCAAATATCCATATTGGGCAAATTGAGCTTAATGATTTGTTGATTTATATTTATTAATCATTCATAAGTGATCTCATGCAATTAATTTATGTTCATTTTGGTTTAATTTGAATTTGAATCTAATAGGGTCCATTTAGGCCCATTTTGGTCAAATGACCTATTTAACCTAATTAAGGTCTCATTAGATTTAAATTCTCTTAAATTTATGTTTAAAAATGAATATATTATCATTTAAAATATTTAGAATGATTTTATTTGGTTAAATTTTGATGGGTTAACCCTTAACTTAGTGGGACCCACATAAGTCAAACCCTTTAGCAAAAGGGCTGACCATTATTTGACCTTAATTTGAATTTGATTTCATTCATGTTAATATTATGATATCATTCTTTTCATTTGCTTTTATTTGGATTTATTTTGATTTTGTTTAAATTCCTTTTGTATTTAATTAATTTTGAGCTTAATAGGGTAATTAGGTTAATTACCTTACTTTAAACTCATTAATTCAATTTTCAAGTGAAATGTGTTTGATATATATTATGTTTGAGATTTGGGTTAAGTCTGCCTAAATCTATTAGGTTAGACCAAACTCAAAGAGGATGTACTAGGTCATTAGGTATAGTGTTCTAAGTGCTTAATTAGGAAGCTCCTAATCTAAGTTTAGGAGCCTTAATTACTACTTTTAAAAATGATGTTAACCTCATCCAAAAATAAGGTTGACAAGATTATAAGTGATTTTATCTGTCTCTGCTATCCCCATATCATGATCAACTGGTAGAGGACTATGAATATTTTTGTCTTCCCTCTCTTAAGAAAATAAAACTTTCATCACCATTTCCTATCGCTGCCTTGTTCATTTGATGATATTCTTGGTGGAAACAATCATGTGTTGGGAGAAATGTAAATTTTGAGCTAGTTTAGCTCTCCCCAATCTGTGGTTGTATATGCAAAACCCAACTCTAAGAAGGAAGAGAAAGTGTGGTGAATCCATAATAGCCATTGATGACTAATCCCTGTGTAAGCCTCATGTAGGGCCACACAAAAGCTAGAACTAGTCCCCAAATGAAGTGAGAAGGCCCATGTTGTAGAGCCTACTGCTAGATGAATAGATAGTGACAATACCCCTAGAGAATGAGTATATGCTACATTCAATATTTTGATATATTTTTGTATCATGGCTTTGATAATAGCATGGGTACCTCTCTATCAGTAGGAGAGTCTATGAAGTTTTACCCCAGGCATTGAGTAGGCAGGCTATGAAAAGCTAATCTATGGATGATCTGAAAGTGATCCATCATGCATCATGGAGCAAACATGAATGTCTAGATTTGATCCTTATCCAAAGCACTTGTAGCTCTGCTCAGCTGCATAATTAGAGAGAAGCATTATCCTTGAAATATAATGGTGTCTCAGGATATTAAAATGTTCCTAAAATATGCATGAATCCACCCATGTAAATAGTGCCAAGAAGCATCCACATCATAACATTATGAGTCAATCATGATGCTTACTCGGCCCAATCCACGGTATAAGTAAGCTAGTACTATGGGTGCCAGCACTATCCTCTAGCTATGAGCGAGTAAGATGGCCATTAGAAGAGTGGAAGGATGGAAAACCTTATTGTGGCTTGGAAACATAAAGTAGCACAACAAGGTGGCAATGAATGCTACTAGAGATAGCTCCTCATCAATGTCTCATGCTAAAATGTGTCAGGAGTTTTTCTACCCTCATGTTCAAATCTAGCACATTTTGGACCTCTTAGAAGAATGAAACCCTATATCAAATGTGTCATATAGCCATGAAAATTGGGACAGTCATACTATTGGTTATAGGAAACTCTTGAACCATGTATCTAAAGTGATCATGCCTCTTTGCCCATGGCTTAATCTCTACATCTGGTAGACTGCATGATATATTTGGTTATTCTAAAAAATATCATTATGCATGTGTAAGTGATGATATGCTCAGTATATATAGCCACTGACTACTATCAAAGGTGTACCAAATACTAATTTCATATCTCAATCTTCTGCTTCAAGAGGCAGTATGTAGTTACCGAATAATTAGACTATGCCTATGGAGAGAGCTATATCTTCAGCTAGCTAAAGTATATCCTAATCTCTAAAGCTAATACAGTTTGCAACCTGCTCTAGAGGAACACCGTGACTATGCCTCAATTTTGATTGATCACCCAATCAGTTGGATCATGATCTGATGAAAACTCTAAATTAGCTGATGGAATGTGTGATGATCGAGTAAACAAATCCTTAAAGATATCTCTACTCATCAGCATATCCTAATGCCATAAATATCATTCTTACAATCTTATTGTACCACATAGGTCATGGGCATCGATAATGGCATATATCTACTCTTCAATGGGACTAGTAAGAGGCATATCATCTAGTCATTTCTAAGTAAATATCATAGTCAATCTATAGTTAATATAGATAAGAGAATCATATAAATTTCACAAGCATTATAAAAAATAATAAAATTTGAATTTGTAAAAGAGCGGTGCATGTGCGCTTCGCTTCAATCATCTTTGATTTCAAAGAGTATAAATTTATATTCATATTTAATCCTTCTTTCAACATATAAAATCTAGATTTATATTTAGGCCCACCCTATTTTAAACATAATAGAATCTAAGGTTTGGATTTAGATTTAGCCCATTTATTTTAGCATGATGGATCTTTAATTTTGATCCTACCCCTTTAGGCATGATGGATCTTACTTTAAATTTAGATCTGGCTTCTTTGGGCATCATGGATCTGATCTAGCCCCTTTGGGTATGATGGATCTTGCTTTACATTTAGCTTTAGCTTCTTTAATCATGATGGGTCCTAATTTAAACTTTAGATCAAACCCCTTTAGGCATGATGAATCTAATTTAAATTTAGATATGGTCCATTTGAACATGATGGATATAACCTGGCCCCTTTTGACATGATGGATCTTAACCTAAATTTGCTTGATCAAACAACCATTTTTTATGGGGATCTTACTTTATAAGATATATAAAATTATCCCCTATTAACAGGGAAATTTCTCATTGAAATGAGAATATCTCATTCATAATTATGCATAAAATCATTTGAGATATTGTCCATTCATAAGAGGCATAGGCCTAATGCCTTTTGCATCGATAAGATAATAAGCTTCACCTTTATAAACTTTTTCAATAATATAAGGTCCCTCCAATTTGGATTAAAATTTCCACCAATTCATTCATGTGGAATGATGGGCCTTCTTCGTACCAGTACTGATTCACCTACTTTGAAGCCCCTTTGGTGAACCATATGGTTGTAAGCTCAGGTCATTCATACTCTGTATGTTTCTAGACTTTGTTGGGCTTGTAGTTGCATTACATTTAGAGTTCCAAGCTCTTCAAGTCATATTTGGATATTTTCCTCCGCTATAAGCTCATTTTGGACAACTATACGAAGTGAAGATAACTCTACTTCAAGAGGCAATATTGCTTCTACTCTGAATACTAAAATGTATGGTGATGCTTATGTAGCAATTTTGTATGTGGTATCGTATGCCCATAATACTTCCATCAATTTATCGTGCCACAATTTTTTATCTTTAGAGAGAATTTTCTTAAGAAGTTTAACCATGGTTTTATTGAATGCTTCTGCAAGATCATTTGCTCTTGAATTATATATTAAAGAATATTTCCAATCTATTTTATATTTATCAATGAAATGATAGAATTTGACATTTTGAAGGCTATGATATTATCTAATATAATTCTTCTAGGTACTATAAATCAATAAATGATGTGATCTCCAAAGAATTTTACTACATTATTGGCTTTTACTTCTCTTATTGAGATTGCTTTTACCAATTTTTAAAAGTAAGTAGTAGTGGCCATAATGAAATGATGTCCTCTAGATGACAGAGGATTATCAAAACTATTTTCTCATTTCATCAACTTTGAATGGCCAAGATGCTATTATTGGGTGTAAAGCATTAGGTGGTCGGTGTAGTGTGTTTGCATGCATTCGACACTAATGACACTTTTTAGCAAGCTCCATGTAGTCTTGAACCATGTTGAGCCAGTAATATCCTATTTGTTTAATTTTGATTTTCATTTTAGATCCAGATTGGTGTGTACCACATAATCCTTCATGGACTTCAGCCATTATTGTCTTGGCTTCATCTAGTCCTAAGCATCACAATCACATTTGGTTGAATGAGCATTAATATAATTTATCATTCATAAGAGTATCATAATTCTCTTTATGAGATTTGATGAGCTTTTGATTTATCCTTTGGGAATCCACCTCCCTTAAGATAAGTGATGAATGGTTTTCGTGAGTTTTCTTCTTCTATTATCGTAAAGGTTTCTTGGCTTTCTTTAGCTTCAAAAGCTTGTAGGAGGGTTGGTGCCAATGTTATCCTACTTTGGACTATTATTATAATTGGCTCTCTGTGAAAGTTTATCAATTCTTTAGCTAATTTAGCTAATGCGATGGCTTTACCATTGTCTCAATATGACACCCTTATAATTATCACTTTAGGGATTTATTTTAGAAGATCGAGGGCATATTTATGATAAAGTGCCAACTCAGGCTTATTTATCTTGAAAGATCCGATTATTTTTCAGATCATGAGTTGGGAATCTCCATTAATATGATGCTTCTTAATTTTCATGTTAATTGCTATCTCTAAACCTATAATTAATGATTCATATTCGACCTCATTGTTGGTTCGAGGTTCTATCAGACTATACAAATATCAGAGAATACCTCCTTATGATGTCACAAATACTGATCCAATTCTGATGTATACCATAAGTAAACCATGCAGTTTAGTTGGCTTTATTGATAAATCTCCATCAAAGTAGAGTTCTCATTCTAATGGTCATTTAGCTTCTTCCGCTTTGAAGATTTGTTCATCAAGCAATTCATAGTTGAGTGGAGAATTTGTTGGTAATGGATGAGTGGCTAGAAAGTCAGCCAAAGCTTATCTTTTGTAGCTTTTTGTGGGATATATTTTAGATCTAATTGAAGTAACAACACTACTCATTTAGCTAAATGATAGTCAAGGTAGGTCTAGTATTTAGGAATTTAAGAGGGTCAACTTTAGATATCAATGTTACCATATGTAATAATATATAGTGTTATAAATTATGAGTAGCAAATATAAATGTTAGGATCTTCTTCTCAATAAAAGAAGTTTTTTCTTTCTACTCCTATTAGATGTTAACTTATATAATTTAGGCATTTTCCTTTCCTTGTTTATTTTTTTTGTGCTAGTAGAGCTCCTAATGACTCTTCTAAGGTTATTGTATATAGTATCAATGACTTTCCCATTATTGGTGCTGCCAGAATTGGGGTATGAAATAAATATTTTTTTATGTTGTCAAATACTTCTTGATAGGCATCTTCCCATATAAAAAGTGTATCATTTTTCACTAGTCAGGTGAAAGTCTGAAACTCCCTGATAGATTAGAAATGAACCTTTTGATGTAAGCTAATTTGCCTTATAATGAGCTGCTTTAAGGTCTTATGAGCTCTCATTTCTATTATTTATTTTAGTTTTTAGGGATCAATTTAAATCCCTCTGTGACACACAATAAAGCTTAGGAATTTTTAGGAAGTCAACAAAAGAACATTTCAATGGATTCATTTTTAAGTTAAAACTTGGAATCATTTTGAATATAACTCTAAGATCACTTAAGTGCTCACTTTGATTTTTGTATTTTACGACTAGATCAACATAACATTCCACATACCTATGTATTAGGTCATTGAAGATATGAGTCATTGCCTTATGGTATGGGGCATTGACATTCTTTAAGCCAAATGTCATCACTTTGTAGTAACATATGTCGATTGGTGTGCAAAAGGACGTATGCTTTTTGTCTTCCAGAGCCATTATAGCTGATGAACTATACCTAAAAGAGAACATGCCATAGTTTAATGTCTTATCAACCATGAGTTCTACATTGGGTAATGTAGAACTCACGGTTGTAACCAGATGAAGGACCTATGCTTTTAGTCTTCCAGATACATTTAAAAATGGTTATAGCCTAATGAACTATCCCTGAAAGAGAACTTGCCATAGTTTAATGTGTTGTCAACCATGAGTTTGACATTGGGTAATGGGAAGTCATCATTTTAGAATGCTATATTTAAGTCCCAATGCTTTTGGGCATGCTTTATTTATGTGTAATCAATTAACCCATTCTTCTTATTTACTAGGACAATATTGAAAATTCAGTCCACATATTTTTCTTCCCAGATGAATCCTACTTCAATGAGCTTTTCAGTTTCAGTGATTTCTTGCTCTTCGATTTCTAATCGCATTCACCTTGATGCTTATTTTATAGGTGGTACATCAAGCTTAATGGAAAGTTTATGTGTGACCACATCTAGTGATAGGCCTTGCATTTCACTGTAGTTCCATGCGAAGCAATCTTTATAATCACATTGTAGTGCTTTTATTTCCTTTAATCTTTCTAATGTGAGGCTAGCACTAACAATGGTTGGCCTAGGCTATTCTCAAGATCCAGGTTGAATTCTTGGAGTTCATTAATGGTGGCTTGATTTCCTTCCTCGAGTTCTTTGGGGCCTCTTTGAGGTCAATGATTATCTCTTCTTCAAGTATTGCTTCTGTGTGCATCATCCCTTTGTTCATCTGTATTTTCTATAGGGACTTCTTCTTTATGGGATATGGCATAGCATGAACTCATTGGTGGGATTATGAGTAATATATCCTAATCCCAATGTAGTGAATTTTCCATATTCTACAAAATTTTGGGAATTTTCCCCTTGCTAGAGCTTTTTAAACAATCGTGCTTAAATGCTTGATTATATAGGTTGAATGCTATTCTTGATCAGCTTCATTTGAGTTGATTGGTAGTATTGAGGGATTATTATTGAAATGTTTTCTTTTTCAAAATTTCTCTCTTCCAACAACATTTGTGTGGGATTTAGAGTTTGCTCTTCTATTTTATAGAAAAGAATCACATGTTCATGATAGCCTTTTTCTAGGAGGAACATAGAAGATTTTCTATTATTCTATATTCTCATCCCTTGGTTGTTAAGGCTTTTATGTGTGTTTTTAGCATTATAATTATCTTTATAACCTTAGTAGAGACTTGGGATTCAGGTACCTTTATTAGAGAAACATGAGTTTCCTCTCTCTATTTTTCACCTCCCTTATACTAACTTTTTTTGGTTGATAAAGTACTAATTCATCTTCATCACCCTCATTATCTCTACCAAGGTGGGGAACTAATCTAGGATTCTTTAATTTATTGGTATTGCCCTTTGAGTTATTTCCTTTCAACATTATCTTTATAGGTGGAGCCATTTTCTTTTGGGATTTGACTTCTCATACTTTTTTAGGAATGAAGTACTTGGCATCATTGTAAATCTTGGATTCATGTATCAAGAACACATTCATGTCACCCTAAATTCGGTGCTCTTCACTATTTTGTATATATTTTATACATTGATGAAGGGTTGAAGGTATTTTACCATATTCTTGAATCCACTACCTACCAATAAGCATTGTCAACCACTTGGGTTTCAATTACATGAAATTTAGCTTCTATGTATAGTTTCCCAAAGCATATAGGTAGATCAAGAAATCCTAAGGTTTATTTTCTTTGTTCATTAAACTCTTATACAAATATTGTATCTTTATCTAAGTAGTGAGCATCTACAGCTAGCACTCATAATGTTTTAGCTGTTATGAGATTGATCAAGGCACCAGGATCAACCAATATCCTATTTATGTGGACAAAGTTACTTTGAATTGTGACATAGAGGGGCTTGTTATATTTGGTCATCCTCTAACAATAAGTCATCCTCACTAAATATGATGGTTGCTAATTTCTGAGAGGTTAAATCTTCTTTCATTTTCTATTCCATGAAGAATGACTCATATTGTTGTAGATTTTGCAAGGCTATGACTAATGACTCATGTATATCTTTAGATAATATAAGAGCATCATAAATGTTTAACAAAGTAGGGAGCTTTCATAAATGTGCTAGAACATTATAATCTTCCCCTATCTTGGTAGACTGTTGAGGTTTAGCCAGTGGTGGTGGTAAGGCATTTTCATCAACTTGGATTTCTTTGCCTTTATCACTACCTTTTCCTTGTGGAGGTGGAGGGATTCTTTTTCCACTCCTTAGCTAGACTTGGGTCACTTCTTTTGTCTAATCCCCTTTGTTAGGAAAAGTCTTTGAATTATTTATTTCTTTAAAACTTTTAGAGTTTTCATTACTCAGAGTTACTACCAAGCTTAAGATGTAATTTCTTTGATCTTGACTTGACCACCTTTTTGATAAGCTTTTCTCTAGGAAAGCGCAGTTCTTCCTCGAGTCAATTGAAGTAGTAACCATATTTATGATAGGATACATTTTATCAAAACTTCTTTTCAAAAATTTTTGTGTCATGTTTTAAATGGGTCATATATTCCTCCAGCTTAGCAGGCCTTCAAGGAGGTTATTCATACTCTTCTAAAAATTCAATCATTTTCTATGTTTCAAATTTTGATTTTCTTGATTTATTTTTTTTCTTTAATTTATAGGGCTTTGATGAAGAAACTTGCTCTATTTTTATCTGCTTCTTTTTATTATATAAAACTTTCCCCATATTGGGGAAGAACCTACTTGGATCTACTTCAGGCTCTAGGGAATTCTTTCATTGAATGCCTTCTATAGCTGCAAGAATGTTGATAATCCATTTGATCTTTTTTTAGATGAAGGTTTCCAAACAACCTTCTTCATCTTCTTCTTCTTGTGTTTGGGGGGCTTTTCCCTTATCATCAATAATGTTCTGACTCCAAGCTGGTTCAATGCTTTTTCCATTGACATCATGAATTGGGCAAGTTATAATGACCTTCACCTTTTCCTTTTTAGAATGTATTAGTATAGTGTCTATTAAGATGAGCTCCCTACTCTAAAATTCTTTTTTATCCAATCTCTGATGATGAAATAATCTTCAATTGGGTGGCTTATGTTTCTATAGAATGGACATAGTTGGTATCATTAACTTTGTCCACTTGGATTGGTCATCATGGCTCTGGTAATTGTAATCCCAACATCAGGCCATGTCTGAAGATTTTAACAATACATTCTATTTCGAATGAGTACTACTTAGATATCTTGTCTTTAAGAGTTAGCTCTTTTTTTTTATCTTTAGTTAGCTTTGCTGCTGATCGTGAGGTTGCAGCTTATCGTGAGGTCACTGCTCCTCCATTTCCCATTTTATCAATCATGAAGATGAATGTTGTATTTACATTATTTTTCTTTGTGTCATTCGACCTTGGTGTTTACCTTTTCCAAAGGAATGGCCTTTTTATTTGGGTAGCCTCTTGAATTTGGAAACATAATCCAATAGTTCTTATAACATATTAATGATGGCCATGGCCAAATAAGGAGCCATTTGATCATCGATATTTTCCATGAGGAGTTCCATTGCATGTTTCTCTATGAGTTACTGGTCATGCTTCATTCCCAGATTTTTCCATTTAGAAATGTATTTTTTGACATTCTCATCTCTCCTTCTCTTTCCAAGGTAAGATCTACTATTGTTACCTTTTTGGTTGCACCAGCAAACCTTTTTACAAAGAGCTTTTCCAATTCAGCGAAGGTCTTTTATTGAGTCATGTTGATCTCATTTTTGGATGAGGTTAACATTTCTTCCAAAGGAATTCATTAAGAATCCTAATCCTAAATTAAAAGCCTTCTAACTAAGCATTTTGGTCATCACACTTAGTGTTCTAGCGTACTTTCCTTGGATTAATATAACTTAATGGGTTTAGTTAGATTCAAGCCAAATCTTCAGCTTAAACATACACCACTCTAAATGTAAAATTAATTAAGCTTAGGTTAGGGTTTAATTAGGGAACTAAACCTAATTACATTAATTAAGCATATTACCATATGAACCTAAAGAATTAAAATTAAAGGCAAGACAAATCCAAATCAAATGAAATCACAAACATAAAATCATGACATAAAAATAAATGAATCTAAATCCAATCCAAAGGTCAAAGCCTGGTCAACCCTTTCACATGAGTTTGACTTATGTTGGTCCCACCAAGTCAAAGGTTAACCCATCAAAATTTGACTAATAAAATCATTTCAAATTGTTGGAATGCTAATATGAGCATACTTAAACATGAATTTGAAATAATATATGTCCAATGTGGTCATCATTAGACTAATTAAGTTATTTAACCTAAAAAAGGCCTAAATGGGTCTTATTGGACTTAAACCAAAATTAAATTAAAATAAACTCAAATTAGATATCCAAATTCATTTGAATATGAATGTTGACCATAAACCAACCCATTATTATGTCCACATTGACCAATTTGGTCATTTGACCCAAATGAACTCAAACTTAACCCATTAAGCCCAATTTAGGTCAAATGGGTTCCAAATGAAATAAAATTGGGATTGTTTGATCCATTGCTTTTAAAATTACTTAGATTAACCAAATGTAAACTTAAACATGTTATTATTAAGTTAAATGAATTATTTGAATTAATTAAAATTAACCTAAACTCAATTACCTTAAATGGGAAAAACATTAAACAAAAACTCTAAAACTCTTAAAATCCTTGAAACCTTTTTATCAAAAGGTTCATTAATGATTAAATGGACATATATTAATCATTAAACCAAGACTAATCTATTAAATGAGGTGACCTAACTTAAACTAATGGAAGAAATTAGTAAATGTTTATGGGGAAAATTTGTGACACCACATAGAGTTTAGGAATTTCTTATTTGGATGATCAAATATGTTATTAATGAATAAAGATATTATCTCACAAGATAAATATGTTATCCTATAATGGATCTGATCATTTAATAAGAGACTCCTAAGGCTAATGGGTCTTTCGTGTACTATAGATGTTTCTCATGAACCACATGGAAAAGTAGAATAGGATTTATTTTAAACAATGTTCATGATTCCCTATAGAGGCAAGCCCCTATAATTAATTACATCTTAAGAAGGGTCTCTTCTTAAGAATACTTTTGATTAAATAAATAAGTTATTATTCCTAAAAAATTTTATGTTGGTTTTCAAAGGATTGATTTTTGAAATTTTAATTTGGATTGATCCAAATTGGAGAGAGTTCTTTCGGAGGTGAAACAGGATGAAGTATGAAATTCCTACTGATATTGGGATGCCCAGTAGTCATTTCAACTATCTTATGATTGGGCTTTAAAGTTTGAAATTTAATTTAGATTTTGAGTTGACATTTTCTTAGAAGTCTAGGACTTAGATTCTTATAGCACAAGACTACAAAAATGTATAGGGTTGAAGACTTACTCCAAGGGGGATGCTTTAGAACCTAGTCTACAATTGCTTCTGACACGTGTCACATGCTTGACCTAGTTCTATTTTGGGAACTATTGTCCATTCCTCTCACTTGAAGGAACTAACATATCCCTGACGCTACCAAACTTACAACTCGCCTGGAGAGGGCTGCTAGCTAACACCACCTAAGTGCATTTTTAATTCATGACACTAAATCTTATAAATGCAAGATGGCTGGGCTATTATATTTTTAAGAAAGGAATCTTTGAACCTAGACTCACTCCATAATCCTTAGGATCATGTAAGGTATAAAATGTATCTAGCTAATGCACATTTTGTAGATTTTCAAATATTTTAATTGAGGATTTATTTGAGGTCTTGGGTATCCATTTTTTATTCATAATGCCATGCAATTAAAAATGGTTATGGGCTAAGTCAATAATAGAAGGTAGGCTTCCTCAAAAAGGTGGTCATTCTCACAGGTCAGATGCCCCTTATGTGTTGGGAGAAGTGCTCATTCAAGGATTGGAGCAGTATGATTTCATGGTTTTAAAACCTAATTAGTTTCTAATTTATTTTATGTTTTGCCTAAAGCTTTAATTTATGTGAGGTTTCAAGTTTTCTCTTATTTTTGTTTCAATTATATAAATTTATGTTGGGTATATAATTAAAATTTTCCTTATGAGCCTAATCATCCATACATTCAATCACATGAAAGCACAACACAGAAAGAAACTTAAAAAGTAGGTTAATTCTATTGCACACCCAAAATAAATCAAGTCAATTTAATTTAATTAAAAGGCCAATGCGATCAGGTAGCACTGTACACCTCGAAAGAAAGAGAAAATGGGTAGCTGAGCTCTACCCTTATATAGCCCAGCCTAGAACAACAAGTCTAAATCTATGGGTCTTCTTTCCAGGATAGTCTCCTTTTTTTAGAGACATCCATTAGGCTTCATAGGGGACAACTGGACCTATCTTCTGGTAGGGTCAGCTCCTGCTAATCCTAGATCATATAGATCTTAACCTAATTCTATGCTCAAATTTACATATTGATTTCAAAATTAATTCCTAACCCCTGCAAAATAAATGCCAGCAAAATAGAAATAACATGCAGTAGTTATATTTTACAAACATATGGGCTTAGCATTATCTACTTGCCAAGTCCACTTATCCTATGGGTTATGCTTAAGGACTTAAGCATACCTACAAGAAAATAATATTTTTAATTTATTTTTGATAGCAATCCTTTATAGCATAGTCCCCTGTAGAAGATAATGTTAGATCTAAAAAAAATCATTATCATCCAGTCTCATGAGCAAATAGTCCTAGATATGTAGTCTAAAATAGTACACCACCAAGTGAAGTACATCATATAACAACACATCATAGGGAATCATAAAGATCACAGAACAGCCTATCCTAAGTTTAGCTAGTCTGTAACCTAATGATCTAGTGTGTGAAGAAAATAGGCTTGTGTAGCAAGACTTTGTTAAGACTCTTTAGTTTAAGTTTTAATTTAGAGTTTTTGAGTTTGTTTGAAGTTTACATTTGGATTTTGTCAATTTAAATGATTTAGTGATTTATTTTCATTTTCAAGTTCATTTTATTTGGTTAAAGTGATGTTTAGGTTTTGAAGAATGAAGAGTAGAATAAATTCCATTTTTAGATGGAATCTATCCTATTCAACATTCTAACTCCTAATAGAATGAAATCCTCATCCTAAGATGAAGATTCATCCTAAAGGTCTAACTAAGATCCTTAAGTATCTTAATTAATCCTTTCAGTTTCATTTAGATAATTTGGATTTGAATTTAATTTGGATTTTTGGATTAATGTTTCATTTCTTTTCTTTGGAATTTATATTTGATTTGATTTTCACTCTTGTTTTAATTTATTCTTTTAACTTGATTTGAACTATTTCATTTTGTTCAAGTTGTTTCATTTTATTTAGTTTGACTTATTTTATTTGATTTCATTAATATTTTTGGATTAAGTTATGTTGGTTTCATTTGATTTGTTTTATGTTAATCTAAGATATTTAGGTTAATGCTTAAATTCATTCATGGCTTAGATTGATTAGGGATTAAAGGTTTCATTAAGTGCATATTTTGACTTCATTAGTTTGTTTAATTGTGAATTTATTAACTTAAGGTTAAATTACTCATAATATGATTTATTAATTTCATAGTCCTTAAGTGTGAAATTGATTAAATTCTTTGATTTAGGATGTTGGAGATCTATCCTAAGTATTTCTAATGTTTGATTATGATTAGTTCAAATCATTTCATGATTTGATGAATTTATAATTTTTTTTATTAATTATTTGAGTAATATTGACCTAGAGATTTGGAAATTCAATAATTCTCAATCAAAAGGTCAAATGAATTTGAAATTTTTATGGCAAGTGAGGTTCCATGACAATTTCATGTTTCCAAAGTATCATCTTGATTAAATTCATAAATAAGGTATAATTAAGGTTTTAATTATTTCATTAAAACCAAAATTAAACCTAATTTGATGCAAATCATTTAGTGATTTTATTTTTTATTGATTTCCCTTTAGAATATGTTTTCAAAGAGAGTTCATTCATAATTGTTGGACATTTAGTTGATTTATTATGATTTAATTTTGTTGTGGTTAATTATTTTAATTATTTAATTCAATTAATTATCGAGTTAAGCAATTTGTGATTTATTTCATTCCAATGAGTTTCATTGGAGTTTTTCTATTCATTAAGGTTCATTAAGTTGATTTAAAGTTATTTAATTAAAATTGAGGTTCAAGATTTGAAATTTCATTTCTTATGAATTACATTGAATTAATTCATGAAAATGTTTCATATGTTTGTTTTAACATAAATTTTAGTTTCCCAAAGTTTTATTTGAGTTATATTAATGGTTTGTGATTAATTAAGGTTTAATTGATTTCATTTAGAGCCAAATGAAGGCTAAAATATCCAAATTAATTGAATATTTTAATTTTAATATATTCCTCCCATGAAGATGAATCCATAGTGCCCAAGTTTGTGTTTTTTATTTATATTTATTTTTCTATGAATTTTTAATTTTCTATGATTTTTAATTTATTTTTAATTAATTTTAAAAGGGATTTAACCATTTTATAATGACGGGATGATGTGGCAGATGCTATGGTGCCATCTCCACATGGTGAGGCGTGATTTGACTGTGCGGATCCCGCGTGGCATCCACATCAAACGTGGTGCCACATGGGATGATCCTCGACCATCCGAATGAAGATTGGATTGTCCCAATTTGATCTGTGGCATCCTTAAGGGATTAAATTGGATCGTTCAACTAAATCATGGTTGTTTGTTCCTAATAAAAGGATCAGAAGACAGATTAAATTTTGTAATTCTCTAGCAAGAGATGGACATTGTCTATCATTTTTTCCCAAATTTTGATGATCACTAGTGAGTTTTGATGCATTTTCATTGTAAAACAATCAAGGATCATTTTGTAACCCATCCATGCTGTTTGATCCACTTGAGGATCAATTTCAATTTAAAAAGTACCAAAATTGAAGGCTTAGAGGATCGGTGGTGGTGTGTACCTCATTTTTGGCGATCACTAGCAGTAGGGTCAACTCCATCAGCTTCATTTCAATGTTACAAAGGCATGTGTGAAATTTGATGGCTTGCCTTATTGTGGATTGCTCTCTAGACCAACTTAGATTGGAATCTGATAGCATTGGTCATTTTCTAGTTCACTAGCAATGAGGGGGTGAGGTGGCAATTTTTTTGAGGTCTCTGACTTCATGAATGTGTTTGAACATTCAATTTGATGAAAGAACTTCTTCCTTAAATTTCACCATTAATGGAGCTTGGATTTCATCCATTCTTTGGTGTGCTGATGGCAAGAGGTCGGAGGAAGGGTCTCCTCCTTTGTCTCTTGCCTTGGTGAACATTTTGGGATAAAAAGGGGGAGAGAATTGGTTCTCCCTCCCTCTTTCTGTATTTGGTTAAGAGGTTTACTTATGGCCTTCTAGGTGGCCAGAATCTGGCCATCGGTAGTGACACGGCCAACCAAGAGGTGGAATCAATCCCCTTGGCATTATGAACATGTTTGGATGATCACATGGAATGGAGGAAGGCAATTATCTTATTTCCTTGCTAGGCCAAGCCTCCTCTTCCCTTCTTTATTTATTTTTCTTCCTTCGCTTCTCTTTTGGTGGAAGCCAATTTCATTGGCTTGAGGGCAAGGTGGCCTTCAATTGATTGGAATTAGTCCAATCTCTTGAAGTCAAGAGATGGAATGAGGCATATGGAAGAGGGGAAATGATACTTGCCTTCTTTCCATGAATTTTTGAGTCCCCTTATCTCATAATTCAACCACTTTCATTTTTTTTTATTTTTTATGGTTTATGGCCTAACCATCAAAGTCTTAGGCTAGTATGTGGCTACCCAATGCAAACTCAAATGAATTTGAGGTCAAGTTTAAACCCATTTGACCTAGATTGGAAATTTGAATCCAAACCCAATATTTAGATTCAAACTACTTGGTTTTAATTTAATTCTCTTTAATTTTGAGTTTAATCATCTTTAATTGATGATTTATTGAGTTTTAATTTGATTAATTAATTTAAATATAAATTAATTTTGAATTTCATTTATTTCAACCCATTTAAACGTAAATGGGTTAAGTTTGATTTGAATTGGGTTCAAATGACCAATTTGATTCAATCAGATTGGTTTGGATCATGCTTGATCAGATGTGTGAAATGATTTATAGTGATTGCTTTCATTTACTTTCAATTGGATTTCATTTTGAACCCATTTGACCCAAAGTGGCTTAATGGGTTAAGTTTGGGTTTCATTTGGGTCAAGTGACCAATTTGAAAAAATTAGATTCAATGTTGGGTTGGATTGTGTTTAATTATCATTTCCAAATGATTTTGATTAGTCAAATTGAATTGATTTCAATTTGATTTAGGTTTGAACCCAATAGGACCCATTTAGGTTCATTTAGACTAAGTGATATATATAACCCAATTAAGGCCTAAATGAATTTGAATTTCTTTAGATTCATGATCAAACTTGTTTATTTGAACATTTGAAATATTTGTAATGATTTAATTTGATGAAATTCTTGGTGGGCTCACCTTTTACTAGGTGGGACCCACCTAAGTCAAACCTATGCTAAGTGGATTGACTAGCTTTGACTTTGGTTTAATTTTGGTTTTAATCCTTTATTTTAATTTAATTTT
This sequence comes from Cymbidium sinense, assembly GCA_021442155.1. Classification (NCBI taxonomy): domain Eukaryota; kingdom Viridiplantae; phylum Streptophyta; class Magnoliopsida; order Asparagales; family Orchidaceae; genus Cymbidium; species Cymbidium sinense. The sequence goes on from CM038223.1 coordinate 30,795,011, forward strand.
AATTTAATTTATTTGGATTTGATTTAATTTAATCCAAATATGGAATTTTGGGTTGAGTCCACCTAAGCAAATTAGGTTAGATCAAAAATAAGAAGATTCCCTAAGTTACTAGGTATAGTGCCCTAAGCATTGAATTAGGAGATTCTTATTTGAGATTAGGACAACCTAATTATTGATTTCAGAAAATATTAACCTCATCCAAAAATGAGGTCACCAATGTCTTAATCCAAACGATGTTAATCCAATCTCTTAATAATTTACTTAAGATGTTATTAAATCATTCTTAGACTAAATTAAAGATAGTTACCAACCAAAACTAAATCATTTAAGCATCTTTCATATAAATCCAAAGCAAGGAATGTCATGATAAGTCCAAGGGATGAAAAATCCAAATTCCATTTGTATAACTCAATTTCCTCTCCACCTCTTCATCCTAGACAGGTGTGAGATGGTAGAAACATGGCAACTAACTACCAAGAGTTGAAATTAGCTCAGTCGACGAAGGGGAGGAGAGAAAAAAAACTAAAAATGTACGGCCAAGGAGGGAGATAGACATAGAGCATTTCTCAAGTGCAAGACACCTTTCCATCACCTTCTTGACCTCACACAAAGTTGAAGCATACTTTCCCCCACTTCTCTCACCACCGGGAGGCCGAAGAACATCCAACGCCATCAAAATTCAAATAGTGGTTGGTCTAGGGAGCAATCCAGAGGGAGGCCATCCAATTCCTTCGGCACATGAGATTACTATACCATTTCATAGCTATTACAGTCCACACCACTGCTGGAGTTCACTAAGACTGAGGTATACCATTAATGACCTCCTTTAAGCTTTTGTCCTTGGCACTTTTCAAAGAGAATTTGATCTCTAATGAAATTAAACTGTTTAGATCTCATCATTTTCATTCAATGATGGATTTACAATCAAAATTGTGTGATTCCAATTATCAGATGGCCAAAAATCATGTGAAAATGATGGCCAGCTCTTGGCCTCCATCATTGACATAGGTGATGTAGTCTCCACCATCCATTCCTTTTAAAAGGAATGGACAGTCGAGATCTAGCTAGATCTTTGATTAAATTCAATGAGGGAAACTATAGCTCAAATCATGGCCGTCTGATCATCGATCGGACGGTTCATAATCAAACTACGTATGCCACGTCTTATACATGGATCCACGTCAGATCCTACGTGGTACAATGATGTGGTGCCATGTCAGATCCATGTTGATCCAACTCTCCAAAATAGAAAAAATAGAAATTATTTAATTAAAAATTAAAGAAAATACAAGAAAACTTCAATAAATCATAAAAAATTAAATATAAATCCAAAAATTATAAACTTGTGCTATATGGATTCATCTTGATGAGAGGAATCCATTAAAATTAAAATCTGCAAATTATTTTTTTTATCTAGACCTTACTTTTAATTTGAATGAAAAAATTCAAACCTTAATTACTATCAAACCAATGATCCAATCTAAATGAAACTTTTGGGGAATTAAAATTGATGTTAAGACACACATCATGTAAATTTTTCATAATTTATTGAGGAGTGAATCTTAATTAGAGATATTTAACCATCTATTACCTCAGGGCAAATGGATTGGCTGAAGCATTCAACAAAATATTAGTAAGAATTCTAAAAAAAGTACTTAATGAAAATAAATGCCAATGGCATGAAAAATTGGTTGAAGCCTTATGGGCCTACCGAACCACATACAGGACATCAACTCAGTCTACACCCTATGCTTTGTTTTATGGAACTGAAGTAGTTCTTCCATTAGAAGTGCAATTGCCTTCATTAAGAGTAGCAGTCAACAACAACATTACAATAGATGAAAGTCATAAAATTCATTTGGAAAACTTGGAAACCTTGAAGGAAGATGCTTAAAAACTCAGCAAGACCTTGAATTGTACCAGTCACGTATGGTTCAAGCACATGATAAATTGGTCCATCCTAGAACTTTCTAAGTAAAAGACTTGGTCTTGGTTTTTAAATGGACAATTTTAGCTTGTCGCAAGATCGACAGCAAGTTTGAGCCAACCTGAGAAGGACCATTTGTAGTGGAAAAAGTCTATGAAGAGATTCTTACTAACTTATTACTTGTAATGGTGAGTGTCCAATGACACCAATCAATGGGCGTTACCTAAAGAAATACTATGTGTAACTTATAATATGTTTAGAAAGAATGATGATTACTAAAATAAAAAGTTTTATTTCTTTTTATTTCTTTTGTAACTCTGTGTTATTTTTCTTAAATTCTGTGCAATGACTGAAAATCATAATTACCTTATATGGAAATATAAAATGCAATTACTTTAGGATAAGAATAAGCCTTTGTAAGGCACCTTTTCTACATTTACTTTGAGCTTGAATAAAGCTTTTCACCACACCATTCTTATATATTTAACATAGGTTTAGAGTAAGCCATTTATGGCACCATTCTTATTATCTATAAGTTAGGATCAAGTCATCAAAGAGCCTTTTCCTATAAAATTGGCCATTTATACTAGGAATAAGTCTTGAAGACCCCTTCTTCTACTGGTCAAAGTATTGAGGATTGGATTAAGTTATGAAAACCCCATTCATTTCATTTAGCTATGTAAGTTGGATTAATCCATTAAAGGCCCCATCTTAACAACTAATGGCATAGGTGTAAGTCTATAGAAGGCATCATTTCATATAGTAAGATAAGGATAAAGTCATCAAAGACCCCTTTCTTGTTATCTAGACTGTTTAAGTTAGGGAATAAGTCATAAAGACCCTCTTTCCTATTAGTCAAAATTTAAGGATTGGATTAAATCATTAATACCCCTTTCCTCTTCCTCAGCTAGCTAAGCCGGATTAAGCTATGAATGGCCCCATCTTAATAGCTATTTACATAGGTATAAGTCCCATAGAGGCATCCTATTAAATGATAAAATTAGGATAAAGTTATTAAGACCCGTTTCTCTATCATATAGACTATTTTGATTAGGATAAAACTCATTAAGACCCCTACTCTATTAGTCCAAAATTTGAGGAATAGGAATTAAGTCATCATGACCCCTTTCCTTTCCATGATACCAAGGTTGGAATTAAGTCATTAAAGGCCCCTTCCTATTAGCTAAACTTCATAGGATCCAAGTATTTGTGATCCTTTTTCTAATACAAAATAAATGAAAATAAGAAATGGAAACAAGCCATTGAAGGCTCCATTCCTTATAAACTACTCATACTAGGAATCAAGTCCATATGACCCCTATTTAGTAGTCAAAATGTTGAGGTTTAGGATTAAGCTATTCAAGTCCCTTTACCCTAGCCTAGCTATATAGGTTAGAATGAAGTCTCAAAAGACCCTAATAGCTAACCAAACAAGAATAAATCCCCTAGTTGTACCAAAAATAAAATAAGTATATCATATTTATACCTATCTTTCATAATCAAATCAAAATATAAACTTGAACTCATACCCAAAGATAAAACCTCTACAAACTTATGTTGTAGTGTTGATTGAGTCGATCAACCGATATGTACAGTGTACTTTGAATAGTCCACTAAACATATTAGGGGTCCATTTGTTGACCTCACTTTTGGATGAGGTTAACATTTCTTCTAAAGGAATTAATTAGGACTCCTAATCCTAAATTAAAATCCTTCTAACAAAGCACATTGGTCATCACACTTAGTGATCTAGTGCACTTTCCTTGGATTAATCTAACTTAATGGGTTTAATTAGATTCAATCCAAATATTCAACCTAAACATACACCACTCTAAATGTAAAATTAATTAAGCCTAAGTTTGGGTTTAATTAGGGAACTAAACTTAATTACCTTAATTAAGCTTATTACCATATAAACCTAAGGAAATTAAAATTAAACCCAAGATAAATCCAAATAAAATAAAATTAGAAACGTAAAATCATGAAATAAAATTAAATAAATCTAAATCCAATCCAAAGGTCAAAGGTTGGTGAACCCTTTTACATGGGTTTGACTTAGTGGGTCCCACCAAGTCAAAGGTCAACCCACAAAAATTTGACCAAATAAAATCATTCCAATTGGTTCAAATGATAATATAAGCATACTTAAACATGAATTTAAGAGAATATAAGTCCAATGTGTTCTTGATTAGACTAATTAAGTTATTTAACCTAAAAAGACCTAAATGGTTCTTATTGGACTTAAACCTGAATTAAATTCAAATAAACTTAAATCTAATATCCAAATTCATTTGAATATAAAGATTGACCATAAACCAACCCATTATTGCATTGACTAATTTGGTTATTTGACCAAATGAACCCAAACATTAAGCCCAAATTGTGTCATATGGGTTTCAAATGAAATAAAATTGGGATTGTTTGATCCAATGCCTTTTAAATTACTTGGATTAGCCCAATGGAAACTTAAACACATTATGATTAAGCCAAATGAATTATTTTACTTAATTAAAAGTAACCTAAACTCAATTACCTTAAATAGGATAAACCTAAAACAAAAATTCTAAAACTCTTAAAATACTTAAAACATTTTTATCAAAAGGTTCATTAATGATTTAACAGACATATATTAAGCATTAAACTAAGGCTAATCCATTAAATGAGGTGAACTAACTTAAACTAATGCAAGAAATAAGTAAATGTCTTATTCCAAAAAGATGCCAATCTCATCTCCTACTAATTCACTTAAGATGTTATTAAATCATTCTTAAACTTAGTTAATGATAGTTTCGAGCCCAAACTAAATCATTTAGGAATCTTTCATATAAATCCAAAGCAAGGAATGTCATGACAAGTCCAAGGGATGAAAAGCAAAATTCCATTTGTATAAATCAATTCCATCTCCACCTCTTCATCCTAGATAGGTGTGAGATGGCTGAGAAACATGGCAATTAACTCCTAAGAGTTGCAATTAATTTATCCAACCAAGGAGAAGAAAAAAATGCTAAAAATGTATGGCCAAGGAGGGAGATAGACATAGAGCATTTCACAAGTGCAAGAGACCTTTGCATCACCTTCTTGACCTCACATGAAGTTGAAATGTACTTTCCCCACTTCCCTCACCACCGGGAGGCCGAAGAACATCTAACGTTGCTTCTAAATGAGGTTGGTCTAGGGAGCAATCCAATTCCTTTGGCATGTGAGCTTCTCAAACCATTCCATAGCTACTGGAGTCAACCTCACTGCCAGAAATCGCCAGGACTGAGGTATGCCATTAACAACATCTTTTAAGCTTTTGGCCTTAGTGTTTTCCAAAAAGAATTTGATCTGAAGTGAGATCAAATCATTTAAATCCCTTTATTTTTATTCATTTATGGATTTGTAATCAAAATCCTATGATTTCAACAATGATATGACCGTAAATCATGCAAAAATAATGGACGGCTCTCGGCCTCCACCGTTTGTGGGTGATGTAATCTTACCATCCATTCCTATTAAAAGGAATGGATGGCCAAGATCTAGTTGAATCTCTAATTAAATCTGGTAAGAGAAACCAAGGCTTGAATCACAGTCGTCTGATCATCGATCGGATGATCCATAATCAAACCACATGTGCCGCCTCTTTACATGGATCCACGTTAGATCCCTTGTGGTGCAATGACGTAGCGCTGTGTGTACAGTAGCACCACGTTGGATCCACGTGGATCTGATGTGCCAAAATAATTATTTAATTAAAAATTAAGAAAAATATCAAATACTTTAATAAAGTCATAAAAAATTTAATATAAATACAAAAATTATAAACCCTAAACCTTAATTTTCATGAAATTAATTATTAATAAATTAAATAAATTATGGAAAATGATAATAATGATTTAAAACATCTTAATACACTCTAATGATCATAAATATACTATTAAAACTCATGAGAACATAATAGTTCATAAAATTGCTAATAAGGCTATTAATTAAATTAATTAATTCAATTAATCAACATGAACTTAAATAAAATATAATAAATCAACTAGAGCAACAAAATTATGAATGAACCCTTTTTTCATGTTTATTTCATAGGGATTTCAAGGAAAAATAAAATCCTTAAAGATTTTTATTAAATTAAGCCTAATTTAGGCTTTAATCAAATAATTAAAACCTTAATTACACATTAATCACATATCTGATTAAAGTGAAACTTTAGGAAAATTAAATATGCAAGCAATTTTATTTTGGATAAACATTTTAGATTCAATTGACCTCTGGATTGGGAGTATTTGAATTTCTAAGTATCTAAGTCAATTTAGAAGACAAAATTAAATAATAAAATTTACATAAATTATAATTCATAATAAAAATTCAAAACATTATAATTAATATCAGAACACTTAAATAAAATGTCTAAGTCAACTGAAAATAATTGAATTCAAATAACACTATGTTAAAGATCATGATTAAACAAAATATGAAACTTAAATCATATTTAATTATGATAAATTTTTTGATCATAATAATTTCATTTTATAAAATGAAATATAAAAAGATTATTGATTCCTAGAATATATAAGGTGTTAATACATAAATACATTAATGTCATTTACATAAAGAAATAAAATGGTATAATTGTGAATATAAAAGGATAAGTGTGTAAACATAAGAAAATGAAATATGAACATAAAAAAAAGGTTAAGTGTAATTAAAACCATAAGCTAGAATGAATTAAAATTTTAAAATGAAAAGTAACAAAGCATATTTAATAAACACAAAAATAATCTTTCTTTTAATTACTTAAGTCATAGAATAAATTTACATTAAGATAAATGTTCTTTTCAGAAGATATAAAGATCATTCATTTTATTCTAAAGTAAATAAGATAAATGAAATCCTTTCATAATGTGCAATTTGGAATCATTAAATACAACAATTTAGAATTATTCCGTAATGAAAGAATCATTAATGTAAATAAGTTATAGAAGTGGAATGTAATAAATTGAATAATCTTAAACACAATAAATTGAATATAACTTTATTTAGGTTAATGAACATGAACAAATGAAATTAACTCCAAAGTTTCATATTAACGAAAATGAAATTAACTTGACTTGAATAGAGAAAATACCTACACATAAGTTTTACCTTGAATCAAATATAGTAAAGTCAATGAACAAACATAATTATTAAATCAAAGATGAACTCAATACAAGATATAAGTCATCATAATCAACTAAGTAAACATGTAAAGTAAATCTCACTAAAGGAATAAATGATTAATATCAATATCACAATCTTAAATCAAAGAAATTAGAAGAACCTAAAATCATAATGATAAATGGATTAAATTTAAAAAAATCAAATTAAAAGGTAAATAAATAGAATGACTTAATTCAAACCTTAATCATAAATTTCCTATTAAAAATATAAAACAAAATAAAATAAATTGAATAAATTCAAAATACTTAAGATTTTAATTAGATTTTTAGGATGAATAATTACCTTAGAATAAAGATATCATCTTATTAAGATTTAGGATGTTGAATGGAATGAACTCCATTTAAAATGAAATATATTGTATTCTTCATTCTGGAAAACTTAATTTTAACATAATAAAATGTACCTAAGATGAAGATATAAAAATCATTAAATAATTTAAATTGAAATTATCCAAAAGTAAACATTCAAAATTAAGGAAATAAAAATTGAAATCATAAAGCCTAATAATGTCTTGCCACACAAACCCTTTTCTTCACACATAATAGAATTATAGGTCACAGATCTTAGACCTAGGTTAGGATGTTCTGTGATTTTCTGTGATGATGTGATGAGAGTTATTTTTATTGTCTTGTGGTGTACTATTTTAGGTTGGATGGGTAGGATTGATCGTCGATAGTTTGGATGGTAGGATGTTATTTCTAGAACTAACATTATCTTATGTAGGGGAATGTGTTAAAGGGACTACTGTGATAAATAATAGTTATAAAATTGCTATTTGCCTATAGGTGCTAAAAAGTCTTTTAACATAGTCCATAGGACAAGTGGGCTTAGGAACCAAACCCGTATGTTTAAAAAATATAACTATTGTGTGTTGTTTGTATTTTCTGACATTTATTTTGCAAGGCTTAAAATTTCATTTTGAATTTAAAAATGTAAATTTGAACTTAGAATTAGGGTAGATCTATGGGGTCTAGGATTAATAGGAGCTGACCTACCTAAAATGGTTCAAAGGTCCCTTGTGAAGCCAATGGAGGTCCCTAAATAAGGAGATGTTCATGGAAAGAAGTCTCATAGATCTAAACTTGTAGTTCTAGGCCGAGCCGCATAAGGGAAAAGATTAGTTGCCCATTTTCCTTTTTTTGAGGTGTATAATGGTACCTATCCGCATTGGCTTGTTTTATAAATTTAAATTAGTTTGATTTATTTTGGGTGTCCAATAGAGTCAACCTACTTTTCTAGCTTCTTTTTTTTTTGTTATGCATTTCTGTGAGAATGTTTGGACGTAGGATCATAAGAAAAATTAAATTTTCTACACAATTAAATCTAAACAACTGAAATAAAATATAACATAATTCAAAACCTCACATATATTAAAGCATTAAGGAATAACTTAAAATCAATCAGAAACCAACTAGCTCTTAAAACCATGAAATCATATTGCTTCCATCCTCGAATTGGGCAAGTTTTCTTGTTGCACATAAGGAGCATCTAACCTATGAGGATGACTGCCTTGTTGGAAAAGCCTGCCTTTTATTATTGATTTGTCCAGTAACCCTTTCTAATAGTATGGAATTAGGCATAAAAATGCATACCCAAGGCCTTTAAATAAATCTTAAGTCAAAATGAATAAAAATCTAAAAGTGTACATTACTTAGATGTATTTCATACCCTACATGATTCTAGGGATTAGGAAGTGAGTTTGGGACTCTTAGATTTCTTTAATACTATTGCAATAACCCAGTCATCTTTCATTCATAAGACTTGACATCCTAAATTTAAAATGCTCTTAGGTAGTGTTAGTTGGCAACAATCCAAACAGGTTGTAAGTTCAGAAGAGTCAATGATAGGTTAGTTTTTTTCTGAGGAGAATAGTTGATAATTCTAAAAATGAAATTAAGTCGTGCATCTAACATGTGTTAGAAGCACCTTCAAACTAGGTTTTGAAGCATCCTTTTCAGAAATAAGTCTTTAATCCTAGGCATTTCTGCAGTTTATGCTGCTAGAATCTAAGTCCTAGACTCTAAGAAAAAGTCAACTCAAAGTTAAAATTAAAATTCAAAATTTAAAGCCCAATGATAAGATACTTGAAATGCCTACTAGGCATCCCAGTATCAATAGGTATTTCCTACTTTATCCCAATTGGCTTTCGAAAATAAGTCTTTCCAATTTGAACTAATCCCAATTGAAATTCCAAAAATCAATCCTTTGAAAACCATAAAATTTTTTAGGAATAATAGCCTATTTCTTTAATCGAGAGTATCCTTAGGATGAGACCCTTCTTAAAATGTAATTAACTATAGGGGCTTGTCTCTATAGGGAACCATGAACCCTGTTTAAAATAAACACTCTTATACTTTTCCATGTAGTTCAAGGGAAAAATCTCTGGTACATAAAAGCCCTATTAGCCTTAAGAGTCTTTTATTAAATGATTTATTCCATTAAAAGATAACATGTATATCCTTCAGGATAACATATTTATTTTTTAATGGTGTATTTGATCATCCAAATAAGAAATTCTACACTCTATGTGGTGTCACAAATTTTTCTCATCAAGTCATTGGGTAACTTAGCATACTATTCGAAAGCTATATTGGTGAGACTACTAGTGAATTGTGATAGCAGTAGGGCATCATTTTCTCCAATATTTTCACATGTGACTTTAAACCTGGCTAAGTGTTGCGATTTTCTATGCCTGGGAATGTGTTGAACTTCGACACGACATACTCTTTAGGGTATTATATTTGATCATATTTGGCTGGATATGGTCGGCCTTTCCCAGCTTGCTATTTAGAAGATTTTGAGGTGATAACTACTTTACCCTATTGTCTTATAAGGTCCTCCACCTAAGACTTGGTAAAAATATTTGCTTCTTCATGGACATTTATTGTATCCTCTCCTAAGGCTTGTTGCCTTTATGTTGAAATTGTTGGCAAGTTGGATGTGATATTTTGTATACTACCAATTTTAGCTATTGGTTACTTATTTCTAGAGGATCCTTTGGAGGTATTCCTTGCATTATAGTTACAATCAAATTATGCGGACCAAATAGCTCTTTCATTAGCCCATTCATTTCATTAAACTAGGTGTTAAGCTAACTAATCTCTTGGTCTCTTTGCTAGAGTTGAGAACCAATTTGTTTTTTTTTTGCATAAAGAGGGGAATTTTATTAATTACTAGAAGATTATAGTATTCCAAAAAGATAAAAAGAAAGAGGGTGATTACAAGTGTTTTGTTTTAATGTATGGGAGGCCTAGCTTGTCACTATGTACAAGTAAGCTTAGCTCTTTGTCAAGGTATTTGGAGAATGAGAAGATTTGATAATGTGCCCACATTTTACAAGTAGATTAGCAGGTCTATTACCTTCCCTCCATATATGGGTGTTGAGGTTCCTTCTTAGCTTTGTTATAGCATTAAGGAGGTTGATAATGATCCAAGGGGGCTGCTAGCCTTGATCTTCATTCAGGATTTGAATGAGAGGTAATGAGTCTGATTCACTCTAGTAGTATAGGTGGGGTCTTCTTGAGGTTAGAAGGAGAGCAATATGAAGTGCTGTAGCTTCAGCATGAATAGATGAAAGAGCCATATAATGCATATAGTAGAAGTAGATATAGTCACCATTAAAGTTTCTAAATATGCCACTAATTCCAACATTATTGTTTTTTGGTATTGAAGCTTTTATCTTTATTAATTTTGATGTAGTCAAGGTTTGGCTTCTTACAAAAGACAAGGTTGCAGGTTGCAGTTGGTAGTTGGTTGTGTTCATAAAATTGTTATTTTGGTTCAAAGATTCTCCTCTTTCCAATAGATGGAAGTGGGATTTGTTCTTGAGAGAAATTGATTCAGCATTGATGTTGAAAGTATTATGCTTGATATCATTTCTAGCAGTCTAAATAAACTAAAGGATGATAAGGATTGCATTAAAATTTTGGAGGCTGCTTGTATGTTGCTTGATTTGATTTGTCCAATAGTTGAAACAAGTTGAAGAGACCATCACCATTATGGTCTTTTGTTTGTTCAGAAAATACATGCCATAGAGTTTTGCTAAACTTGCAATGGATGAAGGTATGAAGGAGATGTTCCTCTTCTTCCTTGCATAAATGGCATCAAAGTTTAAGGCCCTTAAGTTTAAGGATATCAACAAGGGGAAGCAAGTGCTGAAAGAGTCTCAAACAAAAATAGGCTATTGAGGGTCAGATATTTGGGTTCCAAATGGATTTTACCTAAGGAACAGAATTGGTATCTTTCCACCAAATTGAAAGGAGGATCTTGTAGAGTGAGTTGTGTTTGGAAAAGCCTTTGATGATCAATGTGTCTTTTCATTCACGGTTGATAAGCATGCTATATATTTTGTTATAGATTTTGGGTGGTAGAACAACTTTCAATTTATGCAAATCCCAATTAACATTTGACCAAAAATCTTTAGCAAAATAATTTTGATGAGGCATTGAATCAACAAATTATAGATAGAGGGGTTCCTCCCCAATCCAATGATCATTTCAAATGTCAATACAACCATCCCCCAAGTCCCAAAAGATGAGGTCTTTGACTTCTTCCTCGTGTTGCAGCAAACTTCTCCAAATGGATGAATCAAAAGGCTTTGACATGGCTGTCATTGGATGAGAGCCTTTGAAGTATTTTCCTAGAATGTATTTGGCCCATAGTGATTTGTTCTCCTAGAGTTTTATCCCTAATTTGTATATGTTAGCTTTGATATTATCTTTAATGGATTTGAAGCCCAAACCACCTTTAGTGACAAGTTTACAAAAGTTTTTCCAACTAGTCCAATAGGTGGACTTGTGGTTGTGACTCCATATAAATCTATTAAGCGTTCTTTCAATTCTCCTTTGGATATGTTTTGGAATGTGTTGTACTTGGGTAGTATATAAAGGGATTAAGTTGAGGCTAGTTTTGACAATGGTAATCCTTCCACCCAATGAGAGAAAGGAGTTATCCCAAGAGTTGATTCTATGCTAGATTTTGTGAATTAGTATCATAAAAAAGAGCTGATGTGGCTTTTCCTTTATAAAGGTTGATTCCATGGTAAGGGGGGAGCTTTGTGTGAGTGAAACTAGTTTTCTTAATGATCCAACTAATTTTAGGCTTGTTGATATGTTTCCTTATGACAAAAAAACATTTCTTAGTATTTGAAGACATACTATAGAGTGTCTTGAAGGCCTTGATGATTTCCAAATGTGTGTTGATTGCTCTTTTATTTCCATTGCTGAAGAGGAGGAGGTCATTAGAAAAGGCCAAATGAGAGATTTTATGTTCCCAAGAGTGATATTTGATGTTCTCATTTGAAGAAGAGATTTTGTTCAAGTCTCTGGAGAGGATGTCCAAAGCCAAAATGAAAAGTGTTGGGGATAGGGGGTCACCTTGTTTAACACCTTTGGTTGCTTGGAAGAGGCCACTAGCTTGGCAATTCAGAAGATTTTTGAAGTGGTTATTGGTTTGGAGGGTTTCAATGATCAGGCAAAACCTATTTGAAAACCCTCTCACTTTCAGGGAGTTGAGAAGGAATTCCCATGTAAGAGTGTCAAAGGCTTTCTTTATATCAATCATCATCAATACATTTCCCCCTCTACATTTGTGGTCAATGTCCTTGATCAGCTCTTGGGCTAGGAGGATGTTTCAAGTAATATTTCTCCCTTTAATGAAGGCAATTTGGTTTGGGGAGTTCAGAATTGGGAGGATATTCTGAAGTCTGATTGAAATAATTTTGCTGATAAGTTTATTGACAATAGGTGTTAGGCATTTGAACATGTCCCAAGTGTGGAAAATTTTCTCTTTGGGAATTACTATAATGGCTACAGTGGTGAAGTACTTATGGCATCTCAAGTCATTGAAAAAAGTTTGAATGGCTTTGATTACTTCAACTTTTATCACTTTCCAAGTTTTTTGATAACAAAGAGTAGTAAAACCATCAAAAGCAGCTATTTTATATCCATCCATGGAGTTAAGTGCATTCCAAATCTTTTCCTCATTCGTGGTAGAGGTAAGTTCCTCATTGTTGATAGGGACTTATTAAAATAAAAAAAATTTGTTAAGGAGAGGTGGTCAAGGATGGTTCTGGGGGTGGCTAAAGTTTTTGGAGAAGAAGCTAACACACTCTTCCATAATTCCCTCTTGGAGAGTGCTCCAGTTACCATCAGCATGTTTGATTATCTTCACCCATTTTTCTTCTCTTTTTTTTTTATGCATGCATGGGAGATTTTTGAGTTTTTATCTCCTTGTAAGAATTTTGAATAGCTACTTTCTATCAAAGATAGTCTTCTTCTTTGTTGATGAATTGTTGGAGCACAAGATTAAATTTTTTTTAGTTTGTCTACAATAGTAGAGGTATATCTTTGATGTGGGAAATCTCTTGCTCAAGTTTTTCTATCTTCTCTTTAGTAGTTTTGACCTAATGGTGGATATTTCCAAAAAATCACCTTATTCCACTTTTTTATCCCATGAGCAACATTCTTATGAAGAATCCAAAGGTGAAGCCAGTGGTTATTGTTTTCACCACCTTTCCAAAGTCTAGTAATGCATTGGATAAAGTCTGGTGGGAAGTCCACATGTTGAGAAATCTAAAAGGATTGTCTTTTAGTCTGGAGGTGAGTTAAAGCTAACCAATAAAGGAGAGGGATCTGAAGCAATTCTAACAAGATGAAGAACTTCCAAATTGCAGAGTGAAGAGTGTCATTCAAGGTTGGTGAGGACTCTATCCAATCTTTCCTAGATTCTCCCTCTTTTTCAAGTGAAAGATTTTCCTTTGAAGCCACGATAAGAAAGGTTGGCCACTTCTATGCATTCAACAAATTCTGAGATAATTAATAGGTTTTGTTTTTTGCCTCCTTTTTTTAGCTGGGCTTGAGATCATATTGAGGTCGCTTCCGACAAGCTAAGGGTCTTTAGTTTGTAAACTATTTTGTATCATATCCTCCCAAAGTTCTAATCTATGTTGACAGTTATAAGTATCATAAATGATTATCATAAATAAACTATAGTTAGAATCCTGTAGGTGGAACTGGAAGAATTGGTTTGAGCCAATGAGTATCTAGATCTGGTACCTTTGTTTAAAGAAAAGCCAAATTTTATTGCTGGAGTTGGAGATGATGGTGAAGTTAGGGAAGCATCTATTGATTTTTTTTAAGGTTGTGGCTTTGAACAAGAGGCTTCAGTATGGCAAATAGATTGAGTTAGTGGGATCTAACAAGGCTTTTTAAGTTTGTTAGAGGCATTGGCCTAGTCAATACATCTAATATTTCTGATTGAGAGGTTATTCATCTAGGTGTAGAGTTACTTCTAGTGGTTTTCCTAGAAGTACCTTCTTCCCTATTTTGGTCCCCAACATATTAATTTATTTTAACAAGAAGATGTTTCAATTCTCTGGATCCTTTTTGCATCTTTTTCCTATTCCTAGATGAGTGCCACTCATCCATAGTTTGATTGAGGATATCATCATAGTTCAACTGATCATGAGGAGGGAGATGGATGTCCTTTGCTAAATTTTGGTCTTGTTCAAGTGGGATCTATTCAAAGGTTTTGTTGGGATTTAGTAGGTTTGATGCAGCAAAAAATTGTCCCTCAAAAGATACAAGAATTCTGCTAGGGAAAAAAGTGGTTGCTACTACTAGGTGTTGCTCTTCAGATTAGACAAAGTCTTGAACGTGGTTTCTATTCAAGATGTTATGATTAACTATGGTATGCAACAATGTAAATGTTTAGGTCCTCTATAGTGGATTGGCTGGGCTATTGTAGCAATAAGATGCCCATCAAGTTGTTCTTAGTTCTTGCCAAGGATTGAGAAGGTTGTTGCTGTACTTTAGCTTGGATAGAGTTTGGGTTAGGATTCTTGTTTAGGATTTGATAGTTTGTTGTGGTGTGGGGTGTTGGTACTCTATGATGAACATATGGCTATTAGATCAGGAATCTATAAAAGTTATTATAGAATTCTAAGAATAACAGGGTGGGTGGAGGTTTGATTCAATGTATGATGGGGGATTGTGGAAGCATTTGTGGTATCATCCATAGATTTAAGAGGGTATATGAAGATATGGGAGGGTGGTATCAGATCCATAGTGGGGTTGTGTCTAGTGATTGAAGTGGGATGGTGGTATCAGATCCTTAGTGGGGTTGTGTCCAGGTGATTGAAGTATATGATCTATATCCCATTCTGAAATGATTCCAATAAATTTTGGATTTCAGCAAGCTGGTTTGGGTTTTGTTTCAGGGCATGTGTTAACCTCACTTTTGGAGTGAGGATTAACCTTTCTTATTGTAGATTTTGAAACCTTCTAGACACTTGGATTTCCTTAGTGCTAAGATACTTCTAGTGATTAAGAGACACTAAAACTTGAGCTTAAAGACTTAGAAGATGTGGCCCTAAGCTTAGAGTCCACCTTAGGACAAATAGGTTTCATCCATCCCATGGCCAAAATCAAGGCTCATTCCTATTCACTCATCCAAACTCAAGCTCATGAAGATGAAGCTAAACCAACTACAACCCTTTTAATTAATTTTATTTGAATTTAGTTTTCTAATCTAAGCTCCATGCCAAATTAGCTTGGGCCTTAACCTAAGTTAACCCCACCATAATCTTATAACTCCACTCAAGTCCATTCAAGGAAACTAAATCCAACTTAATTTTCTCAATCACTCTAATTATTCAATAGATCATTTCTAGCCATTCCAAAACTGGCAATCAAGCCAATTGAACTAAAGAGGTGACCAACCCAAGTTAGCCCATTTGACCTAAAGGTTTCAAATGATCCAAAACCTAATTGAGCCTAAATCAATTGCAACCAAAGCCATCAATCAACTTCAAATTTATCATTGAACACACCCCAACCATTTATAGCCCAAATTGATCCATGCTAGCTTGACCAAGTCACTTGACCCAAAGTGACCAAAAAGGGGTAATTGAACCAAACTCCATTTAAACTCCCATTAGATCAAATCAAGCTATGCAATCCCTTCATTGATGATTGTAGATTACTATTGAACACTCCACTATAATCAATTGGACCTAACCAAGCGAATTAGACCTTTTGACCCATGTTGATCCAATATGACCTAGAAGGTCAAATTGAACCAAATCAAATCCTAAACTAAATTGATTGAAACCAATGCTTCCAACCAATCACTAATTCTATATTAAATATAATACAACCTTCAATTGGATACAATTTGCCCAACATAATCCAATTAGCCAACTTAGCCCAATTTTACCTAAAGGGTCAAATTGAACCAAATTACTCCATAATCCAAGTTAATTTAAATCATCTTTTCCAATCAATCATAAATTATCAATTGAAAATATACCAAACCCATGTCCAAGCCAATTTGAAAATTTGGTAAAATTGGTCAACATGACCCATTTGACCAAAATTTACCACATGAGCCAAATTCAAATCTAACTCAAATTGAATCAAACCAATTGTACTTGTTCATTCCAAATTATCAATTAAACTTAGCCAAATCCCCAAGTTAACCTAATTTGGTGGTCAACTTAACCTAATTGAACCCATTTGATCCATATGGGTCAAATTGAGAAAAACCTAACCAAATTAAACCCAAACCCATCCAAATTTGCCATGACTCATCCTTGGGTTACAATGGGCCTGCCCAAGTGGGCTCAGCCCATGATGAACTCAATTTGGAACAAATCCATTGAAAAAACCTACCCAAATGGGATAAAATTCTCCTTTTGATGTGTTCTCCACCTCCTTACCCCATGGCAGCCATCTTTGGCTATTCTTGGACAAGAGGACCACTAACCCAACCTAACTCAAAGCTGTTGGGCTCACCCTTTGGCCAAGAGAGGGTGAGTTAACCCATGGAAACTCATTTGTCCACCTAATGGAGAGGGTAAAATCCTGTCATCCCACTACACTCCCTTAATCTCTCAACCTCTGCCATCTCAGTAGTCCTCTTCCATCTTCGGCCACCTACCTAGCTGGATTGCTACTAAAGGCTGAACTAATCCCAGCCCTTGGTTCAGCTGGGGATGAAGGTATACTCCTCCCTATGGATTCAAACTAAGAATAGAACTTTCTAGAGCATTCTGCACAGTCTCTTACCCTCTCCCATGCTCTTCATGCACTCTACTACAATCGAAACCAGCTCTCAATCAAATCGGAGAGCTCAGTCCATTCAAGTTTCCAAAACCTCCACCAAACCTAATTTAACTCTTCCCACACCTTCACCTCACTCCGACAAACCAAAATAAATTATTTCCAGAGCGATTCAACCACTGGAAAGAGTCAAGACTAACTCCAGTGAGTTTTATGATGATGTTGGGTCCACAGAGTGATCAGCGGGGAGGTAGCACATGATCTTCTTAACAAAGCTTCATCTCTTCAAGATGAAGCTACTTCTATCAATGGACTGCTAGTCTATAGCTTCAACAAGGTAACAATTTGAAAGCTTAGCTTTATCCCCTAGGTGTCAGCCCTTTTTGAAGCGAATCATATTTTCATGTGATTTACACTATAAGATACCTTTAGATTCATTCCCTTTGGAGTTAATTTCACCATCAAATGAGCTTTGATGAGCTCATCTTCCAACGCTCAGTCCGTTCAAGTTTCTCAATCAAATCACAGGATTAATCTTGGCCATGTTTGTCATTATTGAGTCAACTATCGCGTTAGAAGATTTAAGTAATCAATACTACGACACCACATGGAAAGCACTGCCACATTGATGTTTGTGTGGCGCTGATAGTTTAAAGGGTTAATTAGACTTTAAAAGTATAATTAAATGGCCAAAACTTCAAAAAATCATAACTAATTGTAGAAAATTCCAAAAAAATGCAAATAAATCCATTTTCAAAAAGTTAGACATAGGAGAATTTAAGAAAAATAAAATCTTTTATGTCTAGTGAATAGTGCTTAATTAATATTTGAAGCTTAGGCTAATTATCTTAATTAAGACTTAATTACTTGGCTAATTAATTCCAAATTTGGTGGGATGATTCCATGGGATGTCTTCTACCTCCCATTATTTTCTTGAAATTATTTGCCATGTAATATAAATAATTTGGCATTTCAATCTTAACTAATTTAATTAATTTGGCATTTTAATCCTCACTAATTAATTTAATAATTATTAAAATTTATAAATAGTAGAAATTAAATAATTATGATATTTAATCAGTATGAACAGAGAATAGTGAGGAAAAGTAATAAGGACCTCCCTCTTCTAATTATTTTTCCAAATGTATTTCTTCAAGTGGGTCAATTAACATGTGTAATAATTAGGGATTAACTAGGAAAATTAATGATAAAATGAAAATCAAACAAAACTTATAATTTGTTCAGATGATTCAAACATAATCCATTAATTCCTCTTTATGTGTTTAATAACATAAAGTTGTTAAGGAAATTATGGTTAACCTAATAGTATGAAAAATCATAAGAGTACCTAACTTAGATTCTTTCCTTCTCTAATATAGTTAACTCTTGAATATGAGCCTAATTGCATTTGATCCCTTTATGTGCATTTCAAATTTTATTTATTCAAGAGCATATCATTGAAGGCTCATGATCTAGTAGTTAATTAGATTAAAAAAATGTTTAGGGATGAGTGATTAAATTGACATGCTTAATGACTTGAACCTAATCAATCAATAAAATCTATTTGATTGCCCTCTTTAAATATATTAAATCACCAACATGGGGTAGGATAAGTGTTAAGTATCATCTCTCCTCATTAGGTTTCAATAAATCAATATCAAAATCAAACCTTATAAGAACTTCGATTAATCTTAAGGAATATTTATTTGGCTTAATTGTCCTTAGGACTTAATGTAATTAAATATGTTAAGTGGTAATGTTTAATTATTTCTTTTTAATCATCATAAATGTGCATGCCATTTGTACCACATGTTCATGTTTTCAAAAAAAAAAAAAAAGAATCAAAAGAACATGATTACATCTAAGTTGCATGTGTTGGACAAATATTGTTATATGGTGTGGCTATTATCACTAATAAATCCCAAATTATTTTTAAAACTATAAGCTAATGATGTATATTTTTATCTAATTATAATTTCAAAATAGAAACAAAATTATTTTATCTTTATGTTTCATGTACATATCTACATACATTTGAATTGGTAAGTATATAGTCTAGAAATCCCAGGAACATGAGGCTTTAAATAGCCCCAAGGAGGTCTTAAATAACCTCACTTCCTTGGTTTAACAATGGCACGTACTTGCTTATATTTATTTATATGTATTCATGTGCTAGAATTTGAGATAAAACTTTGCATTTCGTGTCACTAAGCTTTGCATGAATTAAAATATTTGCTATTTTATAATCTTTGTATGATTTTCAACCCTAAGCTTGTGTATATATTTACATGTATTTAATTTGGCAAGTATATAGTCTTGACATCCCGAGGACATGAGGCTCCAAGGAGGTCTTACATAACCTCACTTCCTTAGTTTAATAAGGGCACATACTTGCTTAAATCTCTAAAACATATCTACATATGCTTAACTATGGAATGGAATCTTTCTTTTCAACCAAATTCATGCATTAATTATCATCAAGTGTACAAAAAAAAATACAAATGTGTATTGTATGTATAAATGTGTGTATTAAATAAAATATGAGAATAATAAAATGTGTATGCTATTGATGATGGAAAGAAGTGATGTAATGTTATCCATATAATAGTGATTCAGTTTTGTTAATCCTGAGATACCTTTCATGTTTGAATAAGACTCTTTAAGACTAACCCAAACTTAGACTTCATAAAAATATTTAATAAACTGTCCACTAAAGAAACCAAAGTCCTAATAATATATCTTTAGAAAATAACTTAAGATAGGATGAAGGGGGTCAAACCCTTTCTTCTCTTCATAAAAATTAGATATTAAGTGGGCATCAAATGAAACAAGAAAGTGTAAATCAATTCACTCAAATATTTGAAGTGAAACTCCCCTAATGTTTAACTTAAACAATTATGAACTTTAGATAATCACACTTTTAAAGCTTAGTTAAGACACACCACACTAAACCATAGCACACACATTAGAATGCTAAGTCAACAATTCTAGCCTTAGGATAGGTTTGTGTATGTTGTGGTGTTATGTTTTATTTTATGATGTAATATTTTTGACTAGATGTTAGGATTATTTATGGACTGGTTGTTATGTTGCTAATAGTCTAATGATATTTTCTGCAAGGAATTATGCTAAAGGGGTCAATGTAATTATAAGTAAATATGAATGTTCTTGCTTGCAGGTGCTACTTATCCCCTAAGCATAATCCAGTTAGGACAAGTGGGCTTGGTTACCCAAGTGCATGGTGCTAAGTCCAAATATGTGAAATATAATTGCTTGGCTTATCTATTTGTTTAACTAATGTATGTTTTGTATGTGTAGTTAGATTTTATTTTTTATAAATATGTAATATTTTTGCAATAGGATTAGGATTAGTGCTATTTGGTTTAGGATGAATAGCGGCTAGAAGGAAAAGACCTAGGAGGCCCTGTGAAGCCTGGAGCAAACTAAATCCAAAAAAGAAAGAAGGATAAGAGATTGAAGGCCCCCATAGCATTCATTGTAATTATAATATTCTATTGTAATCCAGGTTGTATAAGGGTAGAGCATAGGCTACCCAATTTATTTTCTTTTTCACGGTGTACAATGGTACGGTCACACCAGCCTCTTATTCTTTTAGAAAATTGATATGTTTGATTGTTGTGTTTAGATTGTGCAATAGAAATGACATGCTTTTCATAGATTTCTTAAAGTGTGATGATTTGATGTGTGCCTTGGATGCGCCAGGCTCTTTAGATAAAATTAAATTTTCTATCTTCACTAAAAAATCATAACTAAATTTTAATACAACTCATAAATGCATCTTAAAGCCTATGATTATAATCAATATAAATAAAAGATTTAGAAACCCTTAGCTGAATGTTGTATGTTATCACACCATGCATATCATATTATGCCACTCTTGAATAGGGAGGGTATGCATTCTTACACGATAGGATATGCTTGACCTTTGAGGGCAATATCTTGTAGTGAAGAACACTTCCTCTAATTAATTTAGCCCATGAATAAATTTCATCATGCATATAGGCATAAATATCCCAGCCTTGGTCCAATATGAATGTGTCAAAAATGGTTTAAAAGTTGTAATTTTTACATTAATCTAAGTCATATTTTCATGTTAATCATATTCTAGTTCTCTTAGGGAGTGACTTTAGAATTCAAGCTCCTTTCCTAATTAAATAATAGCCTAACTATGTTACATCTACATAAGACCAGCCTACATAATTTTTAAAGCATAGAAGGTGTTAACTAGCAGCCACTCTAGGCGGTTGTAAGTCTAGAAGAGTCGGGGTGTGTTCATTCTCCCTTATGGTGGTGAACTATATCATATCCCATCTTTCTCGATTAAGTTTAAGTCATGCTTTTAGCTTGTGCTAAACTATTTTAGATTTAGGTTCAATGGCAACTTATTTTCTTCGGGTTATGAGTATAAGTCCTCACCTCATAGGCATTTTCATAATCTTGTATTAGACTATAAGCCCTAGCATTCTAATAAGATTCCAACTTAATTAAAAGTAAACTCTCTCTCTTAAATATATAAGTCTCATTATAGGGTATACTGAAACACTCACTAGGCTTCTTAATATCATGGGTGCTTCCTACTTATTCTCCTTTGAAATTCCTAAATAAGTCTTTCTATTTGAACTCTCCCATTTGATTTCCATAAATACCTTATCTTTTGATAGTCTAGCTTTGCAATCCTTAGAGATACTTATTGACTACTTTAATCGAGAGTCCTTAGGATATTCCCATTTCCTAAGATATAATTAATTATGGAAGCTTGATTCTATATGGAACTAGAGAACCCAACATAAAATATTACTTTACTTCTCCATGTGAGGTAGGAAAGATATCTGGTATATAATTAGACCATCTACCTTAGGAATCCTTGTTCAGTGATTATGTCAATTCTAGGGTGATGTTTCTATCTTCTGGGGTAGTACATCATACCTTAATGTCACACCTGATCACTTCAATAAGTACCCCCTAAGATCTTTGTGGTGTCCCTATGGTTCAAAATTAAAAGACCACGGTATGATGAGGGATTGTTGAAGTAGTTATTGGCATCATATATGGAATCAAGCTAATCCATTATAATGCTCTAAGAGGAGGTGGAAATTTCCTATTGACATTATTAGTTATGGTATTACTTTTAGTTGGATTTTCAAATTGAGGAGTGACTCCAGATTCATGCTCTTTGGTTAGGAGAGCTTTGTGGATTCCTTGTCGCTAGTGTAGATTAGTGGGATTTAAGCTACTATTGGGAACCAAATTTTACATGCTCTCCTCTTTAAAGGTGTCAATTAGGTTGAGTAAATGTCCATAGTCTAGCTATCTTCAATTAGAATTTCCTTCAATCATCAGAATGTTGTGTCCATAATCCATATGTTCAGTGTGGTTTGAGTTGCTATTTAAGGGGACTTTAGATTGAGTTTTAGGTGGGTCTAAAGTGTTCTTGGTGTTGTCTTCCATTGACTTATTTCCCTTAACTGATTTGCTATTTTTTAGTTATGGATGGGCAATGAAGTAATGGTCCAAAGAATATCTAATCAATTTACAGTTACTGCAATACAAAGGTTTTTGTTCAATCTATACCCTTTGCTAATAGCCATTAGATTATGTTTCTATCTAGATTTCTTCATTAAAGGAAGCTGTTATGTCCATCTCCACTAAGATTCTGGCAACTGAAGGCTAGTTAGGTTGAAAGTAGGAGTGTCCAGTTTAAGTGATCTTCCAAAGATTGTAGCTATGGAGTAGAGGACTTGCTTATTAAATAAGTGGAGTTTTTTGCAATGTAATTTGATCTAAATAAGAGCAATGGGGTTCTATACTAAAGTCAAAGAAAGGAGTCCATTTTAGAAATTTCACAAAGATATTATCAATGTTGTAGAGCTTCTTAGAAAAAGTCTAGCATAATCTTCCACCATTGAAAGTTTTATCATTATATGTCTACCATCAAGGAGAGCCACTTTCTAATTTCCTGTTAGCTTTAGATCATTGAAATGGTTTTCGATATAGTCCATTTTTTGGGTTTCTATAAGTTAACTTTCCAATGATGGTGAATCTGAATGGTTCAACCAAGGTCCAAGTTTCAAATTTAGAGAGAATAAGGGTAGGTTTTCCATTCTTCCTTGTAATTTTTGTCAAAAGGGAAGGAGGAGCTGCCTTTAGCAAAAGAGTCATGGTAAGACTGAGGAAAAAGTGGCAAGTTTGGGTCAGGAGGGGGAGATTCAGCTTGGGAGTCTCCAACCAACACATTTGAATAGGAAGGGGGGTCCATGTACAGTAGGGGAGAAGATTAACCAAAGAAAAAAACTAGATGGGGGAGCCAGGAAATCAATGGAACAATAACCATTGATGGGTAGGAAATGTATTAGGGGGAGGCATCAAAGCAGCTAGGTTGAGCATCATCCCATCTTGGTTCATATTTCTATAGATTCTTGTTGAGAACTGATTTATTATTGTAACATTATTATAACATCGGCTAGCTCTTCTATTACTTAACCTCTACTTGAGCTTTGGCTTTAGATTATTGATGATTTGGGTTCTCTTGATGCCCCCTCATCATTCTATTATTTGGGCATCATATTATTATTCATAAATGTGTGTTAACCATACAAATAGTTTTAACCTCCATGTGATCAATATTGTTGTTACTGTGAAGGTTTGGGATTGACTACTCTCCATTAGTTGGGAGATCTTCATCTTCCTAGAAGAGTTGATTGTCCACCTTATCATCCGCTGGCTAACTTTTGTCAGACTGGCATTTCCAATTAATGATGGAGGATTTTACTCCTTCATCATCTATTGGGGTGAGCTTACGGTCGATCATTTGGGATTCCTTTGGTACCCAAGTCAATCAGGGCCTTCCATTGGTGGGTCTCTGGGTATGTATCCCAGATGTCACACCTAGCATTCTCCAGATGTACATTATGTTTGTTGGGACCTTTTGACAACTGGCCACTTTGTATCTTTGTATCTAAAGGCTTGTCATCGGTGTTCACCGACTATGGTGCCCGTAGACTTGTAGTCTTGCTGTAAACTGGAATGGTATTTTTGAGTAGTCCCACCTCTTTTGGGGTATGAATTTATGGGGTTAGCAACCTAGTTCACCAACTTCTTAATTCTTCCCCAATAGTTTCTATTTTTTACTACCTTTAGAACCTTATAGATTTTAGAAGAAATAGATTCTTCCCTGTGAGGTTGACTTTATGAACAGGGTTGTATATGTTTATCCCAAAATGATTTCTTTATAACTCCTCTTGAGCTATTTCTTTTGGCCCATCAAAGTATATCAAAGTTATTACTAGTGGGTATATTTGATTCCACTAATGGGTCAGATTATTTCTTGGCATGAATGGGAAATCCAATAGCTATATGAGTAGCATTATATTTCTAGGGGCCCTCATGGAGATTTTAATTATCAAGGAAGATGCTTTGTAGTCACGTGTACCCAGAGTGAAGGTAGCATTATGTGGGGTAGTATGTTCCCTTGGCGCATTACTGAGTGGGTTGACTATAATGGATTCAAATTTGGGCCTAGTGGCCATCTTATCCTTACAATGGGTGGTTGACATTGCCTTTAATAGTTTATTAAGGATAAAATCTTTCTTTAAGTTTAAGGTTTTAGTGTTGAGTTCATTCAGGATGATAACGTATCATTTCCCCTTGTTGAGTGTCTTTAGCATTCCAGTGTCCCTGACTATGGGCTTAGTGACTAGTCTAGCTGGCAAGAACTGGACAACCTATGAGATTGTTCAAAACTAGAGAGTAACTCTAACAAAACCAACATTGATTATGGCCTGAGGGAATCTTATAGTGGATCCCTCACCAACCTTGATAATCATCAAGTTCTTGATGTTTTCCATTGGAAAACCTAGTTGTAGATCTTAAAATTTAAAATATTATAACACTTTGTTTAAGTCTACAATGACACTTTATATTCCAACCAAAGATGGACAGAGAAGTAATCCCTAACGAAGTCACCAAAGATTTAATAGCAAAAAAATACATTAAAGGATGCACTTTGCCATCTTTGGAAGGATGGGTGGGAGTATATTCTTTCATGAGGTAGATTGGCATATATTCAACCAAATTTCCCTAACATCACATTAGGGTTTATTTAGATCTTGGTTTTACTTTCTATGAATGCAAGACTCCATAGTTAATTACCCCTCTTATCATAGTAAGAGAGCACTCTCAATTAAGGTTAGAAATAAACAAATATATTTTATATGCATTTGGTGTCTAAGAGGTGTGTGTGGCATAGATGACTATCATATAGAATTTGTATAGTGAATAAAGGCATTGGGCTTTCATCCCTTTGGAATGGTAGAATATAATTTAAATATTTGCATAATGAAAAATAAACAAGTTGCCAATGTATAGCATATAACAAATAATGAGTGAAGTTATCATTTAACTTAAAGCATATATTAGGGGAGATGATGACACACCCGATCAAGATCCTGTGGTTCCATCATCCCGGGATATCATGGTCCCCAGTTTACTTAGTCAAAGAAAATTATTCCTGATTGAAGAATCCTTATCATCAGCCATGGGCTGCATCATCCAAGGTGTTTTTATAGACTTGTTATGGTATTTATCTAAGAAGACAAATTTAAGTCAACCTTAACTAATATAAGGCATTTTAGTCTATTAAATATATTCCATGATTCATAGATTAAGGTGCAAAGCTATTAAGGAACATATGGACCATTGCCATGATTGAAATATAGTGGACTTGCATAGATGCCAAGCCACCCGATCAGAGAGTTCTAGTTATATACACATTTCAAGTGATGTCATTAGGCGAAAAAAATACCTCGTAGACATATAACACAATTCCACATCTTTACTGGCATGAGATTATTTGAGTATGAATATAAATATATTTATTTGACATGGGCTCTTTTATGAGCAAAGATTTTATTAGCTTATCATCCTTGATAAATAATGATGGATGGATGGATGATTATTTGCTTTAAGTTATATTGAATGATGAACTTCAAGTTATTTATATATATATCCCCTCTGAATGAATTTTATAGTTGACACAACCAACATCAAGGAAAGATTAGATTTTAGTAATCAAGACCCAGTCATAAGACTCAACTGGGCGATTAAAAGCATCCTCAGGTAGTAAAATTAATAATAATTATTATGTGAGGGCCCATGCAGATGATTCATTTTTTATACTCAATGCCTCAATGCTGAAAATATGGCACCTAGGTGCTATACCATGCATGGAGCTGCAATTATTGGTCATGTTGACCATTTGAATTGTGCCTCGGTGCTAGTCATGTAGCACCGTAGTGTTGGTCAAAAGTTAGTTTGGGATAACTGACAGACATTCAGGTGCTTTAAAGGCATGGGACAATCTTTTTTAGTAGTGCCATAATGCTATATCAGGGTGCCATGATGCTACATTAATGTGACACATCTTTTCAATTTAAAAAATTTAATGGTGATAAATGATCCTTTTGACCAACATAGTTATCAACCTGATCAGCTAACCAATGCCTTAGTGTTGCATGTGAGCACTACGGTGCTAGGCCACTATTCTAGAACCTGAGAAGTTAGCACTGTGGCACTAGGCCTGGCTTATAAATAGACCCCTTAGGCTATAAAAATTTTTGTTATGCATTCCTTAGAGTTTTTCTTAGAGTTTTCTCTTTTCCTCTCATTTTCTCAGCTCTTTTCCCCTAATAAGATTAACCATGCTACTCAAGAGGGTCATTGATAAGAGGAGAGCCACCTCCTCAAGAAAAGCTAATAGATTTGTTCTTTGTAGTAGTGGATTTATCAATAAGTTCTCACCCACAAGCATCTCATCCCAGAGAAAAGCTTCAACAACTTGGGTGGGAAAGTGGAGAGCATGATTATCAATCACGGCTGAGAAAAGCTAGCCTATATGAGCAACTCCTGCATAGTCCTTGTGGTTTGGGAGTTCTTTGCTAATGCGAAGTACTAGGACAATCAAGCATTTATCTTGGGGAAACTGGTAAGCTTTAATAGTACCATAATTTATGCATATTGCTAGTTGCCAAATGTTACATATGACTAATATTTTTAGGAGTTTGGTGTTGAGGTCATGGGGCACATGAGCTATCTCCGCTTTAAACCTCGAACCCAAACCCCCAATAAGTTTCTTCATTAGAGGAGCCTTCCAAATGAGAACTTCTTCATCAGACTCCGTTAATGCACCCATCGGGGTACATAAATTATAAATGAGGGAGGGATGATTATAACATTCTATAATACTACTCCTAAGCATATTACAAATGGAATTGTAAATTATTTTTTTATATCTATTGTGATGCCCTTTTGAATTATGAAATTTAAAATAACTCGATCCTTGGTCACCTCACTGATAAATTCCTAAGCTCTAGTGGTGTCATAAATTTTCCCCATAGACTTGACTGAATCTTTATTAATACCCATTAGTTCAGTCAATTCCAATACTCTGAAATAAGGCATCTCAACAGAACTTGCTTTAACCACAATCCCCTCCTCCTTTCTATTGGCTACCTACCTAAACCCTCTAAGATAGTGTTTAGATTCTGGAACATGTGGACTAATCATGACCTCTACATAAATTATCTCCAAGATGCTTGGCATTTTAACATATGACCCTTAGATTAGACTATGGAATTTATATAAAAAGCCAACCTCAAGTCTTAAAATGGAATTGGAAAGTTTTTGGTAACATTCATTAACAATTTGAGGCCAATGAATAGAAAGTTTCTATAATTGAAAACATTTGTATCAATGATTCATCACTGGAAGTTGAAGAGGAACTTACACAAGCCCAAGTAACACTAAACAATTTGATTGAAATGAAGGAAAACTTTTTAGCACATAAAGTAGCCTTGATCAATCTTAAGGAGGGGGATAGAAACAAAAGATTCTATCATGATTTCATTAAGAAAAAGAGGGAACACAAAGCCATAACAAGGATAAGATCCTAGCATTCCTAGTTGCAAAATAAAGAAGACATAATTGAGGAAGGTATTGCCTATTTCAAGTCATTGCTTCAAGAGAAAGAGGTTAATTTAAACCTATTTTATGGTGATTTGATTTAACATCAACTCAGTTGATGTCAACTAGCTGGATCGGCATTTACTTTAATGGCAGATGAAATAAAGGAAAGTCTTGACTCTTTCTGTGGATCTAAAGCGATAGGCTCAGATGGTTACACAACCCACTTCTATTAGCACTCCTGGCACTAGATTAAACAAGATGTAATCTCAGCTATACATGCCTTCTTTATGGGAAATGATATGCATAAGTACTTCAACTCCTCAACCATCACCCTCATTACTAAATCTAATAATAAACATAGTTGGGAAAACTTCATATCCATTAGATTTGCATCTATTATTAGCAAAATAATTAGCAAAATCATCTCCAATCACCTTCAACAATAGTTCCCAAAACTCATTTAGAAAAATCAAACAGCTTTTGTACATGGAAGAAGCATAGCTAAAAATATCTTGTTAGCATAGGAACTTACCCAAGACATTGATAGAAATAGAGGAGGGAATTAATCATCAAACTAGATATAAAGAAAGCTTTTGATACAATCAACTAGAATTTTATTATGGAAAAACTGAAAGCTAGAGGATTTTAGGAGGAATTATACACACTGGTTAGCAAATTACTCTTAAATAACTCATATTATATCATTATAAATGAGGAAGCACGTGGTTTACTTCAAAGCATCCAAAGGCATAAAATAATGTCACCCTCTATCTCCATCACTTTTTATTCTAACATTTGACTATCTCTCCCAATCACTAGATGACAATAACAACTCAACTAGATCACTCAAGTACAAATTAAAGGGGAGAATCAACATATCTCACTTGACATTTGCTGATGATCTCATACTATTTTACAATGGATCAAAGAAATCAATACAAGGAATTATGCTCATCTAAACACCTTTGAAATTATCTCTATAATGACCTTTAACAAACCAAAATGTTTATCTTGTGCAAGTACTATAAAACTGATTGGAAATGGATTAGAGAATGCATGGGCTTCACTCTAACTTCCACTCAAATATCTTGGTGTTAATAAATACAAAGGAAAAAAAATTTCTTAGTACTTTGATGGTACAATTAACAAAAGTTAAGCCAAAATTAGTTCTTAAGAAAATGCCTTTCTATTGACTAGAGGAAGACTTACCCTGCTGCAAACCATACTCAGCTCCATTCCACTCTAGAAATTGCAAATGATGTTAAAGCCAAGCATGACTCAAAGTAAAATTGAAAGAAATTTTATATGCTTCCTTTGGAGAAAAAGGAAAGATTCTATACAAAGTTGGTGAGCTAGAAAAAGGTTTGTAAATCAAAATATGATCGGGGTTTAGGTTTTTGTTCTCTTGCTGAATCAATTTAGATAAACTAGATGAAACCATGGATTAGATTCAAACAAAAGGACTCATTATGGGCACAATTCCACCTCAGCAAATACAATCAAAAACATCATCCAAGTGATGTCCAACCAAGGAAAATAGACACCCAGAATTTGAAAAGCCTATTGCAATATAGAGACACAATCAAAAGAATAATCTTATAGCACCTGGGAAAAGGAGAATTAAGCTTTATAGGGACCATTGGTTTCCTGATGGTTTAATGTCAAATTACATAACATAATCCATTTCATAACAAAGTTTCAAAATTTGGAATGAAGATAATTGGAATCTTCCCAAGCTAGGAGAACATCTCCATGAGGAGATCATGAAAGATGTACACAACATCCCCCTATCCTCAAACATAAAAGATAAATTGATACTAAAATGTAACAATAGATAGCTTTAAATAATAAAAATTCTCTCCCATGCTATGTACCAACCCAAAGAAATCTTGAATGGAGTCATACTATTTGGAATGCAGCAATCAAACCTTCAATGTCCTTTTTTGTTGGAGGTTATGGCAAAGTTTGATCCCCATAAGTGATACCTTGAAACTTAAAGGCCTAAAATCTTCTTCTTATTTCACTTGTGTAGAAATGAAGAAGAAAACATAGATCATCTATTTATCACATGTCAAAATAGTAAACAAGTATGGGATGAAATATATTCAACATTTCACATTGCTAAATCAAATGAGAATTCAATCCATGCCTTTTTAAAAGTCTGGAATAATCCCACTCATTGTAGGAAGAAGGCTGAGCTTTTGATCATACCGTTTATCATGTTCTAGTTTATTTAGATAACTAGAACTCCAATAAACATGAAAGTCAACAAATATGAGCAAAGGACATAGTATTATATATCAAGAACTACATTGGAAAAATAAAAGCTGCAATTCTTTTCAAAGCATCTTCTAAAGTAACCAGATAGTCAAACTTGCTTCTCATTCATTGGATCAAACCAAAAGCTTACTTTATTAAGATAAACATTGATGGTAGTTTCAGGAATAACAACTCACCTATGGGTATTGGTGGTATTTTTCGGAATCACACAGGCTAGTGTATGTTCTTATTTGAAGTTCCTTGCTATACACAGAATGTTCTTCACACTAAAGCAAAGGCATGTCTAATAGATTTAAAACTTGTGAGCTCATTCCATTTCCAAAACATTTGGTTTGAATCAAATTCCTTATCTCTATGCAATTTAATTATTAAAGATGATAATTTCCTTGGTTCATTATGTATACTCTGAAGAGGAGAAAGTTGTTATTACAACAATGCCACCTTACATTCAACCACATCTATAGAGAAGGAAATCAATCAGCAAATAAACTAGCAAGGATGGGATAACTTACTAAAAGAACAATATTCTTTCATGGACCAATACCTCAAATACTTGTAACACTTAATAGTCACTTACTCGATTTACCTTATATAAGACAAATGTAAGCCTGGTTTGACTTTATTTTGTTTTATTAGATTTGATTATACTTCTCTTTTTTATTTACAAAATTTTTCTTTTGAAAATAAAAAAGTTAATCACTATGGCATAAGTATTTCCTAAGGGTGCACTATTTGAAGGACAATCTACACATATACCAACTTTACTTGATAATATTTTATTTGATTATTAAGAAAATTATATAAAGTACTTTTATTCATCATGAAGATTCTCGTATGTAGCATATGTTGACACACCAATACCATGCACATACTATTGAAATAAATGGTTTGAAAGTTAGAGAGCCTTTTGATGAATTTCTAGCTTATGAAATAGATTAGATGAATTAAATGCAAAAGCATATAATATATTGTATTGTGCTTTATTTTGATGATTATATGAGAAATTTCTTGCTTAGTACTACTAAAAAAAATTGGGATAAATTAATTGTTACATGTGAAGGCACTAATGAAGTAAAGATGCACACCTAAATAGATTACTGCAAGAGTAAGAACTACTTCGTATGTTACTTTGTAAAACCATTTCTAATATGTATACTCATTTTATAAAATAATTAACATATTTCAATCTCTTGGAAAAAAATGCTAAGATGAAGATTTACTTTACAAAATGTTTAGGTGTCTTAAAAAAGAATGAGATGATAAAGTAACAAAAAAAGTGAAGCTAAAGATTTGATTATATTTCAACTTAATCAGCTTCTTAGTTCTTTGATAACTCATTAATAGGTCTTAGCACATAGAGAACAAAATAATTCTTCCCAAAATAAAAAGGAAAGGAGAATAATTGCTTTGCAAGTAGAGGACACTAGTGAGGAGAATACTACAAGTTCTAAAGTGGATAGTAATGAGATTTGCCATACTTTCAAAGATGTTTTGAAATATGATAAGAAAGAAAAATAGAAAATATGAAAAATATAAAATATATAATTTGCAAACTAAAATGTATAATTCATGTGAAAGAAAGATTTACTACACTTGCAAAAATCCTGGACATGTAAGGGGAGATTTCCTAGAAATTGCTAAGAAAGAAAAGCTAGTTGAAACAAAGAAAAGCTAGAAAATTAAATTACTCAAAAGAAAAAAAAAAGTGCATTGTGGGCAAAACCAAATTCAAAAGAATCAAGTGATGACATATCTGAGAAAGAAGCTAACATATGTCTTATGGCAGATATGAACACTTCAATGAGGAATTCTTCAAAGAAAAATTAACAAGGGCATGTTATACTTGGACAACAAATGTTCAAGGTATATGATAGGCTACAATTCAAAATTTACTCATCTAGAATGTTATCAAGAAGGATATCCCATTTATGGTGATAATGCTCTAAAGGTAACATCAATGGTATCGGTTATATATATCCAAAAATTCAAGTACATTAGAAAAAAGTGTTCTTATTGATGGCTTGAAGCATAATTTAATTTCAATTAGCCAATTATGTTGCAAAGGCCTAATGTTGAATTTCACACATCTTTTTATGCTATTAGAAATAAACAAAATATTTTTTTGTAGGTCATAGAAATAAAACTATCTATTTAATTAATTTTAAAAATTCTTATGATGCTAGTTTAAATCTACTTTATTTCAAAAGTACACATGATGATGTTTGGTTGTGGCATAAATTATTATGTAATATCAACATGCATTCTTTAAATAAAATTACAAAACTTGATTTAGTAGATGGTTTACAAAAAATTAAACATTTTCCAAAAAAAAATTTAAGTTTAAAGAAAAGTTTTATTTTGTATTCTTTTAAGTGTATGTATGAATGGTTGCTTTTAATCATACACATGTCAATACTTGAAGACAAAATAAATATAAATACTAGAAATAATGACATGAATTTGGGTCTGATTTAAAATTTTTGGTATCAAACAATCCTTATTTGTAGTCATCATAGGCTCTTTCCTAATTTAGCACTCGAAAATTACCATTGTTCATGCTCCGTTAGTCAATCTTCATTGAGCTGCTTATTTGTAATTTTTGACATTAGAAGAATGCTACTACCTACTTACATAATTAATCAAAAAAAAAATTATTCACTATAAATGTTTGTGATCATCAAAATTTAGAATGTTATGTGTAGGCTCATGGAGTTAACAATCTCCCCCTTTTGGAAAATGGAAAATATTTTTGATTTTGTTTAGGAATTTAACAAGTGAAAGAAAAAAAAATGTGATAACTCCTCAATTTAAGACATATTAATATCTACAATGAATAAAGCAATATATATATATGAAAAAGATGCTAAAGCAAGGAAAGGCTTATAAAAATATGCAACAAGTAAAAGAAATCTCAAATGAACATTAATCTTCTTGCCATTTTAAGATGTCAAAATGGTTGAAGAAAAAAGACAAATCGGAGCATATAAAAACAAATCATGTAAATGCTAGTAGTAAAAGAGTATATTTTGTGAATTTTAGTCATGCAAAATTTTCCTAAAATATTCTTAACATACATACTTTATAAAATAAGTATATTTAAAATACTTAACTAATGATCATATGATATGTTTCACTAATTATTTTATACTAATCCTATAATCATGTACTTATATGCAACACTTCTATGACCATACTTTATAACTTATGTAAATGACATCAATCAATTTACTAAATTTTCTAAATTAGTTTGTAACAAAGATAAAATGGCCAAGCTAGTGGCATCTTCCAAGCAACCAAAGGTGTTAAACATGGTGATCACCTATCCCCCACACTCTTCATTTTGGCTTTGGACATCCTCTCTAGAGAATTGAATAAAACGTCTTCCTCAAAAGAGAACATCAAGTACCACTCCACTAGGAACATCAACATTTCTCATTTGGCCTTTGTTGATGACTTCCTCCTCTTTAGCAATAGAAATAAAAGAGGAAACAACATACATTTAGAAATCATCAAGACTTCATAACTCTCTCTGTGTCTTTAAATACTAACAAATGTCTCTTTATCACAGGGAAGTAAATCAACAAATCTAAAATCAGATGGATTATTGAGAGGACTAGTTTCATTCACACAAAGCTCCCCTTACCTTGGAATCAAACTTTACAAAGGAAAAGCCACATCATCTCTCTTTTATGATATAATTAACAAAATTCAACATAGAATCAACTCTTGGGAGAACTCCTTTCTCTTCTTTGGTGGAAGAATTACCATTGATAAAGCATCCTCAACTCAATTACTTTATATACTACCCAAGTACAACACATTCCAAAAATGATTCAAAGGAGAATTCAAAGAATGCCTAATAGATTTATATGGAGTCACAACCATAAGTCCACCATTTGTCCAGCTAGAAAAAGTTTTGTAAACTGACCACTAAAGGTGGTTTGGCATTCAAAACCATTGAAGATAATATCAAAACTAACATATGCAAACTATGGATAAAACTTAGGGAGAATAAATCATTATGGGCCAAATACATGTTAGGAAAGTATTGCAAAGAATCTCATCCAATGACAGCCATAAAAAAGCCATCTGATTTAGCCATTTGGAGGAGTTTGTTGAAGCACAAGGAAGAAGCCAAAGAACTCATCTTTTGGGACTTAGGGAATGGATGCATTGACATCTAGAATGACCATTGGATTGGGGAGGAACCCCTCTATTTGGAGTTTGCTGATTCCATGCCTCTTCAAATATGTTTCATAAAGGATTTCTGGTTAAATGCTTATTGGGATTTACAAAAACTATAACTTGTTTTCCCTCCCCAAATCTATAACAAAATTTTCAGTCTATCTATCAACCCTAAAAGAAAAGATGCTAATTATCAAGGTTAAATCCATGCATAATTCAATTCACAAGAATCTTCTCTCAATTTGGTGGAAAGAAACAAATACTATACCATAGGGAAAATCCATTTGGAACCCAAATATTCGACCCTCAATAGCCTTCTTTTGTTAGAGACTCCTTCACCCCTTTCTTCCCCTTGAAGATATCCTCAAACTCAATGGCCTTAAACTTCCCTCAAGATGCCATCTATGCAAAGAAGAAGAAGAAGGTCTTCTTCATACCTTCATCCATTGCAAATTTAGCAAAACACTAAAGAACATTTTTATCTGAACAAAAAAAAGACCATAATGGAGATGGTCTCTTCAACTTGGTTCAACTCTTGGATAAATCAAATCAAGCAACATACAAGCAGCCCACCAAAACTTTAAATTCAATACTTATCATCCTTTGGTTCATTTGGACTGCTAGGAATGACCTCAAGCATAATGCTTCCATCATCAATGCTAAATCCATTACTCTTAAGATCAAATCCCACCTCTATCTAATGGAAAAAGGAGAGGCTCTAAACTTGAAAAACAATTATGTGAATATAGCCAATTGCAAACCTTCAACCTACAACCTTATTTTTTCGAAGAAACCCAAGACTACATTAAAATTAATATAGATGGTAGCTACAATACCAAAACCAGTAGTGTTAGAATTGGTGGTATCTTCTGGAACTATAAAGGTAATTGCATCTACTTCTACTCCATGCCCTATCCTACTCTTTCGACACTTCATGCTAAAATCACAACACTTCACTTTGTACCCCTCCTTGCTTCAAGAATTCCCCATCTCAACTATTGGATTGAAGCGAATTCATTACCTCTCATCCAAATCTTGAATAATGATTAGTTCCAGTAGCCCCCTTGGCTCATCATCAACCTTCTTAAGGCTATCAAAAATCTAAGAATGATCTTCAAAGTCTCTTGCTCCCATGTATGGAGGGAAGGCAATAGACCAGCTGATCTACTTGCAATGCATGGACTACAACATCAAATCCTCTCATCTTCCAAGCACCCTGATAATGAACTGAGCTTGCTTCTACATAGTGACAAGTTGGGCCTCCCATACATTAGAATAAAATACTTGTAACCACCCCCTTTTTTGTGTTTTGGATTAATATAATCTTCTATTTATCAATAACAATTTCCTCTTTATGCCAAAAAAAATGTTACATAGATTTCACTTGGATGATTAGATATTGTATTATGTTATTCAAGTAGATGAACAACTATTATGAAGGGCCACTTAATGGCAAACTAGGGAGGCACATATTTTTGATCTTCCCCATTTTGGGGAATTTCTTATTGATATTTTCCCTGTTAGAGAATTTTATTGATACTTCCCCATATTGGGGATTTGTTTATTACTCAATTATTATCCTAGATTATTATTAAGTCAAATTGAAGCTTTAACTTATATGCATTGTTATTGGTACTCTTGCCAATGAGTTCCTTACTCCTTGATGTGCTTATTGACTTTAAGATGAAGCCATGCAATGTGGTTTATCAAGGCATCTTCGGGGCAATTATAATTAATGAGCTAATGGCTCCCCTTTATATCAACCTCATCTTTTTCTACTTATGGTGTGGCCTGAGCTGACCACATCTTATTTCTATGAAAAATATTAAAGGAATGGTTTGTAAAGTAAGAAAAAGTCTAGTTTAGTGCATCAAGATAAGTGAGATTGTACTTGACATCCAACAAGTACAAGATCATATGTCCTAAGTCTAGATTATACATCTTCCTGGATTAAGGAATTTTATGATAGCGAGGTTTTCAATGTAGTGAATCAAAAGATCTACAACAATAATCTATGTATGGGTCATGAAAAAATAGTTAACAATAAAAAGATGAGGTGTGATGTTAATTCGATCACTAGCTTTAGGAATTACATTATGCCTAAGCATGTGTTGGATAATATGAGCACTCATCATAAGTCAACTAACTAAGGGTTAGTATTGGTTAAGTAGAGACTTTGTAATGACCATTTAACAAAAGAACAATTATAAGTAAGATATTGTGGGCACAAAGAGTGGTGTTTAAGATGTGGAGGTATTCATGTAAGTCAATATAAGTTAAAAAAAATCTCCTTATCACAAACTCTAGCTTAGGAAAGGGTAAAGTTGGAGTTGATAACTAGATTTGTAAAAAACTCAAAAAGAAGTTTAGAGTGAAAGGGGTAGTAAGAAATTAGGAATTAAAGGGTTGTGCAAGAAAAGAGATCAAGTATGGGAAAGGATAACTTATCTTGTAAGTGTAGCTTTGAATCCATGATCCTACACTCTTTGTATTTTAGATATGTAGCTCCTTCACTGTCTGATCAAAATCGATTATCATGCCTGTTATCACATGGTCTTTTAGTAACCATTGAAACTATCTTGCACATAAAAGAGCTTGAGAAAATATAAGAAGTGAAGAAGAAGATTTGTGAGAAATAATGGAAAATAATAGGCTATTTATTGAGTTTTTAGTATATTAGATCATATAGTACAAATTAGGATTCATATAATGTCATTTAAATCAACTCAACGATCATTTGAATGGTTGTATTAATTGTGTCAATTGCACAGTGCTATCCAAAAATCATATAGTACGACTAAGAAACATTAATCATATAGACATCCAATTCAATGGCTTGTTTTACATCTACTATTGTAAACATATCTATAGCCTTATTTTACTATATATTGAGTAGCCATTCAACCCAACTTGTTTTGAAAATCTAAGCAGGTTTATCATACAACATGATCTAAGATCATATAATTTGAGTTAAGCATTTGAATTTTTAGCCTATAAATAAAAATTAAATTTGATTGAAGAAATCAACCAAGATATAAAAATACATAAAAATAGAACAAATTAAAGATACATGAAAAATAAAATGAACTAAAAATATACACAAAATATATGAAAAATACCAAAAATACATGAAATAAAAAAATATAAAACAAATGAAAAATAGAAAATAGTTGCATGAAAAATATTATGAGCACTAAAATCTTAAAAAAATTCAAGTCCTTTTGTGAAGAAATTCGCTAATTGAATTTCCATGTCAATGAATAGAATATCCACAGACTTACCTATAGGATCTTCGTCAACTAAAGTTAATGGGGTGATACTTTTATATCCTTCTGATAAAAACTAATTTAATTAACTCTTAGGTATACTTAGATTAACTTAGAATGAGTTTAACATTTAATCCCAAAAAGTAAGTAATCTTAACCATTATGCTCATCTTAAATTCTTTGCTTATTATTTTTTAATAATCTTCCCACAAAAATAAATTATTAGAACCAAACAAAAAGTCATCTACATAAATCTGTACGAGAAAAATATTAAAATTAGTATTAACAAATCTTTTAATAATAGAAATTTCCATTAATGTTATACCAAGGAATTTTACATAATCAGAGTTTAGTGAGCTTTCAAATCTAGGTGCCTAGTCAACCAAATACATCTTCTTCTATTACACCATTCAAGAAAGCTTTTTTTTCATCCAACTAAAAATAATTAAAGGATATGCAAGAAATCTTTCAAACAAGAATTTTTTTAAAAAATCAATACCTTGTATTTGATTACAATATTTTAACCACAAGCCTTACTTTGTTACTAACAACTTCTATGTCATTTTTTTATTAACTAACTATATTCTAATCACACTTTGAGATGAGGGTCTAGTCACTATCTCTAAAATATTATTTTTAGCAAATTTATTCAGTTCATCATGCATTGCCTCTACTAAAAATTCATCAAATATCACTAGTACAGTCATGGATAAAAAAGCTAAATGATTTACATCTAACATTATTTTTTGTCCTAATACTTTCCCAAATACTGTTAAGAAAATATCACTTATTTAATTAATGTTAAGAAAAATGCATTTTAGACCAATAATAAGGACATTATCAATAAATAAAGAAATTTTTATACTAATGGTATTTGAGCCAAATACTTTACAAGTTGTTATATCTCCAAGGGTGGCCTTTCCTCCACTTTTAAGTTCATATAGATTTGTTTTGTCTCCAATCATGTGATATGAGCACCCATTATCTAAGTACCATATGCTTTAACTGGCCCCTGAGTGAAGGCATTACCAACAAAATAAATTTAGGTTAGTTTTTTAGAAATTTTTGGAATCCATGCATATGTTGGGTTTAAATAATGTATGCATGGATTAGCAATGTGTCCAAACAAACTATGATAAAAACATCAAACTTTAAGGAAGGAATGTATGATTTTATTTGCTTTAAATTTTCTTTTCTAAGTGGTTGTATTCTTTAATAATTTTCAACTTATTTTTTCAAGTTTTCATTAGCTCATTCAAGAAAATCAATTTCAAAAAAACCATGTTCCTTTTTGAAATTTTGCATTTATAACTCTCTCTACTCATTTTTCAATTCTTCATGTTCAACGAAAATTATTTCATGAGTCTTTTACAAAGAAAAGAATCTTTTTTAGTGTCGAATATTTTTTTTAAAGATTTAAATGCAACATGTAATTCATCACCTAAATTAAAAGTTCATTGTCACTAAGATTACATATTTATTCATCATCAAAATCATGAGAATCTCCTTTTATCATCAAACAAAGGTTTATGGCTTATTTTATAGCTTCTTTAAAAGACTTTAAATCTAAATTGATCTAGGAAGAATGTTTAATTTTTCTCTTGCCCTTCTTTGTATCACATTTTTTCTCTAATTTGTGTTTCTGATTAGGGTTCTTTAATGAAGGACACACCCATATGATATGACTTGCTTTATTGCATTCATAACAAATAACATTAGTAACTTTTTAGGTATTTTTATCTTTACCTTTGCCTTTCTTTTGGTCAAATCTTTTCTTCTTAGTCATGAGTGCTTCATCATCACTATTAGTATTATTTTTTCCCACTCTATTCAGAAGTATTAGCTTTCAAAGCAATCATCTTTTCTTTTTCCTGTCACTTTCTTTAGTATTTCTTCATAGAATTTTTCATTCATGAGTAATAAAATAACCAAGCAATTGATAAATTGAATAAACAAATAAATCTTTAGATTCAAAAATTGCCATAACTATGGCATCCAATGATTTAGACAAACAACTTAGAATTTTGCTAATTTTTTTATCATTTGTAAATTATCTTCCTAAAGCATAATGTAATGATTTTTCGTTAAACATGTGTAAATATTTGAAATAGACTCATGATAAAATATACAAAAAAATTTATAATAATGTAAAAGTATGTTGATGTGAGATTATTTAACCTTCTTAGTTCCTTCATATGTAACACACATTTTTTTCTCAAATTTCTTTGCTAATTTGCAAGTGGAAACATGTATATAATCTTCAAATATCAAAGAACAAAAAAATAATAATTTAAATATTTTGAATTCAATTATTCTAGTACTGTAACTTCTATTGATCACAAATTAAAAGAGGTTTTAATATATTTTCCATTCACAACTTCATGTGTTGGTGATTATCTCAACTCTACCGTATTCCATATACAAAAATTAATCAAATGAATGAAAGTAGACATGCAAATTTTTCAAAACTCAAAAGAAATAACATCAAAAAGAGGAGGGAAGTAAAAGATTACCATTCTATAGTGTTTCAATTTCTTAGATATGTATTTGATAGATTGACTTGTTGTTGCTAGACTGTGAAATAAGCAATCTGCAATGATATCATGTGTATGTATGGCACACCATGAGGATGGGTGAATTAGTGCGCTTTTAATAAAGAAAAAAATTTAAATCAAATATTTAAAATTTGGTGAGAGATACATTTAAATAAACAAAACCAGCAATCCAATATAAAGATAAGAGCAGTAAAAAAATAAAAGAAAGCAAAGAAAGAGGGGGACAATGATTTATAATGGTTCAACCAAACAGACTTATGTCTACTTTTCATATCTCCAACAACAGTTCATTATCTCTGTTTTGGCACAATAAGCCAAGGTAGAGATTCTTCTTACTTTAATGAGTAATGGAGAAATCCTACATTGCTCCTCTTCTCTTTCAATGCAAGAAGGATGTCACTCACTTTCTAAGGTATGAAGAAACTTCTCTTAAAACAATCATACATAAGTTCTCAACAATAACAAACTCTCAAGTTAAAACATTAAAACTTGGGAATAAAATGGATGAAAAAGAATAAACAAAAGAAAGTCCAACCTTACCAACAAAAAATTCTTTAAGGAAAATGAGAGGAGAAAGTCTCTCCACCTTTCTCTAAAGAAAATACTATATCCTATGCCTCCCTTAAGCTCCCTTACATTCTTCCTCTTTTCAGGTTTGGTTCCCGAAGGGGATATTTATAGGGATGGAGCTAAATAAAAAATAAGAAAAATTTATTTTTAATTAATCAATCTAATCATATGGTATAATCAATTCTATTTTCTAGAGTTAAAGACTCTAGATGAATAGTT
This sequence comes from Cymbidium sinense, assembly GCA_021442155.1. Taxonomy (NCBI): domain Eukaryota; kingdom Viridiplantae; phylum Streptophyta; class Magnoliopsida; order Asparagales; family Orchidaceae; genus Cymbidium; species Cymbidium sinense. The sequence continues at coordinate 30,836,259 of CM038223.1, forward strand.
ATCACTATTTATACTATACGACCTAGGACCGTGTTATATGATCAATACAAACTAAAAATTAGGCTACCTATTTGTTTGAAATATATGACATCATCATATAGTATGAAAAACTTCTTTTGATTGAACCTATAAATTTTGAATTAAATTTGGATAATTATTACATAAATATATACTATACAATTGAACATCATGCTATATGATCTATTAAATAAAACATTTTAATTAACTATCTTAATCCTAAAAATTAAATTTGTTTAATAAGAATGAATAATCATACATTATAATTAAGTATCGTACAATATGATTAGTATAATTTTGGCAATTTTGGTGTAACCAACTTAATTTTGGCTGTTGAAATAAATTAACAAATATGATTAATTATCTAATATGATAAAATAATATAGTATGATTTTTGAATAAATTAATTTTGAAAGAGAAATTTTCATTTATATTCTCTGAAGTGTGTGTGTGCTTGATTATTTTTCTATCATACACATGCCAAATATTTTAAAAAAATTTAAAATATAATTATTATATACAATAAAATAAATTTGGGCTTGACTTCAATTTTATGGCATCAACCATTCCTTATTTTTAGTCTTCATGGGCTCTTCTTAGATCTAGCACTTGAAAATAGTCATTATTCATGATCTCTTAGTCATTCTTCATTGAGCTACTTATTTGTGGTTTCTATATTGAGTTTTTGGGGTTCATTTTTATTGGATGAGTTTGCATTGGTTTAAATCTAGCATCTTTGGATGAGTTCATCCTATGAATAAGAGACATATCTCAGGTTCATTTAGTTTCTCAATTCTTTCAATCATTGTAAAGGTGATTTGCAAAAGGATGAGAAATTTAGATAATCATGTAATCAGTTAGTTATAATAAATACTAATAATTGATAAGTTTGTTGATTATATTGAAATCTTTGAAGAATAGTGTGGCATTTCCTTTTGATTTGGCCACTACCTTTATATTTTAATCAACCCATGCTTATAAATGGTGTGACTAGTCATGTTAGAGCCTCACTATTATTCTTTCATACTTATTGAGTTTCCTTATATAGTGAGATGGTATCTAAGTGACTAATAAGAAACATTGATAATGTTAATCTATGGTTCAACCTTCACAAAGAGAAAAACTAGGATCTGACTATTAAGAAAGTAAATCTAGTGGTAAAGACATTTATTAAGCTTCCTCTCTTCATACATATCAAGCTTCTTATTATTCTTGATCTTTCTAAATAGAGTGAATTTCAAGAAGAGGAGGAGATGGCACCAATATTTTAACATCGATAGAAGGTGGTTGTGTGCTAAAGGCCTCTATCATTCTCGCACTGTGAGTTGGTTTAGGCTTACTTCACTATGGTAATGATCCATTATTCTACACTAAGTTTTATGCTCAAAGAAAACATATTAAATCACCTTTAACTTATAAAGTAGGGTAATGAGCTTCTTAGACTTGTTTAAGATAAGTTGCCAGCTATTGAATGCCAGAGAAGGTGACTTAATGATTAAAGCCTTCTTTCTTATGTGATTAATGAGTTTTCTTTTTTTTGAATCCAATGTCCATCTTATTATGGGCGAGTGGTAAGGTGAGCTCTAATTGAGTGAAAAGCATTTTTGATCTCATTGTGCTTCATAACCTTGGGAAGACACCCTTGATGTGTCATCTTTTTATAATGCTAGTCATAATAATATTTAAATTAGCTAATTTGATTGTATATTATTATATAGGGCCAACATTGATTGAGGAGATTGCTCTCATGGAAAACCTTCAAGTTGCATCTCCTAACAATATGGTTCTTACTTAAGACACACCAATGCCTCTCCTTGGGGGAGCCAACTCTCTTAAGAAAAGTGATAGACCATCCCCTCTCTTCTATCAACATGGTGAGCTTCCTAATTTTAGTGGATTTAGAAGAATTAGGATTACTCATCCATCTCTTACTCATAGTGCTTATGGAAAGTAGGAGAAAGGAAAGTTTATGCTTATGAATGAGAATGATGGTTGTGAGCTAAAGAATGTCCAGTTAGACAATCTTTAAGTTCAGCTTACCTTCTTATTAAGGAGGTAGAATAAAGAAAACTTAGTATGTGATTGGTCTATAGGATCCCCTCCTTGCAAGAGGAAGTGAGGAAGGTACATGTCCGACTAGTTGTCATCTTTTTCTATGATGAGTTAACTTGGTCAACACATTATAAGAGGCTATATTATTTTGGTGTATGCAGAAAAATAAGAGAGCCATCACTTCTAAGTGGCTACAAAATCCTACACTTAGGTAGATTAAAAAAAAAAATTTCTTATAATTAATAATATCATGATGAATGCACAATCATGAAAGTAGGTCTTTCTTTAAGAAAAATAATATAATGACTTGTGAACGCAACCTTAGGATGTGGGTCATTCTATATAATGAAATGTAATTTCAAGTGTATTGTGAATGTCATGTATTAATAAAGTAAAGGTTTCTCTACATGCTAAGTCATTTTATTTAAAATATGTGTACCTATAAATCAAGAATAATAAGAAGCTTGATAGGTGAGATGTGAGGATCAAGAAGGCCACCATGATATGTCAATCATGTAGAGAATTAATCTTTTCATTAAATTAATTATTTTATCTTTATGTTAAACATGTTGTTAATTATCTTGTCATGAATTCTAACACCTAGACATGGAAGAATTTGGTAATGATAGAGCAAGATTTTACCACTAAATGTTAATGTATTGCTACTTCATAAATCAGGGAATTATTCTGCCTATAAAAAACCCCTGATGGTAGGTATGGGTCATTAGTTATAATAAACTTTTGTTTGAATAGTGCGCTTTGATTCACATGTGTGACTTTATTTTTGGTTTAGTTTCTTTTCTTTTATGAGTATGTGATGGCGGTAATGAGGAAGTGCACTCGCTCTTTCCTTGATGTTGATTTCTACAAAACCTCCTCATTAGCTATTACAATGGCCAATATGGTGTTGTATGGATCACAATGTCTATAAATCCCCCAGTCCCACCTACAAAGAAGGTGCAAGACAAGAAAAAACCCATCTTTGACAAAAGTGGTAGCTCAATCTTCTAACTTTTGAACTTACATTATGCTTACTCTCTCTCCCATCAAGGTATGCCCCTCCACTGTTAAGGTTCTATAGTACCTAGTTATTCATATGCTTATGCCTTGCTTCATAATGTTCTATTAAATGAAAACTCCTCTCAAGTTTCCAATAAGATCATTTTCCCTTAATCCTATCATGAATAATTTTTGGAAGGTGTGGATAGCTGCCTTGTCTAGTGCTCTAACCGCAAGAATGGGAAGCCTACTCTCTTTCTCTTTGAATTTGAGACTGCTTCCTTAGCTGAGCCTTTTAATTTTACTCTCATTGGGAAATTTATATATAAACACCCAAATATGGATACTATTAGGAAGCATTTTAATGACTTCAAGCTTCTTGGTGATTAGAGTGTGGGTTGCTTGATGGTCGGCATATTGTTATTCTACTTTCTAGAGAGGAAGACTATGCTAAAGTAATTTCTAAAAAGCTATATCATATTGAAAATGTGCCTCTTAAAGTCCTTAAATTGGCTCCTAATTTTGATTGTAATGCTGAACCTCCCATCAAGAAAGTTCTCTATTAATTAGCAGCCATCTTTGGAAAGCCACTCAAGTTAGATTTAACTATATTCAACTTTTCAAGACCATTAGCATCTATAGTATTGGTTGAGATGAACATAACAGTTTAGCATGCTGAAGATGTATGGATTGGCACACCCACTAATGAATATTGGTAGCTAGTGGTTATTAAACAAAAACATCCTTTTGCTTTAAATGCAAGATGTTTGGCCATAATCTTGATAATTTCTACATTGTACACCCTAAGTTAAGAAAGAAACTATAGGAAACTACATAACTAGAAATGGAATCTAGTCATGAGGAACAAGATCAACACAAAGTAGTAGTGGGGTCTCACCAAGAACCAATTGGTTATAAATCAGATAATCAGAGAAATAATGCAATCCCAGTTGGAATTACAAGCTCCCCCTACAACCATGCCAAGAACTAATGTTGTGTAACCCCCACAAGTCGATTTCACCAACAATCTTGCTAGAAATTGGCATAGATGGAATGCCAACCTGATACAAAAGAACCATGGAAATTCACAAGTAATTTTACTAGCAGATAGACATGACTTTGCAATACCAGCTACTCTTACAACCCAAGTAGAAGGTGGAAATTATCTAGAACACTACTCCTGATACTAAAATTATTAACCAAATTAGAAAATATATGGAAGGAGAATGTCTAATGCAGAGAAATAGAAAACACAAGCTGAAGGACATAAGAGAACTTAAGAATATCAATCTACTACTCTCATTAACATGGCTTCTACTTCAGATGTTGGACTTCTTAGCACCTTAAATGATAGGACTCCAAAAGCCCCACATGAAGGAACCTAATTCAATTACTAGCTCCTTAATATGGAACTTAAGAAGGCATTGCTAAAGAGGATGCTCCCAATTTTCTCAAAAATCTAATCAAGACTCACAAACTTGATGCCTTCACTATTTTGGAACTAATGATTCACAAGGATAAAATAGACAAATACAAGAGGAGATTTAAAATTTTCAACATCTATTCTAATTGCACTAGTAAAATTTGGCCCCTTTGGAGGAACCATATTCCAATCCAAGTTTTAATTGATGATCTTCAATTTATACATGTTTCCATGTCTTACTTTTATACCACCATCTTCTTTTCCTTTATTTATCTTGGTTGGTCTACAGAATATAAGAGACACCTTTGGAAGAAAGTGTAATGCATTGATGATAATTGCAACTCATGCTAGGCTATGGGGGATGACATGAATATAATCTCTAAGCTTAATAAAAAGAAGGGGGAATAAAACCAAGCTATGCCCTAATGAGAGAGTTCTTTGATTATATTACAAGAGCTGACCTCTATGATTTTGTTTTTAGGTTGATCGTACAAATGAAATAGGGGAAAAACTTATAAAAGACTGAATGAGATACTTGTTAATGATAGAACCATTTCATATCACAACCTTTTTTGCTCACAATTCTTATGACAACTAAGCAAAAGAACTCTTCTTCAATATTTTTAATATGTGGATTCATCACCCAAATTACTTGGAATGCATTAAAGAAGCTTGGAAAGCAAAAAACCAACCAATCCATGGACCAAACTTTGGAAGCTTCATAAAAATATGGCTACTACATTTAAATATGGAACTGGGAAATCTTTAATAATATCACTCATAAGGTAGCTGAGGCTGAAAAAGAAGTATGTACACTCAAGCATGATGCTAGCAATGACCGAGATAAATTCATTATGCAAGAACCAAAGGATTGATTTCTCATGAAAAATGCCCTTTGCAAACCTCCATGCCATCTTTTGATGAATGTTCAGGGAGTTCATTCTTCATGAGGCAAATTGATATATATTTAACAAAATTTCCCCTAACATTATGTTAGGGTTTATTTAGATATGGGTTCTACTTCTTATGTATGAATGAATTCATAGTTAATTACACCTCTTATTGCAATAAGAGAGGACTCTCGATTAAGGTTTGAAATAGACATATCTATTTGATATGAATCAGTTTCTAGAGGTGGGGCGTGAATGACTATTTAAGGAAAATAATAAGGTAGTCCCTATTAGGATCCCATGGTTCCATCATCCCAGGATTGTCGTCATTCCATTCTACCAACATCAAAGGGCTATTAGCCATAATGTCTAGGGAGTTTAACTAGCAGCCATGGGTTGCCTCATCTTAGATATCCCAAGTAGACTATAAGTGTTGTGTAAATGTTTAGTGAATCAAAGATAAACTTAATTTATAATTTTATCCAATAATTCAATGAAGTTTTTTTGTGGGAAAATTTATGACACCACATAGATTTTAGGATTTTCTTTTTTAAGTAATCAAATACATCATTAAGAAATAAACATATTATCTCACATGATAAATATGTTATCTTATAAAAGATTTAATTTCTTAATAAGGACTCCTAAGGCTAATGAATATTTTAATATCTAAAGATTTTTCACTTGAACTACATAAAAAAATAGGACAAGGCTTATTTTATGTTGGGCTCAGTATTCCCTATAAGGAAAAGCTCTTATAGTTAATTATATCCTAGAAGTGAGAAATCTCTTCCTAGGAATACTTCCCCTTAAAGAAATTACTTTTATTTCCATGGATTTCAAAGCTTGTCTTAAAATACATTTAATTTGGAATTTCAATAGGGAACACTTCAAAAGAGATGAGTTTTTTTTAGATGCCTTTCAAGATTGAGTAGTAAATGCTTATAGATATTAGGATTCCTAGTATCATTGGGCTTTGCATTTTGAGATTAAATTTAATAAAATTTTTAATTGGTATTTTATTAGAAATATAAGAGTTAGATTCTAGTAGCATATGACTACAAAAATGCCTGGTGGTTTAAGACTTATTCCAGTAGGATGCTTTAAATCATAAGTCTAAAATACTTCTAACATAAATAAAAAGATCAACCTAATGTAATTCCTTTTGGAATTATTGATTCTTTTTCTTAGTTGAGAAAAATGAACCTATCCCAGACTCTTCTATACTGAGTACCTGCTTGGAAGGGTTGCCACAAACACTACTTAAGAAAATTTTAAAAACCATGATTATAGTCTTATGTATGCAAGATGGTTGAGCTATTATATTTAGGAAGAAAACTAAGAACCTAAACTCACTCCCTATCCCTAAGATAGTATTTTCCATGTTATGAACCTAGCTAATGCAATAAATTTTGTCTTTTATATATTTTGACTCATGATTCATTGTAAAGATTTAGGTATACAATTCAAGCCTACAATGAGATGTAGTTTGAAATGGTTGTGGGCCAAATCAAAATAAGAAGGCACACTTTTTTGCAAGAAGGGTGGTCATCTGCAAATGTTAGATGCCACTTTGTGTGCAATGGGCGAAGCACCAAATTCATAAGGAATGGACAATATACTCTAATGGTTAGCAAAAGCTATTTGGTTCTAATTGCTTTAAGTTATTTCTAGGGCATTTAATTAAAGTGAGGTTATGAATTTTTAATTTATGTTTGAGTTATTTAATTTTAATGGGGTAGAAAATTTAATTTTTTTCTAAGAGCCTAATATTTTCAAGCAACATATCATAACGCATATCACCGAAACAAAACTTAGAAAACACATGCATTTATATTGCACACCATAAAATAAATCAAGGTAAATTAAATTAATAAAAAAAGTTAATGCAGACGGGTACTGCTTTACACCCCGGAAGAGAAGAAAAATGGGTAGCCAAGCTCTTCCCTTATATAGCTCGGTGTAGAACTACAAGTCTTGATCTATGAGAGTCTTCATCTAAGATCATCACCTTCTTTAATGACCTCCACGGGCTTCACAATGGACCACTAGCTGGTAAAGTCATCTCCTACTATTCCTAAACCCTATAGATCCTAACCTAATTCTATGCTTAAATTATATTTTAAAATTCCAAAAATAAATTTTATTCCTTGCAAAATAGACATCAAGAAATACATAGAACACACTTGCAGTTTATATTTCAAACATATGGGCTTACCATCAGTGTCTGATCAAGCCACTTATTCATTAAGCTATGCTTAGGGACTTAAATAGCACCTTCAAGCAAACAACATTTATTTTATTTTTATTACAATGGTCCCTATAAGCACAACCCCCTACAAAAATACCATTAGCCAAAAAAGAATGTCCAAACATCTAGATTAGCAAGCAATTAATTCTACTCTTCCAATCTAAAATATTACACCACAAAATAAAATAAAAAACATCATTTCACAACATAGAACATCACAAATCATTGGCCTAACCTAAGCCTAGGGTTGGTGGCCTAACAATATAGTGTTTGAGGAATGACCTTGTGTGGTATGACTACACTAAGCCTTTTAAGTTTAAGTTTTGATTTAGGATTCAAAGTTTGTTTAATTTACCATTGGGTGATTTTAACTTAAATGATTTAGTTGATTTATGATTTTATTTTACTTTTAGATCTATTTTTGTGTTAAGGTTAAATTTAAGTTTTAAAGAATGAAGAATAGAATAAAATCTTGCTTTGAGAGAAATCCATTCTATTCAATATCCTAAATCCAAGTATAATGAGATTTTCATCTTAAGATAAAAAAACATTCTAAAGGTCAAACAAAGAACCTATGGATATTAATTAACCATTTTTTAATTCATTTGAATGGTTTATTTTAAGTTAGGCTTAATTTGATTAATGTTTAATTTCTTCTTTTAAAATTTTATTTTAAATATGATTATGTCTTCTTTTATTTCTTTTTGGTTTTATTAATATCTTAATTTAATTTATGACCTTTAATTAAAATTTAAAGTGTTTTCTTAAAAGTCCAGTCATTTATCATGATAATGTTTGGTTTAACATTTATATAATTTTATTTGATTTCAAGTATTTTTATTTATATTTTTTTAAGGTTGATTGACTTTAATATTTCTAGGATTTACATAGTTTGATTAAATATTTATTTAATTTCATATGTTTTAATTATTAAACCCATTTGATTTTAATTGAATTAATTTCATTCATGTGTGTTTATTAATGTTTATGTTTATTAACTTGAATCATTTTGAATAATTAATTTAAGTTAATTTTTAATTCAAATTTAGTTTACAAGTTTTTTTATTTTATCATTTAAATGTTTCATTATATTTTAATTTTATAACTTTAGAAAATCCATTGATTTATGAATTTCTAAGTCATCATTTGGGTTGATTTTAATAGAATATTATATGTTAAAGTTTTATCTCTTCAAATAAAGTTTTGCAAATAAATCACAAACTAAGAAATTAGAGAATTAATTACCTTAGGTACCAAACCTAACTTAAGCTATTATAAACTCTAGGTTATTTATATTTAGGTGATTTGGTTAACTATATTTATTTTTATTTAGAATTACATTACATTATTCATTAATATTAAATAGACTTAAAGTAATTTCAATATTTGTGAATTTCTTATTAGGGTATGAAGTTGAAAGGATGATTAGTTTTGATTTTCAATTGATTAATTGATTTATTATAAATTAATCAATTTAATAATTTAGGGTTTGATTAATTTTATATTCCTAATCATTTCATATCTTAAATGCATAACTAATTAGATTTATTAACTTCATAGGGTTAGGAAATTTCTCTTAAGTGCAATGATACTATTGAAAATGTTTTAAGTTGATTTCATAAATTTTATAATATTTGTAATTTTCTAATTTGTTATTTGGTTTAAATTGACCTAAAGATTGGAAATTCTTTAACTTCTGATCTAGAGGTTATCGTGCTTTGACATTTTTATTGAAAGTAGGGTTCCTTGCCAATTTAATTTTCCTAAAGTTTCATTTTAATCAGATATATATTTTATAACTATTTAAGGTTGCAATTACATCAATACAACTTAAATTAAGTCTAAATTATTAGAAATTAATTAGATATGTTTAAATTTCTTTACTTCCTCTTTAGAAGATGAATACATAGAGGGTTTATTTAGAATTGTTGGAGTTTTGGTTGATTTATTATAATTTTTTAAAAATTAGATGAATTAATTGAATCAATTAATCCACCTAATTGCTTAATTAGGTTGCTTTGAGTTTCATTAAGTGCCAAAGAGTTCTAATGATGTTTTTAGATTCATTAGTGTTTATTATAATTATTTAAATTGAATTCATATTTTTCACTAATTTTATTGTGTTAATATTAATTAATTTCATTAAATTAAAGCCCATGGCTTGAAACTTTTATATCTTTTATTTTAATTGCCAATAAATCCACAAATTTTCATATAAGATGTATTTCAACCCTAATTTCAATTTCCTAAAGTTTCAAAATGATTGGATTAATGGTTTGAGTTTAATTTAGGTTTGATTATTTTTATTAAACTTAAATTTACCCAAAAATATCCAATAAAGATTAGGGATTTTAGGTTTAATAGATTCCTCTCACTCAGATGAATCCATAGATTCCTTATTTACATTTTTTGGTTGAGTATTTTATTTCTTATGAATTTTTAAAATTTTAGGTAGTTTAAAATATTTTGAAATCCAAAAATCAGGATTTTTTTATTTATCTCTGTCAATAATGACGGAGATTGCTTTTTACATTTTGCTCTACCATTAGGCTTTTTGCATTTTGCTCTACCTCTATCAACAATGGTTTTAATTTAATACCTCTATCCTTATGGGATTTAAGTCAAGCGGTGTAGCTAAATCACATCCATCTATTCCAATAAAAGGAATTGATGGATCAAATTTCATCCCAATCCTTTTAGGAGAGAACCATGGGTCGTCTGCCTTTAGGAAGCAAAATTTGACTATCTAGATGGAATTTTCATGTGATTTTGATTGCAAAATGATCAAGGCTACGATTAGAACACATTTACATAACTTGATCTCACTTGAGATCAAGTTCTCTTCACAAAGGACCAAATCAAGGCTTACAGGGTGGCCAATTTTGATGCATACATCACTGGCATTGATCCTCATTGGCAAAAATGTGGCAAACACCTTCTTTAAGATATGAAAAATCTCTGGGAGAGTGGAATTGAGTTATCTCCTCACCAATCACTATAGAGGTTGAGCTTCACCTCTTTGCTAGTGGGTTTGGTCATATTCTAGTTTGTCGATAGTGAGAAATCCTTGCAAGGGGTTGATTTTCCTCTCTATCTACTTGGAATATTTGGGTGGTGTTAGAAATATGAGAAGAAGCCTCCTTCCTCTCTTTTCATACATGGTCGAGAGCCATCCATGGAGAATTTAAATGAAAATTTTCCATGGTGATTGTCACCTTTAGATTCTTTCTTAAAATGATGGTTACTTGATTAAAAATGGTTTCACGTCAATTAAATTAGGAATTGGAATGATATGGAGGAAGGGAGAGTAGGTTTTGGCTTTTTATGCATATGACTTGAATGAAGATCTCATTTTAAAATTTAAAATGAAAATCAAGGCATTAATTCAACCAAACTCAACTTAAAATAAATGAGTTTAAAAAAGGTTAATTAAGATACTTAAGATCTTAGTTTGACCCTTAGAATGAATCTTCACTTTAGGATGAAGATCTCATATTACTAGAATTACACCCAAAGTGGAATTTATTTTATTCTTCATTCTTTAAAATTAAAATTCTACTTTAACATAAAACAAAATTATAAATGTAAGTAAACTTGTAAATCAATCAAGTCACTTAAATTGAAATTACCCAATGATAAATTAAACAAACTTTGAAAACCAAATCACCACTTGTACCTAAAATGCCTAGTATAGTCATACCACATAAGACCCTCTCATACACGCTAGATTATTAAGTCACCGACCCTAGATTTGGGTTAGGTTGATGTTCTATGATATTTTGTGATGTGATGCAAAATATTTTCTTTTTTTGTGGTTTAATATTTTAGACTGGATTGCTAGGATTATTTGCCCGCTAATCTGGATGGTAAGATGTTCTTTTTATTCTAACACTATTTTTGTAGGGGGTTATGCTAAAAGGGACTATTGTAATAATAATAATAATAATAATATATATATATATATATATATATATATATATATATGTTGTTTGCTTGCACATATGCTTAAGTCCTTAAGCATAGCCCAATAGGATAGGTGGGCTTGGCAAGAAACTAATGCTAAGCCCTTATGTTTACAAATATAACTATTGAATTATTGTTTGTATTTCCTAACATCTATTTTATAGGGTTTAGGATTTTATTTTGAAAATTTTAAATGTAATTTGAGCTTAAAATTAGGTTATGATCTATAAGGTATAGGAATAGCAAAAACTGACCCTACTAGTGCATGGTCTTAGTGGTCCCCTGTGAAGCCCATGGGTGTCTCTGAAGAAGGTGACTACCCTGGATGATGACCCCCATATATCAAGATTTCACTTCTAGGTCAAACTATATAAGGGCAGAGCTCGACTACCCATTTTTCTTTTTCTTATGGGGTGTATAATGGTACTCAATCGCATTGGCTTGTTTTATTAAATTGGTGTGATTTATTTTGGGTGCACATTACATATAGTGTGTTGTATTAGGTTTCTTTCTATTATTATATTTATATGATAAAATTCCTGGAATGTTAGCACCTAAGAAAACTAAATTTTCTATCACACCTAAATCTAGACAAATTGAACATATAAGTGAAAACTCATAACCTCACATAAATTAAATCCCTAAGCATAACTTAAAAGCAACTAAAAATATAAAAATAATTAACTTTTATGAAACATGATGGCATATTATTCATTCTTCTTGAATTGGGTGCTTCACCCATTGACACATAATGCGACATCTGACCTTTGAGGATGACCACCTTCTTAGGGAAGTGTGCCTTTTTTTTCTAATTTTTCCCACAATTACTTTTAACTATATATCATTGTAGCAATAAATTTCATACCATGGCCTTAAATAAATTGTGAGTCAAAACATAAAAGGTAAAATTTGTTACACTAGTTAGGTGCATAATATGCTAAACATTATCTTATGGTTAGGAAGTGAGTTAAGTTCTTATATTCATTCCTTAAATGTAATATCCTAACCATCTTTCATATCATAAGACATGGATTTAAAATTTATCTAGGTGGTGTTTCCTAGTAGCCCTTCTAGGTGGGTGATAAGTCCATAAGAATGAACGATAGGTTTATTTGCTTAAGTGGGAGAAAGAGCTGATAATTCCCTAAAGTTGAACTAGGTTGAGCCTCTGATTTATATCAGAACACTTGTAGACTTAGGTTCTGAAGCATCTTTCTGGGAACAAGTATTCAACCCTCGGCATTTCTATAGTCTTGTGTTGTTAGAATCTAAGTCCTAAATTTCTAATAAAATATCAATTCAAACTCTACTAAATCTAATCTCAAAATTTTAAAGCCCAATGGTAAGTTAGTTGAAAGGCTTACTTAGCATCTCAATATCTATATGCATTTCTTACTTAATCCTAATTAATCTCCAAAAAGAACTCTTTCCCCTTTGAGACCATTCCCTATTGAATTTCTAAATTATCATCCTTTTAAGACAAGCTTTGAAATCCATAGAATTACAAATCTATTTCTTTAATTGAATGTATTCTTAGGAAGAAATCTTCATTCCTAAGATGTAATTAATTATAGAGTCTTTCCCTTATATGGAATTACAAATAATGCAACAAAATAAATCCTATTCTACTTCTTCATCTTGTTTAATGGAAAATCTCTGGTACGTTGAAGACACATCTACCTTAGGAGTCCTTATTAAGTAATCAAATCTATTATAGGATAATATGTTTATCTTTCAAGATAATATATTTATCTATTAATAATGTATTTGATTATCCAAATAAGTACCCCCCAAGTTTTTATGGGGTTTCAAATAAAAATTTCAACATTCTCTTCTCAACTTTTATCTATTTTAGGATAGCAAATATTCCATTCAAGTACTCCTTAAAGGGTAAGAAGAGGACTAGCTACAAGTGATGGTATTTGATTCATCAACATAAAAGTGGAGGAGAAGTATCAGCGTGCTTTCATCTACATGCATCTCATTCTAGAGAGAACTTTTAACAATCCGGGTGAGAGCATAGAGAGAATCATCGATGAGTGAGGATTGTAGAAGCTAGCCTATGATAACAAATCTTGTGTCATCCTCATGCTATAAAGTTCTTCACCAATGCGAAGGAGCACCAGTGGCAATAGAAACTAGAGAAAATTTTGATTATCGTATGGGTCAACATCAATAGCAACTTTCTTACATGAACGAGTTCAACTCAACACTTGTTCAAATATTTTTGAATTTTATAACTTTAATACTAGCCTGAGTAGAGTTCTTTTTCTACAATAGCTCACTACCATCCTTATGTTCATCGGAGCCAGAAGAACAAGAAGAATAGGACTATGATTTTTAGGCTAGCTTCCCCTTTTTTTATCTATATTTTCTTCTATCCTCTCATTTTTTATTTGTAAGAATTTGTAATATATTTCATTTTATTGTGAATAAAGAAGTTAGTCCATGAAACTAAAATTAGGTTAGGAACTTTGAATATATGTACTCTTATAGGTAAACTAATGGAATTAATATATATTATGGTTCATAGAAAGATAAATATTTTATGTGTTCAAGAAACTAAATGGGTTGGGGAGAAAGCCAAGGAGATTGATAGTTTAGGTTTTAAACTTTGGTATTCAGGTAGAACTCAAATTAGAAATGGAGTAGGTGTGCTTATAGATAAAATTTGGAAGGATAATATAATAAATATTAATAGATATGGAGATATAATTATAGCTTTAAAGATTATTATTGATATTAAGATTATCAATATTATAAGTGTTTATGCTTCTCAAGTAGGTTGGATGTAGGCTTAATAGAAAATTTTTGGAATGAATTAGAGGTATTAATACAAAAGATGCCTCTCAAAAAAAAGTATTTATTGGAGGAGATTTAAATGGAAATGTTGGTTGAGTGGTAGAAGATTTTAAAAGTATTCATGGGGGTTATGGATTTGGAGTGACTAATGAAGAAGCTAGGACTATATTAGATTTTTATTTAGCCTGTGATTTTGTAATTGCTAATAATTTATTTAAGAAATAGATGAGCATATTATTACTTATATAAATGGATCTAGTAAAACATAGTTTGATTATTTTTTGAAAAGAAAATAGATCATTTAGATTATAAAGATTGTAAGGTCATTCCAAGTTAAAGTTTAAATACCCAACATCGATTATTAGTCTTAGATTTTAAGATGGAAGATTGGAAAATGAAAAAATAAATCAAATTATTGTCTTAGGATTAGATGGAGGCACTTAAAGAACACTAATAAAAATATTTTAAGAGCAAGCTATAAGATCTTAGAATTTGGGATGTTCGTAAGGAAGCTAATGTTATGTGAGAAAAAGTAGCAAGTGAAATTAAGTTGCTAAAAATATACTTGGAGAATCAAAAGGAAAAGCTTCTTTTAATAAAAATAGTTTGTGGGGCAGTTAGAATGTGCAAGAAAAGATAAAAAAATAAGAAATGTTGTTATAAAACTTGGTTGAGATGTAAAAACTTTGAGAATTTGGAAAAATATAAAGTGGCATGTAGAGATTCTAAGAAAGCAATATATGATGTAAAATATTTAATTTTTAGTGATTTATATAATAGATTAGAAACCAAAGAAGGTGAAAGATGTATGTATAAGTTAGCTAACCAAAGAGATAAGAGAAGTAAAGATCTAGCTCAAGTGAGGTGTATTAAGGATAAAAATCATAAAGTGTTTTTCTTAGAAAAGGATATTGAAAATAGGTGAATGAGATATTTTGAAATACTTTTCAATGAAGGATTTAAAAATATGATTGATTTTAGTAACCTTAATACCCTAAACAAAAATAGAGAATTTTATTTTTATCATCGTATTAGTAAATCTGACATTATATAAGCTTCAAAGAAAATGAAATGTGAAAAAAAAAGTCGGACCTGATGATATTCAAATAAAAGTGTGGAAATGTTTAGGAGATCAAGGAATTTCTTGGCTTATAAATCTTTTTAATGTTATTTTAAAGACTAAAAATATGCTAGATGAGTGGAGAAAGAGTTCATTGGTTCCTATATTTAAGAATAAAGGTGATGCATAAGAGTGTGTAAATTATAGAGGAAATAAGTTAACGTGCAAACATTAAAATTATGGGAGAGAGTAATTGAGCATAGGTTATGATGTGATACAAAAGTTTCTTACAATCAGTTTGGTTTCATGTCAGGTAGATCTACTATGGATGTTATACATTTGTTAAAATGTTTGATGGAGAAGCATAGAGAAATCAAGGAGGATCTACATATGATATTTATTGATTTAGAGAAAGCTTATGATAAAGTTTCAAGAGATGTTCTTTGGAGAGTTCTAGAAAAGAAAGGAGTTAATATTGGTTATATTCAAGTCATTAAGGATATGTATACTAGAGCTATTACTTGTGTCCAAACATAAGGAGGATTGACAAAATATTTTCCCATTTCAGTTGGATTACATCAAGGATCAGCTTTAAGCCCTTATATTTTTTGCTTTAGTTATGGATGTTCTTACTTGGCATTTACAAGAAGATGTACCTCGGTGTATGATTTTTGCTAATGACATTCTTCTTGTTGATAAGACTAGAGGAGTCCAAGAGAAACTTGAATTATGGAGGTCAACCTTAGAGTCTAAAGGTTTTCATTTAAGTAGATCTAAAACTAAATTTATGGAGTGTAATTTTAGTTGTAGAAGTTATATTGGTAGTGTTGTGACATTAAGTGAACAAGTCATTAAAAAGAGTGAGTGATTCAAATGTTTAGGCTCTATTGTTCAAAATGATGGTGAAATAGATGGAGATGTTATTAGTAGAATTCAAGTTGGATGGTTGAAGTGGAGGAATGCATCTGGCCCATTGTGTGATAGAAAAGTACTACTTAAACTTAAGGGAAAATTTTATAAGATGGTGGTAAGACTTGCAATGATTTATGGTTCAGAATGTTGGCTAATGAAAGAGAAGCATGAGACTAATTTAAGTGTTGTAGAGATAAGCATGCTCAGGTGGATGAATGGCTTTACTCTTAGAGATAAAATGTGAAATGAGTTTGTTCGGGAAAAGTTGGAGTAGCTCCAGTGGCAGATAAGATTAGAGAGAGACACCTTAGATGGTTTGGCTACATAAAGCATCAGTCATCCAATGACCTGGTTAGGAGAGTAGATGAATTAGATTTTTCTTATGTTAAGAAAGGTAGAGAGGTAGACCTAAAAAGGCATGGTTAAGATGTATAAAAAATGACCTTAGTATACTTGAATTAAATGAGAATTTGACACATAATGGGACATAATGGAGACAATGGATTCATGTAGTCGACCCCACTTAGTGGGATAAAGGCTTGTTATTGTTGTTGTTGTTATTGTTATTGTTTGGGATTAATTAGGGCTTAAAATGTTTTAATAAAACCCAAATTATAGCCAACATACCACATATAATTTAGGAATTTTAATTTTAAAGGATTTCTCTCTTCAAGATGAATCCATAGAGCCCAAGTTTGTAGTTTTTAGATTTATATTTAATTTCCTATGAATTGTTTAATTTTTATAAATTTGTTTCTTAAATTTTTAATTCAAAAAACCTGAATTTCTCATTTAAGTGCATCGGATCCACATGGATCTGCATGTACATGGGATCCACGTTAAAATGAAAATGCACGTGGGTCAATTATGGGCCGTCTGATCAAAGATTGAATGGCCATGATTCAATCTATGGTTCCTCTTATTAGTTTTAATTAGATATTGGACTATTCCTTTAAAAAGGAACATATGTCAAAGATTATGTTTCTTACAATGATGGCAGAGGCCGAGAGCCATTCATCATTTTTGTGTGATTTTCGTCCATCCAACCATTGAAATCACGTGATTTTGATGCCAAATCCATCAGTGGATAAAATAATGGAGATATAAATGATTTCATCTCACTTGAGATCAAATTTCTTTCTAAAAATACCAAAATTGAAAGCTTAAGGGAGGTCATTAATGGCATACCTCTATCCCAATGATCTTCGATGGTGGGATTGACTCCAATAGTTGTGGAACGATGTGGGGAGCTCATGTGCCAAAGGAATTGAGTTGCCTCCATATGGATCACCTCCTAGACCAAGCTTGGCTTAGATTCTATCGACTATGTTCATTCTTCAGCCTCCCCGGCAATGAGAGGACTAGGGGAAGATGGGTTTTGACTTTGTCCAAGGTCTGGAAGGTGATGGGAGAGTCTATTTCACTTGGGAATGGCTCTTGGTAAAGTTTCCATTGAAGACGTGAGCCTTTTAGCTTAGTTTTCCTTCCTCTTAGTTGGCTGAGGCTAATTAAAATCCTTGGAGGTTAGTTACATGGCTCACTAGCCATCCAACACCTACCTAAGATAAAGAGGTGGAATAGGGAATGAAGATATAGTGTTGGACTTGGCTTTACATGTTTTTGATTCCATAGCCTCTTCTTAGGCTTTGGATTTATTAAAAGTTGATTAAGTGGCATAATCTTGGCTGGGAATCAATATTTATTTAGTTTGGGAAAGGTTTGGTTACATTCCAAGGGGATTAGTTAAAGATTGGGTTAAAATCTATTTCAATTATGCCATTTAATAATTTCTTTAATTAGTTTGATTTAAGTTGCTTCACTTGATGGATTAGCTTTAGATCAATGTTTAGATTGCATCCATTTAATTATTAATGAACTTATTAATCAAAGAGTTTTAAGGATTTTAAAATTCATGAAGTGCTTACTTTAGGTTTAGTCCATTTTGATTTAATTAGAATTAGGTTGATTTTAATTAAGTCAAATGACTTATTTGGCTCAATTATAAGCATTTAACTTTCAATTGAATTAATCAAAGCAATTTGGAATGCATCGATCAAACTAATTCCAATTTTATTTCATTTTGAACCCATTTGACCTAAGTTGGGCTTAATGGGTTAAGTTTGGGTTCATTTGGATCAAATGACCAAGTTGGACCCAATGATGGTTGATTTATGTTCAATAATCATTTTTAAATGATTTTGGACAATTAATTTATGTTGATTTGAGTTAGATTTGGGTTTGTTAAGAGGCTATGGAGGGGATGAGGGGGTCATTGGGTTTTAAAAATTAATTTTAAACTTTATAGAAGACTTAAACCTTTAATGATTATGCCTTAATAAAATATAGCAATAATCAACAACAATATAGAAAAGTAAAGGGTAGAAAAATAATGAAAGAGAACAGAAAGATTTTTATGAGGTTCGACCAAATCCTAAAACCAGCCTACGTCCACGCCTAACCACCTAGGCTAGGAATTCACTAAATCAAAATTGAGATTACAACAAATCTTTTGTACTCTCTTTCACAGGAAAGTACAACACAACACTATACTTTTTTTAACGGGCAAGTACAACCCAACCATGTACTTTCTTTAACATGAAAGTACAACCCAATGAAAGTATCTAACTCTGCTCTCTAAGGCAAGTGAAATCAAATGAAAGAAAGATAGCTCACTTTAATTGATATTTAAATATGTAAACAATGATTAAACTTGAAGTATGTAAATGATGCAAATGAAACTTGAAACTACTTGATGTGAATGTAATACCTTGAAATTAAATTGATTTAATTTTAATGATTACAAATACAGTACAATAAATATTTAAAAACTAGATTAATTACTTTTACAAAAGAGACTTTGAGTTTTCAAAAGATCAGATGTAAAATGAGATCTTAAATCACATAAACT
Source organism: Cymbidium sinense (assembly GCA_021442155.1). Classification (NCBI taxonomy): domain Eukaryota; kingdom Viridiplantae; phylum Streptophyta; class Magnoliopsida; order Asparagales; family Orchidaceae; genus Cymbidium; species Cymbidium sinense. Next base: position 30,855,537 of record CM038223.1, read on the forward strand.
CAATTTAAAAACTCTTTTCGAAAAGGAATATCACTTGTGCAAAGCATCAAACTATTTAATAGAAAAAGAAAACTTGCAACTTACAAGTGTTCTTTATGAACTAATTTTCATAACATAAGTTTCACTTTATCATATGTGAAAATAAAGATAAGAGATGAGTTTTAACATAAAACTATAATTAAAATAAAATAAAGCTTTCGGCCAACTTGAGAAAGTGTATGAATAGATATGTTAAGCATAAATCAAATTGATCAAATACTAAAGAATCTTACTCTAAGAAAGAAATTAAGGTCTCACATAAGGAGAGTAATGAAATAAATTAAAAGAATTTTTAATAAATTTTGGCTATGAGAAATTTCTACCAACCAACTTCTTTTGTTTAATCTTCAAACCAATCATGTGTAGGTTGGAAGATGGAAGAAGGATGATGAAATTAACACTAGATTCACCAAGAAAAGATCTCCAAGAGTTTTTGCAAGAATTAGGCCAAGAGAGGGCTTTTCTAAGAGAGATTTTTCTAAGAGGATTTAACCTACTCTAAGGAACATTATTTATAAGACAAGGGGTCATGAAGGTCAGCCAAGAGAAGGAAAAAAATAAGAAAACTTATTTGGAATTAATTTAAATATAAATCAATCAAAATAAAAATAAATGACATGAGATAAAAAAAATTGGCCAAAGAGAAATAGAGGGAATTTAATATGGAAGGTTGGTTTAATTTAAAAATCAATTTAAAATTCAAATTCCATGAGAAGGATTTTGGTCAAGGTGAGGAAGAGGGAAAATATACATGGTAAGTAATTTAAATTGAATTCAAATCTATTTATCTTTGCTACAAAAAAATTAGCCAAGGCATTATGGAGGGAAAAATAATTTGGAAAGATTTAAATTGAATAAATTCATTATATGACCTGATTTATAATGTAATTAAGAGGTTAATGCTTATGTGGATCAGCCAAGAGAGAGAGAGGAGAGAAGAGTTTGCATTATTACCAAATAAGTCATGACACAATTAATTGTCCAAGTGAAAAGGGAATAATTCAAATTTTGATTAATTTAAATTAAGCATGATATACGATCGGCCAAAAAGAAGTTTCCATAATAGTGTTCAATTAGTATTCAATGCAGTATCATGGAATATTCAATCAATTCATCTAGATTGAATGAAGGAAGGAAAGGGATAACATACAAGCTTTATTTAATAAAAATCCAAGAAATATTCAAAAATTCGGCCAAGGTTGTTTCCTAAAATAGATTAAATTAAATTTAATGCACTCAATTCAATTTAAATTATGATGAATTAGATCTTAGGATAATTCAAATTAATATTCATCATGATATTAATTTGAATACAATTAAGAGCATAGTTGGCCATGGGATGTTTCTAAAAATAGAATTTATATAAAAGGAAAGAGGATAATTTTATGGCTTATTTTAATTTAATTTTAATTAACCCAAATAAATTCAAATTAATTCAAATTACTTCAATTATAGTAGCATAAGTTTAGCCAAAAATATTCCATAAAATGTTAAGTTTAAATTTTCTCACATGTAATCAAGAGAATGTTTAATTTGAATTCAAAATAATTCAAATTAAAGATACAACTCTCACATAATTTAGAAAAAAATAGGGATAATTATTAAAATAATTTAAATAACTCTCACATAATTAATTTAGCAAATAATCATGAAACAATTGGGCCAAAAAAGTTTAGGATGAAAAATAGGATATGAGAGAGAAAAATAATATAAAGAATAATTTCAAGATAATTGAATTTTATGCATGCAATAAATGGATAATGAATATATTTTAGCATGGAAATAGTTTATGAGATGTGAAATCAATTTAACTTACATGAAAGTACAATAACTATAACATGGCTTACACATTTAGTTCACATTATTCAAAAATGAATAATCTATCTAGCAAAGAAATAATTAGCTCTTATTACACAAAGTTTGTTATCATCAAATCAAATGGTGAGATACACAAGATGTATAATCAACAAGGTTTGAACCCAATAAGACCCATTTAGGCCCATTTAGGCCAAATGACCTAATTAACTTATTTAAGGCCTCATTAAATTTATATTCTTTTAAATTCATATTTATATATGTTTATATCATCATTCCAACCATTTGGAATGATTTTATTTGGTCAAATTTTGGTGGGGCCCACATAAGTCAAACCCATGTAAAAAGGGTTGACCAATCTTTGACCTTTAGTTTGGATTTGGATTCATTTAATTTTATGTCATGGGTCATGCTTTTAATTTTATTTAATTTATGTTTTTTTTTGGATTTAATTGAATTTCTTTAGATTTATATGATTCTTTGCTTAATTAAGGTAATTTGATTTAGTTCCTAATTAAACCTTAATCAAAGCTTAATCAATTTCAAAATTAGAGTGGTATGTTTATGTTAAATATTTTGTTTGAATCTAACTAAACCCATTAAGTTAGATCAATCTGAAGAAGGTGCACTAGATCACTAAGTGTGATGTCATAGATGCTTAGTTAGGAGACCTTTAATTTATGATTAGAAGTCATAATGATTGCCTTTCGAAGAAATGTTAACCTAATCCAAAAATGACAGATGGCATCCCTGCTATTGCTATGAGTATAGAGGGATCAATTTTAATTCTTCTATGACGCATAATAAAGTCTACAAATTTCTCAAAATTCATGCCAAAAGCACATTTTAAGGGATTCATCTTCAAGTTAAAAATTCATATTCTATCGAATACAACCCTTAAATCACTTATGTGCTCATCTTGGGCTCTTCTTTTGATAACCAAACATCAGCATAGCATTCTACATACTTATGTATTAGATCATCGAAGATGTGGGTCATTGCCCTTTCATATATAGCGCCAACATTTTTCAAGCCAAATGTCATCACCTTGTAGTAATAAATTCCAATCGATGTACAACAGGGCATATTTTTTCATCCTCAAGAGCCATCTTAATTTGGTTGTACCTTGATGAATCATCTATAAAGGAGAACATATCATAGTTTGATGTGTTGTCTACCATGAGTTCTACATTGGGTAAGGGGAAGATATTTTTTGTGCATGCTTTTTATTTAAGTTGATGAAGACATGGATTTGCCCATTTTTCTTCTATATAGGGATGATATTAGCAATCAAATCAACATATTTTTCTTCACAGATAAATCTTACTATAATAAGCTTCTTGGTTTCAATGATTACTTTCTCTTTGTTTTCCAACACATTCACCTTGATGCTTGCTTTACTAGCAGTACATCAAGTTTAATGGCAAGTTTATGTATAGCCACATCGGTGATAAGCTTAGCATTTTTAATGTAATTTCATTTGAAATTATCTTTATATCCATAGAGAAATGCATTTAATTTCTCCAAATTTCTTTATTTGAGGTTGGAACTAACAAAAATTGTCCTAGGTTCATTTTTAGTGCCCAAGTTGATTTCTCAAAGTTCAATAGCTTAATTTCCTTATTTAAATTTTTTCAAAGCCTTTTTGAGATCAATAATCAATTCATATTTAATTATATTCTTATTTTGCATACAAAATAGCCTTTGTTCATTTATAACTTTAGAAGAAAGTTCTTCTTTTTGGGATGCAGTATAGCATGATCTCATTGAAGGAGATGTTGAAGTAGTATATCCTAATCACCATATGGTGAACTTTCCATATCCTATGTAATTTTGTGTATTATCCCCTTGCTAGGGCCTCTTAAATAATTGAGCTTGAATGTTGGATTATTTAGGCTGAATGTTATCTTTAATGTGTTTCTTTAGAACTGATAAGAAGTATTGAGGAATCATTATTAAAATGCATTCTTCCTCAAAATTATATTTATCAAATAATATTTGAGTGTGATTTATGATTCACTCTTCTATCTTATAGAAAAGGATCCCAAATTCATTATAACCACTTGTGGTGAAAATTTTCTATAAGGGAGTTGCCTTTCAAATCTGTGGAGAGAAAAGAAAGAGGAACTCTTACAAAAATTCATCTTGGTAAGACACCACATAGATCCACAGATGTATTTATTCAGGTAATTGGATACGTCATCAAGGAAATAGTGTACTATCTCGAGAGATAGAAATCACAACCCTTTAATGGAACCAATCAGCTCAATAAGGACTCCTAAGGATGATGAGTCTGCATATGTACCAGAGATTCTTTTCTTACTTTACATAGAAAAGTAAAGCAAGATTTATTTTAAATTGGGTTCATTAAATTTTTTACAAGGGCAAGCCCTCATAGTTAATTACATTCTAAGGGACGGGATCCCTTAGGAAAACTCTTGATTAAGGTAAATGATTGTTATCTTTGAAGATTTCAATAGGAAGAACTATCAATCGATTGGTTTATGCTTGAAGATCAAATGGGATTGATCAATAGAGGGAGTTATTATTGAAACAAAAATTGAAGATAAGTGGGAGATACCTACAATACTAGGAAACCTAGCGAGCATCTCAAACTATCCTAAAATTGGGCTTTACATTTTGGAAATTAATTTAGTTTGTTTGAGTTGCATTTTTCATTAGAATTTTAGAACTTAAGATTGCTTAATGCAAGATTAAGGAAATGCCTAAGAGGTGAGGAATTATGCTTATGGCCCACAAAGGGGAGAAGCAACCTCAAAACCTAAATCTAGGGAGCTTCGGCGAGGGTGGAAGCACATCTTAAATTTAAGGCAAAAATAGGTAATTGGTTTGCCTTCACAAGAGAGGACAAACCACCTGATAGTTTGGACTTACAACCACTTGGGGGTGGCCACCAACTAACTCCTATGATTTTAAATACATGTAGGCAAGTCTTCATGCTTATGTAAGATAGCTAGGCTGTTATTATTTAGAAAAAAGACTAAGTCCTTAAACTCACTCCCTAAATAGACTAGATCATGTAAAAAGACATGCTTCAAATGAACTAAATCTAATGCAATTCAAATTTTATTTTATTTCATTTTGGATAATTATTTTGGCTCACGCTAATAGGATTTTTTATGACCAATGCATGAGAAAGAAGATTATTGTCCAAAATTATTGAGAATGGAGGAGGTGAGTTTCCACCACGGCTCTCAAAGGTCAAGCTAAGTTTCTTTGGCAAAAGTGGAAGCCCTCCAATCAAGAGTGAAATAAGATGCATTTGTGCATGATATTACAAAGAAATACTCATCCAGCTAAGGGGTTGCTAATTCTTTTATCTTGATTTTAAACCTAAGCTTTATGTGAGGTTATGAGTTGTTTAATTTTCATTTGAGTTGTTAAGTGGGATAAAAGATTTATTTTTTCCTAAAGAGCCTAATCCACATCTAGGCCATAAATAAAGCAAGGAAGAAACTAGAAAATCAGGCCACTTATTGCAAAAGTTAAACAAATCATCAATCAATTTATAAAGCTAATCATAAAAAAGAATAAATGGTCATTGTGGTCGGGCACCACCGCACAAACTTGAAAATATCAAATATGGGTAGTCAAGCTCTACCCTTATATAACCCAGATTACAAATAAATTAAATTACAATTTAAGCAAGGAATTCATTATTATGGGGGTCTTCAAGCTTCTTTCTTCTTTCTTCTTTCTTCTTTCTTCTTCTTCTTTCTTCTTTTGATTCCTCTTTTGGAAGGTTGGATGGTAGGTACTCCAACACTTCACATGGTGCATAAGATAGATCTTATGACCAATGCTCATCCTAATCCCCTATAACAATGATTCCAAAATCCTAATTATACAAATTTTTACATGAAAAAAAGTGATAATCTAACTAACACCTATAAAATAAAGGTTAGCTAAAACATACCACACAAATTCCAAGCATGTATATTGGACTTATCGCACATGGGTGACTAAGTCCACCTGGCCTATGGATTATGCTTAGGGGTATAAAGCACCTACGAGCAAAAGTATTTATATTTTTATTTATGATTTCACCCCTTAAGCACAATCCCCTACATAAAAGAATAGTTAGACTAAGAACGTCCTATCATTCATTCTACAAGCATACATCCTAACATCCAGTCTAAAAATATATATCACAAAATAAAAAAAACATCAAACCATGCACCAACCTAACCTAAAGCTAGATGTGGTGAATTAGGCTAATGAGTGTGCTTTGAAGGCTTGTGTGGTATGCTTAGTTTTGGCTTTAGGTTCAAATTTTATAAGTGTGAAGAACATGTTCAACTTAGAGGAGGGTTTCTTTTAAGTTATTTAAGTGTTTTGGGTTTGTTTTATTTCATGTTTTAATTTGGTTTAAGTGCAACCTACAATTAATTACTAATGAAGAGAGGGAAAAGAAGAGAACTTCTCTTTCCTTCTCTAACCTTAACTAACTTTCTAAGGTAGGTTCATATTTTAGTTTCATTTTGGTGAATGTTTTGATTACATCTATTAATCAATCCTAAGTTTAGATAAACCCTAAATAAACCTATTCAAAAAGAAAGGCATTTTAAGATTAGATAAAATGAATCAAAATTCACATAACACACATTACTTCATTTCTTTCCCAAACATATATAACATGCATATGGATGGACCCTATGCATATCTATACATGCAAATGAGAGTATTAGACACACTTTATGATGCATGCTAAGTAATTCATTTAAGAAAATTTAGAAGTTAGATGTGCATGATTTTTCTTAAGTAGAAAGAGTTTTCCTTATCCAAAATTTCACATACATACATGAAAGTAATAAAGGCATAAGTGAGTACAGCACCATTGTTAACCAGAGGTGTAAGGTATAAAACCTACTTAAGGCTACTTAAAACCTCACAACCTTGGGGTTGTCCAGACTAATATACCACTTTCCTTAAATACAAATATGCATATAAAAGAAATGAAATAGAAAAGGAAAAAGCAAAAGTTGTTTAATGGATTCATTTTATCTTATGCAATTTATACATGCAAACATAGGCAACCCTTCTTAGGTGATAGCATAGGGATGAATAGAGTATAAAATTAAGTCAGTGTTGGGTTCTTTTCAAATGAACCCTACATCTTACCAACTCCTATTCAAAACTATGCTAACATAAGAAAAAAAGAAACATATACTAAGCATACCTTTATAATCTATCACAAGAAAGCTTATAATTAAAGTATGAGTAGCACACTTTTAGAATTGGTATTTGGTTTATATATTTTTGAAAATAATTTGGATTTAGTAGTGATAATAGCCATTCATATTTCTACTTTGGCCAACACATGCAAATTGACATAAAGTAAATAATTTCATTTTAAAATTTGAATTTCAAAACTATGAATGTATGAAATCACATGGCATGCAACTTAACATGTTGAGGAAAGATCCAAAGCAATGAAATCATGTAAACAAACTCACTTTACTTAAATCCTAAAGAAATTCTTATAGAATAAAAAAATTTAGAATAAATCAAAGTGAATTTCAAAATGATTTTTGTTTAGTTTGATGTTTGATTTAATTTTGAAAAGGTGAGATGAGTTTGCTATTCCTAAACCATTCCCACATGTGTTTTGAAATTTTTTTAATTTTTAGATAATTAGATCCATTTTTATGAACTTATTAGCTTAAGGTATGAATTAAGTGACTTAATTAACCCTTACCTACACCACCTTAAAAGAATTAACTAAATAATTATGAGCCAATAAGATGATATAAAACCCACAAGGAATTTAAATTTATAATGCACCTAATAATGAAAAGGCCTAATGCAATTTGGCTCACAATTAAAAGTTAATTAAGCTAAAGGGTTTAGCTTAAGTAATTTCAAAACACCCTTTAATACTTATGAATGGGGTTTTGATTTCCTTAATTGAACTTAAGCTATTAAACACCTAAGCATCTACCCAAGGTAGATTAATTAAGTGCTAAAATTTTTTAGAATTTTTGAAAATTGATTAAGGGGATAATTAATGAATTAACCTTTAATTAAGAGGAGATTAAGGGGAGAAGAGAGGGTTTAGAGAAAATGCCCCAAAATTATTCCATAAACCTCCTACTTATTGGATCTGACCTTAATCAACCCTAATCATAGGGTAAATCCACTAATCATACCCTAATTACATGAGAAAGGTAATTAAGAAATTATATGCAATTACTCTAATCAAGCCTTTAATAAATCCCAAGAAAATTAGAGGAGGCAGATGTCATCCCCTAAAACTTACCCAAAAAATTTGAGATTAATTAGATCTTAATCAAAGAGTAATTAGCAAAATACACTTTCCAATAAAACCCAAATTTAGAGAAAATCATAATTCAAAATACATAAAATTAATTTTAAAATGTTCTAGATTTAATTGTCTATCCATAGGTTTTTATTTTATATTTATTTGAATTTTCTATGAAGAGTTATGCATTTTTGAAGATCCATGAATTAATCAAAATTACGCTTTTAAATTAACCCTAAGTAATCTAGCTCACCACGCTGCGGCGACTGTCGTTCTTTACATGCATTGCGCCATGAGGGGGTAACTTAAATGCCACATCCTAAATGGCAGTGGCGGTGCATGCGCTTAAACCCTCCACTGTCCGATCAAAGATCGGATGACTAAGGATCTCCTCGCATTTTATAAAGGATAAATAGATAACTAAATGTGTTAAATAATCTCAACCGTCCATCTAAAATGTGTGGATAGATAGCTGAGATGAGCCAAGTTCTTCCCCTTTATCAACAGGGACCATCCATGATCAAGGGGAAGATCCAAGCTAGATCTAGCAAGGAATCACACCAAATTCAACCCACACTATCTAGAGATAGAGAGTGGCAAATCCAACGGTCAAAATTCAAAGAGGTGAAAATTTCTTTCACAAAGCTCCACACCACATTAAGTTCAGTGATAGTAAAATTTTATACCTCGCCGGAGGTGATCACCAGTGCTTGAGATCGATGAGGTAGCTTCGTCTGGTGGATACAAAGCCCTGGTGAAATTCCTAGGCCTTGGGATTGAGTGGCTTGCTCTATGGACCAACACCACTTGAAGATCCTTGCAACTTTGATCCAATTGCTCCTCTCCTTACTACGGGAACTCTAATGGAAGCTTGATTGAGCTCAGATTGGTCCTTCGAAGAAGTGTGTAGGAGGAATTGAGGTGGTTTTTAGTGTGGAGGAAATTAAAGATTGGATTGAGCTCCCCTATTTTTGCAGTATGCAAAATCGAGAAACGGGGAATTCTAATCCTCTATAAGAATCTTGGGAGTGTTCTTTGATGATTTCTCTGGGTTCCTTAGCTTCAATCGACAGAGGGCAAGAGAATTTTGAATTGAATTAGGGGGAGTATATCTCCCCCTTGAAGGATCAAATGATCGACAATTCTCTTATCATTTTGATCCAATTGATGAGATTGGAGAGTTTTTTTTTTACTGTTTTGGGTGTGCACATGGTCAGTTTGATTCAAGGAATGGATTGCCAACTTCCCATGTGCTGAATTTGAGCTTAAGAGGGAATTTAAAAATTCAATTTTAAGATAAGGGGTGAGGTTTGGTCTAGGGACCAAATGGGCTGACCCAAACCCATTGGGTTGGGTGCACCACTCATCACTAAGTCCCCTTGAGCTTTTAAGAAAGCCTCAAGTGATTGTGCAGAGGGTATGACCAAATTACCCATAGATTAAGCCAAAATTTTTTCTGTGGCCTAGGGGTAGAATTAGGGGTGTGCATTATTTGGTTTTAACCAAAAAACCAAATCAAACCAAAGTTTTTGAGTAATTTGGTTCAGTTTTGAACTTAGTAGTTTGGATTTTGGTTTTAATTAATGAAAATTTTGGTTTTTGGTTTTTGGATTGGTTTGTTAAATAAAATTTTGGATGGAACCAAATAAATCAAAATAATTATATGATATACGATATTATTAATTTATATATTATAGGCTTATAGTAAGAATTATAAATGTAAACTACTATTGCTTATTCATTATACAATAAAATATAATGCAATAAATGTTTAAATGTAGCAAACTTCAGTTTATCCAAAACCAAACTAAAATAATTGAACCAAATTATTATTCGACTTGTTTAGTTTTACATTTTATTTGGTCGGTTTGGTTCAATATTTTTAGGAATCCAAAACCAATTGGTTTTAAAAATTTATCATCCAATCAACCAATGCACGCCCCTAGGTAGAATGGTCATTTTGCTATTTTTCCACTTTGGACATGTTGGGTATGTGGAGAAATTAGGTTTGACCTAGTTTCATTGGATTTGGAATCCATTTGATAGGGTTTGGCTCATGTTGACCCATTTAGGTCAAAATGGGTTAACTTGGGTCAAGTTGACCAATAGGTTGAATTGGGTCAAACCAAGGGTTGGGTTAAGTTCATATGACCATTTAAAATATTTTAGTGACTTTAGTTTGATTCAATTTGGTATATATTTGGTTTTGGCTCATATGACTTCATTTAGGTCAAATGGGCCAAGTTGATATATTTGACCCATTTGACCTATTTGAGGTAGGTCAATGATAGGTTTAGGTTAAGTTAGTCATATGGAGGGGATTTGTATCTTTGTTTCTAATCAATTTGGGTTAAGTTCAATTTTCTCCCCCTTTAGGACATGTTGGGTCTAAGGTGAATTGGGCTAGGTTGGGTTTAGTTGGCCAATTAAGACTTTGGTCAAGTTCCACAAGTGATTTGGGATGGATTTGACCCATTGGTTCCAATCAATTTGGCTTAGATCAAGTTTTGACACATTTTGACCCTTTAGGTCAAAATGGGTCAACTTGGGTCAAGTTGGTCAATTGGGCTAGGTTAGGCTCAAATGTTGGCTTAGTCAAGTTCAAACATAGGTCATGAGTAAACTTAGATCAATGGTTTCAATCAATTTTGCCTATGGTGGAATTTGGCTATGTTAGGTTTCATTTTTGGCTAAGTGTTGACATGGTCAACCCTTAGGTATGACTTGGTTTGACCCAATTTGATTGATTGATCATCCCATGATGATTTTTATCATGATGAGAGGGATATATGAGTTTGGTTCAATCTAATTTGGTTAGGATCAAAAGTTGGTTCATAAGGGTACTTTAGGTCACTTTGGGTCAAGTGAGCCTAAGTGGGTCAAATGGCTTGGTCAAATCTTGATTTGAAGTTAGTTGATCTTATTTATGGACTTATGATTGAAATATAAATCCATTTACAAGTGGTTTGAAGTCAAATGGATTTTGATCCATTTGAAAATTTCATATTGAGAAGAAGAATATAAAAGGGTCTTGGGTTTGATTTTTGATTTGAGTTTTGATTGAATGATTGGAGTTTGGATTTATATATGAGCTCATGATTGTAGGGTTGATTGAACCATGAGAGAAAATCATGAGTTTGGCTTGATTTGAAAGTGATTTGTCTAAGTTCAAATTTTGACTTGAAAGGCTTAGATTGGATTTTGAATGGATTTGAGTTTGATTTTTGAAATTGGTTTTAATTGTTTGAATTTATATTTCATTTATATATGTGAATATAAATGAGGATATAAATTGATCATGAGAAAATTTCAAGAATTTGAAATGGTTTAATCATGATTTAGGTTAAATCCATTAAAGGGAATTTAAAGGATTTAAGAAAATTTTTAAATTAAAATTTAATTCTTGACTTTGATTTGATTGATTTATATTTATATTTCATTTATATATGAGAATATAATTGAGAATACAAATAAGTTTTGAGAAAATCTCATGAGTTTGATATGATTTGATCAAAGTTTAGGTTAAATCCATTGAAGGGAATTTAAAGGATTTAAGGGGATTTTTAAATTGGAATTTAATTTTTGAACTAGATTTGATTTATTTATTTTTATATTTCATTTATATATGAGAATATAAATGAAGATATAAATAAATTTTGAGAAAATTCTATGAGTTTGAAATGGTTTGATCAAAGTTTAGGTTAAATCCATTAAAGGAAATTTAAAACATTTAAGGGGATTTTTTTAAATTGGAATTTAATTTTTGAGCTGGATTTGATTGGTTTATTTTATATTTCATTTATATATGAGAATATAAATGAAGGATATAAATAAATTTTGAGAAAATCCCATGAGTTTGAAATGGTTTGATCAAATTTTATGTTAAATCCATTAAAGGAATTTAAAGGATTTAAAGGGGATTTTTTAAATTGGAATTTAATTTTTGAGTTGGCTTTGATTGATTTACATTTATATTTTATTTATATATGAGAATATAAATAAGTTTTGAGAAAATCCCAAGGGTTTGAATAGGTTTGATCATGATTTATGTTTGATTTTAGCTAAGTCCTTTAATGGAAAATTAAAGGGATTTAAGAAAATTTTCATGGATTGATTTTGAATTTTGAATTTGATTTGATGGGTTTGAATTTATATTTCATTTATATATGTGAATATAAATGAGAATATAAATGAGGTATGAGAAAATCTCAAAGGTTTGAATATGTTTGATTCATAACTTTGGTTAAGTCCTTAAGGGAAGCTTAAGGACTTAGGCAAAATTTGGACTTAGAAATTTTTGATGGATTTTGATCATGGGTTTCAATCATAGATCTCAATCATGGAATTCAATCAAGGATTTGAATCATGGAATTGATTTGAGTTTGGATAAAATCAAATGGAATTGATTTGGAGTTTGACTTGAAGGAGGGAGAGTGAGGAATGGTTTAAGCTAAGGGTAGGAAATTTCCTAATACCACTAAGGCATGACCTATTCTTATGACTAACTCTTCTAAGTCTCTAGGGCTAGGTTGGATTGTCCACTTAATCACTAGATGTGTCTTAAGACTAAGGAACTCTTAAAGTCTAAGAGGGATCCTATGTCTAAGATGGAGGGGTTGAGAGCTCATTCTAAAAATGAGGTTAGCACCATTTTAGGAGGGACATAAAAAGTATTCATATATTCTATTTTCTCATTTCTTGAAATTATTAAGGCTTTTATTTGTGCCTTTAGCACTGTAGTTATGTTTATATCCTTGTTGGAGATTTGAGATTCGGGTACTCATATTAAAGAAACATGAGTTTTCTCTAATTATTTAATTATATCACCAGTACAAGGTTCTTCTTTCCTTTGTGTGATTAAGGCTTTTTGAAGTTAATAAAGTAGCAATTCTTCTTCATCATCATCAGTATCACTGTTAAGGTGAGGAATTACTTTATGTTGTTTTGATTTGTTGGCACTTTGGTTTTTTGAATCAACCCATTTTAGCATTATCTTAACATGTGGAGCTTTTGCTTTTGCACATTGACTTCCCCTACTTTCTTAGGCATAGAGTACTTGGCATCAGCATAGATCTTGATTTCACATATCAAGAATGGATTCATGTCACCATCAATTTTACATTTTTCACCATTTTTAATGTATTTCATACATTAATGGAGGGTTGAAGACACTTCCATATTCATGATTCCATAATCTATCCAAGAGTGCTTTGTAGAAAACACTAGCTTTAATCACATCGAATTTAGCTTCTATGTACACTTTCCCAAAGCATATAAGAACAAGAGATCCTAAGGTTTGTTGTCTTGTTCATTGAATCTTTGTAAGAATACTATACTTTTATCCAAATAATGAGCACCAAAGCTATGTAATTTTTGGTATTATCCCCTTACCAGAGCCTCTTAAATAATTGAGCTTGAATGTTGGATTATATAGGCTAATGTTATCTTTAACGAGCTTCTTTAGAACTGATAAGAAGTATTGAGGAATCATTATTGAAATGTGTTCTTCCTCAAAATTATCCTCCTCAAATAACATTTGAGTGTGATTTATGGTTCTCTAATCTATCTTATAGAAAAGGATCCCACATTCATTATAACCACTTTTAGGAGGGACATAGAAAGTATTCATCTATTCTATTTTCTCATTTCTTGAAATTATTAAGGCTTTTATATGTGCCTTTAGCACTATAGTTATTTTTATAGCCTTGTTGGAGATTTGAGTTTCAGGTACTCATATTAAAGAAACATGAGTTTTCTCTAATTATTTTATTATATCATCAGTAAAAGGTTCTTCTTTCCTTGTGTGATTAAGGCTTTTTGAAGTTGATAAAGTAGCAATTCTTCTTCATCATCCTTAGTTTCACTACTAAGGTGAGGAATTACTTTATGTTGTTTTGATTCATTGGCACTTTTGTTTTTTGAATTAACTCCTTTTAGCATTATCTTAACATATGGAGCTTTTGGTTGGGCATTAACTTCCCCTACTTTCTTAGACATAAAGTACTTGGCATCATCATAGATCTTGATTTCACGTATCAAGAATGGATTCATGTCACCATCAATTTGACATTTTTCACCATTTTGAATGTATTTCATACATTAATGGAGGGTTGAAGACACTATGCCATATTCATGAATCCACAACCTATCCAAGAGTGATTTGTAGAAACCACTAGCTTTAATCACATGGAATTTAGCTTCTATGTACAGTTTCCTAAAGAATATAAGTAGAACAGGAGACCCTAAGGTTCATTGTCTTGTTCATTGAATCTTTGTAAGAATACTATACTTTTATCCAAATAATGAACACCAAAGCTAATGTTCAAGTGTTTTAGTTGTTAAGAGATTGAGTGACACTCCTAGATCGATCAAGATTATTTTATATTGGTGGAATTACTTTTAGCTGTAACATAAAAAAGGACATATTATGTTCGATCATCCCTAACAATAGGTCATCATCACTAAATGTGATGGTTGCTAAGTTTTGAGAGGTTAAGTCCTATTTCACCCACTCATCAAGTAAGAAATCTTTATAATATTTTGGATTTTTCAAGGCTTTAATTAATGTTTCATGTATGTCTTTGAATAACATAAGAGCATTATAGATACTTAATATAGCTGGTAGTTTGCATAAATGGGCAAGAATATCATAGTTTTGTCATATTTTGGTGGTCTTTTGAGGTTTAGCTAGTGGAGGGGTAAGGTTAATTTAAATTTCTTTGTCTTCATCCCTAACTATCCTCTATGTTGGTGGAGACATTTTCTTTTCACTCCTTAATTGGATTTGAGTTACTTCTTATGTGAACTCTTCCTTATCAAAGGAAGTTTCTGAACTCTGTGTTTCTTCAGAATTTTTAGAGCTCTCAAAACTACTACCTAATTTAGGACACAGCTTCTTTAAGCCTCATTTAACTTTCCCTTTGATAGGCTTTTCCTTTGGAAATCATAGCTCTTCCTCAAAGTTAGTTGATGTTGTAATCACATAGCTTGCCTCTCTTTTGGTTTGAAAAATAAAATTTTCATGTATGCTTATGACCTGACACATTTATTTGGAAACCTCTTCTCTAGGATTTTTTGTGTCAAGTTGCAAGTGGAGCATGTATTCCTCCAACTTAAATGGTTTTCATTGAGGTTTCTCATATTCCTCCAAAGATTCAATCAACTTTTATGTTTTGGACTTTGACTTTTGAGGTTTCCTCCTTTTCCTTGATTTATGAGATTTTGATGAAGAAGTGTGGTTGATTTTCATTTATTTTTTTACATTATATAAAAATTTCCCTCTATTGGGCAAGAATACTCTTGGATCTATTTTAGGTTCCATAAAGTTCTTCCATCAAATACCTTCTATGGCTAAAAGGATGTTGATAATTATTTTAGTCTTCTGCTAATGCAACTTTACCTATATTATTATCTATATTATGCATTCCAACTAGCTTAACCTCTTTGTCTTTTGTATTTTAAATTGGATGTGATGTGATAACATTCACTTTCTCCTTTTTGGGATGTACCAATACACAGTTAGATAGGGAGAGCTGCCCAACTCTATAACTCTTTTCTACCCAATTTTTAAGACAAAATAATTAAAGTTGTGTTAGTAAGACTATTGATAAATTATCAAAGAAGTAAGGCATCATTTTCTCTCATGTTCCTAGACATTATTTTGAATTGGGCTAAATGTTGCCATGGATTTTTCCATGTCTAAAAAGGTGTTGAATTTTTAGCATAATATATCCTTTGGGATAGTGTACTTGGTCATATTCAAATGGATATGGTCAGCCTTTTCCAACTAAGTGTTCAGTAGTCTTTGAAGGAATGACTGCTTTGACCTTTTGGCTAATAAGATCCTCTACTTAGGATTTTGTGATGATATCATCCTATTGGTGAGCATTTAGTATAACCTCTCCCAGAGGTTCTTATCTTTTTATTGAAGCTACTGATAAATTGGGTGAAGCATTTTACGTACCCCCAACTTGAGCTATTAAATTGATTGTCTCCAAAAGATTTCTTAGAGGTGCTTGTTGCATTATAATTTCTATTAAGTTAAGCTGATCAAATAACTCTTTCAATAGTCCACTCATCTCATTGAGAAGATTATTGAGTTGATTCTTGATCTCTTCTTTAGAGTTTAGAACCCATCTGTCATTGTAACCTTATCACAACATCAGTTAATTCTTCAATTTCTTCAATCTTCATTCAAATTTCACCTTCGGCCACTTGATTTCTTGGGCCCTCCTGATGTTTTTCCTCATTTGGATGTTCGAGTATGACATTTTTATTTCATAAATGTGTATCAATCACATAAACAACCTTTATTTTCATGCAATCGATATTATCATTATTTTGGGAATTAGGAGGTTGCTATTCTTCATCAGTCAAGAAGTCATCCTCTTCCCAAAAGGACTGATTATTCATATCATCAGCCATTGGCTGGCATTTTTGGATCGCTTCCAATTGATGGTGGGTGATTCAGCCTTTTCATCATCTAGTTGAACTTGGATTATTTTATACTTGATGACTTTGGGTTCTTTAGCCACCTAGATTGTTCAGAACCTCCCAATGGTAGATCTCTGAGAATGCATCCAAGCTATCACACCCTAGTCTTCACCAAATAGATTAAGATGAGATGAATGATATTCCTTTTTTGGTGGAGGCTATCAAGACCTTCCAACAATTGTCCACTTAGTACGTTTGCACTGAAGGGCTTATTTTTGTTGTTCACCGAACATTAAACCCATAGGTCTTGAGTTTTGCACAGGGTGGAAGCAATATTTTTCAATATTCTCACATCTTTTAGAGTATGAATTTGTTGCATTGGCAATCTAGCTCACCAACTTTTTAGTTCTTCTTCGAAGGTTTCTATTTTTAATAAGCTTTAGAATTTTGTAGATTTTGGAGGAGATAGTTTTTTTTTCGTGGTCGATCTTATGAAATGGGATGCACATGTTTATCACAAAAGACTTTTTATAGCTCCTCTAGAGCTATTCCTCTTGACCCATCGAAGAATATTGAAATTATTTTTGGTGGTATGTTAACATTCACTAGTGGATCATAAGGTTGTCAGTTTGTACAAGTAATCTAGCAGCTCTATGAGAAGCATTGCACCTTCTTCAAGCTCTCCTAGACATTTTGGTGCCCGAGGAAGATGCTTCATGACCATTACTATGCAACAAAGGTAGTACCTTGTGGAATGATAGGTTCCTCCAATGGATGAGTAAATCAACAATGATAGATTTCAATCTAGGCTGTGTAACCATCTTCTCTTAAGCATGTGCTATTAGAGTTGCCTTTGATAGCTTATTGAAAACAAAACCCTTCTTAGAAGCTGAGTTCTTTTCTTGATTGAGTGAATCCTTGGAACTTAGTTGGGGATGATTACATTCAATCTTTTCCCTTGTATGGTAGCTTCTTAACTATTTTTGGCATTTCAATGCCCTTAGTGATTGGGACAGTCATAAGTCCAACAAGTAAAAATCAGATGACTTCAAAAATTATTCTAAACTAGAGAGTGGCTCCAGCTGAACCAGCATTAATCACGGCCTGGGGAAATTTAACAGAAGACCCCTCTCCCAGCTTGATAGTCATTATATTTGTTAGGTTTGTTAGCAAAACTTTTGCACTTGAACGTAAATTTGAAGTTAGGTTCTACTAGGTCTCAGGAATCTAAAATTTTAAAGAAGAATATAACATAATATTTAAATCTACAATGACACTATATATTTAAAGTTTTCCAACCAGAGGTGGAGAGAGAAGTAATCCTCAGTGGAGTCATCAAAAATCTGATCGATCAAGAAAAGTGCTCTCCATAAATCTCCATGCCATTTTTTTAATAATGTTCGGGGTGTTTGTTCTTCGTAAGACAGATTAATATGCACTCAA
The DNA here is from genome assembly GCA_021442155.1 of Cymbidium sinense. Lineage (NCBI taxonomy): Eukaryota > Viridiplantae > Streptophyta > Magnoliopsida > Asparagales > Orchidaceae > Cymbidium > Cymbidium sinense. The sequence goes on from CM038223.1 coordinate 30,873,550, forward strand.
CCAGATTTCCCCTAACATTATATTAGGGTTTAATTAGATAAGGGTTTTACTTCTTATGAACACAAGCATTCATAGTTAATTACCCCTCTTACCATAGTAAAGAAGCATTCTTGATTAATGTTGAAAATAAGCATATCTATTTGATATGAAAATAAACATATCTATGTGTAACTTGAATGACTATTTAAGAGAAATAATAGTTCGATCAAGATCTTATGGTTCCATCATCCCATGACTACCGTCATTCTAATCTACCAAAATTAGAAGGTTATTAGCTATAATGCTAGGGAGTCTGATTAGCAGCCATGGGTTGTCTCATCTCAGTTATCTCGAGTAGATTAGAGGTGTTGTGTAGGTGTTTAGTGAATTAAAGGTAAACATAATTTATAAGTTTATCCAATAATTCAATAAAATCTATTTTTAGACATACCTAAGGCTTACATCCATCAGAATGCCATTAAGATGTTTGCATGGAGAACACATGGGTACATCCTTTTGGAATGCCAATAGGTTGTTCACAAGGTAAACATATAGATAAGGATTACATCTATTGGAAAGTCAATAATTGTAGAGAAGTTTGCATAGCGAACAAATTATTTGGCTTACATCCATTGGAAAGCTAATAATTATTTATAGGGGTGTTCGCATGGCGAATAGCAAGGTGTTTGATTTAATTTTTAAATTTGTTTATTTTAGGATATAGTGTCTCTATGCTATATAAATAATGCCATAATGCTAGGGTTTCAGCCCCATGGTTTGAGAAGTTATCTCTTTGGTGCCTAAAGCTCAGTGCCTGGGGGCGAGACATTACCTCAGCACCGTCAGGCAGAAGCATGAATCTTAAAACCAAAGAGGGCAGTGCTTCAACACTATAAACCCAACACCACAATGCTGAGGCACCATGTTGAGTAACATAAAATAGGTTGATTATTTGACCAATGATAAGGAGGTGCTAAAGTAGCATTGTGGCACCAGTCAAAAATTCATTCAAAGGCCAACAAGTTAATAGACACATTTAACAAAGAAAGATGAAACTTTTGACCTATGCCATGGTACTCCATCAATGTCTAATGTGTTTTTTTAATCTTGTCTGTTGCAAAAGTATAAGTAATAAATATTATTAAATGCTCTTTTTGATCGACATAGTAACGGTCTTGACTGGGTGATCAGCGCCTACGTGTCGAATGTGGAGCACCATGATGCTAGCCCTAAATATCAAAAATTAAGAGGCCAGCACCTCAGTGTTGTCAAAAGCAGCACCACAGCGCTAGGTCTAGTATATAAATAGGACTCCTAGGCTATAAATTTTTCATTCTAAAGCCTTGGTTCTTTTGAAAGTTTTTGCTATCTTTCTCTTCTCTGCTTTATTTATTTTAAGGCAGTGAATATGCTATTCAAGTACTTCTCAATGGGTAAGAAGAGGGTGTCTTTGATCAATGATAGCTGATTCATCAATGTAGAAGCAAAGAAAAAGTATCAGCATGCTCTCATCCACAAGCATCTCATTTTGGAAAGGAATTTCCACAATTCAGGTGGGAGCATAGAGAGAATTATCAATGAGTGAGGCTAGAAAAAGTTGGCCTATAATAACGTATCTTGCATCATCCCTATGATGTGGGAATTCTTCTCTAACACCAAGGAGTACCAAAATAATAGAGTTTTTTGTATGGGGAAAATAGATTAGTTTTCATAGTACTATGATAAATGCATATTATAATTTGCAAGATGTTGTATATGATCAATATCTTTTCTACTACAATGATCATCCTAATTTTAATGAAATCTTTAGTTTTCTCATTATTAGAAATGCAAATGCCTAATGGAAATGGTGGGAGGATGATTATCAACTCTACTACCACTAGCTTGATTATCGAGGCTAAACTTAGTAATATTTTATTTTTACCAAGCTGATGCTCAGTGCTAATATCAGTGAGATAACTAGGGGTAGAGTCATTTTGAATTTTGTGATTCAAAAAGGCTTTACGATAGATGTAGCAAAGATTATTTATAATTCAATTTCTAATTTTCTTAAAGGTAGTACTACTGTAGGATTTGATCATTCTTCCATCATTTATGCTTTATGTGTTGTGGTGGGTTCGTCGAGGGAGCCTCATGAAAAGTCTTTATATAATGGGCTCCTGTGACTAAAAGAAAGATTGAAGGATTTAGATTGAAAATAAAAATAAGAGAAAGCTTGCGCGCTCCTCAGTCTAGATCTAATTCCTCCAAGATGTTAACAAGTAACTCCAAGATATTGGAGGAGAAGTCTCATAATTAAGGAAATGGGTGGGTGAAAGTAGCTTGTGATAGCAGAAACTAAAGAAGAAATTTGATTATCATATGAGTCAATAGTAGCAGCAATTTTCATTCACGAACGAATTGAACTCAACACTCATTCAAATATTTAAAAATTGTAACTTTAATGCTAGCTTGAGTAGAGTTCCTTTTCTTGTAGCGCCTCACTATCACCCTATGTTAGCACCCTACTAGAGCTATAGAACAAGAGGAGGAGGAAGAGGAAGAGGACTATGATTTTTAGGCTAGCTTCCCCTTTTTTTTTCTTTTATCTATATTTTTTCTTTCTTCTTTATTTTTTTTTATTTATTATATTTTATAATAAAATATTTTTATCTCATATTTTATATTTTATCATTGTAATTATTATTTAGCTGCTCCAGGATTTAAAGCTAAAATTTAATTGAATAATAAATTTTAACCCAAAATTGATGACTTTGAGATATCAGCACCACGATGTTGTATGGATAGCTTTGCAGTGTTGTAAATAAAACTCAACCATAAAATTAGAGAAATTGACACCTCTGTGCTACCTAGATAGCATTATGGCACTATTAATATTATTTGTTCTAGAACCTGAGAAAATAGTGTTGTGGTGCCCAAATTATAGCTCCATGATGTCAAATGATCAACACATTGGCATTAAGTGATAGGACTTAGCCTTAAAAAATCATGTGAGGTAGCGCTTAAATGCTACAAAGTTGACACAGTCCCTTGGCACTTTAAGGATAACATCGTGATGCTATAAGTGGATATTTTGACTCTATAACCCAAGAAGGTAGAACTATGGACTGAACATTTTGACTCTACAGCTAAAGAAGTCAACATTATGACACCAAGATTCAACATCACGCTTGTTACAGCACCTCAATGCCATTCAATAGCACTATGACAATGCAAAGTGGAGCATCAATGTTCAAAATCTTAAGAGCACAGCACAGCAAGGTTGTGTATCAACATGCAGTGCAATGAGTCAGAAGTCTCCATTCTAAGAAAAAACTTTATGAGATTTAATGTTTTTTAGAAATATTAGTAGCATAAAGACTTAACAATGATATTTTTTAAAATATTTTAGTTACAAATGCACTCTTCTCCCTTATTCTAGATCCAAGATTGATGGAGAAAGGATTTTTTTTCATCTCATGCTAGAACCAAGTTCAACAACAAAAGTCTTGAACTTTAAATTTGTATTTTAGTGAGTTAGAGTCTAATTTAATCTTGATTTTGATAGCATTTCATCTTGTAATGCCTAAAATTTTGTACTTAATATCACCGCATTCTTCTCCCTTGCTCAGGATCCAAGATTAATAAAGGAATGATCTTTATTTCCCACCAGATTTGAGATCAATGGTGGAATTCTTCGAGATTTTCTTGTAAAGGGAGGAATCATATAAAAGAGACTTTTTGTTTAGAGTTTTACTGAAATCTTGTCTTGTGCAAGAAGAAAATTGTACAGTGGAGATGAACTTTCAATAGAATCTATAGTAAAGAGAGGGAAGAGAGTGTGTAGAAAATGGAAGAAGAAGAAGAAGGAAGAAAGAACAGTTAGCCCGCCCCTTCTTATAGTAGTTGGTTTTGAACTGCTCCCACTCCCCTATCAATCACTTCTGCTCTCCAAACTGCGCCCACTCTCCCCTTAAGAAATTTTTATTGATGGGGGTGGCTATTAGGGGGAGTGGTTCGTGCTTTTAGGGCTCTTTAAACTTAGGAGCAATGAAGTCAGCACCTAGGCACTGGGTTTGTGGCCATGATGCTGGAGTTTGGAATTTATTTTATTTTATTTTTGGTTGTAAACAAGGATGTCACCATTGAACTAAAATCCCTTATCAACATAGAGGATGAATTCTTCAAACAAAAAGCTACCATGGATAATTTTGTGGAGGATGATAGAAACACTTGCTTCTTTTAAGCTTGTATAAAGAAGAAAAGGAAACAAAAGCTGATTACAAAGATCAAGAATAGCTCTAACATATGGATAACCAATAAGGATGAGATTGCAATAAATTGCATTGATTACTTCATGAATATATTTCAGCCATCTTCCACATAAAACAATCTATTCAAAGAAGATCTCTTCAAGGAAGAGAGGGCATACTTGTGGCCTCAATATAATAGTGGAACCTAAAGAACTCAAGATCAAAGCAGCCTTATACTCAATGAATGGCTTCAAAGTAGTTGAACCTGATGGATTCACTACCATGTTCTAACAAAGCACCTATGAAGTTATTAAAGATGGAATAATTGCATCCATAAGAGCCTTTTTTAGAGAAAAAGAAATGCATAGTTACTTTAAGACTTGAAAAATCATGCTCATTCCAAAGAACATGGATGCCTTTTGCTAGGATAACTTCATGCCAACCGCTTTGGCTACTATCATGATCAAATTATTAGCAAAATAATCACTTCAAGAAATCAACCCCATCTCCAACACCAAATCAATGCTAATCAATCTACCTTTGTCAAAGGTATGAATATAATGGATAATATACTATTTGCTCAAGAAAAAGTGCTAGACTTAAATAAATAATAAGGGGAGAAAATGTAGTGATCAATATGGACATAAAGAAAGAATTTGATGCAATCAATTTGGACTATATTCATAGGTTGCTTCAAGCTAAAAGTTTCAACTTTCAATTCTACATAATGATCTTGGTACTTTTAAGCAACAAGTACTCAATGCTAATAAATGGTGAACCTCATGGCTACCTTCAAAACCATAGAGGAATTAAGCAAGGTGACCTTCTCTCCCAAATTTTATTTATCCTTGATTTTTGATTATTTTTTAAAATTATTGAATCGGGCCTATAGGGAAGACAATCACATTCACTATAAGGCTAAAGGCAAAATCATCATCTCTCACCTTGCTTTTGCTTCTGATGTTCTTATTTTTTGTAATGCTAGAAAGACTTCAAATAGAAAGGTTATGGGCATCATTACTATATTTGAGGAAGTGTCTAGTTTTAGCTTCAAAAGAAAAAAGTGCCAACTCATTATTAACAAACATTATGCCTCCAATAAGATCAAGAGGCTGAAGCAATTTATAGGTTCTTCTAAGGGTTGACTTCCTCTCAATTACTTGGGTGCTTATATTTATAATGGGAAACTTAAGGCTAGATTATTTGATGACATCATAAGCAAGATCCAAATTCATATTAACTCATGGGAGAATGCATTGCTTATCTTTGGAGGTAAGATCATACTCATTAAAGGTATCCTAATTTCAATTTTCTTTTTGAGTGTGCAACTTAGAATTGAAAGACTTTTTAACAAGTTCTTGTATAGTGGCAGTAATAAAACAATTCACTAGACTAGTTGAAAAAAAGTTATGCAAGCCCAAAGAATAAGAGGGAATTGGATTAAGATCTATTCAAGCTTCCATTAAAATCAGTATGATCTAAAACTAGATTAGATTCTTGGTTGGGTACTCTCTTTTGGCATTCTATCTTCATGGTAAATACTGTAGCAAGCAGTACCCAACTTTAATCAACCTGAGTAAAGAAGATTTCAATCTCTAGAAAAGTATGTTGTTATGCAAACAAGAAGCTGAGGACATTATTTACTGGGATGTAGGGTAAAGAAAGATTAATTTCTTGTTAGGTCATTGTTTTCCTAATATACATCTTAAAGACATTAGAATGGGTAGTGACTGTGTTGTAGATTTTTGGACTAACAGTCGTTGGGGCATTAAAAAATTGCAGGATAGAGTGCCTAAAGACATAATTAATGATATCATGAAGATTCTAATAAGTTTTTAACAAAAGGATCAACTTATTATTAAGAACAGTAGGATCACTCATACAATTTCCCAAACAATTGTCAGTAAACTGAATGGTAATAAGAAAAAGACTCAATGGGAAAAACTTATATGGAATAGAGTCTTTTGATCCTCTATTTCCATTTTTTGTTGGAGAACTTTCCACAAGCTAATCTCTATGGATAACAAATTAAAATTGAAAGCTTAAATGTTGCATCCAAATGTTCTTTATGTGGAAAGGAAGAGGAGAGCTTAATGCACATTCTCACTAATTGCTACTTTACCATTGAAATCTAGAGGTTGCTAAGGGAGTGGAGCTCCTAAAATACAAAGTGAGAGAACAATTGAACAATTTGAATGTTATTAGCTCATGGTGGCATCACCACCATGCCATTGGCACCTTCAACCATTCATATTCTTTCATTCCTCTCATCATTTATTGGTTCATTTATTCTAAAAGAAATGTAGCCAAATATGATAACAAGCAGCCTTCCTCTAAGCAAACAATAGTGCATATTATTAACTATATTATTAAGGCCCTTAGATTTTGCTACCTTAAGCTTAATCCACTTCCCAAGATGATAAATGGGAGGAATAATGTCCAACTCACTCCAAGCCAACCAAGAAGTGAGTTTTTTTGGATCAAACCACCATGGGAAATTATCAAAATCAATATTAATGGTTGTTTTAAGGAGAAGAACATTTATGATGGGATGGGTGGATTATTTCAATATCACTTTAGAAATTTTCTAAAATTTTTCTCCGCTCCTTGTATGGCTGCTCTTCTTCATGCTTAACATTTGGCTCTTAAAGCTGCCTTATCCTTACTCCCTACTATTGAAACAAAAGTTTCTAGATTGAATCTGACTCAATGTAGCTCATGAACATATTAAATATTGCCCACTCTAAACCATGGAATAATACCCCCTCTAACTAAGTATATTAGACTACTCTTAAGGGATTAAAATGTTGTGATCACCTGCATTATCTATGAAGGTAATCAACCAGCAAAGTGCTTGATTTAAATTGGGAATCTTCTATGCATGAGCTAGTTTCCTCCTCTAATGCTTATCTTAAAAAACTCCTTCATGGAGATTGTTTGACCATTACATTAATGAAATTATCTTTTATTTTAAAAAATAAAGTGCAAGATAAGAGAAAGTAGAAGGTTGCAATGAACAATCTTTCTATTGGAATTTTATGATCAAGAAAGAAAACTATGACAATTGGATTGTAGAGCTTCTAATCATGCATTTAATATTAGTGACATTATTTAAGCTTGGAATGTTGATCAATGCCTCAATTTTATTCCCCACAAGTGACTCCATTATGAAGCCATGTTCGCATAAAACTGAATGTCCAATTGACCTAAAATAATTTTGAGGAGTACATGAAGAGCTAGTGGAGATAAGAAAAGAACAAAATTAAGCATGGAAACAAATTACAAGGAGTTTTATCTTAATAAGGTGGATAAACAAGCTTTGTTTAAGGACAAGAAGATCATGAGTAAATCTCCATTGAGCTCATCAATTGTAATGAGAAGAAAGGGAAGCTTTTTTCTAAACTCATATGTTGCAAGGAGGAACCTTGCCAGATGGACGATAAGTAGAAATCAATGAGTAATAGGGGCTTTTGAGGTCCAAGTATCTAGATGGAATGAAGTTCATGGTTCAGAAGTTAGTTAATCATGAACTATTTGATAGAATGTTTCTAGATTTCAACAACATCTTTACTTTGTTGAAGTCTAAAGATAGCGATAGAGCAAGTTTTGTAAGAAAGCATTTTTCTCTTTTCTTTATTTTCCTTTTTACCAATGAGCAAGAAGGGATTAAATGTATATTTTTTTTATTTGTACTCATCATATGCAATTATTTGGATACTAATAAAAGAAAGTTCTCTTAACCCATTATTATTGTAATGATCATTTTATTATTTTCCATTCTATTTCTTGTCCATGAAAATCTGGGTATTGGTAATTATATGGATGGTAGTAACACATCAAAACTTTTAAATATTGGCATAGTGGTCACCAAATAGTGAAATCATCATTGTCAGTTCATGTGACATGTTAATTTCTACAACTATAGTTGCTTATGTAACTTGTTTTTTGCAGGACTCATGGATCATTATGATGATTTTTTTTGGACTTGTTGGGTTGTAAAAGTATAGATTCCTCACTCTGGATGCACCTCGCCTCACATGATACTAGGATCAATGTAGTGATACTCATCTAGATTTATCGATAGGAAGGACTCATGTACTACTCACTATAAAGCTCATCGTAGAGAGAGGAGTCAACTCGTTAATGTTGTAGATGTCACCTTAAGAACACTTTTACTATATTATGTCTTAGTAGAGTAATGCACCAATACTTGCCAGTTAGGAGGAACTTATAGGCTATAATGTGAAGCTCATAAAGGAGGAAAGTCCATGTGGAGAAAATTTATGACACCACATAGATTTTGGGGTACATATTTAGATAATCAAATATGTCATTAAGGGATAAATATATTATCTCAAAAGATAAGTATATTACCCTATAATGGATTCAATTACTTAATAAGGACTTCTAAGGCTAATGGATCTTCAATATTCTAGAGATTTTTCCCTTGAATTACATGGAAAAGTAGGATAAAGGTTATTTATTTTAGGGTTTATATTTCTTAAAAGGGCAAGCTCTTATAAATAGTTGCATTTCAAAAGGAAGGAAATCCCTCCTAAGAATACTCTCGATTAAAAAAATTGATATTTAACTTTATGAATTTCAAAGCTTGTCTTAAAAGAGTTTTTAATTTAAAAATTCAAAGGGGAACACTCCAAGAGGAAAGAGTTCTTTTTGGAAGCCAATCGAGAATAAGTAGAAAATGCTTATAAATACTGGAATGCCAAGTAAGCATTTCAACAATCCTATCGTTAAGTTTTATATTTTGAAATTGAATTTAATAAAATTTTGAATTGGAATTTTTATTAAAAGTCTAGGACTTAGATTCTAACATCACAAGACTATAGAAATGCCTAGAAGTTGAAGATTTATAAGGTTGAGGGAGAACGACAATTTCACTAGATTTTTTTTATTCTAGTAGCATGCTACATAACCAATGTCTAAAATGCTTTTAACATAAGTCAACAGCTCAACCAAATGTAATTCCTAAGAATTATTGGTTCTTTTTCTCACTTAAGAAGATGAACCAATCCTTTTTTGGACTTACTACCTGCTTGAAATGGTTGTCAGCTAACACTACCTAAGTGAATTTAAATCTTTGCTTCTAGTCTTTTGTATGTAAGATGGCCGAGGTATTGTATTTAGAAAAGAGGCCAAGAACCTAAACTCATTCCCTAAATCCTAGGACCATGATTGCAATATTATGAACCTAACTAATGCAACAAGTTTCATGTTTTATGTATTTTGACTCACAATTCATAGACCACATAGATCCTAACCTAATTTTTGGATCAAATTACCTTTTAAAATGTCAAAATAAGTTCCTAATCCCCACAAAATAGATGTTAGGAAATACATACAGCACACCAACAATTTATATTCTAAACATATGGGATTAGCTTAAGTGTTTACCAAGCTCACATGTCTTATTAGGCTATGCTTAAGGACTTAAGTAGTACCTACAAGCAAATAGTGTTTACTTTATTTTATTACAATGGTCTCTTTAAGCGTAGCCAATGCAAAAAATAGTGTTAGCCTTAAAAGAGCACCGTAACATCTAGACTAGCATGCAAATAATTCTTAACCATTCAGTCTAAAATATTACACCACAAAATGAGAAAAATATCATTTCACATCACAGAACATAACAAATCATTAGCCTAACCTAAATCTAGTGTGTGAAAGAGGGGCTTATATGGTATGATCGCACTAGGTTGTTGACCTCATTTTTGGATAAGGATAACATTTCTTCCAAAGACAATCTTTATGACTTCCAATCCTAAATTAGAAGTCTCATAACAAAGCACCTAGGGCACTATACTTAGTGATCTAGTGCACCCTCTTTGGATCAATCTAACTTAATGGGTTTAGTTAGATTCAACCTAAATATTCAACTTAAACATACACCACTTATGTGGGTCCCACCAAGTCAAAGGTCAACCCATTAAAATTTGACCAAATAAAATCATTCTAAATGGTTGGGATGATGATATGAACATTTGTGAATATGAATTTAAAAGAATATAAGTCCAATGTGGCCTTAATTAGGCTAATTAGGTCATTTTACCTAAATAGGCCTAAATGGGTCTTATTGTGTTCAAACCTAAATCAAACTCAAATAAACCCAAATAAATTGTCCAAAATCATTTTAAAATGATTATTGAATATAAACCAACCCATCATTGGGTCCAATTTGGTCAATTTGGTTTTGACCCAAATAAACCTAAACTTAACTCATTAAGCCTAACTTGAGTCAAATGGGTTCAAAATGAAATAAAATTGGAATTATTTGATCCAATGCATTATAAATTGCTTGGATTAACCCAATTAAAAATTGAACACATTATAATTGAGTCAAATAAACCATTTGACTTAATTAAAATCAACCCAAATCTAAGAATAACTCTTTCCACTTTGGATAATTTGTAATTGAAAATTGAAAATATCAATCCTTTGAAAACCAAACTTAGAAATAATGACTTATTTCTTTAATTGAGAGTATTCTTAAGAAGAGACCCTTTTCAAGATGTAATTAACTATAAGGGCTTTACTCTATAAGGAACCATCAACCTAGTTTAAAATAAATCATATTCTACTTTTCATGTAGTTTAGGGGAAAAATCTATGGTACACAAAAGACCCATTAGCCTTAGGAGTCTCTTATTAAATGTTCTAATCCACTATAGAATATCATATTTATCTTTTAAGATAATATGTTTATTCTTCAATGGCATTTGATCATCCAATAAAAAATTCCTAAACTCTACGTGGTTTCATAAATTTGTACTCATTAGAGTATATTTTTTGGCGGCTCCACGAGGGAATGGTTTCTCTCTCCATTTTTAAATGTAAGTTATTATGTTGATAATCAATAATATACTTGTGTTTACATGGGTCATGATTATCTTTCCTCTCTTGAAACTCTCTTCATTTCAACCTTAGTAGAGCATATTCAACATATACTAAACAAAAGATAAAGTATAAAACTATCTCGTTTGTGAAAATCAAGTGGGATGATTTTATAACTCTTCTATTTATAGAAAAATATCTTTTAAAATAAAATATAAAAAATCCTAGCCATAAAATTAGCTAAAATTTCCTAATGGGTCAAAAGTCTTTCATTTGACTACAATTTGGTTATTTTGGTTATTATTAATTCTCATTTAAAATTTATTATTTTTATAAATATAAATGGTTGGATAACTAATCTTTATCGTTACATCTGGGATAAACTTCTCCATGGATAGTAGCAGACTGGTTGATGGCTCCATCATTAAGTTTGGAGGTAGTTTTAAAATTTTGAATATCACTGTAAATGGAGTGACACTTGCTCCTATCGCTGAGGCAACACTTAAAAATAAACAACCCATCTTGAAATTTTTTAGTACACCTCCTCCTCCACCGACTTCAGGCGGGAAGGTTACTAACCAGGTTACTAAGAGGATCTAACTAGGTCCTACTCAGAAGAAAGTTAAGCTACCCACTTCAGAGACATTGCCTACTCCTTTTCTATCTAGCACCTTTGAGATAGGCTCCACCTCTGAGCCCCTTGAGATGACTAAGAGTCAAAAGAAAATTAGAGGTAGAAGGCATAGGTGCATAACCCACAGAGAAAGAAAACAAAAGAAAATGTTTGATATAGAACTAGATAGGGTGAAGGATGGTAATACCCTCCCAAATACTTACCCTCATAGATATCAACCCTTGTCTGCTGCCTAGAAAGAGGAGGATGTGTCAAAGATTGTGAGTTCTTCACCTCACCCCATTGTGCATTAAGAAAAAAAGTTTCAAACTGTTAAATAAAGAATCTCATTGTAGGCTGCATCAAATCCATCATAGGATCCTTGGACCCTCCTCATACACTAAGAGTTATTAAAGGCTATGAAGGATCATGCATTGAAAAGCCTAAGAAAATAACTCTTAGGTAGACCTAGCACTTTCCACTATAAAGGGAAGGGGAAGGTGATTATTCCTGATAGAAGGAAGTCTTCTTATCCCGTGCCTATAGCACCAGAGCTATACCATCACCCTGGATAATCATTGACATGGCATAAAGATCTGTTTGTTAGTCTACAGAGAGATAGAGTCATTCCTAGAAAATATAACAAGAGAGTTTATGTCTGAAAGGTTCCACTAGCTCCTAAGCCTATGGTGCTTTCACCACCTTTGCCATCTTCATCTCTAGAGAGGCCTGTCTCTAGGCCAACTCTAGATAGTCTATCATCTTCACCTAGGCCTCAAGCTGAAGGGCCCTCATCATTTTATATTTCTAGTAAGGAAATCGAGTCTCTTCATCTGCCTCCTTAAATTAGAGAGACTACTGATGAGTGTCACCTTGGCTTGGAAGACACCCATGAGGATGTTCTTGCTTCCTAAGAGAACACAAAAGGTGAAGAATCTAAAATAAGACCCATGGATATAAGTGATGAGTCTAATATCATTTTCGATAGCAGTGGAACTCCATTTCTTCTATCTAAAAAAGAAATGGAAACTATTGTCAAAGAGGATGAAGAAAATGAAAAAAAAAAAGAATGCATGAACATTATGATTTAGAGTATGATGACCTACTAAATGATGATTCAGGACTACCTATAGCTCATATCTACATGGTAGACACTAGATCATCGAAGAAAGATCAAAATAAATCACCAAAAAATCTTATGCTAGATCCCACTCAGCAACTCATCCTTCAAATTTGAAAGATGGATGATCATATTGCTTCAATGGAAAAGAGGATGGAGGAAATGATTGCTACTATGCAATCACTTTAGAGTATGATCCCCTCCTCTTCATGATCTTATCAAATCGAGCAGGCTGAATTAGCATGTCCCATGATTCAAGGTTTGGTTTGGAAAATCAAAGCCTATCAATGATACCCTCTGCAATTGAACTAAAATCATTAGTGGAATAAGTAAAAGAAGCCCTCGCACAATCATGAAGCATGACCTTAGTTATGAAGGGTAGACCATATCCAAAAGAATATGATTATGTTCCCTACCCTAAAGAATTCATGCCTCCTTCCTTTAAAGTATTCGGTAGGATTGGGAACCCCATACAACATTTAGCTCACTTCTTTGCAAGTTGTTGCAATGTTGAAGGGAGTGATGCTTTATTATTTTGACGGTTCGTTACCAGCATGAGCGGAGTTACTTTTGACTGGCATGTAGATCTGCTTAATGGTTTGATGTGTACTTTCACTGAACTAGAGGGCATGTTTGTAAAGAGATTCACAAGCACTCATCACCACATCACTATAGGTGGTCTAGTGGTGGAAAAACAAAAGCCTAGTGAATCGTTAGTGGACTATATCTTGAGATGGAGAATCCTCAGTCTCAAGTGTGAGCCCCAACTGTAGGAGCAACATGCTATTGAGATTCTTCATAGAAATATCCATGGTCCCATCGCCTTCTTATTAAAATGCTTTACAATTAAAACTATTGAAGAACTTTAAAATAAAGCCACTAGCCTGCAAGAAGAAGCCCTTAGGATGACCTTCCTTAAAGATCATTCTTCTATAAAATAATCCAAACCTAGAATGTCTCTGTGGTGGATAGGGGAAAAGCTTCCATGTAGATACAACCAGTGATCCTTATCCTTTAGGCCACCATAGTTGTAGATATCATCATCCTCTAAGAAAGTTCCAACTAACCCTTTTTCTAAAAGAATGAACCAAACACATTCTTTCAAAAAAAAGAGGTTGTGAGAAAAATTTTCAAAAATTTGAAAAAGAAGCCAGATTTCAAACTACTTGACCCAAAAAGGTCTGAGAAAGTTAGAAAAGTAAGTGACCCTAACTACTGTCCATACCACCAGATGTTAGGGCATTTCATTAAAGATTTTTTTACATTTAAATACTAGCTTGAAAGAAACTACAAGAAGGGGGTCGGTGAACATACTAAAGGAATACCTTGTGGACCATAGATAAAGATCCATTAAGGTTATCACAGGTGACTCTGCTTCTTCCAGTACTCCTTCTACAGATGAATGGGATGTAACTCTATCCCATTCTTTTAAAAAGTATATGATGAAAAAATTTTAAAATGTTATGCAAGATTAGATGAAGACCCAAGGAAGATAATCCAGATTGATCCATCGGAGTCTGGAGAGTGAGTTCCACCTCTGCCTGATTCAACATCTTCAGCTACACAGAAGACTAGAGAGTGTGGTGAGGGAGGGACATCTATTGCATCTGATAGAATCTTGTATGATAAAGATGGAAAGGCAATTTTATCCTTTTGAACTCATTTTGAAAAGATAAATAAAAAGTCTGCCTCCAAAGGCATTTCATATATTCTTGCTATTTTTGATGAGCATATTATTGAAAATAATGAAAGTAAAAGTAATAAAAAAGAAAATTCTCATGATGTGTTTTATGAATCAGGATCAGATACTGATAGCCATATGGAAAACCTACAAGGCAATCCTCTTAGCATAAATAAGGAAGTATCAGATTTGATCAATCCCTAGAGAAGGATATTAGAGATGAGGATTAGGTTGACACAACCCTTAGAGATATTACTGAAGTATATCTCCATAGTGGAAGAGTTTTACCACCTCACCTGCCTTCTCCTCCTAAAGACAAAGGAAAGCAAATTGTGGATCAAAGTTCAAATTCCAAACCTTTTCCAAAAGAAATAGTAGTTGAGTCAAATGTTCCAAAGATTGAATACAACATTTTAGCCCATCTCAAGAAACTTCATGCTAGGTTGAGTATCTATGATGCTCTTGTTCTTTCAAAAGAAATGAAAGAGTCATTGGTATAGGCATCACTTGACCTAGAGATATCCACGCCACTAGTAGTAACTTCCTCAGATGAGGCTTGCTACTTCAAGGAGATCCCAGGAGTTACTTTCTTTGATGAGGATCTATTTTTGGGGACTAGTGATCATAACCGTCCCCTTTACATTTTTGTAAAGTTAGAAAATATTAGGTTGTCAAAATTGTAGACCCTAGTGCATCAGTTAATATTATCAACTCCAGAACATTATCATTCCTGAAGATAAATACCAAAAGACTCATTTCAGATAAAATGCTACTGAGGGGTTTTAATGAAACTGGGGACAAAGCTTTAGGTTTAATCACTCTATTGTTGGAAATAAAAGGATTGAAAATTGAAGCTAAGTTTCATATTATAGACTCAGAGACATCCTTCAATGCCCTCTTAGGCAGACCTCGGATTCATAAGTATAAAATGTTTTCCTCTTCACTCCACCAGTGTATTAAGTAAACTAGGGATGGAGTGGA
Source organism: Cymbidium sinense (assembly GCA_021442155.1). NCBI lineage: Eukaryota > Viridiplantae > Streptophyta > Magnoliopsida > Asparagales > Orchidaceae > Cymbidium > Cymbidium sinense. The sequence continues at coordinate 30,889,004 of CM038223.1, forward strand.
ACATATTATAAAAGGCAATATACAACCATTCTCTGTTCATGAAATTGAACTTTATGAAGATGCAGCTTATTACATACCTAAGAAGCCAAATCATGATTCTATAGAATCCAGCATTATTGAGGCACCAAATAATGCAACAAATGAAAAAGAGAAAAAGAAAGAAAAGAAGGAAAAAGAAAAATAAAAAGAACCCATGATGATACATATTGATTTAGAGTCCAATTTTGATGAGGATTTCAATCAAAAAGATGCCTCGATAAAGTTTGAGATTACTTTAGAATCATAGAGTGGTGAAGAACTAATCAGGGCATTAAAGGATGAACTTGAGCTTCTACATTTAAAAAGTTAAATAAATATGTGGACACTTTGACTTTGACACCTCTTGTTCAAAATAAAATATCTCAATTGGAAGTTAAAGTGGCCCCTAACCTTTCAAGAGAAGTAGGGAAGTTATCAAAATTCTATTATGTACCCAGACCTTCAAGGTCAAAAGTAGATGTAAAGTTTGAAGATCCACTTTCAAATGAAATAATAGAGCTTCCATTTGACTGGTACTCTAATTGTGTCAAAAACTCTATGAAATGTGGCTTTATTGCAAATACTTGGCCTAGATATACTACTCAATGCATAGAAAACTTATGGAATACTAAACATAAAAATTCACATTCCAAAGTTGACATTGGGTTTGGTGTCATTGAACCACTAGATGATATAGAATATTGTTTAATGATATGCAATCACCTGGAATCAGATGAATTATTTGAAATTCCATCTAACACTTTAGAGAAATTATGCATAGAAATAATAGATGAATCTGATAATTGTTTGTTTCAAAATGTTCCTCCTAAGTTTGAGAAAGAAATCAAATCTACTATTGATGAGTTAAAGAAGGTTAACCTAGGAACTGCTAAAGACCCAAAGCTAACTTTCAGTAGTACTTTATTAGATCGAGAAGATTCTGAAGAGTTAATTACTTTACTCCTTGAATACAAAGATTGTTTGGCTTGTAGTTATGATGAAATACTAGGTTTATCTCTAAATGTTGCAGTGCACATATTAGATATTAAACCTAACATCATTCATGTAAAGTGAGCTCCTAGGTGAATGCCCTAGAAATTGAAAAACAAGTAATTGCTGAAGTGAAGAATATGATTGAAGCTGTCTTTGTGCAAGAAGAATTATAACCTGATTGGCTAGCCAGCATAGTTCCTGTGAAGAAAAGAATGGTCAAATATGCATTTGTGTTGACTTTAGAGACTTGAATAAGGCTTATCTCAAATATGAGTTCCCGTTACCAATACCAAAACTTATGATGGACATAGCTTCTTCGCATATGAAATCTTTTCATTCATGGATGGATCATTTGGGTATAACCAAATTAAGATGTCTTAAAGGATGGAAAGCATTTAGTATTTAGAACTCCTATAAGGATTTTTTATTACATGATTATGCATTCAATCTCAAAAATGTCGGGGCTACATACCAGAGAGCTATGACTAGAATATTCGATGATTTGATTCATAATCAAGTCGAATGATATATCGATGATCTAGTCATCAAAAGCAAAATGAAAGAAGATCATTATATAATTTATGGATCATTTTCGAATGATTGAGCCATTATAACCTAAAAATGAACCCGTTGAAGTGTACTTTTAGATTGACTTTGGGAAAATTCTTAGGGTTCATAGTGTGGCATAGTGGGATAGAAATCAATCTAGAAAAAATAAAAGCCATTATAAAAATGCCACCACGTAGATGTCTTACATAGTTAAGATCATTCCATGGAAGGCTTACATATTTAAGGAGGTTCATATTAAACTTATCAAGAAGATGTCAACCATTTGTCGCATTAATAAAGAAAGATTCCAAATTCATTTGGGATGAAAAAAAGCTAAAATGTGTTTGAAAGCTTGAAACAATACTTAATGAATCCTCCGATTTTGTCTACTCCAATTCTAAGAAAGCCATTGATTTTATACACTACGTCTTTGGATGAATCACTTAGGGATTTATTAGCCTAAGTAATTGAAGAAGGGAAAGGAAATGCCCTTTACTATCTAAGTTGTAGATCATCCTAGCAAAAAATGAATTATCTGCCTATTAAGAAGCATTGTTAAACCTTAGTATTCGCTACTCAAAAACTAATATATTACATCCTTTCTCATAAGTTAATTTAATCTCAAGAGTGAATCCACTCCAATATCTTATTACCCACCTGACATTGTCTAGATGTCTAGCACATTGGCTAATGATTCTATTATAATTTAAGGTCACTTACATTCCTCTTCATGTTGTAAAAGGAAAAGTAGTAGCTAACTTCTTAGTAGCACATCCCATACCCGAGATTTCTCCTTTAAATGATGATCTTCCAGGCGAGTAGATCATGATGTTAGAAGGTGAACCGAATACTACTTGGGAGTTGTATTTTTGATGGTGCATCATCATCAAAAAAAAATTAATAATTAAATTCATCTATCCAAGAGAAGGCAAGGATTGGGTTAATTTTTATAACCCCAAAGAAAGGAACTATGTGATATTCTATCATCTAGCCAAGCCTTGCAAAAATAATGAAGTTGAATATGAGGCTCTTATCACTAGATTAGAGCTAGCAACCCTTATGGATATCAAAAATATAAAGATCTTTAGAGACTCTCAACTAGTTATAAGCCAAGTGAGTGGAAGTCTATAAGGTTTTACATCCAAAGCTCTTTAATTATTATTAATGATGAAACTACTTGAAAAAATTTCATATGTAATTCTATATAGAATATCTCGTAAAGATAAATCTATAGAAAAAGCTTTGGCTAAGCTTACCAAAGAAATTATATGCCCAAAAAAATAATTTATTTCTATAGAAGTTCAAATCAATAGGTTTTATCTCTTATAGATTTAGATTACATGAACATGAGAGAAGAAATGCAAAGGATAGCAACTCTTATTGAAGGTCAAGTAGAATGTGATTAGAAGCAGCCATACAATGGCTTGAGTAAGGGGAGGCTTCCTGAAGACAAGTCACTAGAAAATCAAATAAAGAAACATATATTATACCATAGGTCATTCAATCAAATGTGGTTCCACTATTTAGACAAGTAGGAAGCCCATAATATTATGACTAAAGTATGCTCTGGATTGTGTGGTGCTCACCAATCCAAACCCAAAATGAAATTAAAAATTAAAAGACTTGGATACTATTATCCATCAATGTTAAATGACTGCATGGAAATTGCACATCGTTGCCATTAATGTTAAATACATGGTGTAGGCTTACATCGCCTCCTAATATACTACACCCTATGATTTCTTCTTGGCCCTTTGAGAGTTAGGTTACTGACATCATAGGGCCTATTGACCCTCATTCTTTAAAAGGGCATCATTTTATATTAGCTACAACAAATTACTTTTCTAAATGGGTTAAAGTGATACCACTGAAAGAAGTAAAGGCATATCATGTGATAAAATTCTTTCAAGAAAATGTTGTATATAGATTTGGTGTTCCTCACTGAATCATATCTGACAATAATACATCATTCAAGTTTACAAAATTAAATCATTTTATGGATAGACATAAAATAGATTGGAGATATTTGACCATCTATTACCCCAGGGCAAATGGATTGGATGAAGAATTCAACAAAACTTTAGTAAGAAGTTTGAAAAAAGTACTTGATGAAAACTAACACCAATGGCATGAAAAGTTGGTTGAAGCCTTATGGATCTACTGGACCACCTACAGGACACCAACTCAGTCTACAACTTATGCTTTGGTTTATTGAACTAAAGAAGTTCTTCTATTAGAAGTGCAATTGCCTTCATTAAGAATAATAGTCAACAATAGTATTACAATAGATCAAAATCATAAAATCTATTTGGAAGAACTTGAAAGTCTTGAAGGGAGATGCTTAAAAGCTCAACAAGACCTTGAACTATGCTAGTCATGTATGGTTCAAGCACACAATAAATTGGCCCATCCTAGAACTTTCCAAGTAGGAGACTTGGTCTTAGTTCTTAAATGGCCAATTTTAGCTCATCACAGGATCAACAACAAGTTTGAGCCAACCTGGGAAGGACCATTCGTAGTGGGAAAATTCTATGAAGGAGGTACTTATTACTTATAATGGTGAACATCCAATGCCACCAATCAATGGACATTACCTAAAGAAATACTATGTATAATCTGTACTCTATTTTAAAAGAATAATGATCAATAAAATAAATTTTTGTTTCTCTTTATTTCTTTTGTAACCTTGTTCAAATTTGAATGTTATCTTTCTTAAATTATATGCAATGATTTAAGGTCATATTTACCTTATATGCAAACATAAAATGCAATCTCTTTTGGATAGAGTAAGCCTCTTTTGGACACATTTCTCACACTTTCCTTGAGCTGGAATAAAACCTTTCATGGCATCCCCCTCATATCTTCCATAGGTTTGGAGCAAGTCTTTTATGGCACTATTCCTATATTCATAGGTTAGGATAAAGTCATTAAAGATACATTCCTTATCAAATTGGTTAATTATATTAGGGTTAAGTCATGAAGACCACTCTTTTATTAGCCAAAAATATTGAGGATTGGAATGTCATTAAGACCCCTTTCATGTTTCTTAGCTAGCTAAGTTGGATTAGGCCATTGAAGGACCCATCTTAATAGCTATTCATATAGGTGTAAGTCCCATAGCAGGCATCCTATTGAATGATAAAGTTAGGATAAATCATTAAGACCCCTTTTTCTATCATATAAACTATTTAGATTAGGACAAATTCACTAAGGCCCCAACTCTATTAGCCAAAATTTGAGAAATAAGATTAAGTCACTAGGACCCCTTTCCCTCATTTAAGCTACTCAAGTTGGAATTAAGCAACTAAAATCCCTTGTTAGCTATATTTTACTTGATTAGGATTTAAGTCATTATGACCCCTATTCTAGTTTCAAGTGAAAGAAATGTAAGAATGGAATAACTCATTAAAGACCCCATCCCTATAGACTACTTAGGTTAGGAACAAGTCATGAAGACCCCTTCCTTAAAAGTCAAAATCTTGAGGTTTAGGAATAAGTCAATTAGACCCCTCTTCCTCATTATACCTATTTAAGAAGACATAAAGCCATTGAAGGCTTTGAGATTAAGTCTCATAGTAGGCATCTTATCTAAAAGAAGAAATTTTCAAGTTATTTTATAGATCCTTCTTTAAGTTGGTTAGTTATTACAACTATCCCCTTAGCTAGTTTATGTAAGAAGATATAAGTCCCTAGACTTTCTCTTAGTATAGCCATTGCAAACCTATAGGATTCAAATCTCTGATAGTCAAGTGAAAGTCTCTTGAAGACACTTTCTTTGGCTACCATAACTATGTTAGGATTAGATCTTTCTTTAGATCTACTCTTAATGGCATCTTTATTCTTCTTAGAATTTATCAAACTTGAATCTCTAAGAATGAATCATTTTAAATAAAAATAAACTTAGGAATATTTATTTCTATCTTTCATAATCAAATCAAAATATAAACTTAAACTCAAAACTAAATATAAAACCTCTACAAGCTTATGATTGTAGTGTTGACTAGTTGATCAACACCAAGATGTCTAGTGTACTTTAGATAATCTACGACATATATTGGGGGACCATTTGTTGACCTCATTTTTAGATGAGGTTAACATTTCTTTCAAAGATAATCTTTATGACTTCTAATCCTAAATTACAAGTCTCCTAACTATGCACCAAGGACACTACACTTAGTGATCTAGTGCACCCTCCTTGATTAATCTAACTTAATGGGTTCTATTAGATTCAACCCAAATTTTCAACTTAAACATACACCACTCTAAATTTGAAATTTATTAAGCTTAGATTAGGGTTTAATTAGCAAATTAAATTGAATTACCTTAATTAAGCTAAGAATTATATAAAGTTAAGGAAATGTAAATTAAATCCAAATAAACCTAAATAAAATAAAATTAAAATCATGAAACCATAACAAGAAATTGAATAAATCCAAATCTAAATTAAAAGTCAAAGATTGGTCAACCCTTTTACATACATTTGACTTATGTGGGTCCCACCAAGTCTAAGATCAACCCACTAAAATTTGATCAAATAAAATCATTCTAAATGGTTAGGATGATGACATGAACATATGTAAATATGAATTTAAAATAATATAAGTCCAATATGGCCTTAATTAGGCTAATTAGGTCATTTTACCTAAATAGGCCTAAATGGGTCTTATTGGGTTCAAACCTAAATCAAACTCAAATAAACCCAAATCAATTGTCCAAAACCATTTGAAAATGATTATTGAACATAAACCAACCCATAATTAGGTCAAATTCAGTCAATTTGGTCATTTGACCCAAATGAACCTAAACTTAACCCATTAAGCCCAACTTGGGTCAAATGAGTTCAAAATGAAATGAAATAAAATTAGAATTGTTTGATCCAATGCATTCCAAATTTCTTAGATTAACCCAATTGAAAATTAAACACACTATAATTGTGAAATAAACCATTTGGCTTAATTAAAATCAATCCAAATCCAATTATATCAAAATGGATTAAACCTAAAGTAAGCACTCCATAAATTTTAAAATTTCATAAAACCCTTTGATTAACAAGTTTATTAATGATTAAATGGACACAATCCAATCATTAATCTAAGGCTAATCCATTACGTGAAGTAACTTACAACAACAACAACAACAACAACAAGCCTTTATCCCCTTAAGTGGGGTCGGCTACATGAATCCTTTGTCTCCATTGTGTCCTATTAAGTGTCAAGTTCTCATTTAATTCAATTATACTAAGGTCATTTTTTTATACATTTTAACCAAGTCTTTTTAGGTCTACCTCTACCCTTCTTAACATAAGGCAAATCTAATGCATCTACTCTCCTAACCGGGTCATCGGTCCATGCTTTATGGGGACAAACTTTATAAGGCGACTATCTCTAATCTTATCTCCCATTGGAGCTACTCCAACTTTTTCCCGAACATACTCATTTCACATTTTCTCTCTAAGAGTAAAGCCACTCATCCACCTCAGCATCCTCATCTCTGCTACACTTAACTTAGTCTTATGCTCATCTTTTATTGGCCAACATTCTATACCATAAATCATTATAGGTCTTACCACCATCATATAAAATATTCCCTTAAGTTTAAGTAGTGTTTTTCTATCGCACAATAGGCCATTCCTCCACTTAAACAATCCAACTTGAATTCTACTAATAACATCTTCATCTATTTCATCATCATTTTGAACAATAAAGCCTAAATATCTAAATCTCTTATTCCTTTAATGACTTGTTCACCTAATGTCACAACACTTTCACTAGAACTTCTACAACTAAAATTACACTCAATATATTGAGTTTTAGATCTACTTAAATAAAAACCTTTTGACTGTATGGTTGATCTCCATAATTCAAGTTTCTCTTGGACTCCCTCTCTATTCTTATCAACAAGAAGAATGGCATTAGAAAAAAGCATACACCAAGGTACATCTTCTTGTAAATGTCTAGTAAGAACATCCATAACCAAAGCAAAAAAAGATAAGGCATTAAAGCTGATCCTTGATGTAATCCAATTGAAATAGGAAAATATTTTTGTCAATCCACCTTATGTTTGGACACAAGTAACAGCTCTATTATACATATCCTTAATGACTTGAATATAACAAATATTAACTCCTTTCTTTTCTAGAACTCTCCAAAGAACATCTCTTGAAACTCTATCATAAGCTTTCTCTAAATCAATAAATATCATATGTAGATCTTCCTCACTTCCTCTATACTTCTCCATCAAACCTCTTAACAAATGTATAGCATCCATAGTAGATCTACCTGGCATGAAACCAAACTGATTGTGAGAAATTTTTGTATCATGTCATAACCTATGCTCAATTATTCTCTCCCATAATATTAATGTATGACACATTGACTTAATTCCTCTATAATTTTCACACTCTTGTGCATCACCTTTATTCTTAAATATAGGAACCAACAAACTCTTTCTCCACTCATCTAGCATCTTTTTAGTCTTTAAAATAACATTAAAAAAATTTGTAAGCTAAGAAATTCCTTGATCTCCAAAACATTTCCACACTTATATTGGAATATCATCAAGCCTTACTATTTTTTCATATTGCATTTTCTTTAAAGCTTCACTAACTTCAGATTTACTAATACGATGATAAAAAAAAATTCTCTATTTATATTTATGGTATTAAGGTTGCTAAAATCAATCATATTTTCATATCCTTCATTGAAAAGTTTATTAAAATACCTCATCCACCTATTTTCAATATCCTTTTCTAAGAAAAGCACTTTATGATTTTCATCCTTAATACACCTCACTTGAACTAGATCTTTACTTCTCCTACCTCTTTGGTTGGCTAACTTATACATACATCTTTCACCTTCTTTGGTATCTAATCTATTGTACAAATCACTAAAAGCTAACTTTTTTGCATCATATATTTCTTTCTTAGAATCTCTATAGGCCACTTTATATCTTTCTCGATTTTTTGAGTTTTTATCAAAGCCAAATTTTATAACAATGCTTCTTATTTCTTATCATTTCTTGCAGATTCTGACTCCACCACCAACTATTTTTATTAAAAGAAACTTTTTGATTTTGATTCACATTTTTTGTAACTTTCTTAATTTCGCTTGCTACTTTTTCTCACATAACATTAGCTTTCTTATGAACAAAAGCTATTGTAGCTTGCTCTTAAAAATATTTTTATTAGTATTCTTTAAGTACTGTCATCTATTCCTAGGACAATAATTTGATTTATTTTTCATCTTCCAATCTTTCATCTTAAAATCTAAAATTAATAATCGATGTTGGGTATTTAAACTTTCACTTGAATGACCTTACAATCCTTACGATCTAAACAATCTATTTTTCTTATCAAAAATAATCAACCTGTGTTTTAATATGCTTATCTCTTTTCTTAAATAAAGTATTAGTAACTATAAAATCATAAGCTAAAGAATAATCTAATATAGTCCTACCTTTTTTATTAGTCACTCTAAATCCATTCTACCATGAACATGTCAATTTAAATCTCCTCCACAAGAGGTGTCATTTGTATTAATCCCTAAATCATTCCAATTTTTTTTGAGCCTACATCCAAATCTACATATAACATAACATTAATCTTAGTATCAATATTCTTTAAAAGTAATTCTATCTCCATATCTATTAATATTTATAACATTATTCTTCAAACTTTTATTTATAATCACACCTACGCCATTTCTAAATCGACTTTTACTTGAATATCAAAGTTTAAAACCTAAACTATCAATCTCCTAGGCCTTCTCCCAACCCATTTAGTTTCTTGAACACATAAAATATTTATCTTCCTAAGAACCATAATATCTAGTAATTCCATTAATTTACCTATAAGAGTGCCTATATTCTAAGTTCCTAACCTAATTTTAATTTCATGGACTAATTTTTTTACCCACATCCATCCATAATGTGGGAACCCTTGCTTATTTAACACTACACCTAGGTGCCGATGCAGTATCCCTTGCACACTTTTCACTATATTCATGCCATATAGTGCATCATTTCCAGGGGACGCCCTAGTATTAACACAATGTTTTAAAGGATTCATGTCATGGTTATTTCGACAAGTTTTATACTGGCTATTGACTGCCTATCGTAACCCTCCACTTTTCACATCAAGACTTAGGACTGGTAAAGGTAGTGAAGTAACTTAGATCAAACTAATTAAAGGAATCATTAAATGGATAATTCAAAAAGATTTTAGCCTAATCTACAACTAATCCTTTTGGGATGTAATCAAACATTTTCTAAACTTAATTAATGTTGATTCTTAGCCAACATTAAGCCACTTAATCAACTCTAAATAAATCCAAAGCCAAAGAATATGCTATGGCAAGTCAAAGTCATGTAAAGCCCAATCCAAGGTTGCAGCCTCATTCCCTACTCCACCTCTTTGCTTAGGATAAATGTGAGAGGACTAGTGAGCCATGTAGCTAACCTTCAAGGACTTCAATCACTTATGGCTGACCAAGTGGGGGAAATTAAGCTTAAGAGGCCCAGCTTTAATGGCGTCTTTGCACAGAGTTATTCCCAAGTGAAATAGATCATCTTATCACCTTCCCTACCTTGCATGAAGTTAAAACCCAACTTCCCCCGATCTCCTCACTGCTAGGAGGCCAGAATGACCAAAGCTGATGGAATCCAAGCCGAGCTTGGTCTAGGAGGTGATCTAGAGGGAGGCAACTCAATTCCTTTGGCACACGAGCTTCCCACTCCATTCTACAACTATTGGAGTCAATCCCACTACCGGAGATCATTGGGATCGAGGTATGTCATTAATAACCTCCCTTAAGCATTTGGGTTTGGTACTTTTCAAAGGAAATTTGATCTCAAGTGTGATCAAACTATTTAGATCTCCATGTTTTCAACCACCGATCAATTTTGCATTGAAATTGTGCATTTTAATGGTCGAATGGCTAGAAATCATGTAAAAATGATAGATGGCTCTCGTCCTCTACCGTCGTCATAGGAGACCTAATCTTTATCGTCTGTTCCATTTAATAGGAATGGACGGCCAAGATCTAGTCGAAACTTTGATTAAAATAAATAAGAGGAAGGTTGAATCACTGCTCGATCTTCGATCGCATGCATAACGTGTGCCACCTTTTGAACACGAATCCTCATGGATCCAATGTGATGCGATGACATGGTGCTGTGTGGAAAGTAGCACCATGTCAAATCCACATGGATTCGACATGCCAAAATGAAAATTTTTGGTTTTTTAAAATAAAAATTTAAGAAAATAGTTTAAAAAATCATAGAAAATTAAATATAAATCAAAAAATACAAACTTGGGCTCAATGGATTCCTCTTGATGAGAGGAATCCATTAAAAATTAAAATTGCCAAATTATTTTGGGTATTTTGACCTTAATTTGTGTTTGAATGAAAATTTTCAAACCTTGATTAATCCCAAACCAATAATCAAATTTAAATTAATCTTTGGGGAATTGAATTGATCTTAAGATACCCATTAGGTAAATTTTTTATAATTTATTGAACAATAAATCTTAATATTGGAAATTTTAAACCTTAAACCCTCATTTTCATGAAATAAATTAATAACAAAGAAAATAAATGATGGAAATTCATCAAATCAATTCAAAACATCATATTATACCCTAATGACCATAATTAAGCCATTGAAACCCATGGGAACATAATAAATCACAAAATGGCTTAATTAGGCCATTAATGGAATTAATTAATTTAATTAATCAACTTAAAATTAAATAAAACATAATAAATCAACCAAAACCTTTAAAATTATGAATAACCCTCATTGGATACATATTCTAGAGGGAAATCAAAGAAAAATAAAATCCCTAAATAAGTTTCATTAAATTAGGCTTAATTTAAGTTTTAATGAAATAATTAAAAAGTTAATTACACATCTGATCAAAGTGACACTTTAGGGAAATCAAATTAACAAGGAACCCCAATTTCCATAAAAATTTCAAACTCATTTGACCTCTAGGTTGGGAGTATTTGAATTTCCAAGTCTCTAGGTCAAATTTAAGGAAATATTAAATCAAAAAGTCACAAAAATTGTAAAATCTATAATATAAATTGAAGGTATTATAATTGACATCATAACACTTAAATAAAATACTAAAGCCAACTGAAAGCAATAGAACCTAAATAATACTAAGCTAAAGATCGTGATTAAATGAAATTATGAAACTTAATCATATTTAGCAATAATAATCTCTTAAACCATAATAATTCCATTAATAAACTGAAATATAAAGTTCATTAACCTATGAAATTTATAAGTTAACAATATATAAATACATTAAAACCATTTGGATTAAGGAATGAAATGATATAAATGAAAATATGAAAGGTTAAGTGTAATTAAAATTCAAGCTAGGTTTAATTAAACTTAAAATGACAAAGTAACAAAATGCAAATTTAATACACAAGGAATAACCTTTTTTTAAACTCCTTAAGTCATAAAAAATTTACATTATGCTAAGTGTTCATTCCAAATGACATAATGATCATTCCCTTCAAAATAATTAATGTAAATTGAACCATTCCATAATATATGAAATAGATAATTTGAAATTAATCATCTTAGTCAAAATTCATTAACAAACATTAAAGAATTTCATGAAATAAATAAATTAAAACAAGAAAGAATCATCAAATTAAGACTTAGGATGTTGAATGGAATGGGCTCCACCAAAAATGGAACATATTGTATTCTTCATTCTTAAAAACCTAATCTAATTTTAACATAATAAAATGTACTTAAAATGAAGACAAAAATCAATAAAATCATTAAATCATTTGAATTGAAATCATCCAAAGGTAAACAAAAAAATACTCAAAATCAAAAATTAAAACTAAAAGCCTAGTAATATCTTGCCACACAAACCCATTTTCTTCACACTAGAATTATAAGTCATGGGTCCTAGACTTAGGTTAGGTTGTTATGTGATTTTCTATAATTTTTTGTGATGTTGTAATGAGAATTGCTTTTATTATTTTGTGGTGTACTGTTTTAGATTGGATGGCTAAGATTGATTATCGTTAGTCTAAATCGTATTATATTATTTCTAGAATTAACATTGTGTTTTGCATGGGGCTGTGTTAAAAGGACCGTCATCATAAATAAAAATTACAAAATTATTATTTGCTTGTCTGTGCTGAATAGTCCCTAGGCATAGCCTATAGGACAAGTGGGCTTGACAAGCAACTAATTCTAAGCTCGTATGTTTCTAAAATATAACTACTATGTGTTGTTTCTATTTTCCTGACATTTGTTAAATGTGCTTAGGTGGTATTAACTGGCAACCCCACCAGGTGGGTTGTAAGTCTAGAAGAGTCAGGGATAGGTTAGTTTCCTCAAGTGAGAGGGATGATCGATAATTCCCAAAATAAAATTAGGTCGAGCATTTGACTTGTGTTAGAAGCACTTGTAGACTTAAGTTCTCAAGCATACTCTTTGGAGTAAGTCTTAAACACAAGGCATTTCTGTAGCCTTATGTTGCTAGAATCTAAGTCCTAGACTTCTAAAAAAATATCAACCCAAATCTAAAAAAAATTCTAAAATTTAAAGCCCAATTATAAGATAGTTGAAGTTCCTGCTGGGCATCATAATATTAATAAGCATTTCCTACTTCATCCTATTTAGATTCCAAGAATAACTCTTTTCACTTTGGATCATTCTCAATTGAAAATCCCAAATATCAATTCTTTGAAAACCAACTTAGAAATATTTAAAAATAATGACTTATTTCATTAATCGGGAATATTCTTAAGAAGAGGCCCTTAATATGTATATTCCTTAATGACGCATTTGATCATCCGAAAAGAAATTCCTAAACTCTACGTGGTGTCATAAATTTTTACTCATCATAGGCCTTATTTTAATTTAAATTTGGTTTAAGTTCAAAGTTTAGTTAATTTGCCATTAGGTGATTTCAATTTAAATGATTTAATTGAATTATGATTTTATTTTAATTTTAGATTTATTTTTGTGTTATGGTTGAATTTAAGTTTTATGGAATGAAGAATAAAATAAATTATGCATTGGGAAGAACCCATTTTATTCATCATCCTAATCCTAGTAGAATGAGATTTTCTTCTTAACAAAAATTCATTTTAAGGGTTAAACTAAGAAAATATGTATCTTAATTAAATTCATTTGAATCCATTTGAATGATTTGTTTAAGTTGGACTTAATTTGATTAATGTATAATTTGTTCCTTAAAGTTCAAGTTTATTTATTCAACTAATTTTAAATGTTGTTATAATTTAAAGATTTTATTCATCTTTTATTTAACCCACATTTGATTTATATAATTATTCTTAGTTTAATTAAACAATGACTTTTAATAAGAGTTTAAAATGGCCTTTAAATTTTAATTAAAATTTTAATTATTTGATTAATTGATTTTAATTTAATAATTACTTATCTTAAGTTAATCTTTTAACTTGGTTTCAAGTAATTGGATTTAATGTTGACTAATTTTAATATTATTTAAGATAAACTTTATTAAATATGATTTCATGACTTATGTTTATATTCCTTTGATCTAATTAAGGTTTAAGATAGATATGATTATTTGATTTCACTTATATATATTTTTAGTTTAATTGATTTAATTTAATTAGTCTTATTCACTTTTTCATTTAATTAATGTTAATGTTTATTAACTTAAATGATCTAATTGGTTTAGGTTGACTTTAATTTAAGATTACTTTAATAATATTGATTCCATTATTCAAGTAATTTTTTTCATATAGATTTACATGAATGCAATCATTTATTTAATTCATTTATTTACATTGATTTCAATGGATATCTTATGTTAAGGGTTCATTATTTAATTAACTTTTTTAAGATAAAGTCTTGCTTATTAATATTTAACTATTAATTATAACATAAGAAATTTAAAGGAATGAACTATTTAGGTGTCAAACTTAATATATGGCATTTTTATTCTTAAGTTAATTAAATTAAATGATTTAATTTAATCATTCATGTTTATTCATCATTAATTTATTTTATTTGATGTTAAGTAAGCTTTAGTGTTAATGTTGATGAATTCTTTAAAATTCGAAGATTGATAAGTTTCAATTTTTCAATCGAATGTATATCTTATCTTGAATTTATTAATTTAGTAATTCAGGGTTTGATTAACATTTTTTATTCTTAATTAATTCCATAACCCTAAGTAAAGTTTTAATTAGATTTTTCAACTTCATGGGACTAAGAATTTGTTTTGAGGTCCTTCGATGTTGTTCAAGATGTTTTTAATTGGTTCCATTAATTTTCATAATTTTTATACTTTTTTTATTTATTATTTGATTTAAATTGACCTAAAATTTTGAAATTCTATAACTTCAACTCTAGAAGTCATTTAGCTTTGAAATTTTTATGGCAAGTGGGGTTCCTTGCAAATTTAATCTTCCTAAAATTTTATCTTAATCAAATATGTATTTTTAAGTCTAATTTAGGTTTTAATAATTTTAATAAATTCTAAATTAAGCCTAAGTTATTGTGCATTATTGGTTACCTTAATTCCTCTCTGAAAGATGAATCCAACGAGATTTTATTTGGAATTTTTAGATTTACTATGCTTTTTAAAAAGACTAGATCAATTAGATTAATTAATTAATTCACTTAATTACCTAATTTGGTCATTTTTAGTATTAATAAACTTCAGTGAGGTTTAATGCTTATCTTAGGTTCACTGATGTACATTATGATGTTTTAGATTAATTATATGATTTTCCTTAATTTTCTTAATTTTTTATTAATTTATTTCATTAAATTAAGATTTTTAAGATGAAAATTTTGAATCTTTAAATTTAATCACCAATAAATCTAAGTTGTGTCTTAACTTGAATGTCACTTGCCCAGAGTCTTAGATTTATTAAATTAATATTTTAGGCTTAATTAGGGTTTAATTGATTTCAATTAAACCTAAATTAGCCTAGAATTACCCAATAAATATTAAAGATTTTAGATTTAATAGATTCCTCTCTATGAATTACCCTAAATATAGATATTTTAAAATATTAAAGATTTTAGATTCTACATTTTTTAAATTTAGAAAATCAAAATTTCCTCTTTAAACAAATCAACACCACATGGCATTGCTTTACACACAACGGCGTGTGACTGGGCCAAGCAGTATCCATGTGGATCCCACATAAATATGGCGGTGGGGACGTGATTTTGTTCGTGTTGTTCAATCAAAGATCGGATGACTCTGGATCATCCTAATAAGTTTGTTCAATTAAATCATATATATTTATTACAAATAGAAGGAATGGATGGCTACGATTCATCTCCTTCATTCGCAATGGCAATCGAGTGCCATCAGATTTTCATGGTTAATCGCCAGCCATCCATGCAATGAAATCATGAGACATCAATTATAAAATGATCAAGGCATGATTTCGAAGGGATCTAGGCAGTTTGATTGATCCTAAAAATAATTTTGTTTCACAAATGATCAATGTGAATTTAAAGAGGAGACAGTTTCAGCCAAACCTCATCGGTGTTGGGTCTTTACGATGGATTGAGTTTCAAAATCATTGAAGGAGGTTGGACAAAGGTTTTGGAGAAGGAATAATGCTTTGCCTCCTCTAGATTGGTGTAGAGATGAACGTCCTCCACTCATCGGAGTTTGGTGTTGGGAACAATTAGAGAAGCTTGGAAGGAGAGGGAAGGTATGCTTGTGCTCGATTTTACTCAAGGAACATGATGGAATCGATAAAAGTCCCTAATCTAGCCTCTTCTTGATATATATGGTTAGCCAAAAGCTTCCTCATTGGTTTTCAATGGAGGTCATTGGCCATGGTTATTTGAATTCCATGATTTTATGTTTAGTTATTCTAAAATGATCACTTGTGATGATTTTGAACAATTGATTTTATTGAATTTGGATTAGATTTTGATTTGAACCAAAATGTACCCATCTTAGATTAAGTTGGGTCTAATTAAGTCAAATGCCTAATTTGACATAATCAAACTGTATTTGGATTTCAATTGTGTTCAATTGAATATTTGAAATGATTTAGATCAATTAATTTCATTTTATTTAGAGATGATTTTGAATTTAGACCCACTTTGACCCAAATTGGGCTTTATGGGTCAACATAAGTTTATTTGGGCTAAATGACCTAATTAATCAAATTAATCCCAAATTAAATGACTTTCAAATGATTTTAGATGCTTGATTTAAATTAATTTTAATTTTATTTTGATTTATGTTTAAAGTTCATTTGGATCAAATGATATAATTAGCCCATTAGAGACCTTATTGGATTTAAATTCGTTTAGATTTATATTTATATATGTTTATTCGATAATTCCAAGTCCTTAGAATCATTTAATTTGGTCAAATTTTAGTTAATCGATCTATTGACTTGGTGGGGCCCACATAAGTCAATCCTAGGTCAAGTGGCATGATTGACTATCTTGAACCTCACTTAAGGTTTATTTTTAGGTTTATTTATGTTCATGCATTGATTTTATGCTATTTATTTGATTTTATTTTAATTTATTTTGATTTTATTTGAATTTATTTGGGCTTAAGTGATTTTTGGGCTTAAATAGGTTAGTTGGGTTAACCACCCCAATTACCTTGGTCTAAGCTCAAATGGATTTAGATTTCATTTAAGATGTGCTTGAATTAGGTCTATGTTGAATTTTAGATTTGGTGTATTTTGGGTTCACATAATCCAATTGGGTTAGGTCAGATCCTAGAAAAGTACACTAGGATAACCTAAGTCTTAGGGTATTGAGTTTGATGATATTTTTTATTTTAGATCTAATTTTTTATCTTAGACATATGTTTGATTTGATTTTTTCTTTGATTTTGATTTGTTTATATATCTGGTCACTAAGTGTAGTGTCTTAAGTGCCTAACTAGGAAACTCTTAATCTAAGATTAGGTGTCCTAATTACTAGGTTGGAGATGATGTTATCCTCATCCAAAAAAGAGGTCTATAGTAAGTTTACTAAGGTTTAACTCATATTAGTTTTTGTTAGGGAAAAATATTCATTTGAATAGTTATGATTAGCATTTTTGTTTTTTCTATGAATACTAAGATACAGTTATTAGGATAAAGTAAATAAGAGCATAGGTGAGGCAATTGTGATAGGCTTCAACTTTCCTTTAATGTGAGCATTGGCTCTCCCACGGGTCTTATCTAGATGCATTTTCTCTTTTATAGTGAGTAGTCTCATCACCATTATGCATTCTAAGATAAAACATGGCCAACCCCAAAGTTAATCACCTTGTACCTTTAATCTTACCACTATCTAATGCTTTAATTATGCCAATAGGCACTTTGTCACTTAGATTATTTGCACTACCCATAGAGTTGGTAAGCTTTATAGGTAGTAGAGTAGGCTTATATCATAAGCTGCCTATTTCTATGTACTCGCTTTGTTGCATGAGTTTCCTAAGTGTAATAGAGCATGTGTATGTTTAGTAATAACATGGGTGAGCAAAGTAGATTTCTTCAAACCCTTTTGGAAAGTTGCATAAGGGCTCAACAATTTTTTTTAAAGATAGATGCGAGAAATATGAGTCTTGCCAAACCCATGTAGTGAGTTCCTTAAGTGTCCAATGAGTTTTTTTTCAATTGCTTTCTTGCTTCTCTCTCTCTCTCTCTCTCTCTCTCTCTCTCTCTCAATATATATATATATATATATATTTCTCCTAGAAAATATAACCTCACTAAGATTGTTATAAATCAACTAATTCTTTAATTCTAAAAGGAAAATAAAAAAGGTACACTTACTCAAGGGAAGTATTATTTTTCGAAGTCAAAAGCATTCTAAGTCGTGGGTACAACCTTTCTAGATTGATTGAGTTGTAGTTAGTATGTGCCAATTCTAACTTGCTTCTTAATGAAATATGAGCCTCCCAGGTAAAAGTGAATTTGTCAAGTGCTTACTGGCAAACTACAGCATTTACTTTCTATTGAAACTATTGATTTCATGAGCCCCATCTCATATGAGATTGATTTTAATGATAATAAACATATGTTCAAATGCTACTAATCAAATTAAATTCAAGTGTGCTGGAAAAATTCTTTAGCTCTTAATTTTTTAGTCATATCAAAATGCTAAAGCTTTTGGACATGCACTCAGTGGGAATTTTTCTAGGAATAACCATATTAAGGAAAATGAAATGCTCACTAAAATAAATATATCATTCATTCATTTTAAAACAATATATTTTAAATTATTCATAAAAACTATATTTCAAATTTACAATTATTCTTTAAAATTATTCATTTTTGGATAATGTGAACTACTTTCATATTTCTCTTTCTTGTTCACTTGTTGGGTTGTACTTGGTCATTAAGGAAAGTACATGTTGGGTTGTACTTGCCCATTAAGGAGAGTATGTGTTGGGTTGTACTTGCCCGTGAACTAGAGTACAAGAGATTTGTTGTAATCTAAACTTTATTTTAGTGAATTCCTAGACTTGGTGGTTAGGCATGGATATAGGCCAATTTTGGGGTTTGGCTAAACCACATAAAAATCTATGTGTTCTCTTTCTACTATTACTTTTCTATTATTTCATTTTACTAAAGCAATATTATTTGGTAATTAAGTTTGCTTGATGCTATAGCTAAGTAACACCTTCTTCAATACCAAGTTTCTTAGATGAAGTACTTTGTCATTCTTGTTTTTATTCCCTCTTGCCTCAGATATTCTTGTGTTTGAAGATCCTCTAGCAAATCAAGTATGATTTCCATCACTTCTCTATTTTGTTTCTCCTACTCATCAAGTCATTGATCAAGTTTGGTTGCTGCCATGACTCACGGATAGTGTTGTTCATACTCAATTGGTTTTAGGGCTTCTGCTCAATGGGATAGTAAAATGGTATTTGGCTAGTTGCTAAGGAGGCTGTTATCCTGAGAGCCTTAAATTCTAAGGTTAATGCCTCCACCCACTTAGTCTTGGTTCCTTAATCATTTTCTTCAATAAATTGAAGATTTGCATATTGGAGGCATTTTACATGGCTGCTTATTTTGTGGGTGATGTATATAAGTAGACTTAAGGTGATTCCCTTAGGTCTTGCAAAAATCCCTCAAGGTTTGGTCAATGAATTGGGGTCAATTATAGCTTATGATACCATTGACAGTCTATACATATAAATGATGTCAGTCGATATAAAATTTTTTATTACATGGGTAATGATTTTGGCAAGTGTCTTAACCTTAATTACTTTAGTAAAGTTGTCAACCTTAACCAATATAAAATTTTGTTGGCCTTCAAACTCGTAAAGGACTAATGGCATCCAATCCCCACATGATGACTAATCAATGGCCAATGATAGGTTCAGATCCTACGAGGGTTGTAGTTTCATTCATGTGAATTTTAAGCACTATTTTCACCTCTTTAAAAAGTCTTCAACATTCTTATGAAGAGTCATCCAAAAATATCATTGCCTCAAAAATCAGGGGGACAGTGTTATACCTTTAATGTGACTCCCACACTCATTATAATGCATTTCCTTCAGTATTTTTCCTATTCACTTTTCCTAACATAACTCAGATTTAATGAAGTGATTGATAACTTAAACAACTCTTATTCTACTAGAATGTATTGTACTACTTTGATCTTAAATCACATTGGATCTTTAATGTTTGCCTCAAGATTCTTGATCCTCAAATACTTTACAAAAAGAACTACACAACAAATGGATATTCTTAAATTGTAGTGATTCACCATCCTTGATGCTTGGTATGGCGAGTTTAGGTGGCCAACCATGAAAACCACTAGCCTTAGATAGTAGATTCTCCTCCCTTGGTATTTCTGAGATTTTAAAGTACTTGAGCTTATCAATCTCTATCTTAACTTTGTATAAGTTGGTTCACCATTAATTATGAGTCTACCTACATTGTCAAGTGCATAGCCTTATCCTTGTGCAAATTTTAAATTAGTAAGAAGAGCTTCATGCCCAGCTTGGTTATTAGTTACCTTGAAATTGATCATTATTGACTGAGTTATGATGATCCCAATTAGGAATTTTATGATAATATTAGTTCCCATTTTGTGTTCCCTAGAGGTTCTCTCTACATAAAGGGACCAAGATTTCTCGAGGCTAGCAACTTCATGTTATCATGGGAAAAAATTTGTGACACCACATTGATTTTAGGAATTCCTCATTTAGGTAATCAAATTTGTCGTTAAAGAATAAATATATTATCTCAGAAAATAAACATGTTATCCTATAATGGATTTAATCACTTAAATAAGGACTCCTAAGGCTAATGGGTCTTATTAATATTCCAAAGATTCTTCCCTTGAACTACATGAAAAAGTATAACAAGATTTATTTTATACTGAGATCATAGTTCCCTATAAAGGCAATCCCTTATAGTTAATTACATCTTAAGAATATGGATCTTTTCCTAAGAATACTCTTGATTGAAGAAATATACATTTATTTCTATATATTTCTAAATTGGTTTCAAAGGAAAAACATAATTTGGAATTTCAGAAAGGGAATACTACAAAGTGGAAGGAGTTCTTTTGAAACCAATTGGGATAAAGTAGAAAATGTCCATAGATGTTGGGATACCTAGTGGACATTTCAACTATCCTATTATTGGGCATTAAATTTTGAGTTAAAATTTTATTAGAGATCTTGGGCTTATATTTTAATAGCTTTAGACTATAGAAATGCCTATGGTTGAAGACTCACTCTAGTATGATGCTTCAGATCCTAAGTCTATAATTATTTCTGACACAAGTCGGATGCTTCACCTAGTTTGACTTTTGAAAATTATTAGCTCTTCTCTCATTTGGGAAAAGAAACCTATCCCTAACTCTTCTAGACTTATAACCCACCTGGAAGGGCTTGCAGCTAGCACAACCTAAGCAAATTTTAAATCCATGATGTCAAGTCTCATGAATGTATGATGGTTATAGTGTTGCATTTTTTTGGAAATGAATCTAAGAATCTAAACTCACTCCCCAATCCCTAAGATCATGTTGGGTATCATATATACCTAACTAATGCAACAAATTTTAGCTTTTATTTCTTAACTCATAATTTATTTAAGGCTTTTGAGATATACAATTTATGCTTACAATGAGATGCAATTAGAAGTGATCATAAGACAAATCAAAAAGAGAAGGCACTCCCCAAGAAGGTGGTCATCCTTAAAGGTCAGATGGCCCTTATGTGCAATGTGTGAAGGGCCCAATTCAAGTATAATGAATCTTTACTTTGGGCGGAACCCATTATATACACCATTCTAAATCCTAATAGAATGAAGTATTTCCCATAAACTTAAGATTCATTCCAAAAGTCAAACTAAGATCATAAGTATCTTGATTAACCTCTTCTTGAATTCTTTTAAGTTAGATTTAGTTTTATTAAATTTCTAATTTTGATTTGGATTTGTATTTAGATTCATTCTTCTTTTTATTTGATTAACATTTTTTTAATTTGATTAATGTTTAAATGATTTGATTTTTTTTTCATTTTGTTTTGATTAAATGTTTATTTATTTTCATGTGTTTTAATTACTTAATTTATTTGATTTAAATTGATTTCATTTATTTATTTCATTAATGTTATGTTAAATGGGTTTGGAGAAATAAGCTTAATCAATTTCCAGTTGTAATTTCATTTTTTTTTTTTCATTTTATTGATGTTATGTTTGTTAATGTTTGTATTTTTTATATTTTAATTTAATTTAGCTTTATGGTTTGATTTTGATTCATTCACATTTAATGTTATTTAGTTTATAACTTATAGCTTAATTTCATGTTTAATCTTTTATATTTTGTTAATTATTCATTTGACTATTTATTTATTCAATTTAGGTTGCTTTCATTTATTTAATTTATTAATATTTATGTTCATTAATATTCATGAACTAAATTATTCTCTTAAATTCAATCTTATTTTAATGTTATCATTTTCTTATATTTTAATTTTATGATTTATTAGTTTCCTTTGTATAATTTTTAATTGATTGTTTAGGTTTTATTTTGATTTTTTTTGTTCTCATTCATTTATTTCATTAACATTCCTATGTTTGTTAATGAGTTTAAATTAATGTAAGTTGTTTCAAGTTATGATTTCTTTCATTTATTTTATTGACATTCATGGGTTATGAACTTAAATAAAATGTTGAATTTATCTTTAATTAATTCAAAGGAAATGTTAATTTAATTATTTAGGAAGGTTCTTTTTATCAATTAAATTAATAGGATATTTATTGCTAGTCATGATCTAAGAAGTTTAAGGACTTGGCTACTCGGATATCAAATCTATCCTAGGTCATTTTTAACTTTTTATGTCATTTTAGGTTTAATTGATTTGAATTATTATATTTATTTTATTTACATTTGCAACTACATTACTCCATAACTTAAATGGGTCTAATAGATTCATATGTTAAGAGATTATAAAATTTAGAGGTTAATGAATCTTACATTTCAATCTATTAGTGCATTTATCATGTTTTAATCAATTATTAACTTTGAAGGTTAATTGAATTTTGTATTCTTAATTATTTTATTAAACCCTAAGTTTGTAATTAATTAAGTTTCTTGACTTCAGAGTGTTAGACAACTTTCTCTAAATATTCTTATGTAGATAAACATATTTCAAGTTGATATTATAAATTTTATAATTTTTTATAATTTTTTTATTTATTATTGCATTTAAATTGACTTAGAGATTAGGAATTTAAAAACTTCCAATCCAAAGGTCAATTGACCTTGAAATTTTTATTGCAAATGGGGTTCTTTGCCAATTTAAGTTCTTAAAGTTTTATTCTGATCAAATGTGAAATTTAAGATTAATTAAAGTTTTAATTATTTTAGTAAAATCTAAATTAGGCCTAATTTAGAAGAGATTATTTAGGAGTTTTATTTTTCTTAGATTCCTCTATGAACGATGCATCCATAAAGGTTCATTTGAAATTTTTTGATTTTTGGTTGATTTAATATGATTTTCTTAAGTTCAACTTGATTAATTAAATTAATTAATTCAATTAATTACTTAATTGGGTGATTTTATGGATTATTAGATTTCAAAAAAATTTAATGTATTATTTTGATTCATTATAGTTTATTATGATGATTTTAGGTGATCTTATAAATTTCTATTATTTTTTTAATTATATATTAATGTATTTCAATAAAATTAGGGTTTAAGATTTGAAATTCAAAATCTTTTGATTCACTTTAAAAGAAATTTGGAAATTTTTTCTAAATACTATATTAATCCTAATTTCATTCCCCAAAGTTTCAAATCAATTAGAATAGTAGTTTGAGATTAATTTATGTTTGATTGTTTTCATTCAAACTCAAATTAAACCCAAAATTACCTAATAAAAATTGGGGATTTTGGGTTTAATGGATTCCTCTCACTGAGACGAATCCATATAGCCTTTAATTGCATTTTTATGTATATTTTATTTTTTACAAATTTTGAAGTTTCTATTAATTTTCTATAATTTTTAAATTCAGAAAACTCGAATTTCCTATTTAAACATGCCAATGACACGTGGCACCACTTTACACACGTCGCCATGTGATTTGTCCATGTGGGATCCATGTGGATCCCATGTTAAATCAACGGTGGGATGCAGTTTGATCCTAGCCATCCTATTTTGATCGAATGGCTCAGATTAACCCACGGTTACCTATGGTGGGGCGGGGGGTGAGGTTAATCAATCATTCTAATTAATGAAAGGAATGGACGACATATATTACGTCAAGTTCGACGTCAATGAAAGCCAAGATCCGTCCATCGAATCGGGATGATTTCTCATGATCTAACCAGTAAGATCACCCGATTTCAATTCCAAATCCATACTCACATAGATCACATCTAGACGGCTTGATATCCCTTGAGATCAAGTTTCTTTCATAAAAGACCAAAATCAGAAGTAAAGAAGGTAGAGTTCGGTGTGTACCTCACCGGTGGCAACTTCAGATGGT
Source organism: Cymbidium sinense (assembly GCA_021442155.1). NCBI lineage: Eukaryota > Viridiplantae > Streptophyta > Magnoliopsida > Asparagales > Orchidaceae > Cymbidium > Cymbidium sinense. Next base: position 30,913,535 of record CM038223.1, read on the forward strand.
GGGGACGACTCAGTTAGCTTCGTGGAGATGCGACGAGCCTAAGGGAAGGATGAATTAGATTACCTCCCCCATGGATTGGCATGGAGACCAAGCTTCACACATTTTTCAATGGGTTTGGCCATTCTCTAGCTTGTCAATGGCATGGGGGTCAAGGAAGGTTGTGCTCAACTTCATTTTGCTTGGGAAGGTGATGGGATGCTCAATTGGGTATGAGAATAGCTCTCTCTCAGATTTTCATATTTGGCCAAAAGCTTTATCAAAGCTTCCATCTTGCCTTGGTGATTGCCACCCTTGGAGGCTAGCTTTTAGGGGTGGTTTGCAGATTAACACATCTAAGGGCGCTAAGGTGGAGGAGCAAAGAGTAGATTGAAGAAGAAAATTTGTCTTCGTGTCTTCCTCTCTTGCCATGGCATATTCCTTTCCTTGGATTGACTTGGACTTCATTAATTTTATTAATCTTGGATGTGAATTATCCTAAACTCATCTTAGGATAGGTTTAAATGTATTCCAAGATGATTAATTGAAGCTTAGGTTCAAATATTTTGAAATTTGCCATTTAGGAATTTATTTATATGGCTTGATCTTGCTTGCTCCATTTAGTGGATTAGCAGTAGATTGATACTTTAACTATATCCATTTAATCATTTATGATATTTTAATCAATGGGCTTTATGGAATTTGAAATTGATCATTTGCTTATTCCAAATTTAACCCATTATGGCTTAAATTAGTTTGGTTGAATTGAACTGAGTCAAATGACTTGCTTGGTTCAATTACAATGTATTATCTTTCAATTACTTTAATCTAAGCATTTGGGATGCATTGGATCAATTAATTTTATTTACTTAGAGTTTAAAGCCCATTTTTCGCCTAACTTGATCTTAATGGGTTAAGATTGGGTTAATTAGGTTAAATGGTCATATTAACCAATTTAAATCCAATAATTGGTTGATTTATGTTTAATAAAAATTTTGAAAATGATTTTTAACAATCATTTTGAGTTGATTTATATTTGATTTTGATTTGAATTCAAAAAGGCTCATTTAAGCCCATTTAGATAAAAATATTTAATTAGCCTACTTAAAGTCCTTAATGGATTTATATTTTATAAATTAATGGTTAAATATATTTATTTTATCATTTGGACATTTGAAACGATTTCATTTGATCAAATTTTGGTGGTTGACCTTTAACTTGGTGAGGTCCACATAAGTCAAACTTATGTCAAAAAGGGTTGACCAGATTTGGATTGATTTCATGCTTGTTATTTGATTTCATGGTTTCATTTGATTTTTATTTGGGTTTGTGTTGACCTCACTTTTGGAGTGAGGACTCATCCTTCTCATCTTAGACTTAGGAACCTTCAAGGCACTTGGATTTTTCTAGTCATAGGATATTTCTAATAACTAAGGAAACACTAAACCCAAGCCTAGAGACTTAGAAAGGCATGCCCTAAGCTTAGGATACGTCTTAGGATAAATAGGTTTTACATATCCTATGGCCTAAACCAACCTATGCTTGTCCACTCATCCAAAATTAACCTCAAGCTAACACAACCAACCTTAATTGAATTTTATTTCCCATCCAAGCTCCAAGCCAAATTGACTTACATCCTAACCTAAGTTAGCTCCATCATGATCCTTTGATCTAACTCAAAGCCCATTCAAGTAAAACCAAATCTAATTAATTTTCACAAAAACACTCCAACTATTCAATAGACCATTTTAAACTCTTCTAATGCTTGCAATCAAACCAATTAAACCAAATAAATCCAATCAACCAAAGTTAGCCCATTTGACCCAAAAGGTCCAAATGAGCCAAAATTCAATCAAACCCAAATCAATTGCAATCAAGACCACCAATCAACCCTAAATCCATCATTGAACTCTTTTCAACACTCAATTCCACCAATTTAACTCAATCAACCCAATTGGTTCACTTGACCCAAAGTGTCCTAAATGACCAAATTGACTCAAACTTCAATTCAACCCAAATTAGATTGAATCAACCCATCCAATCCCTTCCATAATGATTGTTGATCATCTTGGATAGCTCAATTGTAATCAATTGTATCAAACCAAACTAAAGGGGAAAATTCAGCCAAATCTCATTCCAATTTCAATTGATTGAAACCAATGTCTCTAATTAATCATAAACTGGTTATTAAATATGATCCAACCTTCAATCAACCATTTGGTTCATACTTTTCCTCAAATTGATCTAAATGGTCCAATTGAATTAAATCCTTCCGAAATCTAAATTAATTCAAACCAACACCTACAATCATTCTCAAATGATCAATTGAACCTAAACTGACCCTCCACCTAAGCCATTTGGCCTAAATGAACTCATATGAGCCAAAATCAAATCCACTTCAAATTAAAACAAATCAATTGAATCAATACATTCCAAATGATCAATTGAACATACCCAAACCCTTGGTTTGACCCAATTTGACCAAATGGTAAACCTACCACAATTGAACCCAATTTGACCCAAATAGGTCATATTGAGCCAAACCCATCCAAACCAATTCTAAACCCAACCAAACTTGGCATGACTCATCCTTAGGTCACCATGGGCCTGCCCAAGTGGACCCAACCCATGGTGAACCCAATTTAGGTCAAAACCCTTGAACCAACCCACCCAAATGGGGTAATCTCCATCTAAATGAGTTCTCCCACTCCCCAAGCCTTGGCAGCCACCTTTGGCCCTTCTTGGACATGTGGACCACTGGCCCAACCTAACCCAAGGTTGTTGGGTTCAGCCTTTGGCCATAAGAGGGTGAGCTCACCCATGGCATGTCATTAGTTCACTTGGAGGAGGAGGTACACCCCATGCCAGCACATGCCACTGCCTCAGCCTCTCAAGCACCTCCACCTTAGCAGTCCCTACCACCTCCAGATGGTTGGATGGGCGCTAATCTCATCCTTTGGTTCACTTGGGGAGGAGAGTATACTCCTCCCCATCCATTCAAACTTCACAGAGAGTTTCTCAGATATTAGAGTAGTCCAAGACCCTTCTGAATCTCGTCCATGCAGACCAATCATCGAGAAAAATCGAGAGTCCCGTCCGTCCAACCTCACTACAACCTCACCAAATCAAAATTAACTCTCCCCACGCCTTCCCCTCACTCTGGTGAGTCAAAACAAATCGATCCCCGATCGATTTGATCACCGAAAGGCACTCCAAGACCAACTCCAGCGAGCTTTGCCATGGTGCTTTGTTTACAAAGGAATCAATGAGGAGGCAGCTCAAGATCTTCTCAATAGGGCTTCATCTCTTCAAGACGAAGCTACCTCAGTCGATGGATCACCGATCTTTAGCTCCGGCTTGGTAAAAATTCAGCAACCGTAGAATTTCCCATTAGGTGTTGGTCTTTTGTGAAATAAATTATGATTTTATGTGATTCCCTCCATAGGATCTCCTTAAATCTCTTCACTAAACATTTTGGAGTCGATCTCACCGTCCCATGAGCTTTGGTGAGCTCGAATCAAACAACAAAAGGCGGATGGTGTCCGTCTTCCAGCACTCAGGGGATGAAAAATCATCAGTCGTCCATTCTACGTTATTAGAATGGACGACCATGATTTAATCTGCTAGATTTTATGATTTATTCCCTTAGAAACCTCGAGATTAATCTCGGCCATTCAATCTGAGATAGGGCGGCGAAACCTCAAGTTAAGTCGCCGCGTCGATGTTTTAAATAACCTTTCCCATAGCACCACATGGAAAACACCTCCGTGTCAGCTTCCATGTGGCACTGATAGTTTAGGAGGCTAATTAAGCATTAAAAATAAGATTAAATAGCCAAAACTTTGAAAATTCATAACTAATTATAAAAAAAATTCAAAAAATATAAATAAACCCATTTTGGAAAGATTAAATAGAGAAGAATTTAATACAAATAAAATCTCCAATCTTTGATCAATGAATAGTGCTTAATTAGGGTTTAAAGTTTAGGCTAATTACCATAATTAAGGTTTAATTACTTGGTCAATTGATCTCAAATTTGATAAGTTGATTCTATGGGATGTCCTTGCCTCCCATAATTTTCTTAGAATTTATTAGTCATGTAATTCAAAGAATTTGAAACTTCAATCCTATTTCCCTCCTTAATCATGTTTATTAAAATTGCTAAACAATAAAAATTAAATGGTTAATGATGATTAATCACAGATTAATAGTGAAAATGATGAGAGAAAATAATTAGGACCCTTTTCCTATCCTAAATGTGTTTCCATAAGAGGGTTAATTAACTTAGAATAATTAGACACTAATTAAGGAGAATTAATGATCAAGTTAGAAATTAAATAAAATTAATAATGGGTTCAAATAATTCAAATTTAATTTATTAATCCTCCCTTTATTTGTTTAATAGCATAAAGCCCTTAAGGGAATTATGGTCAACCCATAGGTGTCAGAAAACCATAAGAGTACTGAGCATAGTTTCTTCCTTTAATCTAATTAACTTTTAAGCATGAGCCTAATTTTATTAGGTTCCTTAAGAGCATTGCAAATTTTAATTTCTCATAAGCATATCATTAGAGGCTCATGGTTAGATGATTAATTAAATTAAAGAAGCTTAGAGAATGGTAATTAAATTAATTGCTTAATGATTTGAACATAACCAATACAAATTTACTTAATCATTCTCTTTAAACACATTAAGTCACTAATGTGGGATAGGGTAAACACCAAGTATATTTTCTCCTCTTTAAGTTTCAATAATTCAAACACCAAAATTAAACTTCATAAAATAGCTTCGGTTAAATATTTATTTGACTTGATTGTCCTTATGAGTTAATGTGGTTGAATGTATTATGTGGTAATGTTTAGCTATTTCTTTTCGATCATTATAAATTTTCATGCCACTTGTATCATGTATTCATATTTTCAAATAAAAGAATCAAATGAATATGGTTATGTATATATAAGTTGTGTGTTTTGAATTAATCTTATTATATGGTGTGGCTATTATCACTAATAAATCTCAAATTATTTTCAAAACTATAAATCAATAATGAAAGTCTAAGTAAATGTTGCCTATAAATACCCTATGAAATTTACACTTACTTATAGATTAAACATGTCAAAGGATTGTTCTATTTTCACAATTCATGTATATGTTTACATGTGTTTGAATGTTAGCAAGTATATAGTCTGGACATCCCAAGAATACGAGGCTTTAAGTAACCCCAAAGAGGTCTTAGATTACCTCACTTCCTTGCTTTAACAACGGAACGTACTTGCTTAATTTCATTCACATGTGTGCATGTGTTAGAATTTGGATAGAACTTTACTTTATATGAATAAATAATTAGTTATAATACAATCTTTGCATGATTTTCATTATTATACTTGTGTATAGATTCATATATAATTAAGATAGTAAGTATATAGTCTGGATATCCTGGGAACACGAGGCTTTAAGTAGCCCCAAGGAGATTTTAGATTACCTCACTTCTCTAATTTAACAATGGTACGTGCTTGCTTAAATCTCTAATATATGTGTATGTATACTTAGTTAAGGAATAAAATTTCTCTTTTCTATCAAAATATATGTATTAACAATCATTCAAGTATGTTGAATATATATATATATATAGATATATATATATATATATATATATATATATATATATATATATATATATATATATATATATATATATATATATGCTAAATTAAATATCACAAATAATAAAGATGAAAGCATATGCATGTTATTAATGATGAAAAGGAATGATGTAATGTTACCAATGTGATAAATATTCAATCTCATTAATCTTAAGATATCTTTCATGTTTGAATAAGATTCTTTAAGTGAACTTAAACTTAGAATTAATAAAATATTAAATAAATTATTCACTAAGAGAAACCAAAACCATAATGACATATTTTTAAAAAGTAACTTAAGATAGTGATGAAGAGGGTCAGGCCTCTTTCCTCTCTTTATAACAACTAGAAGTAAAGGAATATCAAAGACACTATATATATATATATATATATATATATATATATATATATATATATATATAAAATCCACTAATCCTTTTAACAACTTGAAGTGAAACCTCCCCCAATGTGAACTTGAATATTCCAAACTTTAGATAACCATAATTTTAAGGCCTAATCAAGACATACTACCCCAAACCATATCACACACATTAGAATACTAAGTCACTAATTCTAGCCTTAGGTTAGGCCGATGTATGTTGTGGTGTTATATTTTATTTTATGATATAATATTTTAGACTGGAAGTTAAGAATATTTATGTGTAGGCTAGATGTTAGGCCGTTGTTAGCCTAATGTTATTTTTTGTAGAGGATTGTACTAAAGGAGCCATTGAAATAATAAATAAATATAAATATTTTTATTTGTAGGTTGCTTATGCCCTTAAGCATAATCCAATTAGGATAGGTGGGCTTGATTACCCATGTATGAGGTGCTAAGTCCAAATATATGGAATATAATTACTTGATTTATATATTTATTTATTTAACATATGATTTGTAGGTGTAGTTATATTTTATTTTCCATACATATGTATTTTTAACAAATATAATTAGGATTAGTGCTATGGGGTTTAGGATGAGCGTTAGGCGAACCCAAGAGGTCCCATGAAGCTGAGTAGACTAATCCAAAAGAAGGAAGAGGAATGAAGATAAAGAATGAAACCCCCCAATAACATTTATTTCATTGGAATTGTAATATTCTTTTGTAATCTAGATTATATAAGAGTAGAGCTCGGCTACCCAACTTTTTTTCTTTTTTGGGGTGTACGACGGTAATCAACTACACCGACCTTTTATTCTTTCATAAAATTTATGATTATTTAATTATTATGTTTAATTTGTGCAATAGAAATGGCATATTTTTCATTTCTTAAAATATGATGATTGAACGTGTGGCCTCGATGCGGTAGGCTCTTTAGGATAAAATTAATTTTTCTACCCCCATTAGACAACTCATAATCAAATTTTAAATATAACTCACAACCTCACTTTAAAACCTAAGTTTATAGTCAAGATAAATAAAAGATTTAGCAAGAATATCATATCATCATGCATAACATCTTGTTTCACTCTTGAATAGGAAATGCTTGACCATTGAGGTCATCCCCTATAGTGGAGAACACCTTCTTATTTCATCATGCATATAAGCATAATTGTCCCAAACTTTTGTCCAAATGAATGTATCGAAATGGTATAAAAGATTGTAAATTTTGCATTAGTCTAAATCATGCTTTCATAGCAGTCATGATCTAGTCTCTTAAGGAGTGAGTTTAGAACTCTAATTTCCTTTCTTGATTAAATAATAGCCTAGCTATTTTGCACTTACATAAGATCGATCTATATGATTTTAAATCATAGGAGGTGTTAGCTAGCAACCACTCTATGTGGTTATAAGTCCAAAGAGTCGGGATGAGTTTACCCTCTCTTATAGAGGTAAACCACTATATCCCATTTTTCGATTAGACTTAAGTCGTACTTTTAGCTTGTGTTAAAGCATCCTTAGATTTAGGTTATGAGGCTATTTATTTTTTTAGGCTACAAGTATAAATTCTCACCTCTTAGGCATTTCCAAAATCTTGTGTTGATAGATTATAAGTCCTATCATTCTAATAAAGATTTCAACTTAAACAAAAGTAAATCCTCTTTTAAATATGTAAAACCTCACTATAAGATAGATTGGAGCACTTACTAGGCATCTTAGTATCATGAGTGCTCCCTACTTAAGGGTTTTATTTTTTTTTAGATTCCTCTCTAAAAAATGCATCCAAAGATGGCTCATTTGAAATTTTTGGAGTCTTGGCTAATTTATTATGATTTTTCTAAGTTCATGTTAATTAATTTAATTAATTTATTCAATTAATTATCAAATTAGGCCATTTTATAATTAATTAAGTTTTAGTGGGTTTCATTGGTGTGTTTAAGTTCATAGGATTTATTATGGTGATTTAAAGTGATCTAATCAATTTTCATGATTAACTTTATTTAATATTAATTTATTTCATTAAAATTGAAGTTTGGAGTTTTAAATTTAATATGTTTTAATTTACTTAGCAATAATTCATGAAAATTTTCCATTTTAATCTCAATTTCAATTCTCCAAAGTTTCACTTTAATTGGATTAATTATTTCTGAATAATTTGATTTTGATTAATTTTATTTCATTTAGAGCTAAAATAATTCAAAATTAATTATGGATTTTGGGTTTAATAGATTATGCTCATTGAGATGAATCCATAGAGCCCTCATTTACATTTTTATTTATTATGATTTTTTGAAGTTTTAGGCATTTTTAATAATCTTTTAATGATTTAAAATGAGAAATCCCATTTTAAACAATGACATCGATGTGGCACCATTGCCACATAGCCACGTGGCATAGCACCATTGGACCACGCGGGATCCACTCAATTCCTATGTCGTGATGCCATATACTAGCATCAAGGTGCCAGCTTCTCGATTCCCGAACACTAAAACCTATAGAGTGCAACATCGAGATGCTAGACCCACAACTATAAAATTAAATACATAAACTCACTTGTTTTCAACTACAACTATAATATAACACTTACACATAATTAAATACACCCATTACTACATAATACAACTTATAAAACATAAATTCATACATAAAGTCTACAAAATCTTCATGAGTTCAAACTTTGGTTTGGGACCTAGTGATAAGTCCTCTCCCCCTTTAATATGCTACATCAAGCCTTCTTCCTTCACAAGAACCATAACACCTTCTCTTCTTCTATCACAACTCTTCTTGCTAGTAATAGTAGGGAATTTTTTTCTCTTAAACTTATATATTTCTTATTTATTTAATAATTCTTCAATTTTGCATGATGTAACTTTATTTTGAATTAAAATTCTCCTTTAAGGATTTTTTGAAATGGTTAGAAGAAGAAAAGTATAACGAGACATATATAGCACCTAGAATGAAAGCATAATATGCAAAGTGAAAATGGAGTGATTCATAAGATGGATGTCAATTTGATGTGCAAATATTGCATTACGGTTTTCAAGGTGGTGTAGCATATTTCTAGTTCTTATAAGAATGTCGTATCATATGTCAAAATCTATGAGATTAAAGAGGAGTTTATGCTTTACATGCATATGGCAAAAATATCAAAGCATTTATTATAGCAATAATTTAATAGCAGTGTAGATGGTGGATCAAATTATGATAATGAGCCTAGTGACAAAGATTCATCATTTACTTGTCAGAAATGTCAAGTAAATTTTCAAGGTCTTTAGATCAAAACATAATAAATATGATAGATGATAAAGATGATAACAAGAGGCTAGCCCATTAAAAATCTCCTTAAAATATAAGAGAGGCTCACAAGCATGTGTGAGTATGAAAATTTTCTTTTATGAAAATATTGTTATAGTATATATATAAACATGATGTGTTCTATAAGTTTTTATAGTTGAAAGCTTAAAGCTCCATTTATATATAAGATCATGACTTGGATACGAAAGAAGGAAATGAATAATATCAACAAAGTCATTGAAGAGATCACATGAACTTAGAAATAAAACATTATTACTATATTTTCTAGTAGCTAGCGTAATATTAAGACTAAAATCTTGATCAATATTTTAATTGATAACCATTACAACATTACTTTTTAAATACTTGTAGCATCAAATCTATAAAAGATTTGAAGCACACTTTTGGACTTATTAATAATCATATAAAAGACTAAAGAACATTTAATACTATAAATTATTATTATTAATGCCAATGCATATAAGGTGGTGGGAAATAAATTGGAGAAGGGAAAGAATATGCATTTAACTTTATATGAACTTGACTCTTGAAAAACTTAGAGAATTACTTCAATAGAGGAACATATTAAGGTGAAAGAGAAAGAATATGCATTGCGTTTCATATGAGGCACATTATATATACTTGATTCTTGAAAAACTTAAGGAATTACATCAATAGGGGAACACCTTAAGGTAAAAATATTAGCAAGTTCATCTATAATCACACTTAAGTTGGATTTGATAAGAAAATTAACCTACTTGACAACAGAGCATGAAAGCATGACAACAAAATTTGGAGTTTATGTTCATCTCCACGTAATTGTGCTTAGGTTGAGAACTTAAAGGCATAGAAAAAAATATTTTGAATAAATGTTTGTTAAGTGTGAGTTATATTTTTTTTTAAAAAAAAACTAAGCTCTTGGTTCAACTTTTAAAGACGATTAATGCAAAAAAAAGCAAACTATATGTTTCATTATAATATGATATCAGGAGAAAAATCCAAGGAAATTTTGAAAATAATTGATGATAACTGGTAGCTTCAATTTTATAATCATTTGCATGCCATGAGATATTTTCTCAATCCTAAATTTCAATATGGCAAGAACAAGTTAACCAATATTGATATCAAATTTGATTTATACCATTATATTGATAGTTTAAAAGCTACCTCCATTGAGAGGACAATGGTGAATCTTCTACTTATAGTATTTAAAATTGAAAAAAAAAAGAATTTATCAACTAGAAGTCAAAGATATAGTTGCAACACATTCCATGAGTAATTTTTAACTACTATTTATTAATGTTTCTACAAGATTGTATTGTATTTATGTATTTTTTTTTTAATAAATAGCATGGTGATTTCAAGTTAGTGATGACAATGCAAATATATAATAATATGCTATTAAAATACTAATTCTCACATGCACATAATTTTGGCTGTAAGCAAATTTGGAGTATATATAATCAATTTCATATCAAAAGAAGAAATCCTCTACCTTAAGAATGAACTCCTTGATTTATATATGTAAATCAAGAGATTAAAAGATAGACATTTGAAGAAAACAACTTTAGAGGATGACAAAGATCTATTAGATTGTAAACACATGCCATCAAACATTGTATAATTTATAGATGATGACACTAATGTTCACAATTAAATTTATAAGAAAATCTCAATATTAATTTCTTCGATAAAGATAAAAGTAAGACCAATGGATATTTCATAAATCAAAAAAATTAACATAACAATTTTTATTAAAATTTATATAATTAAAGTTAATACCATAATATAATCATTATTTTAAAATCTAATTAATAATCCTATTAAATTTTCATGATCACGGAAGAGAAAAATTGCTTAGAATGAAGACAATGATGAAAAATGAAAAGATATTAAAACAACTGAGGAACAGGAAGAATAAAACTACATGATAATAATGTTAGAGACTTTTGAATTTATAAATCCTAATCTTAATAGCTTTGATTATTTGTTAATATTAATCTAGGAGTGGAAGGGACTTATTATGATGAACTTATTTTGACTTATTATTTTAATATCTTACTTAAATGTTTGTATGATACTTTTTTTATTTTATGCTATGATATTAGGATATTAGCATGATAAAATTTATTGATTCTAAAGCTTAGTGTTGCCTTACTGATAGAAAATACCTCAATACCTAATTACTTAGTTTTAGATTAAAAGATAATGTCTTAGAATCTTAAGATTAGAGATATTGGGAGGTTCTAGAAATAAACTTTCAATCATCAATGTCACTTAGAATCTTAAGAATAGGCTAGCTCGGTGCTTGTTGGCATGAGTAATTTCTTATGTAATTCAAATTTAAGATATGTGCTTCAACATTGCTTATGTAACTCATCAAAAGTGATTGGAGTTGCATGATTACAAAGTAAAAAAAAAAAAAGAGGTGATTGTAATCATCATCAATGTCACTTAGAATGTTGAGAATGAAATCACCATCATCCAACCATATGTTATAAACAAGGTCAACAACAATAATATATACATGTAGACATTAAGTAAACATTGATGTGCCATTGCTAATAAGATAATTGAAGTTTCAACTAATTTTTATAATCGCTATTTGATGTCGCATAGGTATTGAGTAAAGATAAGATTATCCATACACATGAGATATCATCGAAGAGTTTATTTAAGGAACAAAGGCCAGTGTGATAACACCAGAAATAATTATGCAGGAGGTAATCTGATCAAGAAGATCCCAGAGTAAAGTCACGAAAGATAAGAGGTTTCAAACATCAGTTCAGCATTATGAACCAAAACAACACGAGATAAACAAAACCGAGGAATCTAGTATAATGATAAGTTGTGCCAAACTGGCAAGAAAAAGAATAATGTGCAAAACAAAACAAGAAAAACTTTACTACTTAGATAAAGTAAACCAAAAGCCTGCCTTCTTAGGCAGAAGCTTTTTTCAATGATTTTGTTCATCGGACACGTCCTCAACCTTTTTAGTAGTAAGGACTAATTTATAACCTTATGTCGTGGCACCATAGTTTTCTCTAGCAGCCTCGGCTATGGATGATTACCAATAAAAAATATTAAAAAAAAAGATAGGCGTATCTTATATTTGGTCCGTATGGGTCTCTGGATAGAGGTGGCCATATCTTTTACTAGGATGAGATTGGAGGCCATAAAAGCGCACAATCTAAGTCACATCACAGAGACAAAGAGTAGGTATCTTATCCTATGGAAGCAGGAAAAGAAAGCGCTGAAACCTTGCATTTACTAGAGGGCTTTATAGAGTATAAAAAAGGTTAATTGCCATTTAGGTGATGGGGATGATAAGAGGAAGTAAGAGAGGTAATATTGTTGCAAATTCCAATCCATCTAATCCAAGAGGAGGGGAATATCTTTGGTGGGGGCATACATTGCTTGATAAAGAAGATACAATTTGAAACCTAATATCCTGTCATTCACGACTATAGATAGGATGATTAATACGGTGTACAGAATTGACGGATATTATGATTCCAATTCAAGAAAGCACAGATTCAAGTGAAATCACAGTTGAATGTAGAACAGAATTTGCAACCTTAGTTCATAGTCCCGCAGCATGCAGCATGCAGAATCCAATCTGCACAACAAAAACCTATCTAAATGCTTTTCAAATTCAGATTAGATTGCAATATGACTTGGGCTAACAAGGGAACTAAATTCAAGATGGTTTTGGACCAAGGGTATTCACACTAGTTATAAATTGGTACTAAAAACAACTCTTCTTTTTTGGGTTGACGGTTAGCAAATGATAGGGATGACTAACAAAATAAATTCTGAATTGAAAAAAAAAAGGAACTGCATCTTAATATAATCAGCACCTAATATCGTTGGAATCTAACATTGAAAAACTGTGTCCCAACTTCCTTAATTTCCTGAGTGTAAGCGCAAGATGATCTACCCAGATGGACCATCCTAAGAGTTTGTAATTGTTTTGCCGTAACATCCAACTTAATGCTCAGCAAGCTAAGGCAACCTCTTGTATTTTGCGTCAGTTCTTTTGATAAAATGGCCCAAACTCTCTCTTCTAGCGCAAAAAAGAATGATAGGGAAAAAATTAAAAAAAAAGGATAGTAATCGCATTGCTTGTTTGTTTAAAACTTCATTAATAGATTGTGAAAACCAAAAAGTTTTTTTATTCATCCTACTTGACATTCCCCCAAAAAAATTAAAAGGTTAACCTACCCTCCTTATAACTCCCTTTAAGATTTTCCAAAGCCCTTCTTATGTCATCCTCACCTTGGTTGGAATGGTTTAAGCAAATCAGCCTTTGTGCAACCCTGTACGCCATTTGCAAAGAGTGGTACTCCTCGCAGTTGTTCGTCATCCTCTTTGAATCCTACCAGCAAGAGCACAATGCAATGTTAACATTGCAACCATTGGCAAAAGACATGGCTATATAAAATGTAGTTGAAGTTTCTATACCAGACTGGAGGTCCATTTTCAGCAAATTATATTTAATAAAAGTTGCAGTAATTGATATTTGACAAACTTTAACATTGTAACGTTGTACTGCTGTTATGTTAGGCATGCAAGAAAATCATTGCTACTCTCAGCTAGATGGGCAAGCTACTTTGCAAGTTTGTTGCCCGTAATAATGAAACCACAGTGAAGGTGCGTGTGCAATATAGAGTTTTTCAATAGACATATTCAGCATGAATAAAATTTATGATATCTTGGGTTTTTGAAAACCTAATCGGCAAAAAAACTGGAGCAAAAATACCTAAATCAAAATGAAAGGAAGATATCTTTGGAATGTCGGTTGGTTGAAGGCAAACTATCATCCCTAGCTTGGTTGAAAGCAATGGAAACTCTAGCTTCGTTTATTGGATATGATAGGGATTTCCACCAAGTAAGAGAAAGCACGTCTAACCTGAAAGCAAGCAGGGACCTACTAAATTTTTAACCCATACTGAGAGTCCCAAGCTGATGATGTCCTATTTCACAAGCCAGGAGGACCTGATAAATTAAGATAACTGGAAAGAAATGCAAGTTCCTTCTCATATAGTTTCATTGGAAATTCTTTTGCATTTCATTGAACATAAGGGACGATATGGAAAATTAATTGTTCCATTCAATTCCCAAATCTTTTGAAAAAGCTGTTTAGCATGGTTTGAATAGAAGGAATCTTTACCATGCTTGAAATTTGTGGTTATCCAAAACATTTGATAGACAGTTGGACTTCTTAAAAGCCAACAATCTACAACACACCCATCTTCAATCGTTTTTCCAAATTGAGCTTTTAACGGCTCTTCACTAATAAACATCATGTCAGGTCATTGACATCATATTTTAGCCAGGAAGTCTTTTATGCTAAGTTGGTGCACCCCAAATGTCTCGGTAAATCAAAAGATGATGAAGATATGATATATAGAATGACGTGAAGGCTTGCCTTAAATACAATTTAGATGGAAAACAAATCAAATGGCCAAAGAAGATAGAAATGGAAAGCACTAACCACATTAAAGTTGACCACTCCATCAATAAAGAGAAATCAATTAGGGGAGAGAATATCAAAGGATGTTTACTTGATCATTGGGGATTTTTACAGGCTATTACAATAAATAGGATTTCATCATAATCAACATAACTATCTTTGGGTAGATAGTTTTCATGTCAAATTATTCAAATCAAGTACAATCGCTCCTCAATCCCCAAACTTAATATTTTGGTTAAAAACAACAATTTGTATGCCATGCACCAATTTTAAATTAGCAAAAATGCAAAATTTCAACAATTTGCGTGCCATGCACTAATTTCTACTTAGTCTTATGCTACTCCAACTTTTTCCCGAACATACTCATTTCGCATTTTATCTCTAAGAGTAAAGCCACTCATCCACCTAAGCATCCTCATCTCTGTAACACTTAACTTAGTCTTATGCTTCTCTTTTATTGATCAACATTCTGCACCATAAGTCATTGCAGGTATTACCACCAGCTTATAAAATTTTCCCTTAAGTTTAAGTGGAAATTTTCTATCACACAATAGGCCAGATGCATTCCTCCACTTCAACCATCCAACTTGAATTCTACTAATAACATCTCCATCTATTGCACCATCATTTTGAACAATAGAGCCTAAATATCTGAATCGCTCACTCTTATTAATAACTTGTTCACCTAATATCACAACACTACAACTAGAACTTCTACAACTAAAATTACACTCCATATATTCAATTTTAGATCTATTAAAATGAAAACCTTTAGACTCTAATGTTGACCTCAATAATTCAAGTTTCTCTTGGACTCCCTCTCTAGTCTTATCAACAAGAAGAATGTTATCACAAAAGCATACACCAAGGTACATCTTCCTAAATGCCTAGTAAGAACATCCATAACTAAAGCAAAAGATAAGGGCTTAAAGCTGATCCTTGATGTAATCCAATTGAAATGGGAAAATATTTTGTCAATCCTCCTTGTGTTTGGACAAAATCCTCTAGTATACATATCTTTAATGACTTGAATATAACTAATATTAACTCATTTTTGTTCTAGAACTCTCCAAAGAACATCTCTTGAAACTTTATCATAACCTTTCTCTAAATCAATAAATATCATATGTAAATCCTCCTTACTTTCTCTATACTTCTCCATCAAACCTCTTAACAAATGTATAGCATCCATAGTAGATCTACGGCATGAAACCAAAGCGATGAGAAACTTTTGTATCACATCGTAATGTCTCAATTAATCTCTCCCATAATTTTAATGTATGACACATTAACTTAATTTCTCTATAATTTGCACACACTTGTGCATCACCTTTATTCTTAAATATAGGAACCAACAAACTCTTTCTCCACTCATCTAACACCTTTTTAGTCTTTAAAATAACATTAAAAAGATTTGTAAGCCAAGAAATTCCTTAATCTCCTAAACATTTTCACACTTCTATTGGAATATCATCGTTTTTTCCACATTTCATTTTCTTTAAAGCTTCTCTAACTTCATATTTACTAATACGACAATAAAAATAAAATTCTCTATTTTTGTTTAGGGTATTAAGATTGTTAAAATCAATCGTACATCCAGATCCTTCATTGAAAAGTTTATCAAAATATCTCATCCACCTATTTTCAATATCTTTTTTTAAGAAAAGCACTTTATTATCTTCATCCTTAATACACCTCACTTGAACTAGGTTTCTTCTCTCTCTCTTTGGTAACTTATATATACATCTTTCACCTTCTTTGGCATCTAATATATTATACAAATCACTAAAAGCTAAATTTTTTGCATTATATATTACTTTCTTAGAATCTCTACAGGCCACTTTATATCTTTCCCAATTCTCCAAACTTTTACATCTAAACCAAATTTTGTAACAATGTTTTTTTCTTTATCTTTCTTGACACTCGACTCCACCACCAACTATTTTATTAAAAGAAGCTTGTCCTTTGATTCTCCAAGCACATTTTTTTGCCAATTTTTTTTTTTTTTTATAAAGCTTTATGACATCTCAAATTCTAAGCTCTTGTAGCTACTCTTAAAATATTTTTATTTGTGTTCTTTAAGTGTCCCCATATAATCCCAAGACAATAATTTGATTTATTTTTCCTCTACAATCTTTCATCTTAAATCCTAACAATCGATGTTATCTTAAACTTTCACTTGGAATGACCTTACAATCTTTATAATATAAACGATTTATTTTTCTCATTAGAAAATAATCAATTTTTCTTAGATCCATTTTATAAGTAATATTATGTTCATCTCTTTTATTAAATAAAGTATTACAAAATCATAAGCTAAGGCAAAATCTAATATAGTCCTACATTCTTCTCCAAAATTCATAACCATCATGAACACTTCTAAAAATCTTCTACCACTCTACCATATGTCCATTTAAATCTCATTCAATAAATACTTTTCTTCAAGAGGTATCTTTGTATTAATCCTCTAATTCATTCCAAAATTTTCTTTTGAGCTTACATCCAAACCTACTTGAGGAGCATAAACACTTATAACATTGATAATCTTAGATCAACAATAATCTTTAAAGTATAATTATCTCCACATCTATTAATATTTATAACATTATTCTTCAAACTTTTATCTATAATCACACCTACACCATTTCTAGTGAATTCTACTTGAAGTTTAAAACCTAAACTATCAATCTTGGCCTTCTCCCCAACCCATTTAGTTTCTTGAACACATAAAATATTTATTTTCTATGGACCATAATATCTATTAATTCCATTAGTTTACCATAAGAGTACCTATATTCCAAGATCCTAACCTAATTCTAGTTTCATGGACTAACTTCTTTGCCTGCATCCGTCCATAATGTGGGAACCCTTGCTTATTTAACAATGCACCCGGGCGCCGATGCGGCGGCCCTTGCACATTTTCACTGTATTCAAGTCATACAGCACGTCGCTTCCAGGGGACGCCCTAAGATTAACACAGTGATTTAAAGGATTCATGTTATGATTATTTCGACAAGTTTTACGTTGGCTGTCGACTACCTATCGCAACCCTCCACATTTCACATCCGAACTTGGGACCGGACTTGGGACCGGCAATGGTAGTGTTGCAAACAAATTATAAAAATTTGACATGGATTGCTTATATCTCAGTTTACTGAAGAATTTTACAGAATGTAAAATCAAACAGAATAGGTGATAATGCCAATTACCTTCTCTGTGATCCTCGCAGTGATGCCTCTTGCTGTTTCAACCACTGAGGTAGGCAAGCCAGCAACTCCAGCCAATAAGAGGCCATAATGTGGTACATGTGTTAGCCCATCCTTTAGACAAAACTGATTAACAATGTTCATTAAGTAACTGAAAAGTAGGTTGTCAAACATTTCCACTTCAAATCTGATTGCCAGCAATTCACCTTAAAATCTAAGTGGTTGTTCCTCAAATCAACTTCAAAATGGAGAACCTTTATATTTGGATATATGGTTGTCATCTCAGATAAACCTTCCATATGTGTGGCAAATATAGTAAAACTGCCAAAAATGTATGAAAATATTAGACTCTTCCAGCTATCAAAAAGTCAACGCAACAGAATAGTCCATACAACAGAGGAAAATTAAAGATGACTGCTAAAGCAATTTGATTCATAAGCATGACAAGTAAAAATATCAAGCTAAAAGCACTTGCAAATCCCAAGGCCTTGCTAAGAGGAAGATATGTCATGATGAGAATGTGTGCGTGCGTGCATGCATACGTTTGTGCGTGTGTCTCCATCCACGTCACTATGGTACATTCATTTAAGGCATGCAAGTTCATTCAATTCTAAAGAAAAAAGAGTATAGAAATAATTAATGATGAAAAGCTGTGTCATTACGCCTTGAGAGAGAGAAGATGTTCACAGCAGCTCCATGCTATTGCAAATCCATCAGAGGTAGAAGTAGACCTCCCAAGTTCATCAATGACGACGAGACTCCTAAATAGAAAACTTGAAATAATCAGGCAATGCAATACCCATGTCATTCATAAAACTTAACTACAACAGATGACTGAACCTTGGTGTGACATTTTGCATGAGGAAAGATGTCTCTTTCATTTCGTTCATAAACTACGTGGAAGAATAAGACAATATCAGTATGTGGGACCACATGCCTCCAGAAAGTATACCCCTAGAAAGTATCCTTGGCATGCATATATATGTGTTATGTGCATGCGAGGAAAAAAATTGCTTGTGTGGAAACATGAAGAAGACAGAGAACATATGTTTGTTTTTGTTTGTACTTTTCTAAGCTGCATGAAAAAAAGAGAGATTTATGCATGCAATTGCACAAGTTGCATTTGCCAAAACACTTGAATCTAATGTTTTGATAGCATAAACAATATGTGACTTAGGTAAATAAAATACATAAAAGAACCAGTGTTTTGTAAGACTGTATCCGTGCTTTGTTAACTAAATCTATCTTTATTTAAGAACTTTTAAATCCTTAATCAGGAGCTTTTAAACAAAAATTAGATGATCATAAATTTCACGTGCACTTTTAGCTAGGATATCATAGCCATATGCACCAATATTTGATAATGATTTGTACATGGAAGTAAGATTTTGGAAAACACATAAGAATGAAAAAAACTAATTAGATTTCAATACTTAAGAAACAGAACAAACCTAGGAAGTCCTAGCATAAATTATGAGCGAAAAAAAAAATGTGGAGGCTACACACCGCCCAAAAAAAGGGCACGCGTAGTGAGGAAGAGAAGAAGATGACCAACATAAAAAAAATGCCATAGGCATCCATGTGGGATTCCACTGCATATTTAGAAGGCCATCTCATGAAAAAAAATCTATAATTAATGAAGCAATTCTCTCACTTTAAACTTGGAAATCTTTTAATGTAGTGTAAGAAGAAAAAGTAAATTTTGGTGCTTACTCTGCTTGTGTTATAACCATTTTAATATAGCGTAAGAAGAAAAGGTGATTTTGGAGCTTACTGTGCTTATGTTATATTCAACATTGTCCTCATTGCCAATCCGTGTAAACATACGATCAACTACCCTTATGGATGCAAAACGAGCTGGAACATAACAACCAATTTGTGCAAGAATAATCAAAAGACATACTTGTTGAAGATAAGTGCTTTTCCCACTCCTGGACACGTAAAAGGAAAAAAATCATATTGCTTATTTTCATCAATAATTCTCACGGTTCAAATTTTAATCATGCAGAGAGAATTCGGGTTTAAAACGAAGGTTTGAATATAAATATATAGTTACATGTTTGGGCCCATGACTATCAACATGTTCGATGCTTCAGAAAGAAAAAGATTGTTAGGCTGCATGAGAGAATTTTCTCTTAGTAATCTTAAATGTTCGAATTGGCTATGTTGGGAAAAAGCATTCAAGTAAATTTAGTAACAATGAGATATAAAAGAAAAGCATACTATAAAATCGTTGTGCAAGCTCTCTAAGATAGGATGTTTTCCAGCATCAATTGCCATGGGCCCACTTACTGCCAATCATTTTCTGTTAGCAACTCACAATGAATGCTCAATTGAAATCTTTTCATAAGAATACTGTATATATTTTTGCCTACCAGTGAATTCTGGTCTTGAATAAGAATCAAGAGGTTTGGTAGATATCATGTGCGCAAACGAATTTACAATCATGTCTAGAAGGCATATAATCTCTGCAAGCAAGGTTAGTAAGGAAATATCCTCTCTTATGGCATCAATTAGGCCTGCAAAATAAATTTTTACATATGTCATTATATGATGCAGACATATAGCATGACCATAACCAACTCCATCTAGATAAAGCATGATCACAGTTGCATGTCTTTGTAGCAACCTTATTGCACCAAAATAGAAACATGAAGGCTTGACAAAAGGTTCACCCTAAATTGAAATGTCTAAATCAATTAGTTCATTAGTTTCCCTCAAAACAGTTTTTATATACTGCAATAGAAGCCTAATACTAACAGTTCCTATCGACCAAATTGGACAACTATAGTTACATGGACATCTTGAACATGTAGAACAACAAAAGAAAAGGTCAAAATGATCTATGGACTATTCATGGAGGGGAAATATAATCCTAAACTATCTAATAAGTCCAATTTAAACTCTTATCACCTAAATTTGATCTAAAATAATCTCTTTACTCCTCAAATATGACTCAATATAATCCAACAGAAGAATTATAGATCATATTTGAGAAGGGAATAAATTGAATGTATTAGATGGCCAAGACTAAAATGACCCCATACAAATAAAAGACAGTTTTACCTTTTTCTCAATAAAACAAATAATGTTCTAGGAAAAAAAAGGATGTATATAATACCAATGCTTGAAATGAGAGCACATGGAGAAATGAACGCTATAAACATAAAGAAAGCAGTTGCCAAGAAATCACCAAAACCTTCCAAACATATCTCCGTCCGCATGAAGCATTCAGCTGCTGCAGACTTGTTTCGTACGTTTAGCTGTAGAGTTATCAACAATGTACGATTGTTCAAAATCATTGTAAACTAACATTTAAATATTAGAAGTTCCTTTCAGATATAACTAAATAAATAAGTACAAAAATAATGAACATTACAGAACAGTAACATATAATAGAATGATGTAAGCGAGCAACATTGTTTAGTGACAAGAGTTGGAAGTGCTATTCAAAAAGAAATTTTACAGAACCAAAAAACACATAATTTCTTATCTATCAAAGAACAAATTCTTTTATGGAAAGATGAGAATGCAAGATTTGTATCAATTATGAAACCACTTATGTTGTCATTAATGTTACCATCATCATTAGTCCTATCTTAAATATTAAGATCAGTTTCCATAATCATTATCTCCACTCATCTTTTTAATAGTGCTATATTAGGTCTTTTAATGCTAGGGTATCCCCTGGAAGCCACGCGCTGTATGGCTTGAATACGTGAAAATATGCTTGCTGGCCATACCGGCTGTTAAATAAGCAAGGGTTCCCACATTATGGACGCATGGTCATAGAAGTTAGTCCATGAAACTAGAATTAGGTTAGGATCTTAATATATAGACTCTTACAGGTAAACTAATAGAATTAATAGATATTATGGTTCATAGAAAGATAAATATTTTATGTGTTCAAGAAACTAAATGGGTTGGGGAGAAGGCCACAGAGATTGATAGTTTAGGTTTTAACCTTTGGTATTCAAGTAAAGGTCGAACTAGAAATGGTGTAGGTGTGATTATAGATAAAAGTTTGAAGGATAATGTTATAAATATTAATAGATGTGTAGATAGAATTATAGCTTTAAAGATTATTGTTGATACTAAGATTATCAATATAAGTGTCTATGCCTCAAGTAGGTTTGGAGGTAAAAGAAAAAATTTGGAATGAATTAGAGGGATTATTACAAAAGATACCTCTTGAAGAAAAGTATTTATTAGGAGATTTAAATACACGTGTTGGTAGAGTGGTAGAAGATTTTAAAGTATTCATGAATTTGAAGTTAATGAAAAGACTATATTAGATTTTTCTTTAGCTTGATTTTGTAGTTAACACTTTATTTAAGAAAAGAGATGAACATATTATTACTTATAAAATGGATCTAGTAAAAACACGATTGATTATTTTCTCGATAAGAAAAATAGATCGTTTAGATTGTAAAGATTGTAAGGTCATTCAAGTGAAAATCTCCCAACATCAATTATTAGTTTTAGATTTTAAGATGAAAGGTTGTAAGAGAAAAAATAAACCAAATTATTGTCCTAGAATTAGATGAGGACACTTAAACAACACAAATAAAAATATTTTTAAGAGCAAGCTACAAGATATTAGAATTTGGGATGTTCATGAGTAAGCTAATATTATGTGAGAAAAAATAGAAGTGAAATTAAGCAAGTTCTAAAGATGTCTTGGAGAATCAAAAGGAAAAGCTTCTTTAATAAGAATAGTTGGTGGTGGAGTGAGCGAAAGAAAAGATAAAAAATAAGAAGTATTGTTATAAAATTTGGTTTAGATGTAAAATTTGGAGAATTAGAAAAGATATAAAGCTGAAAGATTCTAAGAAAGCATATGATAAAAATTTAACTTTTAGTGATTTATACTGATTAGATACCAAAGAAGGTGAAAGATGTATGTATAAGTTAGCCAACCAAAGAGATAGGAAAAGTAAAGACATAGTTTAAGTGAGGTGTATTAAGGATGAAAATAATAAAATGCTTTTTTAGAAAATGATATTGAAAATAGGTGGATGAAGTATTTTGATAAACTTTTCAATGAAGGATCTGAAAGTAAGATTGATTTTAGCAACCTTAATACTAAACAAAATAGAATTTCATTTTATCATCGATTAATAAATATGCAATTAGTGAAGCTTTAAAGAAAATGAAATGTGAAAAGCGAGGACGAATAATATTCCAATAGAAGTGTGAAAATGTTTAGGAGATCAATGAATTTCTTGGCACAATCTTTTAATGTCATTTAAAGACTAAAAAAGACAGATGAGTGGAGAAAGAGTCTTGGTTCTATATTTAAGAATAAAGGTGATGCACAAGAGTGTGCAAATTATAGAGAATTAAGTTAATGTGTCATACATTAAAATTATGGGAGAGAGTAATTGAGGTTACGATGTGATCTGAAGTTTTTCACAATCTTTTGTTTCATGCCGTAGATCTACTATGGATGCTATACATTTGTTTTTGATGGAGAAGCATAGAGAAAGTAAGGAGGATCTACATATGATAGTTATTGATTTAGAGAAAGCTTATGATAAAGTTTCAAGAGATGTTCTTTGGAGAGTTCTAGAACAGAAAGAAATTAATATTGGTTATATTTAAGTCATTAAGGATATGTATACTAGAGTCTTACTTGTGTCCAAACACAAGGAGGATTGACAAAATATTTTCCTATTTCGGTTGGATTACATCATGACCTTTAAGCCCTTATCTTTTACTTTAGTTATGGATGTTTTTTTGGCATTTACAAGAAGATGTACCTTGGTGTATGCTTTTCGATGACATTCTCCTTGTTGATAAGATTAGAGGGAGTCCAACAAAACTTGAATTATGGAGGTCAACTCTAGAGTCTAAAGGCTTTCGTTTAAGTAGATCTAAAACTGAATATATGGAGTGTAATTTTAGTTGTAGAAGTTCTAGAAATAATGTTGTGACATTAGGTGAACAAGTCATTAATAAGAATGAGCGTCTCAGATATTTAGGCTCAATTGTTCAAAATGATGGTGAAATAGATATTTACTCAACTTAAATAAACTAAAATATTAAACTCAACCTAAACCAAAAATCAAGTTCACCATATAAAATTTACACTCAAGCCATTAGCTATTTAAACTAAAACCCCCTCCTGGTAATAAATTAAACTCTCCTTTAAAGTTATAACCTAAACTCCTGAAATTTAGCTTTGTCACATGACCCTAACCTTTGCACATACTTTAGAATGGAAGTCACTGATGCTAGAACTAAGTTAGGATGATATTTTATTGTGGTTTCATTTTCTATTTTATCATGTAATATTTTAGATTAGATGCTAGAATGTATGCTCGTAAATTGAATGTTAGGGCAATGCTAGACTAATATTATTTTATGTAGGGGCTTGTGCTTAATAAAGAGGAGATGAGTAATAAATTAAAAGCTAACATATCTCGCTTGCAGGTGCCATAAATCCCCAAGCACAACTAATTAGGATAGGTGGCTTAGACATTGGCTAGTGCCAAGCTCCACTATATAGACTATAACTACTTTGTGTATATATATGCTTCAACTAACCTCTATTTTGTTGGTATAGTTTGACTTTTATTTTTGATGTAACTTTTAATAGGATTAGAACCATGAGGCTTAAAATAAACAATGACTAGAAGGCTTTAACTTGGGACCCTGTGAAGCTATGAGTGCCCAACACTTAGAGATAAAGATGAAGACCCCCATTGGCCTCATTTTTTGTAATATTTTAATTTATTTGATTTGGTGTACTTACAATACTAGTACAATAAACCTGACATGTTTTTCATAGGTTTCTTAAAATGTGATGTTTGTTGTATGTGGCCTGAATTTCATTAGGCTCATTAGAATTTAAATTTTATACCCCAACTAAATTAATTAACTCAAAATTAAAATTAACACAACTCGCAACATCATTTTAAAGCCATAGGATTATTCAATAAAAATTTCTTAAAAATCATTGACCTATGATGAATGTATAATCAAAAAGCATATTATTTTGGGTTTAAGATCAAATTGGTCCCTCAACTATTTATAAAGGACCAATTTAGTCCCAGACTAAACAGGAGAACCAATTTGGTCCTTGATTATTTGATCAGGGACCAAGTTGGTCCTTCCGTTGTGCGGTGCGTGAATTAAAATGAGAAGAGTGTAGGGTTTATTAGTTATCTACTTATTTTTATTTTTTGTTATTCCGAAAATGCCCTATAGTATTCATTATTTCTCTATAAATTTTGGTTAAATTCCAAATGGAAGGACAAATTGGTCCCTGATCAAATAATCAAGGGACCAAATTAGTCCTCCTATTTAGTCTGATTAAATTGGTACTTCATAAATAGTTGAGGGACTAATTTGGTCTTAAGCTCATATTATTTTCCATCCTTGAAATGGGGTCTTTATTTATTACATGATAAGGTAGAGAGCCGAACTACTGACAGTAGCCACCCTTAATTGAAGAATACCCTTCTCGTTGATTGGCCTATAACTTAATTTCATCATGCATATAAACATAACTATACTCCTAAACCTGTGTTAATAAAAAACTGTGTCTAAAATATATAAAAGATGAAAAGTGTTGTATTAGTTAGACACATTTTCATACCAGTCATGATCTAGAATTAAAGAAGTGAGTTTAAGCTCTTAGGTTTTTATTCCTAATAAATAATAGCTTAGTAATCTTTCATTTACATAATGCTTGACTTCATGGTTTTAAAGCATAGGTAGTGTTAATCAGTAGCCCATCCAAGCAGATTGTTAGTCCAAAATAGTCGGGTTAGGTTCATTCCTTAATGTGATTGAATCAACACACCATAATTTCCCCCCATTAGACTAGGACAAGCTCTCAGCTTGTGCTAGAGCGGTTTAGTTTTCGAATCTGAGGTTACCTTTTCCTCTTCTATTATAGGCATAAATCTTCACCTCATAAGCATTATCATAGTTTTGTATTATTGGGACATCATGAGCCCTAGCTTTCTAATAAATTTTTCAACTCAAAACTTAACATAAATCTCAACCTCAAAAATGTAAAGTACAACTATAGAATAGATTGAAGTGTCTTTTAGGCTTCCTAGTATCAAGATACTTCTTACATATCTTCCTCTAGAATCTGAAAAAATTTCTCACTTGACTTCTATTATAATCAATCTTTTGATATCTAACTTTGAAGTCTATGAGGATATTAGCCGATCACTTTAATCGAGAGATTTCTTAGGAGATCACGCCTTCTAAGAAATAATTAACTATGAAAACTTGCCCTTATAAGGAGCTTAATAATCAGCTTAAAATAAATCCTAACTTATGTCATCCATATAAGAGAAAAATCTCTGATATACACAAATCCATCAACATTACAATTTCTTAGTAGGTGATTGAGTCTATCATAGGATCATGTTTCTACCTTCGAGGCAATATATTTTTCCTTGGTGCTGTACTCAATCATTAATATCCTCTCATTTAAATGCCACATGTGAAAGCCTCCAATTATGGCTTAAGAAACCATAGGAGAAAGATCCCTCTTATAACCAATGACATCTTGCACATAATCTAAGATAAAAAATCTTGCACAAACAAATACCAAGATCCATTTTTGCTTCAGGAAAATAAATGTGCCAGCATCAAACTAGTTCATCTGTTCTGTTATTTTATCAATTGACTAATATATAAATCTCAAATAATTAATATTAAATCATGCTTTAACAAATTTCCTCTTAACTTAACATTGAGGAAAATTTGAACCTCCTCTATGCCTCCTCTCCAAATCGAGCATGTTGACCTTCATATTTGTCCCCTAAATTCACTTGACTAAGCTCAATGAAAATCACGGCTAAAGCATTAGATATTGCCCAAATTTAGCTTGAATTTAAAATTAAATTTAATTATATTTAAATATTACAAAATATAAATTATTATTTATATAATTAATTAATTAATTATATATAAGGGTAAGCATTTTTCAGTTAATATCGAAAAACCGAATAGATTAAAACCAAATTATTTAATTTGGTACGATTTAACATACTTTTCTAAATTTTGTTTTGGATTTGGTAATATTTAGTTATCCATTTTTAGTTCAGTTTTGTATTATGTTAACCCAGTTAAACCGATTAAATTGAAGATAATTAATAAATTAATTTTTTTCAATGTCTTTTTTTTCGCTCAAGGCAGCAATTTAGACAATAAATCTGCATCTTATAGGTTTCATTTGTTAAGGACTTGATTTTGTATCAAATAGTTTGAAAAAGTGGCTTAATTCTTCAATAAAGAATTGTTGCAGCAAATTGCATCTTCAATTTCAATTTTTGTAAATCGAATGATATATTCAAAAAAAATTTTGATTTGAAAGAGTTTAGTTTATGTTATTCATTAAAAAGATCAATTTTTTGAATTCTGAATTCAAAATCGATTGCTTCAATAAATTTTAGCACTGATTCATCTAAATCGACCAATTGCATACCCATATATATATTAAAATAAAAATCATTGTTTAC
The DNA here is from genome assembly GCA_021442155.1 of Cymbidium sinense. Lineage (NCBI taxonomy): Eukaryota > Viridiplantae > Streptophyta > Magnoliopsida > Asparagales > Orchidaceae > Cymbidium > Cymbidium sinense. Next base: position 30,941,000 of record CM038223.1, read on the forward strand.
ATTAAAATAATTTTAAATTAAATTAAAATTTATATATAAAATAATTTTTAGAAATAATAAAATTATTAAACTAGACTCAAACCATGTTAAATGTTTTTTTTGATATAATGACTATCTAAATTAAATTAATTTATGATCGAGTAAATTAATACATAAACTATACATATATAAAACAAATTTATAATAATAATATGCAAATTATATTTAAATAAATTAAGTTTCATATATAAATAATATTGGAATTACATATTTTAAAATCTCTACCTAATCCCACCAAATCAACCACTATCATTTTTGAGATGAAACTACTCCAAGTTTCATACCTTCTTGAGATTTAATCCTAAAAAAGAATCTCTAATAGTATCTGTTGAATCCAAATCCGTCCGTGGCTGAAGCTGAACCCTAAGAAATAAGATTAATGAAGAGTGGAACAACAAGTAATGGAGAGAATGGGAAAAATATCTTGTTTTATTATCTTTTAAGTAATTTTAATACAAAAGGAGAAAATTCTCTTGTTCTAGAGAGAGAGAAAACAAAGCTCAGAAAGATAGAGCGAGGGTCTCTCCTAAAGTAAGTCAGCCGAACCAACCAAACCTCCATAAAGGGGGCCCCTCCCCCCTTTCTATAATGTTTGGGGGGAGGGGTAATACAAAAGATCAATACAAATAAAGCTGGTCAAGTATATAAAAAGTGAATTGCCTTGATCTAAGGTGAGTGTTCACATGCGAGTGATGAGCCTTGTAGCGAGCGTGTAGTGAGTTGATTTCATATGCGATCACTCTCCCTACTTTACAGAGACGCTAGGCTTGAGTTGTCTTGAGACGATCGTTCTTGTTACTCGACCGCATGAAGCTGTGAAGCTCTCAATCCCCTCTCACCTTCTTAATCTCTTGCACGCACCTCCTTCACACAATAGTGAAAGATAGCTAGGGTTTGCCTCTCCCAACCCCTCAATCACTCTCGATTTCACTCATTAATCGGTTCAGCTAACCCCTAGCTCCCACTCTTTGTAGATAATCGAGGTACCAATGAGGGTTTAAAGTTCGTGGGCGATGGAAACATGGATGCTCGTGTGTGATCCATGGTCAACGTGCAAGGTCGAGGGATTTGACGTGGGTTTGCGGGTCATCTAGTTTGGAACGTGCAAAGTCACGGCCAAAGGGAGAGATTTGATTTCTTTATTCTGCTTCTCCCTCTCTTTTTGATTGCAAACAACTAGGTCTATTATAATAAATGATAATATGCTCATCTCTTTTTTTAAAAAAAATATAAACAATTACAAAATCATAAGCTAAAACAAATCTAATATAGTCATACCTTCTTCATTAGTCCCTCCAAACTTATAACCGCCATTAATGCTTTTAAAATCTTCTATTACTCTACCAATATACCCATTTAAATCCCCTTTAATAAATATTCTTTCTTCAAAAGATATCTTTTATATTAACCCTTTCAAGTCATTCTAAAAAAAATTTTTGGCATACACCAAAACCTACTAAGGGGCATAAACACTTGTAGCATTAATACTTTTACAATCAACAATAATCTTTAAAGCTATAATTATATCTCCGATCCTATTAAAATCCACAATATTATCATTCAAACTCATATCTATAATTACATTTGCACCATTCATACGACTTCTAAATGCGTACAATAGTCTAAAATCTAAACTATCAATCTCCTTGACCTTCTCCACAATCCATTTAGTTTCTTGAATACATTGGATATTTATCTTCCTATAAAGCATAATATATATTAGTTCCATTAATTTATCTGTAAGAGTACTATATTTCAAGTTCATATCCTAATTCTAGTAAATAAGATCAACAATTAAGATTGTCAAAAAAAGCTCATTGATTGCAAACAGCTTCGTTCATTAAGAAAATGAGTCGAACATGAATATATATTTTAAGCTCAATTTATAAACGAGTCAAATACATACAGCTCTCTGTTCGATCGTGTTCAGCTCATTTTAGCCTGAAATGCAATATATTCACTGCAACAAATGTGGAATAGTGGTTATATAGAATGGAGCTGAAGGTTTTAAAATGGCACAGGTTTGAATCTTGCTCCAAATATTTTATAGCTCATTTTGGTTGGTTTTATTCGAAAAATCAAGAAAAACACTAGCCAATTCGAACAAATCGAGCAATATCGAACCAAACACGAACAAACTTTTTACGTGCCTAATTCGAACATGAGCGAATTTCGAACACGAGCTAATATAAACTAGCTAAACACAAATAGAGCTTTAGCACGATCAAGCTCAGCTCGTTTACACCCCTATCTACAATGCAACAAATATTTGAATAAACTTAAATCATCAATTCAATCCTCGATATGAAGAGATTCCATTACAAAAATGTTCTTAAATTTCTATGCAAATTACTGTAGGTTTCGATCTCTATACAAGAATTTGTGTGCTAGTAGCAAAAACTTAAAGAAAAGAAATTGCACTATACCATTCATTCAAGAAGTAATAAAATACCTAGAATTAAAAGCATTTTGGTGGTCAATTTTAAGAAGTATTGATGAACACTTAAACTAGAAGGGCTCAACTCAGAAGAAATCGACAAACTAAAGAACTTCCTAATTTCTCTTTAAAATATTTTGAGTCATGCTTTCTAGCTCAAATTGGCAGAAATTTCAACTATTATATTTTTAATACCTCAAGTAGTTATCCTAATAGCTTGGATAATGTAATAACCGGAAGACACACACAAAAAAAAAAAAAAAAATAATAATAATAATAATAAAAATAAAAGAAAATGTATACAACCGCTACGATTAAGCAAATAGAGATCGGGGCTTGCCAAAAAACCAAGCCCAAAACACGAGAGGAAACGAGAGGGAGAAAGTGAGAAGAGAAGAACCTACCCGGCCACGTCGTGAGGAAGGAGAAGAGGAAGACGTCGTGGCCGTCACCGAGGAAGAAGAAGAAGAGGAAGGCGTCTACCAGTCTTACGGTGTCGTCATGAGGAAGGAGGAGAAGCCAGCTGTCCTCATGAGTGCCGTAGAGGAAGAAAAGTGGTGGAAAGCTAGGGCGGACTGTGGCAACCGAGAGGAAATAAGAAAGAGGTAAGCAAATTTAGTTATATGTTTAATTAGAAATTCTGATTTTAATGTTATTAACTTTGATTTAGTGCTATTTCAAGTTTAAATTAGGATTTATAAATTTTAATTTAGGGTTTATTGATTTTCAGCAATACGTTAATTTAGGAATAAGTAATATGAGTTAGAATAAGTAATAAATGAAATTACAAATATTAATCTTAAGATCATTTCAAGAATTAATTAAAATAAATAAATAAATAAGAAAAGAGGAGTATTAAATTTAGGAGAACCTATAAGGAAATGCATGTTATATTATAAAAGAAAAGTATTTATATTATCGTTAATTAGATTAGAATCATTTGGGGTATGATAATCAATTAATGCTATATATAAAGTCACTTTAATACTTAATATTTTATGTTATAGGATTTCACTTAAGGAAGGAAGCGGGAAAGGAGGTTCAAGATAAACCGCAGTTAAAGTGGGTAATTATGTTCTTACATTTATGGTAAAAATGTCTTTACTTTCTGTATGAAATGCATGTTTAGATGATTTTGACTTTTTCCTGCACTACCAGCTGTGATGATTTTCCTGCTTTTATATAAATTGAGAATAGTTTACTGCTTCTTCATGTTGGATAATCTGCGAATCTTGGGATCATATTGCCACGGATTCATTTTATAAAGCTCATTGATTTACTGCTAATTATGAATTAATGTCCATAGTGATATGATTATATGCTATGAATGTGTATGTTGAATCTTGAGTTCACCCCTTTAGACTGGGGACGATGATACCTGCACAAATATGATTCAAAAGGGCCAAATGAAATTGGCAAATATAAAAGGGCCAATAAAATTGGCAAATGGCAATGAATGGCAATAGATACTTGTTCTTTGAATGAGTATTTTCGGTGACTCCGGATAAAAGTAAAAGTTCATATTCGCTAAATGTTTATATATCGACCCCATATGCTATCTAAATGTTTATGCATACTTACCTCACATATGATTGATTGTTTGAGCAGATTATTTTCTTTTATATTTGATACAAAAACGGATGCATCTAGTTCTTTCTTCTTGTTTACTATAGTAAAGATAATCAATCTAATCAATTATATTCAATTATTAGTTTAATCTTTTCGTGTAATCCTACTAATTAAATGGTGATAGAAGGAAAGTCATGTTTACCGTAGAGGAACCGCAGTATTTATGTCAAATTATGTTGAGTTATGTTAAAGTGTATTTTTCCGAATCAGATAACATTTATGAAAATCATTGTGGATCAGAAGTGGCTCTTTTATAATTGTATAGTTAGACTTTAAATTTATATTGGAATAGTTATAGAAATGTTTTCTTTTATCCGTCCGATCGTTGTCAGATTCCAAGCTCTGTCGACAAGAGTGGTATCAGAGCAAGATTTTAGATTTAGGGGCATAAGTAATGAAAAAAAAAAAAATCAAAGAGCCATTAGGAAGAGGATAAATTTTATGAATAAATTTGCATATGATTAGATTGATTAATGTGTAAGAGTTATATTAATTTGTGCTTCTCGTGCTATGGAATCAACTCGGAAGATGCTATAAGGGAAAATAGAGACAAACCTGAAGCACTGAATTTGGTGCAACCACCTTCAAATATGGATGCATTTACAAATGATGGAAGCAATGACTCAGATGATAAGGAATCAACATACCCAAGCTAGTGGAAGTGGTGGAATTTATTGATAAATACATGAAATTATTTCAAGATATGAGACCACCTCTTTCTCGTGGAGGACCTATAGAATCGAAAACTATCGCGAATAGAGAAAATTTTAGAAAGTATGTCATGTCCTTGAAAGAAGAGAGTTGCTTTGGCTTTTTTTTGCTTTTAAGGCGAGAGATGGTGGCAGACAATTACAAGAGAAATTTGAAGGGATCTGCAATCTTATTTCATGGGAGGATTTTGTGAAGACTTTTAGAGATTGGTTTGTACCCCTCTCAGCTTGGAGACAATTGCGACAAATTCATCGATTGACAGGGAGATCGCTATAATGCAATATGAAGCTTTCAAGGTACACCTCAATTGATACCAAATGCGAAAAAAAAATGTCATAGGTTTCTATGTGGTGAAGGATATAATCGTGACCTTGATTCCTTTGAGTATTGATGACTATGTCTTGGTGGAACGCTAGAAGGATAGAATTAGATGTGCTACTCGAGAAGGAGGGATATTCAAGAGGAGGAATGATGATAGCCAAAGAATGTTCAAACCGAAAAATCAAACCTGGAAGAAGCTAAGAGATACATGCAGAACAGATGCCACATGCCCAAAATGTGGAAGAGCACACAAAGGAGAGTGCCTCTCAGGCACAAACACTTGCAGCCAGGACATATGGCAAAATCTTGCCCTAACTTCAGTCAGGAACCTTTAAGGGATGCTAGGACAAGTGTTCAACCTCCTCAGAGGACTGTTGGTAGTAAAAGAATGATTGAATCGAATGCACGCTCCATCTCAAACTCGAACCTACAAAAATACACTCGAGTTTATGCACGACGAATAAGAAGCAAAAGACTCCCTGATGTCATCACGGTATGTCTTTAATTAAAAGATCGCCATAATTTTGTATTATGTTAGATATATATTTGTTTTATATGTCTATTCAATTATAGGTATCATCTTTATTGGAAGTAAATCAGTTAGAGTTTTATTTGATACTGGAGCATCACATTCATTTATATCTGAAGAATGTGTGGGATTACAAATTATGAAAATATGGTTTCAAGAAGAATGCCAAATGGGTCTCAAATGAATCGAAAATGTTTGCGGTGTGAACCTAAACATCTGTGAAAGAAGCTTGAATCTGATTTAATAAGATGCCAATATATATGAATTGATGTAATTTTAAGAATGGATTGGCTAGCTAAATATTTTGATAGATTCTAAAAGATAGTCAAATTCATTCGAAAAGAAGAATTCAAATTCATAAAGGGTATATGATGGTGTCTTGTAAAGTTCAAAAGTTCAAAAGATGCTATGAAGGTTTTCTTGCTCAAGTTCCGATGTTACTAAAGAGGTAAAGAAGATAGAGGATGTACCAAGAGTAGTAAAGATCCGAAGTTTTTCTAGATGATTTACCGTTTACCTCCAGAGAGATAGATTTCTCTGATTTAATTGAGTGCAAAATCAGAAGAAAAGTACCATAGAATGACACAAAGAATTACAAGAGTTGAAGAATCCTACAAGAATTGTTAGAAGGGATTTATCGCCCAAGACATCTCCTCGGGGAGCTCGTATTATTTGTGAAGAAGAAAGATGGGAGCTTAAGTTATGCATCGATTATAGAACTTAACAAACTCACCTTGAAGAATAAATATCCCTTACCAAGAATTGATGATCTTTTGACTAGAAGGAGCTGATTTTCAAAGATTGATTTAAGATCGGTTATCATCGTTGAGAATTAAAGAAGAAGATATACCAAAGGCGCATTCGAGTACGGCACTATGAGTTTGTGGTGATGCCTTTGGCTTAACAAATGCTCCAAGATTTATGGATCATGAATAATCTTTAAACCCTTTTAGATTCATTTGTGATTGTATTCATAGATGATATTCTAATTTATTCTAGATAAAGCTCATGAAAACCTTCACATTATTTTGCAAGAAAGGAAATGAATTATATGCAAAATTTTCTAAGTGTGAATTTTGGTTAATAAGATCATATTCTTGCACATGATTAGTGAAGGGATTTGAGGATCGAGTAAAGTCGAGCAATACCGAATGGCTGCACCTACCAATCACTGTCGAAGTTTCTTGGGTGACGGATATTATAGAGATTTGTTGAAGGGTTTTCACAGATTGCCATGCCACTATCGAGATTAACTCAGAAAGCAGTCAAGTTTGAATGGTCAGATCAGTGTGAAAAGGCTTTTCAAAATTGAAGAATTATTTAATGACTGCACCAGTATTAACTATTCCATCGGGACAGAAGGAATTCAAATTTATAGTGATGCATCATTAAGAGGCTTGGGATGTGTACTTACAATGGAAGAGTGATTGCTTATGCTTGCAATTGAAAAATCATGAAAAGAACTATCTCACCCATGATCTGAGCAAGAAGTGGTATTTGCATTAAAATTTGGAGACATTATAGTGTGTGAAGTTTTCACCGATCATCAAAGCTTGAAATATATCTTTACGAACGAGCTAAATTTAAGGCAAAAGAAGATGGTTGGAACTCATTAAAGATTATGATTTAGATATTCAATATCATCCAGGGAAGGCAAATGTAGTTGCTGATGCTTTGAGTAGAAAAATATCAGGTAGTGCTTATTGGTTGATCTCTCATCAAGAGGAGTTGATTAAAGATTTAGAAAAATTGAAAATTTCAATTATCAAATCTACAGATGATCATGCTTTATCATAAATCGATGGCCATAAAATCAAATTTGAAAGACAAAATACGGATGCTTTACCTCAAGATGGACTATCGAAAATTTTAGATTTGGTAAAGGTAGTCATACTAAAGATTTTGAAATCGACGAGGGATTCATCATATGGTAGGTTTGCATTCCAAATGTTGGAGATTTGAGAAAGATATTTTACATGAGGCACATCATTCAAATTATACAATTCATCGAAGAGAAAAATGTTGATCTTAAGGAAATATTTTGGTGGCCGAATGAAAAGAAGTGTAATTTGTTTATAAATGTCAATCATGTCGATGGTTAAAGCGAACATCGTAGTGGACTTTTACTTTTACCGATACCGAGTGGAAATGGGATGATATTGCTATGGATTTTGTTGTTGGCTTACCTAGATCCGTAAAAGGATGTGATCTTATTTGGGTTATTATTGATAGATTGACTAAATCGCACACTTTATATCTATCAAACAATCGATCTTTGTTGAAAAGTTAGCGAAATATGTTGATGAAATTGTGAAGTTACATGGCGTACCCATAAAACCGACGGATGGTGATTTACATCTAGATTGTGGAAAAAATTCAAGAAGCTTTAGACAAGCTTACTTTCGATCAGATTTCATCCTCAAACCGATGGTCGTCGAAAAGAACAATTCAAACACTTGAAGATTTGCTTAGACTTTGTATCGGATTTTGGAGAAAATTGGGAAATTCATTTTTCGATTGAGTTTGCTTACAACAATAGCTTTCAAGTATCGTATGGCTCTATGAAGCATTGTATGGAAGGAACGCAGAACACCGCTTTGGTGGAGACAGTGAAAGAAGAATCATTGGTGCATGTAAATGAAGATCGAAAAGATCGATCATGATAGATTAAAAGTCGCTCAAGATAGAGGAAATATTATGATGCTAAACATCGACCAGAGTTTGAAGTGGAGAATTTGTATTTCTTAAAATCCCCATGAAAGGTATAAAATGATTTGGGTTGGAAAGTTACGCTTATATTGTATAGAAATTTTGGAAAGAATTGGGAAAGTGGCTTATGACGCTTTACCTTCTCACATGCAAGGAGTGCACAATGTGTTTACATTTCTGCTAAAAATATATTATCGATGAAGCCAACAAGATTGTCACGATCCTATTGATATTCAACCCAATCTCACATTGGAGGAGCCGAAAGAATTATAGATTATGATGTCAAGTATCTCGTGAATAGGAAATTCCATTTGTCTCTTGAAACATGGATCGATCGAGAAGCTACGTGGGAGAAGGAATCAGAAATGCGAGAACTTTATCCTAAATTGTTTAATTAAAGGTATGTGTATTTTTTATTAATGTCATTTAATTTCGACGACGAAATTCTTATAAGAGGAGAGATAATAACCTAAGACACAAAAAAAAAATAATAATAATAATAATAATAAAAGAAAATGTATACAACCGCTGACGATTAGCAAATAGATCGGCTGCCTCGGGTTTAGCCAAAAACGAGCTCCCAAAACACGCCAGAGAGGAAACGAGAGGGAGAAAGTGAGAAGAGAAGAACTACCCGGTCGTAGAGGAAGGAGAAGAGGCCGTCAACGCGCGTCGTCGAGGAAGAAGAAGAGGAAGCGCGTCCTACCGAGTCTTACGGTCGTCCTGAGGAAGAAGGGAGGAGAGCATGAGAAGTCCCACGAGTCGTCGAGGAAGAAAAGTGAAGAAGCCGACTGTGGGGAAAGCAGCCGATGCGTGTGTAAGCAATCCGAGAGGAAATAAGAAAGAGGTAAATTTAGTTATATGTTTAATTAGAAATTGATTTTAATGTTATTAACTTTGATTTAGTATTATTTCAAGTTTAAATTAGGATTTATAAATTTTAATTTAGGGTTTATTGATTTTCAATAATGCTAATTTAGGAATAAGTAATATGAGTTAGAATAAGTAATAGAGTTAGATGAAATTACAAATATTAATCTTAAGATCATTTCAAGAATTAATTAAAATAAATAAATAAATAAGAAAAGAGGAGTATTAAATTTAGGAGAACCTATAAGGAAATGCATGTTATATTATAAAAGAAAAGTATTTATATTATCGCTAGATTAGAATCATTTTGGGGTATGATAATCAATTATATATATAAAGTCACTTTAATACTTAATATTTTATGTTATAGGATTTCACTTAAGGAAGGAAGCGTTAAAGGAAAGGAGGTTCAAGAGGAAACCGAGTTAAAGTGGGGTAATTATGTTCTTACATTTATGATAAAATGTCTTTACTTTCCGTGATGAAATGCATGTTTATGATTTTGATTTTTTCGACTACCACCGTGATGATTTTCCCTTTATATAAATTGTGAATAGTTTACTTTTCTTCACGCCGGATAATACCGAATGGATCAGCCATTACCTGATTCATTTTATAAAGCTCATCGATTTATCGCATTATGAATTAATGTCCATAGTGATATGATTATATGCTATGAATGTGTATGTTGAATCTTGAGTTCACCCCCTTATGGTACTGGCTGGGGACGCAATGTACCTGTGCACAAATATGATTCAAAAGGGCCAATGAAATTGGCAAATAATTCAAAAGGGTCAATAAAATTGGCAAATGGCAATGGCAATGGCAATAGATACTTGTTCTTTGAATGAGTATTTCGACGGTGACTCATGGACGGGTGATAAAAGTAAAAGTTCATATGCTACTGCTAAATGTTTATGTATCACCCCATATATTTAAATGTTTATCATACTTACCTCACATATGATTGATTGTTTGAGCATTATTTTCTTTTATGTACTTGTGATGAAAACCGGCATGATCTAGCTTTTTCTTCTTGTTTACTATAGTGTAATAGATAATGGCTTAATCAATTATATTCTAGTTGCTTAATCTTTTCGTAATCCTACCAATTAAATGGTGATAGGGAAAGTCATGTTTACCGCCGTAGAGGAACTGCGGGAGATAGGTATTTATGTCGGCAAATTACGTTGAGTTATGTTAAAGTGTATTTTTCCGAATCGTATAACATTTATGTATGGACGAAATTTTAAATCATCATGGATTGTAGTCTTTTATAATTGTATAGTTGGAGACTTTAAATTTATATTGGAATAGTTATAGAAATATTTTCTTTTATCCGTCCGATCGTCTGTTCCCGCCTTGGTATTCCAAGCTCCCGGGCCGGGTCGTGACAGATAATGAATTCAAAAATCCTTGATCACATGACAAATCTTACCAATATTTTTCAAACAAATAAATTTTATTTCTACAATAGAAAAATAAAAGTCATCGATGACTCTCTAACCACTATTGTAGGTCAAAAGAACATTCTTATTTCTCCAACATTCACTCTCAACAATATTTTGCATGTTCCTAACCTAGCGACAAATATTTTATCTATTCGTAAACTAACTAAAGATTGTAATCATAAGATATTTTTTACTAATAATTGCTTATTATAGGACTACACTATGGGGACAATTAAATAAACTAGGAAAAATACTAAGCCATATCTCTATAAAGACAATAACTACTTACCAAGTCATTTATATCTACTCTAAATAAAAGTACCATTTAGGATCATCATTCTTTTAAAATTTAACTATGCATATTTCCTCTCCTCATAAATGTTGATATTGAAAATTTTTATAGTGAGACTTTTTAATTGGCTGAATATTATAAAACTCCCTTACCTAAAGTGAGTCTAAATCATAGACTCCTTCAATGATAATTTACTTCGATACTTGACAATTTTTAAAAACATCTAATATTTTTGGAGCTAAAGGATTTGCCATATTCATTCAAGATTGCACTCAAATGACATGTTTATCTTATATAATAAAAATCTAAAGTCAAACATATTCCTCCAATCATTATCTTAATCATAAAAATCTAATTTGTTGTCAATGTTAAAAGAAAAGAATATGAGTGATGATATGCGAGATTATTTTAATCAAATTATATAATTTTCCTTAATAAAAAAGATAATATTCACCACTTCTCTGTCCTGACAAATAACAATAAAATAAAATAACAAAAAATACATATGTACACCTAGAAATTATAAAAAATACACATTTTCCTCTTTACCCTATAACCTAGTACGCATCCTTTCAAAAAAATTCTTCCACAAAAATATACACATTTTCCTCTTTACGTTATAACCTAGTACGCATTCTTTCAAAAACATTCTTCCACACATAAAGCCTTTCTTATAAAAATCAGCTCCAACATCATTTAAATATTAAAAAACCTATTTGATGCATTAAAAAATAATAATTGGAAGGATATCATAAGACAATAGATAAATGTCCCGAAAAAATACACATAAGATACCATAGAGCTATTAATAGGAATAAAAAGTGCAGAATGTAAGAGTGATTTTTCATTAAAAATATATACTAAATTGAAGCCTTGCCTGCTATAATACAAGATTAATAACAAGAGATTATAATGAATCCTATGAAATAAACTAGTAAGAAATGGTTGCTCATACTACTTCATTGAAGACAATTTGCATCTTAATTTTTCTAATCGCTAAGCTTTGATGGTGGAAATTTTGAAGAAGTTTAGATGGATCCTCAGCTAAGATTCAAAAGCTCAATAAAAAAAATGTGCAAATTAAAAAAGACACTTATGGTCTTAAAAAATCCCTGAGAATATGACTTGGTAAATTTATTAAAGTCATGTGTAAAATGAGATATAAATATAGTCAAGAAAATCATACACACTTTATAAATATTCTACTGACTAAGAAATTTCAATTTCTATTATATATGTTGACACTGTAATTACTAAAAATGATGATAACAAAAGAAATTAATTATTTAGAAAAAACTCACTAGAGTTTAAAATCAAAAAACTCTGCGAGCTCAAATACAAGGGCGCATAAACAGCTTTGAAAAAAAAATTATCTTTTAATAAAAATATGTTATGGTCTTTTGAGAAAAATATAAATAATTGATTGCAAGTCATATGAAACTCACAACTAAATCAAGTTAAAAACTTAACGCAAATGAAAAGGAAATAGAATTTAACAATGGACAAAATCAAAAATTAATTGAGAAACTAATTATATATCTCACACTGCCTTATGTCACTTTCACCATAAATCTCATAAATCAATTTACACACAAAATCAAATGAATCCCACCTTCAAAATACTTACATAGTTCTCAATCATCTAAAATCAAATCTTAGAAAAGGAATACCCTATACAAGACATGAAATCCTTTAAAATGAAGGTTATATTGATGATGGCAAAGCAAGATCAATAGAAGATATGATATCCATTTCAGTATATTGAATGCCATCAGAAAAAAATAAAATAGTAATATAGAGAAGCAAAAAACAACTCATTATATGAAGGTCAAAAGCTAATTTAAAATCAAAGCAATCACTTAAAGTACCTATGAACTATTATAAATAAAAAAGTATACTATATGATTTAAAAATCAAATCAAAAATAACACATGAGGATATATTGTGACAAGTAGTCTATCAACAACATTGCTCACAATCCATTATAACATGATCAAGCCAATAATGTGAAGGTGAATATGCATTTTATGAAAGAGAAACTAAAAAGAGGACTAATTTGTGCATCATATTTACTAACGATTGATAAATCAACTCGCTGATATATTTACCAAAGAATTTTGCAATCATACATTCAAGGATATCTTATGCAAAATTAAAATGATAGATCTCTACCATCTAATTTAAGAGGGAGCTTTAAAAGTATTAGGATTGTTAAATAAAAAAAAAATGAAAGGAGCCACAGATTTATATGCTAACTAAGAAAATACATGTGTCATAGATTCATGATCTTAACATAGAAAGAAGAATGCTAAAGATACATGCTTATGAAAAGGAAAGTGCCATGAATTGCTCCTTCCAACAACTAAGATATAAAGTTTTGGGCAATAGTTTTAATTTTTTTTTATTCTTTGTAACTAGTAATTTTCAATTATTTTCTAATTAGTTCTATGTATAAATGGAATTCACCCCCTTATGGCACCAATTGGTAATGCAATATACCTATCCGTGTTGATGACTTTCCTTCCACCTCAGACAATAGTAAAATTAAACCCACACTCCGCTATGTCGATGGGGGATATATTGGCCAGAGGTGAGTTGGAACCTATCCACCTCATACAAAAATAGACTTGTCTATGCCACAAGATATATATCGTCCAAGAGTGGGTTAGGTTATGTTTGGACAGAGCTCCTGAGACAGATGTATAAAATAAAATATAAAGTTTATTAAAATTTAAAAGTCTAAATCATCAAAATATACAATAAGAGATAATTTTTCACAGTTATGGATTTTAAATATTTATTTGAGATGACATTCATAGTTATAATTAAGTCAGATATTCATATATATATATAGTTTTGAATTTTATATGAAGGATTAGCATGCATATTATTTTATTTTTATTGAGTATTGTGATTTAGAATTGTAATTATTCCACTAAATTTGAAAACTCATTATATTTCCATTTAAAAATTTCAAATTTAAATGAGTGAAAAAAGAGAAAATGTATATCGTAGATGAGATAACAACTAACAAAGATAAATTTTAATTTTTTTATATATTGCTTTAGACTTGATTTTCTTTGCTCTTTCATTACTTTTGGATTTAGATTATTAGAATTATACAACAACAACAACAACAAGCCTTAATCCCACTAGGTGGGGTCGGCCACATGAATCCTTCGTCTCCATTGTGTCCTATTATGTGTCAAATTCTCATATAAATCAAGTATACTAAGATCATTTTTTATACATCTTAACCAAGTCTTTTTAGGTCTACCTCTACCTTTCTTAACATAAGGCAAATCTAATGCATCTACTCTCCTAATCGAGTCATTGGACGGCCGACGCTTTATGTGGCCAAACCATCTAAGACAACTCTCCCTAATCTTATCTATCACAGGAGCTACTCCAACTTTTTCCCGAATACACTCATTTTGCATTCTATCTCTAAAAGTAAAGCCACTCATCCACCTAAGCATCTTCATCTCAGTAACACTTAACTTAGTCTTATGCTTCTCTTTTAATGGCCAACATTCTGCACCATAAGTCATTGTAGATATTATTAGAATTATAAAATTAGAATTTTTAATTTTCATTGTTTAATCATTTGTCCTTATCATGGAAATTCCAAGTCCCACGCTAAGTCGTGACAACAATATTGATAATTTTATAGCTATTATTATACCTAGTAGACTTTAAATTGTAATTGAAGATGTTTTGATAAATGAAATAAATACCCCTCACTTTGCATCATGCACAAGTACTAAATAACTTTTTGTGCACGTAATTGCACAAATTGAAAACCAAAGCAAAAGAAAAGCATTACCAGAATAAATCACATTTCCCAAGAAAAGAAAGACACGAGCTGTTTAAAATGGTGGTCAGCTAAAGCATAACTTGAATGTTATCAAATGTTGAACATGAAGGGCTTTCAAGTTAGGCGCTCAATTAAATGATGATTCATTATTCTGCATTCTTAGTAGGTAAGGGGCATCACTCCTTTCCAAGAACATTTTTCTAAAGAAGTCTGGCTTTAATCAAATAGTTGGTATAAAACATTCATATGCCAAAAACAATATTGGTCTAAGACCACACTGATTTGGGAAGTATACTAGGAAATAGAATTGTTTATATAGTAATCTATATGTATATATAATCCATAAATAAACGCATTAAAAAAATCAATAAAACTTACAGAAGCAAGTTCAAAACTTGAGCAATGAATGTTCTTCCCATTTCTCATGACCTGATAATCAAAATTAGAGTAAGACATGTGGAAGGACAACTAAAAAAACGCTCACAGAAAACAGAACAGCATGATATTTACCTTGATAAATTTATCAGGATGCTTTCCCTTAATGTCCTTCAGTGGAATGCTAAAGTAAAATCCTACTCTATTGTTGAACGGAATCTTTAATTTATGTAAATTAAATTCCTCCCGATATTTGTTTGCAAGGTCATGTATAGCTATACCAAATTTAATTAGAATTGTGAAATCAACTGATGTAAATTACCACAAAAGAAGTATCAAATTACCTTCGCTCGTATCACAAAAAGAACGACGTGCAACATCAAGAAGCCCATCCACTCCGGCTTTAATGGCAAAGCACTGCTGTGTACAAGCAACAAAAGGAGCCCTAGCATGTACCACATCCTCATCAATCATATCTCCAATTCTGCTGGGAAAAAATGAATTTAGTAATTGGAAACTATAATCCTAATATGATTAGCCAGATCATTGACTCGAGATGTTTCATTTATACTAATTATTTCAGCGAAGACTCATGGCCACGCAGCTTTATGCACACACCAAATTGCCTACCCCAGATTTTTTTTCTTGCACAACGCAAAATATTACAGTTGCTACACGAAAATGATTCAGAACTAACCGCATATTAAAGGTTAATTCATGCTTTGGTCTACATTTATAGATAGACATGTTGATTTAAAACAACATGCCAGTAGTGTTTCAAGTGACATGATAATTAGGCTTTACATGTCACCGGATGCAGTTCATAGAGTCATAACATTATGCAAGAAAGCCTTTTGACAATGTTTTACGCCATGATTCAACATGGCCTTTAAGAACTAGATATTCAAATATCCTAAATAAGAGGGTAAGCACACACAAGCACAACTTCTAATAAAGAACACCCTCTCAGTTTTAATAACTGTTGGATTCCATAGAAGCAGGGATTGATGAAAATTCAACTATTCATGGTATTCAGAAAAAAGAAATTTTCAAAGGAAAATATCAATATTCTATTGCTATGTGATGAAAGATACCCTGCAAACATCAATAAGACTACTTATGATCATAAACAACTCTGATTTAAATGTGTAGGATAAACGTAAGAAAAAAAAATAATGTTGCATATCAAACCTCTTTCTCATTTGCATATACTTTTCATTTTCACAGAAAGATTTGTAAATATTGCAGAGTAGGCAACTCTTTGCATTCTTGAGAACCTGAAGTCTAGCATAAATTCCATCAGAATGAAACAATTTCAAATCAAAAACTCAAACTAGTAGTCTGTGGAATGCATTTTACAGGGAAAGTCAGAACATGCAAAAAAAGTCAAATTGGGATGATTCAAGGGATAAAGGAGGAACATTGTTTTCAATTTTCAATGTAAAAGCAGAAATCAATCTATGCCCTAATAAAAAAGAATGAAGAAGAATGGTTGTGTCAACAAAAATCATTTTAGTAAAACAGTTAAATTTACGTATGGCAAAGGGTATCAATCTATGAAACTAAGCATAATATTATACCTTTGAGAGTAGAGGTAAAGCATCTAATGCAGTTTTGAGAATGATAATGTTTGATATCAGTATTTGACTTTTCCTAGCATTGGCAGATTTAAGAGATTCTCCAGAGACTTTTGTTGTCTTGAAGCAGAAGTGACAAAGTACCTTATCTGACATAAAAAGTGCAAACAAAAAATGTTAAGTCCGTGTAACAAAAATAACAGCACTTCAAGCTGCTAAAAAAAGTATGATGACCAGTCTCTTTTGGAAATTTTCGAAGCACTTGGACAAGGCCAAAAAATAGCTCCTCATTGCTCATTAACTCGTCCTGAAAAACAATTAACACTGAGAGGAAGTAATCCTGAGAATGCTTATAATAATAAATTGATTCATTTCTTGCCCACCAATCAATTCAACTTCACTTAAAATTCCCAAAAAAGATATACATATAAAAAGCATGAGAAAATGTACAGCAAAATGTGCAAACTTAACTTCACTGAGATTTTGTGATAATATTAATTATGAATGTTAATCTGGGTTCAACAATATTTTTAATAAATTAGACTATCATTTTTTCACACCAACATGCTTCTAATAACTTTGATTCATTCACATAGAAGTCATCATCATAATTATTAGTCTAATCCCAACTTTTTTGGGTTGCTATATAAACCTAGTGTTAAACCATCACCGTAATGTTCAATAGTCAATCAGGTCCTCACCAAACAATAAAAGCATATGAGAGCCATATCGCATGGAATATATGTTTTTTTTTTTTGAAAAAACACAAATGGGAAAAATCAGTCGGACTCGTGTTGAAGACTTAAACCAGGTTCAAAAGGTCAGACACAATAAGTCCAAATATGGCAAATAACTGGCCCTCATTTCATTAATCTTATGACGAGTACAAGTATTCATAGCTCAAGTCTAAAGCTCAAGCAGGTTCTAAAAGTTGAACTCAACAAGCCCAAATTTAACCTAGTCGTTGATGCTCACTTCACTCAACAAGCTGCAAATAAAAGGCCACGGGAAAAAGATCCCTGCATTTGTCTGATGACGATAGTTGTCCATCCCCTAAAGTTAATCGAACTTGACAAATTCAAGCAACACAGATCTGAGAAATCTTCTCAATTGATTAATGAATTAAGACAGAATCTAAGGAAGTGAACTTTGATTCAAAATAGTCTCGAACCAAGCTTTATATTCTCCAATAAGTCAACATTCTGACTCTATTCAAAAGTCTAAGTAAGCATGAAGCATGAACCAAGACAACTTCTTCAACAAGTCTGACAAAGCAACTGGTAAAGGACCGAAGAAGCTATCTCAAAGTTTATGTAAGGGTGAATTTTGGATAGCTTTCTAGTTGTTTTGCTTTTCAGAAAATAATCATAGTTTCGTTTGGCTGCTTTTCAAAAAATTTTATGGAGTAAAGCTGCTTTTGAGAATCAAAGATGTTAAAGTGTGGTGACTGTTAGAAAGCTTTTGTTTGAATTTTTCAAAAAAAAAAAATTTGCAACACCCACAACAGTTTTTCAAAAAACTATTTTCCCTACAACAACTTTACAGCCAGTTTTACAAAAAAACTACAACTGCCCCAATCATACCCTAAAGCTCGGGGCTAAACTAATGGATATCTTGTAATCACCGAATCCATAAAAAACACTAAGGGGTTGTTTGGTTATATGTATTTTGGGTGTAAAGTAATATCAAATGTAGGGATTTTAACTTGGAGTGTTTGGTATTGTCCAAAGTAATATTACAATGTATATGTAGTGTATTTGAAATACATTAGAAAAGATATTTGTGGGTATTTAGAATTTATCTAAATTGGGTGAATTTCAAATACACTGATTAGTGTAAAGTGAGAATGACTGTCTTACCCATCATTCGCCGCCACCAGCCCCCCGCTACTCGCTCACCGCTTGTCGCCTCCACCACCGCAGACCGCCAGCCACCACCCGCTACCCATAGCCACCGTAGACCACCACCAGCAGGCTGCTGATGATAACCCCTACTGTCACCGCCACCGTCACCACCACCCTTTACCCTAACAAATATTTTACATTACATTCATTCTACTAAACAAGAAAAAATAAACCCATGTATTTGTAAAGTTTTCAACCAAACAACTTTAACATAATTCAAATACTTTACATTCACTTTACACTGCATTTCTTTTACACTACACTATTTTTCAGGCAACCAAACATCCCCTAAATGTTGGACTAATGACTTCTTACCATAAATCTAATATAGGCCTTAAGAACAAGGTCGCTAGCATACATCCTTCATCATATCCGTCAAAGCAACAAGTAGAGGACCAAAGGCATGTATATTTTCCTAACAAGTCGATTTGGATGAATCAGGTCAATCAATTATCAAGCCCATCAAGCACAAAGCTAAAACAGATAGAACTCAAAATCTCAAAATAAACAAGATCTGTTCCTTCATTAAACCTACCAAACCTAAAGCTAAGACTGAAAGAAGATCAAATCTGTAAACCACCAAAATGAAGCCTTCACTAAGTCCATTGAAGCATAAAGTAGAGGGAATAAGACACTTTCCATTTCCTAACAAGTTGACGAAGAAAAATCAGGCAAATTCCTTCATCATTCCCATCAAATCACTAAGTATAGGGCAAAAGGTATCCACATTCTTACCTAACAAGTCAACAAAAATAAATTAGGTCAATCCCTTCACCAAATCTGCTCAAGCACTAAGCTAGGACAGAAAGGACTTCAAAATTTGGTGTCCTTAGAAGAGAAACATCATCGTCAAGTCCATCAAGTATAATAAATTAGTTGATGGTAAATTACATAAAGTTTGACAAGCCGCTGAAGCCAAACAAACAAAGTTTAATTCCTATGATCAATAGAACGGCTACGTTAGCTTCAACACATGAGCAATTGCCATGCTTCAAATAAAACCCATCGAGCCTAAATCAGATAAACTGAAGCATCAATCATTGATGTGCACTGTTGAATGATTGCGAGTAAAAGGTGCAACTCATCCTCTGCATCGACACCTCAAAAATATTCATTAGGATATCTAAGAGACACCCCTAGTGTGACATCTAAACAAATGTGAAGAGACTCACATGTGCTGAGAGGCTATGGCATCCAAGAGGAAGGTGAATTGAGTATTTTTTTTTTACAATTAACAAGTTAAAGATTAATTTAAAACTTTGTAGAAAACTTAGTCCCAAAGATAAATTTTAATCTAATAAAGGAGCAAGACAATAAAGCAAATCAAGTGCAGAAAAATAAAGACAGAAGGCACAAAGAATTTTACGTGATTTGGTCAAACCCAAAAACCAACATACTTCCTTGCCTACTCACTAATTCACTAATCAAAATAAAATTACAATGAATCTCTCATACTTTTCTATACCGAGCAAATACAACCCCAACAATGTACTTTCTTATACCGAATAAATATAACCCAACAAGTTTAAGAAACAAGAAAGGAAAAAATACAAGAAAATATATATCTTTTAATGTTAAAACAAATTTTGAAGTAAAGTCTATCAAGTAATAATAAGATAAATAAGAAAGAGAGCTCAAAATTTTATTTGTTCTTTTTATAATAAAGCATGTAATGCTATGAAATTGATGTAATAAGCATGAAGCAAATTCTTCTTAGAATGTTATTTTCACCAAGTGAAATGATGATTTGAAAACATAGAGTCAAAAATAATTTACTACAAGATGCTTTAATTAATATGACTTTAAGATCACTTGCACAAAGTAGTGAGTAACTGAACTATGAAATAAAAACTTTGAATCAATTAAGCAAATATGAAAGCCTCTCAACTTGAAACAATTTAAAGCACAATCGAAAGAATCAAGCTTTAAAATACTTTGATTAAGTGAAATAAGATAATTTTAAAAATGAGTGCTTATGAAAAATAATTGTTTCAAAAATCTTAAGAGAATAATTTCACTAAACAAAATAAAATAAACCTTTCAAACTTTTTGAATTTAAAAAGAAAGGAACAAAAAAATAAAATTTTAACAAGAGAGTCACAAAATTTTTCAATCCAAAAACATCAAATTCAAAGCATGAGATAATTAAATAGATATTATGGTTCATAGAGAGATAAATATTTTATGTGTTCAAGAAACTAAATGGATTAGGAGAATGCCAAGGAGATTTATAGTTTAGGTTTTAAACTTTGGTATTCAGGTAAAAGTCGAACTAGAAATGGTGTAGGTGTGATTATAGATAAAAGTTTGAAGGATAATGTTATAAATATTAATAGATGTGAAGATAGAATTATAGCTTTAAAGATTATTGTTGATACTAAGATTATCAATATTATAAGTGTCTATTCTCCTCAAGTAGGTTTGGAGGTAAGCACAAAGGAATGAATTAGGATTAATACAAAAGATACCTCTTGAAGAAAAGTATTTGTTGGAGGAGATTTAAATGGATATGTTGGTAGAGTGGTAGAAGATTTTAAAAGTTATACATTTGGTTTGGATGACTAATGAAGAAGGTAGACTATATTAAATTTTTTTTTTATAATTTTAGAATAGCACACTTTATTTACGAAAAGAGATGAACATATTATTACTTATAAAAATGGATCTACTAAAACACAGATTGATTATTTTCTGATAAGAAAAATAGATCGTTTAGATTGTAAAGATTGTAATGTCATTCCAAGTGAAAATCTAACTACCCAACATCGATTGTTAGTTTTAGATTTTTAGATAAAAGGTTGTAAGAGAAAAAATAAATCAAATTATTGTCCTAGAATTGGGATCTTAAAAGAACACAAATAAAAATATTTTAAGAGCAAGTTACAGAGATTAGAATTTTGGATGTTCATAAGCTAACATTATGTGAGAAAAAAAAAGAAAGTGAAATTAAGCAAGTTCTAAAGATGTGTTTGGAGAATTAAAGGAAAAGCTTCTAATAAGAATAGTTGGTGGATGAGTCAAAAAAGATAAAAAATAAGACGTATTGTTATAAAACTTGATTTAGATGTAAAAACTCGGAGAATTGGGAAAGATATAAAGTGGCCTATAAAGATTCTAAGAAAGTAGTATATGATGCAATTTAGCCTTTAGTGATTTATACAATAGATTAGATACCAAAGAAGGTGAAAGATGTATGTATAAGTTAGCCAACCAAAGAGATAGGAGAAGTAAAACATAGTGAGGTGTATTAAAAGATGAAACTAATAAAATACTTTTTTTAGAAAATGATATTGAAAATAGGTGGATGAGGTATTTTGATAAAATTTTCAATGAAGGATCTGAATACGATTGATTTTAGAACCTTAATAATACCATAAACAAAAATAGAGAATTTCATTTTATCGTCAGATTAGTAAATCAAGTTAGTGAAGCTTTAAAGAAAATGAAATGTGGAAAAGCAAGAGACGGATAATATTCTAATAGAAGTGTGGAAATGTTTAGGAGATCAAGGAATTTATTGGCTTATAAATCTTTTTAATGTCATTTTAAAGACTAAAAAGATGTCAGATGAGTGGAGAAAGAGTTTGTTGGTTCCTATATTTAAGAATAAAGGTGATGCACAAGAGTGTGCAAATTATAGAGGAATTAAGTTAATGTGTCATACATTAAAATTATGGAAGAGAGTAATGAGCATAAGTTACGATGTGATACAAGTTTCTCACAATCGTTTGATTTCATGCCGAGTAGATCTACTATGGATGCTATACATTTGTTAAGGGGTTTGATGGAGAAACATGAGAAAGTAAGGAGGATCTACATATGATATTTATTGATTTAGAAAGCTAATGATAAAGTTTCAAGAGATATTCTTTGGAGAGTTCTAGAACGAAGGAGTTAATATTGGTTATATTCAAAGTCATTAAGGATATGTAGAAGGCATCAGTGTGTCCAAACACAAGGAGGATTGACAATATTTTTCTATTTCTTGGACATCAAGGAGCACCTTTAAGCCCTTATCTTTTACTTTAGTTATGGATGTTCTTGCATTTACAAGAAGATGTACCTTGGTGTGTGCTTTTGGCGATGACATTCTTCTTGTTGATAAGACTAGAGAGGAGTCTAACGAAACTTGAATTATGGAGGTCAACTGAGTCTAAAGGTTTTCGTTTAAGTAGATCTAAAGCGAATATATGGAGTGTAATTTTAGTTGTAGAAGTTCTAGTGATAGTGTTGTGACATTAAACAAGTCATTAATAAGAGTGAGTGTTTTGATATTTAAGCTCATTGTTCAAAATGATGGTGAAATAGATAGATGTTATTAGTAGAATTCAAGTTGGATGGTTGAAGTGGAGGAATGCATCGGCCTATTATGTGATAGAAAAGTTCCACTTAAACTTAAGGGAAAATTTTATAAGATGGTGGTACGCAATGACTTATGGCAGTAATGGCCAAAAAGCTGGAAGTACTGAAGGGGATGAGTGGAAGAGGATAGTGTGGTAGTTTGGAGATATTAAGCGCCGGGGTCCAGACATTGGAGAGTATATGCATAAGATTTGCCTTATGTTAAGAAAGGAGAGGTAAAAAAGACTTGGTTAAGATGTATAAAAATGATCTTAATATATTTGATTTAAATGAGAATTTGACACATAATAGACACAATGGAGACGAAGGATTCATGCTACCCAAGTGGGATTAAGGCTTGTTGTTGTTGTTGTTGTTGTTGTTGTTGTTGTTGTTGTTGTTGTTGTCACAAAATTTTTCAATCCAAAAACATCAAATTCAAAGCATAAGATAATTAAAATTAAACACCCTTACTCAAGTCCTTTGAATGAGTGAAATAATGACAACAAGACCTGAATGTAGACTCCTCCAAGAGTTGAAAGAAGCTTGAAGAATATGATGAAGATAACCCCTTTGAATGTGATTGAAGAAATGAGCAAGAGAGAGGAGTTTTAGCACTTGAGCCCACAAGATCACTTCAAGAAAACAAATTGCAAAGGTTCGACCAAGGTGAGTTTTTCCAAGAGATAATGAAGTGATGAAAGCACTTCTTTAATTAGAGATTAATCTAAGACGTTGTCGATCAAAGCAAGAAAAAAGATGAGAGAAATCAAGGAAGTAATATAATTTTCAAATTCAAAGCATTTGATTTGAATTTGAATAAATTCAAACCCAAGACACACGAGGTCGGTTAAAGCATTGGAGGGGAAGGTTCAAATCACTTAGCATAAGTACGCAAGCACAAATTAAGAATGAGATTAAACCATTCCAAGGTTCGGCCAACACAAAGAAAAGAGGAGGGAAGAAATAAAGAGGGAAAACAATTAAAACAAAATTTGATTTTCGAAATTAAAGCACATTGAATAAAATTTGAATGAATTCAAATTTAATTATGTGTGGCCAATAAAGCAATAAAGGAGAGGAGATTTTAATGTACTTAATATAATTAAGCAATTGCTAACTAATGAAGAGTTTAATAAAGGAAGAAGTTTAAATTTATTTGAAATAAAATAAATCAAATAAATATAAAAGCATGAGACAGCCAAGACTTTCTATATGGGGTTCAATCAAGATTCAATGCATTGGATATGAAGGATTAACTAATTAATTAGAGATGAATAAATAAATCAAGCCAAGAGAATAAATCCAAATAAAATAAATCATAAAGGAGTTTCCATAATGGAATCAACCTCCAATTAATGCAATCAACCAACTTAGATTAAGAGAGATTAATTTAAGAAGTAATTTGAATATTTAACATAATTTAAATTTAATTAAAACAATAATAAGGGGTCAGCCTAAATAATTTCCAAAATAAAGAAAATAAAAATGAAAAAAATAATAAATTCTAAATCCATTTGAATTGATTCAAATTTAATCAAATCAAATCAATTAAAATAAGTAGAGGACCGGCCAAATCATGCTTAAAAAAGATAGATTATATTAGGAAATTATTTAAAGAAAAAAAAATTTGAAATTAAAAATTATTCAAATTCAAAATTTAAATAATTTTAAATTTTGAAATTCCAAAAAATGAGGAAAAATAATATGGCATTAAATTAAATAAATCCCACAAAATTTCTCATGCCAAAAACAACATAAATTAGGCTAAATTTGAAATAAAATTAATAATATGAGAGAGAAAGAAGATAATTTGAATAGTTGAAAGAATATTTTAATTCTCATGTTAGAATAAATAGATAAAGATTAATCTAAGCATGAAAATTTATTAATGAAGTATAAAATAAACTCAATTCACTTTAAGATACAATGGATAAGGCTTAAACTCATGCAAGTAGTCAAATAATCCGAAAAAGATAATTCAAAAAATTTAAAAAAAAATTTATGCAAATAAAATATTTAAAAAATATGTGAAACCTTAAAATAAATGTGATGAAAATATTTTAGCAATAATTTTTATATTTTTGAGCTCATATTTGTCTTTAATTGCAAATATTAGGAAAATTCCCAAACAATCATAATCCAAGTCAATTTGACTTTTCAAATCTCCTTAAACATTTAAAATAAATCATTAGTATCATCCAAACATATATATGTTATCATCAAATTCAACTAATTATATAGTGGGGCTCATGAAGTCAACAATATAGTCAACCAGCTTACAACAAATATGATCCCCTCTATACACATACTATATTTATTAGAGGGCATTTATTGACCTATAAAATATAATTTGTAAGTTAAATTGAGCTAAAATGATAAATTAATAGACAACGGATGCAACAATTCATAAAATTTAAGTTTGAAACATCTCAATTGCAACCGAAAATTTATTGAGATGACCTCCAATCACAATGCAGACTGTACCGATGCATTTAGAATACCAAATTTGAATAAAAAATACCTCTCACAACATTTAATTGTCATCTAATTAGAGAAAATGCGTTGCATGCATAGTTTCGCGCATATCCGAGTTTGGAGGCCTCAACATCATGCAACTAAGTTCCTTTCACAAAACAAACTATACTTATGTCGCCAAAACAGTAAAATCTATCAAACGAAACTTTTCGCAATCGATTCGGTCATGTATGGAGCAAATGGCAAGCCTCGGAATGCGACGACACACACAATTAGCTCGAATTTGTCTTGATTGACCACGATGTTGCCCAAATGACCTCCGATCGTGAAACGGACTATGCCATTGTGCTTGGAACGTCGAATTTATTTAGATATGTATGTTTAATTTCTACAAAAATTCATATGAATTTCGATGCTATCAGCCATTCAATAAAAAAACAAATATTTGGTTTTTATATGATAAAATCCAATTTTAATAATGGATTTATTTCAAAATTAATTCAAAACTCATTCTGATTTCTAAATTTTTAAAATCCCGCTCAATCCAATTTTAAAAAAATAAATAAATAAGCTACAATTTATGTTTTTAATCTCGATACTCTCTCTCTCTCTCTCAACCGAGAACCCTCTAGTTTCGACTCTACTGACATTACTAACCAAAGCCCTCAACTCCTACCCGATCACTCCCAGCTAAAACCCTCAACGCCTCTCCCGCACTCACCTCCTGTAGCGCCGAACTCATCCCCACCTCCTCCCTCACTAGTCTCCAACCGACCTCGCGATCTCCAGCAATTGAACCCAACCCAGCCATTTTAAATCTTGGTGGAATAATAAAGTCTAAGATATTTTTCGCATTTCTTTTATTTCCTACTACTCTACTATTCCTAACCATGTTTTCTAGATGTCTCGGAAGGTTCTGCTTCATTCCACCAACAAATTTTGATTCAACATTATTTTAAGTACAGTGAGCGTGGATTAGACCAAGAACTACAAGTCAGATACAAAGCAAGGTATGACACTCAGCACGGAATCATTCAACAGGCATGAAGCAAAATACCCAACAATTCCCCGTGCAATAGGATTTGAGACATATGAAAGATAGAATCACTTGCCAAGTACTATTATGGAGAAGGCCAACAACAAAGAACTAAGGGCCAAAGAAAATGGGGGTCTAAGACGAACAACCCACCAAGATAGCCAAGTGAGATGAGACTTATCTAAAACTCTCAGCTTGGATGACAAATCATACTACGCAAGTGAAGAAGAAGATATAAAGAAGCATGAGAATCCAACCAATACTTCCTCCAAGAGATGACGGAGGCTCGCCTCCCGCACAAGTTCAAAATCCCACACTTGGAATCATACAAGAGTTGAGCAGACCCGACTGATCACATATCATACTTTGAACCAACAACATCACTACTGGATTTGGATGACACAATGAAGTGTCATATTTGTTTTACCACTTTTAAAGAGTCAGCCCTCAGGTGGTTCTCGTGTCTCCTAGTAGGAGTCATATCCTCATTCACCGATTTTAAAATGATATCCTTCACACAATTCGCTAGTGCTCAAACCCCTAAAGAGTTCCTAGGCTTTTCTACAAATGAGACAAGAATACGATGAATCCTTAAGAAAATTAATCAACCACTTTTAACGAGAAATGTTGAAAATTAAAGACTTGGAACTCATTGTGACTCAGGCTGCATTCACTCAAGACTTAAGAGAGAGACCTTCAAATATGCCCTCGAAATCCAGCAGTCAAAAACACTCGCCAAATTACTTGAGCTGACGACTAACAACGTGAACACTAAGAAATATAATGAACTCATTCAGCCAGTGCCACTTATTCGCACAAAGGATTCAGCGAAGTGGTCATCTTCAGAGCAAACGCTCAGAGATATGTTTCGAGCACGAAGACCAAATAAAAGAAGACGACCCAAAAATCCTGCACCTAAGCGAGATATTAAACGCCGTGTGACTCGCTATCAAGGAGTCAAAAACTCAACCACTCGCGGTAAGAATGAATTTATAAACGTGGTAAGTAAGGCTTACAAATGCAAAAGTCACATCAAAGGTTAAATGGAGAGATCTTACTCAATCCCGCAGAAATCTCAAGCTGTACAAGTCACGAAAAAAATAATTAATAATTTCCACTCGTATCATGAACATAAAAGAAACTCAACAAGAGAAATAATGAGTAGGAGACAATTACACCTTTTTTATTAAAAATAGAAAAATAATTATTACAACACACTCGCTATACTCCTTATACATCATTTTTTGAGTTGCTTTATGATGGGTCTGAGTGCCACTCCTTACAAAGATCGCCCTTATCACACAATCAAACAATAAATTAGCGCCAGAAATAAAGCAAAGTTAACTCAGCCCTCATGGTTGTGAAACTCCTCTAGGACTCTACCTCCACAACCCCGCCTCCATCTGACTCCATCTAAGTTTGTTTAAGTTTGTTTAACTCTAAGTTTAGGTCCTCTAAAAGAGAGACCCTCCTCTATAAAGCAACAAGCTCAGACAGGTTAATGAGTCATGTGGCCCTCTCTCAATGTCTTCCTCCCCTGGATAAGAAGATTTGTCCCTTATTGACCTCATTTTTGGATGAGATTAATATCATTTCTAAAACAAGTAATTAGGACATCTAATCCTAGATTAAGAGCATCATAATAAAGCAATTAGAATACTACACCTAGTGAACTAGTGCATTCTCTTTAGGTTTGATCTAACTTAATGGGCTTAGGTAGATTCAACCCAAATCTCAAACATATTTTACTTGAAACTTGAGTTTAAAGTAAGGTAATTAAGATGGTTAACTTAATTACCCTATGTAAGCTTTAAATTAATTAAACCCAAAAGAAATTCAAATAAAGTAAAAATAAACCCAAACAAATTAAAACAAAATAAGATCAAATCAAATAAAATAAATCCAAATATAATTCAAAGTCAAATCTAGTCAACCTTTTTGACATAAATTTGACTTATATGGGTCCCACCAAGTCAAAGGTTGACTCAGCAAAATTTGACCAAATGAAATCATTTCAAATGATTCAAATGATAAAACAAACATATTTTAATATAAACCTAAAGAAATTTAAATTTATTTAAATATACCACTTAGTCTAAATGGGCCTAAATGAGCCTTATTGGGTTTAAACCCAAATCAAATTAAAATCAACTCAAATTGATTATTCAAAATCATTTAGAAATGACCATTAAACATAATTCAATCTATCATTGGGTCTAATTTGATCAAATTGATCATTTAACCTAAATGGACCCAAGCTTAACCCATTAAGCCCAATTTGAGCCAAATAGGTCAAAATTGAAATTAACTTCAAACCAATTGAAATCAATCATTCTAAATCACTCCATATATGTAATTAAGCATGATTGAAGTCCAAATGAAATTTGAACCTAATTGGAATCAACTTAACCCATTTAAGGCTAAATGGACTAAATTAAAATGAAATGCAAAATCAACTCAAAACCTAAAGAAATTAATCAAATTAAAACTTAGTAAATCATCAATTAAAGATAATTGAACCCAAATTTAAATCAATTGATCAAAATAAACACAATTAAAACATTTTGAATCCAAATGGCATGAATCGAACTCAAATGAACTAAGGCTCAACCTAAAATTCACATTGGGTTTGATTTGGGTAGCCAAACACCAGCCTAAGGGCTATGGTGGTGAGACCAAAAGCCATGAACTGAAAAGTCAAAAGGAGATGAGGTGGAGTATGCAAACAAGGTTTCTCCAAGCCAAGATACCTTTATGATTCTTCCTCCCCTCATCATCCTAATGGCCTTGGACTTTATCCAATTATTTGATCACCTATTGGAAGATGTTTCCAAGAGTTTTTATCAAGTAGTCATCACCTTAGCCAAAAGAGACTTGGCTTCCTCCATGGGATGCAAAAAAATACAAGAGAGATTCCTTGAAGGAGTCTCTCAGCCAAGGAGAGAAAGGGGAGGAAAAGGCTCCCTCCCCTCAAACCTTTCATCCAAAGGGACTAAACCCTCTAAGACTCTACCACCACAACTTGCTCCACTACGACTCCATCTCTACGCATTCACTTAAGTTTGTTTAACTCTTGCTTCAATAAGTTTAGGTCCTCTAAAAGAGAGACCCTCCTCTATAAAGCAACGAGCTCGGACAGGTTAACGAGTCATGTGGCCCTCTCTCAATGTCTTCCTTCCTTGGATAAGAAGATTTGTCCTTTGTTGACCTCATTTTTGGATGAGACATCTAATCCTAGATTAAGAGCATCATAATTAAGCAATTAGAATACTACACCTAGTGAACTAGCGCATTCTCTTTAGGTTTGATCTAACTTAATGGGTTTAGGTAGATTCAACCCAAATCTCAAACATAAATTAAAATCAAACATATTTTACTTGAAACTTGAGTTTAAAGCAAGGTAATTAAGATGGTTAACTTAATTACCCTATGTAAGCTCTAAATTAATTAAACTCAAAAAAAATTCAAATAAAGTCAAAATAAACCCAAACAAATTAAAACAAAATAAGATCAAATCAAATCAAATAAATCCAAATCTAATTCAAAGTCAAATCTAGTCAACCCTTTTGACATAAATTGATTTAATCCCCTATAGGAATCCCGGGCGAGATCAAGACCGTCCAATCTTCGATCAGAAGGTCGTAGATCGTCCCGCATGGCCACCGCTGTTGACATGGGATTTGCATGGATCCCGAGTGGCCCAATGATGTCATGCCACATGGCAATGGCATCTCATCCGTGTCGTCATTTAAAACGAGATTTTCTCATTTTTTTGAATTAAATAAATATTAAAAAAATGCCAGAAACTTTAAAAAATTATAATAAATAAAAAACAATTCTAAAAAATACAAATGAGGGCTCTATGAATTCATCTCACTGAATAGAATCTATTAAACCCAAAATCTCCATTTTAGATAATTTTGGATTAATTTGACATTAAATAAAAATAATCAAACTCAAATTAATCATAAACCATTAATCCAATCGATATGAAACTTTGGAGAATTGAAATTAGGGTTAAAATACACCTTGAAAAAATTTTCATGATTTATTGCAAAGTAAATCAAAAGAAATTAAATTTCAAACTCAAAACCATAATTTTAATGAAATAAATTAATATTAAATGAAATAAATCATGAAAAATGATCAAATCACTTTAAATTAACATAATAAACTCTAATGAACTTAAATACACCAATGAAACTCACTAGAACTTAATAAATCATAAAATGACTTAATTTGGTAATTAATTGAATTAATTAATCTAATTAACCAACTTGAACTTAGGAAAATCATAATAAATCAAGAAAAAACTCTAACAATTCCAAATAAATCCTCTATGGATACATCTTTTAGAGAGGAATCTAAGAAAAATAAAACTCCTAAATAATTCCTTCTAAATTAAGTTTAATTTAGGTTTTAATGAAATAATTAAAACTTTAATTACACCCTAATCATGCATCTGATTAAAATGAAACTTTAACAAAATCAAATTGGTAAAGAACCTCACTTGCATAAAAATTTTGAAGGCAAATTGAACTTTGGATTGGAAGTTAGTGCATTTTCAATCTCTAGGTTGATTTACATGAAATAATAAATTAAAATTTTCAGAAATTATAAAAATTTCATAAATTGATTTAAAACATTGTCATCAATATCAAAACACATAAGAACAATTTTCCAACAATCTAAGTGAAAGAATTTGATCAATTACAAACTTAGGGTTTAATGGAAACCATTAAAAATGCAAAACCTAATTAAACCTTAAAGTAAATAATTTATTAAATTCATGATCACCCAATTAAGGAAATCTCAATCCATAATCAATGCAAATCGATATTGGATTAAAAGACAAACTTAGATAAATTAGGTTAACATAATTCAACCAAATGAATTTAATGAAAATAAACATTAATGAGACAAATAATAAAATCAATCTAAATCAAATTAAAACTAAATTAAACCAAAAAGATTTAATCAAATCAAAGAAATGAAAAGAAGAATTAAATGTTAAAAACAAAATTAAAATATTAATCCAAATTAAATTCAAATCAAATCATCTAAATGAATCTAAAAGAGGTTAATTAAGATACTTAGGATCTTAGTTAGATCTTTAGAATGAATCTTCATCTTAAGTTGAAGATTCCATTCTATTAAGATTTAGGATATTGAATGAAATGGGTTCCACTTAAAAGTGGAATCTATTTTACTCTTCATTCTTGAAAATTTAGAATTCATAAAAATGAATTTAAAAATTAAAACAAGAATCTTAAATCATTAAATCATTTGAATCGAAACTATTTAAAGGTAAATTAAATAAACTTTATAACTTAAATTGAAACTTGAATCTAAAAAGGCCTAACAAAGTCTTGTTATATAAACCTATTTCCTTCACACACTAGATCATAAGGTCACGGACCCTAGACTTAGGTTAGGTCGTTCTGTGATATTCTGTGATGTGATGTAATGTATTTTTCTTGTTTTTTGGTGTACTAGTTTAGACTGCATGTCTAGGATTGTTTGTCATTATCGGATGTCACATGGACCCCTACCCTTATTCAGTCAATCAAGTGTATCAGGATGACGATGACACAATTTCACCAACACGCTCCAACCGTACTACTAACGAAAAGTGAAATGGGTTTCTAATCAAATCATCACAAATATTTATAATTCATATACTAATTAACTCATATCACAATTACTGGAAGCATGAAATCTTTAAATTTGTAAATAAATACTGAAAGAACTAAAGACATCGATAAAATTTTAAATCAAAAAGTTTGTTATCAAAACTATACACCCAAACTGCATAATAACAAAAGCAATTTCTACTACCTTTTTTTCCGAAATTATCAATCAGTGATCATAAGCTAAAGTTTTATGAGACAAGAATCTAAAGCAGTTCTAACAAAGACAAGAGAACAATCGTACGTATATGTAAATTTACAAAAGTGTAAAAGATCGCGAATGTAATAATGTAATCGAACAATATGTGTAGGTCGCAAAAGTGTAATAATATAACGAACAATATGCAGGTTCATAATCAGATCAATGTCGAGCGATGATTGATTTTAAAATCATTTCGCCTATATCAAATCATTTTCTATCAAATTATTTTCAGAAATGTCATTTATAATTGCAGATGTTGACTTCATAAAGGGTCGTCACACCGCATTTAAAAGGAAGGTAAGCGGACCGGAACCATACTACTTACCTAACAGACACGGACGACCAACCTCCAACCTCAAAATGTCGAATGGGATACTAAGATCCCCTAATCACGCTCATCTGCCGAACTTTTTTTATCTGCAGATTTATAACATAGCCTTTCTATCACAATTTTTCTGACATTTCCCTGTTTATCACATTACTGCATTTAACATGTTTTAAAACATTTCTATATGCCCAATGAAATATGCTAATTAAGAAAATGAACTAGCTGGCTTAATATCATTGTGGCTTAATATCATCAGAATCGAATCTATATCGGTCAGTAATGTGATTTGTATTGATTCAATATAATGTAAATACGAGAAATATCATATATCATTCATACAATTTATAATGGGTAGAACAAAATGGCATACATAATGTAAACCGAATTTAAATTAAGAATTATGTCACCTCGTCTAAGTCATCGTGATGCCCCTCGATTCCTCGGTACACAACCTATAATGAAATAACTCTTCTAAATACTTCTAATACATGAAACTCATAAATGAAACTCATAATTAACACTAGTATTAGCCTTAAACCGCAATCTTACCCCGAAATTGATATCTCCTCATAAGTTTAAATATGAGTACTCGTAAATCTACTAACGCCACTATTAATTACCTGCTTCAATCAACAAACTAAAATTATCAAACAATGTCAATCCTAAATCTCCATTCAATTCTCGAACTCACCTGTAAAAACAGCTTTGGAACTCCCAATCACGATTTCAAAACCGGAAGGCCGAATAAACAAAAGGGATAAGAAGAACTTACAAAATTCTAAATTTCCGATCCAGAACAAGAAATCCCAACAGCCGACGGTTCCTGAGCCGAAATCGGTTCACGGATTTCCCAAACCGAGCAACTTAGGATTTCCAACCCTTCGCGACTTACATGGCGCTTCCGTTACGACGAGCGCAATGGCGAAGTCCAGGCGAAGCCGACGATTCGCGAACTCGAGCACGCGATCTGCCACGAGGCGACTCCATGTCGGCCGTCTAGGGGGCGTTTCGTTCCGAGCTACCGTCAAGTCGGCCAAAGCCGAGAACGGAGCGAAATCCGTCGATCGCGGTGGAAAGGAGGAGAAGAACTTGATCAGCGGAAATGAACTGAGGCCGCGGCTATGGAAGGAACAAAATAAGTGAACAGGTCGATCCCAGCCATACGCGCGTCGAGGGCTTTAATCCCTGGCCGATGCTTAAGACCGGTCTACAAGAATCTAATAAAATTAATTAGGCAATTAGGAAATAAGCTAATTGGATCTTAATTGGATATTACACTGGATGGCAGAACGTTCTTTTAGAAATAATATTGTTTTCTATAGGGAATTGTGTTAAAGGGACAAGTGTAAAATAAATTATAAAATTGTTATTTGCTTGCAAGTGCTGAATAGTCCCTTAGCATAGCCCAATAGGGCAGGTGGGTTTGGCAAACAACTAATGTTAAACCCGTATGTTTGTAAAATATAACTGTTGTGTGTTGTTTGTATTTTCCTAATATCTATTTTATAGGGCATAGGTTTTATTTTTGAATTTAAAATATAAATTTGAGCTTAAAATTATATTAGAATCTATGGGGTCCAGGATTAGCTGGAGCTGATCATACCAACAAATAGGTGCAGAGGTCCCCTACGAAACTCAATGGAAGGTCCCTAAAGAAGGAGACGATCTTGGACAAAAGACCTATAGATCTAAACTTTAGTCCTATAATGAGTTGTATAAGGCGAGCATACCCATTTCTATTTCTTAGAGGTGTACAACGATTAGTGCATTGGCATGTTCGTTAATTTAAATTGGTTTGATTCACTTTGAGTGCGCAATAGAATCAACCTGCTTTTTTAGATTTTTTTTGTGCTATGTTTTCTATAACGGATGCTTGGATGATTAGGCTGTTAGGAAAAACTATATTTTTTACCCAACTTAAACTTAAACAACTTAAACAAAAATAAATAAAGAAACTCAAAACTTCACATTAACTAAATCCTTAAGAATTTCTTAAAATCAACTAGAAACAATTAACTTTTGCAAACAATGCTTGCATATTGTTCTAACTCCGTGAATTAGACACTTCACTAATTGCACATAAGGGGCATCTGACCTTTAAGAATGACCACCTTCTTGGGGAAGTCTGTCTTATCTTATTGATTTGTCCCATGACCACTTCTAATTACATGGCATTTAAACATAAAATGCATACTCTAAAATCTTAAATTAATCATGAATTAAAACATTTAAAAGCTGAAAAAATGTGCATTAATTAAATGCATATCATACCCAAACATTCTCTTAGGGATTAGGGCGTGTGTCTAGGTTGTTAGATTCTTTCTTAAAATGGAACAGCTTAGCCATCTTACATATATGAGATTTGACATCATGAATTTAAAATGCGCTTAAGTAATGTTAGCTAGCAATCCTTCTAGGCAGGTTATAAGTTCAAAAGAATCAGAGATAGGTTTCCTTTTTCAAGTAAGAGAAAGAGCCAATAATTCTCAAAACTGAAACTAGGTCGAGCATTTGAATTGTGTCTGAAGCACTTATAGATTTAGGTTTTGAAGCATCTTATAAAAGTAAGTCTTCAACCCTAATCATTTATGCAATCTTATACTGCTAGAATATAAGTCATAGATTTCTAATATAATATCAACTCGAAATACTATTTAAATTTTAAAAATTTAAAACCCAATAATAGGA
Source organism: Cymbidium sinense (assembly GCA_021442155.1). Classification (NCBI taxonomy): domain Eukaryota; kingdom Viridiplantae; phylum Streptophyta; class Magnoliopsida; order Asparagales; family Orchidaceae; genus Cymbidium; species Cymbidium sinense. The sequence goes on from CM038223.1 coordinate 30,976,424, forward strand.
TAGTTGAAATGTCTACTAGGCATCCCAGTATCAACAGGCATTTGATCATCCATTATAGGATAACCTCAGAAGTTTTTTATTAAATAATCAAATTCATTATAGGATAACATATTCATCTTTTGAGATAATATGTTTACTCTTTAATGACGCATTTAATCATCCAAATAAGAAATTCCTAAAAATCTATGCGGTGTCATAAATTCTTTCCACATCGCTCCCTCCCAAACTCGTCACTATTTCGACTAGTAGATGTAGAGAAACTCACCAACATTTCTTAGATGTCAGCCGAAGTAAAGTTGGTTGCCTTGGCAAATGAAACGGCCAGTGCCTCAGTGATTGCTCCTTGCGGGTGCAAACCCTCTCCCAAGTCCAAACTCAGTGTCACCAAGTCAGCCTACGGCGTAACCGAAGTCGCCCCTAAACGACGAGAAAAGAATTCATAAAAAACAAATAATGAAATTTCGATAAGGTGGTCAACTAAAGACTAGATCCTTGGAAGCTACTCTTCGAGCAAATGGACTTCTCGTCGCTCAGGCGATGACCTAGCAACTCACCCATAATAAGGTGAATCATTTCTCAGAACTACCTGGAGCATCACGAGAGATAATTTTGGAGGTAGACGAGTGTCCATCATCACCTTAAGTTGATGCCTATATACTCGTGACTCTCAGCTACACCAAAAATAAAAATTTAGAAGGGCTAAACAAGAAGAACCAAGAATTAAAATAAAAACAAGTCTTACCTCGGCGAGACACTCCTCCGTAATCGTTTTCATGGAGACGATTCCTACCAACCTCCTTACCATTATTTTTCTGCATCAGATCAAAGGAATATCATCTTCCACCTCCCTAACACTTGCAAATTATATGAAAGGCAGTTCTTACATATCACATCCCTCAGCCGGTGATTACTTAGCTCGCAAATCCTCTGCCATCTTTAGCTAAAAGCGTAGTGTGGATGGGGCAACCGAGGAATTTCGCCTACATAAGAATGGCTACAGATTTCATGGGCTTCTTAATTTCCTTATCTTCTTCGAAAGAGTTGCCCACAGCTCGGAAGAATCGATATCACTATAAGAACTCTTAGCATCAATGGCAAATAAATGTACCCTATCACAAACGATGACTCGACAATGAGAAGAAATTTTCAATCTAGCGGCAAGCAAAATACAAAGAAAGGTATCTAGGGAGAGAAGGCAAAGATTCATTTTATAGTCAGAGAAGGCTGGTATGTCAAAGGTGACATGACTATTCATAATTATGTCATATTTTTTTAGAATTTATAAAATGCTCAAAAGTTAATTATTCTTTTCATTCTTCTATCCTTTTGTGAGTCATCTCTATAAGGAACAGAAGAATCGAGAAGCTAAATGTATATCTAAATATACGAGCATGCCAGGCTAGCCGTCACAACAAGCTATCATCAAAACAAGATCAAATCTATAAAAGAGAGTTACTCGATAAGAAAAACTCGCCACGTATAGGGCAGGTCAAAGAAGGAAGCTTGAAGAGTGAAGTATGGAAACCGGCTACATATCCAAACTCACCTGTGACTGGCGAGTGATTAAGGAAGATCGAATAGCTTAAACGACCAAAGTTCAATGACCCTACCTTGACATGGCAATCCACTACATAAGCTCAGTTATACATCAGAGTAAGCAACAGATCTCCCGTTCCTACGGTCTATAAAGCTCACCACTCGGCGAAGAATACTCACCTCGTGTTAGAGCGAGTTCTCACCTATACTCAACTTGCTCTATATGTACTTATTATATGTAATCGTTTCTCCCTGCTATTATAAAAAAGGTCCATTCAGGGCGAGGGACATTTTTCTTTTTCTCCTCTTATTCTCTATGGATATAAGAGCTCTCAAACTTGTACTAGATCTTGATGGAATAATTAAATCTGAGATATTTTCATATTTCTTTTATTTTCTGCTGTTTTATTTTTCCTAATATTATTTCTTAAATATCTCAAAAGATTTTGCTTCATTCCACGGACAAATTTAGATTCAATAGCCTAAATACACCACCTGCAAACCAATGACCAAGGTGAAACGATAAATAAACAATTCATAACTAACTAAGGAAAAAGGTCATAGGAAATAAAAGCAAATGTGTGGAGCCCTACCCTCACTCTTGTGGGAATTAATAGTAGCTCCTTCATTGCAATTGATCAAACTCCACTCATTTTCTCTCAAAATATAAAGGCTCTATTGTCAGTCAAGTATGAACTGCCAACTTATTTCAATCACAATGAGTGGAATTTGTAATAACTGGAAATCAAAAAAAGAAAATAATAATAATAATAATAATAATAATAATAATAAAATCCAACCGTAGCGACGATTGGCTTCGAATAGAATAATCGAAGAGGGAGCTCAGTTTCGTTTTGCCGAAACAGAACTCTCAAAGCAATGAGAGAGAAAGGGAGAGAAAAAGAAACAAAGGTCGAGAGGTGGAAACCTTTTGTGCGTTCCCTAACCGCGCGATACTGCTTCCATCGTTGGTGCCGAGCCACCGTCGATGCCACTAGCTTACATCCTCCTGTAGGCGTGCGACCAAGAAGAGAGCCTTCCGTGTGTTGACAACCGAGAGAGGAGGGAGTCCACACAAAAAAGGGAGTGAGGGAGAGAGGGAGAAAGCGGCCCTCGTGCGTTCGTGCCAGTGAGAGGCGGCTCACTCGACATTGGGTCAGGAAGCTCTCATGTAATGAGAGAGAGGAGGGGACGACCGAGAGAAATGCGTGTGTGTGTCGCTAGCGACGGGTTAGGGCTCCGAATGAGGGAAGGAGGGAAGAGGTATAAGTAAATAGATATTTTATATAATTATATATTTAAGTGAAATTTGATTTTAATGTTATTATCTCTGATTTTAATGTTATTATCTCAAATTTTAACTTAGGGTTTATAGATTTCAACAAATAACTTAATTTAAGAATATGTAGTATAAATTAATACTACCATTGCCGATCCCAAGTCCGGATGCAAAAAGTGGAGGGTTGCGTTAGGTAGTCGGTACGTAAAATTTGTCGAAATAATCATGACATGAATCCTTTAAATCATTGTGTTATCTTGAAAGTCCGGAAGCGTCGTATGGCTTGAATACAAAAAAATGTGGTAGAGCATTCGGCCGAGTGCGATATTAAATAAACAAGGGTTCCCACATTATGGACGGATGCGAACAAAGAAGTTAGTCCATGAAACTATAATTAGGTTAGGATCTTAAAATATAGGTATTCTTACAGATTAATTAATGGAATTAATAGATATTATGGTTCATAGAAAGATAAATATTTTATGTGTTCAAGAAACTAAATGGGTTGGTGAGAACGCCAAGGAGATTGATAGTTTAAGTTTTAAACTTTGGTATTCAGGTAAAAGTCGAACTAGAAATGGTGTAGGTGTGATTATAGATAAAAGTTTGAAAGATAATGTTATAAGTATTAATAGATGTGGAGATAGAATTATATAAATATTATTATTGTTGATCTTAAGATTATCAATTTTATAAGTGTCTACATGCTCTCAAGTAGGTTTGGAGGTAAGCAAAAGAAAAATTTTGGAATGAATTAAAGGGATTAATACAAAGATACCTCTTGAAGAAAAATATTTATTGGGAGATTTAAATGGGCATGTTGGTAGAGTGGTAGAAGATTTTAAAGTATTACGTGGTGGTTATGGATTTGGGTGACTAATGAAGAAGGTATAACTATATTAGATTTCTTGGGTTATGATTTTGTAGTTCTTTATTTAAGAAAACAGATGAACATATTATTACTTATAAAATGGATCTAGTAAAACACATTGATTATTTCCTAATAAGAAAAATAGATCATTTAGATTGTAAAGATTGTAAGGTCATTCCAAGTGAAATTTTAAGTACCCGGCTATTAGTTTTAGATTTTAAAATAAAAGGTTGTAAGAGAAAAATAAACTAAATTATTGTCCTCAGGATTAGATGGGGACTTAAAGAACACAAATAAAATATTTTAAGAGCGGCTACTGAAATTAGAATTTGGATGTTCATAAGGAAGCTAACGTTATGTGAAAAAATATCAAGTGAAATTAAGTTCTTAAAGATGTGCATGGAGAATCAAGGAAAAGCTTCTTTTAATAAGAATAGTTGGTCTTTGGAGTCGAGTGTCAAAAAAAGATAAGAAATAAGAAGCGTTGTTATAAAACTTGGTTTAGATGTAAAAAGAGAGAAAATATAAAGTGGCTAGAGATTCTAAGAAAGCGATATGATGAAAAAATTTACTTTTAGTAATTTATACAATAGATTAGATACAAAGAAGGTGAAAGATGTATGTATAAGTTAGCCCGTCAAGAGAAATAAAGACAGCCAGTTAGTGAGGTGTATTAAGGATGAAAATAATAAAGTTCTTTTCTTAAAAAAAGATATTGAAAATAGGTGGATGAGGTATTTTGATAAACTTTTCAATGAGGGATCCGAAAATACGATTGATTTTAGCTTAATACTAAACAAAAATAGAAAATTTCATTTTATCGTCAGATTAGTAAATCGAAGTTAGTGAAGCTTTAAAGAAAATGAAATGTGGAAAAGCGGTAATCCGATAATATTCCAATAGATGTGTGGAAATGTTAAGGAGATTAAGGAATTTCTTGGCTTACAAATCTTTTAATGTTATTTTAAAGACTAAAAGATCTAGATGAGTGGAGAAAGAGTTTGTTAGTTATATTTAAGAATAAAGGTGATGCACAAGATGTGCAAATTATAGAGGAATTAAGTTAATGTGCCATACATTAAAATTATGGGAGAGAGAAATTGAGCATAGGTTACGATGTGATACAGTTTCTCTGATCGGTTTGGTTTCATGCCGTAGATCTATAGATGCATACATTTGTTAAGAGGTTTGATGGAGAAGCATAGAGAAAGTAAGAAGGATCTACATATGATCTTTATTGATTTAGAAAGCTTATGATAAAGTCTCAAGAGATGTTTTTGGAGTTCTAACGAGAAAGGAGTTAATATTGGTTAAATTCAAGTTAAGGATATGTATACTAGAATTACTTGTGTCCAAACAAGGAGGATTGACAAAATATTTTCCTATTTCGGTTGGATTACATCAAGGATCAACATTAAGCCCTTATCTTTTACTTTAGTTATGGATGTTCTTACGAGGCATTTACAAGAAGATGCACCTTGGTGTATGCTTTTGTTGATGACATTCTTCTTGTTGATAAGGCAGAGGAGTCCAAAACTTGAATTATGGAGGTCAACTTTAGAGTCTAAGGATTTTCATTTAAATAGATCTAAAACTGAATATATGGAGTGTAATTTTAGTTGTAGAAGTTTTAGTGGAGTGTTGTGACTTTAGGTGATCAAGTCATTAATAAGAGTGGCGATTATATTTAGGCTATTGTTCAAAATGATGGTGAAATAGATGGAGATGTTATTAGTAGAATTCAAGTTGGATGGTTGAAGTGGAGGAATGCATCCGACTATTATGTGAAAAATTTCACATAAACTTAAGTGAAAATTTTATAAGATGGTGGTAAGACCAGACTTATATGTAATGTTGGATAAAAAGAGAAGCATAAGGCCAAGTTAAGTGTTGAGATGGGGATGCTCAGTGGATGAGTGGCTTTACTCTTAGATTAATGCAAAATGAGTATGTTGGGAAAAGTTGAGTAGCTCCAATGGTAGATAAGATTAGGAGAGTCGCCTTGATGGTTTGGCCACATAAAGCGTCGGTAGTCCGATGACAGATTAGGAGTAAATGCATTAGATTTCTTATGTTAAGAAAGGTAGGTAGAAAAAAAGACTTGGTTAAGATGAATAAAAATGATCTTAGTACTTGAATTAAATGAGAATTTGATGCATAATAGGACACTGATGGACGAAGGATTCATGTAACCACCTGTGGGATTAAGGCTTCTTGTTGTTGTTGTTGTTGTTGTTGTTGTTGTTGTTGTATAAATTAAATTCATTTATGAATCATTTTAAGAGAAATGATAAACATTTAATGAAAATAAAAATTTATCTATATTAAGTCACTTTAACATTTAATATTTTTATATTAAGAAATAATAGGATTTAGAGAGTACTATATAACAAATTTGACATGTATAAATATCATTATATTAAATGAATTAAAGGTTATAAACAATATTATTAAAAAATTTAACTTGATTTAGAAAATACACAATAAAATATTGATGAATGTGAGCGTTAAATAATAAAAAATATACGCAAGTATCGTAGACAAAAAAAAAGAATAAAATAAAAAAATTGCTTACAAATATTGATTCAAGATTCAAATAAGGAAATATTAAATAAAGAAATAAAAAAATCACAATTTACAAATATTGATTCAATCAATATTTTATTTTATAGAAACTTCAAATAAGGAAAGAAGTGTTAAAGGGAAGAAGATTCAAGAAGAAGCTGCAAATTAAAGTGGATAATTATGTTCTTATATTTATGGTAAAAATATCTTTAATTTCTAGTGATGAAATGCATTTTATATGATTATGACTTTTTCCTATATTGTAAATTGTGATTTATCTTTCTGTTTCTTCATAAATTGTTGATTTATTTTTCTGTTTCTTTCTGATTCAATCAATATTTTATTTTATAGAAACTTCAAATAAGGAAAGAAGTGTTAAAGAGAAGGAGATTCAAGAAGAAGCTGCAAATTAAAGTGGGTAATTATGTTCTTACATTTATGGTAAAAATATCTTTAATTTCTAATGATGAAATGCATTTTATATGATTATGACTTTTTTCTGTATTGTAAATTGTGATTTATCTTTCTATTTCTTCATAAATTGTTGATTTATTTTTCTGTTTCTTCATGTTGAATAATAGCCTGAATACTATATCATATTGCCAGTTTGTCATTTTATAAAATTAACTAATTTATTGTTAGCTATGAATTAATATGCATAGTTATATAAATTGTATGCTATAAATGTGTATGTTGAAAGTAGAGTTATCTTATTTAGTTGGAGCCGATGCAGATATATGAAAAAATAAAAGGAAATGGCAAATGGTAATAGTTACTTGTCCTTTGGATGAGTTTTGATAAAGGTTTTCTTTTGGTAAAGGTTTAGACGATAACTCCTAAAATGGTTGATAAATATAAAAGTAAAGTTCATAAGAAATGTTCATTTGTACGTACCTCTTAATTGAAAAATTCATTTGTCTTTGATTGAGTTTGCCTACAATAATAGCTTTCGAGAAAGTATTGGTATGGCTCCTTATGAAGCCTTGTATGGGAGGAAATGCATAACCCCACTTTGTTAGGTGGAGACGGGTGAAAAAAGAATTATTGGTGCAAATATAGTAGATGAAGCCATTGAAAAGATCTGATTGATTCGTGATAAATTAAAAGCTGTTCAAGATAGGCAGAGAAAATATTATAAAGCTAAACATCAGCCAGTAGAGTTTGAAGTGGGAGAATTTGTATTTCTTAAAGTTAGCCCCATGAAAGGTATAAAATGATTTGGCAAAATTGGGAGTTGAGCATGTTATTCTTGTATATCTTGAAAAGAATTGGAAGTGACTGGCTTTTACCATCTACAAGGAGTGCACAATGTGTTTTATATTTCTCTCTTGCGAAAATAAGTTAGTGATGAAGTCAACAAGATTATTGCTGATCCTATTGATATTCAACCTAATCTCACATTTGTAGAGAAGCCAAAAATAATAGACTATGATGTTAAGCATCTCAGAAATAGAAAAATTTCATTTGTCTGTGTACTATGAAAACATGGATCAAAACGAGAAGCTACGTGGGAGAAGGAATCAGAAATGTGAAGATTTTATCCTCATTTGTTTAATTAAACATATGTTTATTTCTATTATTGTCATTAAATTTCGAGAACGAAATTTTTATAAGAGGGAGAGATTGTAATAACCGAAAATCAGAAAAAAAAATAATAATAATAATAATAAAATCTAACCGTAGCAACGATTGGCTTCGAATAGATAATCGAAGGGGGAGCTCGGTTTCGTTATCTCAGCAAGAACTCCCAAAAGAGAGAGAGAAAAGAAAGAAAGGTCGGTGGAAACCTTTAGATGCGTGCCTACGCGATCTGCTTCACATCGTTGGTGCCAAGCCACCATCGATGCCACTAGTTTGCATCCTCTTGTAGGTGTGCGACCAAGAAGAGAGCCTTCCGTGTGTTGACAACCGAGAGAGGAGGGAGTCCACACAAGAAAGGGACTGAGGGAGAGAGGGAGAAAGCGGCCCTCGTGCATCAGCCTGGCAGAGTGAGGCTCCTCCCACATGGTCAGTAAGCTCTCGTCGTAGATGACAAACAAGAGAGGAGAGAGAAAGAGAGAAATCGTCGTCATGAGGATGGGTTAGGGCTCCGAATGAGGGAAGAAGGAAAGAGGTATAAGTAAATAGATATTTTATATAATTATATATTTAAGTGAAATCTGATTTTAATGTTATCTCTAATTTTAATATTATTATCTCAAATTTAAACTTAGGGTTTATAGATTTCAACAAATAATTTAATTTAGGAATATGTAGCATAAATTAAATTCAAATTTAAGAATCATTTTAAGATCATTTTAAAAATCATTAAGAGAACTGATAAACATTTAATGAAAATAAAAATTTATCTATATTAAGTCACTTTAACATTTAATATTTTTATATTAAGAAATAATAAGATTTAGAGAGTATTATATGACAAATTTGACATGTATAAATATCATTATATTAAATGAATTAAATATTATAAACAATATTATTAAGGAATTTAACTTGTTTTAAAAAATACACAATGAAATATTGATGAATGTGAACGTTAAATAATAAAAGATATACGCAAGTATCGTAAATAAAAAAAATGAATAAATTAAAATAAATTATTTTCAAATATTGATCCAATCAATATTTTATTCTATAGGAACTTCAATTAAGGAAAGAATTAAAGGGAAAGAGATTTAAGAGGAAGCTGCAAATTAAAGTGGGTAATTATATTCTTACATTTATGATAAAAATGTCTTTAATTTCTTGTGATGAAATGTATTTTATATGATTATGACTTTTTCCTGTACTGCAAATTGTGATTTATTTTCCTGTTTCTTCATAAATTGTGATTTATTTTTCTATTTCTTCATGTTGAATAATATTAAATCTTTGATCGTATTATCGTTTTATGATGGCGATTTGTTAGTTAGAATTAATATACATAGTTATATAAATTATATAATATGAATGTGTATGTTGAAAGTAGAGTTCAGCTCTTAGGCAATGATATTGCATGCGAAAAGAATGAAAATGGCAAATGGTAATGGTTACTTGTCCTTTAGATGAGTTTTGATAAAGATTTAGACGGTAACTCCTAAAATGGTTGATAAATGTAAAAGTAAAGTTCATAAGAAATGTTCATTTGTACATACCTCATATATGTTTGATTGTTGAACAATTTCTTTATATGTTATAACAAAAACCATCATGCATCACTTCTACGCATTTCTTATAGTGTAAAAGTATAATTGACTCACTGAATTTTATTTAATTGCTAGTTGTTTATATTTTTCAGGTAACCATCCTAATTAGATGGATGATAGAAGTGAGGGTTATGTTTATCAACATAGAGAGACTTAAGGAGATAAATATTTATGTCAGTTATGTTGATTTATGTTTTAAATTATATTTCATATGAATTTTGTTAGTATATATGTATGGACAAATTGTTAATTGTGTTGTGGATTGTAGTGGCTCTTATATAATTGAAGAAACATATTGTGAAATTTTGTTTAAGATTAAAAATATTAGATAAGGTTTTCTTTTATCCATCCTGGTTTCCGGTATTCCAAGCTCCGACCGTGTGGCAATTATTCTTCATAATGAGTGAACTCAACTTTCAACTTATTTCGATCATCCTCAACCTCATTCAAGGCCCTCTCAGCCACCCTGCAAAGCTTGAATTCCTCTCGTAGCAACTCCTTCACTTAACAATGCCTTACCTCTAGCTCACTAATCTTCTTTAGCAATAATTCTCAGACAAGATTGTAAGTAGATAGTTAGCTAACAACACAAGCATTCATTGTTTGAATAGGAGAACTGAGCCTAGCCTGTATTGAGAGATATCTTCTCTATTAGCAAATGCATCACTAATAGGATTGTGTATATGCAAGTTGTAGGAGCCAGATGCTCACACGGATGATGTTGTCTCCTATTGTTTTCTTTCTAGAGGATCGGACAACTAGTTACTTAGTCCTTACAGCTCCTTTCAAAGGTGAGCAAGGTAACAGCTTCTTTGGCAACAGCACGCTTACTTCCTCTAGCAACAAGCAACCAAGAGAAATTCTTTCGAGATTCATATTGGCGAGTGGGATAGTAGGGATCGCAACCTCGACAACTTCAGATCTAGAATGAAATGGACCCAAGAAGGTGAATACCTCTAAATCCACAACATAAATCACCAAATCGACTCCACCTACAAAAAAAGTGAGTATATTAGCTAACAAAATATCAACTTAAAAAAATTTGAACCAACACGATAAGTGCTTCTAATATAAATAATAAAAAACTATGTTGATCCCGAAAGTTGCATTTTGCATTTAAAAGGAAAGTAAAGGGTTACAAAATAAAAGCACCAAAAAGTGCAAAACTAGAAAGGAAAAAAAAAAAGCCGTAGCGACATACTCACGGTCCATATCTAAAATGCTAGAAAAAGCAGAAGGGAAGATACAAGCATCACGGATGCCATACAAAATCGGACTTCGATGGCGAAGAACGCTGTCTATCTTTGGGTCCCTGGATGTGGGAGAAGATCACTGGTGGAACCCAAAGAAAGCCAATATCGGGTGTCTTTGGAAGAAGCGTCAGAAGTCTGAGTCTGCGAAGATAAGTGACCCCGGTTTTGCCTTCAAGATCACCACTCATACATCCAGCTGAGGATGTGACCAATTCAAGCATAGCAACTCTACGAAGTCTTATCCAGTCTTTGAAGATGTATCCAGCGATGAGGTTGCGGTATCATCTCGATGGCGACTCCAATACCGGGCAGGAAGAGGGCACCATCGATTGGCCTTAAGCCATCCGAGGGGGTCCAAAAGTGTGAGGAATCACCGATGAGGTCTGGAACTCCCATTGCTCTCGAAATAGAAAGGCGGATGTGTTGGCATGCCTCCAAGATGTTCAAAGCACCTTGGGGTTCCATGAGAAGCCGTGAATCTTGGCATTCCCAGCCCTCAGTATATAACATAGCGGTATGCCTTCCCCAAGCTAGATCGGTCTTGGGGATCTTTGTCAGCCTCAAGAGATCCCGAGCAGTAAAGGAAGGTATGACAAAGCCCCAAGAGGATAGAACACGAAGGGCGGTAGTGGAGAGAGCATCCCGTGGGGATGTGCTCTAAGTCCTCCTCCCGGTGCACAGGACAGACCTCCTCGGTCAACCCCACGTACGTAGCGGAGAGTGTTGGAAGGGCCCCTTCGACACGCCACCAAAAGAACTTCTCCGTGGATGCATTTGAAGCTTAAAACCACGGGCGATGGGTGTGGGTGGAAAGAGAGCCTCATGCAGTCGTGAGGGACTTGCTTAGAGAGAGATGTATCACTCGGCTCATGACACTAACTCGATGTGTAACTTCACTCCTCGTGATCGATCCAGTCCTTCCCAAAATGAAGCTCCAATCTTCCGATGTCGGATCGGTCGGTGAATAAAGAGCACTCGAAGGTCTTCCAGTAGCGATCCAAGAATGTGGGTTTCACGGAAAGTGGGATGTTAGTCGACCAATTCTGGGAAAGGACATGTACCTTGTTTAGTCGGCCGACTTCCGTATCGAGGTTTTGAGCTTGAGAATGGCATGACTTAGAGTCACCTCTCCTCGGAGTAATCCAGATATCATCCCGGCGCTCAAGACGGCGGTGTAGGAGAGTCAAGCTTAAGAAGTCCAGTGTCGTGAGGGGGGGCAGTCTGGCGGCGGTGAAACCCAAGACCCCAGCCAGGAGTACATAGAGGCCCATTTCACATAATGGATGCTCTTACGGGAAGAGCTCTTGTCCCACAAGAAAGATCTTCTTCAATCTCACACATTCATGGGTAGCATAGTATGTGTCGGTAGTAAGCAGGCAGGCGGCAGTGAAATAAGTGTGCACGACCGGGGAAAGGTGCGTGCCCCGGCAATCTTCTCCACGGCCCTCGAATCGGTGAGAGTGATCCGTCACAACCGCATAGCGGTTTGGGTCCCAGTAGTCCATCTCCACGGACCCTCCAACCAAAAGCGGGTAATGCGGTTGGTCCTCCATCTTTTCTTCTTGAACAAGATGGATGTCTTGGCACTTGATGATCGCCCGTCAGAAACGGAATCATCGGATAGCCTTGATTTGCTTACCATGTGCCACCAAAGCACGAGAGGTAATCAAAATGTCATCGGAAGTTGGAGATCTACCTCCGGTGTCACCGCATCATGCCTAAGTTGGCACCCGTTGCTTGAAGGCGAGTAGCGACTCAACATAAAATAAAGAGGTAGCGAGAGGACACCAGGTGAAAGCCACTGAGCTAACCCACTCTCCTACCATTCAAAAGAATGGAATACCTAGGATGGGTGACACATTGAATGACCCATTTCTGAACACAGCGGAAACCCCAAAAGAAAGCATCACGCTCCAAGGTTTGCCAACTCATCCTATCATAGGCCTCCATATCTACCTTGATTGCCATGAACCCAACGAGAGGTAGAATGTTGAAATTTGTTGAAGATCTCTTGGGCAAGGAGACAATGGTGAGAGATGTTCGGGGACAAAGGCTCCCCTCCTCACGAGATGAGGGTAGGTAAGAGATGCTTCAATTTGTTGACCAGGATTTTGGCAATCAGCTTATAGATGGTCGACATAAGGCGATTGGTACTTGGAGGACGGTGGCTCCAACAACCTGGGATCGGGACAATGAGGGTATCCTTCCATGAGTCATCCATTCGGTACTAAAGAACTCTGGATACGCCAAGACATCGCTTCACACATCTCCAAAGCTGCTTGTAAAGGCGATAATCCCATCGAGACCGGCGATTGGGCCCCAAAAGGCCTCCCAAACTTCATCCTCGATCGATGCATCAAGAAGGGAAAAATATGAGAAGGTACGCTCAAGAAGGCCAATTCTCCAGACCGCTCTCCATTTCTTAAATAAGTGGTGAAGAAGATCTAGCCTCCGGTTATCCACTGCCTCCCATCATCCAGTCATAACATAGCTAATCTGTTGATGTCAGAGGCAAGATATGGAAGAAATGAGTGTTACCATCCCCTGTTGTAGCCATCTAGTCTTTGCCCTCTACTTCCACCAATCGCCAGCCAATGTAGAGTTGGATCGATAACCTTAAGCTCACCCTCTCCTCTTGTAGTGAGACACGAATTAGAACAATCGTGGCGGAGGGTTTCAATGTCCTCCAACTCCTCCTTGAGCAAATGGAGGTTCTTGATGCTTCACTCCAAGTAGAGAACACGAAGGGTCTTGCTGCTGAGCACATCGCTTAGACAGAATCGCCTTGCTCCACGCCACACAGCCTCCACAACAGGATAGGGGCGCCAAGTGTCCTCAAAGCGGATCCATCCATGGTGGAGTATATGGGATAGAAGAGATTGAGAAAGAAGTAATGGTGCGAAGATGCGGGGTAGATGATGAACCTGTCTCCAAGTATGTTAGAAGCCGAATTGACCAAAAACCGATCGTGATTTTGCTTCTCCCATCTTTGTTGTTGGTCCGTATACCAGGCCCAATGAAGTCAAGATCATGTAAGTCGTGGTCAAACAAGCTTCCATCTCACGGGAATAGGTGAATCTCTTCCCCTTCTTATCCTGGTAGAGATACAATTGAAGTCACCTCGATGATAAGAGTAGGTAGATCAACATTATCACTAATGTCTTGCCGGTACTCTCTATGATAGGCACGGTTGGCATACACAACCAAGCGTCCACCGAGAGTTATCAACCATGCTAACCTTCCCCAGCACATCAGAGAGGATAAGGGGATGAAAATCAACCCGCCATAAGATAATCATACCTCCGAATATCCCGTGAAGGGTGGCGGAAATTGCCATTTGTTGCTAGCATGTCCACCTCCGCTAAGTCAATCGGTCTCAAAAGCCGATACATAGGTCATGGCCACCAATGAGGTGGCGTGGGTAGTTGTCAGTGGTCTTCTTTGGGCACCCTAGGTTCAGAATAAGATGGAAGACATCACCATGGGGATCCATCATCCAGTGGTGTGAGTGGAGCCTTCTTCCTCTTTTTGGAAGATTTTCACCCTAGCCCCAAATTTTGGAGCTCCCTCCAAAGTGTGCCTTGGAGACCCTTGGTTTGTGAATGGTGGTCTTCCCTCCCTTATCCCAGGAGGTTTAGCATTTTCCAAGATTTGTAGGGGCTTGAAAAATAGGAGGTTTTGAGATGTCAATGCAGGAGGAGATTAGAAGGAGTAGCTGTGGTGGAGGCCACTTGCCAGCCTGACTTTGTAGCCAGTTGACCACCTCCTATGGTCTTTGCCTTCTCAAACTAGCCTAGTCAATGCAAGCCACTCAATCGACAGCTACACAAACAAAAACAAAATCTACCAATTCCTCACCTTGTTCGATAAGTCAGTTCTAAATATCACATTAAAAAACTACATGCTTTTGTCTTTGTGAGCATTCACAATGAACCAGTGATGAAACAAAATCTAGCTCCACGAAATCCTCTAGCCCCTCAGGTAAGAGATGAGGGTAACTATGCTTGCCACAAATAGGAATAGTTGAGCTAGCACAAATCCATAAAAGTTTAGAATATTTTCCATCTTAGGCTAAGTCTAAAAAGATCGAAGGGAACATAAAGTTCGCCATAATAGACTATAATGAAGTATTGAAGCACTCATCCTCTTGGACAAGACACACCACAAAGCTACTTTCACCCTTAAGCAAGAGATTTTGGCCTCTAAGACTATGAATCTCTTAAATACATTCTGTAAGAAGCTTGCCTCAACTAACGGCTCTTGATTTTGCTCTCAGGTAGCTGGAGGCAGTGCAAAACAACTATTGAACCTACTCACAAGAGGGAAAGGAGACATTGGCTTGTCCCAGCAAAGAAGGTGCACTTAAATCATCCATTATTGGAAATGGAGCTCTTCTCTCCTTGCAAGTGATGATTGCATCAACTTGAGGAACTGATCTGATAGAATTGGCCTCATTTCCTCATTCCATAACTAAAGTCGCCTCCATGGAATGCAACGATACATCAAGGTTATGAAACTCCCCATCCAAAATGTTGCATGACAATATTATAAGTTGCTCTATAAGGGTGATCAGCCCAGGTAATGCACCCACTTTGAACTTGATCCAACTTGATACATTATCTAGAAACAAACCTACAATTAGATGAATCTACAACTAATTGAACCAAGATTAAGCCAACTCCTTATAAAAAAACTCATCAAGCAAAGATGACATACCTTCAAAGATTGCTAGAACTAGCCAGCTTCCAAAGGAGGATCAAGGATACTCATCAATCCTTCCTGTAGGTAAGAAAATAGCTTCACACAATAGGTAATAATGAAGAAAAAGTATAGTACTATACACCTAAGAAAATACCTCTAAGGTGCAAGCAACCAATTCATCACAACAAACAAGCACCTTCAACTAACGTGAAACTACCCGCCTCCACACCAAAGGGTTCTCCTTAATGTCACAGAGATGGGCAATCTCAACTAGTTCACTACTTGTCGCCTTCTCTAAAGTTTCAGTTCACTACTTGTCGTCTTCTCTGAAGTTCTACTTGACCTTAGGCCTTCCACCTCAGTATTCATCACTTTACTCTTCCACATAAGTGAGTTCAATAGCCTACTGTTGTCAATAACACCTTCTGACTTGGATGCAGATGCAACCATTTCGAAACATGAATGCTCATTAACAACAAAGCTTGGAAGCCAATCAATAAGCCAAACATCTCAACAACTCTTCAATTTATAAGTTAAGAACACATTAGCACTCACATCTGAGGTTAATCATAGAGGTACATGTTTCCTAAAAAATGCTCACAAAATAATAAACAAAATTTATTTATTTTTCATGTAACATTAAGATTTAATTGATGCTCAATAATTCTCTTTCTTTTACAATCCACCGCTTTAAGGAATAAGAGAATCAAGGAACTAAATATATATCTAAGATGGATTCAACTTACTCAACTAATCATGGATCTCAGCCTATACCTGGTAACTACTGACTTAACAATCAAGGTATAGAACATTATAGTCTAAGTGCAACATCTGATAAGAAACTTTCCCCTCACTAGAGAACTACCCAGCCTAACTCTCCCAAGGTATTCACCAAAGATATCTGACCCTGCTACTCACCTAAGGTACAACTCAATAGAACTCACCAAGAGCACTTATCTCCTACTCTTGACCCGAGAAGTAGTATACTACATCTGACTTAGAAGGCCACATCAACAAAGGGCAGCCTTCACCAGCTTGTCACACTATTGAACACATGCCTATATTAGGGGTAGATCACATGTCTATACCTAATGTATTCTTTATTTGTAGGGCAGTTTCCTCAATAGATAAATAAAGGGTTGAGGCGCATATTTTAGGACCTTTTGGTTCAAACTTTTTACATCACTTGAGAGATTAAAGGCTTCAATATATATATATATATATATATATATACAAAAATGTAAGAAATATTATACCAGTGAGGCATTTTCTACTAGTGATGCATTTTCTCGAGATGTTCTGATATGCAAACTTTAGAATCAATAAATAGTAGAACGTAAGAAATATTATATTAATATCAAATATAAAGTAAGAATTGATACATTAATATACTAATATCAAATCATGAAGAAGTTTCATATAACAATCAAAGTCAAATTATAACAAGTCAAAAAAAGTTCCTCTCTTCCACTCCTAAATGGAATTAAGAATATAACATGCAAATATTAGCAAAATAAAAAACCCCTAAATAAGAAAATAAATTGCCTATTGTTACTGGCAAGAAGTGATGTAATGGAAGAAGAGAAAATGATATGGCCTATATGGAGAGAGAAGGCTTGTTGAGGCAATAGTGACAGTGACAATGCTATAAGGAATCAATGGTGGCAATAGTGTTAAATGAATGAGAAACAACTATTGAGTCATATCATCAAAGTGTGAAATCAAGATAGTGAAGTTCAGTCACGAGGGACTGAACAAAATAGAAAAGAAGAAATAATAAAACTGATATTTTAGATAATATATTCTATTTATATTTGTTATATTTTTGTTTTTTTTAAAAAAAAAACCTAAACTTTAAATATGAGACACAAGACTCTTCATTTCTAAGGCAAAGTACGCCTCAATGACAGTGAAGTGTACACCTTAGATAAAATTGTTTACGGAGTAAGACTCAATGCAAAAAATCCTAAAAGGCATTGAGGAGGGTATTGAGGCATGCCTCATATTGCACATTTTTAATTAAGAATGTGTGTGTATCAAAGGTTATAAAGAAATTTTAAGTAGAATCAATACCAAATCAATTCTAATCAAGATGACTCAATTATAAATAAATTCAACTCAGGGACAAATCGTAGAAAATCAATTTTTTTCTTTCAAATTGAGCCAAACTTGTTCAAACTAGACTCAATATCATCCCCAAAAATAGATAATAAAAAATATTTACTAGGTAATGTTATGCTCAAAACATAAGTAATATTTTGTTTATAAATCACATTATCACATTCAGAAAACTAAACTAGTCATCATTTGAATCAGTTTAAACAAAAAAACCACATCTTCTTCATCATAATCTACACCCACATAGTAATCTTTTTCTTATTCATCTTCAACCAAGAAGCTTCATCCTCAAAACATCACCCAAACCAAGTATCGAAGAGATGCGACAGAGTGTTCGGATCATTGTGCAATATCCTAATCAAATGCCTAGTGGCATGATCAAAGCCGATGTCCCCTTCCCTACAGTTGTATCTTGTCTTGGGGCGTCTTTGGCTTGGAAATCTTGGTATCCAAAGGTTCCTAAGAGACACTCCATTTTGGCTACTAAGGTCCCCGAGATAAGGGGGCCGGGCTTCAAAATGACAGACGATAGTGTGTGCTATTTGCACCTTGTGCTAGAGCTATAATATACTTAAAACACAAGTAGTGCATACTATTTTGGTCATCTATGCATTGCAAAATTAATAGTGCATAAAGCGCTGCTAAGCTGTAAGTTATAGTGCATATTATTTTCTGCTACAGATAAATATGAATAGGAAATCTATTAAATAGGATTTTCCAAGAAACAATTAGAAAGTTAAAAAAAATGAAGCACGTAATAATTATTGGCACTTGTTAATGGGGCCTTTTCACAAGAAATAGATTTAAAAAGGGATATGCAATAATGAAGTCTTTCAAAGGGAATTTGTCACATTCAACATTGTCACAGCTCACAAAATAACTACAAAACAGTATAAGTACTTCAAAATTGCTCTTTTCTATTTATTCTGTCTTACACTTCGCTTTTGGTGCGGGAGAAGGTGATGGCTTCGGTGGTAGTTAATTTTTCCAAATGGTATAACAAACATAAAATGATAGTCTATACATGATAAAATAAGACAAGCAAACAAAGGGTAAAGTTGCTACTTTTAGATGTTTCCAACTCCAAGCAACAAATGGTGTAGATAAAAGACAAAAGCACATTTGGTTAGAAAACTTACCAAGCAATCTAAACGAGCATTAATAGTGTCAATATCTTTCAGAGGCTGCAGTAAGTTTGCCCGAAGCAGTCTAGCCCTAAAGCAGGTAAGCATAAATATGTCATAATGTAGCACATTAGATATCAATAGCTAATAGAGCTCACATAACAGATAAACAACAGGGAACTTTGAGGTATTTTAAAAGAACGATAACTTCAGCAACTGAATATATGACAGAAGATAATAGTTTAAGCAAACCTTGAAATCTTTATAAAGGGAGAGCTGAAACAATCAATACTATTCTGTGGTTATACAGCCAAAATACTAGGATTTCAAAGTTCTTTTACAAATTTTAAGTGGAGAAATGTAAAATGGAAATTCTTTTAGGAAGACCAAAAAGTCTAAAATAGAAGCTAACAAAGCAAAAATCATTGCAAGAAAATAATTTCTATTCAGAGCCTAATATTGAAACTGAATATTTAAGGTTAGCATCTTTGAACATTAACATAAACTCAACATAAATTCCTCTAGTATACTAATAGTCTTAAATGTTCCTGCTTTCAACACCAAGTAACCTAATTAGACTTTGAGGTGCTAATTTTAAGTGTTCATAGTTACATAGAACTTGGTTAAGCAATTGTTTCATATGAGGTTTAAAAGATTTCCCACTTCATTAAATAGTTAGTACAATGATTGGTTGTTATTTGTCTATAATACACCTTATTTTTAGCCCCCTTCCCAGTCCCCATGCCATAATATGTCTATTAAAAAGCTAATATCTAAGGTTCTTGAAGATATAAGTTGATAGGATTTTAAAGTTGTCAATATGACTAGCATGGTTTCATGTCTAATGATTGGAAAATATTGTAGTTATGCAAATTATAGTTGAGCTCAAAAAATATTGTTTAATTAATATTGCAACACAAATAATTGTCATTTTTCGCATCTCACAAAAAAAAATAATTATTTTAATAAAATTCAAATTTTTATAAGTATCATTTTGATGAGTGGAAGTGATTACTCATACATACATACATACATATATATATAAGTAATCACTTCCACTCATCAAAATGATACTTATAAATTGAGGTATAAAATTTTGAGTAAATTTGTCTTTACCTTATTAAAAACTTTGGTGTTACAGAGGTGGTGATGGAATTCACTTTTTTTTTCTTTTTTTCTTTTTTTCTTTTTTTTTCTTTTTTTGTGAAACAGGCAGTGTTGCATAATTCATCATGCTTTATTTTCAAATTATCTAAATACTCTCCATAATGGCATAATGGCACACTCCAAAAATCCAGTAACTTTTCCAATTATTTGTGTTGCAATACTAATTAAACAACATTTTTTGAGCTTAAGTATAATTTGTATGTGTGTCTGCATGCCTATAATTAATAACTAATATATTAGTTTATATAATTAATTTTTTATTAAAAATTAATTAACCTAAGTTTCATATTAAAATTATTGAAATTATTGTAGATGAACTAATGTATTATTCATCATATTAGAATTCCACTTACCACAGCATGCATTGGGTGAGGCTTTACATGGATAGTTTTGATTGGTTTTTAAAAATATTAAGCACGAATATAAAAAAGTTAATACTTATAATAAGTAAGCATTCAAGCATTACCTTATTTAGGACTTGGCCGAGAACTTAGGGTTCGAGTAGGAGCTGGGAGATTTATCATGGGGAAGAAGAAAGTTTTGGTGTTGATGTTGGCTAGAAAAAGAAATGAGGAAGAAGAGGAAAAAGAATTGTTAAGGAAAGCTAGATTTTTCTAGAAAATTCCTAACTTTTCGTATTATAATCTAACTCAATGATTTTGAGGTGAAGTAATGGACTTTAATGTGTCGACCTACATATGTAATCCACAAATCAAATTAAATATAAAAAAAAATAAAAATTTGCAATTAATTGAAGGCGACACCAACGGATTGCACGTGAAATACCCTAATCACGATCGGATTCGATCAAAATCATCTCAATTTAAAAATCCAACTTCATAAATGCGTTTAAAACATTAAAATTAATGAAATGGAAAATATTAGATTAATTAATAACCGATCAATTAATTAAAATCAATTTTTAATGAAATTATGTGCATATCGAAGTCGGAAAGCCCCGACAATGCCCGAACGACCCCCGTTCGTGAAATTGACTGCGCTGTTGTCGCCAAAACGTCGAAATGTATCAAACGATACCTTCCGCAATCAATTCAACAAAGTCTACACGAACATTGAGTGATTCGAATGCGACGTCGCACAATTTAAGCCCAATTTCTCTTCGACCGTCGCCAACATGGTCCAAATGACCTCCGATGAAGAAACGACATCGTTGTTGCGTCCGGCACAACGAAAATACATAAAATTGATAGCCATATTGGTATGGTTCATCGCAAAAAATAATTTCGTAATATTCGACACGAAATTATTAATAATAATATTGTTATCTTGTTAATTCATAATTAAGCAACTAACAGCCGCTTAAATCCCTAATCTCTGCCAAATTAGACGCCCAAATCATCCAATCCGGCTCAGCCGCCAAATTAGCCAATCAAAGTGGTCGTTTGACTACCCAATTAAGCCAGCTGCCCAATTAATCCTATTGGATGCTGTTTAGATGGCCAATCGGGCCAGCCCTAATACTCAAAATGAGCTACCCGACCCCTCATTCATGCAAAACTCATCCCGAGCTCTCGTTTCGTTCGATCTCTCTCGTGTGACTCTCGAATGAAGCTTCCTTTCTCTCTCTCGTGCAACTCTCGTCCGTCCCGAGCAAGCGTAGAAGATCTTGAGTCAAGTTCCTCTCTAGCCAATCCTCCCTCTCCCTCTTGCTACTTCGACCGAGCTCCCTGCTATAGCTAATCACACGCAAGCAGTCGATCCCCTTCGATCCGTCCAACTCTAGCAAGCCCGAGCCCCTCTTCCCTCTTCCTTTCCTTCTAGCACCTGAGATCTTCGGGCCGACTCAATCTAACCCTAAGCATATTTTATGCATTTGATTTTCTTTGGAGAGTATGGTTTGATGAATCTCCTCTTTCACAAGCTCAAAGTGATGTTAAGATTTTGGTTTCAAGCTTGGGATGATGTATGGCTCAATGCTTCGTATTGCTTGTCATTATTTGCGTATTCATATGCTTTTGGGCTTCTTTAGGATGGCGTGATCTCATGAATGTCTCTTTTATATGCTTAAGAAGTGATTTGAAGTTTTGGTTAGAGATTTGGGATGATGTATGGCCCAACCTTTGTGCTGCATGCAAGCATTTGTGTATTTTCATGCTTTAGATCCCTCTTGAATGGTATGATTTGATGATTCCCTCTTCTCTATTTTCTTTCATTTGTGTTTGTTGCAAAATACATGAAAAATTGCAAGCATGATGGGATGTCCTATAGTTTGAAATGGTTAAGAAGTCTTTCTTTGCTATGAAAATTCAATACTTGTTTAGGTTTCATTGTTCAAAGTACTGAATTTGAGAAAAAATGAGAGAAAATGAGATGATGGCTTTCATTTTTTATGCAACCAGGTTAAAGGCACTATTTCAAAAACCGGATCGGACCAGTCGATTCAACCAATTCAACCATGAACCAGGCATATGAGCGATTCAGTTTTTTCAAAAATCAGCCACTGCATCGAACCAGTCTGAACCGCCGGTTCAATCGGTGAACCGACGAACCGGTTCCGATTTTGAAAAACCAGCCGGTTCAACTAAATTATTTAATTATTATATTTAAATATTCAATTTAATAAAATATCTAATTTAAATATTAATATAATAAATAATATAAATTTTAAATAAAATTTTATCATTATAGATGAACTTGAAATAAATTAAACATAATATATTCACTAAATTATTTTAAATATATTACAAGTTTATGCTAGGGAGCTCTACTTTTCAATATAAAGAGTGCAACACCATCTTTTCTTTATGATGTGGGACTAAAATAGTTGAATATGGTGAAACTTATTAAGATCGGCTTTAGGATTTGAAATTTTGAATTATATAATGTGAGAGTTAATAATATCAAATGGGCTTTAAAATATAGAAATAAAAAGATAATATTATAATTATTAACTTTATATTTTCATTATAAATTATAATTTATAATATAAAAAAGTTTTAAGAATATAAATATATAAAAATATTTTATGAATATTTTATATATTACATTTTATAAAATTTTTAAAATACTATTTTATATCTTATATTTTTATATTATAAATTATATTTATATTAATAAACTAACATTATCAAAAATTTTAAATTTTAAATATTATACATATATCATGATTTATAAAAATATGTCGAAATATTTTATATATTATATTTTTATATTAGTTATATTTTATAAGGATTTTTTAAAAAAATTTATATTTTATTATAAACTATAATTTTAATAAATTAGATTCTTATGATAAATTATATTTATATTTATAAATTTATATTATAATTTTTTAGATTTTAAATATATTTAATATACACATAATTAAATTTATAATACATATATAATTATATCTTATTAAATTTTATATTAATCTTAAAATTAATAATTTTTAAAAAATATTATTTATGTATTTATTTTATTTATTTTCTATTACATATTTATATTATTTCATCTTTTACATTATTACATATTTTTTAGTACATTTATCTATATTTATAATACACAATAATTATAACTAAATGAGCTTTATGTCAACCCTTAAAATTATAATTACTAGTAATATTATTTATGTATTTCTATTTATTTTTATTATATAATTATCATATATTTAAATTATTGTATCATTTTATTAGATATATATTTAATCATTTTAATATTTATTACATAATCCAATTCAACCCCCAGTTCAATCCCGGTCAAACCATCGAACCTTGAACCTTTCCCTCTTCCGGTTCTATGTCCGATCCGATTTTCACAACCTTTGTTAAAGGAATATGCTGAAATTGGGTATTTCTAATTTGCTATAAAGCTATCATGCTATTGATTCTCCCATTAGATCAAAAAAAAAAAGAGAGGGGGTCTATGCATGGATCAGCTTAGTATGGTTGATTGCTTGCTTCTTTATTACTACTTGTTAATGATTGGTTTTATCTTTAATGGATTCTATTAACATGCAAGTGTCCCCCTTAGCTAAATATGAGATTTTAAGTCTATGTGTAGAAGTTTAGTACGGCATCAACTCTCTTGCACTTGTTGATTAATGATGGATTTTACTTTTATCTTATTTCATTAACATGGAAATACTCTCTTAATTAAATCTGAAATCTCAGATTAATGTATGTTGCTTCTTTGGTTTACAAAACAAAAATAAAGTGAGGAATGTGTAAGAATTATCAGTTATGTAAGGTTGCCTAGCTTTGCCTTGGTCTCTTCCTAGCATTTGCAACTTTTTTTATCAATGCAAATAGTTGTTTTGGATTGGCTGAAGATTTCAAATGATGAGTTGGCAAGATAGTTTACTTTGTTTTGTCCTTACTACTCCTCATTGCTTGGTTGCTTATCATCATACAAATGAATGTTTAACTAAAGAGAACTTTCAGATTCTTGTCCCCTTTTATCTTGCCTTACAATACTAAATAGGTTTTTCAACACCTTATTGGCATGCAATCCAAAATGATCTTTCTTTGTTTAAGTAAGATGAATAGTATGGCATGCTCTTTGATTGATTGCAAGTAGAATCATTTGAACAGTTTGCTGCAATTTTTGTTGTCCATGCAAAACTAATGGAGAATGAAAAATACATGAGCTTGACATCAATTCAAAATCCCTTTTATATGATATAGGGTTCTCTTGTCTTATGTTATGCTTTATTTGAGTATGTTATTCTCATATGTTATGATAAGATTATTAAGCTACCACTTCATTATGAAACTAATGTGAAATGGGAGAATGGATTTTAAGACACTTTGTAACTTCTAAATTTCATCATGACATATGAGAATTGATTCAACCTTGGCCATATGATGCCTTTTCTTTACTTTTGATTTGGAGAAGAAGAAAAATATAGTAAATGTTTATGCATGAGGCTATCCAATCTTTTGTTGATGTGTGACATGAAATAGATAAAGTTGATGGTTTTATTTTATATCAAGCAAATTTTACTTGCAAATGAAAAAATCATGTCATACACATGCAAATGCAAGTATGTAAAAATGTTTTGTGATAAGTACCCATTCACATTATTCTAATGCGGTGAGAAAATTTGTGGTATAAGTACTTGCTCACGTTGTTATAACATGGCAAAAAAACATACTTTGTGATAAGTACCCGTTTACATTACTCCAATGTGATGGGGAAATTTGTGTTATAAGTATTTGCTCACGTTGTTCCATCATAGCAAGAAAACATATTTTATGATAAGATCACCGGTTCTATCTGACGGAAAATTTTGCTATAAGTAACTGCTCAAGTTGTTCCAACGTGGCAAAAAAATCTGTTTTGTGATAAGTACTCGTTCACATTATTCCAATTTGCCAAGGGAACTTGTGCTATAAAGACTTGCTTATGTTATTCCAACGTGTCAAGGAAATCTACCTTGTGATATAAGTACTTGCTCGCATTGTTCCAATGCAACAAAGAGATGTTATGCCATGCACGCCCATGCAAGTATTTCTATTGTCGAAATAAAATTTTGGTGGGAATGCTGGGTCTCAAGTCCCCTCGGATGAATACTAAAAAATTTTTATAAATTATAGTATTTAAAATCTCCAATTTAACATAATTTATTTTAGGTATTTGAACCTTTATAGAATACTTAATGACATTTTAAACAACAATTCCAAATATTAGTTTGACTTTACACCTTAATGTTGAATATGAGAAATCTCTCTCTCTCTCTCTTTCTCTCTCTCCCTCTCTCTCTCTCTCTTTCTATATAATACAACAACAACAACAAGCCTTAATCCCACTAGGTGGGGTCGGCTACATGAATCCTTCTGTCCATCAGGTCTCCATTATGTGTCAAATTCTCATTTAATTCAAGTATACTAATATCATTTTTTATACATCTTAACCAAATCTTTTTAAGTCTACCTCTACCTTTCTTAACATAAGGCAAATCTAATACATCTACTCTCCTAATGTCATGGACGCCGACGCTTTATGTGGCCAAACCATCTAAGGCGACTCTCCTAATCTTATCTACCACCTGAGCTCCAACTTTTTCCCGAACATACTCATTTTGCATTCTATCTCTAAGAGTAAAGCCACTCATCCACCTGAGCATCCTCATCTCTGTAACACTTAACTTAGTCTTATGCTTCCCGTTTATTGGCCAACATTCTGCACCATAAGTCATTGCACGTCTTACCACCCTCTTATAAAATTTTCCCTTAAGTTTAAGTGGAACTTTTCTATCACATAATAGGCTAGATGCATTCCTCCACTTCAACCATCCAACTTGAATTCTACTAACATCTCCATCTATTTCACCATCATTTTGAACAATAGAGCTTAAATATCTGAATCGCTCACTCTTATTAATGACTTGATCACCTAAAGTCACAACACTACCACTAAAACTTGAATTCTCTCTCTCTATAATAACCGAAAAAAATAAATAAATAATACAACCGCCACGACGATTAGCCATAGAGAGAAAAATTGAAAGGCGAGCTCAATTTCAGGTTGCCGAAACCGAACTCCCAAAACACGCGAGGGAGGGAGAGAGGGAGAAAGAGAAGGAGAAGGGGAAGACTCTACCCATGCATGTCCCAGTGAGCAGACCTTGCATCGACGATCGAGAGAGAAAGGAGGAGAGTCTTTCGATGTCGGGAAGAAGAAGAAGAGGAGTTTAGCTAAGTGAGGAGTGGTTCCAGCCGTGACGACGGGTCGTCGGAGCCTCTTGTGCACCAACGACCGAGAGAGGCTTGTGTGCGTGGGAGGAAAAGAAGAGGCTCGAACGGGTCCTTAGGGCAAACCGAGGAAGGTAAGTTATTTCATTTTGTTTTTTTTTTTTATATAGTAAAGGAAATACATTTTTATATTATAAAGTGAAATGTATTTGTATTATATAGATTGCAATTTCAAAAAGAAGTGAAAATCCAAATGTCTAATTTTTTATAGAAATGTTTACATAAGTATTTTGATATAAAAATATTGAAAGATTTATGAGAATAATTAAATAATTTATATAATTATTTATTAGATTAGAAATTCTGATTTTTGTTGTTAATGAATTTAATTGAGAATATTTCCTTTTGGATTTTATAAAATGAGGAAATGCCTATATATAAGGGTTTATGTTTTCTTATTTAAATTTTGGATTTAAGTAGTTATTATTAAATCAAGAATTTGTTAGGAGCTCAAACAAAAAGATATGACATTGTTTTAATTCTAATTGAAAATACATCTATATATATGTTTAAATTTTAGAATCTATACAGCCCTAATTCTATTGTATTACCTAAACTCTTAATAGCTATAATTTTATTATAGGATATTAGTGAAAATAATAGATTTTCAAGAAAAAAAGAAATTTTAAATGAATTTGTATATGAAAGAATTTAAGCAAATTGTTTAAGGATCGTGAAAATTGAGGTTAATGACTTTATATAAAGATAATAATCATGAGAATTTCATTGATTACATATTATGATTTTTTTTAAATTTAAATCATTAGAGAGAGAGATAGAAATTCTTAAATTAAATTATATTGAGAAAAATAATAGGATTAATAGGATTTAAAGGTATTATATAACAAATTAGACATATCATTATATTAAATTAATTAAAAGTTAATTTAACTTAATTTAGAGAAAAATATTAATAATAAGATCAATTAATAAAAGTTTATAAGTATCATAATAAAATAAAATAAATTACATTCTAATATTGATCCAATCAATATTTTATTTTATAAGAATTTTAATTAAGGAAGGAAGCATTAAAGGAAAAGAGATTGAGAAGTAGTTAATGAAAATGTTTAAGAAATGTTTTAATTTCATGAAACGATGTTTATATGATTATGATTGTTTAATGACTACAAAGTGATTATTTTCCTTCTTCAAATAATGTAGTGTAGCTTTCTTAGATTGAATAATAACTAATCACTGATCATATATTTATACATTTTATACTGATTTACCAGATTATTTAAATTAATAATGATAGTTTCAGAATGAATGTTTAACTTCACCCCTGCATGACTTAATATAATTAATCTAAACGACGAAAAGAGCCAATGAAATTAAATGAATAATACTATTCTTTTCTGGATGAGTGTTGATAAGACTCTAAGATAAAAAAAAAATAAAAGTCAAATGTTTATGATACCTATCCTCCCATATGTTTGATTTTGAGAAATTTCTTTTATGTATATGATATCAAAACCGATGCATTTACCTTCTTGTTTACTATAAACATAATCAATTGAATTTTCAATTATTAGTTTAATTTTTTCGCAGAACCATCCTAACTAAGAATGAAGAAGTTATGTTATCGTTTTTAGAGATGTAATATAGAATTAAAATCAGATTAACTTAAGATATATATATGTGACAAATTATTAAATCATAGATCAGAAATTATGATTAGAGATTTAAGATTATGTTATGTAAATTTTATATTTTATCCGTCACCTATTTCCTTGATATTCCAAGCTCTGACGTCGATGCCTTAAATTTTTTTCAACTCTTGTAATAATTTGATCGTCATTCTATACTTTTCTTTATGGTTTTGCCTCAAATCAATAGAAATCTATCTCTCTTTGAAGGTAAACACGGTAAGTCATCCACAAAAACTTACGGATACTCTTTTACTACCTCTAACTTCTTTATCTCTTTAGTAAGACTTCTTGAAAACCTTCATAGCCTTTTGCTAGCATCTTTTGAATTTTTAAGCAAAACACCATCATAGCTAATACCCCCTTATGCCCCACAAATTTGAATTCTTCTTCTCTAGGAATATTGAACTTGACTATCTTTTTAAAACAATCTATAGTAGCATAATGTTTAGATAGTCAATCAATTCCTAATATCACATCAAATTCATATATTGGCAGTGCTATTAAATCTGCATCCAAGCTTTTTCCATAGATATTCTTACACCGCAAATATTTCAAGATTCATTTGAGACCCATTCAAAGTTGGAAGCGCTATATTAAATATGAAATCTTGGAAAGAATTGGAAAAGTGGCTTATCGATTTTACCTTCTCACATGCAAAGAAGTACACAATGTGTTTATATTTCTCTACAAAATATATAATGCTTGAACAAAATTATCAGATCCTATCGATATTCAACCGGGATCTCACATTTGTAGAGCGGAAAAGAATTATAGATTATGATTTTAAACGTCTGAAGAAAGGAAATTTCATTTGTCCTCAGAATAATGTGACATGGGAGAAGGAATCAAAAATGCGATGACTTTATCCTCAATTATTTAATTAAAGGTATGTTTATTTCTATTAATGTCATTTAATTTTGAGGATGAAATTTTTATAAGAGGGAGAGATTGTAATTACCGAAAATAAAAATAAAAAATAAAAAATAAATAAAAAATACAACCGCCATGACTAGAAGAGAAAAATTGAGCGGGCTCTCGGTGGTCACAAATCGAACTCCCAAAACACGAGAGAGAGGAGAGAGGGATAAAGAGAAGGAGAAGGGAAGACGCCCCTGCATGCCAAAGAATGAGACACACGACCAAAAAGAGAGGAAGGTGGAGAGTATTTGAAGTCGACCAAGGAAGAAGAGGAGTTCAGTCTCCAGTGAGGCTGACTCCACGCCACGCCGGGTCGCCAGAGCCTCTCAGTACCAAGACCAGAGAGAGGCTTGCATGTGTGGGAGGAAAAGAAGAGGCTCAAACGGGTCCTTAGGGCAAACCGAGGAAGGTTTTTTTATATAGTAAAGAAAATACATTTTTATATTATAAAGGGAAATGTATTTGTATTATATAGGTTGCAATTTCAAAAGGAAGTGAAAATCCAAATGCCCAATTTCTTATACAAATGTTTACATAAGTATTTCGATATACAAATGTTGAAAGATTATGAGAATAATTAAATAATTTATATAATTATTTATTAGATTAGAAATTCTGATTTTTGTTGTTAATGAATTTAATTGAGAATGTTTCCTTTTGGATTTAATAAAATAAGGAAATGACTATATATATATATAAAGGTTTTATGTTTTCTTATTTAAATTTTGGAATTAAGTAGGTTATTATTAAATCAGTAAGGAATTTGTTAAGAGCTTCGCAAATAAAGATATAACATTGTTTTACCTCTGATTTGACGAAAATACATCTATATATATATGTTTAAATTTCAATCTATATACCTAATTCTATCAGTATTACCTAAACTCTTAAATAAATGATTTTATTATAGATAATAAAAAAATAGATTTTCAAGAAAAAAGAAATTTTAAATGAATTCATAAATGAAAGAATTTAAGCCTTAATTGTTTAAGGATTCGTGAAAATTTGAGGTTAATCACTTTATAAAAGATAATAATTATGAGAATTTCATTGATTACATATTATGATTTTTTTTCTAAATTTAAATCATTAGAGAGAAAGATAGAAATTCTTAAATTAAATTATATTAAGAAAAATAATAGGATTAATAGGATTTAAAGGTATTATATGACAAATTAAACATATCATTATATTAAATGAATTAAAAGTTAATTTAACTTAATTTAGAAAAATAAAATATCAATAATGGCAATTAATAAAAGTTATATGTAAGATCATAATAAAATAAAAATTGCTTTCTAATATTGATCCAATCAATATTATTTTTAATTTTATAGAAAGAAGATTAAAAGAGATTCAAAGGAAAGGAGGATGAATTATGTCTTATATTTATGATAAAATGTCTTTAATTTCTGATGAAAAGACGTTTTATTGATTATGATGCCGCAAGTTGTGATTATTTTCCTGCTTCTTCATAAATTTTGATGTAGTTTATTGTTTCTTCATGTTAAATAATAACCGAATGCTAGATCATATCATTACTCGGCCATTTTATAAAGTTAAGCGATTATCATATTTGAATTAATATGTATAGTTGTATAATTGTAAGTTGTATGTTGACGAGATGTTAGTTCACCCCTGAATTTGGGGACACAATGTACCCTAAAATGAAAAGAGCCAATGAAATGAAAAAGAATAATTTCTTCTTTGGATGAGTATTGATAAAAGTTTAGACTCCAAGACGCTGATAAATGTAAAAGTAAAAGTTCAAAGGTAATGTTTATGTATACCTACCTGTTGATTATTATTTGAGCAAATTTCTTTTATGTATATGTGATAACAAAACCGATTCATACTTCTACCTTCTTGTTTTACCATAATGTAATAAAGATAATCAATTTTTATTCAATTATTAATTATTTAATTTTTTTCAAGTAACCATCATAACTAAATGGCTGATAGAAGAGAGAGTTATGTTTATCGTCGTAGAGAGACTTCAGGAGATAGGTAATTATGTCAATTATGTTGAATTATGTTTAAATTATGTCATATGAACTTTGTTAAGATATATATATGTGTATAAATCATTAAATCATTTGTGTCAGTAGTAGCTTCAGTATGATTAGATATTTTATTTAAGATTAGAAGTGTTATGTAAGTTTTTCTTTTATCCGTCCGACCGTTTGTTCCCGCCATGATATTTCAAGCTCCCAGGTCGGGTCGTGACACTCTCTCTCTCTCTCTCTCTCTCTCTCTCTCTCTCACTCTCTCTCTCATAACCCTTTAAAACATCATATATGCTTCGTTGAAGGGGTAAAAAAAAGAGAAGAAAGAGATGTTCAAATGAAATCTCTATGAAAAAAAACATGATCCTAAGTTGAAAATTGATATTAAACTTAGAACATCAAATTAAACATGACTTACGGGTTGATGTGATGCGGTTTGAAATCAATTCTAATTGTTGGCAAGCTCCATTAGAAATTTTAGACTTGCAATATTCCTTATGAGATAAATGTGAAAGAAATGGGAGAGTAAATTTTCATAAGGGAAGAATGCTCTCATACTTATAATGCAATGCATATTAACTTGTTCTTAAGCTCTCTTACTAAGTAAAATGTCATCCAAGCCTTTTTGCATAAAGCCAAAAATATTTAATATCATAAATGACAAAATAAAAAAATGGGATTTGTATCATCCCATTAATATCATATGATTTATGCATGATATTAAGGAGGAGGATTTCTCCCCCTCTCCTTTCTCTTCACGGCATCATGCCATGCAAAAAGAAAAGAGAAATAATACTAATAAAGATAAAAATATTATGCATAAATGCATGATAAAGTGTGTGAGAGAAAATTCATCATCCCCCTTTACTTTCTTTTGTCATTTCCTCTTTAAATTACCTATGAAATGGGCATGAATTTAAGGAGAAAGAAAGAAAGGGCAAAAAAAAAGGGGAAGCTTTTTTCTTTTTCTCCACAGGATTATGTCATATCAATAAAAAAAGAGAAAGAAAACAGAAAAGGGAAAATAATAAGTGAAAAGAAGAAAAAAGAAAGGAAAAGAGAGGAAAATGGGGGGAGTGAGGAAGAAAATTTATTAAAAATTAGATTTATTTCTTTCTTTTTTATAACTTGGCCATAAATGGGTAATAAATAAAAACAGGAGAAGTAAAGTTTTTCTCCCTCTTTATGGGTTCGTGTCATGACAAAAAAAAAAGAAAAAGAGAGAAAAAATGCATGTAAGACTTCAAAATAAGAGAGGAAAAGAACAAAAAAAAATATTATAAAAAAAAGGGACGTGTTATGATAAAAAAAAGGAAGAAAAAGAGGGAATAATGATGATGTAAGAGGTTGAAATCTCCTTTCTTCATTCATAGCCCATCTCGATTTCCTTAAGTGAGCTTATAAAAATAATTTAGCCTGCTTGAAATTATGAAGCCCGCGTTCTTTTTATTTCAAAAGGTCCATTAAGACCACATCTATAAATGGGTTTATAATAAATGGGCTTATAAAAAGAGGACTCATAATTTTCTTTTAAAGTTAAAAGCCCATTGGGACCATGTCTATAAATGGGCTTTAAAAAAAAAACAAAAACCCATCTCATGAACACTTTAAGTCTATAATTTTCTTTCAAATTTAAAAGTCCATTGGGCCCAAGTTCATATTGTTGACCTCCATGCATGTGTCATAAGTCAAGTCAAACTCACAGGGTGAATTCCACGAGCTTCAACGCGCAAATTAGAGCTGAAATACACCTGACGGCACCAAAAATCAGTCGAAACGATCTCCAATCGACGAACGGACTTCATCATCGCATTCAGAACATCGAAATTGATCAGAATATGCATATTGCACAATTCGACGGATCAACCGATCAAGAAATAAGTCTGTCGACGCACCGACGCGCATATCGAGATCAGGAAGCCGCGACGATGCCCAAACAACCTCCGTTCGTGAAATTGATTGCGTCGTTAGCGTAGAAACGTCAAAATCTATCAAATGAGACTGTCCACGCTCAATTCGGATGAGTCTGCACGAATATCGAGCGATCGGCAACAACGCACAAATCGAAGCTAAAATTGACCCGATTTGACACCAACTCGAACCAAACGGCCTCCGATCGTGAAACGGACTGCACCGTTGCGTCCGGAACATCAGAATAACCTAAGATCAATATATATATTTCCTATATAATATATCGGCGTGAAAATCAAAATTAGAACTAATTAAACAATTCAAAACAAAATCATATATATTCTTAATCCAAATTTAACCCCACAGTTATGGCGACTCACGGCTCACGCAAGAGCTGCGCTCAATCTGTCAAAAAATCTGGGGGTTAGGATTTTGGGATTAGAGTGGGTATTTATAGGGTTCTTTTTTCTCGAAGCTTCAGCCTCTATATTTATTTTTTCTTCTTACTGGGACCTTTTGGCAATGGATTCCTGGACACGGGGTCTAAGTGTCACGCTCTGATGCTCACCATGTAATGACAAATTTATGAACCGCCACCTCAGGGAATAAGCCTAACATTTCAGAGTATATCCAAGCAAGCTCCTAGGCGAATGAGATTGGAGATTGAAGAACAGAGAATTGTAGAAACTAAGAAGCTGATCAAAGCAGGCTTCATTTGGAAGGAGAAATATGCAGATTGGATAGCCAACATCATCCTGGTTAGGAAGAAGAACAATCAAATCTGTATCTACATTGACTTCCGAGATTTGAACAAAGCATGCCCAAAAGATGATTTTCCGCTTCCAATATTAGAACTACTAGTGAACAATACTTCCAACTATGGCATGTTCTCATTCATGGATGAGTCATCGAGATACAATCAAATCAATATGACTCCTGAAGTAGAGAAACACACATCATTTAGGACGTCAATTGATATATACTGCTACACAGTCATGCCCTTCAGATTGAAGAATGTTGGAGCTACATATCAGAGGGCCATGACACGCTTCTTCAACGAGTTGATTCATCAACAAGTAGAATGCTATGTAGATAACCTCATCGTTAAGAGCACAGATCGAGAAGATCATTTTGATGACCTAAGGATGATCTTCGAAAGAATTAAAAAATATGATCTTAAGATGAATCCTCTCAAATGTGCATTTGGGGTTTCGTATGGAAAATTCTACCACGATGACACGAGGAATCGAGATCGAATAAAATGGCAATAGTGGATATAACACCAAAAAATCTTCGCCGCCTTCGTTTCAACAAAGACATTTGGTATTCATCTGACGTTTCATATCAAATCTATCGGGCAGGTGTCAACCCTTTGCTAAATTGAAGAAGAAAAATGTGTCATTTAAATGGGACGATGAACGTCAAGAAGTATTCGATATCATCAAAAGATACATGTTAAATCCACCAATTCTTGCAGGGCCAATCCCAGGAAAGTCTCATATTTTGTAAACAACTGCACTAGAAGAATCTCTCGGAGCATTACTTGCACAACACAATGAAAAAGACAAAAAAAATATGTTGTATATCATAAGATTAATAAGAGTCGAAAATACTCCGATCGAGAAACTTTGCCTAATCTTCACGACAAAAGCTTCGACATTACATGTTGTCACATAAGATAATACTCATCTCAAAGATCGATCCGTTGAAGTTCTTCATGACAAAATCAAGATCGACGTCATTTATGATACGGTTGCTGCTCGATATTACATATGTATCTTAAAAAGCTGTAAAGGGACAATTACTAGTAGATTTTCTCGCTGCACATCATATCCCAACAGATTCAACAGTCAATGATGATTTACCTGAAAGAGAAAAGCTATAGATCTGAGAAATATATTTCGATAGAGCATCATCTATTAAGTCTGCTCAACCCCCAAATCTACCAAAAGCAAGAGCTGGCGTTGGCCTCATTTTCATAACACCGGAAGGTGGCATAATGAGGCGTTCATACAGGCTAACTAAGCCAATAACCAACAATGAAGTCAATACGGTGCATCGAAAGTTAAGAAGTTATCGATCCATAATATAAAAATCTTTTGAGACTCTCAATTGGTGATCAACCAAGTGTTGGGTCTTTATAAGATTTATAAACTTGAATTGACATACTATCATAGGCAAGTGCTTGAGCAAATGAAGCAAATTTCATACATTAAAATAGCTTGAGTTTCTCGATCGAAGAATAGTAAAACAGATTGTCTGGCCAAGCTAGCAAAAGAAATGGAGAACACGAACGACGATGATGTGTTGATTAAAGTGTCCATTCGAAGTTCGCAACCAAGAAATCCATACTCGCAGTGAGGGACATCAAACTCAAAGCAATGTAGCAATTCAAATTGCTCACACTCCCAAAGAACAATAAGTACAAGAGATAGAAAACTCAAAAAGTACTACAAAGAAATCATATGAAGGCTCATAAGGAAGTGTCCATGATCGAGACAACCCTTCATCAATTATTTCAAGAAAAGCAAATTACCGAGCAATAAATCACTAGCCACGTAGATTACAAAAAGGATCCTACGATATGCCTATGTTAATGACACATTATACCATAAATCCTTTGAACAAATGTGGTCATGCTATGCCTGATGAAGCCAACAAAGTTATGTCCCAAATTCATGAAGATTTGTGGTACATCACAAGTCCTCAAAAATGACAAAGAAAAATTAAGAGGATGAGATACTATCATCAAATGATAAAGATCAATAGATCATGTCGAAATGTCATGAATGCCAAGTTCACGAATCATCTATCAAACCTTCGATCCTTCGACATTCAAAGATCCTCGCTATTCAAAGTCAGCATATATAATCCATTGATCCTCCATTGGATATCGATTCATTTTAATAGCTACTAACTACTTCTCCAAATAGGCTGAAGCTATTCCGTTCAAGGAAGTCACTGCTGATCGAGTTGTTGACTTCTTCACCAACAATATTGTGTATAGATTCAAGATGCCAATTTTAATCATTTTACAACTCGCTTTCAAGAGTGCAAAGATATACAAATTGGCCGATCGACATGAAATTGATGAATACATTTATCAATCTATAACTAGTAGCTGGCCAATGGTTTAACAAGTTTTCACAAGCATATCGGTAAAGTCGCCAAGAAGATTCTCACTTAAAAATAAAAGTGAAAGTGGCACACTAAAATGATAAAAGCACTCGCATATATAAAACAACTTACAAAATGCCTTATCATGCTTCACTCATGCTCTAACATTTGAGTCAGCGCTCGCCATTAAGTCGAGCTACCAACACTGCAAGAAGCTATCCAATTCAATCTTAAGATCGCCATGAATTAGAAAAGTTGATGCGCCACGGAGTTAGACTCCAAGCTTAACAAAATTTAAAAAATTTAATCGAGTGATGTCTAAAAGCATTTAATAGTCAAAGACCCCTGACATTCCATTAAAAAGGTGTATTGGTTATAGTGCTAAGAAAACCAATCATCCATCATCATAAGATCGATGGTAAATTTGAAGATAACTGGGAAGGTCTTTATGTCATTGAGAATGTGTACGAACGAAGAGCTTAGCAGCTTATTGACAAGAATGATCAATGACCGATGCCACCAATCAACGGTCAATATCTCAAGAAATATCACAACTGACTGTGGATAAGTATATAAATACTTAAATGAATCTTGCACTAATAAGGCTTTCATACCAAATATACATATAATGTCACTTGAAGATTATCTCGTAAAACGAGAATGCATTTTCAAGTTACTGTGAAAGCCCCAATCATAATACTTATCTAAAATTTTAACTTGCAATAAAACTCAATCAAAATAGTCAACACTATTCAAATATCTAAAGTTAAATCAATTTTAAATTAAACCACACACATGGGCCCTGATACTACGCTGAATGCTTAAACTTAGTGTCTGAGGATGCTGCGCGGGTTGATTACCGGCCTGCTCCGGGTTAACAAAACCTAAAAGTCCAATAATATTATTATAAGAATTTCAACTTATTAAAATATCTGAGAAACTAATTACGTCGTATGAATAGATAGACCCTCATTATTAAATTAATAGAATTAGGGATCTAGAATAGCAAAATAATATATATACATCGATGATGGCTGTATTGAATGAAGATTTCAACTAGAGGGGATACTTCTATTAAAATGTAATTACAATCTCAGATTAAATTAACTTAAATCAAGTATCAATCTAAATGCAAAATTTAACATATCATTAAATATTAAATGCTTAAATAAAATTCAAACATTAAAGAACTTAAAGCTACAACTCAATCCATCTTTCTCGATTGTTTGCTGAAGGCGATAAATTAAAAAAAACTCTTGCTCACAAAGGAGTCAATGTCAAGTCAAGTGTATTTTTATATTCACTCTCAATCAATCTCATGCCAGCAAGGAAGTGGACCGTGTCTATGGCGCATGGCTTCCATGAAATATGATGCAATTACTGAGTCCTCACGCGTGTGGTTTCAAATGACACCATTATATAACGGTCCGTAGCATATCTTATATATGTCCTTCGAGTTGTGAAACATAGGGTGCATTTGATAGAGAAAAAAGCCCTCTGTTAGCTAAGATGAACTTAAACTTGTCTCCTTAGACAAACACTACTCTAGGTTTACAAGATTCCCTTGGAAGTCAACTCATCCGCGAGGATCCTTGGTCGGTTGGGTCATTACCTCTCTCACAAGTAGGACAGGACGGGGATAATGGAAACCATGGGATCTAGATCGAGCGCGTCATCGTTCCCCCAACCATCCGCTTCAAGTTAAAGAATGATAAATTTCATAAATTCTAAATTTCAAAACTCCACATACTGTTATTATAAGCTGCGCATTCAGCAATCTAACGACTAACCTTAATCGAAAGTTCTCTCTCAGCATTGAGAGGGGTAATTAACTATAGGTGCTTGCGCTTATAGGAAACCTGAAACCATATCTAAAGTCCTCACAAAATGAGGGTGAATTCTTTGGGTAGTGTCTTATCTACTATTCCATCTGTCTTCTGAAAATTTCATCGATACTTAAACTATACTCTCTTCATTGAGAGGTCGGTGGAGAATTTTCGAAGTCCACGCATATGTTAGCTTCAATTGGATTAATTTTCATGCTTTCAAATTCTAATGTGCATGAAAGGATTTAAATGTGATTAGCTCTCATGTATAACTTATAATATCTCATTTCTCTCTTTTGATTTCGATATGTGTTATGGGAAACATCATACACTTGATTTCATAAGTGAATATTTGAATAAAGTGAGCTTGCATATATCTTATGACATAGTATCCTATATTGAAGATCCACACTTGATCTATGATGTGCCTCTAAATCTTTATTGGAATTCTAATATGATAGATACTACACTTGACATTTAGCAAGTGTTTGGAATAATTAAATATACATATTCCAAGACAGATACACTTGATTTATGACAAATTTAGAAAGGGTTATAATTGCATCTTTCAGAAAAGATCTAGACTTGATTTGCAAACAAATATTTTATATCCTCTAGCGCAAATGCATGCTTGATCATTAAGAACAGATACTCACTTGATTTGCAATAAGTATTTGAGAAGGTTAAACTCATATTTTAAAGAACCAATCTTCACTTGATTTACAAACAAGTATTTGAATGAGTTGAAATTCTTATATTTTACAAAACAGTGCTACACTTGATTTATAGTTTTAGGTATCAAAACATATGCTTGTTATCATAACTTATAATTACAATTTGACACGTATATCAGGCCAAATATAATTACTTCAACTTAGACATCTTAATGTTCATACAACATTTTAAAGAACAGATACTTGTATGTACGTTGAAGTGTCCACTAGATCAAGCATCTAGGAAAATGTGCAAGCTATGTGTAAAATGAATGAACAGATCTCTACACCGGTTGGGTCTTAGGACCGAGTCCGAGTTAACAAAACCTAAAAATCCGATTATAATATTATAAGAATTTCAATTTAATAAAATCTGATAAACTAATTCTGTCATATAATTATAAAAGATAAATCTATTGACACTTCTCAAATTCAACTCTCAAAAGGAAAGTCTCAAACCCGATCATATATGCTTAAGCAATAGTTGACAAGGTTTGGAGGACTATAAATGTGGAAGCAATGAATTTAGACTCGAGCCTCTAAGCTAAAGCTAGAGTTGACAAGGTCTACTAGTCAACAACAGCCATATGATCAAAAGGCTATCATTACATATTCAAATATAAATCAATTACAAAATAATCATATGTTCAAATAATAAAAAAAAGAAGAAAATCAATATAAATTAAATGAAATTAATTATTTAAATTTAAAGCAAAATTCATTCACTCCTCCGCAACTATTTTTCAGGGGTGACAATTTGCTCACAAAGAGCTAATGTCAAATTAAACACATAGCTATTTTCACACTCAAATAATCTTAAGTTGGTAAAGACATGGCACGTGTCCTCTGTCTGCGTGATTTTTCCTCAAATGGCACCACATAATGGCGGTAACGACTAGAGCTCTCTGACCGAGTGATTTGCCCCAAAATGGCACCACTAATCACGGTCACGGCCACAACCCGTATGTTCCTCAACGACTTTGCTCTTTGAGCTGTGAATTATAGAATATATTTGATTGGGCAAAAAACCCTATGTTAGCTAAGGTTGACTTACATTTGTCCCTTTAGACAAACTCCACCCCGGGTCCACAAGGACACTTTGGATGACGTAACCCGTGATTGTTGATAAGGATCCTTCTGTCAGGTTGAGTCGACTACCTCCTCTAACTAAGTGGACCAGGGACAACAGCCCGGGATGACGGAACCATCGGATCTTGATCGAGTGCGTCATCGTTCTACCAAACAAAAACTATAAATTAAAATAATAAATCTCATAATATTCAAACTCCACTCACTGCTATTATACACTCGTTATTTAGCGATGCATCAACTAACCTTAATCGAAAGTGCTCTCTCAGTATTGGGAGGGCTAATTAACTATAGGTGCTTGCGTCTATAGGAAACCTGAA
The DNA here is from genome assembly GCA_021442155.1 of Cymbidium sinense. Lineage (NCBI taxonomy): Eukaryota > Viridiplantae > Streptophyta > Magnoliopsida > Asparagales > Orchidaceae > Cymbidium > Cymbidium sinense. The sequence goes on from CM038223.1 coordinate 31,016,470, forward strand.
ACCATATCTAAAGTCCTCACAATATAAGGGCGAAATCTCTAGGCAGTGCCTTATCTACTATTCATCTCCTTTCTGAAAATTACATCGACATTCAACTCACTTTCTTCATTGCGAGAGATCGGTGGCGAATTTTCAGAGCCCACATAATGCTTATTTGAGAGCTTCTTTTGAGATAAATAAATATTTTGGTTAAATTTGAGTTATAATTAATAAAAAATTTAAAAATTGAGAAATTAATTTTTCATATATTATTTATGAATGAAAAATATTTCAAGGCAACCGTATTAATTAAGATATACTATTTCTAAATCAAAAGGCAAATAAAAGTTAATTATATGAATATAAATTTGATGGGATAGTCTTACATGTAATAAATGTATTTGAAAGTTATTTATATTGCAAATTGCATAATAGTGTCCAATCAAATGTGTAAAATTGATTGTGCTTTTATTAATTCATGAAAAGCATAGATTGAATAAGTATGTTGGCATTACATGAACATAATTTAGAAAGATAAAATCTTATAGCCTATTTAAATAATATATATCCATATGTATATTATGTTCAAAAAAAAGAAATGTTTTCATTAAAATGATTCAAATGGTAAAGTTTAAGAAATGTTGGGTAAGTGGTAGTTTGGCAATGATATGCATAAGATAATTTGTACAAGTATGGTGACAAAGGTGAGCCCATTTGGATGCAAAAGGGACCTCAAGCTACTATGTTTATATATATGTACAGGTAGAGCAACAAATGTGAGCTTGTAGTGCAACAAAAAGATCCTCAATATGTAACTTTCGAGCTACTGTTAACCAATAAACCTAATCTCACATACATGACAATTTCTCAAGCTGAATTGAGACCCCTCCATGCTAAGTAATAAGGAAAAAGTATAAAAGAAAATTTTGAGATAGTAAGACCGTCTAAGTATTCATATACATGAAGGATATAGTTATAATGTTTCATATATGATGTAATGTTAAAAAAATTTTAATTATATATCTCGCTTACAGTCAAACAAACTATAATTCAAGAAATTCTACTTTTATGTTCATAGGAAAGTAACAAAACTATTTTACAAACATAATTTATTATAAAAAAAAAAGATAGGGTTTAAGATCAAATTGATCCCTCAACTATTTATGAAGAATCAATTTAGTCTCAGACTAAACAGGAGGACCAATTTGATCCCTTGACTATTTGATCAAGGATGAAGTTGGTCCTTCCATAATGCGGCGCGTGAATGAAAATAAGAAGAGGGTAGGATTTATTAGTTATCTATTTCTTTTTAATTTTTGATATTCTGAAAATGCCCTGCAGTAATCATTATTTCTCTACAACTTTTCGTTAAATTCTAAACGGAAGGACCAACTTGGTCCCTGATCAAATAGTCAAGGGACTAAATTGGTCCTCCTATTTAGTCTGGGACTAAATTGGTCCTTCATAAATAGTCGAGAGACCAATTTGATCCTAAACCCAAAAAAGATAGGATAGAGCCCAAGTGAGAATAAAATTTTAATCACGACAATATATTCTAGCATATAGCTTTAATGTAACTAAAAATAAAATAAGACATGTATATGATAAATCTGTTGAAGTTATTGTATGCTTTGTAGTTAAATAAATAAAAAAATTTGAAAATACTTTCCCTTATTGATTGGTGTTAATAGTCAAGTTCCTTCTACTTAGAAATAGTTGTTTTTGATGTTATTACATCTTATGACCAAGTGATACAGATTGACATGAGGTGTGACAATCTCACTAATAAAATATGGGGATTAGTAAACATCAATTTTAAATATATATGCCCTAGTTAACTCTTAATCATAATACTACACTTACAGCAAATGATTGACTCAAATCATGATTTCGTTTCTTTGTGTTTTCTACCTTCTAGCAAGTTTAAAAGCATGCCCCAATCAATGACTATTTTTTTCTTCAATTCAATATTCTAAGTTCAACAAGTAGAGTGTTAAATTCGATAAACCCATCCAGAGAAATTTACTAGTCAAACCTGTAATATCCAAGTATCGCTAATTAATTTAAGTTCTTTCTTGTCAGCGCCTTTAGTGCTTGCATCGTGGTGGATTAAAGCCTCGACAGCGTATGTTTGGGATCGACCTGTTCACTTATTTCGTTCCTTCCATAGCCGCGGCCTCAGTTCATTTCCGCTGATCGAGTTCGTCTCCTCCTTTCCCTTCCCAGCCGGCATTGATGATTTCCACTCCCATTCCTCGGCCCGGCCCGACGACCGCTCGTGACCTGAGAACACACGAGCCGCCCTTCCCTCGACGCGACAGGAGTCAGCCTCAGGTGGCCGGTGCGTGCTCGAATTCGATCGCGTCGGCTTCCTGGACTTCACGTCGTCGGAAGCCGCATCGTAAGTCCAGTGAACCGACGGGTTGAAATCCGTTGCTCGGTTTGGGAAATCAGTGAACCGACGGCTCGCTAGATTTCTGTTCTGGCCGATCGGAAACTTAGGGAATTTTGTAAGTTCTTAATTTTCTTTCCCATCCCTTTTCTTTCACTGACCTTCCTTGGTATTGAAATCATTGATTGGGAGTTCAACTATTTTTTGCGGGTGAGTTCTTGAATTGAATGGGGTTTAGGATCAGCATTTTTGCTAATTTTAGTTTGTTAATTTAATCAGGTAATATTGGCGTTAGTAGATTACTTTGGAGTCGTACTCCAGTAAGCTTATGCTTGGGAGGAGATATCAATTTCAGGTAAGATTGCAAGATTGCAGGTTAAGTTAATTATGAGTTTCATGTATTAGAAGTATTTAGAAGAATTATTTCATTATAGGTTGTGTACTCGAGGAGGAATCGAGGCACATCACCACACCAGGTGAGACATAATTCTTAATTTAAATTGGTTTTATTCTTATATGCTTTTACCACTTATAAATTGTATGAATGACATATAGATATTTACGTATTGAATCAAATACAAATCTTTTCTTGACTTTGCATGATTCGATTTATAATGATTATAAGACAGTTAGTTATAGCGTATGATTTCATTGGACATATAGAAATGTTTGACAACATGTTAAATGCGGAATGTGATAAGCAGGAAATGTCGGAAAATTGTGATAGAAGAAGTATTCTGATCTGCAGATAGCAAAAGTTCGACGAGATGAGCCGTGATTAGGGGATCTTAGTATCCCACTCGACATTTTGAGGTTGGAGCCGTTAGGTCGATTAATTAATTAGGTAAGTAGTATGGTTCGCGCTACCTTCGACTTTAGCGACGGTGTGACCTTTTGTTATGAAGTCAGCATGCGATTATAAATGACATTTGAAAAATGATTTGATATAAAACTAAAATGATTTTCATTAAAGCTCCTTTGACATGACATTGTCTGATCAGATCTGACATATTGTTCGATTATATTGTTACATTTCTACACATCTGACATATTGTTCGATTACATTGTTACATTCGCAACAGTTTACCGCTTTGTAAATTTACATGTACGTGCATGATTATTCTCTTGTCTTGAAACTGCTAGCGTTCTTGTCTCTGAAACTTTAGCTTATAATCTTCTGATAATTTTGAAAACGAGTGGGTAGAAGCTAGTACGTTTTTGTTAATTACGCTTTTGGTGTATGATTTGAAAGATTAAAGGCTTTTGGATGCATAAATTAAAAATGTCTTTACGTATTTATTCTGGCTTAAAGATTTCATGCTTAGGTAATTGTGATATGAATTAAGTTAAGAGTATATGAATTGCAAATATTTGTGATGATTTGATTAGATGCAAATTTCACTTTTCGTTCCTGAAGCAGTTGGAGCGTGTGTGGAATCTGTCCAACCGAATCATCCTTTTATTTTTACACTTGACCACAGGATAAAGGTAGGGGGTCATCTGGGGTGTGACAAAACCATAAAATCACATTGATCGCTAAAATCAACAATTTATAAACCTCATAAAAAGCTATTGAGAACAACAAATCATATGTGGTATTCAAATGGAATGAACTGCATACTAATTTGCCTTGTATAACCCTATAAAGTAAAAATATGCAATCTAAGCCACCAAAATTTTCACCACCATCATCATTAGCCTTATCCAACAAGTGGAGTTTTCTTCGTTTATCCTCATCTATTCATTTCAAGTTCATACAACTACTTCCGACAACTTCTAGCTATGTCATATTTTACCTATACCCCCTTTTCTTTTCCCTCATTCTTTCACAACAATTAGATTTACCAAAACTCCCAAAAGACAATTATAAAATACATAATCTTCAATAAATCCTACTTTAATCTCTATCAAATGATTTTTTTCTCACTTTATACTTCTCAATTTCAACAAACATGCATCCTAATATTCTCATGTAAATCACATTCAACTTGACTATAAATGATTTTTTAAAATTTTTCATCCCCAAAAATCAAAATGAAAGCACTTATTACAAGTAAAAAAACACTACCAATTATTATATGGAAAAAAATGAAATACAAAAAGGAAATTAAACATATGAAAATTTTGATATTTCATAGCTATAGTAGCTATAATATCAATATTAGTACTCCAATAAACTTGCACAAGCGCATCAACATCAGAAAGCAACAAAAAACTTATTCTTTACCACTGTCAGGAGAAAATGTGTCATACCCTCCAACAGTTTTTGTCGTCTTCAACATTTGGAAGAGACTTCTTTTCTTGTTGCTAGTTCCCCAAACTCCAGAGCATAATGGCTCAATTATTTCCAAGTTGTGCACACTTCAATGCATTAAATATGCTTCAGAAGTTCTTTAAGCTTCAAGAAAATGGAAATCCCTTCTATTTGAAATGGAAGAATTTAACACACAAGTAGATAGTACCTCGTAGCATCAATATTCATGTGGTCAAACGAGCCATTAAATGTAACCTGAAATGTTATACTAGGCATTCAATTCAGGGAAATTATAGAGTACCCATGAAAAATGAACTATTTCAAACTTACATTCACAAACTTTCAAATTAAGACAAAAAGAAAAAGAAAACTACTAAGATTAAAATCACACACACACACACACATTATATATATATATATTATATAAAAGAGAGAGTGAGTAGTTTTTATGTAGTGGTCTGTTATATATTAAATCTAACTGAAGAATGGAGAAGATATCCATCCATTCAACCTGTTAAGTCCCCACTCTCTAGCTGCCAAGAAAAAGAAAAAAAACTATACTTAAAGAGGACAGCACAAGCAAAAATAGATTAAATGAGAATTCATATATAAGTCAAAAGCTAGAAAATAAATAAAAGCAAACACCCAAAAAAAAGGATAAGATCTAAGAATAAAACAGAGGAAATGCTACATACTGATAATGAGTGATTTGTCACAATAACACCTTTCTCTTCTTCAATCCTATTCATGTGATCAACATAAAAAATTAACCAGTTATCAAATCTGCATTTTGAGTTACACGACCACACTAATTTCGCCACACATGACAAAGAACAACAATTGTGAAACAAAATCCAAATTTTGTATTTCTAGAAGCAAATGATTGTAAAGAGATATAAAACAAAGTATTAAATTTTAGAAATAGCAAAACATTATTATGCCTCGGAAATATATAAAAGAAAAGGACAATGAGGTTTGATTTTAAAAGGAAGGAATTCAAAAGGTATGAATGAGGAAAAATAATAAGAACAAATTGAGAAAGATGTCTGAGCTTAAAAAAAGATAATTTGAAACTTATTGCATGCCTTTTGAAAGTAATTTATTCTGAATCTGTTAACGTCTAACTGCTGAAGCCTGAATTTCAGTCATGCATAAAGACTATGTTCAAATTACAACTGCTATATTCTTGGAAATAAGCCTTTTCTCAATTCATACTTCTGGTGTTCCCTAATCTTGAAAAAATGAACACCTACAAGTGGCTCGTATTCTTGCGACCCATTTAGTTAAAAGAAATTGCATTAAGTTTATTGGATGTGGAAGAGAATGGATGTAATAGGCTTTTGGGTCCTGTACAACAAAAATGGCTAAACTTTTGCAGACCTAAAGTAGCAGTGGTAGCATATAAAGCAAACGTGTTGTCTGAGACAACTGTTATCGTGCCAGAAAACATTTATGCTGACACTCATAAGAATCAAGGTTCTTTTAAAATTAACTCGTTGAAGCTACTAAATAGTAGTATCTCTTTTATTTACTTCTCCCCAAATATATAGTATTCTTTTCAAGAGATTAAGATGCATTCCAACTAAAATATGTTGGAATATAATCTATGTGTGACTGTAAGCGTAGGTAAGGAAATCTCGCAAAAGCACATAAGTTCTTGGGTTATGTGTATTACACTTTGTACTACATTATTTTTCTATCCTCATGTTAACATTATATTTTGCTAACAAAACAAATATCATAGCAAAATATGAGGTCACAGGGGCAAAACAATGGTTACTGAAAATAGAAAGGTGAAAATCAGCTTTTAACATAATAGGTTTTGTTTACTAGATCATGTGGATTGAAGTTGAGATCTCCCAGATACATAGGTGTTGGGAGGTGCTCCTATCATTTACAAAAGATTGTCTTCAGTATACTGAACAATAATACCACAACAAAAGTGATGAAAGCTCTATCAGATATGTACTAGAAGTTAACTACAATAAACAGGATATTATTAAGTTTAAAGATGGAATTCCTCTTGCAAACTATATTAAATTTCTTTGCAAATTTTCTACATTTCACACTTAAAACTCTACTTTTTTTGAAAATTTGCTACTAACCACTCCAAAAATTCTACCAACCTCTTTACAAATCAAATTTGCTACCTTCTAAGCTCTATAAAAGGAAGTTGTTAGTTGCAAGGAAATATAATCTTCTTCCATGATTTGCTTCTCTTGGCAAACACAAGAGAAATTGTGACTAGTTCTCTTGGCAACCGGTGGTCTCCAACCAATTTAATGGTAGTTAGCAGCGGGTATAAAAGAGAGTATTTGTTGAGAGGTTTTGAAGAACTGCAGGTGGTATCTTGTGGAGAGATTAGCAATGGTCTCAATTTATGGTCAATGTCTACACTTTTTTGTTCTTTCTTTTTATTTTCTTTTAGAATTTCTGCTCATTAGAATCAAGAGAGAAAAGAAAAATATTGACATATCTTATTCGTTCAGTCAATTTTTTGTTGATAAAGTGAAAACTTCATCACTCTCTCTCTCTCTCTCTCTCTCTCTCTATATGATACATGATTAAACCTATGAACAATCTGCTGAGTTATATCATTCATGCTAAGCTTGAACCTTTTGATGTCTTTCCATCAAAAGAATAAGGGTATTTCCACATAGGTGAGGGGAACCTCTCTTATGATAATAGGTTTTTGGCAACTTTGGCATTTTTTAGATTTTAAATTTCTTCAATCTCTACCCAAATTAATTTTTTTCCCCTAAGTCTTTGTTTTTTTTTCCAATAAGTCATTCGAATGTATTTTAGCCTTTTCCACCAATTTAATTTTCTAAAACTAATCTTTGATTGTGATCTCTATTTTGCCAACAACAACAACAACAACAACAACAACCCTTTATCCCACTATAAAGGGTCAGCTACATGAATCCTTCTTCTCCATAGTGTCCTATTAAGTGTCAAGTTCTCATTTAATTCTAATAAACTAAAGTTATTTTTTATGCATCCTAACAAAGTCTCTTTAGGTCTACCTCTATCTTTCTTAACATAAGGCAAATCTAAAACATCTACTCTCCTAACTTGGACACTAGTACAACTCTAGTATTCATATCCTTAATGACTTAAATATAATCAATATTAACCCCTTTCTTTTTTAGAACTCTCCAAAGCAATTCTCTTGGAACTTTATCATATGCTTTCTCTAAATCAACAAATATCATATGCAAATCCTCCTTACTTTCTCTATACTTCTCCATCAAACCTCTCAACAAATATATAGCATCCATAGTAGATCTACTTGACATGAAACCAAATTGATTTTGAGAAACTTTTATATCACATTGTAACCTATGCTCAATTACTCTCTCATAATTTTAATTTATGGCAGATTAACTTAATTCCTCTATAATTTGCACACTTCTCCATCAAACCTCTCAACAAATGTATAACATCCATAGTTGATCTACCTATCACAAAACTAAACTAATTTTGAGAAACTTTTGTATCATAGCATAACCAATGCTTAATTACTCTCTCCCATAATTTTAATGTATGACACATTAACTTAATTCTTTTATAATTTGCACATTCTTGTGCATCACTCTTATAATCCCTATTTTGCAATCAAAGAAATTTTACAATTATTTCAATCTAAAAATTTGTTAATATCACACAAAATCAAATGTAGAATTTTCAAATTTTACCTTAATGAAGGATATTTTAGTGCGCAAATTATAGAGGAATTCAGTTAATGTGTCATACATTAAAATTATGGGAATTATGGGAGAGAGTAACTGAGCATAGGTTACAATGTGATACAAAAATTTCTCAAAATCAATTTAGTTTCATGTCGAGAAGATCTACTATGGATGTTATACATTTGTTGAGAAGTTTGATGGAGAAGTATAGAGAAAGTAAGCAGGATCTACATATGATATTTGTTGATTTAGAGAAAGTATATGATAAAGTTTCAAGAGAAGTACTTTGGAGAGTTCTAAAAAGGAAGGAGTTAATATTGATTATATTTAAGTCATTATGTATATAAATACCAGAGTTGTTACTGTGTCCAAACACAAGAAAGATTGACAAAATATTTTCCTATTTTAATTGGATTACATCAAAGATCTGCTTTAAGCCCATATCTTTTTGCTTTAGTTATGGATGTTCTTACGGGGCATTTACAGGAGGATGTACCTTGGTATATGCTTGTTGTTGATGATATTCTTCTTGTTGATAAGACTAGAGAGGGAGTCCAAGAGAAACTTGAATTATGGAGGTCAACCTTAGAGTCTTAAAATTTTCATTTGAGTACATCTAAAACTGAATATATGGAGTATAATTTTAGTTGTAGAAGTTTTAGTGGTGGTGTTGTGACATCAGGTGATCAAATCATTAAAAAGAGTGACCATTTCAAATATCTCGAGTCCATTGTTCAAAATAATGGTGAAATAGATGGGGATGTTATTAGTAGAATTCAAGCTGGATAGTTGAAGTGGAGGAATGCATCTGGCCTATTATGTGATAGAAAATCATCACTTAGACTTAAGGAAAAATTTTATAAGATTGCGGTAAGACCTGCAATGATTTATGGTGCACAATGTTGGCCAGTAAAAGAGAAGCATAAAACTAAGTTAAGTATTGTAGAGATGAGGATGTTCAGGTGGATGAGTATATTTATCCAAAATCACCCCCAACAATGTCAATGAACTTTTGTAATACCTAAAAGTACACCAAATAGGTTAAATTAAACACATTTTAAAATATACCCCATTTTTTCGCATATTTCAAAAATCACTCAAGACATTTTTATAAAACTCTACTCTTCATTTCGATCATTTTAATATATAGAAGTTTATATTAAACCTAATTATTTTAATCATTATAAAGTTACTTGTATTTGAATTATATTTTCCTAAAGTTTAATTTAAGATTATTGTTTACTAATTAATTCCCTGTAGCAAATAAAGTTAATCCCATTTAAATCAACATGCAGTAGTGGATAATGAATGGTTAAGATTAATTAATTACAGCATAAATGATTAATTAAATTCTCTATTATATAACCTCTCCAAATTTCTCTCAATTCTTCCATTTCTTCCTCCCTAAGTCCCACAACCTTTCAATTGTCGACTGCTGTCCGTGGCTCCTTGCTGGGCTGCTGTCCGTGTCTCCTTGTTGAGCTGCTGTCTATGGTTCCTTGCCGGCTGTTGTCTGTTGCCTGCTTTAAGTCCGGTGCTAGGGTAGAAGTTAGGCAGCCGAGAGGCTGTTGTGTTTGGCTTGAGAGAAGCAGCCGGGAAAGCTGTTGCTGGACGGGGTAAAATAGGGAGGCGGAGAAGGGACATTAAGGTAAAATTGTTGATTGATTAGTTTTTATATAATTCTAATCAAATTCAACTCAATTAATTTTTGTTCTTTCCACTATTTAATTCTCTTTCTACAACAAATCGAGAAGTGGAAAAAAATATGGAAGTTGGAAAAAATTAATATAAATTGGGTAATAATATATACGTAACTAGATAATTATATGAATGTTATATGTACATCTGAAAAATCAATAACATAATATTTAAAGAAAATATATAAGTTAAATGTTAATTTTTTGTTGAAATTGAAAAATTGGATGCTGTAGGACGTTGGGAGTGAAGTTAATAAAATTGCAATTGAAATATATAATTAAGTTATAATAAAGTTATCTTATTTCAATCAAGTAATCGACATTTAGTATTAAATTAAACATTTGGGGCTGATTGGGATGTTTGTTAGATAGGAAGGATTGCATGTGGTGATTTCAAGTAAGAAATAAAGAATTTATTTTATGAATGTTACGAAATAAAGTATGAAAATTTGATGTTAGGGTTTGTATTCGAGGAAGCGTTGACATATATGTCTCAACCTATGATGCACGGATACTTCTAAAAAAGAAGTATGCAATGTCAGACACGAGCATGGGTCTGACACGTGTCGGGCACGACTGAGCGTGTCGGATTTAAATAATATTAAAAATTAAAAGAGGCGTGTGTCGCATTCGTGTATCAAAAATAACTAAATTAATGTTACATAAAAAATATTTTTAAATATAATTTGTCATATTTTAAGTTATCATGAGAGATTTTAGAAATTTGGAGAATGTGATTTGAGTGAGAAAGAGAAGATTATAGGATATATTTATTATAAATAATTAAAATTATAGAAAATTGTACTTAAATTTATAATTTATACACAACAACAACAAGCCTTAATCCCACTAGGAAAATTTATAATTTATAATTGATAATAAATTTTATTTATTAAAATTATTAACATACAATAAAAAAATTAGACATATATATGTTATTTAAGTAATTGGTTTAATTTTTATGATTAAATGACTTAACTTTTTTTTTATTTTTTAATATTTTCTTATTTAATTAATATATATTATTTTTAATTATTATTATAAAATGTTGTCCAACGTGTGTCCGTATCCTATATTTTTAATAATAAAAGTGTCTCATGTCTATGTCGTGTCGTGTTTGTGTCCCTGTATCTGTGTCCGTATTCATAAAACATAACTCACAACTGAAATGAGGCATATAATTCCAAAATTAGGTTCAAATTTTCTATAGTATTGATGTGTCATTATTTACTTATTGTGATTCTATTATGTATTGCATTCAGATATTTCTTTTATATTTTGTTCAGATAGAATTGATTACCTGGACAACCTATTAATCATATTTTACTAATTTACAATGATTAAGATTCAAGTCAGAATTCTTGATTTCATTCAATATTGCAATGCATATTAATAAATGATTCAACATAGGTACATATAAAAGTACAAATGAAATTAATGCATATAATAAGTAAGAAATGTCATAAAATTTGTTATAGGCAAACTATTTCATAATAACCTGTGCGGGTAAGCAAAAATTTTGATGAGATGAGCCTTTGATAGGATATTATGGGCTCCTAAAATTCGCGTCGGACCTCTCGATTAAGAGAGTTTGATTAATATCAATTAACTTTTCAAAATATAAATGAAACAGTAGATAAGACACTACCCAGAGATTTCACCCTCATTTTGTGAGGACTTTAGATCTAGTTCCAGGTTTCATATAAGCACAAGCACTTATAATTAATTATCCCTCCCAATGGTGAAGGACTAATCATTAGCTCACTAATTACTCAGTGTACAGTAGTTGGAAAAAAATTTTAAGTTTAAATTCATCATTTTACACTTAAAGTGGATAGTTGGAGAAATGATGATGCGCCCAATCAATATCTCATGATTTCGTCATCCCGAACTATCATTATTCTTAATCTACTTAGTCAAAAGAGGTACTCAACGTAACATGATCAAAAAATCTTTATCAACAGTCATGGGTTGTATCGTCCAAGATAATCATGTGAAATAAGTTGATGTTTGTCTAAAGAGACAAGTTTAAATCCACCTTAGAGGTCTTTTTTCCCCATCAAGTGTGTCATATGGTTCACAACTCAATGGGCAGATTCATTGGAGAACATGTGGGCTACAGTCGTAACCGTAATATAATGGTTGGCGGCAAAACACCCATCGGAGCTCGGTCATAATCGCTTTGGAGCACAACCACAGCAGAACTTCGGGTCGCTTCGATATAAGATTGTTTGAAAATAAACATAGTAGTGTATTTAACTTGACATTAATTCTTTTATAAGCTTATCACATTCAACAAACTATTGTGGAAGGTGGATTGAATGAATTTTATTTTAAATATTTCGATGATGAATTTTATTTAAATATTTAGAATTGAATAACTTATTATATATTGTATTTGGATTGATACTTGATTTAAGTTGATTTAATTTGAAATTGTAAGCACATTTTGATGGTAATATACCTCCGGTTGCAGTCTCCATTTCAACAAAGTCATTATCGGAGTTTAAACATTATCAACTATGTTCTTTTATTAGCAAAAGATCGAGTATATGATCCACATTGTAGAACTTATCAACTCTAGCTTAGACATAAAGGATTGAATCTAGAATTTTCATTTATTACTTAAATTTGAGATAATTTAATATCAATACTTTCAAAAAATTTGATAAAAATAAACCCTCCAGTTAAAATCTTCATTCAACACAGCCGTCATTGGGGTATAAACCTCATCGACTCTACTTATCTGCTAGCAAAGAATTGGATCTATAGCTAAAACCTGCAATTATCTTTTTAAACTTGAAGGATTTTATGAACTTACATTTGAATATGAAATATCTCCATTAAGGCCTTTGATGGTCGTATGCAAATGTATAATTCAAATTTTCTTCTTAGTGATCAAACATTTAACTTGTAGCCAATCCAGTCAACTTTGATCCTCATAAGAAGGAGGATAAAATTGGTTATGTGCGACTTACAATTTCAACATTTAAGTAAAATGGCTTATTAATAGTGTGCATATGTATCAGTCTTTAAGGATCAAACTTACGATAGATAAATATATTTTTGAAATAATTATCAATTGATAAAATACTCACAGACTTTTTGAGACAAGACAGAGATTAAGTCTATTTAGTTTTAACCCACGCAGTATCCTCAAATACTAGATATGAGCTTTTAATAGTGTTAAGACCCATGCAGATTAATCAAATTCATTTTACAGTTTATGTGCATATACATTACATAATTACATGAATTTCTACATGACCACATAATGCATTTATATGCATTGTGATGTTATCAATTCGGTCGTGAGCTATCTCACAATGTATGTATACTTTAACTCTTTAAATAGTTTGCCCATATTTTGCAGCACATAAATTGAGTGTCATGATATGTGCAAGAGATTCAATTCAACTAAGTGCTCGCAAGAAATTTGAATCATTCGTATTGAGTAAGAGCGTGCTTTTTAATAATGTGCACAGGATTATTCCACTTAGAAGTCTACACTAATTCTCAATTAACTATGTTGAATGAAACGAATGCTTTATGATGCATGCAGTGATCATTTAAAACTTATATCAAAGCCTTTTATCTGTTCTTAAATTGTAGATTTGGTGGCATAAGGTGCTCAAAGTTTATGTTATAATTCAAGGTAGTATATCGTTCTTTAACTTGTTCCTCCAATAATTGAAGTTGAAAAATTTAATGGAATCTCCTTTGTATTTGTTGACAAGATATCAGCTTCACTAGGAGATATGTTCAGTTTCTTTTGGGTTGTTTCCACTTCGTTTGATGCAACTTCACTCTTATCTTCAATTTTAGCTCTATGATTAATTGGAGATTAGACTTGGAACCAATTGCAAGTTTCCAAACTTCCATACTTGAATCAATAAATGCACTGCTTATCATAATTTCAAAAACTCATTTCTGCAATCATTTTAGATGACATTAAATTGTTTGTCAAATAATATTGAATCAAACACATTGCATTTAATTGATAACCTTGCTATCTAGAAAAATCATTATTTACATAACATTGAACTAAACAACCCCAACAAAATAAGAAATAGAAAGAAAACTTTTCAAGATTATAAAAAGACAAAAGTGCATAGACATTAGCATCATATATCTAGAATTTTATAGGCAATTTTTTTAAACTAAGTATCATTAGAATATTAATTAGGTAATTAAGTATTAATAAAAAAAATTTAAGAATAGGTATAGCCCAACTAAGGGGCTTAATGGATAGGGCCGCCTAATTAAGTGGGCGACTGGCCCCAAACACCAGAATATATAATTATCAGCCAAGTAGCATTCTACAATAATTAATTGACAAATGATCGTGGATATCAAACCTAACTAATTGCAGTATATCAATCCTTAACTAATTGCATTACATCAAAAAGAAAAAAAAAACATATTTAACTGAATAAATCAAAATAGTTATGTTATTTGATTCGGTCTAATCGATTCAACAAAAAAAAATTATCCAAATCGACCAAATGCACACCCCAACATATAAAGGATTCTTTTGATTTGCCAGTTTAAACCCGTTGTCAGGTGCGCATAATGGTTATCTTCTCAAATCATCATCATTTCCCTCATATATTCTTAATAAAAATGAACCAAATTGGTACATTAGCACAACTTATGTGAGAATTGGATCCTCCCAAAATTGGGATTCAAGTAGTTCAAAGAAAGTGCACATGAAATATAACAAAGGTAGTACAGACGTAGTACAGACGCATAAATGATCATTAAGCATAAATGATCAATGAAAGAAATAAATAAAAACAAACGGTAACAAGTGACAATTTAAACATCTAACGCCTGCGCGTGGAATCGCACCACTCTCGTGTTCGGTCGTGCACGGATGGACGCCACGCTTGATGGTGACCCTCCGATGCGTCGGATCATCCCGGACTGGAAAATAGGTGCCGTGACTCATATGTGGCGATAGAAGGACACGGATCAAGATATGTATGGACCTGGATCCGCATAAGTAGATGGTCCGACGCTCCAATCATGATGCGACACCTCTCAGAAAACATCCGTAATATGTCTCCCCGAGTACACGCCGATCTGTCTTCGGATAGCGCTATCTATCAACGATCCTCAGAAGCTCGTGTCCACATGGCGTATGGTGAAAGATATCCCGAGTCGCCAAGATGTGCTTCGGCAAGGTCACATGGGATTTCAATATCATCTGTTAGGACAGTTTCGTCAGATGGGCCGTCAAAGTAAACATCGTTGTCCCACTCTCTCGTAGTTTAACACATCCAGACATACTCGTTTGTGGACAACAAATGACTCACTGTCAATATTACAGAGTGAGCGCTTTTTTAGAAGATTATGACTATCTAGATTCCCAAGCACAGTGGCTTCTACCCCGAGTGAACAGTCATCATCACTAATATCCTGCTCAGACTCACTACTTGAACCACTGCCCACAGTCTGATACTCATCTTCGCCTGCATCACTCTGAGGCATATACGATTTTTCTGAACGATAGACAACATCATCACTGCCACAAAACTCATAAGTTGAACGACAACCTATCATATTAATTATTACAAGAGCAAACAGAGAAAGGTTTATATATTACCCGGAATCAACTCATCAAAGCCGTGTCCCTGTGAGGTGCATGCGATGAAATCCGTATCGCAATGGTATATCTACGACCTTATTACGGATCGGTGATGTGGATGCAACATTAACATCCTCCACTTCGACATACAATACCAACATCTGACAGGAAGCTTCATCCAGTGTAACTTCGCAAACGTCATCGTCAGATATTACAGACGCTATAAATCCGCCACCCACCGGATAACGACCTGTAAAAGTGATTGTGTGACGCTCTGGATTAATGGGCAAGGTTCTCATAATCCGTTGCTTCAATTCCAGTAAAGTGCTCTGACGCAGAACCTTAACTGGACGATTTCGACCTCCCACATAACTTGGACTGAATTGCTCATCGATACTTAGTTCGCCTCCATAGAAAAGGATTAGCGAAACAAATTCTCTATTCATTCTTGCAAAACAAACTATATGAATAATCAAAAATTTATATTAATCGATACCCTAAATAATACTACTATTGGCTACTTAACACCTGAACTGCAACGCCAACACAAACCTACAAATCAAATATCAAATAAAAGTCTAACCAAACAACTCTAATCCCTAGCACACTCTAATCCCTAGCACACATACTCTATTAATTTATAAATTGATAAAAACAGGGATTTACCGTGTGTTTACAAAAAACGACGGGCAAGTATGCAAAAAAAGGTAGAATCCGCCACAAGAAATTTCCTCAAACAAAATGGAGCCGCCGGAATCGTCGCTGGAAGCTAATGTTGGCTTCCAACAGCTGCTAGATGGGAGAGGGAAGTCGTCAAACGGCGTGAACGTGGCTGTCGGGAAGAAAGGAAGTTTCTTTCGAATACCCGGAGAAGACGGCGCAATGCAGGCGGTTGGAGCTACGCCAACGGCTGCCGGGAAGCTTCGAGATGGAGAGGAGCGCCCCTGAGGGCTTAAACGGTCAGGAGCTCCTAGGCGGAATCCACTCGGGGCTTAATCGAGAAAGAGAAGAGATGAGATAATTCGATGATCGCCCTAATAATGTTCGTACCCACTTGCTTGATAATCGAAGTCACGTACTAAGTGGGCAGCCTCAATTTCACGCGAGCATACCCACTAGTAATTATATCTATTCTTAATTTTTTTTATTAATACTTAATTACCTGATTAATATTCTAATGATACTTAGTTTAAAAATATTGCCAATTTTATAATAGTGATAATGATGCAATGCCTTCATCGTAATTTCTTACATTTATTATATAGGACAGTTGTTATACTTATTTAGTTATTTAATTACTTTAAGCAACACTTAGTTATTTAATTATATTTTCTTATTTTATTTTGTGTTGCTAACAATGGGAATATATGGCCCCATTGAGTGAACTGTAAGTAGTTTTTTTTATATTTCCTGAATAGTAAAACATCTTTCCTGTATTCCTTCGTCTCCCGTCTCCGCCTCTCTTATTCGCCGTGATCTGAACCGCATCAAAGAAGACAAACACCAAAAATCCATTGTATCCTGACTTGCAAATGTATTATTTTAATGGCATATACTTCTCGCAAGAATCAATGACGTGGAGGGCAAGGAAATGAAATTTATATCATTTTAAACTAGTTCTTTCTCACTTAGAAGAAATAAATTTATACCATTGAAAGAGGTGTTCATTCTAATACAAGATTTATCTAGCAATAATATTTTTGGCTTACCATTTGATAGTAGCAGAAGCAGCAGCTAGGCAGAGATAATATTGCTTGTGGTAAGTGTCTAAACCCAGAGCAGATGGCTCATTAGCTGCTAGATTTCGCACCAACATAGTACCCTAAAAGGTTGGATTATTTGACAAGAGAATTAGTAAATATCAATAACTTAATGATTCCATACAAGATATGAATAACGAGGATTAATCTCTTTCACCCCACCTTGGTATCATCAAAGCAACCACGTGGTACTATTACCTGTGCAAATGAATGCCAAATTACACATGAACAAGTCAAAAAAAAACTTTAAAAAATTCCTTTACCTTCTTATTTGATGGATAATGCTTATCTACTAGCTCTGAGACCCCGACCATACCATCTGGAACCAACTTAATAGGTGGAACTATTATTGTCGTAGGATCATAGAAGAGCAACAATGTCTTTGTATTTTGATATGAACAACTTGTTTCAATGTACTGAGAAAGATGCAATGATGCCGATCTCAAATCAAATGCAGCCATACCAACCTATGTAAATGTGGCAATATCTACAGCTATTAGCAAAATTGATTGTTTTTTACATAGAATTGCCGAATAGCACAATGATATAATGGGATATATTCCAAACACTTGAATTATTAAACTCTTGCCACTATACAATGCACACATTGAGAACCAATTGATAAAAGTACATTTTCAAATAATAAAAAAAAAACCTTTTTGTACAAAAGCCACAAAATATGAATGTACTTCCCATCAACTAAAACTACCTCTTATGCAATAAAATCCAGAAAAAATGTCTTCATGATTCACATATGATTAGTTTCCAATAAACATGCAAACCAATTAGTTTCATGATGCTGTGAAAACAAACTTCTGTACAGCATATCTGACCCATCAAAAATGAAGGTTCATATCTTGATTCACCTCCATTTATTGCTAAATATGACTATGAACCTAAACAGAAACTCACGCATTAAAAGAGATGATAAATGGAAGTAGTTTTGTCAAGGGTTATTGAAGGTTTTGTTGTTATTCTGAAGCAAAATATGAAATATCCATTCATAAAAAAAGATCACACGAGAGTTCATATCTATATCTCAGCAAACATTCAATAAAGAAAAGCTTCAAGCTTTTAGCGTCCTTCTTTAGTCGGACACTACAAACAACAGCCACAACAAAGATAAGATTCCGAGGAGACAGGGGCAGAACCATGTTATCTTCAAGGTGGGCAATTGCCCACCCTGAAAAATTAATTTTTTTTATCTCATAAAGTTAGGTTTGTAATTTTTCCCCTATAAATTAAATATAAATTAAGGTTAATAAACACTGCTAGCAGGGGACACCAGCCTCAGCATGAGGCATTTCTTGTGGCTGCCTTCAGCATCTCTAAGCCGACGATTGCATCATATTCCAGCAGCAACATTCAATGGCTAAAACAGGGGATGCCAGCATTAAGAGTCTCTATCACTGTTTTCTTCTCTGCTCTCTTTCTCTCTCTTTCTGTGCTCCTTTCCATTTCCTTCACTGGGCTTCACGTGACATTTCTTTTTGAAAAGGTGTGAAAAAGTATTCGCACTCCACCCAAAAGATAAAAGCTAAGTTTTTTTTTTTCCTAATATATATAATCTGAAAAGAAGAATCATTAAAATGTAGAATTTACAAGGATTCACATATATTTATTAAATCTGATTTTGATTCCTTATAGTTAATGTTTTGGATTAACATCATGTTCCTTGAATCAGTAATTAAATTCACACTAAATTAATAGAAAGATCAAAGATTGAGTTGTTCTCAACTTTTAATTATATAATGCTAACTATGAATATAATTCTCTTTATTTTATTTTGAAGTTTGTATTATTTTAAATATTTTTAATATTATTTTATTTATATAGTAATTTTGCCCATGCGAAAAAAAAATTAAATAGACCTAAACTCTTATGTAATCCATTTATGAATAAATATTATATATTTTGCTTGAAAAAATAATGGTTGACATGCCAAATTTTGAGATGACGGAAAGATGAAAATACATGCGACTATCAAATAATATTATCAACGCATACTATTAAATGAAAATTATATCAACGGCCTTATCCTCATAACGACTATTTCAAAGAGGCCAAGTAAAAATTTAAATCTCTCACACAAACTAGCTCAAATTTGGCTGCATATTATGATTGGCAATAACATTGAACTTAACAGAATAATGAGCTTAAACTTGGAAAACACTAAACTTTGAATTAAAATGCAAGATTGTCCTAGAATAAGACTTAGAGAAAGAATAGTACATGTTCAACATCAAAATGCCCTCATGCTCCATATTACATGGTTCTTTAGCCTGTATGCGTTCGCCTTAGAGGATGAACTTCCGCATTCAATTTTAGAAAACAAATTTTAGCTATACACCAACATATACATATGAACATAACAATTTTAACTATATATCAATATATGCATATGAGTATAAAAATATAGATGGCAATGTAACTACCTATGTTGTTTTTCATGTCCCTAAAAATTATTGACTCTAGATTTATTTTGGCTGTCCAATCAAAAAGATGTTAAGATTATTCATGCAACTTTGATCCCCGCACAACCATGGTCAAACAGTCACCCAATTTCTAAACCTCCTCAATGCATTAATACTTGTGTAAACCTTCTAATCAAGCTTAATAAAACACAGTTAATTAGCACCAATCTCGAGATTTCAATCTTAGGACCAACGTAAGTCTAGTCATCCAATTCAGATCATCCATGACACTAATCTCAAAAGCATCTATATTAATACAATGAACCAACTAAATGTCCAGCTTCACTAGTCTCAGGATTTGCGGCCTCCAATCCTTATATCATCTCGAGGGGCATGATAATCCAGGACGCATCTTAGAGAAGAGACTTTTCACTTAACATTTTTCAATCAATCCAAAGATCCAAAATGCCCCTTAACTATGGGCACCTCATCCAACATGAATCTTAAAGACAAACAGCATCCTCCATCCATCATCAATCCCCACAAAATACCAAAATAGTCGTCATCCCAACATCTATAAATACCTCTAAGGAGAATAAAGGAACTCTCTCGTTTTTCTCATTCCCTCCAAAGAGAGGAGGGCTCTCCTCTGAACTCTCTGGCTTCATTCCAAATGGCAAACTCTACTAATTTAGTATAGCACATAGCTCAGTCATTTACTTGAGTATTAGAAGATCTTCCCGATGATAAAATCTTTGTTTTGGCTTGTTGACCTCTTATTTTGATGATTGGGAGAGACATAGCATCGGATATGAGAACCCAAATTCAAAGCATTTATATCACGCCACCTATTCTAGTTTTTATTGTAAAAAAAACTCAGCAATAATGATATTTTTACATGATAGGCATGCTGAAAATAAAAAGAATATTGCACAGTGGAAGTACATACCATTTCCAAGATTTAATGAAGCTATATTACATTCAAACCAGTGCACTGGTAAAGTATAATATCATTGTGAAGATTCCATTATAAAATTTCAAAGGAAGAATGAATAAAAGGTAAGGGCATGTTAGGTTACGCTTTCTGTCTGTTGTTTATTTCTTTTGTTTATTACTAACAAAAATAGCTACGTATATTAGGTAACATTTTCGAACAGCTATTTCTATTTCTAGTTTTTGAAAATAAATCAGTATGTTTATAGACATGTAGATAACACCATTTGAAGTGCTTTCGCTTGTTTTCAAAAGACCCATTAAGAAAGCAAGAAACAAATACTTATTCAAACATACACCTGTAAAAACAAAAGAAAATAAATAAAAAATAAAAAGAAAAGATAAACGAATATGCCTAAACAAAACCAGCCAAGCCTGAGCCAAAACAAAATGCAAAATAAACCTCCAATCCATTATTCAGCCATTCCCCTGGAAAAATAAAAGAAACACTGAAAACCCGTACCCTACCACATTGCACCGTTTAAAAGCCAACATAAGGATACTCAATCATGCAGATGAGAGTGAAAGTCGCCTTTAAGATGACGCCGCCCCCAAAAAGTCGCACCTCAAGAGTCAGGGTCACTATTCCCTTTCATTCTTGTCATAGATCTTAAACTAAAACCCTATAAAATAGCAATGTGTATCTGGCATATGAGACTAATAGTCCGACGACGATTTCACCATCCAAGGAAGAAAGTGTGCATAATCAAGAAAACAGCGACGATCGAGCTAATTATACCCACTGATAATAAAGAAAAACCATAAATACCTACGCGTAGAAGCTAAGACCACTGTCGCTATCATTTGCCATTAAAATCGAAATGCAGAGACAAAGTGCTTGAAACCGAAAGGGAAATGAATGTGGACAGCATTGGGATAAGCTTACCTCCTTTGCTCTATTCTCGATTAGACCAATCACGAAGCTTGAGCCATCGCCACCTACGCCTTCTACTTCCATTCCGACCCCTCGTCGAAGTAACGAAAACCTAGGAAGCTCCTAAGAATGGCGGTTATCTGCAATGCATCTCAACCAAGGTGCCGCGTAAGCTCGGTATTTAAACAATTGCTACGGGCTCGGCCGATGGGCCAAAGCGTGGCATCCAAGAAAGCCAGTTTTATTGATTCTATGCAGTTAATTTATGTGGGAAGCGTGATTGTCTTCATTAGAAGGATCTAACCGTTACTCACTTCCTCTAGTCTCTTAAAGTATAATGATTACAACAACTAAATTATTATTAAATAAGAAATGATAAATTCTAAAAAGTATGACTCCAATTCATATATTACAAGAGAGAATATATATATATATATATATATATATATATATATATATATATGATTATTTATTTTAATAGAGGTATAATAATTGTTAAAAAAAATTTAAATAATCCACCCCTACTCTATCTTAAGAAAATAAGAGATATTGAAGATAACATTGATCATTCTCATACTAATCTATCACACTCCTAGGTTAAAATGTGAATAATTCTGGCAATACATGATACGGTAAGAGATTAACCTCATGTTTTGAAATATTATTTTAAAACTTAAGATCGATATAAATTTATTTTGGGTTGATATGACAAAAGTTTATTTACAAGTAGCTATAATTCATAAAGGTAAACAATAGAAAGTAAATACACCTAATTTTATTAATATAGTTTATAATAATGGTACACCAAAGAGGTAACAATAACTACAAGAAAACATAGAAAACAACAATGATATAAGCAAAATTATTGTAGATATTTTTTCATAAAAGTATTGGATCCATTGATTGCTAGGAAAATTACAAAAGATTGTGTCGAATATAAGACAAACCAAAATTATCACTCTTCATTATTTGCTTGACAGCATCAGTGATCTTAAAAGAAATAAGATAAACTTGATTGGTTGCTCCCAGCTTAACAAGGTAATCAGCTAGAACATTTACATCCTTATCAATGTGTATGAGCTTCAAATGTAAAGAAGAGTTGAGTCTTTACATGTTCCTGAAATTATAATTAATGGTTCAAGGAGGAGTTTGTTTTCCATAGAAGATATTGATTAAGGTGAATGAATCAAGTTCCATCCAAAAGAAAGTCATGTGAAATGCTTGAGTAATTTGCAATGCAAAAAACGAAACCATCAACTTTCATTTGTAATGAATAAGAGGCCTTCACATGGTTACTAAAGTAGCATATAATACTACCATTCAAATTTCTAATGATGCCACCTGAACCTATATTGTTGTTCAAACTTGAGAAAGATCCATCGACATTGAATTTCAACTATGGTTTGCATGCTTTGATCCATTTGATGACAGCCCATTTGTTTTCCTTTCACTTGATCGTTAAACACAGCTTCTCCAATTTTAATTCACCTTTATGATCAATAGCATTCAACATACCAAAAACTTGAGCTTTTTTAAGATTGGAGGAGAGTTGATGCATACTTTAAGAAGGGGTCATTTTCTTATTTTCATTCTTGGACATGTTTCTATCCCACCAAATGAGCCAAAATACTAGAAAGAGAAATAGATCCTTATATGGTTGGATAGGATGTGGTTCTTAATGTCCGTCCAGGATGCAATGCCTCAATGCTGATTTCAACGCTTTGGTGCTACAGAATAGCATTGTAGCGTTATAAAGTAGAGAGCCAGGGGTCCAAATTTTTTAGAGCTTAGCATCTCGATGCTATTAGCAACATCTTAATGCTGCATAATAGTGCTAAAATACTACAAATTGGGAAGCTCTATTCTAGGGAAAATTTCTTGTACAATTTGATGATTCCCACAAAATTTTAGCAGTATAACAACTCAATAGTGTTATGTTTTAAAATTTATTTATATTCAATATGCACTCTTCACCCTTATTCCAGATCTGAGATCAATAAACAGAGGATTTTTATCTCACGCTAGAACTAAGTTTGATGACGAAGGCCTTCAAATTTCAAATTTGTGATTTAGCGAATTAAATTTTGAGTTAATCTTGATTTTGGTAGAGATTTATCTTGGCAATGCTTAATATTTTGTAATTTAATGCAATCATTCTTTTCTCCCTTGCTCCGGATCCAAGATCAATAAAGGGAGGACAATCATTTCGCACTAGGTTTAAGATCAATAGTAGAAGTCTTTAGAAATCTTCTATGGGGTGAGGAATCAATTGTAAAAAAAATAAAAAATTGTTTCATATTTTGCCTGAAATTGGCATTTACAATAGTATTGTTTTTGGCTTCAGTTGTCTCACACGAGAAGGAGATACTTCATGCAAGAGGAGAGCGGCCAAGAGAACGATGGTACTGAGTGGCTGGAGAGAGTGCTGGAGAGTGTAGAGAGAGTGCTAGATAGTGGAGAGAGTGTGTAGAGAGAATGCTAGAGAGTGTAAAGATAGTGAGAAAGCAAGTCATGAAAGTGACCAACGCCCCCTTTTTATAAGAAACTATTTCCTTAACCACTCCCACTCTCCTATCCACTCCCGCTCTCCCCTCGGGTGGTTAATGCTGACGAGGATGGTTGTTGGTGAGCTGCTCTCCCCTTTGGGCAATTATCACTAATAGGGATGACTGTTGGCAGGAGTGGTTAGTGTTTCTAGATTCTATAGACTTAGGGGAAGTAGCGCTAAGATTGCGGTGCCATGATGCTCTGAATCAGGATGCTTTCATCTCTCTCTCTCTCTCTCTCTTTTGCAAACATAGTTCATCTTAACTTAGTTTGACCAACTTATATGGGACAAATTAAGAGATCAAAAGAATGAGTCTTAATGGGTCAAAATTGATTCATTAAACAAAACCCCTTGGAAAACTTTGCTCAAACTCACAAATTTGGGATTTTCCACTACTGCACATTAGCTCAAATGGGTTCTAACCCATTTCATACTAAATTTGGGGGGATTGGTGAGTCACCCAAGCTATTTGTTGGGTCATTAATGGAGGCAACAAGCTCCTTCAATGGAAGCCACACTTGGAGCCACTTGAGCTAATCTTTATCCCTTGCATAAAACCTCCACCACTTCTTTCATCTCATCAGACCATAACCAGTCATCAGTTAACAATAAAATGAGCTCAACCATAAGCTCAAGTTTGCTAAGGCTTATAAATTGGCCTTTAATTTTCCCAAATAAACAGGTTAAACGCCATCCCCTCACATGCTAAGCAATATAATCAATCCCAAGACTAAGCTACAACCATAGCTCGTGGGACTTTGACCTAAGAGTTTTTAAACTAGCATAGAGTGCTCTCCTCCTCTCCTTAATCAATACATCATGCTTGAATTAATGTGGGGGTGAAAAAGTTATTCAATGCACATCTTTTTCTCTCTTACTAGTACAAAGTGAATGAAACCAACTACCACCAAGGAAGGAAAAGGTCACATGTAAGGGATTATCCTCTATTACGTGAGACAATGTCTCACCTCTTTAGATATCTTTTCATATTTCTTCTTAAGTTTTAAGTTCTTGTTCCTCATCTAAATCCTAGTTAGAAGAATGTATCAGGAGGAGGAATCTACCTCAAAAGTGGAGGTCAGCTAACATGTCAGTTTTTGCATTTCCTGTAGATGTTGGGACTACCTTAGGTACTGTTTCAACCAAGAGACTCTAGCTAGTAGTGGTCCGAAAAATAGATGGGGCTATGGGAGCTTGTTGACCTCACTTCTGGAGTGAGGATTGACCTTCCTCGTCTTAGGCAAAGGAACCTTCTAAACACTTGGATTTTTCTAGTTAGAGGATACTACTAGTGACTAAGAGAACACTTAACCCAAGCCTAGAGACTTAGCAAAGCATATCCTAAGCTTAAGTTATACCCTAAGGTAAATAGGTTCTACTTATCCTATGGCCTAAACCAAAACCCATGCTTATCCACTCATCTAAAATCAAACTCAAACCAACACAACCAACCTCAATTGAATTTTATTTCCTATCCAAGATCGAAGCTCGAAGCCAAATTAATTTAGCCCTTAACCAAAGTTAATTCCACCATCATCCTATGGATCCAACCCAAAACTCATTCAAGCAAACTAAACCCAATTTGACTTTCATAAAAGCACTCCAACCATTCAATAGGTCATTTCAAACCCCTCCAATACTCATAATCAAACCAATCAAATCAAATGAATCCAATCAACCCAAGTTAGCCCATTTGACTCAAAAGATCCAAATGAGCCAAAATCCAATCAAACCCAAATCAATTACAATCAGGTCCATCAATCAATCTTAAATCTATCATTGAACTTTTCTCAACACCCAATTCAATCCAACAACCTAATCAACCCAATTAGTCCACTTGACCAAAAGTGGGCTAAATGACCAAATTGACTCAAACTTCAATCCAACTCAAATTGGATTGAATCAATCCATCCAATCCCATCCATGATGATTGTGGATCATCTTTGATAGTCTAATTACAATCAATTGGGTCAAACTAAATCAAACTAATTTGATCACTTGATCCAACTTGACCCAATTAACCCATATGGACCAAAGTGAACCAAATCCCATTCCAACCTTAATTGATTGAAGTCAATGACTCTCATCAATCATAAATTTATTATTGGATATGGCTCAACCACCAATTAAATCCAACCAATCCAATTTGGTCTCTTGACCTAAGTTGACCCAATTTGGCCTAAATGGCTAAATTGAGTCAAATCAAATCTTAAACTAAATTGATTGAAATAAATGCCTCTAATTAATCATATATTGATTATTGAATATGACCAACTCTCAATTGAACTCGATTTGATCAACCCAACACAATTAACTTACTTAACCCAATTTGACCTAAAGGGTCAAATTGAACTAAATCATTATCAAATCCAAATTGATTCAAACCAACAACTACAATCATTCTCAAGTGATCAATTGAACATAAATAAACTCTCCACCTAAGCCAAATTGACCAATTTGACCAAATTTATCAACTTAGCCCATTTGGCCTAAGTGAACCCATATGAGCCAAAATCAAATCTATTTCAATTTAATCTAAACTAATTGCACAAATACATTCAAAATGATAATTTGAACATATCCAAACCCTTGGTTTGATCCAATTTGACCAATTGGACTACCTAACCCAATTGAACCCCATTTGACCCATATAGATCAAATTGAGCCAGACCCATCCAAAGCAAGTCCAAACCCAACCAAACTTAGCATGATTGATCCTTGGGTCACCATGGGTTAACCCAAGTGGATCTAACCCATGGTGAACTCGGTTTGGGTCAAAACCATTGAACCAAGCTACCCAAATATGATAAAATCCCATTTATGTGGGTTCACCCTTTTCGCAAGCTTTGAGAGGCACCTTTGGCCATTCTTGGACACTAGGACCACTGACCCAACCTAAACCAAGGTTGTTGGGTTAAGCCTTGGGCCATGAGAGAGTGAACTCACCCATGATAGACCATTGGTTCACTTGGAGGAAAAGGTACACTCCATGTCATCCCATGTCACTACCTCAGCCTCTCAAGCACCTTCACCTCAGTAGTCCATTGCCATCTCTGGTCACCTACCCCAACTGGACGACTGCCAAAGGCTAAGCCAATCTCAACCCTTGGTTCACTTGGGGGAGGAGAGTATACTTCTCCCCATCCATTCAAACTATACAGAGAGCTTCCTTAAGGTGTTCCGAGCAGTCCTATACTCTTCCCTGAATCCTTAGTGCTCTCCATCACTGGCGAGACCAACCACCAATCAAAATCAAGTGCCTCATCCATCCAACCTCACCAAAACTCCACCAATCTCAAATTATTGCTTCTCACATGTTCCTCTCACTTCAGAGAGTCAAAATGAATCAATCCCCGATAGGTTTGTTCATCGGAAGGCACTCTAAGACCCGCTCTAGTGAGTTTCACGATGGCACTTGGTCCATAAAGGAATTAACGGGAAGGCAGCTTGAGATCTTCTCAACAGGGCTTTGTCACTTCAAGACGAAGCTACCTCAATTAACAGACCATCGGTCTCTAACTCTAGCGAGATAAAAATTTGGAAAACCGTAGATTTTCCCCTAGGTGTTGGTCTTTTGTGAAGAAAATTATGGTTGCATGTGATTTCCATCATATGATCTTCTTATATCTCCTCCCTGTGTGTTTTGGAGTCGATCCCATCATCCTATGAGCTCAGATCAAGTGATGGAAAGTGGACGGTGTCCATCTTCCGATGCTCATGGGATGATGGATCATCGACCATCCATTTCGTGTGATTAGAATGGATGGCCATGATTTAATCCATTAGATTAGTTGATTTAATCCATCATGAACCGCAAGATTAATCTTCACCGTCTGATCTGAGATCGGACTGCAGGGACGAAACCGCATCTATCGCCACTGAGTCAATTATCGCGTCGAATGATTTAAATAACCTATCCTATGGTGCCACGTGGAAAGCATTACCGCGTCAGCTTCTGCGTGGTGTCGACAGTTTAGGGGATTAATTAGGTGATTAAAATGTCATTAAATAGCCAAAACTTTAGAATTTTATAACTAATTATAGAAAATTCCAAAAAATATAAATAAACACATTTTTGGAAAGGAAAGAAGAATATAATAAAAATAAAATCAATAATGTATGATTAATGAATAATGCTTAATTAGGATTTGATGTTTAGGCTAATTATCCTAATTAAGGCTTAATTACTCAGCCAATTGATCTCAAATTTGATAAGTTGATCCCATGGGATGTCCTCTATCTCCCATAACTTTCTTGAGATTTATTGGCCATGTAATTTAGATAATTTAAAATTTTAATTGTAATCATCCTCCTTAATCAATTTACTAATTAATAAAATTGTTAACCAATAAAAATTAAATGGTTAATGATGATTAATCACTATTAATAGTGGGAATGATGAGGGAAAATAATTTAGACCTCTTTCCTAATCATTTTTCTAAATGTATTTTCTTAGGAGGTTTTAATTAATTCATGGCTTAATTAGGGATTAATTAGGAAATTAATGGTAAATTAAAATCAAACTAAAGTGATGATTATTTTAGATGATTCAAATTAAATTCATGGGTTCCCCATTATGTGTTTATTAATATAACGAGCCTTAAGAAAATTATGGTTAAGCCATGGGTATGGGAAAAACATAGGAGTACTTAATTTAGATTTTTCTTTAATCTAATCAACTCTTAAGCATGAGCCCAATTGCATTAGGTCTCTTTAAAAGCATTGTAAATTTTAATTTTTCATAAATATATCATTAGAGGCTCATGATTAAGTCATTAATTAAATTAAAGAGGCTTACAACAACAACAACAACAACAACAACCATAACAAGCCTTAATCCCACTAGGTGGGGTCGGCTTCATGAATCCTTCGTCTCCATTGTGTCCTATTATGTGTCAAATTCTCATTTAATTCAAGTATACTAAGATCATTTTTTATACATATTAACCAAGTCTTTTTTACTCTACCTTTCTTAACATAAGGCAAATCTAATGCATCTACTCTCCTAATTGGGTCATCGGACGGCCGATGCTTTATGTGGCCAAACCATCTAAGGGGACTCTCCCAAATCTTATCTACCACTGGAGCTACTCCAACTTTTCCCGAACATACTCATTTTGCATTCTATCTCTAAGAGTAAAGCCCACTCATCCACACGAGCATCCTCATCTGTAACACTTAACTTAGTCTTATGTTTCTCTTTTATTGGCCAACATTCTATAAGTCATTGCGGTCATACCACCATCTTATAAAATTTTCCCTTAAGTTTAAGTAGAACTTTTCTATCACATAATAGGCCGGCATTCCTCCACTTCAACCATCCAACTTGAATTCTACTAATAACATCTCCATCTATTTCACCACCATTTTGAACAATAGAGCCTAAATATCTGAATCGCTCACTCTTATTAATGACTTGATCATCTAAAGTCACAACACTATCACTAAAACTTCTACAACTAAAATTACACTCCATATATTCAGTTTTAGATCTACTTAAATGAAAACCTTTAGACTGTAAAGTTCACCTCCATAATTCAAGTTTCTTGGACTCCTCTCTAGTCTTATCAACAAGAAGAATGTCATCGAAAAGCATACACCAAGGTACATCTTCCTGTAAATGCCTAGTAAGAACATCTATAGCTAAAGCAAAAAAGATAAAGGCTTAAAGCTGATCCTTGATGTAATCCAACTGAAATAGGAAAATATTTTGTCAATCCTCCTTGTGTTTGGGCACAAGTAATAGCTCTAGTATACATATCCTTAATGACTTGAATATAACTAATATTAACTCCTTTCTGTTCTAGAACTCTCTAAAGAACATCTCTTGAGACTTTATCATAAGCTTTCTCTAAATCAAAAAATATCATATGAAGATCCATCTTAATTTCTCTATGCTTCTCCATCAAACCTCTTAACAAATGTATAGCATCCATAGTAGATCTACCTGGCATGAAACCAAACTGATTGTGAGAAACTTACGTATCACATAACCTATGCTCAATTACTCTTTCCCAAAATTTTAATGTATGGCACATTAACTTAATTCCTCTATAATTTGCACACACTTGTGCATCACCTTTATTCTTAAATATAGGAACCAACAAACTCTTTCTCCACTCATCATCTTTTAGTCTTTAAAATAACATTAAAAGATTTGTAAGCCAAGAAATTCCTTGATCTCCTAAACATTTCCACACATCTATTGGAATATTATCCGTCCTCTTGCTTTTCACATTTCATTTTCTTTAAAGCTTCACTAACTTCAGATTTACTAACACGATGATAAAAATGAAATTCTCTATTTTTGTTTAGGGTATTAAGGTTGCTAAAATCAATCGTACTTTCATATTCTTCATTGAAAAGTTTACCAAAATACCTCATCCACCTATTTTTAATATCTTTTTCTAAGAAAAGTACTTTATTATTTTCATCCTTAATACCCCTCACTTGAATTATGTCTTTACTTCTCCTATCTCTTTGGTTGGCTAACTTATACATACATATTTCAGCTTCTTTGGTATCTAATCTATTGTATAAATAAAAGCTAAATTTTTTTGCATCATATATTGCTTTCTTAGAGTCTCTATAGGCCACTTTATATCTTTTCCAATTCTCCGAGTTTTTACATCTAAACCAAGTTTTTATAACAATGCTTCTTATTTCTTATTTTTCTTGCACACTCTAACTCCACCACCAACTATTCTTATTAAAAAAAGCTTTTCCTTTTGATTCTCCAAGCACATATTTAGCAACTTGCTTAATTTCACTTGATATTTTTTTTCACATAACGTTAGCTTCCTTATGAACATCCCAAATTCTAATTTCTTATAGCTTGCTCTTAAAAATATTTTTATTTGTGTTCTTTAAGTGTCCACATCTAATCCTAGGATAATAATTTAGTTTATTTTTTCTCTTACAACCTTTCATCTTAAAATCTAAAACTAGTAGTCGATGTTGGGTACTTAAAATTTCACTTGAAATGACCTTACAATCTTTACAATCTAAAAGATCTATTTTTCTTATCAGAAAATAATCAATCTGTGTTTTACTAGATGAATTTTTATAAGTAATAATATGTTCATCTCTTTTCTTAAATAAAGTGTTAGGAACTACAAAATCATAAGCTAAGGAAAAATCTAATATAGTCCTACCTTCTTCATTAGTCACTCCAAATCCATAACCATCATGAATACTTTTAAAATCTTCTACCACTCTACCAACATGTCCATTTAAATCTCCCCCAATAAATACTTTTTTTTCAAGAGGTATCTTTTGTATTAATCTCTCTAATTCATTCCAAAAATTTTCTTTTGAGCTTACTCCAAACCTACTTGAGGAGCATAGACACTTATAACATTGATAATCTTAGTATCAACAATAATCTTTAAAGCTATAATTCTATCTCCACATATATTAATACTTATAACATTATCCTTCAAACTTTTATCTATAATCACACCTACATTTCTTGTTCGACTTTTACCAATACCAAAGTTTAAAACCTAAACTATCAATCTCCTTGGCCTTCTCACCAACCCATTTAGTTTCTTGAACACATAAAATATTTATCTTTCTATGAACCATAATATCTATTAATTCCATTAATTTACCTATAAGAGTACCTATATTCCAAGATCGTAACCTAATTCAAGTTTCATGGACTAACTTCTTTGCCCGCATCAATCCATAATGTGGGAACCCTTTCTTATTTAACACTGTACCCTAGCACCGATGCAGTGGCTCTCATACATTTTTCACTGTATTCAAGCCATACAGCACGTCACTTCTAGGGGATGCCCTAGCATTAACACAATGATTTAAAGGATTCATGTCATGATTATTTCGACAAATTTTATGCTGGTTGTCACTACCTAATGCAACCCTCCACTTTTTACATCCGTACTTGGCACCGGCAATGGTAGTGTTAAATTAAATTAATTGCTTAATGGTTTGAACTTAATCAATCCATAAAATTTACTTAATTATTTTTCCATAAACACATTAATTCACTAATGTGGGATGGGATGAAACAACAAATATCATTTATCCTCTTTATGTTTAAATGATTCAAATCTAATATTTAAACTTCATAATAACTTTGGTTAATTCTAAAGAATACTTATTTGACTTGATTATCCTTAAGAATTAATGCGGTAGAATGTATTATGTGAAAATGTTTAACTATTCTTTTTCAATCATTATAAATTTGTATGTCATTTGCATATTGTATGCATGTTTTCAAATAAAAGAATAAAATGAATATGGTTATATATGTATAAGTTGTATATGTTGAATTGATCTTATTATATGGTGTGGTTATTATCACTAATAAACCTCAAATTATTTTTATAATTATAAGTTAATGATAAAAATTTAGAGTGGTTTTAGATATGAATATTATATGTGATTTACATTTGCTTATAGTTCAAACATGTTAAAGGATTGTTCTATTTTCATAATTGATGTTGTTGACCTTACTTGCGGAGTGAGTTCCCAATCTTCCATTTTAGATTTAGGAGTCTTCTAGACACTAAGACTTCCTTAGTCATAAGACACTTCTAGCAATTAGGTGAATACTTAACCTAAGCCTAGAGACTTAGAAGGGTTAACCATAGGATTAGGTTATGCCATAGGGATTAGGTTGATCTACCTATACCATTACTTAAACCCAACCTATGTTCACCTTCTTAAACCACAACAAAATTCAATTCATATCAAACCCAAACTCAAATCCAAATCCAAATCAAATGATTGAAACTTAAAATCAAATCAATCCAAAATCAATTGATTTTCTCCTAAATCAATTCTACAATCAAATCAATTTGCCAAAATCTACAATCATACCAAAACTAAATATCAAATCAGACCAAATCCAAACTTAAGCCATGTGATCTAATTCCATGAGATCAGCCAAATTCACTTCAAACTCAATTTATTTTCTCATAAATCAATTATATATTCAATCATCATCACAAATATAAATAAAATATGTATTTAAATCATCAAAACTAAATCAAACTAAATCAAACCCTTCTCTAAGCCCTATGACCTGCCTTCATGAGCTTAGCCAAATTTGCCTTCAAATCACTTCAAACTCAGTTGATTTTCTCATAAATCAATCATATCTTCAATCATCTTCATAAATATAAATCAAATATACATTTAAATCATCAAAACTAAATCCAACTAATTCAAACCCTTCCTAAGCCACATGATCCAACTCCATGCTCTTAGCCAAATTTCTTCACTCCAAACCCCAAATTGAATTAATTTTCTCATGAATCAGTCATAACTTAAATCATATTCATGAATATAAATGAAACCTACAGTCACTCTAACAAAATCAAATCATCCCAAGTCAAACCCAACTTAGCCATTTTGACTTGAAATCTCCAATTGAACCAAAACTCATCCAAACCTAAATCAATTGCAATTGAATTTATATATCAATTTCAAATCCATATATAAACTCAACTAAGCTCAACTCAACCCAAAATCAAGCCAACTAAACCCACTTAGGTTCACTTGACCCAAAGTGACCTAAAGGACCTATTTAAGCCAAACTTCAATTCAACCCAAATTGGATTGAACCAAGCCAACCAAGACCTCCCATCATGATTGTTGATCATCCTAGGTTGATCAATTGCCATAAATTAAGTCAAACCAAGTCAACTTGGTCTTTTCACCAAGTCAACTCTCTTAACCCATATGAACCCAAACTAGCCAAATTATAACATAAGCCAAATCCTTTGAAACCAATGATTCATACCAACTCAAAATCAATATTTGAACATGACTTGACCTTCAGTTGAGCCAAACTAAACCTAATTGGCCCTCTTTACCGAAGTTGGCCCAAATTGACCTAAAAGGCCAAATTGGGTTAAATCAAAATATAAACCAAATTGATTGCAACCAATGGCTCAAGTTCATTCCAAATTGATTGTTGAACTTGACTAAAGCCTCAATTAAACCAAATTGTCCTATTTAGCCCAAATTAGCCCAAATTGACCTAAAGGGTCAATTTGACCTAAACTTTAACCAAATCTAAATTAATTAAAATAAAAGCCTACAATCATCTTCAATTGGTCAATCAAACCCAAACCAACACCTAAGCCAAGCCAATTTGGCTAATTTTGTCAAATCGATTAACTTGACCCATTTGACCCAAATGAACTCAAATGAGCCAAAATCAAATCTAAGCCAAACTAATCCAAAACATTCCAAATGACCATATGAACTTAACCCAACCCTTAATTTGATCCAATTTGACCAATTGGTCAACTTAAACCAAATTGATTTGACCAACATGAGTTAAATTGAGTTAAATCAAACAAAATCAATTCCAAATCACTTGAAACTTGGGTTGACCCACCTTGGACTCATTTTGAGCCAGTCCAAATCAAATCCAATGATAAATGACCATTATACCATTGGAGTAAGGGTATCACAAGAGACAAACCACCCATTTAAGTGGTCATTTCTTTTACTTGACCACTTGGAAAGCTCCCATTAGTCCACCCAGGAACCTAGGATACTACCCAACTTGACCCAAGAGGTGGTTGGGTCAGTCATGATACATGAGGAGGTGAACTCACCTCACCTCCCTCATTGATACATTTGAAACCCAAGGACAGCCACTATCCCACCTTGCCAGCCACTCCCTTGCCCTTGGCCACTCAAGCCAAGCCACCTAGGATGATTCCGTGCCACCCACATCCACCACGAGCAGTCGGATGGCCATTAGAAGCAAAATGTATCAGCACCATTCGATCTAAAGAAGGAGGGGGTATACCCCCTCCAATTCGATCCAAATCGAGGCATTCGACCCTTAGAGAGCCCTAGAAGCCAAAGACGCACTCCCCAAAGCTATTTTCAAGCTTCCTGAGCTCCCCCATTGCCAATTTCCTTCAAACCAAAATATAGCAATGCTTCACTTAGTCCAACTTCTCCATTCTTCATCAAACTCAAATTAACTTCATACACACCTTCCCCAAACCTCATCAAGCAGAAATAAATCATCTCCCGACCTTCCTGACCACAAGAGGTAGGACTTCGATCAAAGTTGACCTTCAAATTGATGGTGCTTGGCCTATAGAGCGAACAATGAGGAATTGATACAATTACTGCTCAGGGGTTATTTGGTTGCATGCATTTGGAATGCAGTGTAAAAGGAATGCAATGTAAAAGAAATTCAGTGTAAAAGGATTACTTTATAGTTGTTTGGTTGAGAGCTTTATAAATTCATGACTTTGCTTTTTTTTGTTTGGTTGACGAAATGTAATGTAAAGTAAACTGAAGATTTTGACATCGGCGATGGGGGCGGCGACGGCGGCGGTGGCGACGGCGGCGGCGGCGTCGGATGGCGGCCGAGGTGGTCGGCGGTATCGATGGGCGGCAGCCGCATCACTTTACATTGGCCGGTGTATTTAGAATTTGCTCAAATCTAGCGAATTCCAAATACATGCAAACTAGCCTTTCTAGTGTATTTGAAATGCATTACATTACACTGGAATTTTACTTTACTTGCAATCAAACGCTTAAAATGTTCAAAAGCGTGTATTTGAAATGCAGTGCATTCCAAATTTGGGCCACCAAATAGCCCCTCAATAGGGCTTCATCTCCACTAGATGAAGCTTTCTCAATCAAATTCACCACTGGCCTTAAGCTCCGGCAAAGTAATTCCATTTGAATCGAGCTTTGGATGATTTTGGTTTGAGCTTTTAAAGGAAAGTGTAATGTCGTACCATTTTAGCCGTTGGATCCCTTTGGATCCTTTGTGCAAAGGTGTGGGCTAGTTTTTGCGGCCATCTGAGCTCGAGTGAGCTCGGATCGAGCGAGGAATGGCAAATAGCCTCCGTCATTCATCGCTCATGAGACAATTGATCATGCGCCATCTATTCTACGTGATTGGAACAGACAGTCATGATTATTCTCTAGTTAAATCTTAATTTAATTTCTTAAGGAACCATAGGTTCGATCTACACCGTCCGATCCAAGATTAGACGGTGGAGATGAAAGCGCATCAACCACCACGTCAACGTTGAGTCAGACGCATTTAAATGACCAATCCTATGTTGACACATGGAAAGCATGCCACGTCAGTGGCCCGCGTGGCTCTAACGAGATTAGGCTTAATTAAGGCTAAGTAATTATTTTTAATGGCTAAAACTTCAATAATTTATAACAAATCATAGAAAAATAAAAAAAATGAAAAAAATAGTCATTTTAAAGGTATTTCAGAGAAGAATCAATTACAATTAATTTTAAGTGATTTTGAACAGTAATTAAGGCTTAATTTGGGTTTAATTAAAAACTTAATTAGCTTAATTACTTTTTAATTACTCAAGTGATTAATCCCAAACTTTGTGGGTTAGTTTAATGGGATGCCCTATACCTCCCATAATTTTTTTTGGGATTTATTGCTTAGTTAATTGGGGTACTTAACTATCTAAGCCCTAATCACTCTCTTATTTAGCCTAATTATCTAATTAACCTCTTAAATAGTAGAGAAATAATTAATTAAGCTTGCTAATTACTGATTGGATAGTAAATGGGCAAGGGGAATGGATTTAAGATCCCTTTCCTAATCATTTCCCTAAGTCCAAGTAATTTAAAATGAAGGTTAATTTATTTGGGATTAATTAAAGGTTTAATTAATTAATGAAATCCAAATCATTTTAGATCTTAATTAATAAAATCATGGGTAGATCTTTAGGTGTTTAATAACCTAAAGCCACTTAGGAAAATTATGGTTAATCCATATGTGTGGGGAAACCATAAAAGTATTTAATTAAGTTTCTTAATTTAATTAACCATTAATTGTGAGCCAATTGTATTAGACCCCTTTTATTCCTTAAGATCATTGTTAATTTAATTTTCAATTCATATGCATATCATGTTGGCTCACTATTATTTGGATAATTATATTAAGGTAACATAGGAATGGGTTAATTAATATATTTAATGCATACCACAACCTAATTAACTTATAAAATCAACCTAATTACCTTTTCTTAAACCAAATCAAATCACCAACATGGGAATGGGGTATATAACATCAAATGATGAGTTCTCCTCCTCTTTAAGTTTAATTTAAAAAATAGAATTAATAAAGGAACTTTGGTTTTCTTTAAGTGGGTTTATTTAATGTGATTGTCTTCTTAGGAATTATTTTAATTGAGTGAATCTTATGTTTATATTCAATTATTCCTTTACAAGCACATTAAATGTTGAATGTCATTTGACTTCATACATTCATTATTTCAAATTTAAATAAATCAATTGAATTTTCTTTATGTAAGCTTGCATGTGTTGGCTTAATTAAATATATGTGTGGCTACTATCACTAATAAATTCAAAACTATTATCTAAAGCTTATGAATCAATTATACTAATTAGAGTGTTGATAGTTATGAATATACATAGGACCTGCATGTGTTTATAGCTTATGCATATTAAATAAAGCTCTCTTTCTTAAAATTCATATATAGATTTACATGAGTTTGAATAATAATGGGTATGTAATTTGGACATCCCGGGAATACGAGGTTTTAGCTAGCCCCAAAGAGGTCATTTGATTACCTCCCTTCCCTGGTTTAATAATGACACACACTCATTTGGTTTCATGCTTATGTATTTTGATATTAGAATTTGGACAAAGCTTTAATTCATATGCTTAAATGATTTAATTAAGAGAAATACAATCTTTGCATGATTCTCATCCTATTACTTGTGTATATATTCATATTTATTTAAGATAGCAGGTATATAGTCTGGATATCCCGAGGATACGAGGCTTTAGTTAGCCCCAATGAGATCATTTGATTACCTCACTTCCTTGATTTATATCTTTTATACATGTGTAGCTACACATGTATAAAAAAAATACATGCATTTAGAATGAATAAATTTATATGTGTAGCTACTGACTTAGGATGAAGATCCCCATTTGTTATAAAAAAAATACATGCATTTACATTCACCTAAGTCAGTAGCACATGTGATATGTATAAATTAGTATTCTCTTTTCTTTATTCATGTATAGATTTACATAGATTTAGAATGTCAATAAATATATAGTCTGGATATCCCAGGAATACGAGGCTTTAGTTAGCCCTAAGGAGGTCATTTGATTACCTCACTTTCTTGGTTAACAATGAAATGTACTTATGTGATTCCATCCTTATGCATTTTGGTATTAGAATTTGGATAGACTTTAATTTATATGTTTATATAATTCAATAAAAATAAATTCCAAACATACACATTCATTATCATTTAAGTGTTCCAAAATAAAATGTGTGTATAGGTGTGCTAAGTATTAAATCATATGCATGTTACATGTGATAGAAAAGAATGATTTAATATATGTCATGTGATAGTAGTTCAATAAAATTAATCTTAAGATGTCTTTCATATTAAATGGGATTGTTTAAAGTGAACCTAAAATTAGGATTAATTAAAAAATCATTTAATAAGCCATTCTTTAAAGAGAACTAAATCAAATTAATATGTTTTAGAAATTGGCTTAAGCTAGGTATAAAGAGGGCAATCCTCTTTCTTCTCTTTATAACACTTAGATGCTAAGTGTAAATCATATAAAACAAAATAAAATATAAATTAAAATTCTCAAATCAACTAAATAACTTGAAGTGAAACCAACCTTCTATGCTAAATTAAATCCTTCCAAACTTAGAAAAAAATCATAACTCCAATGCCTAATAAGACATACCATACCAAGCCTTAACACACACCTTAGAACTAAGTCACTACTTCTAATCCTAAGTTAGGACGGTGTATGTGTAGTGCATGTTTTAGGGTGTATGCTTCATCTCTTTAAAATTAAATAGACCATGATATACACCTTGACATCTAATCTAATCCATTCTCTTTCAAATTAAATAACTACCCTAGCTATCTTGCAATTCAATTCATTAGACTAGACCACATGGTTTTGAATCGTAGGAGGAGTTAGCTGGTGGCCACTCCAGGTGGTTATAAGTCCAGAAGTCGGATGATTTATTCTCACTTGTGGAGGTAAACCCTTATGTCCACCTGTCACTTAGATTTAGCTTGTGCTTTAACTCTTATTAAAGCTCCCTAGATTTAAGAACTGATATATCTATTTCCATCATGATACAAGCATAAATCCTTACCTCTTAGGCATTTTCACAACTTTGTATTGATGGATTATAAGCCCTAGCAATCTAATAAAATTCAACTCAAATAAATAAATCTATTTACTTTAAAATATATAAATCCTAATTATAGGATAGATTGGAATGCTCACTAAGCTTCCTAGTATCATGAGCATTGCCTACTTCCTCCATTAAGATTCCAAAAATAAGTCTTCTCCTTTCTCAATTAACTTTCTAAAATATAACCAATCCTTTGATAGTCTAACCTTGAAATTTTGGAGATGATAATTGTCTACTTTAATTGAGAGTATTCTTATGAAATTTTATTTTCTAGGATGCAATTAACTATGGAGGCTTACCTCTGTAGGGAACTTAAGAACCCAGTTTAATATAAACCCTGCTTTATTCATCCATGTAAAGAAAGAAAAAAATCTCTGGTATATTCGAAGACCCATTATGCCTTAGAAGTCCTTATTAGGTGATTAAGTCCGTTACAGGGTGATACTTCTATCTTTTGAGATAATAAATCGTAGCTTAATATCATACCCGATTACTTCAATAAGTACCCCCTAAGATCTGTGTGGTATCCCACATCCAAAAATAAACACCGCACATGTGTATGTTTACATGTATTTGAATGTTAGTAAGTATATAGTTTGGACACCCTGAGAATATGAGACTTTAAGTAGCCCCAAGGAGGTCTTAGATTACCTTACTTCCCAGGTTTAACAACAACACATACTTACTAAATTTCATTCATATGTGTATATATGCTAGAATTTGGATAGAGTATTACTTTACATGGTTAAATGATTTGCTAATATATAATATTTTGCATGATTTTCATTCTTATGTTTGTGTATACATTTCTATGTATTTAGGACAGCAAGTATATAATATGGACATCCCAAAAACACGAGGCTTTAAGTAACCTCATTGAGGTCTTAGATTACCTTACTTCCATAGTTTAACAACAACACATACTTTCTTAAATCTCTAATACATGTGTATGTATACTAAGCTAATTAATGCAATCTCTCTTTTCTATCAAAAATATATGCATTAACAATCATTCAATTGTGCCAAAAATACACATATGTATATTGCATGTATAGGTATGTTAAGTTCAATATCATATGCATGCTATTGACGATGAAAATGAATGACGTAATATTATCCATGTCATTGTAACTCAATCTCAGTAATCCTAA
Source organism: Cymbidium sinense (assembly GCA_021442155.1). Classification (NCBI taxonomy): domain Eukaryota; kingdom Viridiplantae; phylum Streptophyta; class Magnoliopsida; order Asparagales; family Orchidaceae; genus Cymbidium; species Cymbidium sinense. The sequence goes on from CM038223.1 coordinate 31,057,014, forward strand.
GATGCCTTTCATGTTTGAATAAGATTATTTAAGATTAACCCAAATTTAGGATTAATAAAATGTTTAATAAATCATTCACTAAAAGAAATCAAAATCATAATAACATGGCTTTAGAAAATAACTTAGGGTAAGGATGAAGGGGGTTAAACCTTTTTCCTCTCTTTATAATAATTATATGTTAAGTAAATACTTAGTGAAATAAAAGAAAATGTAAATTAAAATCCACCAATCCTTTTAATAACTTAAAGTGAAACCTCCCCTCATGTTTAACTTGAATATTCTAAACCTTAGATAGTCATAATTCTAAATCCTAGCTAATACATACCCCATTAAGACTAAGCACACACATTAGAATACTAAGTCACCACTTCTAGCTCTAACTTAGGATGTCATATATTATGATGTTGTATTTTGTTTTGTGATGTGATATTTTAAACTGGATATTAAGGTTACTTATGTATCGATTGGATGTTAAGGGGCTATTAGCCTAATGATATTTTATGTAGGGGATTATGCTTAAGGGGCCACTGAATTAATAAATAAATATAAATGCTTTTGCTTACAGGTTGTTTATTCCCCTTTGCATAATCCATATTAGGATAGGTGGACTTGGTTATCCATGTGCAGGGCACTAAGTCCAAATTTATAGAATATGAATGTTTGGTTTGTATGGTTGTTTAGCTAACATCTATTTTGCAAGAGTTGTTAGATTTTATTTTTCAAAAACATGTAATTTTGCAATAATAATTAGGATTAGTGCTATGGGATTTAGGATGAGCAGTGGCTAGAAGGTAAAGACCTGGGAGGCCCTATGAAGCCTAAAGAAAAATCAAACTGAAGAAAGAAGAGTGGAGAAAAAGCAAAGGATGAAGACCCCCATAACATTTATTTAATTTCTAATTCTAATATTCTTTTATAATCTGGGTTGTATAAGGGTAGAGCTCGACTACCTAACTTCTTCTCTTTTTGGGGGTGTACGACGGTACCCGACTACATTGAACTTTTATTCTTTTATGAATTTTATGAATGTTTGATAGTCATGTTTAGCTTTTGCAATAGAAATAACATATTTTTTATAGGTTTCTTAAGTTTGATGATTGAATGGGTGGCCTGGATATGGTAAGCTCTTTAGGATAAAATTAATTTTTTCTAACTTCATTGGACAACTCATAATTAAATTTTAAATGCATCTCTTAACCTCACCTTAAATCTTAAGTTATAATCAAGATAATTAAAAGATTTAGCAACCCCTTAAGTGAAAATTAAATGTTTTAACATCATGAATAACATCTTATTTCACTCTTGAATAGGGAGGGTCTCCACTCTTGCATGATAGGGAAATAGTTGACCTACGAGGGCATCCCTTGTAGTGGAGAACACCTCCTCCCATTGATTTAACCCATGATCTTATTTCATCAAGCATTTAGGCATAATTGTCATAAGCCTTTGTCCAAGTGAATGTGTTAAAGTAATATATAAGATTATAAAATTTTTCATTAGTCTAAGTCTTGTCTTCATGCCAGTCATGATCTAGTCTCTTAGGGAGTGTGTCTAGGACTCTAATTTTATTTATAATTAAATAACATCTTAGCTATCTTTCTCTTACATAATACTTGCTTACATGTTTTTGAAGCATAGGAGGTGTTAGTTGGAGGCCACTCTAGGCAGTTGTAAGTCTAGAAGAGTCAGGATGGGTTTATCCTCTCTTGTGGAGGTAAACCATTATGTTTCATTTTTTTATTAAGCTTAGGTCATGCTTTTAGCTTGTGCTAAAGCATCCTAGATTTAGAATCCAAGGCTACTCATTTCTTTCGGGCTATAAGAATAAGTCCTCACCTCTTAGGAATTTTAACACTCTTGTGTTGATGGACTATAAGCCCTCGTATTCTAATGAAGTTTCAACTCAAATAAAAGTAAGCTCTCTCCTTCAAATATGTAATGCCTTACTATAGGATAGACTAGAGTGCTTACTAGGCTTCCTGAGATCATGAGTTCTCTCTACTTATCTTCCTAGTATCATGAAGTGCTTTGATTTTGGGAGGCTTAGTAAACACTTTAGTGTATTTATAATTGGGCCTTATATATTTGAAACTAGGTTTATTTAAATTTTATGTTAACATATTATTAGAATGATTGAGTTCATATCTTAATGGTGCAATAGTATCAGAATGCTTAAGAGGTGAGAACTTATAGCAATAATAAAATAGAAATAAGTAGCCTCATATCCTAAAGATAAAAGCACTTAAGCGTAAGTGTGGTGTTTATTTTTTTGTGTTTGGGTGTATATCTGAGGAGACACCACGCAGATTAATAGATGTACTTATTAGGGTTATCATGTGCGACATTAATAAATAGTGTATTATCTCAAGAGATAGAAGTCACTATCCTATAATATACCTAATCACCTAATAAGGACTTCTAAGGCATGATGGGTCTTCGAATATACCAAATATTTTTCCTCTACTTTATATGAAAAAGTAAAGTAGTGTTTATTTAAACCGGGTTCGTTAAGTTCTCTATGAAGGTAAGCCTCTATAGTTAATTACATCCTAAGGAATGTGAGTTTCTTAAAATTACTCTCGGTTGAAGTAGGATATTGTTGTCTCCAAAGATTCAAAGATAGGACTATCAAAGGATTGGTTTTATTTTTGAAAATCAAGTGGGTGAGATCAAAAAAGGGGAAGAGTTCTTATCGAAACCAAAGGAGATGAGTAGAGAGCACTATTGATACTAGGAAGCCTAGTGAGCACTCCAATCTATTCTATAGTTGGATTTTATGTATTTGAAATTAAGGAGATTTATTTATTTGAGTTAAAATTTTATTAAAAATCTAAGACTTACAATTCCATAATACAAGGTTATAGAAATGCCTAAGAGGTGAGGATTTATAGTTATAGCCTGCAAAGAGAAACAACGACCTCAGATCCTAAATCTAGGGAGCTTTGGCGGGTGCCAAAGCATAACCTAAATCTAAGGCAAAAGTGGGTATATGGTTTACCTCCATAAGAGAGAGTAAATCACCCAACTGCTAGACTTATTATCACCTGGAGTGGCAGCCAGCTAAGTCATCCTATGCTTTAAATTCATGTAAGAAAGTCATATGCTTTGCAAGATGGTTAGGATGCTATTTATTTAGAAAAGGAAACTAAGTCCTTAAACTCACTCCCTAAAAGACGAGATCATGAAGGGCATGAATAATGACTTAATCCAATGCAAAAATGTATCAAGTTTTATTTGATTTTTGGACTCTTTATTTTGACACAGACTATGTGTTTTTATATGCCTAAATACATGAGAAATTGGTTGTGAGCTAAATTAAAAGAGAAAGAGGTGTCTTTCCATCAAATGCTCTTACAGGTCAAGCCTTTATTCTTTGGCACAGATGGAAGCCCTCTCTTAGTAAGAGTGAAAGAATGTGACATGCATGATGTTTTACATACAATCATCCAACTTTAATTATGAGTTGTTAGTGGGATAAAAATTTATTTATTTCCTAGGAGTCTTATCGTATTTAGGCCACACAGTAATCTCCAATCATAAAAAACTATAAAAAGGCATGTTATTTCTGATGCGTAAGCTAAACAAAATATCACACAATTTTATAAAGCTATCACTAAAGAATAATAGGCCGGTGCAGCTGGGTACTGTCGTACAACATGAAAAAAGATGTGGGTAGTCGAGCTTTACCCTTATACATCCTGGTATAATGAAAGAATAATTACAATTATAAAATGATAAGTTTTATGGGGGTATTCATTCTTCATCCTCCATTCTTCACTCTTCATCTTTCATTCCTTCATCTTGATTTGCTTCATTTTTTTCTTTCTTCTGGCTTGATTGGGATGTAGCTTGCTCCAAAGGTATTACATGGTATATAAGGCATGGTCTTATAACCAATGCTCACCCTTAATCCGCATAACACTTATCCTAATCCTAATATAAAATTATATTAAAAGAGAGAGAAAGTAAATCTGGCTACACTTGCAAAATAAATGTTAGCTAAAACATGCCATACAACCTAAGCAGTTATATGAATAATTTGAACTTACCACCCCACACATGAGTAACCAAGCTCACATGTCCTAACTTGGGTTATGCTTAGGGGTATAAGCAACATGCATAAAAAACATTTAATATTTTTATTACAATGCCCCTTAAGCATAACCACCGACAGAAAGCATGATTAGGCTAGTATTAGCCAAACATCCAGACTACACACATACACCCTAACATCCGGACTAAAATAATACTTCACAAATTCAAACATTCATCAAACCATGCATCGCCCTAACATAAAGCTAGAAATGATGACTTAATCTAATGTGCATGTGTTAAGGTTTATGTGGTACATCCTAACTAGGCTTTAGAGTTATGATTTGCTAAATAAGTGGGATTTAATTTATAATGGGTTTGATTTCTCTTTAAGTGGTTTAATTGATTTGAAGATTTTATTTAGTATTTTCTTTTGTTTCATATGACCTACACTTAGCAACTAAGTGTTGTAAAGAGAAGAAAGAGAGGGGATCTCTCTTTTAACCCTGCCTTAAGTCACTTCTAAAATGAATTAATTAATGAATTTCCTTTAGTGAATGATTTATTATATGTTTTAATTAACCTTAAGTTTAGATTCATTCTAAATAGCCCTATTCAATAAGAAAAGACATCTTAATATTAATTGAAATGGATTACTATCACACACATTCATTTATTTCTTTCCACCATGTATATCATGCATATGAATAGATCCTAAGCAAACCTACACATGTAATGTAAATCTTAGCATACTTTGATGATGAATGCAAAGAAATGTATTTGAATTTTAAATATTTCATTTTTTTATTGAATTATGAATGATGTTTTTGTTATGTAAAAAAGAGGGATTTTTCATCCATTAGCTAAACACACATTTACATATATAAAAGACTTAAGTGAGTACGATGCCATTATTTTCTATACCAAGGGCATAAGGTACAAGACCTACTTAGGGCTACTTAAAGCCTCATAGCTCCGGGATGTCCAGACTAATATATCACTTTTCTTAGATACATGTAGATGTATGAATGACCATAAGGATAGAAAATCCATGCAAAATATGATGTTTGATTTATTTGATTTATAATTCTTTATTCATTAGCCACATCATGCATACATATGTATAGGAGTTTTAGTGAGTATGGTGGTATTACTTTCTATACTAAGGGCATAAGGTACAAGACCTACTTAGGGCTACTTAAAGCCTCGCAGCCCCGGGATATCTAGACTAATATACCACTTTTCTCAATTACATATGAATGTACAAAAAGTAGGGAATCATGCAAGAAATAATGTTTGATTTGATAATGTAATTTACATGTGTAATATGAAATTCTTCCTAAGTCTTAACATGGAAATGCATAGGAATAGATTTAAGCAACCGTTATGTTCTTTTAAAATGAACTATACACTTATAAATCCTATGTGAATCCATGTTAAAGTAGGGAAAGAGAACCTCATATGACACATCTTATACTATCATCACATGCAAGCTCGTAAATATTTATAATTAGCATCACTTAATTTTTAATAATTAATTTATAGGTTTTGAAAATAGTTTTTTGATTTAATAGTGATAATAACCACTCATATTTGATTTAAGTCAACCCATGCAATTTGACATAAAAGAAAATATTTCATTTAATTAATTTTGAAAGCAATGAATGCATGATTTCATATGACAAGCAATATTTAGCATGATTGGAAAGAAATAAAGGAATGTAAGCACATGATTTCATTCATCACAATTAATTCCTAAGGACAATAAAATTAAATAAGGCTATTTAAAATGAATAAAAAACTCTTTAAAGATATTTTTAAATTTGAGTTTGATTTGATTTATGGAATGTGAAAGAGGTTTACTAACCCTAACCCAATTCCTCATATGTGAATTAATTTGGTTTAATGAAAAATATTTAGGTTGATTTTATGTTTTGATTAGGTTAAGGTATGAATTAAGTGAATTAATTATCCCTTACCTATATCACCTTAAGTTGATTAACTTATTAATAATAAGCCAATATGATATGCAACCACGTGGAAAGTAAATTTGCAATGCTCCTAGGAAATGAAAGGGCCTAATGCAATTGACTTATGATTAATAGTTAATTAAGCTTAAGAGATCTCACTTAATTACTTTTATGATTTTCTCACACATGTGAGCCAACCATAATTTCATTATCTCTCACCGTGTGTTATTGAACACCCAAGGAGCTACCCAAAATCAATTAAGGGTTGTTTAGGTGCGGATGAATTAATTTTTTAATTTTAATTTCATTAAGCCTTTAATTAATTGGTTAAACATTTTGGTTATGTTTTAATTTGAATGATAAAATTAACTTAGGAGAGAGGATCAAGAGCAAGGCCCTAATCCTAATCCCTAAATCATTCAATTAAATTTTGATTTCTCATTTTGAGACTATTTACTTGATTAAAAAATGATTTAGGAAATGGATTAGGAAAAGTATCCCCAACCATATTCCCTAAGTTATCTTACTGTTCAACAGAGTTGACTATGCTTAAATGATTAATTAAGCTACTGTTCATTCATTAATTATAATTAATTGGATTAAGAGAGTGATTAAGGCTTAATCAAATGATTCCTTTAATTAAGCAATCAATAAAATCCCAGAAAAATAAGGGAGGTAGAGGTCATCCCTCTAAACATCCACAAAAAATTTGGAATTAATTGAGCACTTAATTAAGGTGTAATTAAGATAATTAGATTTTTGATAAAATCCTAATTAAGCAAAAGTCATTGTTTAAAATCAATTAATTTTAATTTTCCTAGATTCCCCTCTAAAATATCTTCAAAATGAGCCTAAGTTTATATTTTTGTTCTAATTTTTCTACAATTAGTTATAATTTTAGAAAGTTTCAGGATTAAAAACTAATTAATTAACCCTAATTAAAACCTTAATTCCATTGGGCCACGTGGCTGCTAATGCGGTGTGCTTTCCACATGGCATGATGGGATTGGTTATTTAAGTAGTCACATCCACGTGCTAACTCAGCTGACGGTGGACGTGCTTTATTGTTGGTCGTCCCATCTAAGATCGGATGGCCACAATTTAATTCACGGGTTAAGGGAGAAATCAAAGGATCTATTGCATGATTTGATCAGAGCCATTCATCTCGATCACACGAGATGGACGGTTCATGATCTATCTCATTTGTGATTGGCAAAAGACGAGAACCGTCCGTATTCCCCTGTTTGATCTGAGCTCAACCGAAATCCTACACCATCTAAAGGAGCATTCAATCACATCCAACGACTAAAATCCCTCGACATTGAGATTTATTTTACAAAATACCAATGGACAGATGCCTAAAGCTACAATTTTGGGAAATTACCTCATCGGAGCTAATGTCTAGCAGTGCAACGCCGGAGGTAAATTTTCCTTGTTGAGGCGAGGCCCTGTTGAGGAGCTTTGAGCTTGATTTGGTGTGGGAGGCTCGATCGACCAATCCACGCATGCAAAAGCTTCAGCTCTAATCAAACTTAATCTATTTTGGCTTGGAAGCTTGGGAAATGGTTTGGTTGAGCTCGACAAAGTGTGGTGATGGTGTGGCTAAAAGGAATTTGGGTTTGGTTTTGGATTGAGAGAGTATTGCTCAAGATTAGGATGCTCTATTTTAGCTTCTCATGGGAATGAGAAATGTCGAATGGAGAGGGCTCAGGGAGGCATGGAAATGCTTTGAGGGATTTCAGAATAGGGTTAGGAGGGCTCACGATGTGATTGTGTGAATTTTTGTTTGAATTGAGGGGGTATACCCCATAATTTTTCATCATTGATGGATAGTTGCATGCACACATTTTGCACTAGCTCACCATCGTCCAGCCACCGAAGTTATCTCCATTAGGGTCAGGCCACACACCAGGGATGGGAGAAGTAATGGGGAGCTGCCATGGACCCAATGTGCATGGATGCCATGGGCTTGATCCAATGGATGCTCGGTATGGGTTGGAGGTAAGTCAACTCACCTCCCAAAGTCTCTTGGCTGACCTATGGTGAGTTAAGCTAGCTAGGTGGGTCAGGGGAAGGTTCCATGGAGTGATAATGAGGTGCCATGGGGGATTGGTAGTTGACTTTAGCTTAGATCCAATGGTTTTAAGGTTTGAATCCTATGGTTTGATAGCTAATCCCCTTGGTGGGATTCACTTGGCTTTTAGGCTAATTTGGAAGTGAGTTATGACATGCTTGGGTTGGGTTTGGCTAAGTTTTAGGGTCTCACAAGTTTATTAGGGGACATTTGACTTCATTTGGTCAAATGGGTGCCATTTGGGTTAGGTTGGGTTGGGTTGACCAATTGGCCAAATTTGTCAATCTAAGGCTTGGGTTAGGTTCATATGATGATTTGGGATGTTTTAGTTCAATTAGTTTGGATTGGTTTGGCCTAGGTTTGAATTTGACTCATTTGGATTCAAAAGAGTTATATTGGTCAAGTTCACCAATTTAATAAATTTGATCAAATTAGATTAGGTTAGGTGTTAAGTCAATTTCAATTGGTTGATTGAAAATAATTGTAGGCTTTGGTTTAGTTTAATTTGAATTTTGGTCAATTTGACCTTTTAGGTCAATTTGGGCTAGGTTGGGTCAAGTTGATCAATTGGTCAACTTGGGCTCAATCATGGCTTCAGTCAAGTTCAACAAGTGATTTGGAATGAACTTGAGCCATTGGTTTCAATCAACTTGGATTAAATCATGACTTGATTCATTTTGGCTTTTTAGGCCAATTTGGGTTAACTTAGGTCAAGTGGCCAATTAGGCTTGGTGTGGCTCAATTGATGGCTTGGTCATGTTTAATCATTGATTATAGATATGTTTGATTTAATGGTTTCAATCAATTTGGCTTATGTGGATTTTGGCTAGTTTGGGTTTTATTTGTGCTAAATGTTGACTTGATCAAAGGCTAGGTTTGACTTGGTTTGACCCAATTCAAGGTGGTTGATCACCCCATGATGATAATTGATCATGATTGAGGTTTAGATGGGCTTAGTTCAATCTAATTTGGGTTGGATTAGAACTTGGCTGAAAAATATCGTTTAGGTCACTTTGGGTCAAGTGAGCCTAAATGGGTCAATTGGCTTGATCAAGGTTTGATTCAAGTTTAGTTGAACTTATATATGAGCTTATGATTTAAATATAAATCCAATTGTAATTGGTTTGGAGCAAAATGGGTTTTATTTCATACGATAATTTTGACTCAAGAGGGTCAACTTGGGTTTGGTTTGGGTGTTGACTTTGATTTGATTTGATAATGGTGGTTTATGTTTATATTTGTATCAGTGATTGTAGCAATGATTAAATCATGAAGAAATCCATGAGTTTTGAGTTGGCTTGGGTTTCATTTAGCCAAGTTCAAAAGTTTGGCTAAAAAGGCTAAAATTGGGAATTTGATTTGATTTAGATTTGGGTTTGGTCATTTGGATTTATTCTTCATTTATATTTTGAATATAAATGAATATATAAATGGCTATGAGAAAATCACTTGAGTTTGGAGTGATTTGGAAGCAAATTTGACCAAATTAGGTGATGTAGGTCAAAAAGGGCTAACGTGGATTTTGAATTGGTTTGATTTATTTTTGGTCATTGGAGGGTGGATTTCATTTATATTTATGAATATAAATGTTGGAATAATTGATTTATAAAAAAATCAACCAAGTTTGAGTTGGTTTAAAGGAGTTCTGTCTAAGCATATGAAGGTGGTTCATATGGCTTAGGAAGGAATTTTGGAGTTTGAATTTAATCATGGGTTTCAATCATTTAGAGTTTGGATTTGATTTGTGATTTAGAATTTGAGTTGAGTTTGAATTTGAGGTTTGGTTTGAAAGAAGGAAGCAAGGAATGGGTTTGGGCTATAAGGTAAGCAAATCCTCATAAATTTCTTAGACACAACTTATTTCTATGGCTAGCTCTTCTAAGTCTTTAGGGATAGGTTAAATGTTCACCTAATTACTAGAAGTGTCTTAAGACTAAGGAACTCTTAGTGTCTATAAGTGTCTTAGATCTATGATGAGGAAGTTGAGGGCTCACTCTAAAAGTGAGGTCAACAACAAGTTAGAAGCTCGACCTAATCTAATAAGGGGAAAATATGTTATATTGGCTCACTCCTACCAAACAGTATGAACCAATACCAACTATTTTGATCTTGCAACTCACCTGAATGGGTTGCCAAAAACACCATATATGTTTCAAACCTTGTGGCTAGTTTTTGAAATAGAAGATAGCTAGGTCATTATTTATTAAGAAAGAAGTCTAAGAAAATAGATTCACTCCCTAAATTCTAAGATCATGATTGATATGAAAAATCCTTCTAACTAATACAATAAAATCTATAATTTAAAATATTTTTAGGCACTTAATTAATTTGACAATGTCGGGTATGCAATTATGCTTACATGCATGCAATTGAGTAAATATTTATGAGCTAAGTTAGAGAGAATGGCAAACTTCTCTAAGAAGGTGGCCATCTTTAATAGACAAATGCCCATTATGTGTAATGTGTGAAGTCTTAATTCAAGATGGAAGAAAAATATGCAGTATGATTATAAAAGTTAGTGTTTCTAATTACATTTAATATTTATACCAAAGGATTTAGTTAGGTGAAATAATAAGTTGTATTATTTAAGTTGAGTTAATTAACTTTAATGGGGTAATAAAATTAATTACTAAGAGCCCACTAAAATTCAAGCTAACATTTAAAGAAAACAACTTGACAAAAAACTTTAAAAAACATGCTATTTCTAGTGTGCAATGTAATGTAAACAGACCAATCAATCATTAAAATCTTATAGAAAAGGTTGGTGTGGCTGGGTTCTGCTATATACTCCAAAAAAAGAAAATAAAATGGATAGTCAATCTCTATCTTTATACAACCTAGCGTAAAACTAAGTAAATAAAAAAAAAAATCAAATAAGCATCTTCCTCTTCATCTCCATGTGTGGATGCTCCAACTTACTTAGGGCCACCCAAGTCTATGCTTTCTAGCCACTACTTATCATAAACCCCAAGGTTCTAACTTAGTTATAGTATAAATTATATTTTTAAATTTTAAAATAAAATCCTAAAAAATTTGCAAAATAGAGATTAATTGAAACACACATACACATAAGCAATTATATTTCTTATAGTGAGGCTTGGCACTAATGGGTACCAAGCCCACTTATCCTAATGGAGTATGCTCATGAGCTTAAGTAAGCAGTACTAACAAGAAAACTTAATAGTTTTAAATTTATTATATCTTCCCCTTTCACTGAGTACAACCTCATATAAAAAATAGTAGTATTCTATTAAATAGTATCTTGACATTTAGTCTATAAACATACATTCATAACATCCAATCTAAAATAATACATCCAAAAATAAAAAATTTATACATCATAATAAAGTACTAGCCTAACGTAAGTTTAATATTGATGACTTATCAATCTAGTGCATGCACAAAAGCTGATGTAGTGAGTCAAAGCTGCCTTGCTGATGAATTTCTTAAAGTTCTTAATTACGAACTCCTTGAGCATGAATGTCACTGATCTATGAATATTCTCAAGCAATATCTTAATGGTATGATGCTCCTGGAGTTAAGTCTCAAATTTCATGTTAAGATTCCTCCATCTAAGAATGTAATCTACTAAGAACTTGTTGGGCTTTTGCTTCTCCACAAGTAAATCCCTTATAGTAACCTTCTATTGTGCCCCTACAATCCTCTTAATAAATAACTACTGTAACTTAATAAGGTTTTTGTTGAATCATTGGGTAATTTAGTGTAACAATCAAATGTGAACCCTGATAGGCTACTAACAACCTATTTAAATAAAAATGCATAACTGCCCTTGTCACTGTAGCAACTAACTCTAAATTGTGCTATCAAGTTTCTGCTACCATCAAATTCTTTGAAGGATAGTGGCACAAACCATACCCCTTGGGGTATTGGACTACATCAAATTCTTTTGAGCAAGGTTTATCATTTAGAAATGAAGAGACCCTTTGGGTATGAACCAACATCTCCTTCACTTATTGTTCTACCATTTATTTAATATCTTTTTCTTATAATTTTATACAATTAATGCCTTTCTTATGCATATTACTTGAATCCCTACCAATCAATGTGGTGCACTTGTTTCTATTAACTTGGTGCATTACCTTGGGCTTGTCTATTTCTATTTAAGTGACATGTAGTAAGGGTGCCTATCTTTAGACAGCTAGTATTACTGACACTAGCTCATCAACTCTCCTCTACATATGACAAATTGGTTATTTTTCTGCATCAACTAATGTAATAGTCATTGGGTCAAATTTGGTGTCTCACCTTCTTGGACCATGTCATCCTATACATTAACTTCCTGATGTTGTTCATTGTGTGATGATGCCCTAATATCAACCATATAAACTTCTCTAGACTCTTCTAACATGTCAACATCATTAGTGCTAAAATTTATCATTTCACTATCTTGATCTTAATGACTGCCTCATACTATTTTCGTGACTCCATCCCAATAGTCCTTCAAAATGTCATTTAAGGAGCAATCATATATCCTACTGGGGTCTACTAGGACATACTAAGATGACCACTATCTCTTTCTAAATCCTCTATATCAATATTTTCTTTCTTATATATCTCATGCTCTCTAGTTGGTTCTAGCTTTGGATGTATAGACTGATCCTATTTAATCACCTCCTTCACATCTAGTGTCACCATAAGGCTACTACTACACTCACGGACTGCCACACCTTTTCTCAATCGATGTAGTAGAAGATCGAATAGAAGTGCTTGGCTTTGGACCGTTAGTGTTAGAAAAAGAAGAAGGAGAAGGGTGGCCTTTAGTGCAACTTAATAACTATATGTTGGGTTTTCTTTTTCTTAAACTATTTTTTGTTACTCCACGATACTTTTGATGTTGAAAACTAGACTAGAGAAGGTGATCGATTGGTCAAGAAGTGTGGTGGTTGCACCAACTATGTTTCCACAGACACCTGCCTCACTTAGTCAAATCTCTTGTGCTCTCAGGTCAATGCAAGCCATAATGTCTATCAATCAAAGTAGAGGTTATAAGCTTCCTATTGAATTTCCACCTCTCTCACCTATTTACATGTGCTGCTACCTTGGCCTTTGTGGCCTCTTCTTCCACAATCTTATCTCTAATCATCCTCATGATCACTATCTTCATGCTCCGGGCAACAACTACCATTGTACATCCATCTCTTTCTCTCATTCTCCTAAAAACTAATCTTAAATTGGCATAAGGTGCTCTACTCATCTCCCTAACAAAAACATCATGCTTGAATGGATGTGGTGGTGACAAAGCTATGCGACATACAACCTTCTCTTCCTTAGTAGAAGAAATAGGATGAAACCACTACCTTTAAGGAGGGGGGAGGTCTCAAGTAAAGGGCCATCCTCTACTACATGACATGAGGTCTCAACATCCATAAACATCTCCTCATATATATTTTTAGTTATATTATTTTTGTTCTTCCTTTAAGTTATAGTGATTGGAGTGTATTGGAAGGATGAACCTAACTAAAAAGTAAATGGAGGCAACCAATGACTCAGTCTTTATTTTTCCTTTGATGTCAAGGAAACCATGGGCAACCCTAGTGATTCTACCAGTGTTATGAATAGTAAATAAGGATGTGAGAACCTCTACTACCTTTCTCTTCATAAAGGGAAAAATTTTATCTAACATCAGGTCAAACTGCAAAAGGGGCTTCCTTCCAACTATGGTATAGTGGTCCACTATAAAGAAATCTGGTTCATCATAAGTCATGTTCAAATCCTTGAATATCATACCAAAATTGATAATATGATTGTTGAGTAGATAAGCTTATTTTTCAAAATTTGTGTTAAGTTTAGTTTACTTATCACATTTTTAGTAAAAGGCTCCACGAATAATTGACTACTCTTAAACAAGGTAATATGTCACCCTTATAATATATGAACACATTTAAGGACTTAATTACTAGAACATAATGCACTGAATAAGAGTCATAAATAGCTAATAAATTTATCATTGGTTTAAGAGGAGATAATAGAAATGAAGTAGAGCTTCATGATCCCAAGATTTTAGAGGATGCCTTTCACTATGCCTTACTTCTAGAAAAGCATAAGAAGGCTAAATCCACATCCAAAATGAGGGCTCAATTATCTTCAATATATCCACCCACATCACAATCATAAAAATGCATCATTAAATCTAATCCTTCTACATTTAACAATCCCTCCAAAATGAACCTCAATGAAACTGCATCTAAAAATGTGAAAGAGATAGTTTAATATAAATGTGATAAGAATGGTCATATGAAAAATTAATTTAGAGAAAAATCCATGTTCCTAGATGAATTAGAAGATTTAAGGGAAGAAGAAGATAATGAAGAGATACATAATGCAACACCACTATCAGATGAAGAAGTGTATCAAAATATAGATATTTCAATATCAACTATGAGGTGTATTACTGCTTCTGGGGAGAAGAAGATTGGAGAAAGAGAAATATTTTCTTAATGTATATTCTATGTGAGAAAAAGAGGTGTAAGCTAGTAATAGATAAATGTAGTATGATGAATGTTATATCAACCCATGCTATCACTAGAGATAATCTTATAACTGAACCTCACCTAAAATAATTTCAAGATAGTTGGGTAAGTCACTCATCCCCACCTATAACTAATAGATGTATTGTTTTAATTAAAATAGGTAGTTATAATGACTAAATTTGGTGTGTTGTTCTTTCAATATATTTAACTCATATTTTATTAAGAAGACAATGGCTTTATGATTTGAATGTAATTTATTTTGACCATGAAAATACTTATGTATTCAAAAATATTGAAAAAATAATCAAATTATTCTCCACAAAGCCCACCAAAAAGAGGCTAATTATACCACACATAAAATTCTTCCTACACCTCCTCACAAACCCAATTATGAACTATAACTCAAACCCAATCAAGGGAGGAATGCAAAACCCTAGTTGATAGTGATATCGCCAACCAATGATAAAGATAATACTTTTGATATATGTTCTAATACATGTGAATCTGCTGGAATTTAAATCATAACCTCAGGGTTTATATGCTTAGGTAAAAAGTTGAATGACCTTACTTCTCTTTTAATCTTGAACCTTTGAGAAATCTTTGTTGATACTAAGGATCACATCATACTTACTATAATCTTAAATTTTTTATCTACCTAGATGACTTACCTAATGAACTTCCACCATTAAGAGATATAAACAACATGCTATCGACCTAATTCCTAGTTCACAAATACTTAGCTTACCTTATTATACGGTGAATCTAATTGAGCATGGATAGTTAAAATGATAAGTAAATGAGCTCTTAAAGAAAGGTTTTATCCAAGAAAGTCTTAGTCCTTATGTTGTACTTGCTCATTTGACTCTTATGAAAGATAGAACTTAGAGGATGTATATTGATAGTAGAGTAGTAAATAAGATTACAATAAAATATAGAATTCACATACCTAGGTTGGATGACATGTTAGATCTTATTTCAAGTTCATCCTTGTTCTCTAAATTTGATTTGAGAAGTGGATATGATCATATAAGGATTCAACTGGGTGATGAATGGAAGATAGTATTTAGAACTCCCAACGATTTTATGAATAGTTTGTCATGCCCTTTGATCTTTCAAACACACCTAGTATATTCATTAGACTAATGAACACTATATTGTAATCTTTTATTGGTCAATTCATTGTAGTCTATTTTGATGACATTCTTATCTATAGTCTAGATGAAAAGTCACATCTACATCACTTAAGAAAGGTTTTAAAAAAATTAAGAGCATCAAAATTACATATAAACTTTAATAAGTATTTTTTCTTCAAAAGTGAAGTCATTCTTCTAGATTTTATTATATCCCCTAAGGGATTAAAGGTTGAAATCAAGTCTATTTTAGAGAGGCCAACTCTGAAGTTTTTATAGAAGTTAGAAGTTTTCATGGAGTAATAACTTTTTGTAAAAGGTTTATAAAATTTTTAGCACTATTGTATCCCCTACACTGACATATTAAGAATAGATAAGTTTATGTGGACTACAGATGTTGAAAGAGCCATGCAATGAATTAAAACTCTTATAACTTTCTCATATGTCTTAAGACTTCATGACTTCAATAAAGTATTTAAAGTGACTTGTTATGCATGTGGTATTAGAATTTATGAAATATTAAGTCAAGAAAATCATCCAATTACTTTCTTCTATGTAAAATTAAATGACTCTAGGAAAAAATATTCCACATATGATCGAAAGTTTTATGTGATTATTCAAACTCTTAAGCACTGCAAGTATTACCTATTAGATATAGAGTTTATTCTTAATATTGATTATCAAGCCCTAAAGATTATTAACTCATAAAAGAAGCTAAATCATATGCATGTTAAGTGGGTCAAATACCTTTAATACTTTTTCTTGTGCTTAAACATAAACTTGTATTAGAAAATAAACTAGCAGACGCTCTATCAAGAGTATCTTTAATGGTTTCATCCATTGAATTTCATATCTATTGATTTAAAACTTTAAAGAAAGATTACAAGCTTTGCCTTGATTTTCATATGTTATACTTATAACATTAATCTAAGCCATTGACTTCTGATATCTCATTTATCATTCTAGATGGATATCTTTACAAAGGCAAGTAATTATGTATTCCTAAAATATCCCTAAGGGAATTCATTATCTTTAAATTACATTTAGGAGGTATGTCAGGACATTTTGGTAAACTAAAAAAGCAAACATTGGTTGAACAAAAGTTTTATTAGCCATCCCTATGAAAATATATTGAGCATATTATAGCCCAATGTTATACTTTTCATCAAGCTAAAACTCACAAATAAAGGGTGGGCCATTACACATCATTATATATTCCTTATAGATCATGGGAAGACCTATTCATTGATTTCATATTAGGTTTACCTAAAATGCCTCATGGATATGATAGTATATTTTTCATTGTAGATCAATTTTTGTAAGATAACATATATAATAAGATTATTCTTTAAAAAAGTTTTTAGGTCACAAGGAGTCTTGTCCACTATAGTTTTGGATATATATGTCAAATTTATATCTTATTTCTGGAAACTTTATGAGAACACAACTATAATTATGTTCTACATTTCATTCACAAACTAAAAGGCAGACAAAAATAGTCAACAAGATATTGGAAAATCTACTAAGGTGTTTTGTTAGAAATAACTTATGAAATTAGGACTTAACACTACCTACATATGAATTTGTATGTAATAGCTCCATTTCTAAAATAACCTAGAAATCACCTTTTAAGATTATTTATGGATATAACCCTAAATTGCCTATTGGCCTAGCTAATACACGAGCTCATGCATTTTCGAATTCAACATTTGCATTTGTATGTGATTTTTATAGCCTTCATGAAGACATAAAGAAACAATTATAAATACAAATTGCTAAGCATGTTGAACAAAAGAACAAATATAAAATTTTAAAGGAATATGAGCTAGGTGATTATGTATTGGTTTGTATTCTTCCTGAGAGATTTTCTTCCACCAAAATATAAGAAGTCACAAGTGAGAGCATGTGGGCCATTTATAATTATTAGGAAACTTAGTACTATGTTATTGATTTGTTTCTTACATATTTATTAGCCATATTTTCAATATGGAAGATTTAATATCTTTTAAAGGAGTTACCTTATCTTCAAATTTATAAAATGACACTTTTATAAGATGAGATAGAAATTATTTGCAAATACTTATCCAATCAACATTATTTGAGGTGGAGAACATCATCTCAGTTGAGGTACCCACAGATGATATCACCAGCCAAAGATTCTTAATTAGGTGGAAAGACAAGCCACCACTTTAGAAGAACTACAAAGCTTCACCCAAAAAATTTCTTGAAGACTTTCAATATCTTAATTCTTTGAAGAAGAGTTTTTCGAGGACCGAATGAGTTGATGTAGCACATGAAATGAGGAAATGACCTATGACAAGATCCCAAACTAATGCTTGAACTTAAGAGGACTTTATTAGATTTTATATGTTGTGGATTTATGTTTCATGTGTTATATTATATAGTAGTGGATGCATTTGATCATGTTTAAGTGTTGTATATGAGCGTGGTTGATAATATGTGAGTTCATGTGTTAAATTGCATAAGTGTTAGTCTAGTGCCTAAGCATTGCCTTTTTGGCATCTTGGTGCTGCATTCCATGGTATTTGGTGTTTGGGGACAAACTAGCACGTTGTCACTAGTCTATGGCATCTCGGTGGTGGACTATGGCACCATGGTGCTAGGCTGTGGGGCCTCGAAGTTGCGAAATGAAAGTTTCTTATTTTTTTAATTATTTGTAGTTTTAAGTGTAATTTTAGTTGTAGAAGTTCTAGTGATAGTGTTGTGACATTAGGTGAACATGTCATTAAAAAGAGTGAATGATTTAGATATTTAGGCTATATTATTCAAAATGATGGTGAAATAGATGGAGATGTTATTAGTAAAATTTAGGTTGGATAGTTGAAGTGGAGGAATGCATCTGGCATGTTGTGTGATAGGAAAGTACCGCTTAAACTTAAGAGAAAATTTTATAAGATGGTGGTAAGACCTGCAATGATTTATGGTGCAGAAAGTTGGCCAATAAAAGAGAAGCATAAGACAAAGTTAAGTGTTGCAGGGATGAGGATGCTCAGGTGGATGAGTGTCTTTACTCTTAGAGATAAAATGTGAAATGAGTATGTTCAAAAAAAAGTTGGTGTAGCTCCAGTGGCAGATAAGATTAGAGAGAGTCACCTTAGATAGTTTGGCCACATAAAGCATCGGCCAACCGAGGACCCGGTTAAGAGAGTAGATGTTTATGATTTGCCTTATGTTAAGAAAGCTAGAGGTAGACCTAAAAAGACTTGGTTAAGATGTATAAAAAAATGAACTTAGTATACTTTAATTAAATGAGAATTTGACACATAATATGACACAATGGAGATGAAGGATTCATGTAGCCGACCCCACTTAGTGGGATAAAGGCTTGTTGTTGTTGTTACATTTGTAGTTTTCTCACCAAAGGACACATACCTATTATACTTATTTAAACACTATTTCCAACCAAATAGAGGGCTTTTGGATTTTGTATGAGAAAATTGTGTGAAAACTCTTTAGGTTGGAACTTGGTGGCTGGCTATCTAAGAAATTCAATTATCTCTCTCTACCATTCTAGTTTAGTGAGTAGAACTTCTTCATATCTCTTCCTCATTAGTGATTGGAAGATCCTTGGAGCATTTCTTCTTTCTACATCAGTTGCAACATCTTCTTTCCATGATGCACCCCGCCACCCACACTCATCAAATTTGGTTATGACTAATGGGGATCAAGTGGTTAAAAAGATTTTATATTTGATATTTACTATATAGAAGATTTAATATTTTTTATTGGAATTTGAATTTTTAGAGCCTGACTTGCCAAATTTGGGAATGGTAATAGGTCAAAAATTCTAACACTTCGAAGAGCCAAAGATTTTGAGGAAGATTTATTTATGAAGTAGTTTAATTAAATTTTTTTTTTGAGTTTTCAAATGATGATGGAGAATTTGTCTAAACAAAAGGAAGTATGACCCATTAAGATTTATAAGAGGTTTTAGAATTTATTCATTAGGTAGTGGTAAATAAGAAATTATAGAATAAAAATTTAAGATGTTGGTAAATCTTGCCTAATAAAAAAATGAATAAAATATTCAGTGGTATGAATTATAGTCTAAGCCTATAAGTGGCATAAGCTTACTACTGATGTATGGAATAAGAGCCAACTATACTAAAGATAGAGAGAGGAATAATCACTAGTTGAGTCGCTAGAAAAATTTATGTTGATTAAAAATATGAGGACACCATATAGATCATAGGGGTACTTATTTAAAAAATTGAATACGATATCAAAAAATAAAATACTATCTCTAGAGATAGAGATCTCTCCCTATGATTGATTAAGTCATTTAATATGGACTCCTAAGGCTAATGGGTCTATGTACACTAGAATTTTTTTTCCTGCCTTGTATGGGTAGAGTAAAATTGGGTTTATTCTATGTGGGTTATAAGTTCTCTATAGGGAGAGCTCTTTTAGTTAATTACATCTAAGAATATATGAATCTATTAAGGAATTTTTTTATTAAAGTAGTCAACTATGAATTTTAAAGTATTTTTATTCCAAAAAAAGATGAGTAAGAAGTGCTTTGATACTAGAAAATCTAATAAACACTTTAGTTTATGTTATGATTTGGCCATATATATTTAAAATTGAGATTTAGTTTTTTTAGTTGACATTTCATTAAAATATTAGGTCTTTTATCTTGACAGCATAAGACTATAAGAATACTTAAGAGGTGAGGGCATATACCTATATCAGTGAGAAAATGGTAGCCTCAAACCTTAAAAATAAAAGTGCTCTAGCACGAGCTAAAAATTCATCCTAGTATAAGGAGAGAAAATTTGGGTGGATTGGCTCACTCATAATAAGAAATGCGAACCTATCCCGATTCTTTTTGACTTATAATCTAGTTGGATGTGCAGCCAGCTAACACTTTCTATATTTTAAAACCTTATGGTCAGTCTTATGTAATGCATGATAATTAAGTCATTATTTATTAAGAAGGAAGTCAAAGAGCCTAAACTTACTCCATAAATTCTAAGATCATAACTGGTATAAAAATGTTTATAACTAACTTAATAAAATTTCAATTTTTAAATATTTTTATATGCATAGTTTATTTGACAAGGCATGGGTATGAAATTATGCCTACATGCATGTAATTTAAAAATAATAATATGCTAAATAGAGTGAAAAGGCAAACTTTTCCAAAAAGGTCGCTATCCTTATTGGACATATACCTCTTATGTGTATTGGGTGAAGGTCCTAATTGAAGGTAGAATAAAACTAGCAACATGATTATAAGTGATAGAGTTTTAAATTACTTTTTAACATTTTTACATAAGGCTTTGACTTGGTGAGATTGTTAGTTGTATTATTTTAGTTTGAGTTAACTAACTTTAATGGGTAGAAAATTTAATTCCTAAGAACCTATCAAAATCTAGGCTAACATTTCAACAAACATAACATCACAAAAATAAATCTATAAAAATATACCATTTCTAATATGAAACATAATATAAACACACCAACCAAATCATCAAAATAATATAAAAAAAAGTTAATATGATTGGGTTCTACTATATACCTTGAAAAAAAGAAAATGAACAGTTGAGCTCTACCTTATGAAGCCTAAACTAGAAATAAGTGAATAGCTTAAAGAGGTCTTCATGTCTTCATCTTCATGATGTGAGTGTTCCATGCTACATAGGGCCTCTCAGGTCTATACCTTATAGGAATACATCCAAATCCCCATGTCTTTAACATAGTTCTTGAACTAATCACTTTTTAAAAATTTAAAATAAAATTCTAGTTAAACTTATTAAAAAAAGCTTAGCTGCAACACACATACACATTGATAATTATATTCCATATAATATGGCTTGACCCAGCAGGAACAAAGCCCAAGCCCACATATCTTAGTGGGCTATGCTTAAGAGTTTAAGTAGATAGGACCTATATGCAAACCAATGAATTTTAATTTTATTTTGAGCACACCCCATTGAAAATAATAATGTATATATATATATATATATATATATATATATATATATATATATATATATATATATATATATATATATATAATAACCTAGTCTATGAGTATACATCCATAACATCTAGTCTAAAGCATAAGCCTAACCTAAGCTTAGGATTGATGACCTATCAATCTAATGTATGTATAGAGGCTAGTATAGATAGATAAAGTTAAGATTTAATATTTAAGTTGTAAACAATGAACAAAATCCAATTCATTACCTTTAAGTTATTTGAGTTTAAGTAATTAATGTCTTAGGGATAAATTTTAAATTGTAATTTTATTTATAATTGAATTGAACTTAATGTTTCAAAGAATGTGAAGAATAGTGGGCCCCACTTAGGATAAAGCTCATAATTTCTTACACCTTGATTCTAGTAAAGTCTAAACTAAGATGAGTTTTATGGATTTAATTGATTTGTTTAAAAACATTGAGTTTTAATTAAGTTCAAGGTTGTGATTCATTTAAGTTCAAATAATTTGATAAAGCATATCCTTAAGTTAGGAACACCTTAAGAAGTGTTTCATGATATTTTGATTGGTTATAAATTGTTAATATTTAATGTTTCCTATTAATAAGAAGAGAGACATAAAACCTGCCAAAGATTATGTAATTATTTTATGGAGTTGAGATACGTTAGAGAAACATCTCACAAATATCAAGAATTAATTTAAATTAAATTAAAATTTTCTCATTTATCATATAATTATATGATCTAAAATTTACCTAAATTAAAATAGAGCTCATAAAATTATGAAGCTTTATCGAGGTGTTAAGAATGAGGTCTAAATACCCCTATGAAAGTTTCATTCTATTTAGAGCTTAATTAAATTTTTAATAATTTATTTAACTTATTTAATACTTATATTATATAAAATGCTTTAATATTCAAAATTGGTGTATTTTATTTTTATGTCTTAGCATTGACATGAGTCTATAGTAAAAATTTGATAAATTTTCTTTCTTTATTTTATATATTATAATTTTTCTAAAGTCTAATAATAATTAATGTAATTTTGAAATTAGAATAAGTACATATACATTTGAAATTAAGTTCAGTAGAATTAATTAACTCCAGATATTAAGGGATTATTTCCTAAGGTCAACAAGACCTCAAGAAAATTCCATAAAGATTTGAGAATTTTTTAAATTAGTGAGCATTTAATAATTAATTAATTTATTTATTTAATTATTACTTGTAGCAATATGGATAATGTTAAGATAATTTATACTATAAACATATTTCTTTTGATTTAAAGCATAAAAGAAACATCTTAACCAATTTATAAATTAATTTACATAATTTCATTAATTTTAAATACCATTTGAATAACTATTTATAAATATAACTCCAAAAATATTATTTTCACTTCAAAATGTCATGAAGATTCTTCTAAGGGATTTCAAATCCTAAGATTATGAAATTATTTAAATTTAAATTGAATCTTTTATGAAATTCTTAACTTAGGATATTAATTAACTACATATGTAATTAAGTCTAATGAGGGTGATTAGTGAAATTAGAGGTGATTAAGTGTGCTGAACAATTTAAATATGGTTCTCCTTGTCCATTAAGTAGTTTAAGATACTAATATGCAAATTGATAATATTCATGATCTTTAAATTAATTAATTCTCTCTTAAAATAACCTTACTAATCTAATAAATCATAAAACATAAGCCCAAAATTTTTGAGAAAAATCATAGGGCCAAGTAATCACATGTATAGTTGACCCTAAAAATTTCAAAGCATTTCAGATTATATTTTATGATTAACTATATTAAAAAATTTTAATTGATTAGCCAATTGCTCTAAAAATACCCAACATATAATGATTTTTAATTTCAATTGATTTTTCTCTATTAGCTCAGCAAAAAAAAAAAGAGGTTATTTACATTTTTAGGATCTTTAAACAGTTAGTTATGAATTTTCTTTGCTTTAGGTGATTTAATAAATTATTAATTACTAATTAATTATAATTTAATTACTTTGAATTTTAGTTAATTCTAGTGAACGTAATTGATTTTCTTAACCTCTTTGTGTTAATAAAGATGTTTTGAATCAATTTGGAATTTTTATTTATTTACTTAATAAATTTATATTAATCATTTATTATAATATTATTAAAATGTTTTAAAAATTATAATTTTTAAATCAATTTTTTGATTGACTTGAAATATTATGCGTCTACCCTAAAATTTTCAGGTCAATTAGATTTATATTTTAAGTCTTATTAAGAAATTATTATTTTTAATAATGCCAAAATTAATCTCAAAATAGTTAGTAAAATTTAGGAATTTGTAAATCACTAGATTCCCCTATAAAAGCTAAATAGATAGAGTGGTTGTTTGTGGGGCTGCAAACGAATCGAGCCGAGCCGAGTAGAGGCTTGTTTAAGTTCAAGCTCGTTTGTCATTATTGAGCTCAAGCTCAGCTCGAGCTTGATTCAAGCTTTTAGGATGGTGTTCAAGCTCAAGGTCATTTAAAAAACCTGGTTCGAGGTCAGCTCGAGCTTGTTCGCGAGCTCAGTTCAGATTGGGCTTATCGAGCATATTAATAGGCAGCTCATTTAATGAAATAAAAGAGCTTTAATCGAGCCATTATCGCGCCTTAATTGAGCCTCAATCGAGCTTTAATAGAGCCTTATACAGTATCATTAATAATCTTATACAATATCATTTATGAGCAAGCCTTAATCAAGTATTAATCTAGCCTTAATCGAGCCATTATCGAGCTCCTTAATGAGCTTATTCGTGAGCTTTAAATGATACTATTCATGAACATAAATGAACTGAACAACAACTTATTCAAGCTTGTTCATTTAGCAATCGAGTATTTACAAAAGTGTTCAAGCTCGTTCGATTAGTTAAATGAACGAACATAAACGAGCTCTAATCGAGCCGAGTCACGAGTAGCTTGTTGAATGCTCGGTTCATTTACAGCCTTGGTTGTTTGTACTGTTTAGCTTAATGGTTGATTTTCTATAAATTTTTAAAATTTGGCTTGATTAATGTAATTAACAATGCTTAATTTAAACCTAAGTTGGTAATTCTATAATTTTATGTGATTCAAGGGATTTCATAATTTTTTCTAAGCTACTAGTTGATAATTAAAGTGTTTTTTTGTCATTTGGGTGTATTTTTGTATTTTTAAAAAGTTTAATTAAGTATTTATTTAAAATTACTTAAAATACTTTAAAAAATGTTTACAACTTTTGATCCAATGCTCCAATTATCAAGAATTGTTTATGGGAGGTAGGTATCAAAATTAGGATCAAGTCATTAAAGGTTTAGCCAAATAAAATATGTGGTATAGGAGTAGTTAAAGAAATTTAATTTTTAAATAAACTCAAATTACTCACAAAATATCTAATAAAATTTGAGGCTTTTTTGTTTATTAGATTCGTCTATAGATGATGAATTCATAGAGGGCCAATCACATTTTTTTGACATCATATTTTTTTTTTTATGATTTTTTGAATTTCTATATATATATTTTAGCAATTTTTAAATCTTATAATCCCAAAATGGGGCACGTACTTTATACTTTACACATGATTGGTCCATGGGGGATCCACGTCGATTAGCAATGGGGATGAAAAGTTACCTAGGATAGTTTTATCGAAAAAAAAAATTAGACCACCTAGATATTATCCATAATTTCTTATGGGATTTATTTAAACTCATGTGATCTAATCTCAACCATCCATCCTAATTTAAAGGAATGGACGACCAAGCATCATCTCTTCTAATGTTGGTTAGAGGGGCACTCTAGTCCATTTTGAGTTAAAATTTTAATGGTTCTCATTAAAATTTTGAGCACTTTCGATTGGGGCTTAGTTATAGGGTGAGTTGGTTATCTCACTAAAGTGGGTGTTGAGTGGATGTATCATTTCAAAAATATTCCTTATTTTAAGTTAAAGCTCTGTGATGAGTTTGCTGTCTTATCTCCTTGTGGATCATCCTAGACATCGAGCATTACCATCCCTCTTCAAAGTTTGGTTGAATTTAGTTGTTTTGAGATTGGAAAAGGTGGGGTAAGGTTTTTCTCTTTAGGATGTAGTGAACATGTGTGAAGCCTCATATGATCAAGAAATGTTTTGGGCTTAGGTTTTTAAATTTTACCAACCTTACCTCCATTCATAAAGGCGTGAGGTGGCCAGCCATAAGGGGAAGAAGTTGGGAATTGGTCAAATTTGGTGGTACATTCATTATAGATCACCCTAAAGTCAAGAAAGTGGGAAGAAGGAGGTGATATATGAAGGGATTTGGGATTTTGGATTTTTCCTTCACCTTTTACTCTTCTTTATTTTCTCCATTTATTAACTTTGGCTCCACCCCATCTTCATCTAAAACATCAATTCAATCATTGTGACTTCGCTGATGTTGAATTTGGGGGCTAGTTTAGTTAAGCTCCACTTGGTTCAATTTGGTTCAAATGAGTTAAATTAAGTTGAGGGGTCCAATTGATCAATTAAGATTTTGGTTAGGCTTTAATTATATTTAATAATTTATTTGGGGTGTTTGAGATTGATTTCTTGTAATTAATTTGGGTTGATTTTCAATTGTTACTAAAATGGCCTAATTAGGTCAATTTGGTTAAATTGTGTCCGTTGGCCAAATGAATCAAATTGGACCCAAGAAGAGGTTGGATTGGTTTCAATCATGTGTTTATGGAGATTTAGAATGAGTAATTTGATTTTAGTTTTATTTTTATTTGATTTTGGCTCAATATGATATATTTGAGTTAAATGGTCTAATTAGCTAAATTAGGCATCAATTAGATTCAAATTTAGGCTTGGTTGAATTTGTATGATGATTTTGAGCTTCAAGAGAAGTTCAATTTGATTTGATTCTTATTAGATTTGATTTATGTTTAGTGGGGCACACATTGGTCAATTTAGGTAAAATGACCTACTTATCCAAATTAAACTATAACTAGACTAAATTTGTATTTAATTAAGCTAGAATAATAATTTTAGAATTTTAAATTAATTTAATTTGAATTTATTTGACTTTTGGTTGAATACCTATGTGGGCCTATTAGGTTAAGTACTAAAATTAACTTGATTAGGAGCTAATTGAGTTTATATTTTGGTTCAAATATGTTTCATTTTGAGTTTCATTCAATTTTGTTGAGTTCAAGGGTGGCTAAATACACTTAACATATTTGGGCTAAGTTAGGTCAAAGTGGGGCCAACTAACCAGACTTAGGTCTAATCCTAGAGTTTTGGTTTCAGTTTAGTTTTAGATTTGAATTCTAAATTCCAGTTTAATTTATTCTAACATTTATTTATTTTAATTTGAGTTTAGTGCTCACTTGACCACTAAGAAAGTGTCATAAGTGTCTAAGTGAGAAAATCCTTAGTCTAGGATTAGAGTTCTACCCTAGGAAGAGGATGGGTGTTAGCCTCACTCACTGAGGTCAACATTAAGGTTTCAATATGTATAATTAACCAAGAAGGATATGTCTCTCTAGGAGAATGGGTAACCCTCAATCCTCTTTACCTCATTGCCTTAGTGAAATACTTATAAATAGATATTAATCACAAGCTTAGATAAGGAATGGAATCTATTTTAAATTCTAACTTTTATATCTTTTAAGTGAAATGTCTTATTTATAAATTATATCATTTAGTTAATACAATTAAATTCTCAAAAAAGCCTAATAACCATAGTGGGACTCAATCTATTTATCCATATTTGAAGGCATACATGAATTGAATTTTAGTTTGTTACCAAGCCTAATCTTTCAACCTTGGAGCTTTAACTTGATAGTCATAGTTATAGTAGACTAACTCACCTAATTGGAATCAAATTAATTAAACTTTCAAATAGTTTTCAATGCCTTTATTTTTGAAACTTATAGATGACAAATAAGATTGTAACAATTGAATCATCTATAAGGTCAAAGATCTAAAGTATTTTCTTTTTCCAAAAGAAGTAGATAAGTTCTTTCCATAAGTATGTGCTTATTCCAAATCTCTAGATGAAAATATCAAGTTTGTTGCTAGAAAGAAAGAAGTTCATACCTATTTAAGTCAGCCAATGAAAGTATCTTACAAATAAAAAGAGCCAATGATCTCTCAAAAGCTTTACTCAATGACGATTAGGAGTTTGGCTTATATCAAACCTCCATTTAAAAAATGGGTTAGAAAGGTAACTTTCAAAAATCTTGTTTTTAATTTTTCTTTATAAACACAACTAGACAATAATATCATAGAAAGTTTGGATGAATGGGATGACCCTTGTGAAGAAGATGCCTTTGAAGATGATGAAAATCTTATAGTGGATCATGTTATAGTAACTAGCAAGTGAGGAAGACCTCCCCTAAATAAAGGGGACTCTTCTCGAGGAAATCCATTAGAAAATATTTAAAAATAAAAGAAGAAGAAACACTTGATAGTGAGGGGGGAACAAGGTGTTTTATTCTCTCAAGCATGATAAAGAAAATAATACATTAATTCAAAAATATATATATATATATATATATATATATATATATCTATATATATATATATATATATATATATATATATATATATATATATATATATATATATATATATATATATATATATATATATATATATATATATATATATATATATATATATATATATATATATATATATATATATATATATATATATATATATATATATATATATATATATATATATATACATATAACATATTAGCCAAATGATTTGTGCCATCGCCAATCTAAGCTCACAAGTAGGGAATCAGCTCTCACTCCTTGAAGTACCTCAAAAGGGTGCTTCATTCACACCCAAACCATACCTATTCAATATAATCAAACTATATCTATCTAACCATAAAATCTATTTATGTCCATTGCTACATCTCCAATGCCCATTATTTGAAGTTCACATCAAATCAATAGTCGAGATGCAAGTTAAGGTTGTCATGATGACTCAACAAGAAAAATCTTCTGGCAAGAAGGGAAGACCATATTTAGAAGAATATGAGTCAAATTCTTTTCCTATTGCCCCTCCAAATTTCAAACAATTCAATGAAATCAAACCTTAGTCAACATATACTTAATACAGAGCTCTGTGTTGCAATATTGGCAATAATAGCAATATCTTATTACTTCTTTTATCAGTTCTTTATTAGAATTTTCCTTCAAATGGTATGTTATTTACCCAATGGTTCATTTAAGAGCATTGACGAATTGGGTAAGTTGATATCAAAATATTCATTGGAGTGCATTTCATTATCAAATACAAGTGAATATGGATGACCATATGACTTCTCAATAAGAGCCTTCTTAGTCATTAGTAGATTTCATTATTATATATAAAAATTTGGCCATTAAATGTGAGCTACTCCTTCAAAAAAGTTATTAATAGGGTCAATATCTTTCTTTTAAAGCTCTATTATATTAACACGTTTGAGAAATTGCTCCTAAAAGCTTTTAGTATCTAAGGTCAAGCATCTTCTTTGATTCTTAAAGAAGATAATTATAAAAAAAATAGAAAAGAAAATATTTTCTAACTTCCATGAGAAGTGAAGAAATAGCTGTCATAAACTCTGTGAGAAATCGACCTAAAAGAGAAATAATAACTTCCTAAATTGCTTATATCTTCATCCATTAAAAGAAATCAAACATTTTAGAAAAAAATTTGAACAAAGTTTATCCACTTAAAATATTTTTCATCAAAAATTATTAAAATTATTATTTTAGTCCATGGTGCAACTCCCAAAACCTAAGAAACATGAAGAAGTTGGGAAAATCAAACATCCATCATATTATACTTATCATCATTATTTGAGTCACACCATCGATAATTGTATCACATTTAATGATTGGTTGGAGCATTAATATAAGACAAGAAAATTCAAAATTCTTGAGAAATATTTAGAACAATCAACTTCTATTACTAGAACAATCAACTTCTATTATCAATTGTATAGTTAGTTATAAGAATATAGATGAATTAGCTTCATCTTATCATCCTTAGACAATTGTTTATATGATTCATTCTTTTAATGAAGAAATCAAAGAAGGACCTATGTTAATATTGGTTGGAGGTGTCTTTTTAGCAAAAACAAATAGTTCATTCTTTAGATAAAGATTTTGACTCTCATTCTTCAAGAAGAGAAATTTGTGAAGTTCATTTATGAAATGGAAATGTTGTTCTAACTTCTAAGAATGATTAAAATAGTAAAGAAAGAAAAATCATGACTAAGAATCTTGATAAGTCTAAAAAAAAAAGAGAATAAAAATCTAATTAAATTAAAAAAGGAAGTTAAAGTGGACTATAATGTTTTAGTCCACTTAAGATCACTTCTTATTTTCTTGAGCATTTATGATGCCATAATGTTATTGCTTGAGATACATTAAAATCTAATTAAGGTTTTGCTAGAATCAGACATTTTTCAAGCATAATTTACAAAATAAATGATGAAGGGAAATCCCTTTGGAATGTCAAGCTTACATTTATAAGAAAGTCAGAATATAGGGGTGTTCACATGGAAAACATACATATTGGACTTACATGTCTTTAGAATATCAATATTATATAGGTTGTTTGCATGGTGAGCATATAGATTGAACTTAAGTCCCTTCAAAATGCTAGTATTTTATAGTTTGTTTGCATGGTAAATGTATAGATTGGACTTACATCCCTTTGAAATGACATATATATATATATATATATATATATATATATATATATATTGTTTGCATGATGAATGATATAAATCACTAATGCATAGTGTATCGTAGTAGTGAGTGGAGTTATCATTTAATTTAAAGCATATATAAGCAGGAATAGTCACATGCCCAACTAAAATCCTTTGGTTCCATCTTTCCAGGCTATCATGGTCCCTAGTTTACTTAGTCAAAGAAGGAAGTCAACCCAACATGATCGAAGAATCCTTGTCAATGACCATGGGTTGCATCGTCCAAGGTGTTCTTATAGATCTGGGATGATTTTTATCTAAGAGGACAAATCTAAGTCAATATTAGCTAACATATAGCTTTTCACCCAATTAAATACATTTCACAGCTCAAGGAGCTAAGACATTTGGGACCATACGGGTTATAGTCATGATAATAATTTAATGGCACCATTTTGGCAATGAACCATATGATCAGAGGGTTCAAGTCATAATCGTAATTTATGTGGTGCCATTTGGCAATAAAATCATGTAGATAGAGGACACGGGCCACATCCTTACTAGCATGAGATTATTTGAGTGTGAACAAGATAATGTATTTGATTTAACATTACATGTTTGTGAGCAAAAATTTTCTTAATTTTTCACATGCGATAATAGTTACGAATGGATAGATGAATTTAGCCTTAAATTTAAATGATCTATTACCTTTAATTAATTTTTTTTCAATTTAGGAATATATCACTTCATAATTGATTTAGATTTGAACATGTAATGACTTTACATTAAAATTTTATGGAATTTTGATGTGAAAACCCCTCCAATTGAAATATTTAGTCAACATGATATCATTAGGGAAGACCTTATCAACTTTGTTTGTTTGATTGTAAAGGTTGGGTCTATGATTTGCATTTATGAATTTGAATTTGAGACCATTTAACATCAATATTTTGAAAATCAAAATAATGATTATCTCCTTTGGTTGAACACAATCGATATATCCATCATTGGGGAATAGCTAGGTTCTCAAAGATTTTATCAAGTTGAAAAAGTTATAACAACATCATTAAGTTTTGTTAACCCAGACCCAGTCTCAAGACCTAATTGGGAAATCAATTCTTGCAGCATCCTCATACACTAAAATTATATTTTAATGCATGTGTTGGAGAACATGTGGTGATTTTGATTTATTTTATGTTAAACCACAAAGCATCCTCAAACACTGAGTTTAGATATTTGTCACTATGTTGGGGCTCATGTGAGCACATTCTTTATTTATCAAATTTATTGTCATTTGGATACTCGAAGAGTAAAAATTAAGATTTAATTAAATAATTATTTTAACTCAAAATTTATATTGTTAAGAGAATAGTGCCTCTGTGCTGAGACATCAACATTATGGCACTGAGACATTAACATTGGGGCACCATAGAATAAGGGCTTCTGATTTTTTATAACTAGAGGAGGTAGCACTAAACCACTAGATTTGTAGTGTTATGGAGCTATAAGATAGACATTTTTGGCTTATTACCCGATAAGATAGCATTATGGCGCCTAATGGGTAGCGCTTTGAGCTATAAAATGAAGATTTCTTATATTATAAATTAAGAGGATGGTGTTACTGTGCCTTGGCACAGTGTGATAGAATTTATATTTTAAATTTGGAAAAATTGGTGTTTAAGTGTTAAAAATAGGGTTGCAAAATTAATGCAATGCCTTAGCACTTCAAAGTCAGAGCTATAAAACCTAAGAGGGGAGTGCTTAGGCGATAATGATTCAGTGTTGCATTTAGTGCCTTGGTGCCATATAGGGCACTATAGCGCTGTGATATAGGATGCTATATGTTTAAATTCCTAAGAGATTTATGCCACAACATCATTCCTTAATGCTGAGAGCTACGAGTTGGGAACTCAATTTTGGGTAATTTTTTTGGAAAAATTTTGTGAATTTTTTTTAAAATTTCAATTGTATAACTACCTAGTAATGCTAGATTCTTTAATTTTAAGTGTAAAAGCAATCTTCTCCCTTATTTTGGATCCAAGATTGATAGAGAGAGGATCTTTTTCTCATGCTGGAACCAAGTTCAATGATGGAGGTCCTCAGATTTCAAGATTTTTGGAATTTGGGTTTTGGGGGCATTCTTCCTTACTCTATATCCAAGATCAATGGAGATAGGCCTCTTTGTTTTCACCAAATCCAAGATCGATGGTGAAAATCTTTAAAATCCTTTTTTAAGGGAGAAAATTGTGTAAAAGAATATTTTTAAGAATATTTACCTAGAGTTAACAGCAGTCCGGTTCGATTTTATCTCGTACAGGAGGAAAATATTCGCATATAGGGGCAAAAAATGCACTGTAGAGTGAAGAAAGTGTTGGAGAATACATGGAGTTGAGGGCTAGGAGCAAGAATGGGAGCAGTGAAAGAGAGGAGAAGAGAACAAAGAAGAAGCCAGAGTAGGCAGTTCCCCCTTATTTTTATAGGAGTTTAGGTAACAGTTCCCACTCCTTAGGTGATTATCTATCCCTTAACCATTCCCATACTTTCCCCTAGGCAATTATTACTACCAGTAAGTAGTTAATGAGAAAAGTTAAATTTTTTTCTTTTTTAAACAGAAGGTCATCGTGATAGCTCCCAGGCGTAGGGATTATAACACCATGATGTTGTGTTGCTTAAGTTGAAAACTAGTAAGGGTGGTTTATGTTTCTAGATTGCAAGGTAGTGATAGTGCCTAAGTGTTGTGATTGTAGTGCCATAAGTTTGGAGGTTCTATTTATTTTAGTTTTTTAGTTGGAAATAAATTGCACTCAATGAATTAGTCATAGCAATTAGATATGATGCATTTGTTACTTCTTTCTTTTTTTTATATTTAGACCCCGACCCTTTTGGATATATTAAGTGTATTTTGCCTTAGATTTGATCCCTTTAGACATGTTGGAATTTAAATTTAGATTTTAGATTTGACCCCCTTTTGGGCATATTGGGTGTTTTTTGAACTTATGCCTCGTCCCTTTGGACATGTTGGACTTAATCTTAGATTTAGATTTAGCCCCTTTGGATATGATGGAATCTAAAATTAAGGATCAGATCTAGCCCCTTTGAACATGATGGAATTTAAATTTAGGCTTAGATCTTCCCGTTTGAGCATGATGGATATGAGCTAGCCTTTTTGGCCATGATAGAGTCTAAATTTGGGTTTAGATCTAGCTCCTTTAGGTTCAATGAAATCTAAATTTAGGTTTTAGATTTGGCCCCTTTGGACATGATGGATCTGATTCGGCCTCTTTGGGCATGATGAAATCTAAATTTGGGTTTAGATTCGTCACCTTTTGGCATGGCAAAATCCAAAGTTTGAGTTATAGATTCGACTACTTTGGGCTTGATGGAATATAATGTTTGAGTTTTAGATTCGACCGCTTTATGCATGATGGATCTAATCTGGCTCTTTTGGTCATGATGGATTTGGTCTGCCCCTTTAGGCATGATGGATCTGATGTAGCCCTTTTGGGCATGATGAATCTGATCCAGCCCCTTTGGGTTTGAGGAATCTTGGTTGAAGTTTAGATTCAATCCCTTTGGGCATGATGGATCTGATTTAGTCTCTTTGGGCATGATGAATCTTAGTTTAAATTTATATCCAACTTCTTTTAGGCATGATGGATCTAATTTAGCCCCTTTAGGCATGATGGATCTTGGTTTTAAGTTTAGATCAGACCTCTTTTTGCATGATAAATCTTAGTTTCAAATTAGATATGTCCTCTTTAGGCATGATGGATCTTGGTTTAATTTTTGATTTGACCCCTTTTAGGCATGATGGATCTAATCTAACCCCTTTGGGCATAATGGATAATGGATCTTGGTTTAAGTTTAGATCCAGTCCCTTTGGGCATGATGGATTTGATCTGGCTCCTTTGGGCATGATGGATCTTAGTTTGTGATAACTTCCATTGGAAAGAGTTTATTTTTGATGTAGAATTTTCCTTGTATTGCAAGGCTTATAAAATTTCCCCTATTAATAAGAGAATTTTCCTTTGAGATGAGAATATTCTTCTCATATTTAAGTGAGTGTATCCTTTTGGTTGATCAATTTAGAGTTGATCTTAACTCTTACATTTGTAAAGCATACACCTTTAATAGTTATGTATAATATCTCTTGAGATATTATCCATTTATAGAGGGCATAATCTTATCCCTATTTTATCAATGAGATGATAAGCTCCTCCTTCGTATACTTTTTTAATGATATATAGTCCTTCCCAATTTGGGTCAAACTTTTTACAAGCTTATTGATATGTAATAATAGTCCTTTTGCATACTAGTACTAATTCACCTGCTTTGAAGCTTTTTGGTGAACCATGCAGTCATGAGCTCAGGTCATCCTTGCTCTATATATTTTTAGATTTTATTGGGCCTATAATGGAGTTTTATCTATAGATTCATGCTCTTCAAGTCATATTCAGAAACTTTTCTCCATTATAAGTTTATTTTGAACTACTATAAATATTTAAGGTAGCTCTACTTCAAGAGAAAGTATTGCTTCTAATCCAAAGACTAAGGAGTACGGTGTTGCTTATGTAGCAATTTTGTATGTAGTATGATATGACCATAAGACTTCTATTAATTTATCATGCCATTCCCAATTATTTTTAGAGAGAATGTTTTTAAGAAGTTTAACCAATGCTTTGTTGAATTCCTCTACGAGACCATTAGCTCTTAGATTGTATATTAAAGGATATCACTAATCTATCTTATATTTCTCAGTGAAGCGATAGATTTTGACATTCCTAAAGGTAGTGCCATTACTGAATATAATTCTTCTAGGTACTTTGAACTGGTATACGATATGATCTCAAAAAAATTTCATTACATTGTCCGCGTTAACTTCTTTTAATGGAATTACTTTTACCAATTTGAAGAAGTAATTGGAGGTAGCTAAAATGAAATGATGTCCCCTAAACAATGGAGGATCTATTGGGCCAATTATATCGGCTCCCCAACTTTCAAATGGCCAAGATGCCACTGCTGGATGTAAGTTATTAGGTGGTCAATGCAACATGTATGCATGTATTTTGACATTGAAGACATCTTTTGGCATGTTCAATGCAATCTTGAACCATACTAAGCCAATAGTATCACATTCGTTTGACTTTAATTTTTATTTTAGGATAGAATTGATATGCATCATGTAACCCTTCATGGAATTCATGCATCACCATCTTTGCTTCATATGGACTTAGGCATTGTAATCACATTTGGTAGAATGAGCATTGATATAATGTATCATTTATAAAAGCATATTGTAACACTCTTTATGAAATTTGATAAGCCTTTGATTTATCCTTTTGTAATCTGCCACCTTTATGATAGGTGATGAATGGTTCTTGCTAGTCATCTTCTTCCATTATCATTGAAATCTCTCGATTTTCTTTAGCTTTAAAAGCTTGCAGGAGGGTTGGCACCAATGCTAGTTTACTTTAGACTGTTATTATAATTGACACTCCCTAAAGGTCTATCATTTCTTTATCCAATTTAACTAATACATCAGCTTTGCCATTATCTCAACGTGACACCCTTGTAATTGTTACTTTAGGGATTTATTTAGAAGCTCCAAGACATGCTTTGGATAAAGCACTAATTCAAGCTTGTTTATCTTGAAAGTCCTTATTATTTGTCGAATTATAAGTTGAGAATCTCCATAATATAAAGCTTCTTAATTTTCATGTTTATTTTTAGCTCTAGACCCATTATTAATGCTTTATATTTAGCTTCATTATTGGTTTGAGGTTCAGTCAGACTATATGAATATTGGAGAACACCACTTTGTGGTGTCATAAATATTAAGCTAATTCTAACATGTACTGTAGGTAAACCAGTCAGTTTGGCTAGCTTTATAGATGAAGCGCCATCAAAGTAGAGCTCCCATTTTTTATGATTGTTGAGCTTCTTCCACTTTAGAGAATTGATCATCACGCAATCCATCATTGAATTGAGAGTTTATCGGTAAAGGATGAGTAGCTATAAAATCACCTAGAACTTGCCCTTTTATTTCTTTTTGTGGGACAAATGTTTTATCAAATTGAAGTAATAAGTCTGTTCATTTATTTAAGCCACTAATTATGCTAGATCTAGTCATTAATAATTTAAGAGGATCAACTTTAAATATCAAATTTTGGAATGAATTAGAGGGATTAATATAAAAGATACCTCTTTAAGAAAAAATATTTATTGGAGGAGAATTAAATGGACATGTTGGTAGAGTGGTAGAAGATTTTAAAAGTATTCATGGCGATTATGGATTTGGAGTGACTAATGAAGAAGGTAGGACTATATTAGATTTTACTTTAGCCAATGATTTTGTAGTTGCTAATACTTTATTTAAGAAAATAGATGAGCATATCTTTACTTATAAAAATGAATCTAGTAAAACACAGATTGATTATTTTCTGATAAGAAAAATAGATCGTTTAAATTATAAAGATTGTAAGGTCATTCCAAATGAAAGTTTAAGTACCCAACATTGACTATTAGTTTTAGATTTTAAGATGAAAGATTGAAAGATGAAAAATAAATCAAATTATTGTCCTATCATTAGATGGGGGAACTTGAAGATCACTAATAAAAATATTTTTAAGAGATTAGGATTTGGGATGTTCATAAGGAATCCAATGTTATGTGGGAAAAAGTACCAAGTGAAATTAAGCAAGTAGCAAAAAATGTGCTTAGAGAATCAAAAGAAAAAGCTTCTTTTAATAAACATAGTTGGTCGTGGAGTCAAAATGTGCTAGAAAAGTTAAGAAATTAGAAGCATTGTTATAAAACTTATTTTAGATGTAAAAACTCAAAGAATTGGGAAAGATATAAAGTGGCCCATAGAGATTCTAAGAAAGCAATATATGATGCAAAAAATTTAGCTTTTAGTGATTTGTATAATAGATTGGATACCAAAGATGGTGAAATATGAATTTATAAGTTAGCCAACCAAAGAGATAAGAGAAGTAAAGATCTAGTTCAAGTGAGGTGTATTAAGGATGAAAATTATAAAGTTCTTGCCATAGAAAAGGATATTGAAAATAGGTGGATGAGGTATTTTGATAAAATTTTTAGTGAAGGATCTGAAAATACATTTGATTTTAGCAACATTAATACTCTAAACAAAATTGGAGAATATTTTTTTTATCATCATATTAGTAAATTTAAAGTTAGAGAAGCTTTAAAGAAAATAAAATGTGGAAAAACATTAGGTCCTGATGATATTCCAATAGAAGTGTGAAAATGTTTAGGAGTTCAAGAAATTTATTGGCTTGCAAAACTTTTTAATGTTATTTCAAAGACTAAAAAGATGAGAGATGTGTGGAGAAAGAGTTTGTTGGTTCCTTTAAGAATAAAGGTGATGCACCAAAGTGTTCAAATTATAGAGGAATTAAGTTAATGTGTCATACATAAAAATTATGGGAGAGAGAGTAATTGAGCATAGGTTATGAAGTGATACAAAAGTTTCTGACAATCAGTTTGGTTTCATGCTAAGAAGGTCTACTATGGATGCTATACATTTGTTAAAAGATTTGATGGAGAAGTATAGAGAAAGTAAGGAATATCTACATATGATTTTTATTGATTTTTAGAAAGCTTATGATAGAGTTTCAAGAGATGTTCTTTGGAGCATTCTAGAAAATAAAGGAGTTAATATTGGTTATATTCAAGTCATTAAGGATATGTATACTGGAGCTATTACTTGTGTCCAAACACAAGGAGGATTGACAAAATATTTTCCTATTTCAGTTGGATTACATCAGGGATCAGTTTTAAGCTTTTATCTTTTTTTGCTTTAGTTATGTATGTTCTTACTAGGCATTTACAAGGAGATGTACCTTGGTGTATTCTTTTTACTGATGACATTCTTCTTGTTGATAAGACTAGAGAGGGAGTTAAAGAGATCCTTGAATTATGGAGGTCAACCTTAGAGTCTAAAGGTTTTCATTTAAGTATATCTAAAACTAAATATATGGAGTGTAATTTTAGTTGTAGAAGTTCTAGTGGTAGCGTTATGACATCAGGTGAACAAGTCATTAAAAAGAGTGAGCAATTTAGATATCTAGGCTATATTGTTCAAAATGATGGTGAAATAGATGGAAATGTTATTAGTAGAATTCAGGTTGGATGGTTGAAGTGGTGGAATGCATCTCGCCTATTGTGTGATAGAAAAGTGCCGCTTAAACTTAAGGGAAAATTTTATAAGATGGTGGTAAGACTTGCAATGATTTATGGTCTAAAATGTTGGCCAATAAAAGAGAAGCATAAGACTAAGTTAAGTGTTATAGAGATGAGGATGCTCAGATGGATGAGTGGCTATACTTTTAGAGATAAAATGCGAAATGAGTAGGGTCAAGAAAAAGTTGGAGTAGCTCTAGTGGCAAATAAGATTAGAGAGAGTTGCCTTAGATGATTTGGCCTCATAAAGCGTCGATCATCCAATGACTTGGTTAGGAGAGTAGATGCATTAGGTTTGTATTATGTTAATAAGGGTAGAGGTAGACCTAAAAGACATGGTTAAGTTGTATAAAAATAACCTTGGTATACTTGAATTAAATGAGAATTTGACACATAATAGGACACAATGGAGATGAAGGATTCATGTAGCTGACCCCACTTAGTGGGATAAAGGCTTGTTATTATTATTGTTGTTGACTTTATATATCAATATTATTTTATGTGATAACATATAGTGTCGTAGTTTTTAAGTACCAAATATCAATGCTAGACATTGCTTTTCAATAAGAGAATATCTTATTTCAACTCATATCAAACATCAGCTTATATAGTACAGGGTATTTTCCTTCCCATATTCATTGTTCTGAGCTAACAAAGCTCCAAATGATTCTTCTAAGGTTGCTATATACAATATCAATGACTTTCAATAATAAATATTATTTTATGCTATCAAATACTTCTTGACAAATATCATTCCATATAAAAGGTTCATCCTTTGACATTAATGAAGCGAAAGGTTGACATCTCCCTGAAAGATTAGAAATGAACTTTCTAATGTAAGCCAATTTGCCTTATAATGAACATAGTTACTTTAAGGTCTTAGGTGATAGTATTTCTATTATTGATGTTATTTTTGAAAGATCAATTTCAATCCCTCTATGACATAAAATAAAGCACAATAATTTTTTAAAAGTCACACCAAAAGCACATTTTAATGGATTAATATTTTAGTTAAAACTTCAAATTCTATTGAATAAAACTCTTAAATTACTTATGTAGTCACTTTCATTCTTGCTCTTGATAAGTAAATCATTGACATAACATTCCACATACCTAGTATGAGTTCATTGAAGATGCGGTCATTGCTCTTTGGTACGTAGCGCTAAAATTTTTTTAAACCGAAGGTCATCACTTTGTAGCAATACATGCTAATTGGTGTGCAATAGGATATATTTTTTAATTTTTTGGCGCCATTTTAATTTGATTATAGCTCAATGAACCATCCATGATGGAGAACATATCAAAGTTTGATGTGTTTTCTACCATAAGTTCTGCATTAGGTAGTGGGAAGTCATATTTTGGGCATGCTTTATTTAAATCCTAAAGTCAATGTCGACACAAATTTATCCATTCTTTTTCTTTACTGGGATAATATTGGCAATGCAGTCAGCATAATTCTCTTCTCAAATGAATCGTGCTTCAATAAGCATTTTAGTTTTAATGATTACTTGCCCTTTAATTTCTAATTGAATTCACCTTGATGCTTGCTTTATGGGGTGTACATCAAGTTTAATGGATAGCTTATGTATAGCTACATCTGGCAATAGGCCTAGCTTTGCACTATAATTCAATGCTAAATAATCATTATATTCATAGATTAGTGCTTTAAATCCTCAAATTTTTTGATGTGAGGTGCGCACTAACAAAGGTCATCATAGGCTCTTCTTTAGGACCTAGTGTCTTGGTTACCTTCTTAGAATTCCTTCGGGGCCTCTTTGAGGTAAATTATTAATTTATCTTTGGGTAAATTTTTATTTTCATGTGAAACATCCCTTTGTTCATTTGTAGCCTCAAGAGAAACTTCTTCCTTTTCGGATATGACATAGCATGAGCTCATTGAAGGAGATGCAGAAGCAATATATCCTAATCCCCATGTGGTAAACTTCTCATATCCTATAGGGTTTTGGATATTATCCCCTTGTTAGATCCTCTTAAACAACCAATCTCAAATGTTTAATTGTATATGGTAAACGTTGTTTTTAACCAACTTCTTTAAAGATGATGAGATGTATTGATGGATTATTATTGAAATGTCTTCTTCCTTAAAATCATGCTCTTCAAACAACATTTATGTAGGATTTTATGATTTGCTCTTTTGTCTTGTAGAAAAGAATCCAACATTCATTTTAACCTTTTCTAGACGAGACATATAAAGTTTTCAACTATTATATTTCCTCTTTCCTTAAAGTTGTTACCTTTGGTATTATAGTTATTTTTATAGCCTTATTGGAAATTTGAGATTCGAGTACCCTTATTAGAGAAACATGAGTTTTCTTTAATTATTTTGCCACATTACTAGTATTAAGTTCTTCTTTCTTTTAGCTAGTTTAAGCTTTTTTAGGTTGATAAAGTACTAACTCCTCTTCATCATCCTAAGTATTGCTGCCAAGGTGGGGAATTACCTTGATTGCTTTGATTCATTGGTATGTTTACTCTTTGAATTATTGCTTTTCAACATTATTTGATAGGTGGAGATACTTGCTTTTAGGAATTGACTCCCCTGCTTTCTTAGGTATGAAGTACTTAACATCATCGTAAATCTTGATCTCATGTACCAAGAATGGATTCATGTCACCATCAATTTGATGCTCTTCACTATTTTGAATATACTTCTTACATTGATGGAGACTTGAAGGTACTATGTCATATTCATGAATCACAACCTACCAAAGAGCACTTTATAAGCAACTTTAGCTTTGATCACATAGAAGTTTGCTTATGTATATAGTTTCCTGAAGCATAAAGTTAATGGATTCTAAGGTTTGTTATTCTTGTTTATTAAATTCTTGTTGGAATATTGTACTTTTGTCCATATAATGAGCAGCTAAAGCTAATGCTCTGAGTGTCTTAACTCTTAAGAGATTGATCGAAGTGCCTGGTCAATGAATATCCTTTTTATGTAGGTAGAATTACTTTTAGCTACGACATAAAGGGGCTGGTTGTGCTTGGTTGTCCCTAATAGTCGGTTGTCATCATTGAATGTGATGGTTTCTAATTTTTAAAAGGTTAAGTCCTCTTTCATCCTCTCTTATGTGTAGAATCCTTCATATAATTTAGGATTTTGTAAGCCATTGATTAATGTCCCATGTATATTCTTGGATAATATGAGAGATTCATAGATACTTAGTAAAGCAGGGAGCTTCTGTAAATGTGCCAGAACATTATACTCTACTCCTATTTTGGTAGACTTTTGACGTTTAATTAATTGTGTATGTAATGCATTTTTCATTAATTTGAATTTCTTTGCCTTTACCACCGAGAGCTGGAGAAATTCATTTTTCATTCCTTAATTGGACTTGAATTACTTCTTATGTTTCATCCTCTTTATCAGAAGAAGTCTTTGAATTTTGTGTCTCTTTTGAATTTTTAGAGATTTTCAATACTCTCAAAAGTATTGCGTAGTTTAAGATATTATTTCTTTTAGTCTAAGTTGACTTTCCATTTAATAGGCTTTTCTTTGAGAAAGCATAGTTCTTCCTCAAAGTCAGCTGAAGTTGCAATCCCATAACATGCTTCTCTTTTGATTTGAAGATTAGGATTTTCAAGCAATTTTATAACTAAACATGTTTCTTTTGAAAATTTCTGTCAAGCTTTAAGTGATACATGTATTCTTCTAGTTTAACTGGCCCTCAAAGAGGTTGTTTGCACTCCTCTAAAGAGTCAATCATTTTTTGTGTTTTAGACTTTGATTTTCTAGATTTCCTTTTTTTCTTTGATTTGTGGGGCTTTGATGAAGAAGAATTTTCATCTGCTCTTGGATATGTTTTAGGCTCTAAGGATTTCTTCCATCAGATGCCTTCTTTGGCTAAGAGAATATTAATCATCTCTTTAGTTTTATTTAAGATGAATGTTTCCCAACCACCTTTTTCTTCTTTCAGTGTTTATGGAACTTTGCCTTTATCATCATTTATATTTTGAGTTTCAGCTAGCTCAACATTATCTTTATCTTTTGCATTCTAGATTGGGTTTGTTATAACAACATTCACCTTTTCTTTTAATGATGTACTAATACATTGTCTGATAAGGTGAGTTCTCCATTTTGATAGCTCTTTTCTACCCAATCTTTGAAGATAAAATAATATTCAATTGGGTGACTTATAAGTTTATGGAATGGAAAATAGTTAAGCTCATTAACTTTGTCTACTTCTGCCTGACATGGCTCTGACAATTGTAATCTTAATTTTAGGGCATGTTTAAAAATCTTAGCAGTACATTCTCTTTTGAATGAGTACTTCTTAATCATCTTCTCTTGGATGGTTAGCCCTTTTTTCTTATCCTCTATTTTCTTTACTGCTAGTTGCAAGATTGGCACGTCTCCATTTCTTTTTTGTCAATTGTGAATATAAATGTTGTATTCACATCATTCTTCTTTCAATTGTGCAATTTAGATTGCATTCCTTTCCCAAAGAGATTATTATTATAGTTGGTATTAAGGCCTTTTTGCTTGGGGAGCCTTTCAAACTTAGCCACATGATTCAATAATTCTTTGAACATATTAATCGTGGCCACAGGTAGACATATGGCCATTTGATCATCAATATTTCCAAAAAAGAGTTCTACTACATGCTTTCTTATGAGTTGCTGATCATATTTCATGTGTAGATTCCTCCATCTTGTAACATTTTTTGTAGCACTTTAATTTTTCCTTCTCTTTTCTAAGGTGAGATCTACTATCGTTACTTTCTTGGTTGCACCTTAAATTTTCTTGACAAAGAGTATTTCCAACTCAACAAATATTTTTATTGAGTCGTTAGCATACCACTCAAAGGCTATGTTGGTAAGAGCGCTAACAAATTGTTATGGTAGTAAGGAGTCATTCCCTTTAGTATTTTCATAAGCGGCTTTAAATTGGCCCAAGTGCTATTGCAAATTTTTTGTGCTCGAAAAGGTGTTAAATTTCGGCACAACGTACCCTTTAGGATACTATACTTAGTCATATTCGACTGGCTATGTTCAGCCTTTTCCAACTAACTATTCAATAGTTTCTAAAGCAATGGCTGCTTTGAAGTTTTGATTGATGAGATCTTCTACTTGGGACTTGGTAATAATATTAGCTTCTTGATAAATATTTAATGTAACTTCTCCTTAGGGTTCTTGCCTTTGCATTGAAGTTATTGGCAAGCTGGATGTAGTATTTTGCATGCCTCCAATTTCAGCTGTTAAATTGATTATTTCCAGAAGATTCCTTGGAGGTATTTGCTGCATTGTAGTTGCTATGAGGTTAAGTTAACCAAATAGCTCTTTCATTTGTCTGTTCATCTCATCGAGATAGTTATTGAGCTAGCTAATTTCTCTATGTCTTCTTTGGTGTTGAGAACGTATTTATCATTGTAACATTGTTACAACATCAATTAGCTTTTTAGTTACTTCAAATTTTGCTTGAGCTTTACCTTCAGGTTCTTATTAATTTAGGTTCTTATGATGTTCTTCTTCATTTTATTGTTTGGGTACCACATTTTTATTTCATAAATGTGTATCGACCATGCGAACAACTTTGACTTCCATGCAATCCATATCTTTATTATTTTGGTAGTCTAGGATTTGGTGTCCTTCATTGATTGAGAAATCCTCATCTTCCCAGAAGAGTTGATTATCCATGTCATCATCCACTGGTTGAGATTTTTAGACCATTTTTTTCGGTTGATGATAGGTAATTTAACTTTTTTTTTCATCTGGTTTAGTTTGCTCATATCGAGTTTTCTCATCTTTAATGACTTGGGACTCTTTAGGTACCGAAATTGATTAAGACCT
Organism: Cymbidium sinense; assembly: GCA_021442155.1. Lineage (NCBI taxonomy): Eukaryota > Viridiplantae > Streptophyta > Magnoliopsida > Asparagales > Orchidaceae > Cymbidium > Cymbidium sinense. The sequence continues at coordinate 31,101,368 of CM038223.1, forward strand.
TATAGTGGAGGATCTCTGGGAATGCATCCTACATGTCACACCCTGGTATTCATCAGATGAATTATATCACTTTTTGTGGTGGTTATTAGGACCTTCTAACAACTTGATACTTAGTACTTTCATATTGAAGGGCTCATTGTCAGTGTTCACCAAACATTAAATTCTTAGTTCTTGAGTTCTGCTCAATGAGGGCATGATATTTTTTAATATTCTCACCTTTCTTAGTGTAGGAATTTATTGGACTGGTGACTTAGCTCACCAATTTTTTAATTCTTCTTTGAAGGTTTCTATTTTTAGCAGCCTCCAAAACTTTATAGATTTTGGAGGAGATGGTTTTCTCTTTTCATGGTTGATTCTGTGACGTGGGATATGTCTGTTCATACTAGAAAGACTTTTTAATAGCTCTCATAGAGCTATTCCTTTTGACCCATTAGAGCGGCTTGAAGTTGTTATTAGTGGGTATGTTTGCTTCCACCAATGGCTCATACTACTATTCATAATGAATTGGAAATTCGATAGCTCTATGACCAACATTATATTTTCTTTGAGCTCTCTTGAATATTGTGGTGCTCAAGGAAAATGCTTCATGATTATGCTTGGATGGAGTAAAAGTTGTATTTTATGGGATATTAGGCTCCCCTGATGCACCGCTAAATGAATTGATGATGATAGACTTTAGTTGGGCTTAAAGGCAATCTTATCCTTGGCAAGTATTGTCAAAATTTTCTTTGATAGACTATCGAAAATAGAACTCCTCTTTAAGGTGAAGGCTTTATGCTTAGGCTTGTTAAGAATGATCACATTCAGTCTCTTTCCATTATTGAATTCCTTTGGAATTCTAATACCCTTACTGATAGGCACAGTTATAAGTCCAATAGGTAGAAACTGGATGACCTTAGAAATCATTCTAAACTAAAGAGTAGCTCCAATAGAACCAATGTTGATTATAGCCTAAGGGAATCTAATAGTGGGACCTCTCTGAACTTGATAATCATCATGTTTATAAAATTTATCGTTGAAAGGTTTCAAACAGGTTTGTAGATCTAAACTTTTAAAAGTATTTAACCCAATATGTTAGTCTACGACAACACCATATATTTAATTTTTTCAACCAAAGATGGAGAGAGAACAAATCCCTAGTGGAGTCGTTATAAATTTGTTCGCTAAAAAAACATCCTTTTAGGAACTCTTCATGATTTTTTTTGGATGGGTATGAGTATATTCTTCATAAGGTAGATTTATATATATTCAACCAAATTTCTCTTAACATTATGTTAGGGTTTATTTAGATATGGATTTTACTTTCTATGAATGTAAGCATTTATAGTTACTTAATCATCTTATCACAGTAAGAGAGAACTCTTGATTAATGTTGGAAATAAATATATCTGTAATATGAATCAGTGTTTAGTGGTGTATGTGTCATGGAATAGATGACTATCTAAGAAAAATAAAAGGGTAGTTCAGATCAACATTAGAGGGCGATTAGCCGTAATGTCTAGGGAGTATGATTAGTAGCCATGCATTATCTTATTTCAGATATCCTAGTTACACAAAAGTTTTAGTGAAGGGGTTATAGTGTAAAAATGTTTGCATGGTAAACAAATATTATTAGCATGGATGATCTCAGACTCTTGTTCTATGTCTATGAGTTTCACATCAAGTTTCTCTTTTTCATGACTCTGATGGATAATAGGGGTTTCCTCTACATCTAGAGGGGCTCCCAGACTATGGTGTCTCTCATATGCTATATCTCTATTGTAAGGAGACAAATGAAGTGACTCCATCTCTCTACCTGGGGTATACAATAAGGATGATCTTTTAGTTTGGGAACTGAGTGAAGATGATGATGGCCTTTCTGTAATAGGCTGGGTGATAGGTTCTTTCTCTGATGGTGGTGGTGGTGAAGAAACACTTGGCTTAGGAGCCAATGAAACTTTCTTAACATAAACTTTTTATTTTATTTTCTAGAGAAATTCCTATCTCTAAATTATTTTGAAATGGATGAATCATTTATTTGTTTAATTGAGCTCTTCATTTGCCTTAATATTATGATTAATATAAAATTCTAACCTAGTTCAAGTCCAATAGCTTTAGCTTTCTGAATTGACTGAAGAATCTAGAGTTGAAGAGTTTTCCTGCACACTTGAATTTAAACTAATTAGTGGAATTTGAACATATGTTTGTTACCATCAAAATAAATCTCAAATGAGTTGGGGCTCATGAAGTCCTCAGCCTATATTTTTATATTTATATAATTTTTGTAGAAGGAAAGAATACTTGTAAGCTTGATTGTATAAGATCATTATAGAAACTCAAAAGAACGGAAAGAGCTTTACCTTTAATCCAATTCTTAAGCCTCCCATCAGTGCAAGCTCCTTCTAGTGGATTTTTTTGTAACAAAAAAAAAAATTAAAAATCAAATACCTTTCTTTTAGCTATGGAAACACCCGTACAATCTACAAGCAGTCCAAAGAGATGTAAGCTCAATCTATTCATTTGCTAGGAGAACACCCTAAATCCACTCGAAGTCTAAAGGGTTGTAAGGCTAATCAATATGTTCGCTATGCGAACAATCTAATTGTACTACAATTCCAAAGGTATATAAGTCCAATTCATATGTTCACCATGCAAACCTCTAAGCCCTACTAGCAGTCCAAAGAGATGTAAGCCCAATCTATAAGTTTTCTATGCAAACTATAAAATCCTTTGATATTTCCAAGGGATGTAAGCCGAATCCATATATTCTATATGCAAACATTATTAATCTTCTAGTAGTTCAAAGAAATACAAGCCCAATCCATCAGTTCACTATGTGAACTCTAAACCCTAATGGTAGGCCAAAGAGATGTAAGTTCAATTCATATATTCACCATGTCAACACCCTAATGGCATTCCAAAGGGATGTAAGTTGAATCTGTTCCTTCTCCATGCGAACACCCTAACTAATTCTAATGAATGTAAGCCCTACATATGTCTACAAAGTAAACTTTATTAAATTATTTGATTAACTTATAAATTAAGTTTACTCTTAATTTGCTAAGCACCTACACTAAAACTCTAGTTTACTCAGGATATCTGAAATGAGGCAACCCATGTTTGCTAATCATACTCCCTAGACATTACGACTAATAACCCTTTAATGTTGGTAGATTGAAATAATGTAGTCCCGGGATGACAAAACCATGGGATTTTAATCGGGACTACCCTTCTTTTTCTCTTAAATAGTCATTCACATCACACCTCTAGATACCGATTCATATTAGAGAAATATGTTTATTTTTAACCTTAATTGAGAGTGCTCTCTTATTACGGTAAGAGAGGTAATTAACCTAATTCTTGCATTCATAGGAAGTTGAACCTAATTCTAAATAAACCTTCACATAATATTAGGGGAAATCTAGTTAAATATATATCAATTTGCTTCATGAAGAAATAACTCCCCAAATATCCTAAAAAGATGGAGCGAAGATTTGCAAGGGCATTTTCCTAAGCGATCAGATTTATGGTGACTCCACTGGGGAATACTTCTCTCTCCATCTTTAGGTGGAAAATTGAAATATACAGTGTCATTATAGATTTTAAAATTTCTTTGCAAACGTTTAAGTTCCTGAAATATAGTAGAATATAATTTTGAATTTATGATTAGGTGAAAAAATTTGGATGACAAATCTAACAAATTTAATGACTGTCAAGTTGGAAGAGGGATCTACTATTAGATTTCCTCAAGCTATGATCAATGCTGATTCCACTAGAGCAACTCTCCAGTTTGGGACAATTTCTAAAATCATAAAATTTGAACCGACTAGACCTATGACCAAGCACACCTCTGAAGGCACTAAAATGTCAAAAGCATATAAGAAGTTGTCATACAAGGGAAATAGATCAAATGTAATCATCCTTAATGAGCCTAGGAAGTTAAATGATAAGGCCTTATTCATTCAGGGAAAGAACTCAATCTATAAAATGGGTTCTATTTTCAATAGGCTATCAAAGGCAGCTCCAACAAAACTTATTAAAGATAAGATGGTCATTGAGCCTAAATTGAAATTTATTATTATTGATCCACTCAACAGTCCATTGGAGGAGCCTATTATTCCATGAGGTACATCTTTTGCTCCAAGAAATAATGATCATGAAGCATCTTCCTCAGGCACCAAAATATCTAGAAGAGCTAGAAGAAAATATAATGCTTCTCATAGAGCTATTGGATTACCAATACAAACCAAACAATAATATGAACCACTGGTGGAAGCAAACATACCCACCAATAATAATTTTGAGCTACTCAGATGGGTTAAGAAAAATAGCTTTAGAGGAACTATAAAAAATTCTTTTTTGGATAAACATATGCATCCCATTTCATAAGATCAACCAAAGAAGAAGGAAACTATCTCTTCCAAAATCTACAAAGTTTTGATAGTTGTTAAAAATGAAAAGCTTCAAAGAAGAATTAAGAAGTTGGTGAGCCATGTCGTGAACCCAGTAAATTCCTACTTTAAAGGAGGTAGAAATATTGAAAAATATCATGCCCACCTTGAGCAATAGGATTTAATATATTGTGAGCACCAACAATAAGCTCTTTAGTACAAAGATACCAGGTGGTTAGTTGTTGGAAGGTCCTGACAACCTTTACAAAAAAGGAACATTAATCATCTCATCTTAATCAATTTAGTGAACACTAAGGTGTGACATCGAGGATGCATTCCCAAAGATCCACCACTAGGAGGTCTCGATCAATCTGGGTGTCTAAATAATCCCAAGTCATCAAAAATGAGACAAATCAATATGAGCAAGCTCAATTAGATGACAAAAAAGTTGGATTGCCAAACATCAATTGAAAGCACTGATCTAAAAATAGTCAGCAATGGCTGATGATGCAAATAATTAGACCTTTTAGGAAGATGACAACTTTTTCATTGATAAAGAACAACAAGTTCCTGATTCCCAAAATAATGAAAATATCAATTGCATAGAAGTCGAGGTTGTTCACATGGTTGATACACGCTTCTGAAATAGAAACATGATACCTGAACAACAAAATGAGGAAAAAAATCAAGAGGGCCCAAGTCACCAAATGCTCAAATGTGAAACTTGAATGGAGGTTGAAGAAACTGAAGAACTAACTAATGTTATAACATGGTTACAATGATAGATGGGTTCTCAACTCCAAAGAAGAGATCAAGAAATCAACCAATTCAATAATCATCTCAACAAAATGAATTGGCTAATGAAAGAGCTATCTTGTTAGCTTAAATTAATAACAACTATAACACAATAAGCACCTCCAAGAAATCTTCAAGAGATATTCAACCTAATAGCTGAAATTAGTGGTATGCGGAATGTTTCACCCAATTTTCCAACAACTTCAATGCAAAGGCAAGAATCTCCAAAAAAAGGTTACACTAAGTGCTCACCAAGAGATTGATTTTATTACCAAATTCCAAGTAGAGAATTTTATTAGCAGAAAGGTCAAAATGGTCATTGCCTTAGAAACTTTGAATAATTAGTTGGAAAAGGTGACCATATCCAAGTGAAAATGACCAAGTATAGTATCTTAAAGGATATATTTTGCTGAAATTCAACACCTTTTAAAGCATAGAAAATCCATGGAAACACCTAGCTCAGTTCAAAGCTACTTGTGAGAATATGGGAGGAAATGATTCCTTACTGTTTCGATAATTTGTTAGCAGTTTACTAACATAGCTTTTGAATAGTATGCTAAGTTGCCCAACGGCTCAGTAAAAACATTTACCAAGATAGAAATATTTTTTATCAAGAGATTTGTAGGAGTAATTAAGAAATTGACAATTACAAATCTTGCCTTGGAAAAGAGAAGAAAGGTTGAGAGTATTACAAAATATATTAATAATATGGAGAAATCTGAGTATGAAATGTGATCAATAACTCACAGAAAGCATGCAGTAGAACTCTAAATGGAAAACTTTAATGATCAAATGGCTCCATACTCAGCCATGGACATAATAAACACATTCCAATAATTATTGGATTATGTAGCCAAGTTCAAGAGTTCCCAAGCAATAGGGCCTTAATATTGGCTATAATAATAATTCATCGGGGATTATGGTGTTTTAATTTGGAGTTGTTGGGACACCACACAGATCTTATGGGGTACTTATTAAAGTGATCGTGTATGACATTAAGGAATGATGTACCATATCAAAATATGTAAACATCACCATACAATGGACCTAATCACCTAATAAGGACTCCTAAGGCAAATGGGTCTTTCTATATACCAGAGATCTTTGTCCTACTTTACATGAAAAAAGTAAAGTAGGGTTTATTTTATACTGGGTTCTTTAGTTCCCTATAGAAGCAAGCCCCCATAGTTAATTACATCCTAAGAAATGGGAATTTTTAAAGCAAACTCTCGATTAAAGTAGTCAATAAATATCTCCAAAGACTTCAAAGTTAGACTATCAAAGGATTAGGTATTTTTTGAAATTAAGTGGGAAGGTTCAATTTAGAAGACTTATTTTTGAATTCCAAAGGTAGATGAATAGGGAGCACTCATGACTCTAGAAAGCCTAGTGAGCACTCCAGTCTACCCTATGGTGAGGCTTTACATGTTTCAAAGAGAGAGTTTATTCTTATTTGAGTTAAAATTTCATTAGAATGCTAGAGCTTATATTCCATCAACACATGATTATGAAAATTCCTAAGAGGTGAGGAATTATACTCGTAGCCTGAAGAAAACAAGCAACCTCAAATCCTAAATCTGGGATGCTTTAGCAAAAGTTAAAAGCATGACTTAAGCCTAATAAAAAAATGATACATAGTGGTTTACCTTCACAAGAGAGGGTAAACTCATCCCGACTCTTTTGTACTTACAACCACCTGGAGTGGCCACCAACTAACACCTCCTACGCTTTAAAATCATATAGGTCAGTCTTATGTAAATGCAAGATAGCTTGGATGTTATTTAATTAGGAATGAGACTAAAATCCTAAACTCACTCCCTAAGAGACTAGATCATAACTAGCATGAAGACATGGCTTAGATTAATTCAAAATTTTACAAATTTTTATTATCATTCTTGACATATTCATTTGAATAAAGGCTTAGGACAATTATGCCTAAATGCATGATTAAATATGGTTATTGGCTAAATTAGTAGAACAACGTGTTCTCCACTACAAGGGATGCCCTCAAAGATCAAGCATTCACCTATTATATAAGGGGGGAGACCCTCCCTATTCAAGAGTGAAATAAGATGTTATGCATAATATTAGAACATTCAACATTCAGCTAAAGGGTTGCTAAATCTTTTAATTATCTTGGTTGTAACCTAGGCTTTAAAGCGAGGTTGTGAATTAATTTAGAATTTAGTTATGAGTTGTTTAATGGGGGGTACAAAAATTAATTTTATCCTAAAGAGCCTACCGTATACAAAACACACATTCAATCATCAAACTTGAAGAAATCTATGAAAAAAATTTGTCATTTCTATTGCATAAGCTAAACATAACAATCAAATATTCATAGATTTTCGTAAAAGAATAAAAGGCTGGTGCGGCCGGGTATCGTTGTACACCTTAGAAAAGGTAGAAATTGGGTAGTCGAGCTCTTCCCTTATACAACATGGATTACAAAAGAATGTTATGGGGGTCTTCATACTTCATCTTTCTTTCCTTCTTTTGATTTGGTTTTGCTCCAAGGCTTCACAGGGCCTCCCAGAACTTTGCCTTCTAGCCACTGCTTATCCTAAACCCCATAGCACTAAGCTTAGTACCTATTGCAAAATTACATGTTAATGGAAAATAAAATCTAACTACACCTATAAATTAGATGTTAGCTAAACAACCATTCAACCCAAGCTATTATATTTTATAAATTTGGACTTAGCACCCTACACATGGGTAACTAAGCCCACATGTCTTAATGTGGATTATGCAAAGGAGGATAAGAAACCTGCAAGCAAAAATATTTATATTCATTTATTATTTTGGCGGCCACTTTAGCATAATCCCCTACTGAAAACACCATTAGGCTAATAGCGGCCTAACATCCAATCTATGCATAAGTAATTCTAACATCCAGTCTAAAATATTACATCATAAAATAAAATATAACATCATAACATACAACATCCTATCTTAGTGCTAGAAGTGGTGGCTTAGTTTTCTAATGTGTGTGCTAAGGTTTGGTGTGGTATGTCTTAACTAAGCTTTAGGATTATGATCATCAAAGTTTGAAATTGTGTAAGTTAGACATTAAAGGAGGTTTCACATCAAGTGATTAATAGTATTTGTTAATTTTAATTTATATTTTCCTTTGTTTCACTTAATATTTAATTAACATCTAATTGTTATAAAGGGTGGAAATAGGTTTGACCCTCTTCATTCCTACTTTAAGTTATTTTCTATAAGCATGTTGTTATAATTTTTGATTTACTTTAGCGAATGATTTATTAAACAATTTATTAACCCTAGGTTTGGGTTAATTCTGAAGGATTCCATTCAAACATGAAAGGTATCTTAAGATTAAGGAGATTGAATTACTATCACATGGATAATATTACATCATTCCTTTTCATCATCAATAACATACATATAATATAGAACTTAACATACCTACACATGCAATGTACATAAATGTATTTTTAGCACACTTGAATAATTATTGTTGCATGTATTTTGGTAGAAAAGAGAGATTTCATTTCTTAGCTAAGTATACATACACATGTATTAAAGATTTATGCAAGTACATGTCATTGTTAAACCAAGAAAATGAGGTAATCTAAGACCTCCTTGGGGCTACTTAAAGCCTCATATTCTCAGGATGTCTAGACTATATACTTGTTATCTTAAGTACATATAAATGTATACATAAACATAGGAATGAAAATCATGCAAAAGATTGTACATTAGAAAATTTATTTACTCATGTAAAGTAAAATTCTATCCAAATTCTAGCATACATACTCATGTAGATGAAATTAAGTAAGTATGTTCCATTATTAAACTAAGAAAGTGAGGTAATCTAAGACCTCCTTGGGACTACTTAAAGCCTCATATTCTTGGAATGTCCAAACTATATACTTACCAACATTCAAACACATATAAACATACACATGAATCATGGAAATAAAATAATCCTTTAACATGCTTAAGCTATAAGAAAATGTAAATCATATAGAATATTCATGGCTAGCATCAATTGAATTCTTCATCATTAATTTATAACTTTAAAAATAATTTGGGATTTATTAGTGATAATAGCCACACATATAATAGGATTAATCCAACTCATGCAACTTACACATATATAATCATATTCATTTAATTATTTTGTTTGAAAACATGAATGCATAATATCAAATGACTTATAAATTTACAATGATTGAAAAGGAATAATTAAACATTACCACATAATACATTCAATAATATTAATTCCTAAGGACATTCAAGTCAAATAAAATTCCTTCAAATTTACCAAAGTTATTTATGAAGTTTAATTTTTGATTGGAATTACTAAAACTTAAAGAGGAGAAATGATTTTTGATGTTTTACCCCATCTCATATTAGTGTATTAATATGTTTAAGGAAAAATAATTAAGTAAATTTTATGGATTGATTAAGTTCAAATCATTAGGCAATTAATTTAATTTCCCTTTCCTATGTCTCCTTAATTTAATTAACTACTTAATCATGAGCCTCCAATGATATGCCAATGAGAAATTAAATTTTGCAATGCTTCTAAAAGGACCTAATGCAATTAGGCTCTTGCTTAAGAGTTAATTAGACTAAGGAAAGAACTAAGCTAAGTACTCTTATGGTTTTCCCACACCCATGGGTGAACCATAAGTTCTTTAATAATCTTTATATTATTGAACACATAAAGGGAACCCATGAATGCAGTTTAAATTATCTAAAATAATTATCATTTCAATTTGGATTAAATTTATCATTAATTTTCTTAATTAGACATTAATTAATCAAATGCATTAATTAACCCTCTTATGAGAATATATTTAGAAAAATAACTAAAGAAGAGGCCATAATTATTTTCCCTCATCATTCCCACTATGTATAGTGATTAACCATTGTTAATTATTTAAATTTTACTATTTAGCATTTTTAATAATTATAAAATTAATTAAGGAGGGTAATTAGGATTGAAATTTCAAATTCTCCAATTGACATAGCGAATAAATCCAAAGAAAATTATGAGAGGCAAAGGACATCTCATGAGATTAACCCATCAAAATCAGGATCAATTGGCCAAGTAATTAAGCCTTAATTAGGATAATTAGCCTAGACTTCAAACCCTAATTAAGCACTATTCATTGATCAAACATTTAGGATTTTATTTTTTTAAAAATATTTTCTATTTACCCTTTCCAAAATGGGTTTATACATATTTTTTTGGATTTTTTTATAATTGGTTATGAATTTTTGAAGTTCTGATCATTTAATTGCATTTTAATTATGTAATTAATCCCCTAAATCAATGGAACCATGCATGTGGCGGTGCTTTCCATGTGGCTCCATAGGACATGCTATTTTAAATATTTTATGCAGCAGCAGTGGATGCGGTTTCATCCCTACCATCCAATCTCGGATTGGACAGTGGAGATTAATCACGTGGTTTCTATTAGATTAAATCAAAAAATCTAACAGATTAAATCATGGTATTCCATTCTAATTAAGTGGAATGGATGACCGATGATCCGTTGTTCCCTAAGCCCAAGAAGACGGACACCGTCCACCTTCTGCTGCTTGATCCGAGCTCTTTGAAGCTTGTAGGACATCAAGATCGACTCCAAAACATGCGGGGAGGAGATCCTATGGTGGAAATCACATATAATCACACTTTTCTTCATAAAAGACAAACACCTATGGGATTTTCTATAGTTTGCTGGTGTTTTACCTCACCGGAGCTAAAGACTGGAAATTCATCAACAGAGGTAGCTTCATCTTGAAGAGATGAAGTCCTATTGAGAAGAACTCAAGCTGCCTCCTCACCAATTCCTCTGTGCACCAAACATCACTGCTAAGCTCACCCAAGTTGGTCTTTGAGTGTATTTCGGTTATCAAATCGATCAAGGATCGATCCATTTCGACTCGCCAGAGCTAGGGCAAGGTGTGGGAAGAGTTAATTTGAGTTTGGTGGAGTTTAAGTGAGGTGAGACAGATGGGGCCCTTGATTTCAAATGGAAGTTGGTCTCATCAGTGATGGAGAGCATGAGGAAATTAGGGAAAGCTTTAGGACTGCTTGGAATGCTCTAAGAAATATCTCTGTGAAGTTTGAATGGATAGGGAGGAGTATACTCCCCTCCCTAGGTGAACCAAGGGTTGAGATTAGCTGAGCCTTTAGCAGTCATCCGACTGGAATGGTTGGCCAGAGATGGCTGTGTACTATTGAGGTGGAGGAGCTTGAGAGGTTGAGGCAGTGGCATGGGCTGCATGGGGTGTGCCTCCTCCTCCAAGTGAACCAATGGGGCGCCTTAGATGAGTTCACCCTCTCATGACCCAAGGCTAAACCCAATAGCCTTGGGTTAGTTGGGTTAGTGGTCCAAGTGTCCAAGAATGGCCAAAGGTGGCTACCATGGCATGGGGAGCAGATGAGCCTCTCCAAATAGGGAATTTATCCCATTTGAGTGGGTTGTTTCAATGGTTTTGACCCAAACTAGGTTCATCATGGGTTGGGTCCACTTGGGCTAGCCCATCGTGACCCAAGGATGAGTCATGCCAAGTTTGGTTGGGTTTGGACTTAGTTTGAATGGGTTTGGCTCATTTTGGCCCATATGGGTTAAATGGGATTCAGTTAGGTTAGGTTGACCAATTGGTCAAATTGGGTCAAACCAAGGGTTTGGGTGTGTTCTAATGATCATTTGGGATGCATTGGTGTCATTGGTTTGGTTTAATTTGAAGTGGATTTGGATTTAGTTCACTTGGGTGCATTTAGGTCAAATGGGTTAAATTGACCAATTTGGCCAAATTGGCTAAATTAGTTTGAGTGGAAGGTTGACTTAGGTTCAATTGAGAATGATTGTAAGAGTTGGTTTGAATTAATTTAGATTTGAGAATGATTTAGTTTGATTTGACCATTTAGGTCAATTTAGGCTAAAGGGGTCAATTAGGTCAGTTTGACCAAATTAGGTTCAATTGAAGATTAGATCATGTTTAATAGTCAATTTGTGATTGATTAGAGGCATTGGTTTCAATAAATTAGGTTTAAGATTTAATTTGGTCCAATTTGGCCCTTTAGGTCAAATTGGGTCAACTTGAGTCAAGAGATTAAATTGGCTTGGTTTGGTTTAATTTAGTGGTTGAGTCATGTTCAATAATCAATTTATGATTGATGGAAGTCATTGATTTCAATCAATTAGAGTTAGAATAAGATTTGGTATATTTTGGTCCATATGGGTTAATTGGGTCAACTTGGATCAAGTGATCAAATTAGTTTAGTTTGACCCAATTGATTGCAATTGGACAATCAAGGATGATCAATAATTATCATAGAGGAGATTTGATGGGTTGATTCAATCCAATTTCAGTTGGATTGAAGTTTGAGTCAATTTGGTCATTTAGGCCACTTTGGGTTAAGTGGGCCAAATGGGTTGAATTGGATTGAATTGAGTGTTGAGAAAAGTTCAATGATGGATTTAGGGTTGATTGACGGCTTTGATTACAATTGATTTGGGTTTGATTAGATTTTGACTCATTTAGAACTTTTGGGTCAAATTGGCTAACTTTGATTAATTGGATTCATATGGTTCAATTTCTTTGATTGTAAGCATTGAAGGGGTTTGGAATATACTATTGATGGTTGGAGTGCTTTTGTGAAAATAAATTTGATTTGGCTTACTTGAATGGGCTTTCAGTGGGATCCATAGGATGATGATATAATTGATTTAGGTTAAGGGTTAACTTAATTTGGCTTGGAGCTTGGATGTAAAATAAAATCCAATTGGGGGTTGCTTGTGTGAGCTTAAGGTTGGTTTTGGATGAGTGGACAAGCATGAGTTTTATCTTAAGCCATAGGATAGATAAGACCTATTTGTCCTAGGGTATAACCTAAGCTTAAGGTATGCCTTCTTATGTCTCTAGGCTTCAGTTTAGTATTCCCTTAATCACTAGAAGTGTCCTATGAATAGAAAAATCCTAATGTTTAGAGGATTCCTAAGTCTAAGATGGGAAGGATGAGTCCTCATTCCAAAAGTGAGGTCAGCGGGGATAGAAAAGTAATCTAAGTCATATGATTTAAAGAAAAATGTTGTGAATATAATATTTATATTCATAGTTGACAAAAAAGAAAATAGAGGTGTAACGATCTCATGAGAAGAAATAAAACCCATGGAGGATAAGAAAAAAGGTCTTACCCTCCAAGAGAAAATGACCAAACAATATTCATTTAAAAGAGAGTGTACACTAAAGTTTTCAAGCATGCCATGAAGTTTGAATTACAATTGCCATAACCACATTAACTTGACTAAGTAGACACAGCCGACGATCCTAAATATTGTCCATTCCACATACTTATAAATCACCAAATTGAAAACTACTTTATCTTCAAAGACAGGGTAGAAAAGAGTTATCAGAATAGGGAGCTCACCGTATCTGATAGCATATTAGTACATACTAAAAAAGATAAGCTAAATTCTATCGCAATACCCTTAAATCAGAATACAAAAGACAAAGAGGTTGAGCAAGTTGGAACACAGAATATATATAATAATATAGGCAAAGGCCCACTGGAGGAAGAAAAAGGGTTGAGCCAATCACAATACCTTCATCCCAAAGATGACTAAATGAATGATGAACATCCTTCTGGCCATAGAAGGTACTCAGTGGAAAAAATCCATGGAACCTAAAATAGATCTAAGAATACTCTTTCCCAACAGAGAGCAATTTTTATATAATGTAAAGAAGCAGATGAAAATCAACCAAACTTCTTCATTAAAACTTTATAAATTAAGAAAAATAAGAAAAGTCTCAAAACCAAAATTTGAAATAGAAAAGTTGGTTGACTCTTTGGAGGAGTATGAGCAACCTCCACGAAGACCAATTAAGTTAAAAGAATATATGATTCATTTATAACTTAACACAAAAAATCTCAAAAAAGAAGTTTTAAAAGAAGGTGTCGGGTCATAAGCATAGGTGAAAATTCTAATTTTCAAACCCAAAGCGTGGCATGTTATGTGATTACAACATAAATTGACTTTGAGGAAGAGCTATGGTTTCTTAAAGTAAAGCTTATCAAAAGAAAGGTTAAACCAAGCTCAAAGAAGCTATGTCCTAAACTAGGCAGTAGTTTTGAGAGTTCTAAAAGTTTTGAAAATTTTGAAGAAGTATAGAGTTCAAAAAGTTCTTATGATAAAAAATAGTTTATATAAGAAGTAACTTAAATCCAATTAAGGAGTGGAAAGTGAATGTCTCGACCACCGTAGTGGTAAAGGCAAAAAAATTTAAATTAATGAAGATGCCTTACCTCCACCATCAACTAAACCTCCACCAAAATGGGAGTGGACTATAATATCGTGGCCTATTTATGCAAACTACTAGCTTTATTAAGCATCTATGATGCTCTTATATTATCTAAAGATATACATACGACATTAATTAAAGCCTTGCAAAATTAAGAATAATATGAAGCTTTCCTTACTAAAGAGAGGATGAAAAAGAACTTAACCTCTTAAAAGTTAGCAACCATCATATTTAGAGATGATCACCAATTATTAGGGATGACTGAACATAATTAGCTCCTTTATGTTATAGTTGAAAGTAATTCCATTTGGATAAAAAGAATATTTATTGATCCAGGTGCTTCAGTCAATCTCTTAATTGCTAAAATACTCTAAACATTAGCTTTGGATGCTAACGATCTAGAGAAAAATACAATATTCCTACAAGGATTCAATGAATAAGGACAAAAAGTTTTAGGATCTCTTGTTCTACCTATGCATTTGGGAAAACTATATATGGAAACTAAATTCCATGTGATTAAAACTAGTGTTTCCTACAAAGCACTCCTTGGTAAACCATGGATTCATGAATATGGTATGGTGCCTCTAACCCTCCATTAATGCATTAAATATATTCAAAATGGTGAGGAGTGTCAAATTGTTGGTGACATGAATCTATTCTTGATACATGAAATTAAGATCTATGATGTTGCTAAGTACTTTATTCCTAAGAAAATATGAGAAATCAATATCAAAAATCAAGAGGCTCAACATATTTGTTGAAAGGTGATGATTCAAAAAGCAAAAGTGCTAACAAATTAAAATAACCTAAAGTAATTCCCCATCTTGGCAGTGATATTGAGGATGATGAAGAAGAGCAATTACCTTATCAACCTAAGAAAGCTTCTGAGAACCAAAAAAAGAAGGAGCTAGTACTTGTGATGTAACAAAATATTTATAGAAAACCTGTGTTTCTTTAATAAGAGTGCCTAAATCTCAAATTTTCAAGAAGGCTATAATAATAACTACATTGCCATAAACACATATAAAAGCCTTAATAGCTTTGTGTCCCTCCTAGAAGAGGTTATGATGAATGTCAGATCCTTTCTACAAAATAGAAGAGCGAGCCATAAATCTTGCCCAAGAACTATTTGAAGAGGATGATTTTGAGGAAAAAGTTCTTTCAATAATAATTTTATAATACTTTTCATCAGCTCTAAAGAAACTAGTTAGGGACAATGTTTAGCCTATATAATCAAATATTCAAGTCGATTGTTTAAAAGGCTCTGGTGAGGGGATAATACCAAAAATTTTATAGAATATGGAAAATTCACCACATGGGGATTAGAATATATTGCTTTGGAATTTCCCCCAATTAGCTCATGCTATGCCATTTCCGAAAAAGAGGAAGTTTCATTTGAAGCTACAAATGAACAAAAGGATTATTCATATGAAAATAAGAATGTACCCAAGAATGAATTAATAATTTACTTCAAAGAAGCACCTAATGAATTTGAGGAAGGCAATCAAGCTATTATTGATGAATTTCAGAAAATTAACTTAGGTACTGAAGAAGAGCCTAGGCTAACTTTTGTTAGTGCTAACCTCACACCAAAAAATTAGAGGAATTAAAAGCACTACTTTGTGAATATAAAGACTATTTTGTATAGAATTATAGTGAAATTCGAAGCTTATCACTAAACATCATAGTACATAAACTTGCCATTAAACCTGATATATCACCTGTAAAGCAAGCATCAAGGTGAATGTGATTGGAAATTGATGTGCAAGCAATTGCACCAAAAAGTTTATTGAAGCTAGATTTGTTTGAGAAGAAATATATGTTGTTTGGATTACTAATATTATCCTAGTGAAGAAGAAGAATGGATAAATCCATATATGTATTAACTTCGAGGATTTAAATAAAACATACCCAAAAGAAGACTTTCCCTTACCCAATGCAAAACTCATGATAGATAATACATCAGAATATGATATGTTCTCCTTCATAGATGGCTTATCGTGCTACAACCAAATTAAATTAGCTCCAAAGGGTGAAAAACATATGTCCTTTTGTACATTGATTATCATTTATTACTACAAAGTAATGTCATTTAGTTTGAAAAGTACTGCCGCTAAATACCAAAGGGCAATGACCTACATCTTTGATGATCTTATACATAAGTATGTGCTATGCTACATTGATGATTTGGTTGTCAAAAGTAGAGCCCAAAGCGAGCACATAAACAATTTAAGAGTTGTATTTGGTAGAATTTGGGATTTTTACTTAAAGATGAATCTTTTAAAATGTGCATTTGGCTTTACTTCTAGGAAATTTCTTGGCTTTATAGTACACCACAGAGGAATTGAAATTAACCCCTCTAAAATCAAAGCAATAACAAAGATGGCATTGCAAAGACTTTGAAGCAACTATGTTCACTACAAGGCAAGTTGGCAGATATCAAGAGGTGTAACCTCGCAGGGAGTGCTCGATTAATGAAATAGAATGCACCTTTCATATGGGATGATGCTTGTCAAGAAGCATTTGATAGCTTAAAATAATATTTGTTACATCCCCCAATTTTATAGGCACTAATAACAAGAAGACTGTTGATATTATATATAGCAACCCTAGAAGAATGCTTGGAGTTCTATTAGCTCAAAATGATAAAGAAGGGAAGGAAAATTCCCTATACTATATAAGTCGATGTTTAATAGGAGCTAAAATTAGATACCCTCCTATTGAGAAGCAATATTTTGCATTAATATTTACTACTAAGAAATTGCATCACTGCATGTTATCACACAAGATAACTTTGATATCCAAAGTCGATCCTCTCAACTTCTTGATGACTAGGCCTACGTTAACAGGTCACTTAGCTAAATGGATAGCTTATTACTCCAATTTAAAATAACATATGTCCCATAAAAGGTGATAAAAGGGAAAGCTCTAGCTGATTTTTATAGCCACTCTTCCTTTATCGATAGATTCTTTACTCAATGATGAATTACCTGAAGAATAGATATTCAATGTGAAAGAAGCTCAATAATCATTAGAATGAAAGCTTTACTTCAATTTGGCTTCATTAATAAAGTAGACTAAACCACTAGGATTACCTATAGTGTAGGTTGGAATTGGCTTAATATTTGTAACACGTCAAGGTGGCATACCGTGTTATTCATATTGCCTGACTGCTCGAACAAATAATATGACTGAATATGAAGCATTAATTATGGGCTTAGAGCTAAAAATTAATATGGAAATCAAGAAACTTAATATTTATGGAGATTCTCAATTTATAATTCAAGAAATAATTAAGATTGTCAAGGGAAATAAGCCCAAATTAGTGCTTTATCATAAAAACATCTTAGAGCTCTTGAAATAAGTCCTTAAAGTAATAATTAGAAGAGAGCCACATCGAGAAATGGCAAGGCCAATGCTTTATATAAATTAGCTAAAGTAATGATAGACCCTCAAGAATACTTAATTACAATAATAATCCAAAGCATGCTAAAATTGGCACCAATGCTTCTTAAAGCTTTTAAGGCTAAGGAAAATCAAGAGGATTGGAGAGAGTCATTCATCACTTATCTTAAAGGTGATAGATTACCAAAAGACAAGTCAAAAAATCATCATATTTTATAAAGAGCATTTTGATATGCTCTTGTGAATGACACATTATATTGGTGCTCATTTAATCAAATGTGCTTATGATGCCTTAGACCAGATGAAGCCAAGATAATAATAGCTGAATTTCTTGAAGGGTTGTGTGGTGCACATTAATCCGATCCTAAAATAAAAATTAAAATCAAATGAATGGGATAGTATTGGCCCAATATGGTTCAAGACTGCATTGAACATGCTAAAAAATGTCATCAGTGTTAAATACACGTAAACACATTACATCGATCACCTAATGCCTTACATATAATAGTGGCATCTTGGTCATTTTAAAGTTCAAGAATTGATATAATTGATTCAATAGACCCACCATCATATAGAGGATATCACTTCATTTTGGCTGCCACTTTACTTCTCAAAATGTGCATAAGTAACTCCCTTAAGAGAAGTTAAAATAGACGATGTAATGAAATTATTTTGAGACCACATCGTTTACTGATTTGGAGTACCTCGGTGAATTATATCTGATAATGGAACTACCTTCAATAATGTCAAATCTATCACTTCATTAAGAAATACAAAATATATTAGTAATATTCTTTAATATATAATCTAAAAGCTAATGGTCTCACAGAGGCATTCAATAAAATATTAATCAAACTACTCAAGAAAATTCTCTTTAGAAATAAAAGAGACTGCATGATAAATTAATAGAGGCCTTGTAGACATATCGTACTATATATAAAATGACTATGCAGGTAACACCTTACTCATTGGTCTTTAGGGTAGAATCTATACTTTCTCTTGAAGTAGAATTACCTTCGCTCCATATTGCAGTCCAGAATGGGCTTACAATGGAAGAAAGTATTTGAATACGAGTTGAAGAACATAAAGCTTTAGACAAAGTTTGGCTCCAAGCACAACATGATCATATGGTTCATCCAAGAAGTTTAAAAATAGGTGAATTAGTGCTGGGGCATAGAAGGCCTACCATTTCCCATCACCAAGTTGGTGGAAAGTTTGATCCAAATTATGAAGGACATTGCATTATTGAAAATGTATACGAAGGGGAAGCTTATCTACTTATTGATGTAGATGATGTAAGGCTTCTACCCCATATAAATGGACAATATATCAAAAGATATTTTGCATAACCTTTGAAGGAATTATGCTTAATAAACATAAGAGCCAAAATTGTCTCTTAAATCGATCGGTCAAAATGATAAACATTATTAGCATTTGAGATCGAGATGAATACTTCCATTTGAAAAGAAAAATTCCTTATCAATAAGAGGCATTTTTATATTTCTTACCTTGCAAGAAAAATTCTCCATCATAGAGAAATTCCATCCAATCAAAGAATCAAAAAATTTAAATACATCATGTCTAAAGGGACTGGATCTAATCCTAAAATTTAGATCCATCATGCCCAAAGGGCTCGAATCTAAACCCTAAAATTTAGATCCATCATGTACAAAGGGATTAGATCTAAAACCAAACTTAGATCTATCGTGTCCAAAAGGGCTAGATCTAAACCTAAAATTTAGATCAATCATATCCAAAAAGATTAGATCTAAACACAAACCTAGATTTATCATGTTCAAATGGATCTGATTTAAACTTAAAATGTAGATTCATCATGTCTAAAGGGACCAAATCTAAACATAAATTTAGATCTATCATGTCCAAAGAGACCCATCTAAACCTATATTTAGATCCATCATATCCAAAGAAATCAGATCTAAACCTAAAATTTAGATCCATCATGTCCAAAGGGACCAGATTTAAACCTAAATCTAGATAAATCATGTTTAAAGGGTCTGAATTACACCTTAAATTTACATTTATCATGTCCAAAGGGACTGGATCTAAACCAAATTCTAGATATATCATGTCTAAAAGGGCTACATTTAAACTTTAAACCAAGATCTATCATCTCCAAAGGGGCCATATCTTAGTCTAAATACACTTAACACACTCAAAAGGATATAGTCTAAATATTAATCCAAATGTAATATGTTCAAAAGGGATTGAATCTAAATATAAATCTAAACATTTTAAAGTTTGGACAAAACTAAATCACAACTCTTTTATAAATTCAAACATTATTACCTTTTTATGATGTCTATGAAATTTATATGCTTTTATCTTTTAGATTTTAGATTGGCTACAATGTTTATTTGAAAAGGCCAGATGATATGCCTTCTACTAAGCCCACTGAGGAGAAAATATGGGCTACTATTGAAGCTTATGATCTATATTATTTAGCTAGATTATAGGATCATTTATTATGGCATCAGGATATGTTGATGGGCTGAGATATTTATGAGGATTCCTTTGCTCGATCATCTTGCATTCTACTTTTTGATTCATAGCTTCTATCATGATATGATCCTTTTGACTGGGTGATTTAAAGCTGAGACATATTCATGATGTTTCTCTAGAGTGAGTTACAGATCACTGTAGCTTTAGAGATCAGGATGTAATTGAGCCAGCTACAGATAACGCTCTATTTATAGGTATGATCTTGCATTTGGGTTACTGTATATTACTTCATGAAAGAAAATATTGAGATCCAAAGTCACTATTTAGAACATGTCTATAAGCTATAATTGGCTACATATATTGGGTCCTCCATCATTTGTAGATGCGTGGCGATATTCTCAGGAGAGCTTGCATATATCATGCAATCTATGCATCGCTCTTTAACTATAGAGGTCTCCCTTTAACTTGGATTCATGGAATAGTATAATAATGGGATAAGACCACCAATACTTATTGGTTTGGTCCACATGAGATGATAGTTACTTTGGCAGATATATAAGATATAACAGGCCTCTCTATTTTAGGCATTCCATGAGAAAAGTGCATCCCTTTTAGAACATGAGCTCTTTTAGTGTCAATCAATTTATTAGTAGGAGAAGATTTTATGTATATTCTTTTAGCCTTCATCATGCTCTAGTTCACTACTAGATGTTATTCAAAGAGCAAATATTAGGCCATAGATGATGTGGTACTATTACTCTTGATAGATCATTTGATAGTTTCCTTCGTCCAACAATATGCTTGCCTCATTTTGCATACTTGAATGATCTATTTGACATTGGATTTTATTCATCTTAAGGGTCCTTTAGCACAAGATTTAAGCTAGAAGGGAGAGCCAATTCTAGACATGCTTTAGTATAAGGCATTGATGATGAGTTATTATTATTGGCTTTCATTGCCATATGGTAGTGTTATTTTTATTCCTAGGTCACAGCAGACTCTACTACCCTTTTACTCTATTGGTGGATAGTTTGCTTGCTCATGTTGGGAAGATTGTACTAGCACCAAAACATTATCCTACCTATATCATGGAATGAGTAGAGTGAGCATCATGTCCGACTCACACTACAATGATGTGGAGGCTCCTTGGCATTACATACATAGATGGATTCATACTCATATTTTTGGAGCCTTTAGTTATCCTAAGGTACCTCCTTACTTTAAAGATCATCATTTTCTATTGACTATGTAATTGAGGAGAGCAATAGTTACTTTTTATGTTTGCACTAGCAAGCATGGTAGATCAATTTTAGATTATTCACAGATCATCATTTTATAGCTTACATGATGAGAGCTTGGGATATAGATTCATGGATTCTATTACTGATAGAGGTAGACCCATATTATTATCCAAGCTAAGATATAGATGCATAGTAGAATTTTTCATTGGGCTGAGACCTGCTTGGCTTTGCTATCGCTATCATGGGTCAGTGATTTTGGAGGGATACAATCCCAACAAAGTAGCTATAAAGTATAGATTTACTTAGGCTACACTTATATATAGACTACCATAGATATTAATATAATAGATACTCATTCCCTGGGGATGTTATCACTATTCATGCATTTGGAGGCACCTTCTATGACCTGGGCTTTTCTACTTCTCATGGGGGCTAGTTCTTATTTCCGTGTGGCTTCACAAGAGGTTAATATAAGAGTTAGCCATTTATAGTTGCTATGGATTCATCAAACCTTATGTTTCTTTTGGAACTAGGATTTCACATATTTAGTCATAGACTCAGGAGGGTCAGATTGACACTACACTTGCATTCCCCTCAACACATCTCATATTTCTAAAGAATAATCAGATAAATGAGATAGTGGTAGAAAGCATCATCAAGAGCCTTCTTCTAGCCCTCTTCCAGCTGACTATGATATTAGAGTAGTAGGAACATCTAACATTATTCAAGCTCCATCTCCACTATTGTAGGTTGAACCATCAACAAAGTGGGTTGACAGTGATGTCACTTTAGTATTATTGATAGATGCTAGTAGGACTTCTTTAATTTCTCATTCTACTGAGCCTATCAGTGATGATGACATGCATATTGGAGAAGATCCATGTATAGATAAATCTGGTGCTTTATAAACTAGTTATGAGTCATCTTTGTTAGGCTTAACTTTGGTGATGGTGAGTGCCACATAGGATGATTCCTTAGCAAAACTTGACTCCTATACAAATAGCCACCCAACTTCCAGTCTAAGGGATATAGCTCAAAAGTGCTTATCTGGTCTAGAAATTTCATGCTTCATCTTCAAGATACACTCTAAACCTTTATGCTTATCACTTTATAGCTCTTCAAAGAGTTTATGTCATATAGTGACATCACTACATGACCTACTTCTAGGTGTTGACTTAGAAGTTCTACCTGAGCTTCTAGCTTCTATATGGAGACAAATTCTTTATTGGACTATTCAGCTACTTTAGGCCTTGAAGTAGGAGAGCTACAACTTTAGGAGTCTCTATACAAAGATATTGAGTTTGGATTATTCTCACTGCATAGTGCTTACCATGAGCTTATATCAAACACACTCGCTGATGCAAAGAATTCACTCAATACTACTTTGCATCAAACCTCTATAGTTTATCAAGATCTCGAGCACAACCATAAAGTCTTAAGATCATATTAGAGATAACTCTCCAGAGCATAGATCAAGCTTCTTGATATATCTATTGAATTGAGAGAGTTACAACAGAGAAGATAATATTTATTGGAAATAAGGTTTATAGTGAGACAGGCTGTCATAGCTATAAAAGAGGATTGCTCATAGATGGATTCTTAGGTGTCTGAGCTTGACCAGGTTCTCTCTTCATTAGTCAATGACCATGAAGCACCCTTTTAGCATCTTCATGAGCATGAGAGAGATAGGCTACTATGGATTATTGAGCCTATACTGGTTCTTTTTGTATTCGAGAAATTCAAACTAATAACCTATAACTAAAAATTTTTTAGTAACTATCTCTTATTATTACATGATATATGAGTATTCTAATTATTAACTTCTTGAATTGTACATTCTTTCTCTATTTTATATTTATGAATATAATCATTAATAAACAAATGTGAAAGCAATCAATGCATCATGTCCAATTGACATGACACATTTGTTGGGGGATAATTTATTTGTAACTAAAAAAAATCAAACACCTTTATGTTCACTATGTAAAGCCCCCTACAATCTACTGACAATCCATAGGGATGTAAGCCTAATTTGTTCATTCACTAGCCGAACACCCTAAATCTACTAGTAGTCCAAAGGGATGTAAACCCAATCTATATGTTCACCTTGTGAACCATTAAACCTTACTGGTAGTCTGAAGAGATGTAAGCCCAATCCATCAATTTGTTATGTAAACTATAAAATCTTCTAGCATTCTGAAAGGATGTAAGCCTAATATGTATGTTCATCATGCAAACACTCTAAATATTTTCACAGTCCAAAGAGATGTAACATAATCTGTCAGTTTGCTATGCAAACTCTAAAGCCTTATGATAGTCTAAAGCAATGTAAGTCCAATCCATATGTTCACCAAGTGAACACCCTAATGGCATTCTGAAGGGATGTAAGTCTAATCTGTTCATTTTCCATGCAAACACCCTAATGAAATCCTAATGGATGTAATCCTTACATATGTCTGCAAAGCAAACTTTATTAATTATTAGATAAACTTATCAATTCAATTTACTCTTAATTCACTAAGCACCTACACTAAAACTTTAATCTACTCAGGATATCTGAAATGAGGCAACCCATATCTACTAAGCGGACTCCTTAGACATTACGGCTAATAGTCCTCTAATGTTGGTAGATTGGAATAATGTAGTCCAAGACAATGGAACCATGGGATCTTGATCAGGACTACCCTCCCTTTTCTCTTAAATAGTCATTCACATCACACCTCTAGACATTGATTCATATCAAAGAGATATGTTTATTTTTAATCTTAATCGAGAGTGCTCTCTTACTATGATAAAATGGGTAATTTACTATGAATGATTGCGTTCATAGAAAGTAGAACTCAAATCTAAATAAACCATAACATAATGTTAAGGGAAATCTAGTTAAATATATATCAGTCTGCCTCATGAAAAATGAACTCATCGAACAACCTAAAAAAATGGTGCAGAGATTTGCAAGGGTATTTTTTCTAAGTGATCAATTTTAACTATTAATCCTTTGTAACAAACATGAAACTCAGTACTAATAAATATTAAATGTTTATATTGAGTTGTCTCCTAACAAGCATTTAGTTTAACATCTTTAGCTTGATGTAGATCTTTTAATTCTTAAGGTCTCCATCTAAATTAATAGATTCTTTAAATTTAGTCTAATTTCTTATATAGTACAGCTTAAGTCATTGACCATTCACTTTAAAAATCTCATTTGTCTTTAGATCTTGAATATATACAGCATCATATTCATAAATTTAGTAACTAAAAAAGGACCTGACCATCTTAATCTTAGTTTTCATGGAAATAATTTTAATTTTGAATAAATAATAAAACTTATTTTTCAGGCTTAAACTTAATGATCATTCTATCATGCCATTTTTTAATTTGTTCTTTATATCCTAGAATTTTTATATGCACCCAATCATATTTTTTTCGACTCATTCAGATTTATGAGTCACTTTTTAACACTTATTTTTATATCAAAATTTAAATTTTTAATAGTTCAATATGTTTTGTGCTCTAATTTCAATGGTAAATGACAAGCCTTCCCAAACACTAATCTATAAGGAGACATTCCAATCGGAGTTTTGTATTGAGTCCTATAGTCCCATAATGAATCATCTAATTTTACTGACCAATCCTTTCTTGTAGGCCCTATGGTTTTTTTTCTCTAAAATCATCTTTATCTCTTTATTTAAA
Organism: Cymbidium sinense; assembly: GCA_021442155.1. Taxonomy (NCBI): domain Eukaryota; kingdom Viridiplantae; phylum Streptophyta; class Magnoliopsida; order Asparagales; family Orchidaceae; genus Cymbidium; species Cymbidium sinense. The sequence goes on from CM038223.1 coordinate 31,126,623, forward strand.
ATTTTAGCTTGGCACTAATTTAGTGATTATAGGTAATAGCTATTCTATGTTGTACTCTAAATTTTTTTAATAATTTATTTCACATATTTATTATAGAAATGAGTACCTTCATCATCAATAATGATTCAAAGTGTTCCAAATCTTATAAAAATATATTTCTTTAGAAATTTCACAATTATCTTAGAATTATTTTTTGGTGTAGCAATTGTTTCTATACATTTGAAAATATAAAAAAACCTACTAAGATATATTCATTCCCATATGAAGAAACAAATAGTCCCATAAAGTATATTGCCCACACATAAAAAATTTCTTCCTTTAAAATATAATTTAAGGGCATTTTTAATGCTTAAATATATTTCCTATTCTTTGGCATTTATCATAATTTTTAACATATTCATGTACATCTCTAAATAATGTTGGCCAATAAAATCCATTTTGTAATATTTTAGCAGTTATTTTATTACCTATAAAATGTCCTCCATATTTGAAATCATGGCATGATCTTATAATTTCTAAATTTCATTATCAAGTATGCATTTTTTTAGAATTTGATCTATACATTTCTTGTAGAGATATGGTTCATCTGATAAATAGAATTTTACATCATGAAAAAATTTCCTCTTTTAATTATATTTGATTTTATAAGGTATTATTTTACTAAGTAATTCATAATATCTACATACCATGGAATAACTTTATTTTAAAATGTAAATAATTGTTCATCTAAGAATTCTTTCTTAATGTCTCCACTAGCTCTCAATTCTTCCGCAATTGTTAATCTAGACTAGTGCTTAACTAATTGATTTTCAAATCATTTCCTATCTTTAATTTCTAGATAAAACTCTTGTAGTAATAATACTGATCTAACTAATCTAGGCTTTGTATCTTTCTCTTCTAATAGATATTTAATTGCTGCATGATTAGTATATATTAGTTCAGATTAGATAGGAACTAAATTTATTAAAGATAAAGATAAATGCTAGTAATTCTTTTTCAATTGTTGAATAGTTTAATTGATTTTCATTTAGAGTTTTACTAGCATAGTATATTATATAAAAATTCTTATCTTTTCTTTGTATGAAGACTATCTTTATTGCAAAATCACTTGCATCACACATCAATTCAAAAGAAAGATTCTAATTGGGTGTTATAATATGTGGTTATGAACTTAATTTTATTTTTAATAGTTTAAATGCTTCTAAATATTCCTTTATATAAATAAGGGGTGTATCATTCTCTAATAAGTTAGATAGTGGTTTTAATATTTTTGAAAAGTCTTTAATAAATCTCTTATAAAATTTAGAGTGTCCTAGAAAACTCCTAACTCATTTTACATTAGTTAGTGGTGGAAGTTTTTCTATAACTTGCACATTTTCTCTATCCACTTCTATTCCTTTTTCTAAAATTTTATGACCTAGTACTATTCCTTTTCTAACCATAAAATGACATTTTTTTACTTGGGTACTAAGTTTTTCTCTTCACATCTCCTAAGAATGATTTCTATGTTTTCAAAGCAATGTCCAAATGTCAAACCAAAAAATAAAAAAAAATCATCCATAAATACTTCAATGCAATTATCAATTAAATCAAAAAATATAGCCATCATAATACATTGAAAAGTAGCAGGCGCATCCATAAATCAAATGGAAATTTTCTAAAAGCAAATGTACCATAAGGACAAGTGAATGTTATTTTCTCTTGATCCTCAGGTGCTATGAAAATTTAGTTATTTCTAGAATATCCATCTAAAAAGTAATAATAGCTAATGTCATTTGATTTGAGGTACTTACAAATACAAATGACCTACTAACTGTTCTAACATTTGATTAATGAAAGATAAAAGAAAATGTTATTTCTTAGTGTCTTTATTTAACTTCTTATAATTAATAGAAATCCTCCATCCTATGACTGTTCTAGTAGGAAAGATTTCATTATTTGCATTAGTAATAAAAGTCATTCCTTCTTTATTTGGTACATAATGGATTAGACTTACGCATGTACAATCAGGTATAGGATATATAGTTCTTGCATCCAACTACTTTAAGATTTCCTTTTTTTTACTACTTCTTTCATTATAGGATTCAATCTCCTTTGTCTTTTTATGAAAGGTTTACTATTTTCTTCCATTAGAATTCTATGCATATATATTGTAGGATTAATTCCTTAAATATCTAGCATTCTCCATCTAAATGTTTTTATATGTCCTTCTAAACTTTAATTAATTTATCTTCTTAATTTTCTTCTAAATCAATTAAAATGTTTATTGGTAATCTTCGTTCTTTTTCTAAGTAAGCATATTTCAAATAACATTGTAATGGTTTTAACTCTTGCTCTAGGTCTTCAATTATACATGGTTTAAGATTCTTTCTTTTTTTGGACATATCTAAGGGCTCCAAATTTTCTTTAAACTAATTAGGTGTTACACTAAGTAATTGAATATCTTCATATTCTTCAATCATCTTGTTTCATTTTTGTTTTATAAAATCATTTACTCTATTAGAATCTAATTCTTTTTTTTTTACTTTTACTTAACCCAATCCTATAAAATTCTTCATTTCTATCACTAGGAAATTTAATAGAGTTGAACACATTAAATTGAACTTCTTGATCATTTACTCTCATTGTTAATTTCTCTTTTTTAACATCTATTATAGTTCTTCCAGTAGCTAACAATGGTCTCCCTAAAATGAGAGGTATCTCCTAATCTTCCTCCATATCTAATATTATAAAATTAACAGGAAATAAGAATTTATCTAGCTTAACTAAAACACCTTCAATTATATCCTTAGAATAAGTCAAAGATCTATCTGATAATTGTAAAGTAACACTAGTAGATTGTACTTCTCCTAATCCTAGTTTCTTAAAAATTGATGATGGCATTAGCCAAAATAACATAATGCTTTTCCAAAAAAAATTATCCCCTATATTGCAAAAAAAAAGTAAAACTCCATAGGTTTTTAAGTTTTTCAAGTAATATTTTTTTGAATTATTGCACTACATTCTTCAGTAAGAGATATTGTTTTATTTTCTTCTAATTTTCTTCTTTTATAGAGAATATCTTTCATTAATTTAGTATATGAAGGCATTTGTTTCAAGGCTTTAGCAAACAATATATTTATGGATAATTTATGAAATACTCTTAAGAATTTTGATTATTAATTATCCATATTTTATTTTTGAGGTCTTTAGGGAAATGGAGGTAGTGGTCTTTCTCTTATTTTTTTAAATGCTTCTCTTTCTTCTTTTCTTTTTTCTTAAATTTCATTATTTTCAATTTCTTCCTTCTCTTTTTCTTTACTTTATATTTCATTTTTTTTATTTTTATCATTTAATCCTAACTCATGTAATTTTCATGCACATCTTAATTCAATTGCTTTACACTATTCTTTGCCTTTATCTTTAGGATTTACTTTAATGGTACTTAGTAAATTCTCTTGAGGTCTACTTGTTAGGTTATTAGCTAATTTCCCTAATTAAATTTCTAAATTTTTAGTTGAAACTCTTTGACTTTGTAATTGAGTTCTTATTTGTATCACTATGTCTTTTAAAGTAGGTTTCTTTTTCTTAGTTTGATTTTGTGAAAGTTATCCCAGTGGAATGCTAGGTTTAAAGTTAGAGTTTTGAGGGTTATAATTTTTATTGTTCTAACTTTCCATCTTTCTATTTTGATTAAAGTTTTTATTATTACTCCCAAAAAAGTTTGGGTGATTCCTCCAACCCTAATTGAATGTATTTAAATAAGGATATTTTGGTTCATTTGAGATATAGTCAAGCATTTGTAATCCTTGATTAGTTTGATCTTACATTACACATGTTTCACTATTTTCTCCCACATGATTCATATTATTAGTATTTTGATTAATTTTTTTATCACATAAAATACATATTTTTTGCATAAAAGTGAAGATATTATTGATTAGTCAAGGAGTACAGTAATCCAAAAAACCAAAAAAGTGGTGATTTTAAAAAAGATCTAATCTAATGTATGGTAAGCCCAACGTGTCACTAAGTACAAGTATTTTAAGCTCTCTATTAGAGTACTTGGAAAAAGAGAAGTGTTGGACTTGTGAACCTCATTTGCCTAAGAGAGAAGTAGGTTTATTGCCTTCCCTCTAAATATGGGAACAAGATAAATTGAGGTTCTCCTTTAGTTTTTTGATTATTTTGAGTACGTTGATGATGAGCCATGGTGGTTATTTCATTTATTTTTCCATTCCTGAAGGGTCCAAATGATAAGCAATGAGTCAGATTCAATTCAGTAGTTAAGTTGAGGCTTTCTTGAGGCAAAAAGAAGAGGAAAGAACAATGCAGCAGTTTCAACATGGAGTGTAGAAGTAACATATGGCATAGAGAAGAAGTAGATGTAGTCTCTCTCATAGTTCCTGAAGATGCCTCAAATTCTAGCCCTGTTGGTGTTGGTGTTGAAGTTGCCATTAATATTGATTTTGATGGTTTTTTGGGCTGGTTTATTCAAGAATACAAGGTTCCATTTTGGAGATCTGCAGATGATTGGATTGTTTCTATTGCAGTTCAGCTTTTGATTCTCCCCTTTGTTCATCAGCTATAAATGTGATATGATTCTGAGAGTAGTGGAGTCAGGAGTGATGTTAGAGTCATTGTGCTTGATCTCATTTCTTGTAGTCTAGATGAACCAAAGGATGATAAAGATGACATTCAATGTTTTGGTGGATATTTTTCAATCTTATTGTTGGGAATTATCCAAGAGGTGGAGTAGAGTGGAATGTCCATCACCGTTCTACCCATTTGTCTGTTCAGCATACTTATTCCAGATTTAATTGTTGAATTTGCATTGGATGAAGGTATGTAGGAGTCCTTCTTCTTATTCTTCTTTACATAAGGGACACCTTGAGGGAAGCCTAACGCCCTTGAGTTTTAGGATATCATTAAGAGGTAGGAAATGATGGAAGATTCTCCAAGAAAAGAAGGCAATAGATGGTCTAATGTTGTGATTCCATATAGCTTTACCGTAAGGGACTGATATGGTGTCTCTCCACCAAGTGAGATATATTTTCTTGTCTAAGGATTTGTAAGGAGTTTTCCTTTGACCACCAAATAATCTTTTTTATCAATATTGATTGGTAGATTGCAGATCTGATTACATATGTGGGGAGGAAGAATAGTTTGTAGTTTCTCTTTATCCCATTCAGTATCTTTCTAGAAATCCTTAATGTGGTAGGATTTCAGGGGTCTAGTTTCAAAAAATTTTAGGTAGAGAGGCTCATCCCCAATCTAATGGTCATTCAAAAGATCAATACAGCTATCCCTGAGGTCCCAAAAGATTAGATCTTCAGTATCCTCTCTATGCAAAAGCAACTTTTTCTAGATTGCTGAATCATTCAATTTTTTTGATAACTGTCATTAGGTGTGAGGCCTTGATATTTCCCCAACATATAATTAGACCAAAGTGACTTGTTTTCACTCAGTTTTATCCAAAGTTTGTAGTTATTGCATTTGATATTCTCCTCTATAGTTTTGAAGCCTAGTCCTCCTTTGTTGGTCAGTCTACACAACTTTTTCCAACTAATCCAATGTATGGACTTTTGTTTGTGGCTTTAGATAAACTTGTTTAACATTTTTTTTCAATCCTCAATTAAATCATTTTTGGAATGTGTTGGACTTGAGTGGTGTATAATGGGATTGAATTGAGGATGCTTTTGACAATGGTTATTCTATCACCAAAAGAGAGGAAAGAGTTATCCCATGTGCTAATTTTATATTGGATTTTGTTAATGAGCTCATAGAAGAGAAAGGATGTGATCTTTCCTTTGTATAGCTTGATTTCAATGTAGGGGAGGGGGAATTTTGAATTAATAAATCTGGTTTTATCAATGATCCTTTTGATTTTGGATTTATTGATTTGCTTTCCTGTAAAAAAAAGACATTTGTTAATATTTAAAGACATATTAGGGAGACTCATGAAGTTCATTATGATTTTCTTATAAGTGTTGATAGCTCTCTTTTTCCCATTGTTGAAAAGTAGAAGGTCATCAACAAATTCTAAGTGGGTAATATTGATGTTCCTAGTGGAGTGGAAGTTGATTTTCTCTTTTGAGTTTAAGCTGCTATTCAACTTGCTGGAGAGAATGTCCAATGCCAAAATGAAGAGAGTGGGGGAAAGTGGATCACCTTGTTTCACTCCCTTATTAGCTTGGAAAAGACCACTAGTTTTCCCATTGAGTAATAGTTTATAGTGGCTGTTGGAAGGAGTGTCTCCACCAACTTAAAATTTTTTTGAGAGAAACCTCTTTCTTTCAGAGAATTAAGTAAGAAATCCCAGCTAAGAGTGTCAAAGGCTTTTTTAATATCAATTTTCATCATTGCATTACCACCTCTACCTTTTTTATCAATGTCTTTAATCAACTCTTGGACTAGTAAGATGATATCAATAATGTTCCTACCCTTTATGAATGTAGTCTAGTTTGGGGAGATGAGTGCTGGGAGGACCTTTTAAAGCCTACTCGATATGATTTTGCTAATGATTTTGTTGATGATAGGGGTTAGACTGATAGGTCTAAATTTTTCCCAAGTATGGCTTTTTTTGTCTTTGTGGATCAAGATTATGGCTAAAGTGGTGAAATATTTATGACAACTGAAGTCTATGAAAAGGTTTGAATGGCTTTTATGACATCCACCTTGATGACATCCTAAGATTTCTAGTAGAAGAGGGTAGTAAATCCATCAAGTCCAGCTATTTTATATCCATCCATTGAATTAAGAGCATTCCAAATTTCCTCCTCCTTATGGGTTGAGGTAAGGAGTTCATTTTTTATAAGAACTTTCTCAAAATCAATGAAATCTCTGGTTTGGTGAGGAGTTTTGTTGTGGTTTAGGGGTTGGCATAGGGTATTGGTGAAATAGTTAGTGCAATTTTCTATAATGCCTTCTTGATGAATAATCCAATTATCATGTGTATCTTTGAATTCATTAACCCACTTATCTTCTCTCTTCTTCCTTATGCAAGCATGAAAAAATTTGGAATTCCTGTCACCATGTCGAAAGTTTTGAATAGCTTCTTTTTGCCTAAGGATGTCCCCCTCTATGTCAATAAAGCTCTGGAGATCTTGCTGGAGAGTCTCCAATTGGTCTTCAGGGATAGACGTATCACTATCCCTCATGTGAGCCAATTCTTGTTCAAGGTTGTCAATTTTATCTTCACTTATTTTAACCTGGTGGTGAATATTGCCAAAGACATCTTTATTACATTTTTTTTAATCCTTGGGTAGTGTTCTTGTGAAGGGCCCATAAATGAATCCAAAGGTTATTGTATTCAATACTTATAATGCAACTGATAAAGTTAGGATGGGATGTCCACATATTGAGAAACTTGAATGGGTTGTATTTTATCTTAGTAATATGGTTGAAGCTAACCAACAATGGGGAATGGTCTAAAACAATTCTAGCTAGATGATGAACCTCCAAAGTGTAGAAGGTATTATGCCATTCCAAATTTTGTAAAGATTTGGTCCAATCTTTACCATGTTCTCCCTTCTCCAACTGAATGGTTTACCTTTGAAATCAACATCAAATAAGTTTTCCCACTCTATACATTCAGTGAATTCATTATGGAAAGAATGGGTTTTTCCACCATTTTTTTCAATTGGGCTTGAAATCATGTTGAGATCTCCTCCTACTAACCAAGGACCAGAGGTGTGCATGTTGATTTGTTTCATATCTTGCCACAATTCCAATCTATGATAATGGTTGCATGAAGCATAGATGGAAGTGGCAAAGATGCTAAAATTTGTACCTTCTAGGTGGAAATGAAGGAATTAGTTAGAATCATTAAGGATCTGAATTTTAAAATTTGGCTTGTAGAAAAGCCAAATCTTGTTGTTGATATTGGCTATGATGTTGAATTTAGGGAATCTTCTATTGATTCTTTGAAGATTTTAGCTTTGAACAAGAGACTCTAGAATGATAAATAGTTCAAGAGAGTGTGATCTTACAAGGCTTTTAAGCCTATTAAGGGCATCAGCCTTATCAGTGCCCCTAATATTCCAAATCAAAATATTAGTCATTTAGGTGTGGAGTTACTTCTAGTGGGTCTTCTAAAAGTGCCTTCATCCTATGAGTTGGTTCCATCATTCTGAAATTTGTTGGCTAGTAAGTGCTTTAGCTCCCTAGGTCCTCTTTGCATATGCTTTTTATTTTTAATTGTGTGCCATTCATCCATAATTGTGTTTAGGATGTCATCATACTGCATCTCTTCATGTGAACTGATTTGGTTGTGAGGTTTAGTTGCTAGGTCTTGGCCTTGATCAGACAATGTTTGTTTATCAGAGGAGTAGCCTTGATCAGGTAGTTCAGTAGCTGCATTCAGTCTTTTAAAGTTAATGATTTCCATGTTCAGATTGCTGGTGATGTCCTCAGTAGGGAGTGTGTTTCCAGTTCTTGGATCAGGGTAGTCTTTCCTATTATCTTGAATTGGGGGATAGTAGATCTATTCTATTCATATCAGCCATTGGTCTATTCTCTCCTAGACAGTCTCTAATTAAGTTGTAGTTAGCTTCAACATCAAATTACTGCATATTAGAGTTGACTTCCTAAAATTGATGTGGTTTTTCCCATTTCTATCAGTCTAGAAGGATGGGGGTTAATGTTATGAATTTTTCTAGTCTAAAATTGGAAGGAATCTGAGTTGTCTTGGGTGAGAGTGTCCATTGGTTGCTTGCTTTAAATGGTTTTACTAATTCTCAATTGTGGGTGAGCAATGAAGCATTTGTCCAAGTTATGTCCAAACATTCTACATTTACCACAATACAAAGCTTTTTGTTCAATCTCCACTTTTGCCAAAACCCATTTGATTGAGTTCCAATCCAAATTTCCTTTAATGGGGTTGTTATATCCATTTCCACCAAGATCTTTATAGCTAAAGGTCTTGTGAGGTTGAATGTAGGTGTATCCAATTTTAGTGGTCTTCCATAAAAAGTAGCTATAGAGTAGAGAATCTGTTTGTTAAAGAGGTGTAACTTAAGTCCAGCTAACTTAATCCAAATAGGGTCAATGAGAAGCTCAATGTTATAGCCAAAAGAGGGAGTCCATTTCAAAAATTTTATAGGAACATTCTAAATATGGTAAAGCTTTTTTGAGAAGAGTCTATCATAGTCTTCCTTCTTGGAGAGTTTAATCATGATACGCCTTCCATCAAGAAGTCCAACCTTCTAATCCCCAACTAGTTTCAAATAAATGAAATTGTTCCTAATGGTATCCATTTTTAAGTTCTTATAAGTGAATTTTCCAACTAGTGTGAATTTGAAGGGTTCGACCAAACTTCAATTTTAGATTCAGAGTGTAGGAGAGTTGGTTTTCCATTCTTTCTAGTAGCCTTTCTCAAAAGAGATGAGCTGGAGCCTTCAGAAAAGGAGTCATGGTAGGACTAAGGAAAAAGGAGTAAGTTGGGTCGAGAGGAGGACTTTCAGCATGAGCATAAGATAGGGGATCCATAGATGGAGAGGAGATGGAAGAAACACCATGAGAGAAGAGCTGGAAAGCTATAAAATCAATGGAACAGTAAACTATGTTAGAGAAGGAGTCGTACTAGGCCACGAAGCGATGCCATCCAAACAATATTTTGAAGCAAGATCATGCTTTTATGCCTCTCTTCCAATCCAAAATGAAAGCTTGATGAAGACGATGTGATCTCCTCTTAGGAATGCTTGAAGTAAAAAGGAGTGAGGAGAGGAAGTTTGTCTCTTGAGTGAAAGAACTCTTTAAAAAGTCACATAATAATATTTTGACTAATTCTTAAACTGGCTAATTTTTTATAAAGGAAAGCTACTTGAGAGATCAACATTGTAATCATATAATTATTGTTAACATTAACTACTTTCTTTAAGATTTACTCTATCAAACGATCATTAAAAATTATTAGTTGTCATTTTCTCATTTAAAGCATAAGCTTCCTCAAAAGGTTTTAATATTAGGCTACCTCCTGTTGCTACATCTATCATTGTTCTTAGAGATCCTACTAAGCCAATATAAAATTATTGAATAATGAGCCAATCAGGTAATGAATGATGACGATATTTCTTTAATAATTCTTTATACCTCTCCCAAGCCTCACATATAAATTAATTATCTAATTGTATAAATGATTATAATGTCATTTCTTAGCTTAGTAGTTTTAGATGGTAAAAAATATTTTGCTAGAAATTTTTGAGCTAATTCATTCCAAGTTGTTATGCATTCTTGAGGTAGTGAATTCAATCACATTTTAGCCTTATCTCTTAGAGAGAGAAAGGAAATAATCTTAATCTAATAGCATCATCGTTTGACCCATTGTATTTAAATGTTACACAAATTTTTAAAAATTGATAGTAGGCATATTAGGATCTTTAGTGGATGAACCCCTAAACTGAGAGTTTTGCACCATTTGAATTATAGAGTATTTTAGCTTAAAATTATGGGCTTGAATAATTGTTCTACCAATACTTTGATGTATTCAATCTACTATTAGTGTGGCATACACACTAAGAGATTTAGATGGTTCTCTTACTATTTTATTGTCCATTATTAGTGTTCTTACTTGATTTCTCTTTTCTTCTAAGTTTCCTACAAAGTCATTCTATTTTTAAGTTCAATGGCATTATTTCTATAGTTTTATCTTCACACATGCAAAGTTTAGAAATCATAACTCTGGTTTAAAACTAAAATAATAGTACACTAAATAAATATAAGTATATTTCACACTTAATACATAACACACTTACACATAACTTAAATGTTGAAGAAAAAAATAGTTCAATGAGACTAATATTAACTTAATACAAATTACTATTTCACTTTTAAGCCCCAACAACAACACAATAATAGCAACAAGCCTTTATCCCACTAAGTGGGGTCAGCTACATGAATCCTTCATCTCCATTGTGTCCTGTTATGTGTCAAATTCTCATTTAATTCAAGTATACTAAGGTCATTTTTTATACATCTTAACCAAGTCTTTTTAGGTCTACCTCTACCTTAAGGCAAATCTAATGCATCTACTCTCCTAACCGGGTCATTGGATGACCAATGCTTTATGTGGCAACTCCCTCTAATCTTATCTGCCACAGGAGCTACTCCAACTTTTTCCAGAACATACTCATTTCGCATTTTATCTCTAAGATTAAAGCCACTCATCCACCTAAGAATCTCATCTTTGTAACACTTAACTTAGTCTTATGCTTCTCTTTTATTGGCCAACATTCTGCACCATAAGTCATTGCAGGTCTTACCACCATCTTATAAAATTTTCTCTTATGTTTAAGTGGAGCTTTTCTATCACACAACAGGCCAGATGCATTCCTCCACTTCAACCATCCAACATGAATTCTACTAACAACATGTCCATATATTTCTCCATTATTTTGAACAATAGAGCTTAAATATCTGAATCACTCACTCTTATTAATGACTTCTTCACCTAATGTCACAACACTACCACTAAAACTTCTACAACTAAAATTATAGTCCATATATTCAATTTTAGATCTACTTAAATGAAAACCTTTAGACTCTAATGTTGATCTCCATAATTCAAGTTTCTGTTGGACTCCCTCTCTAGTCTTATCAACAAGAAGAATGTCATTAGCAAAAAGCATACACCAAGGTACGTCTTCCTGTAAATGCCTAGTAAGAACATCCATAACTAAAGAAAATGATAAGGGCTTAAAGCTGATCCTTGGTGTAATCCCCAACAATAATGCTAAAATATTAATTTGTATTTTGCTTTATATGCAAGTGGATGTGTCACATCAAGTAACATCGAATGAGTACTTATCATTTCTAGGAGGATTACAGTAAAATTCAATACTAATTTTATATTAATTTAAGTACTAATATTTTAAAACTTGATTTTTATCGAACAAAATGTAAAATGCTCAAGTCAAATAACTATTTAGTATTTTTCAAAGATATGAAAAAAATAAATTTTTATATTTTTATAAAAAATATAAATATTATTTTTAATTTTACAAATAGTACTCTAAATTCATGTAAATTTTGGATTATATTATATTAAAATAAGTAGTGGAATTAAGTTTAAGATTATTGTGTAAACCAGGAGCAAAAATGCTATATCCTCTATGTCTAAATAAGTATAATCAAATCAATCCATTTATTTATATTTCTGCCTAGTGGCAAGTAAATTTTGATTGGTTGCATTATCTATATTTCTCTTTAAATGGTTGTGAATCCTAAGAATAATCATTTGTTTAATGTCTATTTAGTAATTCTAGAATACTTAGCACATTAATGACTATTTAATGCATATATTTGCCTTTTTCCAAATTGTTCTTCTATGACTCTATTGATATCTCTAGATCACACTTGATTTTAACTTTGTAATTGGTCATATCACAAGTAAATAAAGCTTGGAGAAAAGAAAATCACCATTTTTTATTACAAACATGGATATTTTTTTATATTAATCAACAAACATAGTTTAATACAATACAAACATTCAAAATCTCACAAAAAATTAGTGCACTTTATAGATTAGTGCTTCATAGTAAATAAGAGTTAAATCCCATTGAACATTATAAAATAAGACATAGGATAACAATAGAAAAAAGAAGAAGAAGGAAAGAGCACACCAAGTAAGTCTTCTAAGTCTACCCTTCACGATCCTCTACTACTTCCTCGTGGAAATATCTAGTATCCCCCATTGAAAATCCTTGATTTTTCACCACTTGCTTAAGAAAAACACTCTATCACACTGCCCTCACAACACTCTCGTAGCACTTGGAGTGTCACTGTCCAAGTGCTTCACAAAAAACTCACACACACTTACAATTACTCCCCCTCTTCCTAAAACTCTAAAAAAAAGTTCAGTACCCTTAGAAATATCCCTTATTTATAGCCTAAAAATAGCCTTGATCAGTTACTCCTACTGTCCTGCCAAAATTCCCTTCAAAATTGCTTTAAATTATCATTGAACCATCACAAATCTATTCTATTAGGCCATAGTACTGCGACATAGTTGATGCAGCATTGTGGCACTGGAAGTGGCACTATTGTGCTCTTGATCTAGTGTTGTGGCACTGTGCTTGCTACATCTGCTTTATATCTTTGCCTTCGGTATGACACCTAAGCTTGCATAAAATTCTCTCAAAATGAGTCTGATCTAGTATCGTGGTGGTGTTGTTGTAACGCCTAGGTATTAATTTACTCTAATTTAGGCCATTTTTAGTGCCATGGAACTAAGCATAAATTTCATCTTTTTTATATTTTTAATAAATTTTCTATTACTACAAAAAATAAAGTTATGTAAAAATATTTTAAAGGCACTATAATTACATAAAATTTTCATAAATTTACCACTTATTTCTCTACTCCATAGAGTTAAAAATCTAAGAAGTCTTCCACCAGTTGTTGGGCCATGGTCTCTAAGTCAGTGCTGATCAGCCAAGCATCATCAACAGGTTGTCTATTCTTTCAAGAAATTAAAAATTAAAGCTTAATAGCTAGAATAGTGGAAACCCTTTAGTGATGATATAATTAACTTGCAAAAATGAGGGATTCTGCATGTCGTGAACCATGTTTTGTACTAAAGAGTTAGATTGAACAAGTGTTAACTTGCTAACTCCCTCTTATAATAAAATAGCTTCAATTTTAATAACCAGATGAATTCGCATATCCATAAGAAAATCAAAGTCATATGCATTTGATCCATTCTTTTTTAGTGCTTTGAATGGGCCACAAGCTCTTGCATGTAATTTCTTGAATTTAGTGGTATGGTATCACTAAGGATGGATGCATATAAAAACATAATATTCCTCTTTATGTTCTTTTGTTGATATATTATGGTTTACCTTAGAAACATATTTGATATTACTCAAATCAATTTGCTTTCTTATAGTATTATGGAGGCTTAGAAAATCTTTGGAAAATAAAAATGTAGATTCAGAGAATGCATGAGATAGGAGATTGTCTGCATCAACAAGTCATTTAAGGTTGTGATTATATATTATTTCAAAAGGTGAAGTTTGTATTGATTTAGAAATAATCCTATTGTAGACATATTCTAAGGTAGGTAAATACAAGTCCTAATTTTCTAGACTTTTTCTTCCAAGAAACCTCAGTAAGTTCCTTTAAGTCTGATTTACTACTTCAATTTGACTGATAGTTGGAGGATAAAAGGTTGATAGAATTTTCAATATAGTACCAAATAACTTCCATAAAGTCTTCCAAAAATGTGTAATAAATCAAACATCATGATAAAAAATAATAGTTAAATGTAGTCCGTGTAAACGTATAATTTTCTTAAAGAAAAGCCTAGCCATATTAGAAACATCATTGGTTTATGAATATAATAGAAAATGAGTTACCTTAGAGAATCGACCGACCACTATAAAGATGCTATCATGTCCTCAAGTTTATAGGGTAATCCTAAGATAAAATTCTTTAAGAGATCTTCCTAGGGTCTATATGGGATAGGTAACACAGTATATCAACCAAACTTTTATTTAGTGACTTTAGCTCATTTACAAGTTAGGCATTGAGCTATGACCTTTTAAACATATTGCTTAAGTGAAGGCTAGTAAAATTAATTTTTCATCAAATAAATAGTTTTATCTTTTCTAAAATCTCTAGCTATCCCTCCAAAATGTAACTTAGAGATAAGCAATTCTTTAAGTGAGGTTCTAGGAATTTAGAGTTGTTTTCCTTTGTATAGATATCCATTAATCACAGAGAATGTTCCTTGGGGTTTTAAAGGTTTGCTAAATATTCCATATATGGCAAATGAAAGTTGGGGTAGATTGAATATTCATATTGAAGTCAATCAAATTTTAGAATTTTAATTTCTAAAATTGAGATGGTTATGGATTTCCTAAATAATGCATCCATGGGTCTATTCTCGATTCTAAGTTTATATTTAAGAATAAAAGAATGATTTTGTAGAAGCTCAACCCACTTATCATGCCTATGACATAACTTTTATTAGGAGTATATGAACTTAAGAGAGCATGATGATCTAAGTTAAGAATTAACTCTCTATTTAAAAGATTGTGTTGTGAGTGTCTCAGGAATTGGTTAATGTCATAAAATCATATATTATATATTGAATATCATTATTTTAATTCATTTAATTTCTCATTAGTAAAGCAACTTGATGGTTTTTATGATTTAGTATTCCTTCAATTCTAATTTCAAAGGCATAACATGTTACCTCAAAGGCTTTAGAAAAATTAGGTAATTTAAGGATTGTTGACCTCACTTTTGGAGTGCGGTTGACTACCCTCATCCTAGACTTAGGATTTTTCTGCACACAAAGACTTCTCTAGTACTAGGACAGTTCTAGTGATTAAGGGAACACCAAACTTGAGCCTGGAGACTCATAGAGTACAACACTAGGACTAAAACTTACTTTATGAGGAGTGAAGCATCCCCTACCCTAAGACTCAACCAAAGTTCATGGTCAACTACCTAACCTAATCCAAACCAAATGATTACAATCCAAGCACAAAGCTAGAATACCAATTCAATCTAGGCTCAATTTGATTCATCTTGGTTCAACTTGGCTAAAGAGGGTAAGATGGTTCAATCTAAACTCTTTGAGCTTAGGAAGACCAAACCCAATACCCAACTACCATATTTGAAAACTAATATACCCAAACTCATTTGAATCTAATTGAACTTGATTGAATCTTATCCAAGCTTGAAGCCAAACCAACTTAGGTTTTAACTCAAGTAAACCTATTTGAACTTCATAAGACCAAAATCCTATTCAGCATGATTCAAGCCAATCAAACCTAACCTAAATCTCTTGATCATTCCAAGCACTCAATTGGACATCAAAACTTAACACAATCAATTCAATCAAATTAATTAACCCTATTGAATCAAGTTGATCCAAGTTGACTCATTTTACCTAAAGGGTTCAAATAAGTCAAAACCCAATCTAACCCAATTAAATTATAATTAAAGCCATCAAACAACTTTAAATTCATCATTGAACACATTCCAACCTTTATATTACTTCAATCGAACCAAATCCATTCAATCAAACCACTTGACCCAAGTTGACCTAAATAGCTCAATTGGATTAAACTTCAATTTGATCAAATCAAGTTGTTCAATACATTTCTTAATGATTGTAGATCATCATTGATTACTCAATTGTAATTCATTGGACTAAACCAAGGTAATTTGACCTCTTAACCCAAGTTAACCTAATTTCTCCTAAAGAGTCAAAATGGGCCAAATCATATCCTAACCCAAACTGATTGTAACCAGTGATTTGTATTCATCACCAATTAAGTATTGAACATGATCCAATCACCAATTGAAGCTTAATTGGTCAAACTACGCAAATTGGCCCATTTGACTCGATTTGAACTAAAGGATCAAATTGAGCCAAATCACATTCTAGTATAAATCAATTGAATGCAACACCTCCAACAAATCTCAAATGACCAATTGAACATAATCCAACCCCTTAGCCAAACCAATTTGATGAATTTGACAAAATTGGTCAACATAGCTCATTTGACCCAAGTGAAGTCGCATGAACCAAATCCAAATCCAATTGAAATTGAACCAAAAAAATTGCACCAACTCATTCCAAATGACCAATGGAACATAACACAAGTCCCCTCTTGACCCAATTTGGCCAAATAATCAACTTAGGCCAAATGAACCTAATTTGACCTACATGGATCAAATTGAGTCAAACCCAACTAAACTAAGTCCAAACCCAATCAAACTTAGCATGACTCTTAGGTCTCTATTAATCTGCCCAAATGGACCCAACCCATGATGAATCTGAGTTGGGTCAACCCAATTGAACTAAGACTTCCAAATAGGATAAAATTCTCATTTGGAAGGGCTCTCCACTCCTCCTACTCTTGCCAGCCACCTTTAGCCTTCTTTGGAAATATGATCACTTTATTTGGCCACTCTACCATTCTTAACATAAGGAAAACCTAATGCATCTACTCTCCTAACTGGGTCATCGAATGACCGACACTTTATCTAGCCAAACCATCTAAGGTGACTCTCTCTAATCTTATCTTCCACTAGAGCTACTCTAACTTTTCTGGAACAAACTCATTTTGCATTTTATCTCTACGAGTAAAGCCACTCATCCACCCGAGCATCCTCATCTCTACAACACTTAACTTAGTCTTTTGCTTCTTCTTTTTTGGCCAATATTCTACACCATAAATCATTGTAGGTCTTATAACTGTCTTATAAAATTTTCCCGTAAGTTTAAGTGGTACTTTTCTATCACACAATAGGCAAAATGCATTCCTCCACTTCAACCATCCAACTTGAATTCTACTAATAACATCTCCATCTATTTCACCATCATTTTGAACAGTAGAGCCTAAATATATGAATTGCTCACTCTTTTTAATGACTTGTTCACCCACTATCACAACACTACCACTAGAACTTCTACAACTAAAATTACACTCCATATATTCAATTTTAGATCTACTTAAATGAAAACCTTTAGAATATAAAGTTGATCTACATAATTCAAGTTTCTCTTGGACTCCCTCTCTAGTCTTTTCAACAAGAAGAATGTCATCAGCAAAAAGCATACACCAAGGTACATCTTCTTGTAATTGCCTAGTAAGAACATCCATAACTAAAGCAAAAAAGATAAGGGCTTAAAGCTAATCCTTGATGTAATCCAACTGAAATAGGAAAATATTTAGTTAATCCTCCTTGTGTTTGGACATAAGTAACAGCTCTAGTATACATATCCTTGATGACTTGAATATAACCAATAATAACTCCTTTCTTTTTTAGAACTCTCCGAAGAACATCTCTTGAAACTTTATCATAAGCTTTATGTAAATCAATAAATATCATATGTAGATCCTCTTTACTTTATCCATGGTTCTCAATCAAACCTCTTAACAAATGTATAACATCCATAGTAGATCTACTTGGCATGAAAACAAATTGATTGTGATAAACTTTTGTGTCACATCATAACCTATGCTCAATTACTCTCTCCCATAACTTTAATGCATGACACATGAACTGAATTCTTCTATAATTTGGACAATCTTGTGCATCACCTTTATTTTTAAATATAGGAACCAAAAAAATCTTTCTCCACTCATATGACATCTTTTTAGTCTTTAAAATAACATTAAAAGATTTGTAAGCCAAGAAATTCCTTGATCTTATAAACATTTCCACACTTCTATTGGAATATCATCAGGTCTTACTATTTTTCACATTTTATTTTCTTTAAAGCTTCACTAACTTCAAATTTACTAATACGATGATAAAAATAAAATTCTCTATTTTTGTTTAGGGTATTAAGGTTTACTAAAATCAATCGTATTTTTAGATCCTTCATTGAAAAATTTATCAAAATACCTCATCCACCTATTTTCAATATCCTTTTCTAAGAAAAACACTTTATGATTTTCTTCCTTAGTACACCTCACTTGAATTAGATCTTTACTTCACCTATCTCTTTGCTGGCTAACTTATACATACATCTTTCACCTTATTTGGTATCCAATCTATTGTATAAGTTACTAAAAGCTAAATTTTTTTGCATCATATATTACTTTCTTAGAATATCTACAAGCCACTTTATATCTTTCCCAATTCTCTAAGTTCTTATATCTAAACCAAGTTTTATAACAATGCTTCTTATTTTTTATTTTTTCTTGCACATTCCAAGTCAACGCCAACTATTTTTATTAAAAGAAGCTTTTTTTTTTTACTCTCAAAGCACATTTTTTGTAACTTTCTACTATTTCCCACATAACATTAGCTTCCTTATGAACATCCCAAATTCTAAGCTCTTATAGCTTGCTCTTTAAAATATTTTTATTAGTGTTCTTTAAGTGCCCCCATCTAATCCCAAGATAATAATTTAATTTATTTTTCATCTTCCAATCTTTCATCTTAAGTAAGTTAATAATTATTAAAATTAAAAAATAGTAAAATAAATTAGGGATAATAGTAATGATGACCAAGAAAAATAATTAGGACCTCCCCTCTAATTATTTTCTCAAGATCAATCCTAAACCCCTTTAATTAAACAACCAAATGATTAAATAGTTAAATAGAATTACAAAGGAATTAAAAAAATTTATTATATCATCATCATAATTAATTCAACTAGTAAAATTAACTTAATGAATCTCCCTTATGTGCTTAGTTAGCATAAGGCTTTTAATGAAATTATGATTTTTCACTCATTTGAAATATTATAAAAGTAATTAAATTAATCTTCTTAATTTAATCCACCATTAAGCATGAGCCTAATTACATTAGAATTCTTAGGGCATTGTAAAGATTTATTCTCTTTAATTACATCATCATATTTCATAAGTTCTTACTTAATGATTAATTAAATCAAGAAATTTTGGGAGGGTAATTAAGTGAATTATTAATAAAAAAATTTAATCAAACTCTTAAATTCACTTAACTTCTCTTTAAATTAGAATTTGAAATTCTCTTAATTACATATCCAATAAATCCCAAGAAAATTTTGGGAGGTAGAGGACATCCCATGGGATTAATCCACCAAGTTTGAGATCAATTGGCCAAGTAATTAGGCCTTAATTAGGTAATTAGCCTAGACTTCAAACCCTAATTAGGCACTATTTATTAATCAAACCTTAAGTATTTTAATTTTATTAAGTTTTCCTCTATTTACCATTTCCAAAATGGGTTTACTTGTATTTTTTATATTTTTATAAAATTAGTTATAAAATTTTGAAGTTCTGGCTAATTAATTATATTTTTAACACCTAATTAACCCCCTAACTCGATGGTGCCACGCGGATGCTGATGCGACAATGCTTTCCACATGCCGCCATGGGATAGGTTATTTAAAATGTCACCCATGATGACAACGGACGTGGTTTCGCACACCACCCCTCACCCCACCCCCACCCCCCCTGCCTCGATCTCGGACGGTGGAGGTTAATCGGGGTGGTTCCTATTGGATTAAATTGAGGTTTCTGGTAGATGAAATCATGACCGTCTATTCTAATCACATGGAATGGACGATAGAAGATTTATCATCCTCTGAGCACCAGAAGATGGACATTGTCCACCTTTCATCGCTTGATCTGAGCTCAGAGGACCAGCTACCGTCCGATCCCCAGTTCATGGGATCGGACGGTTCAGATTGTGCGTGGATTGCGTGATCCGGTCATTTGAATCACTTAATGTGATCTAGACCATCAAATCTCATGGTTCGCATGATCGGATGGCTCATATCACATGGCGATCACGCTATCTTGGCCTTAGATGGCGTGATCTGATTTGGACTGTTCGAATGATGATCGGATGGTTTGGGTCAAACTGCCCATTGGGGTCAACTCGCTGACTCAATTCCCACTCATCTGGCTGATGCAGCATCGCATGCCAATCACGTGGCTCTGTGTGGCATGCACGTGCCATGCTGCACCGCACCCCAAATTGTACGACTCCACGTGGTGCGCTACACGCCGCTCGGTAGTGTGCTCGTTAAATAGGAAAATGGGTTTTTCAATTTTAAAAAATTATTTAAATCACTTGAAACTTCAAAAATTTATAGAAAATAAAATATTCAATGAAAAATTTAAAAAAAAAGGCTCGTTGGGTTAGTCTTTCCGAGAGGAATCCAACAAACCCAAAATTCCCAAATTTCACTGAATATTTTAAGCTTAATTTGAGTTTTAGTAAAAAATTAAATTTCTTTAATTAAACCAAAAATACATGTCAGATTAAGTTGAAATTTTTAGAGATAAAATAGATGTTAAAATACACCTACCATAAAAATTTTAAATCAAAATGACTTTTGGATTAAAAGATATTGAATTGTGAGTGTCAAATGATTTATTTGAATAAAATAAATTAACAAACTTCATAAAAGTCACTTAAATCAACTGAAACTTTCTAAATTCATAACTAATTATAAAAAATGTAAAAAATATTAACTCAGGTAAATTTTAAAAATAATATAGAGGAGAACCCAATAAAATTATTTCTATGTGAATTTGACAGTAGATTTTCCTTAAATAAGATTTACTTTTCAATTTAATAACCCTAATTACTCTCTAATGACTTCATTAATTAATTCCAAATTTCTTAGGCATGTTTAGTGGGATGACTTCTGCCTCCCTTAATTTTCTTGGAATTTATTAATGAGTTAATCAGAGAAATTAGTTAATGAACCCCTAATCACTCTCTTAATATAATTAAGCTTAATTAAGCATGTGAACAATGGTTTAATTTCTTTGATTAAGTTAATTAAACTTTATTTAAGTGATTAGGAGGTTTATGAATTGATTTTAAGATATTTTCCTTAAGCTATTCCCTAAACCCCATTTCTTCCTTAATCTAAATTTAATTAAGGGCTAATCCACTAATGACCTACTTAATTAACTTTTCAAAACATTCTAGAAACTTAATCACCTAAACTAATCCTTCTTGGGTAGATGCTTAGGTGTTCAATAACCTAAGTAACTTAAGGAAATCATACCTAACCCACATGTGTGGGAAGGGTTATGAAAGTACTTAAATTAAACTCTTTAGCTTAATTAATCATTAATTGTGAGCCAATTGCATTAGGTACCTTTCTTCCCTAAGATGCATTGCTGATTTAAATTCCTTGTTATTTTATGTCATACATTAGCTCATAATTATTTGATTAAATATGTTAAAGTGGTATAGGTAAGGGGTAATTAATGAACTTAATCAACACCTTAACCTAACCAAAGCATAAAATTAGTCTAATCACCTAAAAATTAAACTAAAATAATACACACATGTGGGAATGGGTAAGGACCAGCAAACCTTCTTACACTTTCCTAATTCAAATCAAACTCAAAATAAAATGTAAGCCTCTTTAAACAACTTTTGATTCTATTTAAATGATCTTACTTCATAAGATTGTCTTTAATAATTAATTAGAGTGAATGAAATTACATGCTTACATCACTTTATTTCTTTCCTAGCATGCTAAATGTGTATGTCATATGAAAATCATGCATTCATGTCTTTTGAAAATAAAATTAAAATGAAAAGTTTCCTTTATCTTAAATTGCATGTTTTGGCTAAAGTAAAATATGAATGGCTATTATCACCACTAAATCCAAAAATATTTTCAAAACTTATAAACCAAACATTAAAAATGAAAAGTATGCTATCTATAAGTACTTATGAGCTTTCATGTGAATAGCATAAAATATGTTATGTGACTTTTTCTTCTCTTTCTTAATATAGGTTTGTGTTGGATTTGCAAAGCATATAGTCCATTTGAAAAGGGCATGACACTTGTTTGAAATCTATTCCTATACACTCCTATGTCATGACTCAAGAAGGAATTCCACATCACACAGATAAATTAAACAACCAAAATCAAACAAACAAACATAAACTTTTTTGCATGATTCTCTTTCCATGAATTTCTTTTTATACATGCACATGTATTTAAGAAAGGTGGTATATTAGTATGGACAACCCTGGGGTTGCGAGGCTTTAAGTAACCCTAAGTAGGTCTTGTACCTTACACCCAGAGGGCTAATAATGGTGTTGTACTCACTTATGTGTTTTATACTTGTAAATATGCATATAAAAAATAGATAAAAGAATCACTCTCGTCTACTTAACAAAATCATACATACATAAAACATTCCAAATTTCCCTAAGCAACCTCTATTAGCATTCTCTTTCCATGCTTTTATTTTTGTACATGCACATGCATTTAGGAAAAGTGGTATATTAGTCTGGATAACCCCAGGGTTACGAGGCTTTAAGTAACTATAAGTAGGTCTTGTACCTTACACCCTAGTGCTAACAATGGCGTCATACTCACCTATGTATTTTATACTTGTAAATGTGAATATGAAAATGGATAAAAGAATCACTCTCTTCTACCTAACAAAATCATGCATATATGAAACATTCCAAATTTTCTTAAGCAACCTCTCTTAGCAGTCATTATTAAGGTGTGCTAAATACTTGCATTGCATGTATAAATATGCTTAGGATTCATTCATGTGCATGATACACATGTGGGAAATAAATAAAATATTATGTATTCTATGATAGTAATTCACTTTACTTAATCTTAAATTGTCTTTCTTTTTGAATAGGTTTGTTTAAGGAAAATCTAAACTTAGGATTAATTAAAATACATAATAAAATATTCAATAAAAAAATCATTGATGAATCTTCCTTAGAAATTACTTAAGGTAGGGAGGAAAGAGAAGTTCTCTTCTTTTTTCCTCAGTTTACAACCTTTAGTAATTAAGTAGGTTCATTCAAACCAAATCAAATCATCAAATAAAATTAACCCATATCAACTAAACAACTTAAATGAGACCACCCTTCTAAGTTGAACCTTTCACACTTAGAAAATCCTAACCTTAAAGCCTAGCTAAGCATACCACACAAACTTTACATGACACACACATTAGGCTAAGTCACTACATCTAGTCCTATATTAGGATGATGTGTGGTTTGATGTTTGCTTTTATTTTATGATGTGATATTTTAGTCTGGATGTTAGGGTGTATGTGAGTAGAATGAATGGTAAGATGATTTAGTCTAATCATTGTCTTTTGCAGAGGATTGTGCTTAAGGGGTGCTTTAATAAAAAATGTGACTACTTTTGCTATGCAGGTTCCTTACACCCTTAAGCATAATCCAAAATAGGCTAGTTATACTTGGTTACCCATGTATGGGGTGCTAAGTCCAATTTATTTATCTACATGCTTGGGAATGTGTGGTTTGTTTAGCTAATCTCTATTTTGCGGGTTTTAGTTAGATTTACTTTTTCCTTTTCAAGTAATTTTGTAATTAGGATTTTTCAATGATTGTTATGGAGGATTAGAATGAGCATTGGTTATAATATTACATCTTATGTACCATGTGAAGCCTTTGGAGTATCAACATTCCAACCATTTGAAAGAAGGAACCAAAAAAAGAAAGAAGAAATAAGAAAATAAGAATGAAAAAATGAATAATGAAGATCCCCATAACATGAATTCCTTACTTAAATGTAATTAATTCATTTGTAATCTGGGTTGTATAAGGGTAGAGCTCGGCTACTCTTTTTTTTTTTTGGGTTTGTGCAGTGGTGCCTGACCACACCTGGCCTTTTATTCTTTTGTGTTGCCTTTATAAAATGTTTAATGTTTTGTTTACCTTGTGCATTAGAAATGGCATGTTTTCCTAATTTCTTCCTTATTTTGATGTATGGCCTGGATGGCGATTAGGCTCTTAGGAAAAAAATAAATCTTTTACCAAATTAATCAACTCAAAATTAAAAATAAATAACTCATAACCTTATTTAAAGCCTAAGTTAAAATCAAGATAATAGAATTAGGAACCCCTTAGGTGGATGAGCATTCCTTTTCTAACATCATGCATAAAAATATATTATTTCACTCTTAATTGGAGGGCTTCCACCTTTACCACAGAACTTGGCTTGACCTTTGAGAGCCATGGTGGAAACACACCTCTCCATTCTCACTGATTTTGGCCCATAATCTTATTTCTCATGCATTAGGCATATGAATCCTATAAGCCTGAGTCAAATGATTGTCCAAAAATGAAAGTAAAATGTAATATGTTTTGTTTTAGATCTAGGTCATTTTTCATGCCCTTACATGATCTAGTCTCTTAGGGAGTGAGTTTAAAGACTTAGTCTTTTTCTAAAATAAATAACAACCTAGCTATCTTGAATAAACATATGACTTACCTACATGAATTTAAAATTATAGGAGTTAGTTGGCAGCCACCCCTAGGCAGTTGTAAATCCAAGCAGTCCGATGGTTTGCCCTCTCTTGTGGAGGCAAATCGAATACCCATTTTTTGCCTTAGATTTAGGTCATGCTTTTGGCCTTCGCCAAAGCTCCCTAGATTTAGGTTCTGAGGTTGCTTCTCCCTTCTATGGGACATAAGCATAAATCCTCATCTCTTAGGCATTTTCATAACCTTGCATTGTGGAATTATAAGCCCTAAACTTCTAATAAAAATTCAACTCAAAAAAGTAATTCAATTTCAAAAATGTAAAGCCCAACCATTGGATAGTTTGGAATGTTTACTACACTTCTTAGTATCCTAAACATCCCCTAGTCACCTCCATTTGGCTTCGATAAGAACTCCCTCCTCTTGATTGATCCCACTTAATTTGCCAAAATAAACTAATCGATTG
Organism: Cymbidium sinense; assembly: GCA_021442155.1. Taxonomy (NCBI): domain Eukaryota; kingdom Viridiplantae; phylum Streptophyta; class Magnoliopsida; order Asparagales; family Orchidaceae; genus Cymbidium; species Cymbidium sinense. The sequence goes on from CM038223.1 coordinate 31,151,764, forward strand.
ATAGTCCTACCTATTGAAATCTTTGGAGACAATGAACATTTACCTTAATCGAGAGTATTCCTAAGGAATCCCCTTCCTTAGGATGTAATTAACTATGGGGGATTGCCCATGTAGGGAACTTAATGAACTCAGTTTAAAATAAAGCCCACTTTACTTTTTCATGTAAAGTAGGGGAAGAATCTCTGGTACATATGCAGTCCCATTATTCTTAGGAGTCTTTATTGAGTTGATTAGGTCCTTTGTAGGGTGGTGAATTCTATCTTTCAAGATAGTGCACCTCTCCTCAATGTCATATCCGATTATCCTAATAAGAATATTTGCAGATCTACGTGGTGTCCCAACAAAAGATGTATATTTATATTTTCATTTATCCTCTTCAAAAGGATAGATGAAGGCAGAACTATTTTCACATGTCCCTAGGCAAAATTATTAATTTTTGTGCTCTTGAAAGTGATATCATTATCAAAGATGATTCGATAGGGTACCCCAAATCTATAAACAAAATGGTTCCTGAAGAATTGGAGCACATGATGAGCATTGACCTCCCCGAGTAGAATCACCTCCGCCCACTTGGAAAAGTAGTCCATAGCTGGGAGAATAAATCGATGACCTTTGGACAAAGGAGGATCAATTGGACCCACTATGTCAATGCCCCAACACTCGAATGGCCATGAAGCCAAGGTTGGATGTAGAATGTTGGGTGGATAGTGCAAGACCAGTTCAGGTACCTCACATTAGTGGCATCACTTTGCTACATCCATGCAATCTAAGATCACCATTTGCCATTATTATCAGAGTCTCTTGATTTTGGCTTTCATCTTGGGATCGGATTGATGAGCTCTACATAATCTTGTGTGTACCTTAGTCATGATCTTATGGGCTTTATGTTTGTCTAAATAATGTAACCACATATGATTGAAGGACCATCAATATAAGACACCATCTATGAGGGTGTAGGAGAGTGCCATTTGCTTCACCTTATGTTCTTAGAATTTCTCTTAAGGTAGTTTTCCTTTGTTTAGGTAATTAATGAAGGGTTGCCTCTATTCTAGCTCTTCATCCTTTTTGGCAACGATAACCCCCCCTTCAAGAGAGTATTTATCGATGAGTTCAGCATCAATAAGAGGCAGGACTTGTCTACTATGAACCTCTATTGATATGGACACATCTTTTGGACATGCCAATTCTTTGGCCTGCTTGGCTATGGCATTTTCTCCTTGAACGATCTTGTAGATTATGACCACAGGAATTTGAGCTGGCAACTCCATGGTGTACTTGTGGTAGTGATGGAATTTAGGCTTCAAGACCTTGTAAGATCCATGGATGTGGTTCACAACTGGCTAAGAATCCCCGAATATGTTAATATTTTGAAAGCTTAGTGAGATAGCTAATTCTGGATTGATAATCAGAACCTCATATTTGGCTTTGTTATTGGTACAAGGCTTGGATAGAAGATACGAGAATCTCATCATATCATGGTTTGACATTAGGAGGACTATCCCTACCCCTGCCTTACCTAGGAGAGTATATTGTGGTTCTTCTCCTCTTTGAGAGGAAGCCGCACCATCATAGTACATCTCCCAATGGTGAATGCTTGTATCACCTAAGTTCATGATTTGTTCATCGGGGAGATCATCATTAAGCAGAGAATCCTCTGATAGTAGATGTGTCGCTAAGAAATCTTTGAGTGTTTATCGTTTCACTATGCGATGGGTATGAATGTGATGTCAAACTATGATAAAATCATGGACCATCGTGCTAACCATCTTGATAGCATCAATCGTGTCATGATATATTACAGTGGATTGATTCTAGAAATCAAGTTTACTTTATTAGAGAGTATATATTATCATAGTTTCTAGGCTGTGAAGATTAAAGCTAGATAATGCTTCTCAATGGCCAGATAGTTTTCCTCAGCAGGTATTAGATGATGACTGAGATAGTAGAGTGCATTTTATTTCCTTTCATCATTGGCTTGAGCCAACAAAGCACCATTGAAGTCATCTAATATAGTAGTGTAGAGTATCAAAAGTTTGCCTGGGATAGGGGTAGCTAGGACTAGCAGTGTCATGAGGTATTTCTTGATGCTCTTAAAGGCATGTTGGCACTTGTCATCCCATTTAAATTTGGCGTCCTTCTTGACTAATGCTGAGAATGGTTGACATCTACTTGATAAGTTGGAAATAAAGCATCTTAGATATGACAACCACCCTTGGGATGATCTCAATTGGGTTAGACTTTTATGGGGTGGCATTTCCAATATCACCTTAATCTTCTATGGGTCGATTTCAATTCCTCAATGCTAGATAATGAATCCAAGAAACTTTCATGAAGATACTCTGAATGCATACTTCAAAGGGTTCATTTTGAGATTGTATTGCCTTAACCACTCGAAAACTACTCTCAAGTCAATGAGATGGCCTTTTTTTTTTCTTTGACCACGAGATCATTGACATAACATTCAACTTGGTTATGAATGAGTTCATTGATAATTCAGGTCATAGCCTGCAGGTATGTGGCGCCATCATTTTGAGGCAGAAAGGCATGACCTTATAACAATAAATTTTGATCAGGGTTCTAAAAGCATTATTTCTTTAATCTATATGTGTCATCTTTATTTGGTTATATCCAAATGAACCATCCATGAAAGAGAATACTACTTGAAATGAGGCAATGTCCACCATCAGCTATGGTATTGATAGTGAAAATTCATTTTTTAGACATGCCTTGTTAAGATCACTAAAATCAAAGCATATGTGAATTTGGTCATTCTTCTTCTTAAATAAGATGACACTAGCCAACCAAGTGGGGTATTTTTTCTCCTGGATGAAACCAACATTGATTAGTTTCTTGACTTCATAAATGACCTATTGCTTAAAGCACAATCGTATACGTCTAGGAGCTTGCTTGATGGGGTTAGTGTCATGCTGTATCGCTAGGTTATAAACTGCAACCTCAGGAGCTAATATGGGCAATTCTTCATAACTCCATGCAAAGAAGTCCTTAAACTCAATGAATAGCCTAAATATGTCATTAGTTTCAGATTCATTCAACAAAGAACTGATGTACAACGAGAGTGAATTATCTTCAGTCCTCAATTTGATTTCTTTGAGCTCATCAATGGTTCATTTGCATCTTCTTTGAATTTTTTTGGTGCATCTTAGACATGGAGATCATTTGGGTCATTTGAAGTTTATAAGCACACTTCCTCATATGAGTTAATGTGATTTGATAAGAACCTATTAGATTCAAAATGATTGATAATGACTAGGCAATAATTATCATCGTCCATCAGAACTACTATACCAAAGCCTAGCCCAAGTCTTGATTGAGAGTTCTTTCATTTGTTGTCCCACAACCTTTCAAAACACTCTAGCCTATGCATAGACCAATATATATGGAATAAAATCTTTCTTTGCTAAATTGATAACACAAGGTGAGTACCAATCAAAAAATAATTCTATTAATTCTTTAAATGAATCATCCTCAATCTCTACATCAACTTCTCAGCTTGAGGATGCTACTCCTGGATAGATCCTTTGGATCTTTGCATTTGCACATATTTTGGGGGATTCCTTAACTACCAAACCCTTAACTTTTTGTGAGTAAAGTGAGCTAAGGTTCCATCTAATGTTTAATAGTTTCACATAATAGAGACTTGGATACATTCATGCTTTGCTTGGGGACTCGGTCTTTATCACTGTCAGGCTCTAGTGTCAACTCTAATGGGATCTACTATCTAGAAGAGCTGGCCAGTGTGCTAATTACATATGACTAATCCTTTGAACTAGATTCTAAGCCTATGTAGATAGCAGGTGTACTCCTAGATGCTAGAATGAATCTCCTAATAGGTGGTACATATGGAGTCTTCCTCCTCTGGGACTCCTTCTGGACTTGCCTCTTCCTCGTCCTGGTGGAGGTTGGGTCATCCTCCATAAGATCTTCTTCTCATTCCCTTTTCTTTTTTCTTTTACTTTTTTTCTTTTTCTTTTCTTGCTTTTTCTTTCTTTTCTTTTTTTTTCATTTTATTGAAGTTCACAAGAGAACGTATTTTGTTTCTTAGGGAAGTAATAGGTCGCATCCTCATAAATCTTGACCTCATGAATTGTGAACAGTTTGAGATCTCTTTTAACATAATACTCAATTCCACCCCTTAGGAACTTGATGCACTAATATAAGGAGGATGAAACCATGTTGTTCTTATGTATCCAAGGTCACCTTAGGAAAGCATTGAAAAATGTATCAAAATCTATTATGTGAAACTTGGCTTCCGTCTTCCAATATTATATCTCCAAAGGCAACACTATGGAGCCAAAGGTTGCCTTGTTCATTAAATCCTTTCAACATCATCTTCTTCGCTTGAAGCTTGGAGATGTTGATCCTCAAGTGGGCAAGGGATCTTAAACTCATAATATTCACTAATGCACATGGATCAACTAATACTCTAGACAGCCTGAATCTGCCAACATCCACTGTAATGTTGAGGGGATCGTTGTGCTCTATTATCCCTAGAAGCAGGTCTTCATTTGTGAATATGACTCTTAGATCTTCTTTCAAAAGCATGCCTCCTCTCCAATAGCGGCCAACTGAGCTAAGCATATTTTGGGGTCAATCAATTCTTTGACTAATGACTCCCTCATCTCTTTGGACAAAAAAAAGGAATCATATATGCTTAACTTTGCTGATAACTTTCTAAGATGTTCTAGGATGTTGTAGCCGACTTTGGGCTCATGTAGCACAAGCATATCCAAGGGTGGAGCATCTTATTGAGGGGTTATCTTCTCATTAGAACTAATGACCTGTTTACTTATCTTGAGGTGCTACCCTAGGAGGTAAAACTTTACCACTATGGAGGTTGACTTTAGTGCCTTCTTGTGATGAGGAGCTTGTGGAAAGTTTTACTGCTCATCGGGTACACCTACAGCTTCTCTTAGAGGATCATCAGAGTTGGATGACTCCAAATCAATCCCAAGTGGTGAACCCTGATGATTCAAAAAAGCAAAATCTATTTCTAAATCAGAGTGAAGTTGAATAGATTAATTTAAGTTGTTATTGCTATGACTTTGAGAGCTATCAATTGGAATGAAATCACTAAGATCATCAAATGTAGATAAGATGTACATAGAATTATTCTTCTTCATTGATTTCCTTAATTTTGGAGGTGGTACATAGAAGAAATCAAGTAAAGTATGTAGTGTGAGTGGCTTGGTTCCCTCTTCCACAGATACAATGCTCCTTCTGGTGGTGGTGGAGCTGGTAAATGTGATAGTTGCAATGATGGAAGGAGGAATACTGGACTCATATGGTGGTTGCACTATAGAACTATCCCGGGCAAGTGATGGCTGCAACTGCTGCTGAGTTTCTACCCTCCCTGAGTTTTCCATCACAATTAACAAACCTTCATTGATGTTAGAGGTCTAAGCTGAGTCAAGCATCTACAGAGAAAGTTTCTTGATTTTAGAAATTATTTTCTTAAAGGTATGGGATAAAGAGATATCCCAACCTTATTTTGTCTTGAGAGGATTGGATGTACCCCCATAGATTACTTTAATATAGCCAGAAGGTTATTCTACCAATTATTATTTGGGGATAACTATGGCTCCTTACTTATAGCTACACTCAAGCCAATCCTTGATGCTAAAGTAATCCTCTAAGACATGACTTAGCATATGGTGGTAGGGGCAGTAGTTAGGATCATCACTCCTACCAACTTCCTCTGGCTTTTTAGGCTCCGGTAGTTGAAAATCAAGCATCTTAAAAAGGTTCTTAAAGATCTTCCTGACTACCTCCCTCTTGAATGAGTATGGCTTATTGAGTCAAGAGTAGGTGGAAAATAGCTACCTTACTGTGGATACTGATACAGCTACTGTGTAGGCTTTTGTGGTGGTCATTGTGGCGACTGAAGTAGTGGAAGAGGAGGTGGGAGTAAAGGCTATTGAACTCTATGCCTCTTATACTATGCTCTCACTAGCTGCTTCACCTTATCTACTACCATTACTATCCCTAGCTTCTTCTTAAACACTTTCTGAGGCTTAGGCTTAGATGACTGATCTGAGAAGGGTAACTATTTGACTTCCTCTTGTAAGTTAGACACCTTGCTAATTAATTTCTCAAATATCTTTATGGTAAAACCCAAGACCATGAAGCCGACTGGGCCATGAATATTTTTAAGAAGAATCTCAATGGCATGATGCTCTTGCAATTGTGGTTTATATTTCAAGCTTAGGTTATGTCATCTAAGAATAAAATTAGCAAGAGACTCATTATGCTTTTACTTCTCTACAATAAGGTCCCTTACAGTTACACTTTGCTGAGCTTCTACAAATCTCTTGATGAAGAGCTGCTAACTCTGTAAAGGACTTCACCAAATCATTGGACAATTTAGCATACCAATCAAATGCAACTCTCAAAAGGCTACTGCTAAGCTATCAAAAATGTAGTGCGTCACTACCGCCAACATTGTAGCAACTGGATTTGAAGTGTGCTATATGCTACCTTGGGTCTCTATTGCCATCAAATACCTTGAAGGATGATGGCACAAAACCCTTGGGCTATTGAACCACATCAAATTTCTTTGGGTAAGGTCTACCCTTTAGAACTGATGAGCTCTCTTGGGCTTACACCAATGCTTCCTTCACTTTTTTCTCAATCATCTGCTTGATATCCTTTTCATGCAGGAGGTGTTATTGATCACCTTCCAATGCAAACTACCTACATCCTCATCCATAAGAGTATCACTCTTGAGATGATCTAGGGTATGCACTAGCTTAGGTATGTCATCTCCATGTGAATGGGTTGTGAGATGGGTACTTAGTTATACAATGCTAAGACCACTTCCATCAACTCTTTTACCCTTCTCTTCATCCTGTCAATCTGATCATCTTTAAGCTTGATTTGCTGGAGGAGGTGTTGAGTTGAGTCTGGTGCCTCACCTTTCTCAACTATAATGCCTTGGCTTTCCTGACAAGGCTACTCCCTATGCAAAGATCCTAAGGTATCTACCATGTAGACTTTGACAATTTCATCCAACAGGTTGTCTTCACGGCATTAAAGTCTACCATGCCCTCCTCTTGGTCAGATTAATCATCCCCTACTATATGCCTCACCACTGCATGATAGTCTTCCAAAATCTCATCCAAGGATCGGTCATCCACTCGACCCAGTGCTATTGGGACATATACTGAATGATGACTCACAACTAGACTGAGCTCTGAAGAAGTAATTGCTTAAACGTTCTGGATAGGGGGAGTATTATCCCTAACTTGCTCAATAACCATAGTGGTCATCTCAGTATCCCCTCCTTCCTTCTCATCCAATTATGGTGGTGGAGTGACTACAATGCTCTTAGGCTAGCACTCCTTCTTCTCCACCATTAGGATGGAATGCCGAGTGAGGGAGCTCATCCTCACCTCAATAGGTGAAGTAGATGAAGTGTGGTCCTTGGGACATAGCCGTATCACCAAGGGAGATGCTCTCACTCCATATACTAGCTTGCGATACTTGGTAGGAACTTTAGATGGTGGAACATGAATGGGTGATGGTGGTCAGCGAGTGGAGTGGTGCAATGGAGGTGACACTGGCTGCCTCTCTGCCGAAGATCTCCTCCTATGACTGGAATCGATGAGTACTATTCTATCAGAATGATCGGCCTTATCAGCCTATCAATCAGAATGGTCTATCAAAGCTGAGGACATCGAATGTCTGGCGAACCTCTCTCTATCCCTATTGTCCGCTTGGGTAGCAACTTTGGCCTCTGTTGCTCTCTCTCTATGGATCTAATTTTTGACACTCCTAGGGATCAGACATCTCAAGTCATGCAAGGTAGCAGACTCAGAGCGTCCATGGGCTCTTCCAACTCTTCTGAGCATGGACCATAGACTAGCATAGGGCTTCCTCCTCTCATTATCTGGTGTTTCATACTCTGTAGATCATGAGGGTGATGTAGCAATCTTTCTAATGTCCTCATCTCCCTCTAGAGTTGAAAGGGGTGAAACCTACTACACCCAAGAGGGGGAGAGGTCTCACGAGGGGATCCCTCCTCAGCCACATGGGAGGCTTCCTCAACCTTCTTAGTCATGCGCACATAATGTCTCCTAAATTTTTTTCCTTGTTATCGTGTTGGGTCATGGTCAATGGAGTAGGACGGGAGCTAGAACTGACCTCAAACATGGGGGAGATTATCTCAGATGCTAAGACAGACTTCCACTTAAAGATAGGGCTGCTATAGAGGCAGTACTAGTCCTTATTGAAATTATGGCAGTTCAACTGGCACTCATGGCAAGGGAATCTCTAAGGCCTTTCTCTTCAAAGTAGGAAACTCATTATATGAGTGAAGGTCAAACTGTAGAAGTGGTTTCTTGTTAGTTACCTCCTCTCTATTGATGGTAGTGAGGGTAGGTCCCTCACAAGTGACTTTGAAGTGCTCAAAGCCAAGTTCAAACTTGATGACAGGGACAGAGGTGAGTATGGCCTGATCCAGGGCCAAATCCACACCAAAAGCAAAGGAGAAGATGAGTTTCCCAAAAGACATCGTGTTGACTGACTGTTTATAGAAAAAGAGGGTTGGGGCTTCTTCTTCATTGTTGGAAAAAGGATGATATAGGATTAGACTTGTGCTTTTGATTGTTGTTGTTTGATTTGATTTTTGACTTTCAATTGGAACCCTCATTTAACAAATTTGATTATGTTAAATGGGGCTCATGGGTATGTTGGAGAGATTTGAAACTTTGGAGTGAAATGTTTTGCTTTTTTTTCTAACTTCATTGGAATTTTAAAAATGTTGGATGAACCCTAAAGCACCAAGCTAGTAGTAAAAGGTTTTTTTTTATTTGAATTATTTTTGGGTAATTTCTTTAATTAATTTTCTTTTACCTATTGGAGGTCTAATAGGATTTTTAAGACCTACTTATGGTGAGGTCCTAAAACCTAAAGGATGTTGGCCACCCTTGCTTAAAACTAAAATAAGCAAGGTGTACAATGAAAAGAATGATAGTCTTGGACTTATATAATATATAAGTCCACTATCAATGGTTAGAGATAATGATTGACTACTAAAAATGGAGAGAGGAACCCTCCCAAGCGGCATCACAGAAAAAATCTATGGTTTTTTAATTTGGAGTAATGTGGACACTTAGCGGATTTTAGGGGGTAGTTATTAAAGTGATTGGATATGACTTTAAGGTATGATGTACCATCTCATATGATGAAAACATCACCCTATAATGCACCTAATATCCTGACAAGGACTCCTAGGGCATATGGGTCTTTGTATGTACCAGAGATATTTCCTCTAGTTTACATGGAAGAGTAAAGCAGGGTTTATTTTATGACGAGATATGTAGTTCCCTATAGAAGCAAGCTTCCATAGTTAATTATATCCTAGAAAATGGAAATATCCTAAAAGTACTCTTGATTAAAGTAGTGAATCAGTATCTCCAAAAGACTTCAAGGTTAGACTATCAAAGGATTGGGTATTTTCGAAAATCAAGTGGGAGGGTTCAATTTGGAAGCCTTATTTTTAGATTCCAAAGGAAGATGAGTATGGAGCACTCATGGTACTAAAAGGCTAGTAAGCACTCCAGTCTACCCTATAATGAGATTTTATATGTTTGAAAGAGATCTTATTTTCGTTTAAGTTAAATTTTTATTATATTACTAGGGCTTATAGTCCATTAACTCAAGATTGTGGAAATACCTAAGAGGTGAGGACTTATGCTTATAGCCCAAAGAAAATAAGAAACCTTAGATCCTAAATTTAAGATGCTCTAGCACAAGCTAAGAACATGACCTAATTTTAATAAAAAAATGGGATATAGTGGTTTACCTCCAAAAGAGAGGAGAAACCCATCTTGACTCTCCTGGACTTACAACTGCCTTGAGTGGCTGCCAGCTAACAGCTCTTATGATTCAAAACCATGTAGGCTCGTCTTATGTAAGTATAAATTATCTAAGCCGTTATTTAATTAGGAAAGAAGATAAAGTCCCAAACTCACTCCCAAAGAGACTAGCTCATATAAGACTTATACTAAGTGAAAATTTTTACAATTCTTTATGTCATTTTTGACACATTGATTTGGACAAAGGCTTGGGATAACTATGTTTAAATGCATGATGAAATAAGGTTATTGGCTAAATCAACTGGAGGTGGTGTTCTCCACTACAAGGGATGCTCTCACAGGTCAAGCATTTCCCTATAATGCAAGAGTGGAGCCCCTCCATATTCAAGAATGAAACAAGATGATATGCATGATATTAGAACATACATCATTTAGCTAAGGGGTTGCTAAATCTTTTAATTATCTTGATTACAACCTAAGCTTTAAAGTAAGGTTTTGAGTTATTTTAAAAATTAATTATGAGTTATTAGTGGGGGTAGAAAAATTCATTTTGTCCTAAAAAGCCTACCACATCTAGGCCACACATTCAATCATCAAGCTTAAGAAACCTATAAAAATTATGCCATTTATATTGCACAAGATAGACACAATAATCAAATATTCAAAGATTTCATAAAATAATAAAAGGCTGGTGCGGCCGGGTACCACCGTACACCCCGAAAAATAAAAGAAGTTGGGTAGCTGAGCTCTATCCTTATACAACCCATGTTACAAAAGAATATTACAATTACAGTCAAAATAAATTCTATGGGGGACGTCATTCGTCATCTTCTTTCTTCTATTCGATTGATTTGGTTTTGCTCCAAGGATTCACAGGGCCTCTCAGGACTTTGTCTTCTAGCCACTGCTCATCCTAAACCCTATAGCACAAAGCCTAATTCCTATTGCAAAATTATATGTTTATGGAAAATAAAATCTAACTACACCTATAAAATAGATGTTAGCTAAATCAACCATACAAACCCAAGTAGTTATATTTCATAAGTTGGACTTAGCACTCTCCACATGGGTAACTAAGTCCACCTATCTTAATGTGGATTATGTAAAGGGGATTGAGCAACTTATAAGCAAAAGCATTTATATTTTTTTCCAGTAACGCCTTTAGTATAATCCCCTACATAAAATATCATTAAGCTAATAATGGCCTAACATCCAGTCTACGCATAAATAATCCTAACATCCAATCTAAAACATTACATCATAAAATAAAACACAACATCACAACATACACCATCCTAACTTAGAGCTAGAAGTGGTGACTTAATATTATAATGTGTGTGTTAAGGCTTAGTGTGGTATGTCTTAGCTAAGATTTAGAATTATAATTGTCTAAGTTTGGAAATTGTTTGAGTTAACCATAAGGGGTGATGTCATTTTAAGTTATTATAAGAATTGGTGAATTTTAATTTGTATTTTCTTTTATTTCACTTGATGTTTACTTAGCATATTCTTATTATAAAGAGAGGAAAGGGGTATAACCCCATTCTATCCTATCCTAAGTTATTTTCTAAAGCAAGTTATTATGATGTTGGTTTCTTTAAGTGAGTGATTTATTAAAAATTTTATTAATCCTAAATTTGGGTTAATCTTAAAGAATCCTATTCAAACATGAAAGGCATCTTAAGATTAATGAAATTGAATTACTATCACATGGATAATGTTACACCATTCCTTTTCATCATCAATATCATGCATACGATTTTGAACTTAACATACTTATACATGCAATATATTTTGGCACACTTAGATGATGGCTAATGCATAAATGTTTGGTAGAAAAGAAGAATTTCATTCTTTAATTAAGTATACATACACATGTATTAGAGATTTAAGGAAGTACATGCCATTATTAAAACCAGAGATGTGAGGTAATCTAAGACCTCCATGGGGCTACTTGTATCCTCGTATTCACGAAATGTCCATACTATGTACTTGCTATCTCAAAGACATATAAGTGTATACATAAACATGAGAATGAAAATCATGCAAAAGATTGTAAGTTAACAAATTTATTTATTCATGTAAAGTAAAGCTCTATCCAAATTCTAATGCATGTATACATATGAATGAAATTAAATAAGTGTGTGTTATTGTTAACCAAGGAAGTGAGGTAATCTAAGACCTCCTTGGGGCTACTTATAGTCTCGTATTCACGGGATGTCCAGACTATATACTCACTAACATTCAAATACATGTAAACATACACATGAATCATGAAAATAAAATAACACTTTAACATGTTTATGCTATAAGAAAATGTAAATCACATAGAATATTAATAGCCAACATCAATTTCAATCTTCATCATTAGTTTATAATTTTAAAAATAATTTTGAAATTTATTAGTGATACTAGCCATGCCATATAATAGAATTAATTCAACACATGTAACTTATACATAACTAATTATATCCATTTGATTCTTTTATTTGAAAACATGAGTGCAATATATCAAATGGCATACAAATTCATAATGATTGAAAAATAATAATTAACCATTGCCATATAATACATTTAATCTCATTACTTCCTAAGGACAATCAAGTTAAATAAAATCATTTAAGGTTAACTAAAGCTTCTTATGAAATTTAATTTTTTTTGTTTGAATTATTAAATCCTAAAGATTAAATGTGTTTAAGGAATAATAATTAAGTGAATTTTATGGATTCATTAAGTTCAAACCATTAAGAAATTAATTCAATTTCCCTTTTCTAAGTCTATTTAATTTTAATTAACCACTTAATCATGAACCTCCAATGATAAGCAAATGAGAAATTAAACTTGGTAATGCACTTAACAAGTCCTAATGCAATAAGGCTCATATTTAAATGTTAATTAAATTAAAGAAGAATCTAATTAAGTACTTATATGGTTTTTTCACACCCATGGGTTAACCATATGTTCCTTAAGGGTCTTTGTGTTGTTAAACACATGAACAAGAACCCATGAATTCAATTTGAACTATTTGATCTAACTATCATTTTAATTTGATTTAATTTCACCATTAAATTACTTAATTAACCCTCAATTAATCAATGCATTAATTAACATCCCAATGGAAATAAACTTAGTAAAATAACTAAGAAAGAGGTCCCAACTATTTTTCTTCATCATTCCCACTGTTAATAGTAATTAATTATCACTAATTACTTAAATTTTACTATTTAACATTTTTAATAATTATAAAATTGATTAAAGAGGGTAATTAGATTTTGAATTTCAAATTCTCCCAATTACATAGCTAATAAATTTTGAAAAAATTATGGGAGGCAGAGGACATCCCATGGGATTAACCCACCAAGTTGAGATCAATTGGCTAAGTAATTAGGACTTAATTAGGGTAATTAACCTAGAATTAAAACCCTACTTAGGCACTATTCATTAATCAAACCTTAGGGATTTTAATTTTATTAAATTCTCCTTTGTTTACCCTTTCCAAAATGAGTTTACTCATATTTTTTGAATTTTTCAACAATTAATTATAAATTTTTAAAGTTTTGGCTAATTAATTACATTTTTAACACCTAATTAACCCCATAACCTGTCGGCACCATGCGGATGCTAACACAATAGCACTTTCCACGTGGCACCACATGATAGGTTATTTAAAATGTCCCCCATGGTGGCTGAGTCAGCGGCGGCGGAAGCGATTTTGTCCCCACCATTCGATCTCATATCGGATGGTAGAGATTAATTATGTGGTTCCTATTGGATTAAGTCGAGGTTTCTAGGAGATTAAATTATGGTTGCCTATTATAATCACGTAGAATAGACGATCGATGATCCATCATCCCTTGAGCATCGAAAGACAAACACCGTCAGCCTTCCGCAACTTAATCCAAGCTCGCTGAAGCTCGTGGGAGATTGGGATCAACTCCAAAATGTGCAAGGAGAAGATCTAAGAGATCCTATGGTGGAAATCACATGAAATCACAAATGCTTTCATAAAAGACCAACACTTAAGGGGTTTTCAATAGTTTGTCAGAGTTTACCTCACTGGAGCTCAAGACTGGCAGTCTGTCGACTGAGGTAGCTTCATCTTGAAGAGATAAAGCCTTGTTGAGAAGATCTCAAGCTGCCTCCCCGTCGATGCCTTTGTAGACCAAATGCCACCACTAAGCTCACCAGAGTTGATCTTCGAGTGTCTCTCGGTGATCAAATTGATTAGGAATCTATGCGGTTTGACTTGCCAAAGCTTAGGGACGATGTGGAAAAGTTAATTTAAGTTTGATGGAGTTTAGGTAAGGTTGGACGGATGAGTTTTGTCAATCATTCGGCCGGGGTAGGTGGCCAGAGATGATAGTGGACTACTGAGATGGAGGGTCTTGAGAGGCTGAGGTAGCTGTAAGAGCTAGCATGGGGTGTACCTCCTCCTCCAAGTGAACCAATGGTGGGCTAAGGGTATGCTGGGTATGTTTGGTATGTTGAGAAAATAGGTTTGGCCAAATTTCATTAGATTTGGAATCCATTTGATAGGGTTTGGCTTATGTTGACCCATTTAGGTCAAAATGGGTCAACTTGGGTCAAGTTGACCAATTGGTTAAATTGGGTCAAACCAAGGGTTGGCTCAAGTTCATATGATCATTTGAAATATTTTGGTGCCATTGGTTTGGTTCAATTTGGAATAGATTTATTTTTGGCTCATATGACTTCATTTAGGTCAAATGGATCAAGTTGACCTATTTGACCCATTTGACCTATTTGAGGTAGGTCAAGGGTAGGTTTAGGTTTGGTTACTGATATGGAGTGGATTTGTTTGTTTGTTTCCAATCAATTTGGGTTAAGTTCAATTTTGGCTCAACATGACCCCTTTAGGTCATGTTGATCAAGGTCAATTAGGGTTGAGTTTAGTTGGCCAATTGAGGCTTTGGTCAAGTTCCACAAGTGAGTTGGAATAGACTTGACCCATTGGTTTCAATCAATTGGCTTAGATCAAGTTTTGACATATTTTGGCCCTTTAGGTCAAAATGGGTCAACTTGGGTCAAGTGGGCCAATTGGGCTAGGTTAGGCTCAAATGTTGGCTTGGTCAAGTTCAAACATACCCATTTGGGTCAAGTTGGTTCATGGGTTTTGACCCAAACTAGGTTCACCATGGGTTGGGTCTACATGGGCTGACCCATGGTGGCCCAAGGATGAGTCATGCTAGGTTTGGCTGGGTTTGGACTTGGTTTGGATGGGTTTTGCTCAATTTGACCTATATGAGTCAAATGGGTTTCAATTGGACTAGGTTGACCAATTTGTCAAATTGGCCAAATTGGCTTAGGTGAAGGGTTGGTTTAGATTTAGTTGATGATTTGAGAATAATTGTATGTATTGGTTTGAATTAATTTTGATTAGGGAAGAGTTTGGTTCAATTAGACCCTTTAGGTCAATTTGGACTAAATGGGTCAAATGGATTGGTTTGATCAGATTGGGTTCAATTGAAGGTTGGATCATATTTAATAATCAATTTGTAATTGTTCAGAGGCATTGGTTTCAATCAATTGAGTTTAGGATTTGATTTTTCCTCATATGTTCCTTTAGGTCAATTTGGGTCAAGTGCCTAAGTTGGCTTGGTTTGGTTCAATTAGTGGTTGAGTCATGTTCAATACTACAATTATGATTGATAGGAGTCACTGATTATAATTGATTGAAGTTGGAATGAGATTTGGTTCATTTTGGTCCATGGGTTAAATGGGCCAATTTTGATGAAGTGATCAAATTAGTTTGGTGTGACTCAATTGATTACAATTAGACAATCAAGGATGATCAACAATCATTATAGAGGAGATTGAATGGGTTGATTCAATCCAATTTGGTTTGGATTGGGGTTTGAGTCGATTGGGTCATGTTGGCCACTTTGGGTCAAGTGGACTAAGTGGGTTAACTGGGTTGAATTGGATTCAATTGGGTGTTGAGAAGAGTTCAATGATGAATTTAGAATTAATTGATGGCTTTGATTGCAATAGATTTGGATTTGATCATATTTTGGCTCATTTAGACCTTTTGGGTCAAAAGGGCTAGCTTGGGTTAATTTGATTCATTTGATTGGATTGGTTTGATTGTAAGTCTTGGAAAGGTTTTGAATATAGTATTGAATGGTTGGACTACTTTTGTAAAAATCAATTGGATTGGATTAAATTGAATAATCTTGAGTCATAGGATCATGGGATGATTGTAGAATTGATTTAGGTTAAGGGTTAAGTTAATTTGGCTTGGAGCTTAGAAAGCAAACCAAATTCAATTTAAGGTTTGTTGTGTTGGCTTGAGGTTGGTTTTGGATTATTGGACAATCACGAGTTTCGGTTTTGGCCATAGGATAGGTAAGACCTATTTGTCCTAAGGCATAACCTAAGCTTAGGGTATGCCTTCCTAGGTCTCTAGGCTTGGCTTTAGTGTTCCCTTACTCACTATAAGTGTCCTATGACTAGGTAATTTCTAGTGCTTAGGAGATTCCTAAGTCTAAGATGGGAAGAATGATTCCTTACTCCAAAAGTAAGGTCAGCAAGGATGGGCAATAAAGCATTTATCTAGACTATGCCCAAACATTCTATATTTTCCATAGTACAAAGGCTTTATTTCGATCTCAACCTTTTGCCAATGTCCATTAAAGTTTTTACCAATCCAAATATCTTCATTGTAAGGACCTATTATATCCATCTTAACTAGTATTGTAGTAGCTGAGCATCTAGAGAGGTGAAAAGTAAGTGTATCAAGCTTTAGGGATCTACCAAAAATGGCAGCTATGGAATATAAGATTTGCTTGTTAAAGAGGTGGAGTTTTAATCTAGGGAGTTTAATCCAAATGGGAGCTATTGGTGATTCAATACTATAGTCAAAGGAGGGTGTCCATTTTAGGAATTTAATAAGGACATTATCAACATGGTAGAGCTTTTTGGAAAAGAGTCTAGCATAGTCTTCCTCCTTTGAGAGTTTAATCATAATGTGTGTTCCATTTAAAAGTCCAACATTTCATTCACAAACTAGTATGAGTTCCTCGAAGTTTTTCCTTATAGAGTCCATTTTGGAATGATTCTAGGAGAATTTTCCAACCATAGTGAACTTAAAAGGCTTGACAAGGGTCCAAGTTTCTGCTCAGAGAGTATAATGGTAGGTTTGCCATCTTTTCTTGAGGCCTTTCTCAACAAAGCAGAGTTAGAGTTGTCTGAGTATAAATCATGGTAGCACTGAGGGAAGAGAAGTACATTAGGGTCGGGTGATCCTCCAGGAGGTCCAGAGCCATCGACCACCACATTGACATAAGAGGGGGTGCCCATAGATAAGGGGGGAGAGAGAAAGAGGAGAAGACGTGGCTAAAAGACTTAGAAACTCAATGGAATAGTAAGGGGGGGGGGGGATGCACCTACCCAGGAGCAGCGTTGCCATAGCTTTTGGCTATATGGAATAAAACTACTCATGAATTTTTAAGTCCCTTATAAAGAAAACTTCTAGTTCTAATCCAAGTTATATAAGGACAGACCTCAACTTCCCATTTTTCTCTATCTTTTAGGGTAGAACTTGATTGCATTGACCTTTCTTTTTAATTAATTTTTTTGCTTGGTGTGTTTATTTTTAGTGTGCACTAAAATAGTATGCTTTTTATAAGTTTCATTCTATGATTTTGTGTTAATGTGAAAGCCTAGCCTATGCAATAGGCTTTGAGGTAGAATTTATATTTTTAACTTAATTAAATAAATCAAACATAAAAAAATCAACTCATAACCTCGCATAATTAAATCCCTAAGAACAAAAAATAAATGCAACTAGAAACTTCTAGAGCTTATGAATCATGATTGTATATTCTTTCTTCATTTGTATTAGGCTTTCCACCATTACATATAAGGGCATCTAACCTTTGAGGACGATAACCCTTCATGAGAAAGTCTATCTTCTCTCATGATTTGGCCCATGATTTATTTCTAATAAGCATAATTGTATACTCAAAGCCTTAAAAATTATTTTAAGTGTCTAAAAATATATAAATTTTATAAATTGATGCATTAGTCTAAAGTATAACATTACTAATCATGATCTTAGATTAAGGGAGTGAGTCTAGGTTCTCATCCTTTTTTTAATTAATAACAACCTAAACCATCTTTCTCTTGCATAAGACTAAACTCATGGCTTTAGAGTGTAAGAAGTATCAGCTAAAAACCCTACTTGGTAGGTAATAAGTCAAGAAAAGTTGAGATATGTTCATACACTTTTGTGAGAGAGAGTCATTCCATCCCAATTTTCCTCCAATAGACAAACTCGAGCCTTCAGCATGTGTTAGAAGCACTTTTAATTATAAGATTTGAAGCACCTTATTTCTCTTTTACTATGGGACTAAGTCTTCACCTTTTAGGCATATCTACAGTCTTGTGGTATTAAAATATAAGTCCTAGAATTCTAATAAAATGTTAACTCAAAACACAATAAATTTCACTTTCAAAGCTATAAACCTCAACCATAAAATATGTTGAAGTGCTTCATGGGCCTCCCAGTATCAAGGCACTTCCTACTTCTTTCTACTTGGAGTCTTAAAAGAACTATTTCATTTGATTTATCTCATTTGACTTTCGTATTTAGCAATTTTAAAATCAATCTTTGAAATATTTAGAGATGAGAGATAATTTTTTAATTAAAAGTTTTCTTAAGAGAATTTCTCTCTCTTAAGATGCAATTAATTATAATGGTTTTCCTTTATAGGGAACTAAGAACTCAATATAAAATAAACTTTGTCCTACCTTATCCATGTTGTTTATGGGATGAATCTCCAGTATATGCAGATCTATCAGCTTTAGGATTCTTTATTAAGTAATTGAATCTATTATAGGGTAATATTTTTCATCTTTTGAGTAGGTATATTATTTCTTAATGACATATTCAATCATGCAAGTAAGAAATCTCCAAGATCTATGTGGTGTCCAAATAAAAACTCCATAATGAGTATTGACTTGAGAGGCTAATTAGTGATGACATGAATTGAGTGGACTTAAAAATAGTGTTGAAGTCACTAAGCATACAAGTTAAGAGTGAGTGTGAGTTTTTCATGATAGGATAGTAAAACTCGACTCCCTTCAGTGACTTTCTACATATTACACAAGACATTACTTTTATCCTTCTTCTTTGATCAAGATTGAGCTAATTGAATCTTCTTCAACTTCCAAATATAGTAATAAAATATTACCATCTTTAGGACTTTGTAGTATGAGGTGATTGACTTTTGAGGTTACTAAAATCTTTTATGTTCATCAGTCCACTTAAGCTTCTTCACTCCTCTCAATACTTTAAAGAACGATGAGCATAACTCACCTTTAAGTCCAACAACTCACCTAGTGGGTCATTATACCTCTTTTATTGTTCTTGGCAATGGCATGTTGAGTATAGCTTTCACTTTATCAAGATTCACTTTTTATGCCTGTAAGTGAAATCATCAAACCCAAAAACTTACTTGATCTAATACTGAATATGCACTTTAAAGGGTTAAGGTACATGTTATACTTTTTCAAAGTAGTAAATATTTTCTTCAAATCTTGGATATGCTGTATAGTTGACTTCCTTTTAACTTATAAGTCATCTATATAGGCTTCTAAATTTCTCCCTTCATGCTCTTTGAACACTTAATCAATTATTTCCTGATAGGACCCTCTTGCATTTTTTTAGCTAAAAGGAGAAGTCATTTAGTCTAAGTCAATAAGATGTATTTACATTTGATGATACTTAGAGAATGCATCTAAGAAATGTACGACAGGGTAACTACCTGATGAGTCAACAAGTGCATTAGTTTTATGAAGTTGGTACCATTTTTAAGGCAGATTGAGTTTATATCTATGAAATTCATGCACATTCTCCACTTACCATTGGATTTTTGCACCATGACCACATTAAATATCCATTCAAGATACTAAACTTCCTTAATGAAGTCAGTTTCAAACAATTTAGAACTTCATCCTTAATTGGATCAACAAGCAAAGCCATCATTTTTTTTCATATTTTACTTTATCATTTGAGATTTTTTTTATATTAAGCTTGTGTGAAGCGACATTGATGTTGATACCCAACATCTCGAATACAATCCAAGAGAATGCATCAAAATCCTCTTGCAGGGCTTCAATAAGTGTTATTTGTGCTTGTCGTTAAACTTTGAGCTAATTCTGAGCACTCACTTAAGTTCTTGAGTGGCAAGCACATCCTCAATTTTATTAGTGATTTTTTCTCCTCTATACACAACCTTTAATTGCAGCAACTCTTCCACTTTGTTTGAGTCATCGACTTCTTACATGTAACAAGCTCTAGATTGATTCAAGTTACTCTTAACCATTAGCTATTCTCATCCTACTAAGAACTTGATTATGACATGGTAAGTCACACCACTACTCTAAATGTATTGAATAGTTGTTAACCAAAATTAATATTATATGTGGCGGGTGTGTCCATGATAATGAAGTCTACGATAGCCATAAACTACTTTTCTTCTTCTCCTCAAGTCATTAGGAGAGTAATCATTCCTTCCATCTCCATCCTTTCTTAATAAAACCCATAGAAGGGATCTCTTATAGCCACAAACTACTTTTATATACTCGATGCTCTTGACATGATTGCCAAATTAAAATCACTTAAATGTAGTTGCTTAAGACTTGCTCATTTGGACAACTCTTCATATCCATAAAAAAAAGTTGGGTAAAACTCTTAAATTATTGGTTGCATGAGCTTGTGCTAGTTTTTTATTAGGTTTGGCGACTTCCTTTCCGGGTCTCTTCATGAACTCCTTTAACTTCTTAGATTTTATGAGTTCCTCTACTAAGCCCTTTAGATGTCAACAGTCTTTAGTGTCATGTCCATGGTCATGATTGTCAACAAAATAGCTAGATTGATCATGAACTTTATCAGCCCTTAATGGTGGTGGCACTCAAAGTATTCATTATTTTGAATGGCCTATACTAACTCGACCAATGACACTCTCAAACATGTGATTATAGTCAATTACAAATACTCATCATGCCTACAATGAGTTCGATAATTTCTTAATTCATGTGTATGTATTGGTGCCTCTTCTCTCCTAGTAGGTAGTCTTCTCTCCCTATCCTATCTACAAACTCGAAACCTATCCTTTGAGGATCTTTCTAAGGGTGACCTCATGCTAAATCTCTTCCTTGAGTCACCATTATTGATTAGCAAACTTGTTATATTCTTTCATATTCACGCTGTTGTTGGCCAACTCCAACAACTTGCGAGTGTTTTGGGCTACTAAAGTCAAAGTGCATATTTTAATGACTCTTCTTTGAGGCATTCGACGAGTGTGGCATGTGCAACTAAGAAATCTAAATCTTTCACTTCCAATAATTTCTTTTGGAAGTGAGTGATAAACTTCTTGAAGGACTCGATCTTCTCATGTCTCATCTATAGAGCCTATAAACTTATTAAGAGTTTCTCGGCACTAGTAATTTGTGTTAAGAACATCTTATTAAATTTTGCAAAAAAGTAATGACTTCCATGAGTAGACAGAAGAATAATAAAAGAGCCAATTTTTTGAATGTGTTGAAGAGCAATCAACATTTCATTGCATTATTTAAGTCTAGTAGTAATATAATAGACCTAAAGTATGCTATTGTGTTGATAGAGTTAGAGAAACCTTTGTAAGATTCCAAGTGTGAAATCAAGAACTTTTGGTGGGGGATAACCTTTTGTGATCCTCTCAGAGAAGGCATTGATGGGATCAAAATTTAAGTGTCCTCTAGTGACTAATTCTTCACTCGCCTAGTAAGACTCATCATCGATACTAAGCTTCTTGGATAGCTCGTTATTGCACCAAGTTCAATGAGTCACCATACTAGAGAACCCTTTATTTCCCTGGCCCACAAATTTGCATTCTTTACTCACTCCACAATTAATCGCCTAGACTATATGAGTGATCCTACCTTCTATATTTTTGTTGTGTGATGAACTACTACACATTCTTTGATATGGCTTTTGAGTTATCCTGTGCTAATGGGCTTGCTTCATTGAGTACCATATTCCTAGTCCTCATCATCTTCTATGCTCATTGTAGCTAAAAGGACGTTGAATTTAAATTTGTTTATGGAAGGATGAAGGACCTGACATAAACATGTAAGAAGTAGGGATAGTTCTAATGGGATAAAATAAATAGAAAAATACTATAGAAAAGTGCAGGAAAGTATGTGAAATTTTACTATCATTGAGAATATAAATACAAAAGGGTCAGAGTAGATTCTCTCTTTTAAATCCTAGAATAGCTAAAAGGAAAAAGTCTCGCCCCCATGAGGATTACCCCATTTATAAAAGTGTACATCTATATATAAAGAGTGTATATAAGGAAAATACACATCAACTATGTTAATTACATAAGATGGGATGCACCTATGAGGGCTAGTAATGTATACCAAATGATGAGCTCTTGAGTGTAGCCTCCAATTCAAACAAGGATACTTATCTGATAGGAATACCTGACTGTGTAGTCACTTGTGTGTGGACAATTCTTCATATATAAGCCAAGTTTCTTAAAGTTGGTTAGATGGTTTTGTCCTCATACTCACCTACTCAAGGTGAGTCCTTGTGAGCGAGTCCATTACTTGTCTAAATCCTACATCTCATTTTTGGATCCTCTAACATCGATCCTTTGATATTTATGAATGCTTGCTAGGTTCATGCACACTCCATGGTATGAAGGTATAATTAAAATTTATTTGAAGTTTAACTTATAACTTGATAAAATATATCATGCAAAGGTGCCACATTTGAAGGAATTTAAGGCATTCTTCAATTTTTTACAAATTAAAAATTTTATTTGTATATAATTAAATGCTTTATGTTTTATGTAAAATTATTATTTATGTATAACTATTGGAAAATAGAGAATTTTTAAAGGCTAAATTAACTAAAAACATTAAAAATTCCATCATTAACTACAATTTCCAATGATTCTTCAGTAAAAAAAAATCAACATTAAATACATGCTGGAAATTGTTATTAATGAAAAAAATGATTTACAGAAATTATTCCCACTACTCTTTTGACAAAAGAAATGATAAAATGTTGTAACATTTTTTCCCTTAATTTTAATGTAATTACTATCATAAGAAACGATGATGAAATTTTTTGTTGAAATTTTTTTACAAAAGGGTACATGAAATATGTACTATTTTTTAAAAGAATAACTCATAGTTAAAGTTGGCCATTTTTATAATCCTTGCATGTAGTTGAAATAATACTTTCATACTCATAATATATCTAAAAACATGAAAAACAAACATAAATTATATCCATAGAGAACCAATTTATATTAAACATATTGTTAAAAGTACCATTCAAA
This sequence comes from Cymbidium sinense, assembly GCA_021442155.1. Classification (NCBI taxonomy): domain Eukaryota; kingdom Viridiplantae; phylum Streptophyta; class Magnoliopsida; order Asparagales; family Orchidaceae; genus Cymbidium; species Cymbidium sinense. The sequence continues at coordinate 31,174,955 of CM038223.1, forward strand.
CTTTAAATTCAATTTTATGCAATTCATATCCAAAGAGTATATAAATTAATTTTTATAAATATTAAAAAAAATCAAATTAAAAAATCCTAATAATTTTCTCCTATCTCCTCTTCCTCCTCCACCGCTACTTTTCCCTTCTCATTGCTTTGATGCATGCACAATTGAGCTATTATTCTTCCATTTATGCTTGCATCTCCATCATCTACAAAGTCATCTCATCAGCAAATGTTCCCACATGTCTTCTAACCACTTTCTTAATTGTATCCCTGCCTGAGCCTAAGGAAGCTGACTATGAGAATTAGATATTAGAAGCTATGCCTTATAACATTAAGTCTTATATCCACTCTTTTTCTTTCCTCCTACAATAAACTGAGATCAACATGTTGCAATGATGACTCCATAAGATGTTTGACTGTAAATATCTTTTAATGGCATATACTCATCCTATAAAGTTTAACTTTAGTAAAATCTTCAAAATACAATGTTATTATGATTTTTCTTGGAAGAAAATACTCATGTGGACTTGCCAGGATCTTTAACTTACCCACTAATGGTCCTAATGTCATTGATGCAAGCGCATATGTAACTCTAACAATATAAGTTCCCTCCCTAACATTTCTCTCTACAAAAGTCATTATAATTAAACTTATTAATATGATTAAACACATGATCAATAAATTAATATAAGATTCAATTGCTTATCATTCTCCTTCTATGCTAAAAATGTAAAACTGAACCACCAATATGTAGGGAACTCCCCATACCTCCACAATCAAATGTAGAATACTTCTTATTCTACTCCCTCCTTCGAGTGTACTTTAAGGTTCTCCAAGCTCTAAAAAGCTCAACTCATACTTCCTCACCAATCTAAAGAGGCCTCTAACTAGACTTATTAAGGTCTATGAACATATCCCATAAGCATATAACCTTATTTCTCTTAAAATTTTGGCTAATCTTATTATGATGTTCAGCCAACCAGTAGCAATCTCTTGGCTTAAGAAATGAATGATGTTAATCAAATAATTATTAGTTAATAACAAATGCTGAGCTCATTTTTATGAGGCTAACACTTATCACTTTCATAGTTATGAGAATTTTTATTTGGAACATAATGTAGATCTTAGGGGTACTTATTTAGGTATTCAAATACATCATTAAGAGATAAATATATTATCTCAAAAGATAAACACATTTTTCTATAATGGATTTGATTACTTAATAAGGACTCTTAAGGCTGATGGGTTTTCGATGTACCAGATATTCTTCCCCTGAGCTACATAGAGTGTGGGTAAAATTTATGACACCACATAGAGTTTAGGAATTTCTTATTTGGTTGATCAAATGCATCATTGAGTAAACATATTAACTCAAAAGATAAACATGTTATCCTATAATGGATTCAATCATTTAATAAAAGACTCCTAAGGCTAATGAGTCTTTCATATACCATAGAATTTTTCATTAAACTACATTGGAAGTAGAACAGGTTTTTTTTTTAAACTGGGTTCATAGTTCCCTATAGCTCCTATGGTTAATTACATCTTAAGAAGGGGTCTCTTCTTAAGAATACTCTCGAATAAAAAAATAAGATATTATTTTTATAGAGTTCTTAGTTGGTTTTCAAAGGAATGGCATTTGTAATTTCATTTGGGAATGACCCAAAGTGGAAAGAGTTCTTTTAGGAGGCCAAGCGAGATGAAGTAGGAAATGCCCATTAATATTGGGATGTCTAGTAACCATTTTAACTATCCTAGCATTGGGCTTTCAATTTTAGAATTTAATTTAGATTTTGAGTTGACATTTTCTTATAAGTCTAGGGCTCAGATTCTACTAGCATAAGACTACAAAAATGCCTAGGGTTGAAGACTTACTCTGAGAAGAATGCTTTAGAACCTAAGTTTATTGGTGCTTCTAACACAATTCAAATGCTTAACCTAGTTTTATTTTGGGAATTATCGGCTATTCCTCCCACTTGAGGGAACAAACCTATCCCTGACTCTTCTGAACTTATAACCCACCTAGAGGGGCTGCCAGCTAACACCACCTAAGCATATTTTAAATTCATGATGCCAAGTCTTATGTATGCAAGATGACTAGGCTATTACATTTTTAGGAAAGAAGCCTATGAATCTTAGACTCACACATTAATCCCTATGACCATGTGGGGTATGAAATGCATCTAACTAATGCACATTTTTAAAAAATTTATAAGTTTTGATTCAAGATTCTTTTAAGGTCATGGGTATGAATTTTTATTTCTAAATGTCATGCAATTAAAAATGGTTATGGGACAAATCAATAATGAAAGGTAGAATTCACCAAGAAGGTGGGTATCCTCATAAGTCAGATGCCCCTTTTATGCAATGGGTGAAGTGCCTAATTAAAGAAATCATAACAATATGATAGCATGATTTTTGAGAGCTAATTATTTCTAATTGATTTGAAGTTACTCCTTGAGCTTTAGTTTATGTGAGATTTTGAATTTTATTATTTTTGTGTTCGAGTTATTTAGATTTAGATTGGGAAGAAAATTAATTTTGTCTATGAGCCTACGTACAAGCATTCATCACAAAAAGCATAACACAGAAAGAAACCTAGAAAAGCAGGTTGATTCTATTGCACACCAAAAATAAATTATGCTAATTTTAATTTAAACAAAGGCCAATGCTATCAGGTACCATTGTACACGTTGAAAGAAAAGAAAATAGGTAGTCGAGCTATGCCCTTATACATTCCGACCTAGAACTATAAATTTAGATCTATGGGTCTTCTCTCCTGGACCGTCTCGTTCTTCAGGAATCTCCATTGGGCTTCACAACAGACCTCTACACCATCTCCTGGTAGGGTCAGCTCCTACTAATCCAAGATCCCATAGATCCTAACCTAATTCTAAGCTCAAATTTATATTTTCTTAATTCAATAATAAATCCTAAGCCTTGCAAAAAAATGTCAAAAAAATATAAATATCACATAATAATTATATTTTATAAACATACAGGCTTAGCATTAGTTGCTTGTCAAGCCCACCTATCATATTGGGCTATGCTAAGGGACTATTCAGCAACTACAATCAAACAATAATTTTATAGATTTATTTGATGGCAGTCCCTTTCAGCACAGCCCCTTGTAGAAGACAATGTTAATTCTAAAAATAATGCCCTACCATCCAGACTAACAACAATCAATCATAGCCATCTAATCTAAAATAGTACACCATAAATAATAAAAAGGCATTTCATATCACAACATCACAAAATATTATAGAAAATCATAGAACGACCTAACCTAAATCTAGGGTTCATGATCTATTATTCCAGCGTGTAAGGGAAAGGGGTTTGTGTGATAAGATATGATTAGACTTTTGGGTTTCAAATTCAATTTTGGATTTGATTATTTGTTTATTTACCTTTAGATGGTTTCAATTCAAATAATTTAATGATTTATTGATTCTTATTTTCATTTTAGATTCATTTTATTATGTTGAAGTGAAATTTAAATTTTCAAGAATGAAGAAATAAAATAAGTTCCACTTTTGGGTGAAATGTATTCTATTCAACATTCTAAATTCTAATAGGATGATATATTTATTCTAAGGTAAGGATTCATCCTAAAGATTTAATTAAAATGCTAAGTATTTTAATTATTCCTTTCTTTAAATTTAAATGATTTGAATTTGTTTAGTTTATATCATTTTATTTTATTTATTCTTTTTTCACTTTGTGTTTTGTGTTTTGATTTCTTCAAGATATGTTTCTTTATTAATAACATTGTTATTGTGATTTGAATTAATTTTCACTTGAAGTTTAATTCATTTGTCATTATATTTTTTTTTGGTTTTCTCTTTAAGTTTAATTCATTCATTATTATGATTTTAATTTCATTTAATTCCTTTGGCTTAATATTGTGTTATTGACATTTTATATTTTATCATTTATCTAATATTTAATCTTTTCTTAATTTGATTCATTATTGCTTTACTTTATATGTTTTCTTTATTGAGTATGATAATTCATATCTTTCCAATTTTAAATTTATTTAATTAGATTTACTTTACTTGAACATTAAATTTATCTTACTTTTATAATTTAAATTGATTATATTTTAATGTTTATTTTTTTTGGATTCATTTTTAGTTTAATATTCATTTTTGTTAAATTCATTTCATTTATTTTATTTAAGTTAAATTCATTTTGATTATGTTAATATTTATATTTATTTTTATTTTTATGTTTATGTAACTTATAAGTTTTCAATCATGCTTATATGGTTACTTTATCATAAGATTTAGATTGAATATATTATCCTTAACTTACTATAGTCTCTATTAACCTAAGTTAGTATATGATTTTATTACCATTTATGTATTATGAATTCAAATAAATAAATCTAATTATTTCCAATTACCTTTAATTGAAATGATGATTTTATTATTTAAGAAGAACTTTCCATTCATCCTTTGATTTAATATATATTCATCTTGATTATGACATAAGGAATTTAGGGGAGTTTCTTTTATTATATTAACTTATTCATTCATTTTTATGTTTAATTTTTACTTAAGTCTATTGAATCCATTTCTTGCTAAGGACTTAGTTTTTCAAATTTCCAGTTATATAACTTATGCATTTCATTATGTTCAATTAACTCATTCATATTTAATTTGAATTAATTTAAATTGTATCAATTTAATACATTTAAGTTAATCTTTGATTCATTTCTTAGTTTGAATTGATTGTATATTGAAAATTCATTAACTTATTTACTTATGAATGCATTAGGATTAAAGTTTACTTAAGCTTCATTTCATTATTATTTTCATTAAACCCTAAGCTTATAATTAATCAAATCTTTGACTTAGGATGCTAAAAAAGTTTATATTTAAGTATTCTAATCTTGATAGAAGTCTTTTAAAATGATTTATATATTTTTATTATTTATTATAAATTTTTTGATTTATTATTAATTTAAATTAACCTAAAGTCTCAGAAATATAAATCTCAATTCATAAATCAATTGGGTCTAAACTTTTTATGGAAAGTGGGGTTCCCTACCAATTTTATTTCACTAAAATTTTATTTTAATCAAATGTGTAATTAAAGTGAAATTAAGGTTTTAATTATTTTATTAAAACCTAAATTAAGTTAATTCAGAGAGAATCATTTAGGAGGTTTTTTTTTTCTTGATTCCCCTCTAGAATATACATCCAAAGAGGGTTTATTCATAATTTATTGACATTCTAATTGATTTATTATATTTTATTTAATTTCAAGTTGATTAATTAAATTAATTCAATTAATGGCCGAATTAAGTGATTTTGTGATAATTAGGTTTTAATAATTTTTTTATGTTCATTAGGATGTGTTATGATGTTTTAAGTTGGTTTAGGGTTTGAAATTTCAAATATTAAAGTTTATTACTCAATAAATTATAAAATAATTATCTAATCTGCACCTTAGCATTAATTTCAACTCCCCAAAGTTTCATTTCCTTTTGATTAATGGTTTGAGATTAATTAGGGTTTGAAATTTTTCATTCAAACTAAAATGAAGGCTAAAATAACCCCCATAAAATTTGGGGATTTTAATTTTAATAGATTCCTCCCAACAAGTGGAATCCATACAGCCTCACTTTGTAATCTTTGGATTTATATTTTATTTTCTATGAATTTTTGAATTTTCAGGGAATTTTCCTTAATTTTTTAATTTAGAAAACCTGAGTTTTCAGTTTATGCAAGTCGGATCCATGTTGATCCGATGTGGCACCACTTTTCACATGATGCTTCATCATTTGTCCATGCGGATCAACGTGGATCGCGTGTCAAAATGGTGGTGCACGTGGATTAATTTCAAGCTATCCCATTAAAGATTGGATGGCTCTGATCGATCTACAGTCCTTAATGGTTTTAGTCAAATTATCTTCGCCGTTAGATGAAGATTTGCTCATAAGAACTATCGATCATAACCGCCCACTCTACATATTTTTAAACATAGACAAATTTAGATTATCTAAAGTACTTATTGACCTAGGTGCATCGATCAACATCATGAGTATATGATCCCTTGTCTACTTAATGATCAACATCACTAGGCTTATTTTAATAAGATGATGTTGAAAAGATTCAATGAACATGATAAGAGGGCCTTAGGCTTAATCACACTATTATTATAAATTAGTGATTTAAAGATTGAGGCAAAGTTTCACATTATAGATTTAGATACATCATGCAACACTTTGTTAGAAAGACCCTAGATACATGAGAATAACATGATACCATCCTCACTCCATCAATGCATGAAGTTCATGCACAATGGCTTAGAGTATTGTATCAAAAGTGACTTGATGCCATTCTTAAAGCATGAGGTTTCGATATATGAAGATGCAACCTACTACCTCCCCATGAGAAAAATGTATGTCAGATGTACAATAAAAAGAAAAGAGAGAGAGAGAGAGAGAGAGAGAGAGAGGAAACAACAATTGAGGAAGTAGAGTTTGACATCACCTTATAATCACATCTTACCTCTACTTTTCAATGAGTAAGTGAGATGTCTTAACCTCCCATAGGTTGGGGATGAGGCAAGCTCAGAGGAGACATTGATGGTAAAATTTGTGACACCACATAGAGTTTAAAAATTTCTTATTTGAATGATCAAATATGTTATTAAAGGATAATCATATTATCTTGGAAGAAAAACATATTATCGTATAATGGATTCGATCATTTAATAAAAGACTCCTATGGCTAATGGGTCTTTCATGTACGAAAGAGTTTTCTCCTGAACTACATTCAAAGTAGAATAAGTTATTTTTTAAACTAGATTTATTATTCCCTATAAGAGCAAGCCTCTATAGTTAATTACATCTCAAGAAGGGTCTCTTCCTAAGAATACTCTCAATTAAAGAAAAAAGTCATTATTTTTTAGAAATTTCTAAGTTGATTTTCAAAGGAATGATATTTGGAATTTTTTATTGGGAACTATCCAATGTTGAAAAAGTTATTTTTGGAAGCCAAACGGGATGAAGTAGGAAATTCTTGTTGATACTAAGATGCCTAGTAGGTATTTTAACTATCTTATCATTGGGCTTTGAACTTTGGAATTTAATTTAAACTTTGAATTGACATTTTCATAAAAATCTAAGACTTGGATTCTAGCAGCACAAGACTATATAAATGCCTAGAGTTGAAGACTTACTCCAAGAAGGATTCTTCTAACACAAGTTAGATGCTTGACCTAATTTCATTTTGGGAATTATCAATCCTTCCTCTCACTTGAGGGAACTAACCTATCCTTAACTCTTCTAGACTTACAACCTGCCTTGAGGGGATGCCAGCTAACACCACCTAAGCATATTTTAAATTAATGATGCCAAGTCTTATGTATGCAAGATGGTTGGGTTGTTTCATCTTTAGGAAAGGAATCTAAGAATCCTAGACTCACTCTCTAATCCCTAAGATCATGTAGGGTATAAAATGTACTAACTAATTCCCATTTTTCAGATTTTATACATTTTGACTCAATGATCATTTTAGGCCATGTGTATGCAATTTATGCCTACATGGTACGTAATTGGAAGAGAGTCATGGGCCAAATCAATAATGGAAGGTAGACATCTCCAAGAAGGTGGCCATCCTCATAGTTCAGATGCCCCATATGTGCAATGGTTGAAGTTGCCCAATTCAAGGGTTAGAGTAATATGATTGTATAATTTTTAAGAGCTAATTTATTTCTAATTGATTTTAAGTTGTTCCCTAAGTCTTTAGTTTATGCAAAGTTTTGAATTTCATTATTTTTATGTTTAAATTGATTATATTTAATTAGGTAGAAAATTTTATTTTTACTATAAGCCTACATGTAAGAATTCATCACAAAAAGCACAACACAGAAAAAAAAACTTTGAAAAGTTAGTTGATTTTATTGCACATGCAAAATAAATCAAGCAAATTTAATTAAAAAAGGCCAATGTGGTCAGGTACCTCTGTACACCCTGGAAGAAAGGAAAATGGGCAGCCGAGCTCTATCCTTATGCAGTTTGGCCTAAAACTACAAGTCTACATCTATGGGTCTTCTTTATAGGATAGTATCCTTTTTTAGGGACCTCCATTGGGCTTCACAAGGGACCTCTACACCATCTTTTGGTAGTTTCATCTCTTGCTAATCCTAGACCCCATATATCCTAACCTAATTCTAAGCTCAAATTTACATATTAAATTTAAAAATAAATCATACATCATGCAAAACAAATGTCAACAAAATATAAACAACACACAACAGTTATATTTCACAAACATACTTGCTTAGCATTAGGTGCTTGTCAAACCCACCTGTCCTTATGGACTATGCTAAGGAACTATCCATCACATACAAGAAAATAATAATTTTATGGATTTATTTATGATAGTTATCCCTTTAACACAGCCCCCTACATAAGACAAGGTTAGTTCTAAAACTAACATCCTACCATCCAGTATAAAATAGTACATCATAAAATAATAAAAATAATTCACATCACAACATCATAAAATATTACAAAAAATCACTGAATGACCTAACCTAATTCTAGGGTCCTTAACCTATTATTTTAGTGTGTGAAGAAAATGGATTTGTGTGGCAAGACTTTGTTAAGCCTTCTTTTAATTCAAATTTTAATTTTAATTTTTGAAGTTTGTATATCATTACCTTTGGGTGATGTCAATTCAAATGATTTAGTGATTTGCAATTTCATTTTCATTTTAGATACATTTTATATTGAAGTTATATTAGATTTTCAAGAATGAAGAATACAATAGGTTTCATTTTGGGTGGAACCCACTCCATTCAACATCCTAAGTCCTAATAAGATGATATCTTTATTCTATGGTAAAAAGTCATATTAAAGATCTAACTAAAATCCTAAGTATTTTAATTGATCCTTTCTTTAAATTTAAAAGATTTGAATTAGTTTAGTTATTTTATTTTGTTTTAAATTTATTAATTCTTTTTCACTTAGTGTTTTATGTTTCAATTCCTTTAAGGTATGTTTCTTTATCAATAATGTTGTGATTTGAATTAATTTTCACTAAAGTTTAATTCATTTGTTATTATGATTTAGATTGGTTTTCTCTTTAAATTAATTCATTTGTTATTATGATTTAAATTTAATTTAATTCCTTTGGCTTAATATTATGTTATTGATATTTCAAAATTTATCATTTATTTTATATTCAATCTTTTCTTAATTTGATTCATTAATCCTTTAATTTATGTGTTTGCTTTATTTATTATGATGATTTATATCTTTTCCAGTTAAATCAATAGATTTACTTTACTTGTACATTGAATTTGTCTTACTTTTGTAACTTAGATTGATTAGGTTTTAATGTTTATGTTATTTGAATTCATCTTAAATTTAATATTTAATTTTGTTTATTGGTTTTATTATATTTTATTTAAGGTAAAGCTTTATTTTTAATTTTATTTAATTTTGGAATGCATTTAGTTTACTTATTACATTTATGTATATGTACTTCATTCATTCAATTCAAGTTTCATTTATTCATTTTCATTAATGTTTATTAACTTAAGTAAAGTTACATTTAATTATTATGTTTAGTATTATTCAATTTATTATGTTTCAATTTTATAACCCATTTGCATTAATGATTCATTGTTATTTTAATTTATTCATTTCATGGAATTTTCTAAGATTTATTAATGAATTTAGACTATGATGATTAATTCTAAATTATATATTTCATACATTATGGAATAGTTCAATTTATTTTAACTAATTTAAAGGGAGTGATGATTTTGTTATTTAAAATTAGTTAGCATAATGTAATTTCCCTTTTTCATCAAGAGTTAAGGAGTTTAAAGAAAGGTTATTTTCATGTGCATTAAACTTTCCCTATGTTACTCTATAGTATTATGTTATTCCTACAACTTACCCTAAGTTTAAAGAAAGGTTATTTTCATGTTTAATTAAACTTAACCTGTTATATTTGCATTTGTACTACTTCATTCCTTAATCTAAATGGCTCTAATGTATTTACATATTGATGACTTATAAATTTCAGAGATTAATAAACTTTATATTTTAGTTTGTTAATGGATTCATTATGGTTTAAGGGGTTATTATTCTTGGAATATGATTAAATTTCATATTCTTCACTTTTCATAACCCTTAACTTAGGATTAATTAGGTTCTTTTGGTTTAAGTTTGCTTGGGTATTTTTATTTAAGTATTCTAGTGTCAATTATGATGTTTAAAATTTGTATTATATGTTTTATAATTTCTGTGATTTTTTGATTAATTATTTCCTTTAAATTGACTTAGAGACTTTCAAATCAAATATTCTCAATCCAGAAATCAATTGGCTTTAAAATATTTATGGCAAGTGGGGTTCCTTGCCAATTTCATTTCACTAAAATTTCACTTTAATTAGATGTGTAATTAATGTGTAATTAAGATTTTAATATTTTATTAAAACTTAAAATGTGGCCTAATTTAGTGAGGATCATTTAGGTGTTTTATTTTTCCTTTATTCCCATCTAGAATATGCATCCAAAGAAGGATCATTTATAATATTTAGGGATCTGGCTGATTTATTATGAATTATTTAAATTTAGATTGATTAATTGAATTAATTAATTCAATTAATGGCCTCATTAAGCCATTTTGTGATTTATTAAGTTCTAAAGGATTGCAATGACTTATTTATGTTCATTAAAATGTATTATAATGTTTTAAATTTATCTAATCATTTTTCATCATTTACTTTATTTATTATTAATTTATTTAATGAAAATTAAGGTTCTCAGTTTGAAATTTCAAATATTAAGATTTATTACTCAATAAATCATGAAAATGTTGTGTATCTTAACATCAATTGCAACTCCCCAAAGTTTCATTTCATTTTGATTAATGCTTTTAGATTAATTAAGGTTAGAAAGTTTTTATTCAAACCCACATTAAGGCCAAAATATCCCCATATAAATTGGGGATTTTAATTTTAAAGAATTCCTCTCATCAAAAGGAATTCATAGTGCTTAAGTTTGTAATTTTTGGATTTATATTTAATTTTCTATGAATTTTTAAACTTTATGACATTTTTCTTTAAGATTTTAATTCAGATAACCCAAATTTTTTGTTTAAGCACGTTGAATCCACATGGATCTGATGTGGTGCGGCTTTCCACGTGTCACCACGACCAAATGGATCTGCATTAGATTGGTGGAGCTCATAGGTTAGTTGTGGGTCGTCCGATTGAAGATCGGACAGTTGTGATTTGATCTGAGGTTTGTCTTATTAGTTTTAATCAAATATCTGGCTAGTTCTCAGCCATCCGTTCCTTGTAAAAAGAACGGACGATGAAGATTTTGTCTCTTACAACAGTGACGGAGGCCGAGAGTTGTCCATCATTTTCGTATGATTTACGGCCATCCGACCATTGAAATCGTACGATTTCAATGCCAAATCCATCAGTGGATGAAATCATGAAGATCAAAATGGTTTGATCTCACTTGAGATTAAACATTCTTTGAAAAGTACCAAAATCAAAAGCTTGGGGAGGTCATTAATGGCATACCTTGATCTCGATGATCTCCTACAATGGAATTGACTCCAATAGCTTTGGAACAATGTGAGGAGCTCGTGTGTAAAAGGAATTGAGTTGCCTCCTTGTGGATCACCTCTTAGACTAAGCAAGGCTTGGATTTCATCAGCTTTGGTCGTTCTCTAGCCTCTCGGTGGCAAGGGGATCAGGGGAAGATTCATTTCATCTTTTTGCAAGGTGGGGAAGGTGCTGAGATAGTCAATTTCACTTATTAATAGAACTTGGTCAATTTTCCATTGAAGCTAAGCCTCTTCAGCTATGTTTCTCCTCCTCTTGGTCAGCTATGGGTGATTGAGATCCTTGGAGGCTAGCTACATGGTTCACTAGCCATTTAATACCTACCTATGGCTAAAGAGGTAGAGTAGGGAATAAGAAAATAGGGTTTTGCAAATTGGACGTGGCTTCATATTCCTTTGACTTGCCATACTATATTCTTTGGCTTTGGCACTATTTAGATTTTATTAAATGACTTAATGTTGGCTAGGAATCAACATTAATTCAATTTGGAAAGGATTTGATTACATCCCAACAAAACTAGTTGGAGATTTAGTTCAAAATCCCTTTGAATTATGTCATTCAATTGGCTTGATTTGGTTGCTTTACTTAATGGATTAGTTTTAGATCAATGCTTGGATTATGTCCATTGGATCACAAATGAACTTTTTAATCAAAAGTTTTAAGGAGTTGAAGTTTATTGATTGCTTACTTTATTTCCTAACCAATTTTAATTCATATGTATTTGGGTCAAACCTAATTGAGTCAAATAGTTTTTTTTCCAATTATAATGTATTTTATTTTCAATTGGGTTAATCCAAGCAATTTGGGATGCATTAGATCAAACAATTTCAATTTTATTTCAATTTGAACCCATTTGACCCAAATTGAGCTTAATGGGTTAAGTTTGGGTTCATTTGGGTTAAATGACCATATTGGCCAAATTGAACATAATGATGGGTTGGTTTATGTTCAATAATCATTTTTAGATGATTTTGGATAATTGATTTCGGTTGATTTTATTTGGGTTTGAACCTAATAAAACCCATTTAGGTCCATTTAGGTCAAATTACCTAATTAGCCTAATTAAGGCCACATTGGAGTTATATTCTTTTAAATTCATGTTTAAGTATGTTTGTATCATCATCTAAATCATTTGGAATGATTTTATTTGGTCAAATTTTTATGGGACCCACATAAGTCAAACCCATGTCAAAAGGGTCGACCAATTTTTTAGGTTTTGTTTGGATTTGGATTTATTCAATTTCATGTCATGGTTTCATGGTTTGGATTTAATTTGAATTTCCTTTGGTTTATATGATTCTTAGCTTAATTAAAGTAATTATGTTTAATTTCCTAATCAAACCATAATCTAAGCTTAATTAATTCCAAATTTGGAGTGGTGTATGTTTAGGTTAGAGATTTGGTTTGAATCTAACTAAACCCATTAAGTTAGATTAATCCAAAGAGGGTGCACTAGATCACTAAGTGTAGTGTCCTAGGTGCTTAGCTAGGAGATTCCTAATCTAAGATTAGGTATCCTCAGGATTGTCTTCGGGGGTGTTATTAACCTCATCCAGAAATGAGGTCAACAGGCATGAGAGAATATCATCCAGTCTACGCATAAACAATCCAAACATTCAGTCTAAAATATTACATCATAAAATAAAATATAACACCACAACATACATCGACCTAACCTTAAGGCTAGAATTGGTGACTTAGTATTCTAATGTGTGTGCTAAGGTTTAATATGGTATGTCTTAGTTAGGCTTTAAAAGTATAATTATCTAAAGTTTAAGATGTTTAATGTAAATATTAAGGGAGGTTCTGCTTCAAATATTTGAAAGAATTGATCAATGTTAATTTACTTTTTTATTTTATTTCATTTGATGGCTACATGACTATCCAATTATTATGAAGAGAAGAATGAGGAGATTGACCCCCTTCATCCCTATCCTAAGTTATTTTCTAAGGGTATATTACTCTGACTTTTGTTTCTTTAGTGAATTATTTATTAAATATTTTTTATTAAACATAAGTATGGATTAGTCTTAAGGGATCTTATTCAAACATGAAAGGAATCTCAGGATTAATAAACCTGAATCACCATTATATGGATAACATTCCACCCCTTCTTTTCATCATCAATAGCATACACATTTCTTCATATATATATATATATATATATATGCATATATATATATATTTCGCAATTGATAGTTAATGCATATATCTTGGTAGAAAAGAACATTTTCATCCCTTTGTTAAGCATATATATGCATGTATTAGAGATTTAAACAAGTGCGTGCCATTGTTAAACCTGTTAAGCATATATATGCATGTATTAGAGATTTAAACAAGTGCGTGCCATTGTTAAACCTAGAAAGTGAGATTATCTAAAACCTCCTTGGGGCTACTTAAAGCCTCGTATTCCTGGGATATCCAGACTATATACTTGCTAACTTAAATACATGTAAACATATAAAAAAGCAAGGGAATAAAAATCATGCAAAGATTATATAATAGCAAATCCTTTATTCATGTAAAGCAAAGTTCTATCCCAAATTATAGCACATGCATACACATGAATGAAATTAAGCAACTACATGCCATTGTTAAACCAGAGAAATAAGATTATCTAAGACATCCTTGTGGCTACTTAAAGCCTCGTGTTTTTGGGATGCCCAGACCATATACTTGCTAATTCCAAACATATGTAAACATACACATGAATCATGAAAATATAATAATCTTTTACAATGTTTAAATTATAAGCAAATGTAAATTTTATTGAACATTTATAACCAACATTAATTTAAATTTATATCATTAGCTTGTAATTTTGAAAATAATTTAGGATTTATTAGTGATAATAGCCACACAATATAATGATATTTATCCAACACATGCAACTTAGATGTAATAATATTCTTTTGATTCTTTTTGAAAAATATGAATATATGACATAAATATGGCTTGCACATTTATGATGCTTGAAAATAGGAAATTAAACATTGCCATATAACACATTCAATTACATTAAGTCATAAGGGCAATCAAGCCAAATAAATATTCCTTAAGACAAACCAAAATTCCTATAAAATTTGATTTTGGTTTTTGAATTATTAAGACTTAAAGAGTAGAAATGATTCTTAATATTTACCCCATCCCATGTTGGTGATTTGAAATTTTTAAGGAAAGCAATTAAATAGATTTTTTATAACTTGATTTGGTTTGAACCATTTAAGCACATTGATTTGATTACCCTTCCCAAAGCTTCTTTCATTTAAGTAACTACTTAATCATGAGACTCCAATGATATGGTTTTAGGAAATTAAAATTTGCAATGCACTTAAAGGAATCTAATGCAATTAGGCTTATGCTTTAAAGTTAATTAGATTAAAGAAGGAAAGAATCTAAGTTAAGTACTCTTATGATTTTTCCACACCAATAGGTCAACCATAATTTCTTTAATAACTTTATGTTATTAAACACATAAAAGAAAACTAATAAATTATATTTGAATTATTTGAAGCAATCATTAATTTTGTTTCATTTTTATCTCATCATTAATTTTCTCTAATTAATCCCTAATTATTACATGTGTTAATCAACCCTCCAAAGGAAATACATTTAGAAAAATAATTAGGAAAGTGGCTGTAATTATTTCTCTTCACTATTTGCACTATTCATAGTGATTAATTATTATAAATTATTTAATTTTTACTATTTAACAATTTTAATATATATTAAATGAATTAATGAGGGTAATTAGGATTGAAATTCTATGTTCTTTAAATTACATAGCCATTAATTCCAAGAAATTTATGGGAGGTTGAGGACATCCTATTGAATAATCCCACAAAATTTAGAATTAATTAGCCAAGTAATTAAGACTTAATTAAGGTAATTTGCCTGAACTTCAAACTTTAATTAAGCAGTATTCATTAGACATAAATCTGGGATTTTATTTTTCTTTAATTCTCCTCTGTCTAACATTTCCAAAATGGGTTTATTTATATTTTTTAATTTTTTCTATAATTAGTTATGATTTTTTTGAAATTTGGTCATTTAATTACATTTTTAAAGCCTAATTATCCTATTAAACCATCGACACCATGTGGATGCTGATGCAGCAGCACTTTCCACATGGCGTCATGGTATTGGTTATTTAAACCATTCGACACGACAGCTGACTCAGCGGTGAAGAATGTGGTTTCATCCTGACTGATGTTAGTCCAACCAATGCTTGCAATGTAAGTTCGACCAATGCTTATAATGTAAGCACAAACATTCTACTGACATTCTAAAGGAATCTAAGTCTAATATGTTTGTTCACTATGTGAACATCCAAGCTTATTTGGCATTTCAAAGGGATGTAAGTCTAATATATATGTTCACCATGCGAACATTTAAATCTAATTTGCATTTCAAAGATATGTAAGTTCAATCTTTTTATTCTCTATATAAACATTTAAACCCTAACTAGCATTCTAAAGGGATGTAAGTTTAAACTTTTTGTTCACAATATGAACAATTAAACCCTAACTAGAATTCCAAAAGGTTGTAAGTCAAATCTATATAGTTTCCATGCAAACTCCTAAAACCTAACTAGCATTTCTAACTAATGTTAGTCCAATCTATTCATTTGTTATACGAACATTCTATCTAACATTTCTAAGGAGTGTTAGTCCAATCTATATGTTTTCTATGAGAAAATCCTAATGGCATTCCTAAGGGATGTAAGTCCAATCTATTTATTCATTATTTGAACATTTTACCAGCATTCATAAAGGAAGTAAGTACAATCTATATGTTCGTTATGTGAACATCCTATTGGCATTCTAATGAATGTAAGCCCTACATATATATGCAACACAAACTTCATTGAATTATTGGATAAAATTATATATATTAAGTTTAGCCTTAATTTGATAAATAAATACCTACACCATATCACCTACACTAAAACTCTAGTCTATTCAGGATATCTGAAATAATGTTACCCATGGAACTTAATCAAACTCCATGGACATTACAGCTAATAGCCCTCTAATGTTGGCATACTAGAATAACGATAGTCTAGGATAATATAACTATGTGATCTTCATTAGGACTACCCTCTTTTTTCCCTTAGACATTCATCCACACCACACTATTAGACACCAATTCATATTAGAGATATGTTTACTCTTAATCTTAATTAAGAGTGCTATTTTACTATGGTAAGAGAGGTAATTAACTATGGATTCTTGTAGTCATAAAAAATAGAACCTAGATCAAAATAATTCATAACATAATATTAGGAAAAATCTTGTTGAATATAAATCAATCTGCCTCATGAAGAACAAACTCCCTTAACATCCTATAAAAGACAGAGATTTCAAAGGTGTTTCTTCTGAGTGATCAGAGTTTTGGTGACTTTGTTGAGCGTTACTTCTCTCTCCATCTTTGGAAAGAAAATTTAAAATATGCAGTGTCATAGATTTGAAAATTTATCGGGCAATTTTCTTTTTTAAAAGTTTAGATTCTTGAAATCCAAGTATAAACTAACTTTGAATTCATTATCAAGTATGAAAAATTCAATGGAAAACTTGTCAAGCATGATGACTATTAAGTTAGAAGAGGCATCTAATGCAAGTTTCCCTTAAATTATGATCAAGTTAGTTCTACTGGAGCCACTCTCTAGTTTTGAATAATTTTTTAAGTTATAATGTTTGTACCTATTGGACCTATGACTAAATCCATCACTATAGGCATTGAAATGCCATAAGTATTAAAGAAGTTGTCATGCAAAAAAAAAATTTGAACCAAATCATTACCGATGAGGCTAGGCAGCTGAATGATAAGGCCTTACTCAATCAAAAAAGGGAGTCTATTTAGATAGGCTGCCACAGGCAGGTTTGATAATATTAATTAAGGATAAGATTGTCATTGAGCCCAAATTGAAATCTATCATTATCAACACACTCAATAGTCCATCAGAGGAACCTACCATTCCATAAGGTACTTCTTTTGCTCCATGCAAGCATGATCATGAAGCATCTTCCTTGGGCACCAAAATGTGCAAAAGAGCTAAAAGAAAGTACAATGCTTGTAGTAGAGCTACCAGATTATTTGTCCATATAAAATAATAGTAACCACTGATGGAAATAAATATACCCACCAATAATAATTTCAAGCTGCTCAGATGGGTCAAGAGAAATAGCCCTGAGGGGATAATAAAGAAATATTTCTAGGGAGTACTTATTTAAAGGATAAATATATTTTATTTGGACAATAGCTAAGGAAAAAGGAGAGACTATTTCAAATAAAATTTACAAAGTTTTGAAGGTTATTAAAAATAGAACCTTCATAGAAGAATTAAGATACTGGTAAGCCAAGTCACCAAGTTAATATTTCTTAAATTAGGCAGAAATATTCGGTGAGCACCGATAATGAGTCCTTCAATATAAAAGTACTAAGTGGTTACTTATTGGAAAGTCTCGATTATGGGAATTTTATTTGGAACACCATACAGATCTTGGGAGTACTTATTTAGGTAATCAAATATGTCATTAATGGATAAATATATTATCTCAAAAGATAAACATATTACCTTATAAGGGATTTGATTACTTACTAAAGACTTCTAAGGCTGATGGGTATTCAATGTATAAGAGATTGTTCTCTTGAACTACACAGAGAGGTTGAACAGCGTTTATTTTATTGTAGGGTTCGTAGTTCCCTTTAGGGCAAGCCCCTATAATCACTTACATCTTAGAAGAAATAGATTTCCTCTTAAGAATACTCTCAATTAAATAAATTGACTTTCATCTTTATGGATTTCAAAGATTATCTTAAAATGATGGTTAATTTCAAAATTCAAAAGGAAACATTCCAAGAAGAAGGAGTTCTTTTCAAAAGCCAAATGGGATTGAGTAAGAAATGCTTTTGGAAACTGAGAAACTCATTAAGCATTTCAACTATTCTATTATTGGGCTTTACATTTTTGATTGAGATTATTTAGAATTTTGAGCTAGCATTTTATTAGAAATCTAGGGTTTAGATTCTGACAGCACAAGACTATTGAAATGCCTAAGAGTTGAAGATTTATTCTAATAAGATGCTTCTGAACTTGAGTTTAAAAGTACTAATATAAGCCAGAGGATAGACCTAGTCTAATTTTACAAATTAGGGAATTATTGATTCTTTTTCTCACTTGAGAAAATAAATCTATCCTGACTCTTCTGGACTTATTTCTTGCCTGGAAAGGGTTGTTGGCTAACACCACCTCAGCGATTTGAAATCATGTAAGCCAGTCTTATGCAAGTGCAAGATTGTTGGGTTGTTATGTTTAGGAAAGAAAGGTAAGAGCTTAAACTCACTCCCCAAGAAACTAGATCATGTGTGGTATGCATTCAATGGCTAAGACTAATGTAATAAAATTTACAAATTTTATTTATTTTGACTCATCATTTTTGGATTAAAGCTTGAGAAGATTTATGCCTAAATGAATGATGAAAATCAATTATGGGCTAAATCACAGAGAAGATGTGTTCTCTACTACAAAGGGCCACACTCATAGGTCAAGCATGTCCCTTATCATGCAAGAATGGATACCCCCTATTTACAAGAGAGAAATAATATCTATGCATGTTGTTGGAACATAGAACCATTCAGGTAAAGGGTTACTAAATATTTTATTTCTTGATTAAGATCATAAGCTTTAAAGTGAGGTTATGAGTTGATTGAAATTTCATTAAAATTATTAATTGGGATAGAAAATTTAGTTATTTTAAGTGCATAATGCATCCAGACTTTATTGCAAAACACAACAATCATAAAAATAAATCTATGAAAAGCATGTAGTTCTATTATGTACCCCAAAATAAATCAAGCAAAATTTAAATAAATAAAATAGGCTGGTGTGATTGGGTACTGCTATACACCCAGAAAAAAGAAAAGTGGGCAGCCGAGCTCTACCCTTATACAGCCCAACCTAGAACTAAAAGTCTAATCTGTGGAGATTTTATGAAATTATGGATCATCACCTTCTTCAGGGACCTCCTTAGGCTCCACTAAAACCACCATATAAGTACAGTCAGGTGCTGCTAATCTTAAACCCCTTAGATCCTAACCTATTTCTAGGCTCAAGTTATATTTTATATTTCCAAAATAAAATCTTAAATCTTGCAAAATAGATGTTAGGAAAAATATACAGCACACCAATAGTTTATATTTCAATCATACGGGCCTAGCATTTATGATTTCCAAACTCACATGTCCTATTGAGCTATGTTTAGGGACTTCAATAGCATTTCCAAGCAAATAGCATTTATTTTATATTTATTATAATGATCCTTTTAAACATAGCCCCCCTTGTAGAGAACAACATTAGCCTAGAAAAGAATGTCCTAACATCCAGACTAGTGAGCAAACAATGATAGACATCTAGTCTAAAATAATTCACCACAAGATAAGAAAAAGTATCACATCATAATAAACACATCAGTCTAACCTTATTCTAGGGTCAGTGATCTAGTATTATAGTGTGTGAAAAGAAGGCTTGTGTGGCAAGTCTGTTCTAGGCTTTGTTTCATTTTAAATTTGATTTGAATTCAGAATTTATTTATTTTTACCATTGAATGGTTTTGATTTAAATAATTTAGTTAAATTTAGATTTTATTCTAATTTTAGGTTTCCTTTTGTGTTGAAGTTGAATTTATATTTTAAGGAATGATGAATAGAATAAATTCTATTGTGAACGGAATCAAATCTATTCAACTTCTTAATAATAAAATTTTTAGGTGATTAATGTTAAAAATTTAATCTAAGGTGAAAATTTACTTGAATGATTTAATCTAAGGGTCAAACAGGGTCAAACTAAGGGTCAAACTAAGGTGAAAATTTAATCTAAGGTGAAAATTTAATCTAAGGGTCAAACTAAGAACCTATGAATCTTAGTTAATCCATTTACTTAAATGATTTAATTGAATTGATTTGATTTGATTAATGTTTGTTTGATTTGATATGGATTTTGACATTTGAGTTTGTTTAACTTCATGTATTTAGATTTATTAATTTTGGATTCATTAGATTTTAGTTTGATTTGATTAAATTTTGATAATTCAATATCCTTTAAATTAATATATAATTCCTTTCTTTTGGGTTTCAATTTGATTAACTTTATATGAATAATGTTGATTAGATTATTTCAATGTTATTTAGATTTATTAATCTTATCATTTTATTTAAACTTTATTTAGATTGGTAAATATATTCCAATTAAATTATGATTTAATTGAAGTTTAATGTGCTCTTTTATTTGAATTTCAATTAAGGGTTTAATTCCTTAAATGTAGTCATTTAGCTTATATATTGATCATTTTTGGTTTAATGATCAATTTAATTTAGTTTGATTAATTCCTTATCATAGTTTAATAGGCTTGCTTATTTTGTTTGAGTTTTCTCTTGATTATTTTATTTTAATGTTGTTTGAAAATGAGAGTAATTGGATGTGATTTGATGATTTAGAGGCTATATTTAACTTTATGTTTATTTAATTTGATTAAGGTTTAAAAAGATTTATTGTGATTACTCAATTTCATATAATTCTTAGATTGATTAACTTTATTTA
Source organism: Cymbidium sinense (assembly GCA_021442155.1). Classification (NCBI taxonomy): domain Eukaryota; kingdom Viridiplantae; phylum Streptophyta; class Magnoliopsida; order Asparagales; family Orchidaceae; genus Cymbidium; species Cymbidium sinense. The sequence continues at coordinate 31,196,161 of CM038223.1, forward strand.
TTCAGTTAAGGTTTAAGTTATAATTTATTCATTTTATTGAATTTAATTTGATTATTTGTTAAGTTTAAATGGTTTAAACTATTTGATTTGGTTTATTGATTATTTAGTTCAGTCTAGTTATGGTTGATTTTTCTTAATGATTGTTTAGTTTAGTTTAGTTATGTTTGGTTTTGTTTGGATAATTTAATTAGAAGTTATTTGATTAAATTAAAATTTTAATTCAGTTTATAATTTCAATTTAAAGATCAATTCATTAAACTTATTCTTTTTATTAATAAGTTAATGATTGATTTAACTTTATTGTGTTTTATTAATATGTTGATTGTAGTTTAATGATTGTTTGGTTCAATTTAATATTTTGATTTAATTTAATTAATTTGATATGTTGAATTTTATTTATTTATTGACTTGCTTAGGTTAGGTGAATTAAATGCTTACTTTGATTTCAATTAAACTTCTTTGTTTGTAATTAGAGTTTCACTTACTTTGATTCCTCTATTATGTTAAATATCTTTAATTAATAATTCATGTTGAACTTGATTATTTAAACTTATATATTTAATGGTTAATTAGTTCACCTTTATTCAAATAGATTAAAATAAATCTAATTTGAGTTTCACTTGGTTAAGCATCTCAGTGACTTAGTTTATCAAGAGTAAGTTGCTTTACTTTGATTAGATTATGTTTAATCTAATTAATTTCAATTCTTATTGGGTTAGTAATTGTTTAAACTTTTATCTTATCAAATGTTTGATTTGATTAAGAATTTAATGATCAATTGATTCCATCCTAGTTAGGTAATTGTATAGTTACATTATTATTAACCTAGGAATGATTATCAAGCCAAATAGTTGATTAAATTTCATGTTAATTGAAGATTTATTGAGTTGATTAATCAATATTTAAGTTATTCATTTAATTGAGATTGGATTAATAATCAATCAAGTTTGATTTCTAATTAAATGTTTAACTTATTTAAATGATTAAATTTAGTTGTACAATGAATATTAAACTTAACTAGAGATTACCTAAGTGTTTTGATTAAAGATTAATTATTTCATTATGATTTTCTTAATTAAGGTTTAATCAAGTGTTGATCATGACCTTATTATAAAATTAATTAGAGTTTTATTTGATTTAGATTATTTGGCTAAGTGTTTAAGATTAAGATTTATGTAATATTATTTGTTTTTTTGATAATTTATTCATCTAATATTTATTGCAATTATTATTCAACTAAATTTGACTATGTTTATTTGATTAGAATTTCACTTAAATAAATACATTTTTTATATTAATTAGAGTTTGTTTAGTGTCTTTAAATAACAATTCAATGTTCAGTTTGATTACTTCACTTAAAGTTCATCAATCATTTGTTTAATTCATTCAAATAATTTAACCCATCAAATTATTTAATTGAACGATTTATAATCTACTTTAGTCTTACTTGATTTGATTAAGATTCAAGATGTGTTTAGTTTAATCTTTATTTAATTTAAATGATAGATTTATTAGGACTTCATGATTGATCAATGATTAATTATGTCAATTTGACTATAGATTTGATTAACTACTTTATATGATTGATTTTTGCCTATTATCATCTAAATTCATTAATTTGATCAAAATGTGATTAATGATTAATTGGATACTGATAATTATCTTGGTTAATTAGTTTAGATAATTTAAATTTGATTAATGATTATCTTGATTTATTTTAATTAGCTTAATTTATTCAAATTGGATTTAACTTTGTCAAATATTTGATTAACTTAATTTAATTAAGGATGGTTAAATTCAATTGGGTATTTGACTTGATTAAAAAATTTGATTGAATCAATTATAGATTAATTAATGGCAATTAACGTAATTATTTTATTTAATTATTTAAAACTTCATGTAAATGATTGACTTAATTAGATTTCTTTAGTACTATCACGATTAATATAATTAACAATCAATTAAACATTCATGTTTAATTTGATTGACTTGGCGCAGTTGGGGTTTGATTGATAGTTATCTTAGTTTATCTTATCAAAACTAATTTGTTCATATTACGTTTAATTTGGATGTTGGGTTAATTAGACTAAATTAAGAATTTAAATTCAATATGATTACTTTAATTGTATGATTAACTTGATTAAATGATTTGCTTAGATTAATTATAAATTAACTAGTAATTTAATTAATCATACTCATTTTGATTGAAACATGATAATAAATTTAATTAAATGTTTGTTTTAAGTGAAGCTTGATTTAAAGATTAGTTTAATTAAATGATTAATTAATTTGTTATAGAATTCCATTACCAGAATTGGTTAAGAGTTGTTCTTAATTAGAAGTTGATGGATTATATCTAATCTAATTAGAAAATTAATTCAATTAACATAAGATTAATAATTAATTAAGCCTTTATTTTATTAAGTGGTTAATTTGATTAAAAGTATAACTTATTTAATGATTATTTAAAAAATGTTTAATTAAGTGATCATTCATTGGATAATCAAATGCTTATCTTGATTAATTAACGAACATAACTAATTAAAATTTAATTTGTGATTAGTTAAGGGGTTGTTTGGGATCAATTTTATTTTTTTTGTTTTTTATTTTTATTTTTATGTTCTTTTTGAGAATATATTTCTTTAGAGTATTTTTTATGTGGTTTTATTTTTTATTTTCAAAAATACTCAAAACATCTAAAAGATCCTTTGAGTGTTTTTAAATATAACAAGTACAAGTATTTTTAAGCAAAATATAAACAAAACAAAATAAAAATACAAAATTAAAAATTAAAAATAAAAGTGATCCCAAACGCCCCTTAAGTTAATCATAATTAATTTGATTAAATTATTGACTTAATTAAGATTGGTTAATAGTTAATTAGTTTTTTTGTTTACTTAACCAATGATTGAATTGGGATTTTAATTAATGATAACTTTAATTCTCATGATAATTAGATAATTATCATATTAAAGATTAGTTGATTATTATTTATAATTATTTTAGCTAACTGGTTCATTTGATTAAGATCAAGTTGATAATTAATTGGATTTTGTGTTAATTAAATTATTAACTAACTAGGTAATTGGAGTTTGATTTGATCTTGGAATTATCACAAAATATTCTAATGAAAATTTGAACTTAATTAAGATTGATCAAGCAATTTCATTGCTTAATGATAAAAATATTAATTAAATCAATCTTAATTAGTTTAGACAAGTTTAATTACTCATTGGCTATAGTTGATCTCAAATAAACCTATTAGAGTTTAACATGGTTTATTGCATTTGAAGTGATTTAAATTAGTTAATTAGTCTTATATGAATTAAATCTACTTTGATATAACTAGTTTTATTAATGATTGATATGTTAAATTAGTTTGATTAAATTAGATTTAAAGCTTAACTAATTCTTAATTTGATTCAATTAAATTTAATTTTATTTTATTTAACTTAAAGTTAAGTTAATGGAGGTTTGAGTACTATTTCATTTATAATTTTAGTTTGATATTTTAAACTTATTGAGATTTAAGTTTTAATATTAGTGTTGGTCCTAATGATTTATCAAATACTAATTAAATTATTTTTAAATTTGTCAAGCTCTAAAGGGATTCAAATATTTTTTAAAGCTTTCTAATGTTGATTAAAATGTTTTGAGGTATTTCATTGATTTTCCATGTTTTTTTTATAATTTTAAATTATTTATTTTTTTAAATAAGCCATTTCAGCTTCAAAATTTAATATCTCCCAAATCCATAAATTGTTTTGACTTGTAATTTTTATGGTAGGTATTTTTTTACCTCAATTTTATTCTCTAAAAATTTCAGGTCAATCTGATTAATATTTTTTGATTAATTAATAAAATTTTATTTTCACTAAAACATAAATTAACCTCAAAATACCTAATGAAAATTAGGGATTTTTGGTTTATTAGATTTCTCTCAAAAAGATGAATCCAATAATTTTTTATTTACAATTGTTTGATAAATATTTTATTTTTTTATGATTTTTTGAAGTTTCAGGCAATTATAAGCATTTTTTAAAACCAAAAATTTCCTAATTTTCTATTTAACCCAATCAGTGCCATGTGGCGCTTACTAGACTTTCTCTTTTGCATGTCGAAGCCTGATTGGGCCACGAGATGCTGATGAAGCATTTGAGCAGGAATATGAGATATGATTCAAACTGTCTGATCAAAGATCAAACCGTCTAATCGAAGATCAAACCGTCTAGATCTGAGATCATGATCTAATGGCTTAAATTATATACCCCTAACGTTTAAGTCTCAGCCGTCCACCACAATTAATAGGGATCAGATGACTACTATACTTTCTTCCTGAAAATTAACGAATAGAGAGGGGCAAGCGGTATTTTTGCCGCCCCTTAGGCTCGACTTCTGCTGGTCATCATCAGAAACTCGTGCTTTTCACTCTAAAAAGGTTGGAAATTGTAAGAGCAAGAGGGTTCTAGGGAAATTTCCTAAATTTGTGTGATCTCAATTCACAAAGAATGGATACCTAGTTGGTCAGCTATAGTTTGATGAAGTTACCTCATCAGAGCTAATGTCTGTCGATCAAGTTGATCCAAGCATGCTCTTGGATGTGAGACAAAGCTTTAGAGTGAATATGGGCTCTTACTTCCCTCTGATCATTGGGGATGTCAATCTCCGCCACCTCTCACTAGAGCTCAATATATTTTGGTTGATTTGGGGTCGGGGAAGGTGGGGGAAAGCTCAATTTCTCTCCTTAGATGATGGTGAGTGTGTAGGGAATGTTCAAAAGTGTTGAAGTAGGATAAATATGAGATTTTATGGATGGCCAACCCCCTCCCCATTAATGGAGCTTGGAGGAGGTCGACCATAGGGAACTGGAGCTTGCAAGTTGCTATCGGAGGTGGTTAATTAACTGAGGATTGTGTTCTTGGTCTCTCAAGTGTAAGAGTGGAGGAAGATATGGAGGATTAGGGATTTTGGAAGTTTGTTTAAATTTCCTTCCTTTGCATTTATCCCTCATCCCACTTGATCTCTTATCAAGCCACCAAAGTTGAAGCCTAATTCACATTTTAGGTAGATTAGCCTATTTTGGGATTATTAAAATCCAATTTGGACATTTTTATCTTGATTTTGGATTTGGGTCAACTCATGTTGACCCAAATGAGTTGGATTTGGTTTAAATAACCCAAAATCACTCATTGGATTTGGATCTAAGGTTCAATTATAACCAATTGATCATTTCATTCCTGTGAATTTCAATAATTTAATTTGATTTAATTTTGAAAAGATTTAAGCTCATTTTAACCCACTTTGACCAAAGTGGATCTAATTGAGTTCACATGGCTAATTGGTCATGTTAGGTTTGGATTATGCTTCAATTATGTTTGAATAATTATTTATGATAATTTTATTTAATTAATTTCATTTAGTTTGGCTTAATTTTAGATTTGACCAATGTTTGACCTAAAACTTGACCAACTTTGACAAAAATTGATTAATTTGATTTATATGATTCAATTTATTAACTTATGTTTAGATTAGACTTTAATCATGTTTTATATATTATTTGAAGTGATTTAGGTTAATTAATCATGTTTAATTTGAGTAAATTTTAGATTTGACCCAAGTTTGAGCAAATTTGAATTTAAAGGGTTAATATGTGGTCATTTAGGTCAACTGATCAAATTGGTTGAATTAAATCCAAGGACTATTTAAATTATGTTTATATACAAATTTAGGATAGTTTTGAATATTTAATTTGAGTTAATTTTAATTTAATTTGAAATTTGGCTTACTAAAGTCTATTTGAGCCTACTTAAGCTAAGTGGCTTAATTAGACAATATTAACCTCAAATGAATTTAGTTTTGTGTTTGGGTAAATTCATGTGGTATTTTTAAGTCTTTATAGTGGCTTAATTTGACCAAATTTGATAAGTTGCCTTCTAACCTAGTGGGACACATTGGTCAACTTTAGGTCAAATTGCTTGATTGACCACTTTGAACTTCTTTTGAATTTATTTTTGTGTTTATTTATGTTTATGTATTGATTCTATGCTTTTAGCTTGATTTAATTTGATTTAATTTTGATTTATTTAATTTCATTTGGACTTAGGTGACTTTGAGCTCAAATGAGTTAATTGAGTTAATCAACTCGATTACCTCAATCTGAGCTCAGTTGAATTTAGATTTTAATTTAAATATATATTTATTTTAGATTTCTATTAAGTTTGAAATCGATTTAGATTCACCCAATCCGATTGGGTTAGTTAAGTACTAGAAAGGTTCACTATGATGATTTATGGCTTTTATTTTAGGGTATTTGAATTCAATTTAATTTTTTCAAATTTAGTATTTGATTCAATTTATTATTTTATTTCAGTTTGTTTATCTAGCCACTAAGGGGCTGTTTGGTTGCCTACTTTTAGAGTGTAAAGTAAACTGAATGCAATGTAAAAGGAATGCAATGTATTTGGATTAATTTACTTGTTTGGTTGAAAACTCTATAAATACATGAATTTCTTTTTTCTTGTTTGGCAAAACAAATATAATGTAAAATATTTTTGAGATTATCGATGGCGGTGGTGTCCAACAACCAGCAGCGGTAACGACTAGCGGTGGCGCGGGTGCCGACTGGCAAAGAACCGGATGATCTGGCTACGGTACGTCGGCCGGGCGGCGGGCGGCCAACGGCGTGGTCGGTAGAAGTGGACCATCGACCGACCGGTGGTTCGATGGTGGCAGGCAGCGACTACGGTGGAAGCGGTGGTGAACACTTCACACTGGCCGGTGTATTTGGAATTCACCCAAATCAGGCGAATTCCAAATACACCCAAAATGACCATTTTAATGCATTTAAAATACACTACAAATGCATTGAAATTTTACTTTGCACCATACCAAACACTAAAAAAATTAAATTCCCAGCATTTTGTTTACTTTACACTCTAAATGTAGGCAACCAAATAGGCCCTAAGTATAGTGTCTTAAGTGTTTAATTAGGAAGCTCTTAATTTAAGATTAAAGGATCCTAAATTCTAAGATTATGAATGATACTAACCTCATCTAAAATGAGGTCAACACTGAACTTTTACCAAAAAGATAATATTGATAATCTTGTTTTAATTCATTTATTGAGCACTAGGGTGTGACATCTAAAATTATCTCTCCAATGGTCCACCACTGGAAGGTCTAGATCAATTTGGGTACTTCAAGAATCCCAAGTCATTAAAGATGAGACAAATTAATATGAGTAAGCTCAATCAGATGACAAAAAGGTTGAATCACCTACATCAATTGGAAGTGCCAATCTAAAACAAGTTAGCCAATGACTGATGATGTGGGTAATTAGCCCTTTTGGGAAGATGATGACTTTTTTATTGATGAAGAACAACAAGCATCTGATTTCCAAAATAATGAAAATATCAATTGCATGAAAGTTGAGGTTATTCTCATGGTTGATTCACATTTACAAAATAAGAATGTAGTACATGAACAATAAAATAAGGAATGACATCAGGAGGGCCCAAGTTACCAAATGCCTAAAAGCAACTCGAGTAGAAATTGAAGAAACTGAAGAATTAATTGATGTTGTGACAAAGTTACAATGACATATGGGTCCTCAACTCCAAAGAAGAGATCAAGAAATCAACTAACTCAACAATCATCTTAATTAGATGAATGAGCTAATGAAAGAGTTCTTTGATGAGCTTAACTCAATAACAACTATAATGTAGCAAGTGCCTCCAAGAAACCCACTAGGGATGATCAATCCAACAACTAAAACTAAGGGCATGCATAATGCATCACCCAACTTGCCAATAGCTTTGATGCAAACATAGGAATCTCTAGGAGAAGTTACATTAAGTGCTCAAAAGAGGCTAATGTCATTACAAAATTTCAAGTAGATGATCTTATCAACAACAACAACAAATCAATGTGGTTATCTCTTTAGAGATTGATGAATAATTAGTTGGAAAAGGTTGACCAAACCAAACTGAATATGACCAAATGCAATATCCTAAAAGGTATATTATGCCAAAATTCAACACCCTTTTAGGAATAAAAAATTGATGATAACTCCTAGCTCAGTTCAAAGCTACTTATGGGAATACCTAAGGAAATGATGCCTTATGACTTCAATAATTTGTTAGTAGTCTTACTAACATAGCCTTTGAATAGTATGATGAGTTACCCAATGACTCAATAAAAAAAATTTTGAATTAGAAACACTCTTCATTTAGAGATTTACAAAAGAAACCAAGAAAGTGATGATTGCAGATCTTGCCTTGGAGAAAAGAAGAAAAGATGAGTGTCATAAAATATATCACGAGATGGAGAAAAATGAGCATGAAATGTGACCAACAACTTACAAGAAAGCATGTAGTATAATTCTTAATGGAGAACATTGATGATCAAATGGCTTTATATTTAGCCATGGCCATGATTAATATAATTCAAGAATTGCTGGATCGTGTAGCTAAGTTTCAGAGGCTGCCTAAGCAAGAAGGCCTTAATAACGGCTATAATAATTATTCCTTTAGGAAAGGAAAGCAACTTAAATCATATGATTTAAAGAAAAGTGATGTGAATACAACATTCACATTTATAGTTGATAAAAAATAAAATGGATGTGCAATGACCTCGTGATAAGCATCAAAGCCAACGAAGGATAAGAAAAAAGGTCCTACTCTAAAAAAAGACTAAATAGTATTCATTCAAAAGAGAATGTATTGCTAAAATTTCAAGCATGCCCTAAAGTTAGGATTACAATTACCAGAGTCACATTGACCTGACTAACCAGACAAAGTCAGCAATCCCAACTACTACCCATACCATATATTTAGAAGTCACACAATTGAGGATTATTTTATCTTCGAAGATTGGGTAGAAAGAAGTTATCAAAATGGTGATCTCAACCTATCTGATAGCATATTGTCATATCCTAAAATGGAGAAAGTGAAAGTTATCACAATACCCCTTAATCAAAATATAAAAGACAAAGATGTTGAGCTAATTAGAGCTCAGAATACAAATAATGATAAAGGTAAAGCTCCATAAGTAGAAGAAGAAAGTGGTTGGGAGACCTTTATCTCAAAGAAGACTAAACAAATGATCAACATCTTTTTAGCCATAGAAGGTATTCATTGGAAGAATTCTTTAAAACCTAAAATCTAGAAATGCTCCTGCTCAACAGGGGATATTTTTTATATAATTCAAATATTTAGGCTAAAATCAATCAGTACTCTTTGTCAAAGTCTTATAAATCAAAGAAAAGGAAATCTCAAAAACCAAAATTTGAAATACAAAAAATGATCCACTCTTTGGAGGAGTATGAGCAACCTCCCTGAAGTCCAATTAAGTTGGAGGAATATATGCTCCACTTATAACTTGACATGAAAAATCCTAAAGAAGAGATTTCAAAAGAAACATGTCAAGTCATAAAGATATGTAAAAATTATGATAAAGATAATCTTCAACTTTCAAGAGAGACATGCTCTTGACATGCTACATGATTGCAACATCAACTAACTCTAAGGAAAAGCTATGCTTTCTCAAAGAAAAGCCTATCAAAAAGAAGATTAAATCTGCTCAAAGAATCTATGTTCTAAACTAGACAGTAGTTCTAAGAGTTATGAAAGCTCTAAAAACTTTAAAAATGCACAGAGTTCAAATACTTTTTTTGATAAAGAAGATTTCATAGATGAAGTAACTCAAATCTAGTTAAGGAGTGGAAAGAGAATTTCTCCACCACTATAGAGGAAAGCTAGGGTCAAAGGTAAAGAAATTCAAATTGATGAAGTTATCTTAGCCCCACCACCAGCTAAACCTCTAAAGGCCACCATAACGCTAGTGGACTATAATATTTTGGCTCATTTACACAAGTTACCAGCTTTATTAAGTGTCTACAATGCTCTCATGTTATCTAAAAATATATGTGAAATATTAATTAAAGCCTTGCAAAATCCAAAACAATTTGAAGGCTTCTTTGCAGAAGAGATGATGAAAGAAGACTTAACCTCTCAAAAGTCACCAACCATCACATTCAGTGATAATGACCTATTGTTAGAGAAATTCGAACATAATTACCCCCTTTATGTCACAGCCAAAAGCAATTTTACTTGAATCAAAAGAATATTGACCAACCCAGGTGCTTCAGTCAATCTCATAATAGCTACGACACTTAAAACACTAGATTTAGATGCTCATTATCGGATAAAAGTACATTATTCCTACAAAGATTCTATGAACAAGGGTAATAAACTTTATGATCTTTTATTCTACTTATACGCTTTGGGAAACTTTATACAGAAGCTAAATTCCATGTGATTGAAGCCAATGTTTCATTCAAAGCACTCCTTAGTAAGTCCTGGATTCATAATGTGGCATAGTGCCTTCAACTCTCCATCTATGTATAAAATACATTCAAAATAGTGAATAGTTTCAAATTATTGGTGATATGAATCCTTACTTGATACATGAAATCAAGATCTATGATGATATTAAGTATTCCATTCCTAAGAAAGTAGATGAAGTCAACTCTCAAAAGCAAGTGACTCCACCTATTAAGATAATGTTTAAAGGTGAAAATTCGAAAGACAAAGGCACTAACGAATCAAAACAACCTAAAGTAATTTACCATCTTTGCAGTAATACTAAGGATAATGAAAAAAAGTTGTTACTTTATCAACTTAAGAAAGCCTCAGATAGTCAAAAGAAAGAAAGAGCTAGTACTGGTGATATAACAAAATAATTAGAGATAACTCATGTTTCTCTAATAAGGGTATCCAAATATCAAATCTCTAACAAGGCTATGAAAATAATTACAGTGCTGAAGGAACATATAAAAGCCTTAAAGGCTTCAATAAAAGAGGAAATATAACAATTAAAAACTTTCTATGTCCCTCCTAGAAGAGGTTATGATGAATGTGGGATCCTTTTATACAAATAAGAGAGTAAGCCACAAATCCTACCCAAGAACTATTTGAAAAGGATGATTTTAAGGAAGAAGCTATTTCTATAATAATTTTTCAATACTTTTCATTAGCTCTAAAGAAACTGGTTAAAGATAATGTTCATCCTATACAATCAAATATTCATGCCTGATTATTTAAGTGGCTCTACCCAAAATTCCATAGGATGTGGGAAGTTCACCACATGGAAATTGGGATATATTATTTTAGCATTTCTCTCAATGAGCTTGTGCTATATCGTATCCAAAAAAAGTTTCTTTTGAAGCTACAAATGAACAAAGGGATGTTTCACATAAAAATGAGAATGTACCCAAAGAAGAATTAATAATTGACCTTAAAGAAGCATCAATAAAATTTGAAGAAGGAAATTAAGCTACTATTAATGAACTCCAAGAAATCAACCTAGGTATTGAAGAAGAGCCTAAGCTAATCTTTTTTAGTGCTAACCTCACATCAGAAAAATTAAGAGAATTAAAAGCACTACTTTGCAAATATAAAGACTATTTTGCATGAAACTATAGTGAAATATCAGGCTTATCACCTGACATTAATGTACATAAACTTACCATTAAACCTGATATATTACATGTAAAGCAAGAACCAAGAAGAATGCAATTATAAATTAAAGAGCAAGTAATCGCTGAAATAAAGAAGCTTACTAAGGTAGAGTTTATCCTCGAAGAGAAATAGTTTTGATTATTCAAAAAAGATTTTTTAGGTTTTTTTTTTGTCAGAATGCTTTTTTAACTAAGGATTTATCAACAGATAATTTTCCACGTAAATCCATTAATAATCAAATATTTCAACAAAAAATGTGTTATTTTAGATGAATTTTTTTGCTAAAAATTGGGTATTTTTCTACAATATCACTAGGGCTAAATCCACATGTTTGAACCATAATTTCTTATATGCATTGTACATTTATTCCTACTAATTCCTATTTTATTGGTTTAGCTAGAATTATTATTTTATTTGAAAATGTCATTTGTAGTAGAATTAGCTTAGGACCCGTTGACCTCACTTTTGGAGTGAGGATTAATCATTCCCATCTTAGATCTAGGAACCTTCTAGACACTAAGATTTTCTTAGTGATAGGACACTTCTAGTGATTAAGGGAACACTAAAACTAAGCCTAAAAACTTATAGGGTATAACCTTAAGTCTAGAGTTTACCTTAGGTCTAATAGGTTTTACCTATCCTAAGGCCAGAACCAAAACTCATGCCCATTCACACATCTAAATTTAAAATCATGTAGATGGAATTAAACCAACCCCAACCTATTCAATCAGTCTTAATTGACTTTTATTTTCTAATTCAAGCTCCAAGCCAAATTAACTTGAATCTTAACTCAAGTTAGCTCCACTATAATACTATAACTCAATTCAAACCCATGTAAATAAACTAAATCCAATTTGATTTTCTCAATCACTCTAACTATTCAATGGATCATTTTTAATTACCCAAACACTTGCAATCAAGCCAATTGAATCAAATGAATGTGATCAACCTAAGCAAGCCCATTTAACCTAAAGGGTTCAAATGAGTTAAAACTTGATTAAGCCCAAATAAATTGCAATCAAAGCCACAAATCAATCTCAAATTTATCATTTAACACATCCCAGCCATCCATAACCCCAATTGGTCCAAGTTGGCTTGACCAAGTCACTTAACCCAAAGTGACCTAAAAGGGGTAATTAAACCAAATTCCAATTAAACTCCCATTGGATCAAATCAAACCATTCATTCCCTTCATTAATAATTATAGGTTAGTATTGAATACTCCACTACAATCAATTATACCTAATTAAGTCAATTTGACCCTGTGACCCAAATTAATCTAATTTGACTTAAAGGGTCAAATTGATGTTTGGTCCACAGACTGATCAGTTGGGAGGTAGCTTGAGATCTTCTTAGTAGAGCTTCATCTACCCAAGATGAAGCTACCTCTATTGGCAAACCACCAGTATATAGCTCCAATGAGGTAAAAATTCAGCAACCATAGTCTCGGCCTCTAGGTGTTGATATTTTTTTGAAGTGAATCATGTTTTCATGAAATCTCCATCATAGGATCACCCTAGATTTATTCCCTGATAATTTTGGAGTCATTTTCACCATTGAATGAGATCTGGTAAGCTCAAATTGAGTTGCGAAAGGCTGATGGTGTTCATCTTCTAACACTTGCGGGATGACAGATCATCAACCGTCCATTCCGCATGATTAGAACGGATGACCGTGATTAATGTTAGAAATTCTAATTTAATCTTTTTGAAATCACAAGATTAATCTCGACCATCCGATTTGAGATTAGATGGCCAACATGAAACCGTGTTCACTACCACTGAGTCAACTGTCGTGTTATACTATTTAAGTGGCCAATGTCGTGGTACCACGTAAAAACCATGTCTACATCCGCATGGCGCTTATGGTTTAAATTATTAATTAAGGTTTAAAAATGTAATTAAATTTCCAGAACTTCAAAAAAATCATAATGAATTGTAGAAAATTCAAAAAAAAAAAAAAACAAATAACCCATTTTGGAAATGGTTGATAGAGAAGAATTTAAAAAAATAAAATAAAATCTCTAATTAATACCCAATGAACAGTGCTTAATTAAAGTTTAAAGCTCAGGATAATTACCTTGATTAAGGCCAATTTTCATATCTAATTAATTGCAAATTTGGTGAGATGATTCAATGGGATGTCCTCTACCTCCTATAATTTTCTTGGAATTATTTATCATGTAATTTAAAGAATTTAGAATTTCAATCATAATTACCATCTTTAATTTATTAAATGATTATTAAATTGATGAATAGTAAAAAAGTTTAAAAAATTACTGTTAATTAATCAATGTGAATAGTGGAGATAATGAGGAGAAATAATTAAGCCCCCTTTCTTAACTATTTTTCCAAGTATATTTACTTAAGAGGGTTAATAAACATGTTTACTAATTAGAGAATAATTAGGAAAATTAATAATTGGTTCAAGTAAGTTAAATATAATCCATTAATTTCCTCTTTATGTGTTTAATAACATAAATTCATTTAAGAAATTATGATTATCCCATTAGTGGGATAGAGTATTTAGCTTAGATTATTTTCTTCTTTAATCTAATTAACTCTTAAGCATGATCTTAATTGTCTTAGACTCCTTTAGGTGCATTGCAAATTTTATTTTTCTAAATGTATATCATTGAAGGTTCATGATCAAGTGGTTAATTAAATTAAAAAAGTTTAAGGAAGGGAAATTAAGTTGATATACTTAATGGCTTGAACCTAATAAACTCATAAAATTCATTTAATTTCCTTCTTTAAATATATTAAATTACCAACATGGGATAGAGTAAATACTAAATATCATTTCTTCTCTTTAGGTTTTAACAACTTAAATATCAAAATTAAATCCTATAAGAACTTTGGTTAGTGCTAAGGAGTATTTATTTGACTTGATTGTCCTAAAAAACTTAATGTGTTGAATAAATGTTATTATATAGATGTTTGTGCCATTTGTTTCATTTGTTTATGTTTAAAAAAAGAGAATTAAATGAATATGATTGCACTTAAGATTGCATGTGTTGAATAAATGTTATTATATAGTGTGGCTATTTTCACTAATAAATTTTAAATTATTTTTGAAGCTATAAGCTAATAATGAATAAAAATGTGTGAAGTTTAAGTTAATGTTGGCAATAAATGATTAAAAAAATTTTATTTAGTTATAATTTAAAGATAGTACATGATTATTTTATCTTTATGTTTCATGTGCATGTTTACATATATTTGAGTTGACAAGTATATAGTATAGACATCCCAAAAATATGAGGCTTTAAGTAACTCCAAGAAGGTCTTAAATAACCTCACATTTCTAGTTTAACAATGACACGTGCTTGCTTAATCTTATCTATGTGTATAAATGGGCTACTATTCAGTATAAAACTTTTACTTTTCATGCCATTAAACTTTATATGAATAGAGAATTTATTTATTTTACTTAACCCTTGCTTGATTTTATTCTTATGCTTATGGATATGCTCACATGTATTTGAATTAGCAAGTATATAGTTTGAATATCCTGGGAACACGAGGCTTTCAGTAGCCCTAAGGAAGTCTTAGATAATCTCACTTTCCTAGTTTAACAATGGCACAAACTTGCATAAAATTTTAATACATGTTTGCATATTCTTAGCTATGAAATGAAATCTTTCTTTTCTACCAAATTCATGCATTAATGATCATCAAGTGTGTAAAATATGAGTATGTATTGCATGTACAAATATGAATATTAAATCAAATATTAAGAACAAAGAGAAAATGAAAGAAAAATAAAAGAGTGTGTATATTATTGATAATGGAAAGAAGTAGCGAAATGTTACTCATGTGATAGTGACTCAATTTCATTAATCCTAAGATGCCTTTCATGTTTGAATGAGATTCATTAAAATTAATCTAAACTTAAGCTTAATAAAATGTTCATAAATGGCTCACTAAAAAAATTGAAGCCATGGTAATATACCTTTAAAAATAACTTAGGATAGGGATAAAGAGGCCAAACCTCTCTTTCTTCTGTTTATAATAATTAGGTGTTAAGTAGGTATTAAATAAAATAAAATAAAATGTAAATTAAAATATATCAATTCATTAAAATATTTGAAATGAAACCACCCTTAATGATTAATTTAAATAATTTTTAAACTTTAGACAATCATACTTCTAAAGCCTAAGCAGGACACACCACACTAAACCCTAGCACACACATTAGGATGTCAGGTCACCAAATTCTAGTGTTAGGTTAGGCCGGTGTATGTTATGACGATGTGTTTTTTTTATGATGTAATCTTTTAGACTAGATGTTAGGATTATTTATGAGAAGACTGGATATTAGGTTGTTAGTAGCCTAATGATGTTTTATGTAGGGGCTTGTACTAAAGGGGCCACTGTAATAATAAGCAAATATTGGTGTTCTTGCTTACAGGTGCTACTTATGCCCCTAAGCATAATCCAATTAGTACAAGTGGGCTTGGATACCTAAGTGGATGCTAAGTCAAAATATGTGAAATATAATTACTTGGCTTGTGTGTTTATTTTGCTAATGTCTATTCTGCAGGTATGGTTGACTTTATTTTTCATAAATATGTAATTTTTGCAATAAGATTAGAATTAGTGTTATGGGGTTTAGGATGAACAGTGGCTAGAAGGCAAAGACCTATGAGCCCTTGTGAATCCTGGAGTGAACTAATCCAAAGAAGGCAAGAAGAATAAGAATTGAAGACCCCCATAACATTCATTTCATTTGTAAAATTTAATTGTAATCTAAGTTGAATAAGAGTAGAGCTGAGCTACCCAACTCTTTCTATTTTTCGGGGTGTACGGCGGTACTCGACTGCTCCAGCCTTTCATTTTTTAATGAAATTCTAATGTTTGATTGTTATGTGTAGGTTGTGCAATAGAAATAATATTTTTTTTATAGATTTCTTAAAGTGTGATGATTTGATGTGTGGCCAGAATACAATAGGCTTTTTAGGATAAAATTAAATTTCAATCCTCACTAAATAACTCATAATAAAATTTTAATATAACTCATAACCTCATTTTAAAGCCTAGGTTCTTAACCAAGATAATAAAAGATTTAGAAACCCCTTAGATGAATGTTGTATATTATCACACCACACATATCATATTGTGCCACTCTTGAATAAGGAGGGTCTCCACTCTTGCACGATAGGGGATATGCTTGACCTTTGAGAGTAATCATTTGTAGTGGAGAACACCTCTTCTAATTGATTTAGCCTATGACTTAATTTTAACATGTATATCGGCATAATTGTCCTAAGCTCTAGTCCAGAATAAATGTGTCAAAATGATCCAAAAATTTATAAATTTTAACATTAGCCTAAGTCATGTTTGCAAACCAAACATTATCTAGTCTCTTAGGAGGTGAGTATAAGATTTTAGCTTCCTTCCTAATTGAATAATAGCCTAGCTATCTTGCTTTTACATAAGACCAGCCTATATGATTTTAAAGCATAAGAGGTGTTAGCTGGCAGCCACTCCAAGTGGTTGTAATTTCAAAAGAGTCAGGATGTATCTATTCTCTCTTATGGAGGTAAATCATTATATTTCATTTTTTCGATTAGACTTAAGTCATGCTTCTAGCTTATGCTAAAGCATTTTAGATTTAGGTTCTGATACTACTTATTTCCTTCAGACTACGAGTATAAGTCCTCACCTCTTAGGCGTTTCTATAATCTTATGTTGTTAGACTAAAAGCCTAAGCATTCTAATGAGATTTCAACTTAAACAAAAGTTTTTTTTTCAACTTAAACAAAAGTAAATTCTCTCTTTCATAAATATAAAGCTTCATTCTAGGGTAGATCAGAGCACTCACTAGGCTTCCTAGTAATTTGAATATAAGTCTTTCCATTTGAACTTTCCCACTTGATTTTGACAAGTATCTAATCCTTTGATAGTCTAGCTTTGAAATCTTTGGAGATATTTATTGACTACTTTAATCGAGGGTGTTCTTAAAAAACTCCCATTTCTTAAGATGTAATTAACTATGGGAGCTTACTTCTATATGGAGTCCTTATTAGGCAATTAGGTCCATTATAGGGTGATGTTTCTTTCTTCTGAGATAGTACATCATATCTTAATATCACACCCTATCACTTTAATAAGTTCCCCCTAAGATCTATGGTGTGTCACTATGACTCCAAATTAAAACAGTATAAAACCTTTGGGATTTAAGATGAGTGGAGATGCTGACTTGATTGCCAATATCATCCCAATAAAGAAGAAGAATGGGAAAATCTATGTTTGCATCGACTTTAGGGATTTAAATTAAGCATGCCCAAAAGATAGTTTTTCGCTACCCAATGCATAACTTATAGTATACAACACATCAAACTATGATATATTCTCCTTCATGGATGGTTCATCAGGCTACAACCAAATTAAGATGGCTCTGAAAGATGAAAAACATATATCCTTCCATACACCAATTGGCATTTTTTGATATAACGTAATGCCATTTAGTTTGAAAAATGACAATTCTACATACCAAATGGAAATGACCTACATCTTTGATGATCTTATACATAAATATGTAAACTACTACGCTGATGATTTGGTTATCAAAAGAAAATCTTAAAGCAAGCACATAAGTGATTTAAGACTTGTATGTGATAGAATTCAAAGTTTCAACTTAAAAATGAATCTTTTGAAATATGCTCTTAGTATGACTTCTAAAAATTTCTAGGATTTATTATATGTCATAGAGGAATTAAAATTGATCCCTCTAAGATCAAAGTAATAAGAGAAATACCATTATCTAAGACCTTGAAGCAACTACATTCACGATAAGGCAAGTTGTCTTATATCAAGAGGTTCAATTCTACTCTCTCAGGAAAATGTCAACCTTTTGATTGATTAAAGAAAAATAATGTACCTTTTATATGGGATAATGCTTGTTAAGAAGCATTTGATAGCCTAAAATAATATTTGTTACATCCCCTAATTCTAGCAACACTAATAATAGGAAGACTATTAATATTATATACAACAGCCCTAGAAAAATTGCTTGGAACTCTATTAGCTCAAAATAATGAAGAAGGAAAGGAATATACCCTATACTATATAAGTCTACATTTAATAGGAGCTAAAATAAGAAACTCCCCTATTGAGAAGTAATGTTTAACATTGATATTTGCTTCTCAAAAATTACATCACTACATGTTATCACTAAGATAACTTTGATATCTAAAGTCGATCCTATTAACTTTTTAATGAATAGGTCTACTCTAATAGGCCACTTAGCTAAATGGGTAGTCTTATTGCTCCAATTTGACATAACATATGTCCCATAAAAGGTGATAAAATGGCAAGCTCTAGCTGACCTTCTACCTGCTCATCCTTAATCGATATATTCTCTCCTCAATTATGAATTATCTGATGAGCAGATCTTCAATGTAGAAGATGCTCAACAATCATTAGAATTGAAGCTTTACTTCGATGGAGCTTCATCAATAAAGCCAGCTAAACCACCAGGATTACACATAGTATAAGTTGGGATTTTTTTTATATTTATGACACCAAAATGTAGCATACTATGATATTTATATAACTTGATTGGGTCTCAAACTAATAATAGGACTGCATATGAAGCATTAATTATAGGCTTATACCTAGTAGTTAATATGAAAATTAAGAAGATTTATGTTTATAGAGATTCTCTACTCATAATCTGATAAATCATAGGGACTTTCAAAATAAGTTGAATTAGTGCTTTATCATAAGCACGTCCTAGAGCTCCTAAAATAAATCCATAAAGTAATAATTATAAAGGTGTCATATCAAAAAAATGATAAGGCCAATGTATTAGCTAAACTAGCTGAAGAAATGGCAAACCCTCAAGGAGAACCAATTACAATAACAGTCCAAAGTAGGCTAACATTAGTACCAACCCTTTTTCAAAGTTCTAAAGCTAAAAAAATCAAGAGATTTTAACGATAAATGAAGAAGATGATTGGCGATAGTCATTCATCACTTACCTTAAAGGTGGTGAATTACCAAAAGTTAAGTCAAAAGATCAAATTTCACAAAGAGCATTACGATATGCTCTTGTGAATGACACACTATATCACCACTCATTTGACCAAAAGTGATTATGATGCCTAACACTAGAAGAAGCCAAGATGGTAATTGCTGAATTTCATGAAGGATTATGTGGTGCACATCAATCTAGTCCTAAAATAAAAATAAAAATTAAACAAATGGGATAATACTGGCCCAACATGGCTCAGGACTAAATGAACATGCTAAAAGATGTCATCAATATCAAATACATACATACATGTTGTGTATATGACCTAATGCCTTACATCTAATAGTGGTATCTTGGCCACTTAAAAATTAGGGAACTTATGTAATTGGTCCAATAGACCCTCCATCATCTAGCAAAAATCATTTCAATTTGGTGGCCATTGATTACTTCTCAAAATGGGAAGAATCAATTCCCTTAAGAGAAGTTAAAGCTGACAACTTAATAAAATTATTTCGAGACCACATCGCCTACCAATTTAGAGTACCTCAATAAATTATATATGTCAATGGAATTGCCTTCAAGAATGTTAAAATATATCTCTTCATTAAGAAATACAAGATAGATTAATGATATTCTTTGATATATAACCTAAGAGATAATGGTCTTGTAGAAGCATTCAACAAAACATTAGTCAAACTCCTAAAAATAATTCTCTCTAGGAATAAAAGAGAATGGAATGAGAAATTAGTAGAAGCTTTGTGGGCATATCACACCACATATAAAACTGCTATGAAGGCAACACCATACTCAGTTGATCTTTGGGGTAGAAGCCATGCTTTCTCTTGAAGTAAAACTACCTTCACTTCGTATTGCAGTCCAAAATGAACTTACAATAGAGGAAAATGTCTGAGTACAACTTGAAGAGCTTGAAGCTTTAGAAGAAATTTGGCTACACACTGAGCAAAACTTGGAAATGTATAGAGCAAGGATACTCGAGCTAATGATCATATGATTTGACCAAGAAGCATGAAAATGAGTGAACTAGTATTGGAATGTAAAAGGACTATCATTCCCCATTGTTGAGTTTGTGGAAAGTTGACCCCAACTAAGAAGGACCTTACATTATTGAAATGTATATGAAGGAGGAACTTATCAACTTATTGATGCAAATAGCATAAGGCCTATGCCTCCTATAAATAGATATCTCAAAAAAATATTATGCATAACCTTTAAAGTCGTTATGCTTTATAAATGCAAGTGTTAAAATTCACTCTAAATCAATCAGCAGAAATGATAAATCATTTCTAACATTTTAGTACGAGAAGAATATTTTCATCCTAAAGGGAAATTTCCCTATAAATAGGGAGCAATTTTATATTTCTTATAATGCAAGGAGAAATCTTAGTTAAAGAGAAATTCAATCCAATCAAAGAAATCCAAAATTATATTCATCATGCCCAAAAGGGATCCAATCAAAAATCTAAATCGAGATCCATCATGTCCAAGGGGGTTGGATCTAAAATCTAAACCTAGATCTACCATGCCCAAAGGGGCCAGATCTAGACCCAAAATTAGATTCATCAAGCCCAAATGGGTCAAATCTAAACCTAAACCTAGATCCACTATGTCCAAAAGGGCTACATCTAAACATAAAATTAAATTCATCAAGCTTAAAGGGGTCAGATCTAAAATCTAAACCTAGATTCACCATGCCCAAAGGGGGGTTAAATCTAAACCCAAAATTAGACTCATCATGGCTAAAAGTGTTGGATCCAAAATCTAAACCTAGATTCATCATCCCCAAAGGGGTCGAATCTAAACCTAAAATCATATCCATCATGTCCAAATGAGCTAGGTCTAAATCTAAGCCTAGATCTCATATGCCTAAAGGGGCAAGATCTAAAATTTAAACATAGATCCACCATGCTTAAAGGGGCTAAATTTAAACCCAAAATTAGATTCATCATGCCCAAAGGGGTCAGATCTAAAATCTAAACCTAGATCCAATATGCTTAAAAGGGTTGAATCTAAATCTAAACTTAAATCAAACATGGCCAAAGGGATCGGATCTATGTCCAAACACACCCAACATTTCCAAAAAGGGTGGGGGTTTAAATATAATTCTAGATTTAGCTCATTTAACATGAACTAAAGCTAAATACAAATATACATCTATCAAGTCTAAAAGGGATTGAATCAAAATATAAATCTAAACTCTTTAAAAATTAGACAAGACTAAAGAAAAGCCTACAAGAACAACTCATTTACAAATTCATGTATTATTTGCTTTTATTATGTTCATAAAGTTTATATGCTTCTCTCTTTTAGATTTGCTACAATATTTATTTGGAAATGGTTACATGATATGCCTTATATTGAACCAACTGAGGAGCAGATATGGGCTACAATTGTAGCTTTGTGGTGTTTATTTTTGAGATTCATGTGTGTTTATGTGAGGGGACACAACGCAGATTGACAGATGTACTCATTAGGGTGATCGAGTATGACATTAAGGAATAGTGAACTATCTCAAGAGATAAAAATCACTATCCTATAATGGACCAGGCATGATGGGTCTTCAAATGTACCAGAGATCTTTCCCCTATTTTACATGGAAAAGTAAAGCAGGGTTTATTTAAATTGGTTCGTTAAGTTCTTCATGGAGTCAAGCCTCCATTAATTACATCATAAGAAATGAGGTTCCTTAGGAATACTCTCGATTAAGGTAAATGATCATTGTCTCTAAAGATTTTAAAGATAGGACTATCAATCAATTGGTTATTCTTAGAAAATCAAGTGGGAGAGATCAAAAGGGAAGTGTTCTTATTAAAACCAAAGGAGATAAGTAGGAAGTGCCCATGATACTAGGAAGCCTAGTGAGCACTCCAATCTATCCTATAGTTGGGCTTTATACATTTAAATTTGAGGATATTTATTTGTTTAAGTTGACTTTTCATTAGAAGTCTAGGACTTATAATTCTACAATACAAGATTTTGAAAATGCCTAAGAGGTGAAGATTTATGCTTGTAGCCCACAAAGAAAATAACAACCTCAGATCCTAAATCTAAGGAGCTTTGGTGAGGGCCAAACATGACCTAAATCTAAGGTGAAAATGGGTGTACGGTTTATCTCCACAAGAAAGAATAAACCACCTGATTGATGAGCTTTTACTGCCTGGAGTGGCCGCCAGCTAACTCCTCATACACTTTAAATCTATCCAGGTAAGTCATATACTTTGCAAGATGGTTAGGCTGTTATTTACTTTAGAAGAGAAACCAAGTCCTTAAACTCACCCTCTAAGAGACTAGATGATGAAGGGCATGAATAATGACCTAAATCTAATGCAAATTTTGTCAAATTTTATTTGATTTTTTGAATTTTTCTTTAACATAGGTTATGGGATTTTATATACCTAATGCATGAGAAAATCAAAAAGAAGGAGGCGTGTTTCCACCATGTCTCTCAATGGTTAAGCCATTTTCTCTGGCAAAGGTGGAAGCCCTCCATTGGTAAGAGTGAGACAATATGATTTATACATGATATGAGACAAACAACATCCAGCTAAGGGGTTGCTAAATTTTTTTTATTATCTTGATTTATGTCCTAAGCTCTAGGTGAGGTTATGAATTGTTTAGTTTAATTTTGAATTGATTAATTAGAAAAAAAATTTATTTTTTTCTAAGAGCCTAATCGCATCCAAGCCATTCAACAATCATCAAACAATTAAGAAACTAGGAAATCATGCCATCCTAATTATGTAATCATAAATATAACATCAATCAATTTATAAAATTAGCATAATAGAATAAGAAGCCGGTGCGATCGGGTAACGCCATACAACCCAAAAAGAAATATGGGTAGTCGAGCTCTACCCTTATACATCCCAGTATAATGAAAGAATAAATTATAATTATGAAGTGATAAGTGTTATGGCGGTTCTTCATTCTTCATCCTTCATTCTTTACTCCTTGTCCTTCATTCCTTCATCTTGGTTTGCTCCATGTCTTTCTTTCTTTTAGTTTGACTTGGGATGTAATTTGCTCTAAGGCCTCACATGGTATATAAGACATGGTCTTATAACTAATGTTCACCTTAATCCCCATAACTCTCATTTTAACCCTAATGCAAAAATTACATTAAAAGAAAGGAAAGTAAATCTAGCTACACCTACAAAATAAATGTTAGCTAAACACACTATACAACCCAAGTAGTTATAGGAATAATTTGGACTTAATACCCCACACATGGGTAACCAAGCCCACCTATCCTAATTTAGGTTATGCATAGGGGTATTACCAACCTGCACAGTAAAAAGTATTTATATTCTTATTACAACACCCCTTAAGCACAACCCCCTACAAAAAGCATGATTAGGCTAATATCAGCCTAACATCCAGACTACACACATACACCCTAAGATCTAGTCTAAAATAATACATCACAAAACTAAACATTCATCAAACCATGCACTGCCCTAACCTAAAGTTAGAAATGGTGACTTAGTCTAATGTGCATGTGTTAGAGCTTGTGTGATATGTTCTAGCTAGGATTTAGATTTATGATTTGCTAAGTATGAGAGGTTTAATTTATAAAGGGTTGATTTCTCTTTAAGTAGTTTAGTTGATTTGGAAAATTTTACTAAATGTTTTCTCTTGTTTCTTGTAACCTACACCTAGCAACTAAGTGTTGTTAAGAGAAGAAAAAGAGGGAGAGTATCTATTTTATCTCTACCTTAAGTGATTTTTAAGGTAAATTGGTTACTGAATTTCCTTTAGTGAATGGTTTATTATGCCTTTTAATTAACCCTAAGTTTAGATTTGCTCTAAATAGCCCTATTCAATAAGAAAGACATCTTAGGAATAGTTAGGGTGGATTACTATCACATAACACACACCCATTCATTTCTTTCCACCATGTATACCATGCATATGAATAATCCTAAGTATACTTATACATGTAATGCAAATCTTAGCACACTTTGATAATGAATGCAAAGAGATATGATTTGAAAATTTGGATATTACATTTGTTAATTGGATCATTAATACATGTCTTTGTTATGTAGAAAAGTGGAATTTTTTATCCATTAGCTAAATGCACATTCGCATGTATAAAAGTTATAAGTGTGTATGTTGCCATTATTTTCTACACCAGGGGAGTAAGGTACAAGACCTACTTCAAGCTACTTAAAGCCTCGTAGCCCCGAGATATCCATACTGATATACCACTTTTCTTAGAAACATGTAGATGTACAAAAAGAACTAAATGGATAAAGAATCATGCAAGAGACTATGTTTGATTTGGTTGTATGATTTACCTGTGTTACATGAAGATCCTTCCTAAGTCTTAATATAAAGATGCATAGGAATAGATTTAGGCAAGTGTCATGTTCTTTTCAATTAAACTATACACTTGCAAATCCTATGTGAATCCATGCTAAGAGAAGGAAAGAGAACTTTATAATACACATCTTATACTATCATCACATGCAAGCTTATAAATATTTATAACTAGCATCAATTTATTTATAATCTTTGATTTATAGGTTTCAAAAAAATAATTTTTGGTTTAATAGTGATAATAGCCCCTCATATTCTTAATTTTAGCCAACACATGCAATTTGATATAAAAGGAAACATTTTATTTAGTTAATTTTTAAAAGAAATAAATGCATGATTTCATATGGAAAATAATATTTAGCATGATTGGAAAGAAATAAATGAATATAAGCACAAGACTTCATTCACCCTAATTAATTTCTAAGGACAACCATATAAAATAAGATCATTTAAAATAAATTAAAATTCTTTAAGGAGATTTTTATCTTTGAATTTGATTTGACTTAGGAAATATAAGAAGGGTTTGCTA
The DNA here is from genome assembly GCA_021442155.1 of Cymbidium sinense. NCBI lineage: Eukaryota > Viridiplantae > Streptophyta > Magnoliopsida > Asparagales > Orchidaceae > Cymbidium > Cymbidium sinense. The sequence goes on from CM038223.1 coordinate 31,221,529, forward strand.
GTCCTAACCCATTCCCCTCTCCCCATGTGTGAATTGGTTTGGTTTAATTTTGAACAATTAGGTTAATTTTATATTTTGATTAAATTAAGGTATGAATTAAATCCATTAATTATCCCTTACCTATACCACTTTAACATAATTATCCAAGCAATTATGAGCCAACATATGATATGCAACCACATGAAAATTAAATCAATAATGCACCTAAGAAATGAAGGGGTCTAACGTAATTGGCTCACAATTATTGGTTAATTAAACTAAAGGATTTAGTTAAGTACTTATATAACTCTCCTACACATGTAGTTTGATTATAATTTTCTTTGAAATTCTCTTAGGTTATTGAACATCTAAGCATCTATCCAAGAATTGAATGATTGAGTTCTGGAATGATTTGGTTTTGAGCCTGATTAATTAAACTATTTAATGAAGTGATTAAGCCATTAAATACCTGCAATTTAATTAAGTGATATCCAAATGAAATAAACTTTAGGAAAAAGGTTGCAAAAGAGGTCCTGATCTCCATTCACAATTTCATAATGCTTAGCAAACTTAATTAATGGATTCATTACTGCTTAACATGTTAATTAATCATTTAATTAATTAAGAGATGGATTAAGAATGAAACAAGCAATTTTCTTAATTAATCAAATAATAAATTCCAAGAAAATTATGGAATGCAGAGGTCATTCCAATAATCAATCTCAAAAAGTTTGGAATTAATTGCTAGAGTAATTAAAGAGTAATTAACTTAATTATATTTTTAATAAAACCTAAATTAAGTCAAAATAACTATTCAAAATTAATTGATTTTAATTTTCTATTATTCTCCTTTAAATTACCTTTAAAATGAGTATTTATTTGTAGTTTTTAGATTTTTCTATAATCAGTTATGAATTTTGGAAGTTTCACCATTAAAATTGGATTAATTAGGCCTAATTAAACTCCTAATCCCATCGGGCCATGTGGCGGCTGATGCGACGCACTAACGTGGTGCTCTTTCCACATGATGTGATGGGATTGGTTATTTAGGTTGTCACATCTATCGACTGAGTTAGTTAGTGATGGACGCGCTTTCTCTACAGGCTATCCGATCTAGGATTGAACAGCTGAGATTAATCCTGAGGTTTATGCTAAGAATTACAGTGAATCTAGCATGATTTGATCACAACCATCCGTTCCAATCACATGAAACAGACGATGTATGATCCTTCTCCTTTGTGAGCGATGAAAGATGAACATCATTCATCTTTCCTAGTTCAATCTAAGCTCACCTGAGCTCAGATTGAGATCAAAATGATCTCACACCTTCGAAAGGAGGGAGATGCATATCCAACGGTCAAAATTACATGGGATGATAATTCCCTTCGAGAAAGACCAACTGAAAATCCCTTATAACTATGGTTTTGAACAATTACCTTGCTGGAGGCTATCATCGGTGCTTCCAATGAAGGAGGTAGCTTTGTATAGTAGAGATAAAGCATTGTCGAAGAAATCTGGTCTTGATTTGAAGTGGTTTGCTCGGTAGACCAAGCTCCTCTTCAATGGCGATCGATCTTGATCGAAGTGGCACTTCTCATTGCATAGAGGCTTGAGAAATGATTCGATTGAGTTCGACGAGGTGTGTGAGAGTATGGGTAAAAGGAATTTGAGTTTGGTGAAGTGAGGAGGGAGTATTGTTCGAAATGTGGTTGTCGATCGAGGGGAAAAATGTCGATTGAGGGATCTTTAAGAGACCTTGGGAAAGCTCTAGGAGGAGTCAAAAATGCTTCTCAAGCTCTAAGGAAAGAATATCTTCTTGTTTGAGTGAGAATGATATCTCCCCATCCTTGGATCAAATGGTGGATGGTTGACTTTCCATTTTGGCTTAATGGCTTGGATTGGCTGATCAGTTTGAGCTGAAAAACATCCCACATGGGTCATTTTGGGTGGAGGAATGAGGGAGAGTAGCTGCCCATGTGATTGGTGAGTCAAGTGTCTAAGGGTTATTAGGGAGGTCAGTTTGGCCTCCCCTTGGGTCATGGCTGACCCAAGCTCATTGGGAAGCTCATTAGGTCATGTTCACCACCCTCCTTAGTGCCCATGTGGACCAATAGATGGGTTCCAAGTGGCCTTAGAAAATGAATGGCCAAATTCCAAGTGAATTTGGTCATGGGATACCCTTTGACACAAGAGCAAAATGGTCATTTGGCTATGAGTTTGATTTGGGTAGATTTGAAATGATTTAAAAATGAGTTGGGCCAAATTTCAAGTGATTTAGAGTTCATTTGATTTGATTTGGCTCAATTTGACCTATTTGGGTAAAGTTGGGTTAAATTGGATTAAACCATGGGTTAGGTTAGGTTCAGCAATCAATTTGAAATGAATTTGACTCATTGGTTACAATCAATTTGGCTTAGATCAAGATTTGACCCATTTTGATATTTTTAGGTCAATTTGGGTCAACTTGGGCTAAGAGAGCCAATTAGGTTTGGTCTAACTCAAGTGAGGGCTTGATTATATTTAATAATTGATTATGGATTAGTTTAGATCAATGGTTTTAATCAATTTGACTCATAGTGAATTTTGGCTTGTTTAGGTCTCATTTGGGCTAAGTGTTGTCTTGGTCAAATACTAGGTTTGACTTGGTATGACCCAATTTGAGTGATTGATTATTCTAGGATGATTGCTAATCACAATGTGTGGCTTGGGTGGCCTTGGTTCAACCCAATTAAGGCTGGATTAGAACTTGGTTCAAAAAGGGTCTTTAGGCCACTTTGGGTCAACTGGACCTAAAAGGATGAATTAGCTTGATCATGGCTTGATTCAAGTTTGGTTGAACTCACATATGGACTTATGATGAAAATATAAATCCAATTGCAAGTGGTTTGGAGTCAAATAGGCTTTGGTTCATTTGACAATTTCAAGTCAAAATGATGAGCATGGGTTTGACTTGGGTTAGTTTGATTTTGGCTTGGTGATTGTAGTTTATGTTTGTATTTGGGCATGTGATTAAAGGAGTGGTTGTTTGAAGATAAAATCCAAAGGTTTGGATTCATTTGAGAATGATTTGGCTAAATCCAAGAAATTGGCTTAAAGGATATAAATTGAGTTTGGATTTGAGTTTTGAATTTATATTGATTTGATTTTAGCCATTTGAATTTATATTTAATTTATGTTTGTGAAGATAAATAAGAATATAAATGATCCATGAGAGGATCATGTGAATTAGGAGTGATTTGATTGTAAATTTGGCTAAGATAGGTTAAAAAGTTTGAAAAAGGGATTTTGATTTGGTTTGATTTATATTCATTTGATTTGGATGATTTGGATGCCAATTTCATTTATAGTTGTCAACAAAAATGATGGAATAAGTGATTTATAAAGAAATCACTTGGCTTTGGGTTGCTTTGAAGGGTTTAGCTAAGCTTATGGATGTGATTCATAAGGCTTAGGAAGGTTTTGGATTTGGAATTGATCATGGGTTTCAATCATCTGGAATTGGAGTTGGATTTGGAATTGATTTTGGATTTGAATCATTTAGAATTGCAATTGGATTTGTTATTGATTTTGGATTTGAGAAACTCAGTTGAGTTGGGATTGATTTGAGATTTGAGAAAATTAGTTGAGTTGGAATTGATTTAAGATTTGATTTGGATTGGTTTGAAGGAGTGTACATGGGCTATAATTGAGCTATAGGATAAGTGGTTGCCTTAAATTCCTAATGCATAGCCTAATCCTATGATAAACCCTTCTAAGTCTCTAGACTTAGGTTAAGTGTTCACCTAGTCACTAGAAGTGTCTAAAGACTAAGGAACTCTTAGTGTCTAGAGGAGTCCTATGTCTAAGATGGAGAAGTTAAGAGCTTACTCCAAAAAAGAGGTCAATAAGCTTATGATTCACATTATTCAGCCAGATTATAGAATCATTTATTATGGCATTAAGACATATTTATAGGTAGAGATATTTTTAGGACTCATTTGTTAGATTATCTAACATTTTACCCTTTGATTCATAACTTCCATTAGGGTATGATTCTTCTAATTAGGTGATCAATTCAAAGCGAAGACATAGTCTTGATGTTCCTCTAGAGTGAGTTACAAATCACTTTAGTTTTGGAGATTAGGACGTACTTCAACCAATTATAGATAGTGCTCCTTTTAGAGGTATAATCCAACCTTTAGCTTATTGCATATTACATCATGAGGCAAAGATTGGGACACAAAGTCAATGTTCAGCACACCTCTATTAACTGTTAGCAGTTACATATATTAGGTTCACCATCATTTGCAGATACATGGCGATATTCTCAAGAGATCCGACATATTTCATGCAATATATGCATCACTCTTTGACTATAGTTGTCTTCCCTCCACTTGGATTCATAGCATAATAGAGCATTCAGATAAGGCCACTAATATTTGTTGGATTGGCCCATAAGAGATGATATTTATTTTGGCAAATATGAGGGATATATCAAGCCTCCTTATTTTAGGCATTCCCTATGAAGAGTGCATCCCTCCAGATTATGAGCTCTTTTCATGTCACTCAGTTGGTCAATAGATGAAGGAGAGTTATATATTCTTCTAGCCTTCATTGTGCTCTAGCTCACTATTAGAGGTTATTTAAATAATGGAGATCAGGACGAAGATGATGTGACACTATTACTCTTGATATATGGTCTAAGAGCTTTCTTCGTTCAACAGTATGTTTGCCTCAATTTCCGTGCTTGGATGATCCCTTTGACATTAGCTTTCATTCATCCAAGAAGTCTTTCAGCACTAGATTTGAGTCTGAAAGAAGAGCCTGTTCTCAACAAGTTCTAGGATGAGGCATCAACAAAGAGTTATCCTTAGTAGCCTTTGTTGCCATGTGGATGTTCTACTTTGTGTTCCCTAATCGCAGCAGACTCTTCCATCCTTCTACTCTTTTGATGGCTAGTTTGCTTGCATGTGGCAAGAGAATTATATTAGCACCTGTAGCATTAATCTATCTATATAATTGATTTGGTAGACTGAGTGCCATGCCCAACTCACACTGCTATGATGTAGAAGCTTCTCGAAATTATCTACATGGATAGATTCACACACATATTTCTGGAGCTTCCAGTTATCCCAAGACACCACCTTACTTCAAAGAGCAGTATTTTTTATTGATTATGTAGCTGACTAAAGTTATAGTTTCTTTAGACAAAGATTATATTCAGACATTTATGGTTGTGCTAGCACGCATGATGAATCACTTTTAGTTTATTCATAAATAATATTTTTATAGCTTACCTACTCAGAGCATGAGTCGGAGATTCATGGATTCTTTTACTGATAGAGGTACATCCTTATTATTATTAAAGCTAGGTTATAGATGCATTGTAGAATATCTTATTACATTGAGACTTGCTTGGCTTTATTACTGCCATCATGAATCTTTGATTTTTGAGGGATGTTGTGGTGTTTTAGTTTGTAGTTGTAGGGACACCATGCAAATATTATGGGGTACTTATTAAAATATTTAAGTACTACATCTAAGGAATAATGTACAATCTCAAAAGATAGAAATATTATCATATAATAGACTCAATCAGCAAAGAAAGACTCTTAAGGCAGATGTGTCTATATATATACCAGAGATCTTTCCCCTACTTTACATGGATAGGTAAAATAGGGTTTATTTTATGTTGGGTTCTTTAGTTCCCCATAAAAGAAAGCTTTTATAGTTAATTACATCATAGGTAATAGGAATTCTCTAAAAATACTCTAAATTAAAGTAGTCAACTAATGTCTCCAAAGTTTTTAAAGGTAGATAATCAAAGAATTAGTCATTTGGGAAAGCAATCAAGAAGAGCTCAGATAGGAAGAGTTCTTAGTGGATTTCAAAGGAGAATAAGTAAGAATCACATATGATACTAGGAAGCCTAGTGAGACTTTAATCTACCCTATAGTAAGTATTGACATTTTTGAAAGAGAGAAAATTATTTATATGAGTTAAAATTTTATTAGAATGCCAAGACTTAGATTCCAACAATAGAAGATTGTGAAAATTCCTAAGAGGTGAGGACTTATACTTGTAGTGAAGGAGAAATAAGAAGCCTCTAAACCTACATCTAAAGTGCTATAGTACAAGCTAAGAGCTCAACTTAATTCTACTCATGGGAATGAAATATATTAATTCACTTTCACTAGGGAGAGTGGATCGATCCTGACTCTTCTAAATTTATAATCATCTGGAGTGCCTACTACCTAACACCTCCTATGATTTAAAACATGTGGGCTAGTCATATGTAAATGCAAGATGGCTAGGTTATTATTAATTAGAAAAGAATCTATAGTTCTAAACTCACTCCTTAAGAGACTAGATCATAATTGATTTGCAAATTATGACCTAAACTAATACAATAAAATTTACATATTTTATTTCATTTTCACTCATTATTTTGGACTCAAGCTTAAGAGAGTTTATTCCTATATGCATGATGAAATTCAATTATTAGTTAAATCAACTAGATGAGGTGTTCTCCAGTATAAAGGACTGCTCTCAAAGGTCAAGCTTATCCCTTATCATGCAAGAGTGGAGATCCTCTATATTCAAGAATGGAATAATATGACATACATGTTGTTATAGCGTAGAAACATTCAACTAAAGGGGTTTTAAATCTTTTATTATCTTGTTTATATACTTAGGCCTTAGAGTGAGATTATGTGTTGCACTAGAATTTAGTTTTGAGTTATTTAGTGATGATAAAAATTTTAATTTTATCCTAAAGAGCCTACCACTTCCAGGCCACACATCAAACATACACACTAAAAGAAACCTATGAAAAATATGCCATTTCTACTACATAATCTAAACATAACAATCAAACATTTGATTTAGTAAAATAATAAAAAGGTTGGTGTGGCAGGGTACTACCGTACACCCTAGAAAAGCAAAAAGAGTTGGGTAGCTAAGCCCAATCCTTATATAGCCCATATTATAATTAAATCTTACAAATGAAATAAATGCTATGGGGATCTTCAATTCTTATTCTTCTTTCCTTCTTTGGATTAGCTTGCTTCATGCTTCATAGGGCCTCCCAAGTCTTTGCCTTCTACCCACTACTCATCATAAATCTCATAGCACTATTCTTAATCCTATTACAAAAATTACATATTTATGAAAAATAAAATCTAACTACACCTATAAAATAGATATTAACTAAATAAATATACAAACTAAATAGATATATTTTACATATTTGGACTTAGCATCCTGCACTTGGGTAAACAAACCAACTTACCTTAATTGGATTATGCTTGGTGACATAAGCAACACCTGCAAGTAAAAGTATTTTATATTCAGTTATTATTACAACGGTCCCTCATGCACAAGCCCCTGCATTAAATATCATTAGGCTAATAATGACATCTAGTTTACGCATAAATAATCCTAACATCTAGTCTAAAATATTACATCATAAAATAAAATATATCACCACAACATACACCGACCTAACCTAATACTAAGATTGGTGACTTAGTATTCTAATATATGTGCTAAGGCTTAGTGTGGTATATCTTGTTTGGGCTTTAGAATTAAGATTTTCTAAAATTTTGGAATGTTTAAATTGACAATTAAGGGTAATTTCACTTTAAGTCTTTTAGTAACTTGATTAAATTTTAACTTATGCATTTTTATTTTGTTCACATCTTACTTAAGATCTAATCATTATGAAGAGAAAAAAGAGACTTAACTCTTTCATCCCTAGCCTAAGTTGAAATCCAAAAATAGATCATTATTGCTTTAACTTTCTTAACAGATCATTTATGAATTTTATTTCAGCCTAAGTTTAGATTAGTCTTAATGAATTTTATTCAAACATGAAAGACATCTTAAGACCAATGAAATTAAGTCACCATCACATGAATAATACGCCACTACTTCATTTCATTATCAATAACATCCATATTTTTTCCATTTTAGTTACTTTAATATTTGATTTAGTGTATTTATACATGCAATGTACCTATATTTTTGCATGCTGAATGAATGTTGATGCATGAATTTGATAGAAAAAGGGATTTCATCTCATATTTAAGCATATGCAAACATGTATAATGAATTTAAGCAGGTATGTGTCGTTGTTGAACCAGCGAAGTGAGATTATCTAAGACCACCTTGGGGCTACTTAAAGCATCATGTTCCTAGGGTATTCAGACTATATACTTACCAATTCAAATATACATAAGCATATACATAAGCATAAAAATAAAATCATGAAAAGGTTGTGTATAAATATCTTTTACTTATATAAATCTTAATGACAAAAAGGGGTTCACTTTATATTTTAATATATGCATACACATAAATGAAGTTAAGCAAATACATGCCATTATTAAACTAGGGAAGTGAGATTATCTAAAACCTCCTTGGGGCAACTTAAAGCCTCGTAGTCCCGGGATGTTCAGACAATATACTTGTCAATTTAAATACATGAATACATATGTATGAACTTATGATTAAAACCATCAATTACCATTTTTGATTACAAGTAAATAAATAATTTTATTTTCACATAGTTAATTATTTATAATAAGCATTGATTTAAGCTTTAAATTATTTAATTCATAATTAACATATAGTTTTACAATAGTTTGAGAATTACTAATGATAATAGTCACACCATATAACAATGTTTATCCAACTTATGCAATTTAAATGCAATTGTATTCTTTTAACTTTAAAACATGAATACATGAAGCACATGGCATGGACATTTATGATAATTGAAAAGAAGTAATTGAATATCAACTCACAACATACTTGATTATATTAGAACCTAAGGACAATCAAGTTAGATAAACATCCCTTAAATCTAATCAAAGTTTCTTTAATGTTTAATTTTAATATTCAAGTTGTTGAACCCTAAAGAGAAGAAATAATACTTAAAATTCACCACATCCCATGTTAGTTATTTAATATGTTAAAAGAAGAAAATTAAATATATTTTATGGATTAATTAAGTTTAATCTATTAATTATATTAATTTATCACCCTTCCCAAGCTTCTTTAATTTAATTAATCACCTAAACATGAGCCTATAATGTTATGGTTTGGAAAAATAAAATTTGCAATGCACCTAAAGAGATCTAATACAACTAAGCTCATGCTTAGGAATTAATTAAATTAAAAAAGAAAAAAGATTTAAGATAAATACTCTTATGATTTTCCCACGCTGATAGAAACATAATAATTTCTTTAACGACTTTATGTTATTAAACATAAAGGGATTAATGGATTGCACTTGTGTTACTTTAATTAATTTCATTTAAATTTCAATATTAATTTTCCTTAATTTACCCTTAATTATTAGACATATTAATTAAACTCTTTAAGAGAATACATTTGAAAACAATTAGGAGAGGGTGTCATAATTAATTCCCATATTATCCTCGCTATTTACTTTAATTAATTAACATTAATTACTTAATTAATTTTACTAATTATTAAATTATTTAAAGAGGGTAATTAGGATTGAAATTTTAGAATTTCCCAAACAACAAAATAAATAATTCCAAGAAAAATATGTGAGGTCGCAGACATCCCATAGAATCAACATGCCAAATTTTGAATTAATTAGTTAAGTAATTTGGCCTTAATTAAGGTAATTAGTCTAAGCTTCAAACCTGAATTAAGCATTTTTCATTAAATATTAATTAGAGATTTTAATTTTTATTAAATTTTCATTTGTCTAAGCTTTCCAAAATGGGTTTATTGCATATTTTTTTGAATTTTCTACAATTAGTTATGATTTTTTGAAGTTTTGGCTATTTAATTACATTTTAAAATCAAATTAAATTATTTTAAACTGTCAACGCCACCTAGACACTGACACAACAATGCTTTCCACTTGGCTTCACAGTATTGGTTATTTAAAATATCTGACACAGTTGTTGAATCAATGGCGGCGGACACAATTTTGTCTTAGACGTCCTATCTCATATCGGATGGTTGAGGTTAATCTTATGATTATGAAGGGATTAAAATAAAAATTTTTAATGTGATTAATCATGGTCTGTATGTTCTAATCATGTGAAATGGATGATGAGTGGCATGTCATCCCATGAGCACCGGAAGACGAACACCATCCGCATTTTGCCGCTTAATCCAAGCTTGTCGGAGCTCGTTTGATGGCAAAATCGAATCTAAAATGATCATGGAAGAGACCTAAGGAGATCTTATGATGGAAATCACATAAAACCATAATTCTTTTTGAAAAAGAACAACACCTAATGACCAAATCTACAATTGCCAGATTTTTACCTCGGTGGAGCTAAAGACTGACGATCCATGGACATATGTAGTTTTATCTTGAAAAGATGAAGTCCTGTTGAGAAGATCTCGAGCAACCTCCCTGTCGATCAATTTGTGGACCAAGCATCATTGTGGAAGTTGTCAGAGTTGGTCTAGGGATGTCTTCGTGTTTAAATCGATTGAAAATTGATTCGTTCTCATTCATCGAGGCTTGGGGAACGTGTGAGAAGAGTTAATTTTGAATTTTGTGGAGTTTTGATGAGGTTGGATGGACATGGCTCTCAGGTTTGGGTGGAGCTTGGTCTCGCTAGTGGTAGGGTGTACGGGGAGCTTAGAAAATGCTTGGGGACTACTTGGAATTCTTTAGAGAAGGTCTCCCATAAGTTTAAATATATGGGGAGGAGTATACTGTCCTTAATAATTAAACTAAAGGCTAAGATTGGCTTAATATTTAGCAGCCGTCCATCTATAGTGGGTGGCCAGATGTAGTAGATGGATGTGTGTGAGAGGCTGAGAGAGTGTAGTGGGCTGCCATGGAGTGTACATTCCTCTTTAGGTGGGCCAATGATTGCCCATATATGAACTCACCCACTCTTGGCCAAAGGCTACACCCAATAGCCTTAGGATTGGTTGGGTCAGTGGTCCTCTATCCTAGAAGGAACAAAGATGGCTGCTGAGAAGTGGGGAGGTGGAGAACCCAAAATCGAGGTTTTGTCTCATTTGGAGGGCTTGGTTCAATGGGTTTGACCCAACACAGGTTCACCTTAGGTTGGGCCCAAGGATTAGTCATGCCAAGTTTGGTTAGGTTTAGACTTGGTTTGGTTAAGTTTGGCTCAATTTGATTCATGTAGGTGAATGGATTCAATTGGGCTAAATTGACCATTTTGACCAAATTAGGTCAAAGTGAGAGTTTGGTTAAATTTAATTGGTCATTTGGAATGAATTAGTGCAATTGGTTTGATTCAATTTGGATTAGATTTGGATTTGGTTCATATAGTTCAATTTAGGTCAAATGGGTCATGTTAACCAATTTGACCAAATTGGCCAAGTTAGCTTGAGCATGGGTTAGGTCCATGTTCAATAGATGATTAGTGATTGATTGGAAGAGTTGATTTTAATTGATTTGGATAAAGGAGTGATTTGATTTAAATTGACATTTTAGGTCAAATTAGGCTAAGTAGATCAATTAGGTTAGGTTGACCAAATTAGGTCTAATTGAAGGTTGGATCATACCTAATATTCAATTGGTGATTGATTAGAAGCATTGGTTTCAATCAATTTGGTTTAGGATTTGATTTGGCCCAATTTGGCCCTTTATATCAAATTGGGTCAACTTAGGTCAAGAGGCCAAATTGGCTTGGTTCGGTTCAATTGGCTTTAATTGGTGGTTGAGTCATGTTCAATATCTAATTTATTATTGATGAGAGTCATTGATTGCAATTAATTTGGCTTAGAGCATGATTTGGCCCTTTAGGTCACTTTGGGTTAACTTGGGTTATGGGGAAAAATTGGCTTGGTTAGGTCTAATTGATTATAATGGAGTGTCCAATAGTGACCTAAAATCATTAATGAAGAGATTAGATAGATTAGTTTGATCCAATAGAAATTTGATTGAAGTTTGCTTTAATTGGGTCTTTTAGGTCACTTTAGGTTAAGTGGTTTGGTCAAGTCAATTTGGATTAATTGAGGCTATGAATGGTTGGAATATATTCAATGATGAATTTGAAGTTGATTGGTGGCTTTGACTACAATCGATTTGGGTTTGATTAGGTTTTTGCTCAATTGAACTTTTTAGGCTAACTTAGGTTAATTAAGTTTAATTGAGTTAATTGGCTTGATTGCAAGTGTTGGAATAGTTTGAAATAATATATTGGATAGTTAGAATTATTGAGAGAATTAAATTGAGTTTGGTTTGCTTGAATTGGTTTGAATGGAGTTATAGAATTAAAGTGGGTTAACTTTGATTAAGATTCAAGTTATTTTGGCTTGGAACTTAGATTTGAAATCAAATTCAATCAAGATCAATTGAATTCAAATTAGTTTGGGTTGGTTTAGATTAAATCATATGAGTTTGGAGCTAAATTTGGCCTTCTTGGGCCCAAAAGCATTGGATTGAACCATCTTACCTTCCTTAGTCGACTTGGGTTAATGTGGATCAAATTGAGCTTAGGTTAAGTTTATATTTTTGTCTTGGGGTTTAGGTTTCAATCATTTAATTTAGGTTTAAATGAATTGATGGGTGTGAGTGTTGGTTTAGGCCCTAAGGTAGGTGAAGCCCACTTGTCCTAAGGTAAGCTTTAGGCCTGGGTTTAGTGTCTCTTAATAATTAGAAGTGTTCTAGCACTAAGGAAACCCAAGTGTCTAGAAGAATCCTAGACCTAGGATGAGAGTGATCAATCCTCACTCCAAAAGTAAGGTCAAAAGAGTAGTTAGATAATGTGGTTTCACTCAGGCTACACATATATACGGATTTGATAGATACGTGATATAGCAGACACCCATTCCTTATGGACTTTATCACTACCCATTTGTTTGGAGGCAGCTTATATGGATTGGGCTTTTCTACTTCGCTTGGGGGCTAGTTCATATTTCTATATAGCTCTATAAGAGGCTAACACAAGAGTTGGTCACTTATGACTGCTATAGATTCACCATACATTTTCTTGCTTTTTAGAGCTCAGCTTTTGCGTATATAATCATAAACTCGAGAGAGTTGAACTAGCATGACACGTACATTCCCAAAAACACATGGTTCTTGTTGCTAAGGAGTCATCATTTACACAGGAGAAAATAATAGAAAGCATCTTTAAGAGCATTCACTTATTCATACAAAAGTCGATAGGGATGTCAGAAGCTCTCTTCCAGCTAATTATGATATAGAAGTAGCAAGAACATTTGACTCTATTTATGCTCCATCTCCACCAATAAAGGTTGAACCATTAGTAGAGTGTATAAATAGTGACATCACTTTAGTATTATCAATAGATGGGAGTATGACTTCCCTAGTTTCTCATTCCACTGAGCTTGTTAGTGATGACCATATGCATATTGGAGAGAATCCATGTATAGAGGAATTTGGTGTTTTGATGATTAGTTGTGAGTCACTCTTATCAAACTTAACTTAGGTGATAGTGAGTGCTACCCAGAATGATTCCTCAACAGATCTTGACTCCTTTACAAATAGCCACCCCACTTTTAATTTGAGAGATGTGGCTCAGTGGTGCTTATCTGGTTTGAAAATTTTATGCATCATCTCTAGGATACATTCTAAACCTTCAAAATCATCACATTGTAGATTTTCAAAGAGTTGATGTCATATAGTGATAGCACTACATCACCTACTTTTGGGTGTTGACTTAAAAGTTTTTCTTGAACTTTCTAGCTTATGTGTGGAGGCAAATTTTTTGTTAGACTGTGCTACTACTTTAGGTCTTGAAGCAGGAGAGTTACAACTATGGGAATCCATGTGTTGGGATGTTGAGTTTGGATTATTCTAATTACACACTACTTACCTGGAGCTCTGATCATACACACTCACTGATGTAGAGACTTTACTTAGTACTACTTCACATCAAGCTTCTCTAGTCAACCAAAATCTCAAGCACAGCCTCAAAGCCTTAAGATCACACTAGAGAGAGCTCTTCAAAGTATAGATCGAGCTTCATGATATATCTACAAAATTAAAAGAGCTACAATAGAGAAGGCAGTATTTAATAGAGATGATATCTATAATGAGATAGGTTGTCATAGTTATAGAAGAATATTGCTCACAGATTGATGCTCAAGTTTTTGAACTATAGATATTCTTCTGTGAAATAGGTTGTCACAGTTATAGAAGAATAGTGAGATAGGTTTTCAATCCTAATTACCACTTCACAGTGTCGTAGAGTTGTCATACAGTGTCGAGGTATTGTTCTAGAGCCAAGGTGGTGATCTTCCAACTCCATGGTGTTGATCTTCTAGTGCCAAAGTGCTGATCTTCCAGTGCTAAAGCACTAACTTCTCAAGTTTGCTAATCTTAAGTTAAAATTTTTATTCAGTTAAAATTTTAACTTATAATTAGATTGTAGTTAAAATCCTTAAGATAGGAAATCAACATTTTAAATGATAAACAATTAATTTGAAATATAAAATTTTAAATTTTATTACAAAAAAGTGTCAAATAAATTACAAGAAGGTATAAAAAAAGAAGAGAGGAAATACAAATATAAAAATAAAAAGATGGAAAACTATCCTAGTAGTCATAGTCACCCTCCTCTTCTTCTTCTTCTGACTCTGGCGAGGTGCTAACATAAGGGTGCTGATATGGCATTATAGAAAAAGAAACTCTACTCGAGCCTACAATAAATTTACAAATTTCAAATATTTGAACAAGTGTTGAGTTGAACTCAATCATGTATGAACAAAATTACTGCTACTAACTCATATGATGATCAAATTTCTTTTCCAATTCTTATAGCTGTTAGCTGCTTTCACCAACCTTTTTTTCTTAATTCTGAAACTTCTCATTCAATTTTTTTGTGTTGCTCATTTAAAGTCTTGACAGATTTTGATATGGACTAAGGAGCATGTGAGTTTTCTCCTACTTTCATTTTTTATCCAAACCCTTCAGTTGTTCTTTTAGTCAGAGGAGCTCTTTGTATAAGTACTTCATCTAACACCCCGATGCATTTGCTGCGACATACAAAAAATAAATAAGAGAAGGATGACCATAATCTAGGGTAGTACCACCCTTAAAATATTACAAATTGAATTATAAATAATCTTTTCTACATCTATAGTAAAGCCCTTTTGAATTGATAATTCAAAATGGTTCTATACTTAGTTATCTCACTAATATTATCAATAGAATCAACTTAGCAAAAATAAAATAATATCAAGATTTAGCCTCAACAGTTAGGCCGATGGCATGAAAATTGATAATCTTTTCCTTAGACATTACAGTTAATTGCTCTTTGATATTTGTAGCTAAAATAACAGTAGTCCTGGTATGACAAAACTATGGGATCTTGATTGGAACTACTCTCTTTTTCCCTTAGACAGTCATCCACACTACACTATTAGACATCGATTCATATCAAAGATATATTTTTTTGTCCAACCTTAATCAATAATGCTCTCTTAATGTAGTAAGAGGGGGTAAACAACTATAGATGCTTGCGTTCAGAGGAAGTGAAACTCTGTTCTAAATAAATTCTAATATAATGTTAGGAGGAATTTGGTTGAATATAAAAAATCTGCCTCATGAAGAGCGAACTCTCTTAACATTCTATAAAGATGGCGAAGATTTCAAAGGTGTTTTTTTTTCAAAGTGATCACCATAGTTCATAACATAGTATAGTCTAAATTTGATATATTATAGCCTAATCACAATATCAAAGTAATTTGTAAAGTTGATATAATATATTGTAATCATCATAAGCAATAACACAATAGACTATAAAGTTGCTACCTTAGAGTCCATTCATAATAATAACATCATAATAGATTGTAAACATAATAAACTATAATTTTGATACATAATAGTATATTTATAATAAAATAATATGGTGGTTATAATATTGAAATGGTAGATTACAAATAAATAAGTTAATATATAAATGAAATAATGGTATAAATGATGTAAAATAATATATGATTATTTTCATAAATGAAGGTTATGTTTCAAATGAGAATGAATAGAGTGATGTAATAATACATGATAGAGAAAGTGAGGGCTCAAGATGCACTTACAAAGAGTGGCCCAATTGCAAGAGACTAAGAAAGTACCCAAGCAAGAGCTTGATAATGACATTTTAATATTTAACTTTAAATTGTATATTTTTAAACATTATTTTTAAACTTCAAAGTAAAAAAATTTAAATTTAAAATTCAAGCATTTTTGCATGTCCATTGAAGTGAGTGCATTTTTGTAAAATAGTGACACATGGAGTTGGTGGGTTACATCAAAAAGTAAAACAATTTAACGCCTGCAACTAACGTTGTCACACACTTTTTCTTCCATATTTTTGAATTTTTTTAAAAGAGATGATTAATTATAATGCTCGTAAATATCCTTTTTCTTAATAAAAAGTTGATCTCTTAGAAATAATAAAATATTTGAATTTGTTTTTATGGTTTGAGAGTTATGTGGCTAAACCCTTAGTTATCCTCAGTGGAAGTGCTACTTATCCAACACTATTTTCTTTATTTCACCTGCAACACTTCAAGTAAATAGGTTATGTTCAATCTACAAACCTTAACATCATTTCTAACTATACATTATGCCTTGTTATTCCTCTTATATGACCATATTTTCATTCTATCAATTAGCATCTGTGTTCCAATAGCTATGATTTAATCATACTCTTCACATGTCTATACCCGTATTAACTCATTCAAAACTAATTGTACACTTTAGATTGTAATTAAACATCACAATTTAACTATTCATAAGCATTTATAGCCATTTATCTCTTCTAAAACTCATTTTCTAAAGTGATCATTTAAATCAACTTAATTTATACTAGTTTTAGTATTCTTATAATTATATATCTCCAATCCCCTCTCCTTTCCACTAAAAACTATAAAATGCATCTTTTGGTATTATGCTAAAGATCCATAGAATTTTTCTCTCTTAATCTCATCAAAAAGCCACACACACACTTCCATTAAAAAAAAAACTCTAAATGAATTGAATGGTAAGAAATATAATCAAATATAAAAATACATGGATAGATGAATTACTTAAATGAACGTCATTTACCATGCACTTAATTATGCAATTCAATGCTTTCTTTTAGATCTACATATTTACAATATTATAAAATAAATCTACATAAAGGTTAATTTTTTATAGAGTAACATATGATCAGGTCTAACTTCTAGAATATCTTTTTTAAAAGGCAAATAAATTATGTGTTGTACCTCACATAGTCCAAAATCTCTTCATAAAATACTTAGTGCACATACTAAACTATGTGTAAATAATATGTAAATTTTATTAAGATTGTAAATGTCTTATCATATTGCAAATCTGGGAACCTCATTAGTTCTAGTGCTTCTTCACTTACAAAAAGATTTTCATGAAAACAATTGTCTATGGTCAAATAGCTATGACAACTATAGCAATTTATGGAAGTTCTTATAAATAAATTCATAATTGCTTATAAGGTCTATAAAAAAAATACAAGATGGTTCAGAGACATATGAAAACTCTTCATAGGTTAATTTTATATATTATCCACTAACTTTATTTTAATTTGTTAGATAATATACCAAATATACATGTGCTCAAGCCTTAAAATTTCTCGTCATCTCTAATAATGCATAGAAGTTCAACTTCAAGTTATTTGAAAGAGTCCTTTCACTTCAACATATTATACACAAAACTTAGTGCTCTACAATATTTATTGAACAACTTATTTAAAATAATAATGACTAATTGTTGTGTAACATCATATTCACTACATTATTAAATAACATCAAGCATCAATGTGATGGAAAAAAAATTAAATTAAAATAGTAATATAATAATATTACATTATAAAAATTTTTAATCATTACACTAATTAAATAGTTATATTATTATCTAACCATCTTATGGGTGTATTTAATTGTAGAAATCATGCTATGCTTCCACTATCTACTAAAATCTCTCTCTCTCTCTCTCTCTCTCTCTCTCTCTCTAGTTGGCTTCTAGTCTTACCAAACTAGTCTTAAACAAAGATAATTGCTTTTTTTTTTTCAAATGGGTGAAGGGGGTTAATGATGTATGGATACATAAGTTTGTGCATTTTACATGATGGATCTATGAAAGCTCTAGTCAAATACTTCTCATTCTTTGTTCTTTAATGTTTGAATAAGGATCAAATGTGATTTAAATAGAATTCTCTACATAAAAATAGATTATCAAAGGAATAATCCGTTGAAAATAACTAGCAAAATTACCAATGATTTTTTTTGGTTTGAAACCTTTTCAACAAAAATTTCTATGAAAAAAGATGTTATTGTGAAAGTCACTTGTCTTCGATGAATTTTTGCTAAAAAAGTACTATATATGGGCAGACGAAACTGATCCCACCATTTCCTCCTTTCTTTCTCTCAGCTTCTTCTTGGGTGGCGGTGAAAACTCAATTAGGGATCGTGAGATCTCCATTAAAATGCACTAATTTCATTGGATTTCTCTATAGAATCAATGGTAGATCACTTTCTCAAGTTTTTGTTACTATTTATTTGTGATTTCAATCATGGAGGCTTGTGCAGCTCCTTACATATTGAAAACTCAGTTCCTCATACTAAGTATAAAAGGTTAGAAAGTTATTACTTACGTTAATTAAATTTATAAGCATTGTTTACTAATTTTATTAATATATTTATAGAAATAAGTACTTGGAAGAGAGCCAACGATTATAGAATTGTATAGTAGAGCATACCAGCACTAGGTAGAACAACAATGGGTTGATGTCAAGCCATAAAGAGCTTACATAAATAAAATTTTTATTTTGAATTACAATTCTATTGACAATATACTATGCTTAAATAATATCACAATATTCTATAGGATGAGTACATGAGACTAAAGGAGGTGCTGTGTCAAAATTTTATTGGTGTAGAAAGCTCAAGTGGATAGTCTGAGTAGTCAGAGTTTGACATATAGAGTGATATTATTGGTGGTAGGAAAAAAATGAAGAATATATGACTTAGATTCACATGGTTCGGTGTTGATGCATACCATTCATTCTCTAGACTGGTCACTAATTCAATTAACAAGCTGGTTGAAAGGTTTGTCATTATAATGGATGAGGATATAGAGGCTTGGATGACTGCTTAGATGGAAGCGCGAATGACTACAATTGGAAGAAAGAATGAAAAATATATGTCAATGTAGATATAAGAAAAAAGAGGTAGTTGTGGAAGAGAAGGAGGGGGATGACAATGATGAGTTTGCTATTTGTATTTCTAATTATTTATTTATTTTATGTTATCGTTTTTGTGTAACTTCTGTTATTGAATATTTGGGTGCATTGCTAATGTTTTCAAACTATCAAATAAAATGTTTGATTGAAGCTTTCCATTTTTAGTAATACTTTCCTTTTTATGTAATTATTGTGATCTCGTGACATCAAATTATTTTTTATTGGCAAAACTTTTTAAATATATTTATTGTCTACTATTATTGCATGTGTAAAAATGAAAAAAAAATATGTGAAGTTCTTTTTATTTTTTTAATAATTGTGCAGGTTTCTGATTGATTTTTTGTTGCTTTGTTCAATATGAAGCACTGTGTGTGTGAAATTTTGACAGTGGAAAATTATGACCAAAATTTCCGGTAGTTTTCCAACGGACATTTAAGTCAAATTTTTTTTAATAAAAGGCATATGAAGATTTTATTTTTAATGAATATCACATATTTTGTTCTAATTCTTAATGGGTATTGATTGATTAACCATTGATCACTTTTTCAAGAGGTTTATTTAAAATTGAGAGGTGGAAAAATGACTCATCTTGGATAAACATATCATGATGGATTAGAAATAACTACATTGAATTCATGCAACTTTTGTTTAGATCCACAGAGTTTTGATTTTTTTTTTTTTTTTGTTTGGTACGTTAAATTTGTCACTAGGAGATAAAGAGATTATGTGAAGAAAACAAAGATCTTAGGCTTTTGAAAAAAAATGTAGTGGCCATCTTGATCAAACTTTAGAATAATTTTATAAACTCCTTATAGAATTAGAAATCAACCAATGAAATTCAATCCTCAGATCATAATTGTTTTGATTTCTTGATCAAGATTTTTGATAAACCTATGAGTTTTGGAATAATCAAATACACTAGCTTCAATTTATATATTTTTCAGCAACACATTAATTCTTATAAGCAATGGTGAATATTTTCTATAAGTGTTTCTCTATGTTGTTTGCGATTTCAGGCTTATTTAAAAATAAGCATTAACTTTTTAATCTTTTATTAGAAGCAGAATTTAAATAAATAATTAGTAATCAAAAGTGAAGATATCTTAACAGAAATAAGTTTTATAGTATATTTTGTTTAAGATAACAAATAAAGTACATATTTGACAAATTATATCAATTACAAAGTTAAATTTTATTATATAATAGACTTTATATTTAGGAATAATACGTAATATAAAAAAAATTTAAGAAAGCGTATAATATAAAAAAGTATCTTATTTTAATAAGAATTTTTAGGATATTCTAATAAATTTTTTTTTTCATATTCATAAAATTATTTTGTTGACTTAACTTCCGATTACGGTAATTGAAAGTAAGGTTAGCTTTGCTCGAAGAAAAATATTCACAAATTCTCAAAATATAAGGGCCGAAGCTCAAACCGAAATCTAGCGACGGAGCGGAGATCGACGAGTTGTTGCAGTGTCATCAGATCTCATCCCAGAGCGGGACCAAATCTTTCCCGGCGGCGGGGATCTTTTCGACGGTAGCCGCTGCTTTCGTTTCCGCTTCCTATTGGTCAATCTATCTATAAATCTTCCTAGAATTTGGATCTTTTTTGTGCAGATCTGAGATACCTAGGTCCTGAATTGTTCCCTTCGCCGCACTCCATTCCCTGTTCTAGATCCGTAAAGCGTCGGATCTCATATGTCTGGTATTTTCTTTTAACCTTCGATTTCGGATTTCGGAAGCAGCGAACGGGTAGGGTTTTTGGAGATCCATACGCGTATTAGGGACGGAACAAGGCAAAGATGCTGACCAAGTTCGAGACCAAAAGTAATCGGGTGAAGGGGCTTAGCTTTCATAGCAAAAGGCCGTGGATCCTTGCTAGCCTCCACAGTGGTGTGATCCAGTTATGGGACTATCGCATGGGAACCCTCATCGATCGCTTCGACGAGCACGATGGACCTGTTCGTGGAGTTCACTTCCATAAATCGCAGCCCCTTTTTGTCTCCGGAGGTGAGGAGTTTATTCTTTGGTTCTTCTCCCGAGGGTCTTTGGTTTACTGTTTTTTGAGGTCTTGCTCTGGAAATAGTCGATTCCATTGCTTAGATCTATCTGTCTTGAGCTTGAACTTCATGCCTGACTATTTTTTTCATTCGATGCTTTGAACCTTATATATATATATATATATATATATATATATATATATATATATATATATATATATATTTATCGTGGATGATCCAGTATGTTTTGATGTTCATGACATAATTTTGATTTTGACTGGCACTATGGAGCGTGTATGAGTCCATTACTATCTACTTTATACATACCGTCTCTTTTTCTGGAATGACATAAAATTCCAGCATCTATCAAGGGATTTACAGAAGTTCATGCATGATAATGATGATAGTAACAACGAAAGTAATACTGTTTTGCAGGTGATGATTACAAGATCAAGGTCTGGAATTACAAAACTCACCGTTGCTTGTTCACTCTGCTCGGTCACCTTGACTATATTCGTACTGTACAATTCCATGATGAGTACCCTTGGATTGTTAGCGCAAGTGATGATCAAACTATTAGGATTTGGAACTGGCAGTCTCGTACCTGTATTTCAGTTTTGACTGGCCACAACCACTATGTGATGTGCGCATCATTTCATCCAAAGGAGGATCTCATTGTGTCAGCTTCTCTTGATCAGACTGTTCGTGTTTGGGATATTGGTGCCTTGAGGAAGAAGACCGTGTCTCCAGCTGATGATATTTTGCGTCTAAGCCAGATGAATACTGATCTGTTTGGTGGTGTTGATGCAGTTGTGAAATATGTCTTGGAAGGCCATGATCGTGGAGTCAATTGGGCATCATTTCATCCTAACCTGCCTCTCATTGTTTCTGGAGCTGATGACCGGCAAGTGAAATTATGGAGAATGAATGGTAATCCCTAGAATCCATTTATTTTTTCTACCATAGTTAGCAATATGACTACATATTTGTTATGTGCTAGCTAAATGTTTGTCTACCTATTATATCTATATTATTAAAAGGATGTTTGATATTTCATCAAGAAAAGAATCCTTACCCTTCATTTTAACTATGAGATTATCAAATTCTATTGTTATTCCCCCTCCCAACCAAACACTTACAAAAATAAAAAAGGGAGAGGATGCATTTATTAGTGTTATTCATATTTTTATACTATTATTTTTTTGTGATATATGCAAATAGACATCCTCTCCAGTTTCATCGTAACTTTAAAATGGAATTATAGTAAAATTTTATAAAGATTAATTATTATTATTTTTAATTCAATCCATGTAAGGTTCAAAAATGTGAAATTGATAGGCATTTTGCTTGAACAAGGTGAGGTATATGTTTGAATGCATAAGCCTAACAAATTTATTAAATTAACAATAAATCATAAATATGACAAATCTTCGATATATTTACTTAATTTATTACCATAACGATATAAATTCCAAATCTCAATTGTAATTATTGATTTGAAAAATAATGTTGTATATGAGATTCATGGTAAGTGCTTATTTAAAATTTAAACACATCATATAGATTAGGATCCATAATGACCTTATCCTCATCATTTTCAAAAAAAATCATCATATGTAATTGTTCTATCACTCAGTGATTCTTTCTCATCAATAATTTTCAAATATTCTTAGATCACTATATTTTTCCTTACTTTCTATATCAGTTAATATTGGATTTAATATAATTTAAATAAATTAATAACACAATTTAGTAATCAATTATACTTAAATTTTTATTTGAATTTTTTGAGACATTATATTATATATATATATTAAATATAACTAAGATATAATATAATATACATATATTACAACAACAACAACAAGCCTTAATCCCACTAGTGGTCTACATGAATCCTGATGTATTATGTCAAATTCTCATTTAAATCAAGTATACTATGATCATTTTTTATATATCTTAACCAAGTCTTTTAGGTCTACCTCTACCTTTCTTAACATAGCAAAATCTAATGCATCTACTCTCCTAATCGTCATCTGACGGCCGACGCTTTATGTTGCCAAACCATTTAAGGCGTCTCCCTAATCTTATCTACCACTGAGCTACTCCAACTTTTCCGAATATACTCATTTTGCATTCTATCTCTAAGAGTAAAGCCACTCATCCACCTAAGCATCCTCATCTCGTAACACTTAACTTAGTCTTATGCTTCTTTTTATTGGCTAACATTCGCACCATAAGTCATTGGTTCTTACCACCATCTTATAAAATTTTTCCTTAAGTTTAAGTGAAACTTTTCTATCACATAATAGGCCAGATGCATTCCTCCACTTCAACCATCCAATTTGAATTCTACTAATAACATCTCCATCTATTTCACCATCATTTTGAACAATAGCCTAAATATTCAAACGCTCACTCTTATTAATGACTTGATCACCTATCACAACACTACCACTAGAACTTCTACAACTAAAATTACATTCTATATATTAGATCTACTTAAATGAAAACCTTTAGACTCTAGAGTTGACCTCCATAATTCAAGTTTCGTTGGATTCCTCTCTAGTCTTATCAACAAGAAGAATGATCAAGAAAAGCATATACCAAGGTACATCTTCTTGTAAATGCCTAGTAAGAACATCCATAACTAAAGTAAAAAAAGATAAGGGCTTAAAGTCGATCCTTGATGTAATCCAACCAAATAAGAAAATATTTTGTCAATCCTCCTTGTGTTTGGACACAAGTAATGCCTCTAGTATACATATCCTTAATGACTTGAATATAACCAATATTAACTCCTTTCTCGTTTCTAACTGTCAAAGAACATCTCTTGAAACTTTATCATAAGCTTTCTCTAAATCAATAAATATCATATGTAGATTCCTTTTTTCTATGCTTCTCCATCAAACCCCTTAACAAATGTATAGCATCCATAGTAGATCTACCCGGCATGAAACCAAACTGACAGGATAAATTCAGTATCACATCGTAACCTATGCTCAATTTCTCTCCATAATTTTAATGTATGACACATTAACTTAATTTATAATTTGCATAATTGTGCATCACCTTTATTCTTAAATATAGGAACCAACAAACTCTTTCTCCACTCATCTGACATCTTTTTTGTCTTTAAAATGACATTAAAAAGATTTGTAAGCCAAGAAATTCCTTGATCTCCTAAACATTTTCACACTTTTATTGGAATATTATCCTTTATGCTTTCCACATTTCATTTTCTTTAAAGCTTCACTAACTTCGATTTACTAATACAATAAAATGAAATTCTCTATTTTTTGTTTAGATTAAGGTTGCTAAAATCAATCGTACTTTCAGATCCTTCATTGAAAAGTTTATCAAAATATCTCATTCACCTATTTTCAATATCCTTTTCTTAAAAAAAATATTTTTTTATTTTCATCCTTATTACACCTCACTTGAACTATTTTTACTTCTCCTATCTGGTATAACTTATACATATATATCTTTCACCTTCTTTGGTATCTAATCTATCAGTATAAATCACTAAATTTTAAATTTTTCAGATCATATATCTTTCTTAGAATCTCTAGCGCTACTTTATATCTTTCCCAATTCTCCGAAGTTTTACATCTAAACCAAGTTTTATAACAATACTTTTATTTTTTATCTTTTCTTGCACACTATGACTCAACCACTATTCTTATTAAAAGAGTTTTTTGATTCTCCAAGACATCTTTAAGAATCATGAATTTAATTTCATATTTTTTCACATAATGTTTTCCTCATGAACATCCCAAATTCTAATCTCTTATACTACTCTTAAAATATTTTATTTATGTTTTAAGTGTATCTAATTCTGGACAATAATTTGGTTTATTTTTTTTCTCTTACAACCTTTCTTCTTAAAATCTAAAACTAACAATCAATGTGCAGATTTAGATTTTCACTGAATGACCTACAATCTTTACAATCTAAACGATCTATTTTTCTTATCGAAAATAATCAATTTGTGTTTTACTAGATCCATTTTTATAAGTAATAATATTTATCTCTTTCTTAAATAAAATGTTAAGAACTACAAAATCATAAGTAAAACAAAATCTAATATACCCCTACCTTCTTCATTACTACCCAAATCCATAACCATATTAATACTTTTAAAATATTCTACCACTCTACCAACATGCCCATTTAAATCTCCTCCAATAAATACTTTTTCTTCGGTATGTGATTCAGATTAATCCTCTAATTCATTCCAAATTTTTCTTTTCATACCTCCAAACCTACTTGAGAGCATGTACACTTATAACATTGATAATCTTGTCAACAATAATCTTTAAAGCTATAATTCTATCTCCACATCTATTAATACTTATAATATTATCCTTCAAACTTTTATCTATAATCACACCTACACTTTCGACTTTTGCTCGAATACCAAAGTTTAAACCTAAACTATCAATCTCGGCTTTCTCCCCAACCCATTTAGTTTCTGAACACATAAAATATTTATCTTTCTATGAACCATAATATCTATTAATTCCATTAATTTACCTGTAGAGTACCTATATTTCAAGATCCTAACCTAATTCTAGTTTCATTACTAACTTTACCGATCCGTCATAATGTGAACCCTTACTTATTTAACATTTCTGCCACGCAATGGCTTCTAGCATATTTTTCATCAGATATTATACCGCCGCCTGTGAGACGCCTCTAGCATTAACACAATGATTTAAAGGATTCATGTCATGATTATTTCAACAAGTTTTACGCTGGCTATCGACTACCTAACGCAACCCTCCACATTTCACATCCGGACTTGGGATTGATCATAAAATTTTGTACATTATTTTATTATGACTCCACTTCAAACACCTCGAGGTGTATGCCTCAAACAAGGTGTAAGTCTCACTGGTAATAGTGATGCTTATGCCTTAAGGAACTTTTTGTGCATGTCAATTTGAGGAGTGTGAGCCTTGTACCCCATTTTAAACAATGATTTTGCTTATAAAGTGAGAGCAAGAGCACGCAAAATGATGATTGCATTGTAAACATATGTTCTCCTATTGCATTATAACTATACTAGGAATAATTTTAAAATTATATGAAGATAAATTATTATGATTTCTAATTTGTGTATGATGCAAGATCAATTACACAGAATGAAAACTACATGATATGGATGGTTTAGATTTCAGCATGTTATATCAATAACCTGCAAGTTTCCTTTCAGAAAATATTAAAATACATATTTGTAAATGTAATGCTTTATTTTTCCAAGTATTTTAAAATAAATAAATGTATTAAGAACAGCTTATGTTCTATCATAAAACTATATTAAGAGGAACAGATTTACTCAGATCACCTTGAATGGAAGTATACTACATACTAGTCAGAATACATGTGCACTAAGTCTATTCATAGCTTAAAGTTCATAGCATGCATCTAAAATATTAATAAGCCACATAGAGATTTTATTTTATATACATTTTTAAAGCGGTAATTCTTTTTTATGAACTCTTATTTTTGACATCACATATGTCTTATTATCATGTAACATGAGAGAAATATTCCAACAGTAAATTACATAATAGTAAATATCATTAAGGCTTATTGTCATCTAAGCATATCTAAAAGATTGTTCAAATGGGCAAATGTTACATTATGCTTGTAAATTTTTAAAATTACATATAATAATAATAATAATGATAATGATAATCTTAATAAATAATGTGCATTATTTATCTTGTTTGGAAGATCTAAAAATTCTTTTTGAGAAGGATTTATGTGTATTTTTGTAAATTTTTTGGAGAAAAATGATACAAAATATCTAATCATTTGGCCACTTAACATTTATATATTATCTGAAGTCTCTTTCTAATAAAATGATGTAAATTCCATTAAGATAGATGAAATAAGTATTTATTTATGATTTAAAACATGAATTTAGTGGAGGGATAGATAATTAGAATTTGTCCGTATTAAAATATAAAAATATAGAATCATAGGCATGTTGAAATTCTAATTTAAACGATGGGATGTATTTTTTGTTTTTTCAATGAAAGGCTTAAATCCCTTTTTGGTGGAATACTAAGTTCCATTTTAATAGTAGTATAGATTAATATAGTTCTAAATATTTTACTTGACATGCCAAATCTAGGTGTTATATGGTATACATTATCGGATTGAAAAACATGGATTGATATGAAGAAACTAGCCAATGTATGTTTGACTGGGGACAAAGTTCTTTTTGAAGCTTTATTCTAACAGGCTTTTGATGCATGCGCATCATTGCTGGTTCTTGAAAACTGGCAATTCATCAATTTTCTTATAAGCAACATTACATGATAAGTACCAGCTGATTCAATAGTTTCTTTTACATAACATAAAATACACTCACACTTGTATTTATTTATTTATTGTTGTAGATACAAAAGCATGGGAAGTGGACACATTGAGAGGGCATATGAATAATGTTTCTTGTGTGATGTTTCACGCAAAGCAAGATATCATTGTGTCCAACTCTGAGGACAAAAGCATTCGCATCTGGGATGCTACCAAGCGCACTGCCATTCAGACATTTCGTCGTGAGCATGATCGTTTTTGGATTCTGTCTGCACATCCAGAAATGAATCTACTTGCTGCGGGCCATGACAGTGGAATGATCGTATTCAAACTCGAAAGGGAGCGTCCTGCTTTCTCTGTTACTGGGGATTACTTATATTATGTGAAGGACCGTTTTCTGAGGTTTTATGAATTTTCACATCAGAAAGATAATCAGGTGGTTCCAATAAGGAGACCTGGATCTGTGAGCTTGAATCAGGGACCAAGAACACTCTCATTCAGTCCCACAGAGACTGCTGTCTTAATCTGTTCTGATGCAGATGCTGGGACTTACGAACTCTATATTGTTCCCAAAGATAATGTTGGAAGGGGAGATGTTGTTCAGGATGCAAAGAAAGGAGGAGGAGCGTCTGCTGTTTTTGTGGCCCGCAACAGGTTTGCAGTTCTAGACAAGGGCACCAATCAAGCATTAGTCAAGAATCTTAAGAATGAAATTGTAAAAAAGAGCCCCCTTCCAATTGCTACAGATGCAATCTTTTATGCTGGAACAGGCAATCTGTTGTGTAGGGCTGAAGATAAAGTAGTTATCTTTGACCTTCAACAGCGACTTATTCTCGGAGAACTTCAGGTCCCTGCTGTTAAATATATTGTTTGGTCTAGCGACATGGAAACTATTGCATTACTCAGCAAGCATGTTATAGTTATTGCCAACAAGAAACTTGTTCATCGCTGTACATTGCATGAGACAATTCGTGTGAAAAGAGCCTGGGATGAGAATGGTGTCTTCATCTACACAACCCTGAACCACATTAAGTATTGCCTTCCTAATGGGGATAATGGTATTATAAGGACCCTTGATGTCCCAATATACTTGACCAAGGTTTCTGGCAACAGTGTTTATTGTTTGGATCGTGATGGGAAGAACCGGGTCATAACAATTGATGCTACAGAGTATATCTTCAAGCTTGCTCTCCTGAGGAAAAAATATGACCATGTTATGAGTATGATCAAGAATTCACAGTTGTGCGGACAGGCTGTGATTGCATACTTACAACAAAAAGGTTTTCCTGAAGTAGCTCTTCACTTTGTTAAAGATGAGAGAACCAGATTCAACTTGGCTCTTGAGAGTGGCAACATCCAGATAGCTGTTGCTTCTGCGAAGGAGATAGATGAAAAGGACCATTGGTATAGGTTGGGCATTGAAGCCCTTCGACAAGGGAACACCAGTATTGTAGAATATGCTTATCAGAGGACTAAGAACTTTGAAAGGCTGTCTTTTCTTTATCTTGTCACAGGAAATAAGGAAAAGCTGTCAAAAATGTTGAGAATAGCTGAAATGAAGAATGATGTTATGGGTCAGTTCCATAATGCTATGTATCTTGGTGATGTCCAGGAGCGCGTGAAGATATTGGAGAATGCTGGTCACTTGCATCTTGCGTATATCACAGCTTCAACTCATGGGCTTGTTGAAACTGCTGAAAGGCTTGCAGTTGAATTGGGGGATGACATTCCTGTTATCCCCAAAAAGAAAACCCGCTCTCTTCTTTTACCACCTGCCCCTCTATTGAATGGTGGTGACTGGCCATTGTTGAGGGTTATGAGGGGCATTTTTGAAGGCGGATTGGACATTGCTAGCAGGCCAGGATATGATGATGTTGAAGAAGAAGCTTCTGGTGCTGACTGGGGTGATGAAGACTTGGACATTGTTGATGTTGAGCGTGTGATTCAGAATGGGGATGCAGATGAAGAGGTTGAAGATGTGGAAGCAAACGAAGAAAATGGAGGCTGGGACCTTGAAGATCTGAATTGCCTCCTGAAGCTGTTGCTCCAGTGGCTGCAGGTAATACCCGTGCTTCGGTGTTTGTTGCCCCTACTCAAGGCATGTCTGTGAGTCAAATCTGGATACAGAAATCATCTCTTGCTGGGGAACATGCTGCAGCTGGAAACTTTGATACAGCAATGCGCCTTCTTAATCGGCAGTTAGGAATCACTAATTGTACTCCATTGAAGCAGATATTTATGGATTTATACACAGGCAGTCATACATATCTTCCTGCTTTTACTGCTGCTCCAGTAATATCAGTTGCTGTTGAGAAGGGATGGACTGAGTCCACAAGTCCTAATGTAAGAAGCCCACCATCTCTTGTATTCAAGTTCTCACAATTGGATGAAAAACTCAAGGCTGCGTACCGAGCAACAACGGAAGGGAAGTTCCCCGAGGCCTTAAGGCTATTTCTTAATATATTATACATTATCCCTATTATTGTTGTGGATTCCAGGAGGGAGGTTGATGAAGTAAAGGAGCTGATTGAGATTGCTAAGGAGTATGTTTTGGGCTTGAAGATTGAGGTCAAGAGGAAGGAAACTAAGGATGATGTGATTCGACAGCAGGAGCTGGCAGCTTACTTTACCAACTGCAAGCTTCAAACCGTTCACACCAGATTGGTGCTTACTAGTGCGATGACTATTTGTTTCAAAGGTGGAAACTATACTACGGCAGCCCATTTTGCTAGGATGCTTTTGGGGAGCAGCCCAACTGATGCCCAAGCAAAGAAGGCGAGACAGGTTCTACAGGCGTGTGGTGACAAAAGAGATGCGCACCAGCTGAATTATGATTACAGGAATCCTTTTGTTGTCTGTGGAGCCACCTTTGTTCCAATCTACCGTGGACAGAAGGATGTCTCATGCCCTTACTGTGGAGCTAGGTTTATCCCATCCATTCAAGGGAAGCTTTGCACTGTTTGCGAGATTGCAGTGGTTGGGGCTGATGCATCAGGTCTTCTCTGCTCTCCGACACAGTTGCGATAAATGAAGGTATTACTGGGAAATCTTTATCCGTGTTTTTCTATTAAGTTTGTCGCTCCATATCTTTTCCAGAACCTATTATGTTTCAAGCAAAAGAATAAAAACAGGTAATCTGGTTTTAGCAGTTTGTTCAGTTTTTTTTCTTTTTTTTAAAAATTTATGCTCTCTCCTCCTTTTGAGCTGTAGGAATTTTGTAAGACATGCTGTTATTATTTGAAAGTTGATGTTATGAGTTCAGTTTGCTTAAGAAATTTGTTGCCGTTTTAGTTTTATGTGATAGTGTTGATACCTTATCTATTCATTGGTCTTTGTTGGTGAGCTGTTCTGGTTTGCAGTATGCATCTTTCTGTGAAGAAATTTCTGCTATAGTTGATTGAATCATCATCGCATATAAATTCAGAGCAGCTTATTCTATCTCAAAGTCAATTTTGAATAAGCAGGCTTAGTGTGACCTTTGTTCAGTAAAATTTGCATAAATCAAGAAATGACCTGATTGAATGTGTTCTCCTTTGTGATTTAATTTCTGTTAATGATTGGTTGTTGTCGATTGCTTTGATTCTCATTTGTATTGATCACCACATGCAGTGCTGCAAGTACATGCCCAGGGATGAAAGCATACAACACCACACCACCACCAACAATAATAATAACAACAACAAGCTTTTATTCCACTATGTGGGGTCAGCTACAAGAATCCTTC
Organism: Cymbidium sinense; assembly: GCA_021442155.1. Taxonomy (NCBI): domain Eukaryota; kingdom Viridiplantae; phylum Streptophyta; class Magnoliopsida; order Asparagales; family Orchidaceae; genus Cymbidium; species Cymbidium sinense. The sequence goes on from CM038223.1 coordinate 31,252,752, forward strand.
TCCATTGTGTCTTATTATGTGTCAAATTCTTATTTAATTCAAGTATACTAAGGTCATTTTTTATACATCTTAACTAAGTCTTTTAGCTCTACCTCTATTTTTCTTAACATAAGGCAAATCTAATACATCTACTCTCTAATGGGTCATCGACGTGTTTTTTATGTGGCCAAACCGTCTAAGGTGATTCTCTCTAATCTTATCTGCCACTGGAGCTACTCCAACTTGTTCCCGAACATACTCGTTTCACATTTTATTTTTAAGAGTAAAGCCACTCATCCACCTGAGTATCCTCATTTTTGTAACACTTATCTTAGTCTTATGCTTCTCTTTTATTGGCCAACATTCTGCACCATAAATCATTGTAGGTCTTACCAGCATTTTATAAAATTTTCTCTTAAGTGATATTTTTCTATCACACAACAGACCAGATGTGTTCCTCCACTTGAACCATCCAACTTGAATTCTACTAATAACATTTCCATCTATTTCACCATCATTTTGAACAATAGAGCCTAGATATTTGAATTGCTCACTCTTTTTAATGATTTGTTCACCCAATGTCACAACACTATTACTAGAACTTCTACAATTTAAATTACACTCCATATATTCAGTTTTAGATCTACTTAAATGAAAATCTTTGGACTTTAGGTTGACCTCCATAATTCAAGTTCTCTTGGACTCCCTTTCTAGTCTTATCAACAAGAAGAATATCATCAACAAAAAGCATACACCAAGGTACATCTTTCTATAAATGTATAGTAAAAACATCCATAACTAAAGAGAAAAGATAAGGGTTTAAAGCCGATCCTTGATGTAATCCAACTGAAATAGAAAAATATTTTGTCAGTCCTCGTATTTGGACACAAGTAACAGCTATAGTATACATATCCTTAATGACTTGAATATAATCAATATTAACTCCTTTCTTTTCTAAAACTCTCTAAAGAACATCTCTTGAAATTTTATCATAAGCATTATCTAAATCAACAAATATCATATGCAAATCCTCTTTACTTTCTCTATACTTCTCCATCAAACCTCTTAATAAATATATAACATCCATAGGAGATCTATCTGGCATGAAACCAAACTAATTTTGAGAAATTTTTATATCACATCATAACCTATGCCCAATTACTCTCTCCCATAATTTTAATGTATGATACATTAACTTAATTCCTCCATAATTTGTACTCTTGTGCATCACTTTTATTCTTAAATATAGGAACCAACAAACTCTTTCTCCACTCATCTGATATTTTTTTAGTCTTTAAAATAACATTAAAAAGATTTGTAAGCCAAAAAATTCTTTGATCTCCTAAACATTTTCACACTTTTATTGAAATATTATCAAGTCCTATTATTTTTCACACTTTATTTTCTTTAAAGTTTCTTTAATTTCATGTTTATTAATACGACAATAAAAATAAAATTCTTTATTTTTATTTAGGGTATTAAGATTGCTAAAATCTCAGATTCGATCCTTCATGTTTATCAAAATATCTCATCTTTTCAATATCTTTTTATAAGAAAAGTATTTTATGATTTTCATCCTTAATACACCTCACTTGAATTAGATCTTTACTTCTCCTATCTCTTTGGTTGGTTAACTTATACATATATCTTTCATTTTTTTGGTATCCAATCTATTATATAAATCACTAGAAGCTAAATTTTTTATATCATATATTATTTTTTTAGAATCTCTATGGGTCACTTTATATCTTTGCCAATTCTTCGAGTTTTTACAACTAAACCAAGTTTTATAACAATGCTTTTATTTCTTATTTTTTCGCATTCGACTCCATCATCAACTATTTTATTAAAGAAGTTTCTTTTGATTCTAAAGATATTTTCGAACTTGTTTAATTTCACTTGCTATTTTATCCCACATAACATTAGCTTCCTTATGAACATCTTAAATTCTAAGCTTTTGTAGTTTGCTTTTAAAAATAGTTTTATTAGTATTCTTTAAGTGCTCTCATTTAATTATATGATAATAATTTAATTTTTTTTTCATCTTCCAATCATTCATCTTAAAATCTAAAACTAACAATCGATATTGGGTACTTGAACTCACTCGGAATGATCTTACAATTTTTATAATCTAAACAATCTATTTTTCTTATCAGAAAATAATCAATATATGTTTTACTAGATTCATTTTTATAAGTAATAACATGCTCATCTCTTTCTTTAAATAAAGAATTAGCTACTACAAAATCATAGCCTAAAGTAAAATTTAATATAGTCCTACCTTCTTCATTACACTTCAAATCTATAGCCATCATGAATATTTTTAAAATCTTCTACTACTCTACCAACATATTCATTTAAATCTCTTCTAATAAATATTTTTTATTCAAGAGATATTTTTGATAATCTCTAATTCATTCAAAATTTTTTTCGACCTACATCCAAACCTACTGGGAGTATAAACACTTGTAAATATGATAATCTTAAGATCAACAATCTTTAAAGTTATAATTCTATCTCCAATCCTATTAATATTTATAACATTATCCTTCAAACTTTTATCTATAATCACACCTATGTCATTTCTAATTCGGCTTCTACTTGAATATCAAAGTTTAAAACGTAAACTATCAATCAACTCGGCCTTCTCCCCAACCTATTTAGTTTTTTGAATACATAAAATATTTATCTTCTTATGAACCATAATATTTTTAATTCCATTAATTTAATCTATACCCTAACCTAGTTTAACTTTTTTTCCACTGTCCATAATGTAAAAACCCTTGTTTATTTAACACTGCACCCAGACGCGAATGCAGCGGCTCTTGCACACTTTTCACTGTATTCGGGTCATACAACGCATCGCTTTCATGGGACGCCCTAGCATTAACACATTATTTTAAAGAATTCATGTCATGATTTCTTTTTTTATTTTTATTTTTTATAATTCTTCATCACCAGTTTGATTCTAGAATGATCTAATTGCTTCTGCTTTGATTCCCATTTATGTGGACAGGCAATTGTTCTGGCTCGAGTGAAGATTCAATAGGTGTTATATATTGTTAGTATTGGTGATTGTTACATGTGTGTGATTGCCTAGCATCATCGCTATCTCTTCCTATACACTCATATTCACTTAGATCATGTCAATCAAATCTTTATGTATATAGGAGCCGTAAACCACCTATGATTTGGAATTTGCTAAGCGTTAAGCTGTCTTTAGTTTGGCAACACCTACAAATGAATTTTAGAAGTTTCCCAAGAGTTAGTCTTACTAGGAACTCAATAGCAGGATATGAACATGCTCGAGGACCCAACCCATGAAGTCACTCGTTTGCCAAAGCAGCTTTCCCAAGGAATTTGAATACTCAACTTAAGAAATCGCCAATCACCAAAAAAAATTTGCTAGAAGAACTCGCTAAAGGTATTTACTCATTTGGGAACTCATTTGAAAGTCATTATTAATACCTAAGTAGAAGTTAGATTTTTCCCTTTATAAATCTAGGTCACGCATTTTATATGTTGTAATGCTATGTAGTTAATTTTATTACTGATTTTAGTGCTCAAGTGTAAATAAGGGCTATTAGTGGAGCATAGGTATTATGCGAACTTATACATTGTGCCAAAATTCTATCCTAATTTCTCTTAGAAGATTCCCCCTTAGTCTCTTGTTGAATCATCTCCATAACTTAATTTGAATTGCCATTCTCATTCTTTGAGGGTTTATTTGAGACTATAAATTGATTAACTTAAGAAGATCATTAGGACTTAAATCTCTTTTGATACATTTTTATGTTCTTTAAGCTTAATTAAAATGTGTGATGACCTAATTAGGAGAGTAGATGTATTAGGCTCGGCATTTGTTAAGGTAGAGGAAGACCAAAACTGATATGATTAAGTATAAAAAATGATCATATTTTATTAGAATTAAATAAGAATTTTGTATTTAATAGAATGTAATGGAGAAGAAGGATTCATGTAATCTACTCTAGATAGTGTGATAAAGACTTATTATTATTGTTGAACTTAATTAATATCTTTAGTATAGTTTTTATTTTGTTTTCATGGACAACACTGAATCCAATAGTTTTATATCAACCCATAACATTAGTGACTTATCCTCTCGAATTACAAATGGGCTTTTTCAAGCCACTTAGACAATTCTTCCATTTTATTCTTGTGCATAAAGAGAATTGCTAGTATTTATGAAATGGTTCATCTAATATAATTATGTTAGACTTATAAGTTTTTGGGTAGCATTAGATCTACTCATTTATTAAGAAATATCAAGAATTAATATGCTATAAAAATAGAAGTTGAAGTTAGTGCGAAAAACATTCTAAACTCATATTGAGTTGAAGTTAGTGTGATGAATATTTCTAACCTATTCTTTGAACAAGTGAATTTTTTTTTACCTTACTATCTAATTAGGAGCTTATTTGGAGCAGTTGTAGTTTTTTTTTGTAAATATGTTTATACAATTATGGATGAAGTAATTTTTTGAAAGTTTTTTAAATAGCTATCACATTAGTAAATCTAGTTGTAGAAAAATAGTTTTTTTTACTATAGTAATATATAGAAAGCAATGAAGTGGTCGCTAAATGGAGTTGTGGTTGTGGTATGAAAAGTAATAGCTAAAAATATACCCCAAATAGACCTTATTTTGAGAAAGTATTCATTGTTGAAATCGTCACGCGCTTTAAAACTCATATCTTTCTTCTTAGAGTTGTTACTAATCCTAAAATGAAATTCTTGTAGGAAGATAACTCATCATCGAATGAGTGAAGTGTATCAATAGTGCATAAATTCAGGTGCTTGTTTCTCTTTCTTGATAGATTTGTAAAAGCTCCAATCAAATATTTAGTACTCTTCTGCTTTTTTCTTTTAAACCCTAATATGTACAATGGCACGTGATGGGCTAACATCTCTTAACTTTTGACCTCATTTTATATAATAGCAAGAGATTGTTCCTTTATGTTCTCCACCTTATCTTTCACTTTCTGATAATTCTCATTTTCCACCTAAATCATAATCAATTCTGATTTGAGCAATATTTGAACTATTATCAAATTATCTTTGAGTCATATATTTAAATCATCTTTAAATTATGATCGAGTCATTTTTCAATCATGCTCAGATTATCTTCGATCAAGATGATTTGAATAAATATTAAAATATTGTCAAACTATTTTTGATTTATCTTTAAAATTGATCAAATAAATTTCAAAACTTTTCAAACCATTGTTGAATCATTATTTGATTATGCTAACCTTGTTCTAAAATTGTTCAAACCTTGAAATTTGAACAAGACTTGAAGATAGTTTGATAATAGCTTAATAATGGCTTGAAGTTTATTTGATCATAATTCAAAGTAGGTGTTTTTATGCTTAAAAATGCTTCAGGTTTAGGATTTAGAGTGTGAACATCATATTGAAATCTAAAAAGTTCAATGAATTACGTTAGAATCACAACTGATGAATGGAAAGATCATCAACGTGAAACTTCACTGTAGTCCTGCATACACATATTTTGAAGTTGCTGGAAATGAAGAAGTTTTCGTGATAAAGGGTCAAAAAGCTGCTATTATGAAAAGGTTGTATACTTAAATATTTATTAATGCTCCAAAATTAGCATCTCGTCTGCCGCCTTAAAAATGACCAATCAAATTCAAGAATAATTCGAGATTACAACCTATTCAAAACTTAAATCATTTTCCTCTTTCCCTTTCTCTAGTCATAGAAGCATATTGCAGCATGAAATGGTTAGCCCTGTAGTAGGGTTTGGGAAGCAAGCATGCCTGAAGGCGAATGGCCAATCGGGCCAGCGTGAAGATTTAGAGGGTGTGACGGAGCTATGGACGGTAGGGCTGCGATCAAGTTGATTTGTGCTTGAGCTTGTTATGAATTAGTTTTTATATTTAGTTTTTTTTATATATAAAGCTAATATTTAGTTTTTTCATATTATGTTATAAATAAATAATTTTATAAATTTAAAGTAAGAAGATTTGTTAGTGCATCCTTTTTATGTGTGTGTGCAGTGTGTGAAAGAGATCAAAGATTAAGGAGAAGGATATACAACAAAAAGAGAGGATTTACTAGTGCATTCTTTTTTTTACTCTTTTCTTTTTCTTATATTTTTTAGTATTTCTTACATATTTATATATTGTGTATTTGTGTTCGTATTTTACTTTTCAAAATATGAAACTAAGTATATTAACTTTGAATTTATGTGAAGTTTTTGGGATGTTTATGTTGTATTAGATTTTGTTGTGAATTAATATAATTAGATTATTTGTGCTTCTAATGAAAATATATTTTAGTTCTTTTCATGATTCATTTATTTGTAATCTGACCAATTATAATGTTAAAAATAGATGGAATCCTAGAAGAACAAGTATGAAAAAAAAATATATTAAATAATCATTAATGTGCTACATAGGTTGGGTAGCTAAATAATCATTAAATATATGATTATTTTTAGGATTTGTAATAACTTAAAAAAAAAATATGGGTAAAGAAATTAATAAAAAATTACTTGGTTCTAGGCAGAAATAGAGTAAAGGGATTGATTTTGTTATACTTATCTATAAATAGATAGTATATCATTGTTGCTCCTAGTTGACACTACAAGTCTTAAGTTAATTTACTATATAGTTTAATATAATACAATCTAAAATAATCCATAAATTTAGAATACTTATCTTAAAAAAAAACCTCTTATATTTTCTATCAAAATATAAAAATATATAAAAATTAGTCTTTTAATATTTTAGAAAATAGTAGATAGTAATTTTAATTTTGAAGTTGCATTTTGTTGGCTAAAAATTAGATTTTAAAACATTAGTAATTAACTTAATATAAATTAATATATGATTTTACTCTAATCCTCATAAAAATGATACTCTACTCATTCTACATTACTAGATTTGGCACGTGTACTTGCGTTTAGATGTAAAAAAGAACTGAATAAGTTTTTGGTGCATTGCTAGAGATTGGAAGTAAAAATAGTAATTTGTATTAAGTTGATATTAGTCTTGATGAACTATTTTTAATTCAACTTTGTTGATATTGTTTTCATAAAAAAAAAATACAAATAATAAATTATTTAGCCTCAGTACCGCGATGTTGTGATTGCAAAACAAGTTCTTCCAGAAGGATAACTATTAGTTTAGTTGGCGAGCCTATGGTTTGGCGTTGCAACGCTGTCATTTCGACGCCGAGGCGTTGCGACCATGATCTGTAGTTTAAAGAAGCTAGAAAGAACTGTCATTCCCTTCCCTGACTACTAACTGCTTAGGGGAGCGGGGGGAATAATTATAGGGTGAAAAATCAGCCCACTAGTTGAAAGAACTCTATAAAAAAAGGGAAAAAATTGCTCCCCCCTCTTCTTCCACTTTCTCTCTCCACTTTGACTAGTTCTCTTTAAATTTTCTAGCATTTCTTGCTTTGGGAACTTGTGTTCGCTGCAAGATCGACCCTCGCTTTACGAAAGCCATCTCTTGCCCACTAAAGGTAAAAGATTCACCGTAATTATGTTTTTTTGTGTTCTTTTACCTAGCTTTTCTCCCTTTTATTTGAGTTTTAATAAAAGAAACCTCCATCATTGAACTTAGTTCTGATGCATGAAGAAAAAAATATCTTAGATCCACAACAAGGGAGATGACACTGAAATATGAGAACTTAGCATTTCTGAAATGTTACTCTACCTAAGTTTTTATAAAAAAATACTGGATTCTATAAGAATTTCTCTCCAAACTGTACATTCCCGACTCGTTGTGCCATGGTGCAATAATCCCAGTGTCGAGGTGTCATGCTGTCGAGAAATATAGTCGTATGACTCTACCCTATGGTGCTGTTGCGCCAACTATGCGGCACCGAGGCACCATGCCCTCGGGTCCCTTGCACTAGAGCTGCAGAGCCATTCCTTCAGCATCGAGGCGCCACACCTTGCACCTTGTTTCACCGTCGAACTTAGTTTCAACCTGAAACAAAACTCTCCCTCAATTGATCTTAGATCTGGAATAAGGGGAAGAGTACCTTGTACTGAACATGTAAAAAATCTAGCACTATTAAGGCGTTACACTGCCAAAAATTTAAATTTTAGTCATTAAGTGAACAACACCTAGGCACCGTACTCGGAGCGCCGTGGTGCTATCCACTCGGGTTCAGCCTTTATAGAAAATATTATAAGTAACTCAGCGCTGCATATCGAGCGTCGCAGAGTTATGATGTTTAAACACTTATGTAAAAGATGGGACATCCAATTTTAAAAAAATTATGCACCTAAGTTTCGTTTAGGTTAGCATCGTGACACTGAATATTGGGCGCCAAGGCGCCGCCCTCTCGGGTTATGAGCCTAAGTCTTGTAGGACAACAATGCCAAAGCACTGGAACTATAGCATCGAGGCGTCGTTCTCTCGGGTAAATAAGCATAAATCAACACATAGAGGGCTTGCGATGCTGAATATCGGGCGCCGAGACGCCACCCTCTCAGGCTATAAGCCTAAGTCCTACAGGACAACAATGTCGAGGCCCTAGAACTATAGCACCGAGGCGCTGCCCTTTCTATATGTAAAAAAAAAAAACTCTGATGGCACCGTGGCACTGAACATCGAGCATTGAGGTGCCGCCTTCTCCGGTATATAAGCGCAAATGAACCTATAGTGGGCACCACAACATTGAATATCAGGCGTCGAGGTGTCGCACTCTTAGGTTAGAAGGCTAACCCTTGCTGTATGAGAGCGTTGAGGCGCTGCAACTACAACGCCGCAATGCTCCCTCTATGATGTCATTTTTTAGGTGAAGAAATTTTATTATTTTAATATTGGAGCTTCACAAATGACAAGAGATTACACATATACACAATGGAAAATAAATGCATAAAAATGATGTATTTTTTAATATAAAAAAGGGGGAGTTACATAAATTGTATAAAAATAATAAAAATATAAAAGAAATAAAAAAAGAGGAGAAAACTAGTAGTCAAAGTCATCATCCTTCTCTTCTTTCTCCTTTGGTTCTGATAGGATGCTTGTATAACGGTGATAGTGAGGCGCCACAGGAAAAGAAGCCTCGCCAGGACCCACATAGAAATCATAGTTTTCAAACATGTGCACAAGTGAGGTGTTAAACTCAGCCATATATGAAAATCGCTGATGTTATTGATCCATGTGATGGACAAATTCCTTCTCCAGTTCCTGCTGGAGGACTAGTCTCATTGACCTTTTTTTTTTAGGCCTGAGACTTGTCCTCCAATTTTTTTGGAGTTACTCATTGAGGATTTTGGAGGATTTGGCCTGAGATCGATGGGCGTGTGAGGTTTCCCCCACCTCAGTCCTAGAACCAAACCTCTCAATAACCTTTTGGGTTAGAGCAACCTTTTGTATAAAGTCTTCCTCATCAAGATCCCCTGTCGCGCCTGCCTCAATACACAAAACATAAATAAGAGAAGGATGACCAAAACATAGATAGAATTATAAATAATCTTCCCTATATCCATAATAAAGCCCTTTTGGATTGCAAAATTTAAAATGGCCTATCATTCCTGGCATCAATGCATCAGCTCAGTCATAAAATATCTAACGTAGGGTATTAAAGGATAATTGAACAAACAACAGAATTTAGTAGAAATAAAATAATGCCAAGCTTTAGCCTCTGTAGTGAGGCCAGAGGAAGATAAATTGATGATTTTCTCTTCTCGTCTTTTCCATAGGGTATTAGAATTCCTAACAATGAGGAAACTAAGGATTTCGTTGAAGTCATGATGATCATTATAATAAAGAAAAGATATTGATTGCAATCTATGTTAAGTAGACCATAATATGTGTTAATGACAGTACTAGCAAAACTTACTAGTTTCCTCTGGATGAAGACTTGATTATCCTAGTGCTCAATCGCGTTGGCAAAGAACTCCCGCACCATTGGGATGACATTGAATTTATTGTTATAGGCCAACTTTGCCTAGCCTCGCTCCAGAAAGATGCTCTTCATGTGCTAGCCTGGATTATAGAAGCTCCTTTATGGGATCAGATGCTTGTGTATGAAGGTGTGATGGTACCTCTCCTCAGCCTCCATACTAACAAACCTATTAGTGTTACCGACGACCACCATCTTCTTGCCCATACCAATATATTTTTCGACATAGTGTATGAGAAAGTACAAGTTAGAAAAGGCTCTGAAAGCAATGCAGAATGAAAATTTTGGCTACCCAAGGGGTCTATTTATAAGCCAGACCTAGTATCGCGGCGCCACAAAGGCAGCATCGAGGCACTATCTTTTTATTTTCTAAGTCAACTGCATAGCGTTGCGATGCCAACATGTAGCGCTGGTCAAGGCAGTTACTTCGCCGGTCTAAAAGGGACATTAATTATAATAAATTCTTAAATAAAAAAATGACGTGTTGCATTAATATAGCACTACGACGCCAATCAAAAAGTTCGTCCCATGTCATTAAATAGCCTGAACGTCTGTTAGTTATTCTAAACCAATTTTTGACCAGCACTGCGGCGTTACAATATCAGCTCTAAGGCACCGGTAAGGTGATCAACAAGGTAAATGATATCAATGCCATGACACTGACCATGTAGTGCCATGGCTCTGGAGCTATAGCGTCAAGGCGCCATGTTTATAGTGTCGAGGCACTATGCTTGATATATGTATGAATTACCCACATGGATCCCGACACAATATCAATTGTCTAAATCTTTTTCCTAAGGATACTTCGCTGGTTAAAAATAAGCTTGAAGTACCTGCATGGACCCCGACATAATAATAATCATCTAACTCTTTTGCCTGAGGATGCTTTGTGGGTTAAAAGTAAGCTTGAATTACTTGCATGGGCTCCAACACAATAACAATCGTCTAAATCTTTTGGCTGAGGATGCTTTATGGCTTAAAAATAAGCTTGAATTACCCTCATAGGTACTAACATAATAATAATTATCTAGTTCTTCTGCCTGAGGGTGCTTTGTGGGTTAAACATAAGCTTGAATTTCTCGCATGTGCCCCGACATATGCATAAAAAATCTAACTCTAGTGTATGAGGATATTGTGTGGGATAATTCCCTATTTGGGTCCTATGGCTGAGTCTAGGTTACCAAAATCTAATCTTTCCCCGATAATGGGCGTGCTGATTGTAAAGTTCATCCGAAGGGGATATTGAATGAAGTTCATCATTTAATGTAACTTAAAGCAAATAATCATCCATCCATCTATCATTATTTATCAGAGATGATAAACTAAAAAAACTTTTGCTTATGAAAGAGCCCATGTCAAATAAATATTTTTATACTCATTCTCAAATAATCTTATGTCAGTAAGGATGCGATATGTGTCCTCTATCTGCATGATTATGCTGTCAAATGACACCACATGAATTGCAGATATGACCAAAATCCTATGATTGGGTGGCTTGGCATTTGTATAACTCCACTATATTTCGATCGTGACAATATCTTGTATGTTTTCTAATAGCTCTGTCTCTTGAGCTATGAATCATGGAATATATTTAATAGGCAAAAAATCTTTTATTAGCTAAGGTTGATTTCAATTTGTCTCCTTAGGTAAATATCACCCAAGGTTTACAAGAACACTTTGGACGACGCATCCCAAGGTTGTTGACAAGGATTTTTCGATTAGGAATAATTTCTCTAATTATATAGACTAAGGACCATAATAGCTTGGGATGACGGAACAATGAGATCTTGATCGAGCATATCATCATCCCCCCAACATATGCTTTAAGCCATATAAAGTCTTCATTCATTATTTATCTTATGATATGCATTAAATGCTTATACTTTTCATAGTGCAAATATTTAAATTATATATTGGCAATCCAAAGGGATATAAACCCAATCTCTTTATTCGCTATGCTAATTATACGTAACAGTCATCTATGCCACACACACCTCTAAAGACACTAATGCATATCAGATAGATATGTTCATTTCCAACCTTAATCGAGAGTGCTCTCTTGCTGTGGTAAGAGTGATAATTAACTATAGAGGCTTGCGTCCATAAGAAGTAGAACCTATATCTAAATAAAGGCTAACATAAGGTTAGGGGAAATCTGGTTGAATATATACCAATCTACCTCACGAATGAAAATGCTCCTACCCCATCACCAACAAAGATGGCGGAGCACATCCTCCACAGTGTTCTTTTCGGAGCGATTAAATTTCTGGCAACTTCGCTGGGGATTACTTTTCTCTTCATCTTTTGTTAGAAACATATGGTGTCATCGTAGGATTAAATGAAGTATTATACTCTTTTAAAAGTTTAAAGATCTGGGACCAGGTTTCTTCAATGGAAAACATGAAGAACTTGATGACTATAAAGCTTGGTGAGGGATCCATAGTAATATTCCCTTAGGAAATAATTAACGTTGGTTCCACTATAGCTACTCTCTAATTCGTAATGATCTTAGAGGTTGCCCTGTTCCTTCTAGCTGGACTTGCCACTAAGCTTACAACCAAGAGCACTGGAATGCCAAAGGCATTCACCAAGGGGAAGTGTCCAAACGTGGTCATCCCACATGCACCGAACCCCAAAGCCCTAAACTTTAAAAAGGCTTCTATCTTTGAGAGGTTATCAAAGGCAACACCAACCACCCTCATTGAGGACAAGACAACCACAAGGGAGAAATTGAAATCCATCATTTTTAACCAACTTAGCAATGAGTCAGGGGAACATAATACACCGCATGATGCTACCATTGTCCCAAGCACGCATGACAATGAAGCATCTGTCTCAGGCACCAAAACATTTAAGAGGGTCTGTAGAAAATATAATGCTGCCCGCAGAGCTACTAGATTGCCTGTACATGCTGAATGACAATTTGACCTACTGGCGGAAGTGAACGTGCCCACTAGCAAACAACTTTGATCTACTCAGATGAGTCAAAAGAAATAGCTCAGGAAGAGCTTTGAAGAAATTGTTCTAGGACAAGCATACACATCCCAGTCCACAAAGTCAACCACACAAGGAGGAATCTGTTTCCTCTAGAATTTACAAGGTCCTAAAGGCGGTCAAAAATAAAAACCTTTCAGAGAAGAATAAAAAAGTTGGTGAGTCAGGTCTCCAACCCTACAAAATCCTACCTCAAAAGAAATGTGAATATTGAAAAGCATCATACTCATTTACAACAGAACTATAAGTTTGTGAGCACCATAGTCGGTGAACAACGAAAACAAGCCCTCAGACATAAAGACACTGAGCAGCCAGTTGTCGAAAGGTCCCGGTGACCATAACCTACACACGGTGAGCACCAAGATGTGACATTTGGGTACGTTCTCAGAGATCCACTATTGGAAGGTCCCAACAACTACGTACATCCAGTGAACACTAGGATGTGACATCTAGGACATATACATAGAGATCCACCTATGGGAGGTCCCGATCAATTTGGGTATTAAAAGAACCCCAAATTGTCGATCACAAACTCACTCCACCAGATGAAGGAGTAGATTCTCCCATCATTAACTGGAAATACCTGTCTGACAAAATTCAACTAGCAAATGATAAGGAAGATAACTGACTCTTCTAGGAAGATGAAGATTTCCCAACTAATGAAGAGAAATCATTCCTAAATCTCCATAGCAATGACGATACCGATCACATGGAAGTTGAAACTATTTATATGGTCGACACATTTGCGAAATAGAAATGTGGTGCCCGAACAATAAGATGAAGGAGGACACCAAGAGAACCCTAATCACCAATAACCTGAAGTTGAATTCTGAGTAGAGGTTGAAGTGATGGAAGAGCTATCTAACGTTGTAACAAGATTACAACAACAAATTGGCTCTCAACTATAACAAAGGGATCAAGAGATCAGTCAAATCAATGCCTGCCTTAATGAAATGAATAGGCTAATGAAAGAGCTGTTCGGTTAGCTTAATCTAATTGTGACTGCAATGCAACACATGCCTCCAAGGGATCCTCTGAAAATGAGCAATCTGGCAACTGAAATTAGGGGTATACAAAATACTATATCCAACTTGCCAATAGTCCCAACACAAAGACAAGATACCGCATGAGAGGCTATAGTAAATATCCATCAAGAAGCGGATATTTTCATAAGTCCCAAGTAGAAGACCTTATAAGTTTGAAGGTTAAAGCAGTTATCGATTTAGAAACTATTGAGCAGCAAGTTGCGAAAGGCCGACCATACCCGGTCGAACACGATTAAATAAAGTACCCTAAAGGGTATTTTGTGTCAAAATTCAATGCATTCATAGGCACAAAAAATCTATGGCAACATTTAGTCCACTTTAAAGCCATATGTGAAAATACTAGAGGAAATGATGCCCGCTGCTATGATAATTCATTAGCAGTCTCACCAATACAGCCTTTGAGTGGTATGATGAATTACCCAACAACTCAGTAAAGACATTTGCTAAATTGAAGACACTCTTCGTTAAGAGATTTGTTAGAGCAACCAAAAAGGTAACAATAGCAGATCTCACCTTGTAAAATAGAAGTAGAGACGAGAGTGTCACGAAGTACATCACTAGATGGAGGAAGCTGAGCATGAAGTGTGACCATCAACTCACAGAAAAATATGTAGTGGAACCCTCATGGAAAATATCGATGATCAAATGGCTCCATATCTAGCCATGGCCACGATTAACACATTTCAAGAATTATTAGATCATGTGGCCGAATTTGAGAGTTTACCTAAATAAAAAGGGCTCAACACCAATTACAATAATTTCTTTGGAAAAGGAAAACAACAAAGGTCGAATGACATGAAAAAGAATGATGTAAACACAACATTCACCTTCACGATTGATAAAAAGGGGAATGGAGGTGTGACAACCTCACGACCAACGGTAGCTCCACAACCAACGATAAAGCTGACTGAAGATAAGAAGAAAGGGTTAACCCTTCGAGAAAAGATATCTAAGAAGCACTCATTCAAAAGATAATGTACTGCTAAGATGTTTAGACATGCCCTATAGCTGGGACTATAATTATCGGAGCCACGACAGCTAGACCATGTGGAAAAAGTTGATAATCCCAAGTATTGTCTATTTCATAGGCTCATAATCCACCCAATAGAAGACTATTTTGTCTTCAAAGATTGGGTAGAGAAGAGTTATCATAATGGAGAACTCAACTTGTCAGATACTGTGTTGATACATCCCAAAAGGGAAAAGGTGAAAATCATCTCAACTCGCCCAGTCCTTAATATAAAAGGCAAAAGCACTGAGCTAGCCGGCCCTCAAAATATGACCGATGGCAGGGAAAAAGCCCCTCAAATGCAAGAATAAGAAGAAGAAGGTGGTTAGGTAACCTTCATCTCCAAAAAGTCCAAATGAATGATCGACATTCTTGTGGCTACATAAGGCATTTGATTGAAGAATTCTCTGGATCCCGAAGTGGATCTAAAGAGATTCTTCCCCAAGAGGGGGTAATTTATATATAATAAAGAGAAGTAGACAAAAATAGGTCAAGCTTCTTCGTCAAAGCCCCATAAATTGATGAAAAAGAGGAAATCAAGAAAATCAAAATCTAAAATATTGAAAATGATTGACTCTTTAGAAGAGTATGGACAACCTCCTTGAAGACCTATTAAGCTGAAAGAATACATGACCCATTTAAAACTTGGCACATAAAATTTTGAAGAAGTTTTGATAGAAACTTATCGTGTCATAAACATGGTTATAATTTCGACTGACTCTAAGGGGGAACTATGCTTTTGCTAGAGAGAAATATATAAAAAGGAGGGTTAGGTCAGGCTCGAAGAAATTACATCCTAAGTTAGGTAATAATTCAAAAAGCACTGATACCTCTAACAACTCTAAAGAAATATAGAATTCAGAGACTTCTTCTGATAACGAGGATCAGACAGAAGAAGCCACCTAAGTCTAGCTAAGGAGTGGAAGAAGAATTTCTCTACCTATATAGTGAAAAGCTAGTAAGAAAGGCAAAGAAATCCTAATCAATGAAAATGCCTTACCTCCACCACTGGCTAAACCTCAACAGTCTACCAATATAGGGGTAGACTATAATGTTCTGGCACACTTACATAAGCTCCCTACCTTGCTAAGCATTTATGATGCTACCATGTTATCTAAGAATATACGTGAGAGATTAATCAAAGCTCTACAAAATCTAGAATAATACGAATCATTCTTCATAGAAGAGAAGATGAAAGAGGATTTAACATTCGAGAAATCAACAACCATTATATATAGTGAGAATGACCTATTATTAGGGACAACCAAACATAATAGACCCCTTTATGTTACAGCTAAAGGTAACTCTATCCGCATAAAAAAAATACTGATTGATCATGGTGCTTCGATCAATCTTATAACGACTAAAACACTATGAGCACTAGCTTTAGATGCTTGCTATTTTGATAAAGGGATACTATTTTTATAAGGGTTTAATGAACAAGGACAACAAACTTTGGGATCCCTTGTTCTACCTATATGCTTCAAGAAATTGTACACAAAAGTTAAATTTTATGTGATCAAAGCTCAGGTTGCCTACAAAGCACTTCTTGATAAGCTATGAATTCATGAATATGACATAGTACCTACTCTCCATCCATGTTGAAATACATGAAAAATGACGAAGAGCATCAAATTGAAGGTGACATGAGTCCTTTATTGATACACTAGATCAAGATTTATGATGATACAAAGTACTTCATCCCTTAAAAAATAGAGGTCAGATCTTAGAAGCAAATAGCTCCACCTATAAGGCTAATGCTAAAATGTGATAATTCAAAAGTTAAAAATACCAATGAATTAAATCAACCTAAAATAGTCCCTCACCTTGGCAATGATATTGGGAATGATGAAGATGAATCAGTACTTTATCAACCTAGGAGAGTATAAGTTAGCCAAAGGACATAAGAAGCTAGTACTAGTGGAGTGAGAAAGCAATTAGAGAAAACTCATGTCTCTCTAATAGGGGTGCTTGAATTTCAAGTCTCCATTAAGGTTATAAAGATAATTATAGTGCTAAAAGCACATATGAAAGCATTAACAGCTTCAAGAGATGAGGAAAATAGAATAACTGAAAAACTTCTATGTTCCTCCAAGGAAAGGCTATGATGAATGTTGGATTCTTTTCCATAAAGTAAAAGAGCGAACTCATAATCCCACACAAATGTTGTTCGAGGAAGAAGATATTTTGATCTCTCAGTGCTACTCGATGATGCTAACAAAGTTAGTCAAGAATAATATTCAGCTTACACAATCAAGCTTTCATACTTGATTGTTTAAAAAGCTCTAGCAAGGGGATAATGCCCAAAATCCTATAAGTTATAGAAAATTACATGGGGATTAGGATATATTGCTTTAGCATCCCCTTTAGTGAGCTCATGCTATGCCATATCCTATAAAGAAGAGGTTCCTATAGAAAATACAGATAAACTAAAAGATGTTTCATTCAAAAATAAAGACATCCTTGATGAAGATCTAATCATTGACCTCAAGGAGGCCCCAATAGAGTTTGAAGAATCAATCAAGCCACCATTGGTGAACTCCAAGAAATCAACCTGAGCATTAAGAAAGAACCTAAGCCGGCTTTTGTTAATGCTAGTCTCACACCAAAAAGGTTAGAGGAAATAAAAGCATTACTCCATGAGTATAGAGACTACTTCACATGGAACTACATTGAAATATCAAGCCTATCACCATATGTGGCCGTACATAAATTTACCATTAAGCCTGATGCCCCACCTGTAAAATAAACATCACGGTGAATGCGGTTAGAAATCAAACATCAATTTACCATTGAAATAAAAAAGCTTATCAAATCAGGATTCATCTAGGAGGAAAAATATACTGACTGGATTGTCAATATTATCCTAGTTAAGAAGAAGAATGGACAAATTCGTATTTGCATCAACTTCAGGGACTTAAAAATAAAGCATGCTCAAAAGATGACTTACCATTACCTAATGTAGAACTCATGGTTGATAACACATCAAACTATTATATGTTCTCCTTCATGTATGGTTTATCGAGCTATATTCAGATAAAGATGGTTCTAGAAGATGAAAAATATACATCTTTTTGCACACTAATTGGTATATATTATTACAAGGTAATGCCATTTAGCCTAAAGAATGCTGACGCTACATACCAAAGGGCAATGACTCATATATTCGACGACCTCATACATAAACATGTAGAATGTTATGTCGATGATTTGGTCGTAAAGAGCAAAGATCAAAGAGAGCATATAAATGATCTTGAAGATGAACTTGCTAAAATGTGCTTTTAGAGTAACTTCTAAATAATTCCCAGGCTTTATTGTGCATCATAGAGGGATTGAAATTGATCCCTCTAAAATAAATGTGATAAGGGAAATGCCATCGCCTAAGACATTGAAGCTGATTGACTTACATTAGAAGGTTCATCTCTAACATATTAGGGAGATGCCAACCTTAAAAAGGATATACCTTTTGAATGGGATGATTCTTATCAAGAAATGTTTGATAGCCTAAAATAATATCAGTTGAATCCTCCAATTTCAGCAGCACTAATAATAGGGATGTTGCTGATATTGTATATAGTAGCCTTAGAAGAATCATTAGGAGCTCTGCTAGCTCAAAATAATGAAGAAGGCAAGGAAAATGCCTTGTATTACATAAGTCAACATCTAATTGGAACTGAAATAAGATATTCTCCTATTAAGAAGTAGTGTCTAATATTGATATTCACTACTCAAAAATTGCGATACTATATGTTATCACTTAAGATAACATTGGTATCCAAAGTCGACCCTTTAAAATTTCTAATGACTAGAATGACTCTGATGGGTCATGTAGCTAAGTGGGTAGTTCTGTTACTTCAATTTGATATAACATATATCCCATAAAAAGCTATAAAAGGAAAAGCTCTGGCTGACTTCCTACCTGCTCATCCCTTACTCGCAAATTTTGCGCTCAACAATGAATTACCTGATGAACAAATCTTCAAAGTGGAAGAAACTCAACAACCATCAAAATGGGAGCAACCATAAGAATGGAAACTCTACTTTAATGTAGCTTCATCAATAAAGCAAGCTAAGCCGTTTGGTTTACCTATAATATATGTTGGGATCGAACTAGTATTTGTCACACCACAAGGTGGTATTCTCTGATATTCGTATAGTTTAGCGGAATATTGAACCAACAGTGAGGTTGAATATAAAGTATTAATTGTAGGCTTAGAACTAGCAATTGACATGAAGATTAAGAAACTTCATATTTATAGACATCACAACTCATAATCCGACAAATAATTAAGTCATTCAAGATAAATAAGCCTAAATTGGCACTTTATCAAAAACATGTCTTAGATATCCTCATGCAAATCTCTAAAATAATAATTACAAGAGTGCCACGTTAAGACAATGGTGAAGATGACACTTTAGCTAAATTAACTAAAGAAATGACAAACCCAAAAGGGGAACCAATTACCAAAATAGTCAAAAGTAGGCTAGTATTGTCACCACCTATTTTGCAGGCTTTTAAAGCTAAACAAAGCTAAGAAATCTCTATGATAACAGAAGAAGAGGATTGGAGAGAACCATTCATCACCTATCTTAAAAGAGGTGGATTTCCAAAAGAAAAGTTAAAGGCTCAGTAGATCTCATAAAGAGCATTACGATATGTTCTTGTGAATGATGTATTATACCATCTCTAATTCTACCAAATGTGGCTATGATGCCTTGGGCCAGATGAAGCCAAAACAGTAATGGTTGAAGTCCATGAAGGATTATGTGGTGCACACCAAATTGGTCCTAAAATGAAAATTAAAATTAAATAGATGGGGTGTTATTGGCCTAGCATGGTGCAAGACTGCATGGAACACGCCAAATGATGTCATATGTGTCAAATATATGCAGTCACATGGCATTGACCACCCAATGCATTATATCCAATGGTAGCATCATGGCCATTCAAAAGTTAGGGGATTGATATAATCAGCCTGATAGATCCTTCATCGTCTGAGGGATATCATTTTATTCTAGCCGCAACTGATTACTTCTCCAATTGGGCAGAAGTGATGCCTTTAAAAGAAGTTAGATCAGACAATGTAGTGAAGTTCTTTTGAGATAATATCGTTTATTGATTGGAGTACCTCAAAGAATTATATCTGATAATGGCGCTGCCTTCAAAAAATGCCAAAGTCTATGGCTTCATTGAGAAATATAAGATAGATTGCCAGTACTCTTCAATATACAACCCCAAAGCTAATGGTCTTGCAGAAGCATTCAACAAGATGTTGATGAAGCTTCTCAAGAAAATTCTCTCTAAAAGTAAAAGAAAATGACATGAAAAATTAATAGAAGCTTTATGGGTATATTGTACCACTTATAAAACTACTACATAAGCAACACCATACTCCATAGTCTTTGGAGCATAAGTGATACTATCTCTTGAAGTAGAGCTACCGTCACTCCGTATAATAATTCAAAATGAAATTACTACAGAAGAAAGTATTTAAATATGACTCAAAGAACTTGTGGCTCTCAATGAATTACAAATGCAGGCTCAACAGAGTCTAGAAAAATATAGAGCAAGAATGACTTGAGCCCATGACCGTCTAGTTCGCCTTTGCTACTTAATGAGAATCATGCATCATAAGCATTCAAATATCCTTAAGTAAACTACTTAGCATGCATCATAAAGTGTGCTAAACTTTTTCATTTGGTATGTATAGATATTCTTAGGATCCATTCATATGCATGTTATACATATTGGGAAAGAAATGAAGTGATGTGTGTTTTGTGAATTTAGTTCACTTTACTTGATTTTAAAATGCCTTTCTTTTTGATTAGATTTGTTTAGAGTTCATCTAAACTTAGGATTAATTAAAGCATTCACTAAATAAAACTAAGCTTGAATCCACTTTAGAAATTACTTAGGTTAGAGAAGGAAAGAGAAGTTTTCTTCTCTTTCTCTCTCTTTATAACTTAGTAATTAATTGTAGGATTCACTTGAATCCAATCAAAACATGAAATAAAATCAACCCAAAATAACTAAATCACTTAAATGAAATCCTCCTCTAAGTTGAACATGTTTCACACTTAGAAAATTCTAACTTAAAGCCATAACTAAGCATACCACACAAACCTCTAAAGCACACACATTAGGCTAAGTCATCACTTCTAGCTTTAGATTAGGGCGGTGCATGGTTTGATGTTTCCTTTTATTTTGTGATATATATTTTAGTCTAGATGTTAGGATGTATATGCGTAGAATGAATAGTAGGGCTATCTTAGTCTAACCATTGCCTTCTGCAGGGGATTATGCTTAAGGGGTGTTGTAATAAATAAAAATATAAATGTTTTTGCTGTGCATGTGCTTATGCCCCTAAGCATAATCTAATAGGCTAGGTGGACTTAGTCACCCATGTGTGGGGTGATAAGTCCAATATACATGCTTGGGATTTATGTAGTTTGTTATAGTTAATCTCTATTTTGCAGGTGTTAGTTAGATTTACATATCATATATTGGCTCATAATTGTTAGGTTAATTATGTTAAATTGGTGTAGTTAAGGGGTAATTAATAGACTTAACTTACACCTTAACCTAAACAAAACATAAAATCAACTTAATGGTTCAAAAAATTAAACTAAATCAATTCACATATGGGAAAAATGTGTTAGGACCACCAAACTCTTTTCACATTTCCTAAATCAAATCAAACTCAAAACAAAAATAAAAATCTCTTTAAAGAAATTTTGATTCACTTTAAATGATCTTATTTCATAGGACTGTCTTTAGAACTTAATTAAGGTGAATGAAATCATATGCTTACATCACTTTATCTCTTTCCAAGCGTGTTAAATATTGTTTACCATATGAAAATCATGCATTCATATCTTTTAAAAAATCAAAATAAATAAAATATTTCCTTTATATCAAATTGCATGTTTTGGCTAAAGTAAGAATATGAGTGGCTATTATCACTATTAAATCAAAAATTATTTTTAAAACTTATAAATCAAAGACTATAAATGAAGGTATTCTATTTATAAGTACTTATAAGATTGCATGTGAATATAGCTTAAAATGTGCTTTATGTGACTTCCTTTTCTTTTCTTAATATGGGTTTGTATAGGATTTGCAAAGTGTATAGTTCATTTGAAAAGAATATAACACTTTCTTAAATCTATTCCTATGCACTCCTATGTTATGACTTAAGAAGGATCCTCACATTTACACATGTAAATTGCATAACCAAATCAAACAAACAAACAAAAATCTTTTGTATGATTCTTCATCAATTTGTTTTCTTTTTGTACATGCACATGTATTTAAGAAAAGTGGTATATTAGTCTGGACATTCCAAGGTTGTGAGGCTTTAAGTAGTCTTAAGAAGGTCTTGTACTTTATACCCTTGGTGCAGAAAATAATAGTGTCATACTCACTTATGTCTTTTATATATGTAAATGTGCATTTGATTAATAGATAAAAGAATCCCTCTCTTTTCTACTTAAGAAAGTATTAACATCTTAACTGACCTTATAACGCTTCAAAAAAATTATCCAATTCAAACATCTTAACCGCTAATGACCGTAACTTTGGGAGAAGGGGTGCTCTCATATATGTTGATTAGGAAAGCAACAAAGATAGTGACTAACTGGTCGTCGATAATGAACACGAACTTGACCATTTTTTATTTTTGCAGCATAGATGGGGAAGGGCCCTACTAAATGGCGACTTCTTTAGAAACTTCTTGGAACATACATTAAGGGAGCAATCAAAAGGTGACTGAAACACCAAAAATGAGGACTAAAAAAACTCCTTATGAGGACACCTCTTGTACGAACAAGCCAATTCAAAGTAGATCCTTGCTCTACTTCTTTAGGATTGAAAAGATCATAGGCGCTAGAAATAAAACTTTCTAATTCACATCTTTTTTTCTAACGCCTTTGCCTTAAAGGAAGGAATGCTGTGAAAATCTTAAAAGAGTTTGTTCAGGAAAAGACGGACCAGACCCATTTGGTTACTTTTGCGATCACCCTCACTGAACTGACTTGTTGATTGGTACACCCATCATTCATAGAGGGTAAGATCTTACTGTCACAGGCTCTAAATGACGTAGAAGAAATGAAAAAAAAATAAAAAATGCTTTGAGAGACTTTCTTTAGGGAAAGGGCTAAGACACTAGTAGTGGTTAAGGGAACACTAAACCCAAGCTTAGAGACTTAGGAAGACATACCCTAAGCTTAAGATACGCCTTAAGACAAATAGGTATTGCCTATCCTATGGCCCAAGCCAACCCATGCATATCCACTCACCCAAAACTAACCTCAAACCAACACAACCAACCTCAATTGATTTTTTATTTTATATCCAAGCTCCAAGCAAAAACTAACTTAGCTCCACCATGATCCCATGATTCAACTCAAAGCTCATTGAAATAAACCAAATCCAATTGACTTTTACAAAGCACTCTAACCATTCAATAGACCATTTCAAACCCTTCCAAGACTTGTACCAAATGAATATAATCAACCCTAGTTAGCCCATTTGATCCAAAAGGCTAAAATGAGCCAAAGTCCAATCAAACCCAAATCAATTGCAATCAAGGCCACCAATCTACTCTAAATACATTATTGAACCCTTCTCAACACCCAATTTCACAAATTCAACACAATCAACCTAATTGGTCCACTTGACTCAAAGTGACCTAAATGACCAAATTGATTCAAACTTCAATCCAACCTAAATTGAATTGAATCAACCCATCCAATCTCATCTATAATGATTGTTGATCAACATTGATTGCCCAATTATAATCAATTGGGTCAAACCAAACCAATTTGGTCACTTGATCCAAGTTAACCCAATTAACCCATATGGACCAAAATGAGGCAAATCTCATCCCAACTATAATTGTTTGCAATCAATGAGTCCCATCAATCATAAATTAAGTATTGAACATGACTCAACCACCAATTGAACTTGACCAAGCCAAATTTTATCTCTTGACTCAAGTTGACCCAATTTGACTTAAAGGGATAAATTGAGTCAAATCAAATTCTAAACCAAATTGATTGAAACCAATGCCTTTAATCAATCATAAATTGAATATTGAACATGATCCAACCTTTAATTGAACCCAATTTGGTCAACCCAATCCAATTGACCAACTTAGCCCAATTTGATCTAAAGGGTCAAATTTAACAAAATCATTCCCAAATCCAAATTGATTCAAACCAACACCTGCAATTATTCTCAAATAATCAATTGAACCTAAATAAACCCTTCACCCAAGCTAATTTGTCCAATTTGACCAAATTGATCAACTTAGCCCATTTGACCTAAATGAACTCATATGAGCCAAAATCAAATCCACTTCAAATTAAACCAAATCAATTGAACCAATACATTCCAAATAATCAATTGAACTCATCCAAACTCTTAGTTTTACCCAATTTGACCAATTGGTCAACCTAACCCAATTGAATCCCATTTGATATAGGTCAAATTGTGCCAAATCATACCAAACCCAACCAAACTTGGCATGACTCATCCTTGGGTCACCATGGGTCTGCTTAAGTGGACCCAACCCATGGTGAACTCGATTTGGGTCAAAACCCTTGAACCAAGCCACCCAAATGGGGAAAAAAAATTCTCATTTGGGTGGGTTTTCACACTCCCCTAGCCTTGGCAGCCATCTTTGGCCATTCTTGGACATGTGGACCACTGACCCAACCTAACCCAAGGCTGTTGGGTTTAGCATTTGGCCATGAGAGGGTGAGTTCACCTATGACTCTCCATTGGTTCACTTGGAGGAAGAGGTACACCCCATGCCACTACCTCAGCCTCTCAAGCATCTCCACCTCAGCAGTCCACTGCCACCTCTAGTAACTTACCCCGGCCAGATGATTGCCAAAGGCTGAGCCAATCTCAGCCCATGGTTCACTTAGGGAGGAGAGTATACTCATCATCATCCACTCAAACTACACAGAGAGCTTCCACACAGCATTCCGAGCTGTCCTAGGCCCTTCCATGAATCCCTAGTGCTCCTCATCACCGACGAGACCAACCACCGAATGAAATTAAGAGCCTCATCTATCCAACCTCACAAAATCCAAATTAACTCTTTCCACACCTTCCCCTCACTTTGGCGAGTCAAAATGAATCGATCCCTGATTGATTTGATCATCGGAAGGCACTCCAAAACCAACTTTGATGAGCTTTACGATGGCGCTTGGTCCACTGAGGAATCGACAGGGAGGTAGCTCAAGATCTTCTCAACAGGGCTTCGTCTCTTCAAGATGAAGTTACCTCAGTTGACAGACCACTGATTTTTAGCTTCAGCGAGGTAAAAATCTAGCAAACTGTAGATTTTCTCCTAGGTGTTGGTCTTTTATGAAGTAAATTATGATTGCATGCGATTTTTACTGTAAGAACTCCTTAGATATCCTACCTGCACATTTTGGAGTCGATCTCGTCATCCTACGACTTTTTGTGAGCTCGATCGCGAAGGTGCGACATCCATCTTCCAATGCTTCGGATCATCGATCGTCGTTTCACGGAAATTAATACAACCATGATTTAATCCACTAGATTTTTTGATTTAATCCTTAAGAAACCATGAGATTAATCTCGATCGTTTGATCTGAGATTGAACAATGGGGATGAAGTCATGTCCATCACCGCTAAGTCAGCTGCCGCATTAGCTTTTGCGTGGCACCGCCAATTTAGGAGGTTAATTAAGTTGTGGTGAATTTTTTTATTATTCTTATCTTTCTATATCTTTGAAAAAATAAATGAAGACAAAAATAACACTCTTATTTTTGGACACCGCATAGATCCCCAGATGTTCTCATTAGGGTGATCGGGTATGATATTAAGGAATGATGTACTATCTCGAGATAAAAAAGTCACCATTCTGCAATTGACCTAATCACCTAATGAGGACTCCTAAGGACTATGGGTCTTCGGATATACCAGAGGTTCATCCCCTACTTTACATGGAAAAGTAAAGTAGGGTTTATTTTAAATTGGGTTTGTTAAGTTCTCTATGGAGGCAAGCCCCCATAGTTAATTACATCTTAATGAATGAGATTCCTTAAGAATACTCTCGATTAAGATAAATGATCATTGTCTCCAAAGATTTCAAAGATAGGACTATAAATCAATTGGTTTATTTTTGGAAGATCAAGTGGGATTGATCAAGATGAGGGAGTTATTATCGAAATCAAAAGAAGATAAGTAGGGGATGCTCATGATATTAGGAAGTCTAGTAAGCATGCCAAATTATCCTATGTTTGGGATTTATATTTTTAAAATTGAAGTGATTTATTTATTTGAGTTGAATTTTTATTAGAAATCTAGGGCTTACAATTCCATAACACAAGATAATGGAAACGCCTAAGAGGTGAGGATTTATGCTTGTAGCCTAGAAAGGGAAGTAGCAATCTCTGAACCTAAATCTAGGGAGCTTTGGGGAGGGCCAAGGCATGACCTAAATCTAAGGTAAAAATGAGTATTTGGTTTATCTCCACAAGAGAGGATAAACCACCCGACAGTTGGACTTACAATCACCTGGGAATGGCTGCCAACTAACTCCTCTTATGATTTTAAATACATATAGGCAAGTCTTATGCTTTTGCAAGATAGCTAAGCTATTATTTATTTAGAAATATACTAAATTCTTAAACAAACTTCCTAAGAGACTAGATTATGTAGGGCATAAATAATGACTTAAATCTATTTAAATTTTATTAAGTTTTATTTTTAATTTTGAACAATTTATTTGACACATGCTATGGGATTCATATACTTAATGCATGAGAAATTGATTATGGTCCAAAATCAGCAAGAAGGATGTGTGTTTCCACCATGGCTCTCAAAGGTCAAGCCCAATTCCCTGGCAAAGGTGGAAACCCTCCATATGCAATAGTGAAGCAAGATGCTTTTTATGCATTATCTGAGACATACAACATCCAGCTAAGGGATTGCTAAATCTTTTATCTTGATTTATAACCTAGGCTTTATGTGAGGTTATGAGTTGTTAATTTTTAATTTTGAGTTGATTAATTGGATAAAAAATTTATTTTTTCCTAAGAGCTTAATTGCATCCAGGCCATTCATCAAAGCAAGAAAGAAACTAGAAAAAATATGTCATCTTAATGCACAAGCTAAACAAACATCAAACAATTTTATAATGCTAGTGCAAAAGAATAAAAAGCCGATGTGGTCAGGTACACCGCACAACCCGAAAAAAAATTGGGTAGCCGAGCTCTACCCTTATATATAGGGCTTCAAATGAACTGAGCGTTCAACAAGCTACTCGTGACTCGGCTCTATTAGAGCTCGTTTATGTTCGTTCATTTAATTAATCGAACGAGCTTGAACACTTTTATAAATACTCGATTTCTAAATAGATAAGCTTGAATAAGTTATTGTTAAGTTCATTTAAATCTCGCGAATAAGCTCGTTAAGGAGCTCGATGATGGTTGATTAAGGCTCGATTAAAGCTTGTTCATAAATAGTATCATTTATATTTCTCAACAAGCTGCTCGTGAATAAGCTCGATTAAGGCTCATTTATTTCATTAAAGGAGCTACTTGTTAACAGGCTCAATAAGCCCAATCTGAATTGAGTTCGTGAACAAGCTCGAGCCGAGATCGAACAAGATTTTTTTAAATGAGCTCGAGCTTGAACACCATCCTAAAATCTCGAACCAAGCTTGAGCCGAGCTCGAGCTCAATAATGACAGACGAGCTTGAACATGAACAAGCCTCTGCTCGGCTCGACTCGATTCGTTTGCATCCCTACTTATATAACCCAGATTATAAATGAATTAATTATAATTTAGAAAGAATTCATGTTATAAGGGACTTCATTCTTCTTTCTTCATTCTTCATTTCCTCATTTCTTCTTTTCTTCTTTCTTCTTTCTTCTTTTGGTTGGTTGGGATGTAGTTGGCTCCAAGGCTTCACGTGGTACATAAGATATAGTCTTATGACTAATGTTCATCCTAATCCCCCATAACATTCATTCCAAATTTTAATTGCAAAATTACATGAAAAATGGAAAGAGTAAATCTATCTAAAACCTATAAAATAGAGATTAGCTAAACATACAACACAATCCTAAGCATGTATTGAAATAAATTGGATTTAGCACCCCACACATGGGTAACCAAGTTCACCTGTCCTAATTTGGATTATGCTTAGGGGTATAAGCAACCTGTATAGCAAAAATATTTATTATTTTTATTACAGCACCCCTTAAGCATAATCCCCTGTAAAAGACAAAGATTAGACTAAGATCATCCTATTATCCAGTCTACACACATGCACTCTAACATCCAGATTAACACATTACACCACGAAATAAAATCAAGCATCAAACCCTGCACCGCCCTAACATAGAGCTTGAAATAGTGACTTAGCCTAATGTGTGTGCCATTTAAGGCTTATGTGGCATGTCTTAGCTAGGCTTTAAGGTTAAAATTTTCTAAGTGTGAAGGATTCAACTTAGAGGGTGGTTTCATTTAAGTGATTTTGTTGATTTGTTAATTTTATTTGATGGTTTGATTTGGTTTGAATGAATCTACACTTAATTACTAAATATTATAAAGAAAGGAAAAGAGAAGAGAACTTCTCTTTCTTTCCTACCTTAAGTAATTTCTAAGGTAGATTCATTAGTGATTTTTCTTTAGTGAATATTTTATTATGTGTTTTTAATTAATCCTAAGTTAGATTTACTCTAAATAAACTTATTCAATAAGAAAGACATTTTAAGATTAATTAAAGTTAATTTCTATCATAAACACACAACCATTTATTTCTTTCCAACATGTGTATCATGCATATGCATAAATCCTAAGCATATCTATACATTCAGAAGCTTCAAAGCAGTCAAACTAGCACTGATACGTAGAAGGGTTATCATTTCATATTAGCGAACTGGTGAAAATTTGACTTAAACTAGGAAGGACCATACATCGTTGAAAAAGTCAACGAAGGGAGAGAGTATCAATTCATTGATGCAAAAAGGATAAGACCCATGCCCCCTATAAATGGCCAATATCTTAAGAGATATTATGCATAATAAATGCAATAGTCAAAATCAACTCTGAGATGCACAATGAAAGAGATGCTCTACATTGAAAATGTGGCAAGATAATACTCACCTCAAAGAAAAGTCCCCTATAAACAGGGGACAATTTTATAAGCTTTGTAATGCAAGAAAAATGCTCTATCGAAGATAAAATTTCACCGATCAAAGATGGACTTATGATTTAAATCATATCCATCATATCCATAAGGACCAAATCTATATTTAAACTAAGATTCATCATGCCTAAAGGGGCCAGATCATATCCATCATATCCATCATATCCAAAAAGACTGGATCTATATTTAAATCAGATTCATCATGCCCAAAGGGGCTAGATCAGATCCATTATTTTCAAAGGGACCGAATCTATATTTAAATTAGGTTCATCATGCCTAAAGAGGCCAGATCAGATTCGTTATGTCCAAAAGGACCAAATATATATTTAAATAAGATCCATCATTCCCAAGGAGGCCGAATCAGATCCATTATGTCCAAAAGAACTGGATCTATATTTAAATCAAATCCATTATGCCCAAAGGGGTCAGATCAAATCTATCAAGTCCAAAAGGATCGGATCCATTGTACCAAGAATGCGTTAGGTATAAAGTCCAAACCTTAGATACTATTATGTCTAAAAAGAGGCAGGTCTAAACATAAATTTGGATTTCATGTGTTCAGAAAAAGGTTAAATTTGAATATAAATTTAAACTCTTTGAAATCAAAGGAGATTGAATCAAAATGCGCAAGCACGTCTCTTTTGCAATTTCATATATTATTATTTTTCATAATGCATGTGAGATTTACATGATTCTCTTATCTAGATTAGCTACAAATTGGTTACAATATTTACTTGGAGATGGCCAAGTGATATACCACTTACAGAGCTTGTTAAGGAGTAGATATGCACTACTATTAAGGCCCATGATCCACATGGTATAGTCAGACTGTAGGAGTGACTCTCAATTCATCAGTATATGTTGTTAGGTCTTTGGGTATTTGTTCACTTGATCATCACGCATCCTGACATCTAATTCAAAACTGTTGGTAGGTCACGATCCATTTGGCTTGGTGACCAATTTGAGGTTGAGGCATCACATGATGCCCCTCTAGAGTGGGTCACAAGACATATTAGCTTCGGAGGTTAGGATATCCTTCAACTAGCTGAAGATATAGTGCCCTTTATAGATACAATCCAATTATTGGGTTACCGCATACTACATCATGAAGTAGAAGACTGAGATCCAAAATCAGTGTTCAGTACACCCTTGATAGCAGTTAGTGGATATATATATATATATATATATATATATATATATATATATGATGGTATATATATATATAGCTAGCATATATATATATATATCTATATATCTTTGATTATAGCTGCCTACCTTTTACTTGGATTTGGAGTGTAATAGAGCATTGGGATAGGGCTACCAATACATGTTGGATTGGTTCACATGAGATGATAGTCATAATGGATGATATGCAGGATATATAACAGGCCATCTTGTCATGGGCACTCCTTACGAGAAATGCATTCCTCCATATCATGAGCTTTTTCAGCGTCCGCTAGATGGTTAATGTAGATGAGGTAGTTATATATACTCTTCAGGCCTCCATCGTGCACTAGCTCACTACCAGGAACTATATCGAGAGAAGAAAGCAGGCCACAGACGATGTGACATGATCACTTTTGATACATGGTTTGAGAGTTTCCTACAACCGGTAGTATGCTTGTCTCATTTTGCATGGATAGATGATTCATTTGGTATGGGATTTCACTCTTATGAGAGGTCTGATTGTACCAGATCTGAACCATAAGGTAGAACAAATTCTCGACACAGTTTAGCACAAAGCATTGATGAAGAGCTGTCTCTAGTAGCCTTCATTGCCACCTAGCTGTGCTACTTTATGTTCCCAGGCCACAACAAGATTTTTCATCCTTCTACTCTCCTTGTGAATGGTTTACTCACTCGGCATAAGAGAATAGCATTGGTGCCTGCAACACTAGCCAAACTGTACCATGGATTGGGTAGAATTAGCGTCATGACTGATTCACGATGATATGATGTCGATGCCCCTTGGCACTATCTACATGGTTGATTCATGCTTATATTTTTGGAGCATTCAGTTGTCCTGAGACACCCTCATATTTTGGGGAATAGTGTTTACCTCTGATGATGCAGTTGAGCAGGGCTATAATCTGTCTCGATAGGGATCAAATATAAACATTCATGTTTGTTCCATCACACATGATGTATCTCTTCTAGATCATTCATATATCGGCTTTTTATGGCATACCTGCTCAAAGTCTGAGACAAAGGTTTATGGACTCTCTCACTAACAGAGGGACACCTTTACTATTGGCAAAGCCAGGCCATAATTGTGTAGCTAAATACCTCAATGGGCTGAGACCTGCTTGGCTTTGCTATGATCGCCATGAGTCTGTGATCTTGGCTACACCCATATACGAACTATCACAAATACTAGATGTACTAGATACTCACTCCTTAGGGACATTACCATTGTCTGTTCATTTATTAGCCACTACTGCAACATGGACCTTCACACTTTGCCTAAGGACTGGTTTAGGGTTCTATGTAGCCCCGCACATGGCTTACACAGGGATTAGCACCTATGGCTATTGTGGATACGCCATACCTTCTCTTTTTTCTTGGAGTTGGATTTTCGTATTTATAGTTATAGAATGGGGAGAGCTAAGCTAACTCAAGATTTACATTCCTTCCGGCGTACAACTCATGCTCCTAACAAATTAGCAATGAGCAGGGTAGCAGTAAAAAGCGATGATGAAGGACTTCATCTACTCATGAGATAGAAGATAAAGATATGCATAGTCCTTCACCAGCTGACATGTTATGAGAATTCTAGGGATAGATGATTCTACATATGTTCCCATCCCATCAGTAGTAGTTGAGCCTCTAGTAGCAGCCGAGCTACCAGTAGGGCAGATAGGGGACGTCACATTGGTACTATTGATAGATGCCAATGCAGCTTCCTCAGCTTCTACTCAGCCCAGTAGTCATGATCACTTACATACTGGAGAAGGCTTATATATAGAGGAATCCTGTACGCAAGTGATTAGTCATGAACTACCCTTATCCGACTCAACTTGGGTAGTAATGAGTACCATTTGATGTGAGTCCTACAGTACCGACTCTTATATAGAGAGTTAACTGATGCTTAGTACAAACTATACAGTCCCAATACAACTATCTGGCCTGGAGATTTCATGCTTTGTCTCTAGGATATGTCCTAGACATTTATGTCCATTATAGTGTGGCTCTTCTTAGAGCTTATCTCATATAGTAACAACATTATGTCGCCTACTACTGAGGGTTGACATAGAGGTCTTGCCTAAGCTTCAAAGCTTCTGTCCAGAGGCAAACTCTTTATTGGATTGTGCAGCTGCCCTGGGTCTTGAAGCAGGAGAACTACATCTTTGAGAATTCTTGTGCAGAGATGTTGAAATCGGCATATTCTCATTACACACTACCTATCATGAGGTTTTGTCAGATAGCATTACTGCTGTAGAGACCTCACTCAGTGCAACCTCACACCAAGTCTCTCTGGTTCATCAAGATCTTAAGCATAGTCTCAAAGCCATGAGAAACTACTAGAGGGAGATTTCTAGAGTGAATTTTGAGCTCCTAGATATATCAGCTGAATTGTGAGAATTACAACTTTGGAGACAATATCTACTTGAGAGGAGAGCTATAATCAAGCAATCTATTACATCCATAGAAAAGGATTTTTCATAGATAGACACTCAAGTAACTGAACTTGAGTAGATCCTTTCCTCGTTGGTCTATGACCAAGAGGTTTTCGTCCAACATCTCCATGAAGCACGAAAAAGGCAATATATTATGGCCTATAGGGTCTGTATTAGAGAAATTCAGACTAATCATTTGTAGCTGTAATCTCTGTTATATCATTGCCTTATGTGATAACTAAAAATGATTGAAGCTCATGATTTCTCTCTATTTTTTATATAGTGAATAAATTGACATGCAATGAATGCATCAAGTCTAACTAACATGACACATTCATTGGGAGGCAGTTATGTCTGCATAAAAAAAGCAAATAATAAATTATTTGGCCATAGTGCCACAGTCCTAAAGCAAGTTCTTCCAGAAGGATAGCCATTAGTTAAGTTAATGAGCTGATGGTTTGGTGTCGCGACATTGACATTTCAGCACTGATGCGTAACCACGATTTGTAGTTTAAAGAAGCAAGAAAGAACTGTTGTTCCCTCCTCATGATTGCTAGCGGCCTGGGAGAGTGGGGGGAATAGTTATGGGGTGAAAAATCGCCCCACTAGTGGAAAGAATTCTATAAAAAGAGAAAACAACTGCTCCCCCCCTCTTCTTCCACTTCCTCTCTCCACTTTGACTGATTATCTTTGAATTTTTTGGCAGTTATTGCTTCCGAAAACTTGTGTTCACTACAAGATCAACTCTCGCTCTTATGAAAGCCATCTCTTGCATACTAAAGGTAAAAGATTCACTATGATTATGTTTTCTTGCATTCTTTTACCTAGCTTTTCTCTTTTTTACTGGAGTTTTGATAAAAGAAACCTCCACCGTTGAACTTAGTTTCAACATGAGAAGAAAAGAAACCTCTCCCATTGTTCTTAGATTAGGAATAAGGGAGATGTCACTAAAATACGAGAACCTAACATTGTTAAAATGTTACTCTGCCCAAGTTTTTATAAAAAATTGTTGGATTCCACAAGAATTTCTCTCCAAACTATACATTCCTGACTCGTAGTGTGCGGTGCCACAATCCCAGCATCATGGTGTCACACTCTTAGGAAATATAGTTGTATGGTTTTGCTTTATGGCATCGTGGCACCAACTATGTAGTGTCGAGGTGCCATGCTATCGGGTCCCTTGCACTAGAGCCACAATGCCATTCCTTTAGCACTGAGGTGCCACACCTTGCAACATGTTCCATTGTCAAACTTAGTTCTGACATGAAACAAAATCCTCATTTCATTTATCTTAAATCCATAATAAGGGAGAAGAGTGTCTTGCACTGAACATATAAAAAAATCTAGCATTGCTAAGACTTTATGCTACCAAAATTTTTAATTTTAGTTAGTAAGTGAATAACATCTCGGCGCCATACCCGGAGCACTGCGATGCTATCCTCTCGAGTTCAGTCCTTATAAGGAATATTATCAGCACCTTAGTGCTTCATATCGAGCACTTTGGCATTGCATATCGAGCATCACAGTGCTATGATAGTTTAACACTTCTATAAAATATGGGACATCTAATTTTTAAAAATAACACCTGAGTTTTTCTTAGGTTAGCATCGTGGCATTAAATATTAGGCGCCAAAGAACTGCCCTCTCGAGTTATGAGCCTAAGTTCTACAGGACAACAACACTGAGGTGCTGAAACTATAGTGTCAAGGCGTCATCCTCTGTGTTAAAAAAAAACTCTCTGACTGCACTGTGGCCTTGAACATTGAGCACCGAGGTGCCGCCTTCTCAGGTAAATAAGCAAAAATGAACCTATAGTGGGCACTACGACACTGAATATCAGGCACCGAGGCATCGTACTCTTAGGTTATAAAGCTACCCCCTGCTGTATGAGAGCACTGAGGCACTCCAACAACAACGCTGTAGCGCTCCCTCTATGATGTCATTTTTTAGGTGAAGAAATTATATTATTTTAATCCTAAAGCTTCACAGATTATAAGAGATCACACATATACACACAAAAAAGCATAAAAATGATGTATTTATTAATATAATAAAAAGGGGAGTTACATAAATTATATAAAAATAATAAAAATACAAAAAAAATAAAAAGGGCGAAATACTAGTAATCATAGTCATCCTCCTTTGGCTATGGCAGGGCGCTTACATAATGCTGGTAGTGAGGCACTTCAGGAAAAGAAGCCTCACCATGACTCGCATAGAAACCATAGTTTTTGAACATGTGCACGTGAGGTGTTAAACTCGGCCTTGTACAAAAACTGCTGTTGTTGTTGATTCATGTGATGGCAAAATTTCTTCTCCAATTCCTGTAGGAGCCGAGACTTGCCCTCCAATTTCTTGGAGTTGCTTATTTAGGGTTTTGGATGATTTGGCCCGAGACTGAGGGGTGAGTGAGCTTTCTCCCAGCTTGGTCCTAGAACCAAACCCCTCAATAACCTTTTTAGTTATGGAAGCCATTGTATAAAGACTTTCTCACCAGGATCCCTTTCCATGCCCACCTCAATACAAAAAATATAAATAAGAGAAGGATGATTAAAGCCCATTGTAGTATTACCCTCAAGCATATTACCGATAGAATTATAAATAATTTTTTTTACACTCATAATAAAGCTCTTTTAAATTACAAAATTCAAGTTCTTTTAAATTACAAAATTCAAAATTGCCCTATCCCTAGTTGCCTCACTGATATTCTCAGTAGGCATCAGCTTGACGGAAATAAAGTAATGCCAAGCTTTAACCTCAGCAGTGGGGCCAAAAGAAGGAAAATTAATGATTTTTTCTTCCCGCCTTTTCCACTTGATATTTGAATTCCCAATAGTGAGAAAACTAAGAATTTCATCGAAGTGAGGATGATCATTATAATAAAATAGATATTGATTATAATCTATATTTGGTAGACCGTAATATGCATTAATGATAATACTAGCAAAACTTACTAGTTTCCCCCAGATGAAGACTTGATTATTCTAATACTCTTTCATGTTGGCAAAGAACTCTCGTACCATGGGGACAACATTGGATTTATTTTCATAGGCCAACTTTGCCCAACCTTGGTCTAGAATGATGCTCTCCATGTGCCTTCTCAGATTAGTGTGTGGTGGTGCCTCTTTACCTCTAGACTAATAAATTTATTAGTGTCATTGATGACCACCCTCTTCTTGCTCTTACTAACATATTTTAGCAGCATGGTGTATGAGAAAGTATATGTTAGAAGAAAGAGGGAGAGAGAGAAAAATTTAAGAAAAGGCTCTTCAGGGAATGTAGAATGAAAATTTTGACTGCCCAAGTGGTCTATTTATAAGCCGGACCTAGCATTGAGGTATAGAGGCGCTGGTATCCTTTTGATTTCTAAGACAACGAGACTTCGGCCCACAGTGCGCGACCGGTTATATGGTCAAGGCGGTTACTGCGTAAGTTGAAAAGGGACATTAATTACCATAAATTCTTAAATAAAAATGATGCATTGCATTAATGTAGCACCACGATGCTAGTCAAAAAGTTCATCCCATGTCATTAAATAGCCATAATGCCTATCATTTATTATGAATTGACTTTTAATAGGTGCTGTGGCGCTACAATATCATCACTGAGGTGTCAGTAAGGTGATAAATAAAGTAAATGATATCAATGCCATGGCGCTGACCATGCAGTGCTAATGGTGTTGGAGCTACATCATCGAGGCGCCATGTTTACTATGCTGAGGCGCTAAGCTTGATATATGTATGAATTGCACACATGAGCCCCGACACAATAACAATCATCTAAATCTTTTGCCTGAGGATTCTTTGCGGATTAAAAATAAGCTTGAATTACCTGCATGGGCCCTGACACATTAATAATCATTTAAATCTTTTGCCTGGATGCTTCATGAGTTAAAAATAAAGCTTGAATTACATGCATGAACCCTAACATAATAACAATCTTATAAATCCTTTGCCTGAGGATGCTTCGTAGGTTAAAAATAAGCTTGAATTATTCGCATGAGCCCCGACACAATAATAATTATCTAAATCTTCTGCATGAGGATGCTTCGTGGGTTAAAAATAAGCTTGAAGTTTCTGCATGTGTCTCGACATATGTATGAAAGATTTAGCTTTAGTGTTTGAGGATGCTGCACCCTAGTTGGGTCCTATGACTAGGTCTGGGTTGCCAAAACCTAATCTTTCCCTGATGATGGTCGTGCTAATTATAAAATTCATCTAGAGGGGATATGTTTAAATTGAATGAAGTTCATCATTTAATGTAACTTAAAGTAAATAATCATTCATCCACCCATCATTATTTATCAAGGATGATAAGCTAAGAAAACTTTTGCTTATAAAAAAGTTTATGTCAAATAAATATATTTATGCTCATACTCAAATAATCTCATGCCATTAAGGATGTGACTTTTGTCCTCTGTCTGTATGGTTATGCTGTCAAATGTCACCATAGGAAGTGTGAATATGACCAGAACCCTCTGACCGGGTGGCTTGGCATCCATGTAGCTCCACTATATTTTGATCAAGGTAATAGCCTATATGTTCTCTAATGGTTTTTCTTGAGCTGTGAATCATGAAATATATTTAATAGGAAAAAAGCCTTATGTTAGCTAAAGTTGACTTTAAGTTGTCTCCTTAGATAAATATCACCCAAGGTTTACAAGAACATCTTGGACGACACAACCTATTGCTGCTGATAAGGATTCTTCGGTCTAGAATAATTTTTATGACTAAGTAGACTAGGGACCACGATAGCTCGAGATGACGGAACCATGGGATCTTGATCGAGCATACCATCATCAACACGCCCCACACACACACACACACAATATATACTTTAAGCCATATAATGTCCTCATTCATTATTCACCATATGATATGCATTAAATGATTTTACTTTTCATAGTGTTAATATTGAAATTATTTATTAGCATTTCAAAGAGATATAAGCTCAATCTCATTATTCGCTATGCAAATTATACATGATAGTCATCTATGCCACACACGCCAATAATGACACCAATGTATATTAGATAGATATGTTCATTTTCAACCTTAATTGAGAGTGCTCTCT
This sequence comes from Cymbidium sinense, assembly GCA_021442155.1. Taxonomy (NCBI): domain Eukaryota; kingdom Viridiplantae; phylum Streptophyta; class Magnoliopsida; order Asparagales; family Orchidaceae; genus Cymbidium; species Cymbidium sinense. The sequence continues at coordinate 31,290,583 of CM038223.1, forward strand.
TTCTATGGTAAGAGGGATAGTTAAGTATGGAGGCTTGTGTCCATAAAAAGTAGAACCCAGATCTAAACAAACCCTAATATAATGTTAGGAAAAATCTGGTTAAATATATATACCAATCTGCCTCACGAAAGAACATGCTCCTTCCTCATGACCATCTCATCCAATGGTGGAGCACATGCTCGACCAAATATATGTATTTGTTCTATGTGCTAAGTGTGAAATATTCTTATACTTGTTTAGTGTAACATTATTATTTTAGTTTATAAATTAAAGTTGTGATTTCTAAACTTTGCTTGCTTAGAGACAAAATTATAAAATTATTGCCATTGAACTTAGAAATCGAATGGCTTTGGAAGAAAAAAAAGAGAAAACCTAGTAATTTATGTGCAAAAATGTTTAATTATTTAGCCGATAAATTCAATGATCCATTCTCCAACACATATAATTCAAATTGGATGAATCATCCTAATTTCACATGGAATAATAATAATTTTAACTTTAATCAAACCAAATATATGAAAAATTTAAATTTTATATATTTTAATAATGATCAAAATTATACACATGTAGTTTTATCAGAGTATTCTCCTCAAAAAGAACTTGAAGACTTATTATTGGAAATGGGAATTGAATTACAAAGTCAAACTACTTCTATTAAAAATTTAAAAATCCAACTAGAATAATTGGTTAATATTCTTGCAAATAGATCTTAGAATAGTCTATCTTGTGATACGAAAATTAATCAAAAAATGGATAAAAAGCAAGATAGTGTGAAAAGTAGAAGTGAAGAAGACATATGAGAGGTAATGATTGATGAGCATAACCTTGAATTTAAAATTTGGGGCTTATAAGATATTATTGAGAAAAATATAAAAGAGAATGAAATTATTGAGAAAAATATAAAAGAGAGGTCTTTAAAAAAAAGGAGAGAGAGACCATCTCCACCTTTCCCTCAAAGACTCCAAACATATTTAGATAATAAATCCCTAAAGCATAAAGAAGAAAGTGTAACTGAGGATTTGGAGATATCAGCAATTGAAAATTCATCAGAACAATCTGTAATTGAGGATGAGTAAGAGAATGAAGATGATCCATTTCTTAGATCAGCTCCTAAGAAAATTAAAGAAAATTGTGAGTTTTAGATGTGTTTATTAGTACTCTTTAATCATCTATCATAAAGACATTAAATTTGAAATTAAAATTATTACCTAGTAATTTAAAGTATGCCTACTTAAGTGAATCATCATCTTTATTAATCCTAATTTTTAAGAATTTAAAAGATGTTAAAGAAAAGCTTGGATGAAAATCTTGTGGATCATTAAAAAAGCAATGAATTGGATGCTTGCTGACATAATGTATCTATCAGATTGGTTCACATAATTTAAGAAAACTTGGTATAGTCAGGCTAAAGACTATAAACTATGTGCTTCCTGGAAGGCAACCCAATGTTTGTTTGATTTAGTGTGTTGTGGTGTGATATATTGTTATGTGTTATTATTGCATCTAATGTGAAAATGTAATATTATTGAAAAGTTAATTTGTGTTGTTGAAAGTGCCAACAATACTAAATATTTCTTAAAAAGAAGTTGAAGAAGGAGATGAGAAAGACTTAGAAGAAGAAGAAGATTAAAGAATGAGAAGTTATTTTCCTTTATTTTATGTGTGTTTCATTATTTTATTATAGTTGTATATGAGTCTTAGGGAGTGGGAGAGATAGTTTTCTTGTTATTTGAAGTCTATGAGTATACAAAGTTAAAGTGTTTCATTATGTAGAACTAATGCAATGTTGTATTTAAATTATCATATTTATTTTATTTTAATCGTAAAAGTTTATAAGTATTAGTATCCCTTGATAATTGGATGTTATTTCTTGAAACTTAAAATTTTATTTAAAAAGAAACCAATTAAATAATATTTTAATTTAAAAAATAGAACTTGCTTTAAAATTATTAAATAATGAATTATAACTTAAACTATTATTAACTAATATTTCTTATAAAAATTAGTAATTTCAATTGAGTTAAGAAATTTCTTACACACACCACACATAAGAAATTCTTATTGAATTTTGACAATTGGCATGAAATAAATAGAAGTCATAGTATTTCAATAACATAATTTTGATTATTATTACTTAAAGATTAACCTATTTAGTGAAAGATAATAATTCATTTGACTTATGTTAGATATATAAGGAAAATAGAAAAGTATGAATATCAATAATATGTATGGGTTACAAAGCCAAAAAAGTGAACTTTTCATGAAAAAAATGAAAAAGAGAAAAAGAAAAAGAATTTAAAAAGGGGATGAGAAGAAAACACTTGAGGGTGAGTGTCATATAATAATAATAATACTTAGAAAATTTTCTAATTATCTAACTAAGTCAATGAAATTATTAAAGTAACTAAATGTGCTAAATTCAAGAGAGAAAATCATGATATAATTATTTAAATATTAAGTGATAAATAGTCAATTAACTAAAATTCAAAAGAATCAAATATGTTAATATAAAGCACTAAAATGACTTAACTCAAATGAAATATTAATTTGAGTAAGTATTTAGGCTATTATAACTAAGTTATTTTTTATATTTAATAATGGTTCTTGTAAGTTTATTCTTCAATTATAATTGCTATTTAATGTTTTTAAATTCTAATTATTTTGCTACCAAATAAATTTAAGGATTCATGAAAATACATATGATTGTTTGAGGACAAATAATGATTTGAGTTTGGGGGTGTTTGATTTTTAAACAAGTTTAGTTAATTTAGCACATATTTTTAAGTAAATAACTTTATTATTTTATGATTTATTTTCTTATTTTTAATTGTTTATGAAAGGAAATCTCTTATTGAAAAAAAGAAATGCAAAAAATCCAGAAGTAGAAAATCCAAAAAATGTAGAAAATCCAAAAAATGTAAAAAAATTCACAAAAATCTAGAAAATGCAAAAAAATACTAAAAATGCATAAGAAAAAGCTATGCAAAAATAGAGAAGACAGTGCAATGATGCTATATTACAATGCCAAAGCACCAAATAAAAAATTTGAAGCCAAAAATCAAAGAGCACAACACCTTGGTGCTACAAAACTAGCGTAGAGGTTTTTGAAGTAGTTCCAAGAAGCAGTTGGAATGATTTTCGAAGTAATTTCCACGGGGAATTAAGTGAAAATTACTAGAGGGACTTAATGACTATCAATATATGGTGTTAAGCATTATTTGAGAGTTTTTTTGGAGGGCAGTGAGTTTAGTGAGAGTATGTGAGAGTGCAGTGATAACACTAGGAGAGTGACACTACAAGTGTTGTGTGCTATGTGTGTGAAGGAGATAAAGGAGAAGGGTACACAACAAAGGGAGATGAGTTATCAGTGCATTCTTTTCTTTTAATTTTTTTGTTATATTTTCTAGTATTTTTTACACAAATTTATGTATTATGTGTGTGTTTTAATTTTTAAAATGTGGAACTAAGTATATTAACTCAGAATTTATATAAATGTTTGGAATGTTGTGTTGTATTTAGACTTTGTTGTAAATTAATATAAGAAAAATTATTTATGCTTTTAATAAAAATGCGTTTTGCTTATTTTTAAGCATCATTTACTTGTAATCTGACGAATTATAATGTTAAAAGTAAGTCTGATATAAAGATTTTGCAGAATCCTAGAAGAACAAGTAGGAAAAAATAAAATAAATATACCAAATAATCATTAATGTGCTAGATAGGTTAGGGTAGCTGAATAGCCTTTAAATATATGATTATTTTTAAGATTTGTAATCACTTAAAAAGAAATATCGATAAATCATCCAATCAAAATTTACTTGGCATGAGGTAGAAAACTGATAAAGTGTTTGGTTTGGATATACTTCTTTAGAGATAGAAGTATAATATTGTTGCTCCTGATTGACACTACAAGTTTAAATTAATCTACTATATAATTTAATATAATACATAGTCTAAAAGATTCTATAAATTCAGAGTACTTATCTTAAAAAATTAAGAACTTTTTATTTTCTATAAAAATATAAAAATACATAAAAATTAGCCTTTTTAATATTTTAGAAATTAGTACATAGTAATTTTAATTTTGCACTTGCATTTTGTTAGATAAAAATTAGGTTTTAAGAAATTAGTAATTAATTTAATATAAATTAGTATCTAATTTTACTCTAATTCTCACGGGAATGATACTCTATTCATTATATATTACTTGATTCGATGCGTGCACTTGCGTATAAAGGTAAAAAGAACCGATCACTCTTTTATGTCTTCGATGTGCTACTCAGATGACTTGATTTTTTACTAGCAAGTTGTCTACTTAGAATTCCATGTTTCTTCCCTTTTCTCATTGAATACTCAATTCACCATCTTTTCATAAGTCGCTCCTGCATTTTTAACCCAAAGGCATTACTCTATAATAGTATAACCTTTCTCTAGTGATAAATGATTATTCTTTGAGTTGGTAGAATGCATCTAGACTTGCTGGTACCTTGAAAAAGCATCCATAAAACTCATTATAAAATAACCCACCACTTAGTTTACATGTGTGTTTATTATTGGAAGTAAGTAACTGTCTTTTAGACAAGCTAAGTTTAAGTTTGTAAAGTTCATGCATATTCTCAAAATTTTAAGAGACTTTTACACTATCATTATGTTTGATATCCACTATGGATATTGATATTCTTAATGAAGTCGATATGAGTAGCTTGGTAACTTTGTTGGGCGAGCATCATTCTTGATATTGAGTTGGTGCATGCGACATTGATGTCAATACATGACATCTCCACAACAATCCAGGAGCATATGTCTATAGCTACCTCAAGAGCCTTGACCAGAGAATCTTTATGTTCACCACTAAAGGTTGAGTTGATCCTCAAAACTCCTATTGGGAACTTGAATGTCACATGGTAAGTTAACACTACAATCTTAAATGTATTAAGTAGTGGTCGGCCAAAAATAGTGTAAGTTGTGATGGGTGCATTCACAATAATGATATCAATTATTTTAGTGAATTTCTTCTCTTCTTCTCTACATGTTATTGGGAGAGAAATAATTTCTTATGTCTCCCTTCTTTCTCCAAAAGAAACCATAAAGGGGACCGCCAATCTAGGCAAGTTTCACAACCAACAAATTATTTTTTTTCAAACATAGAGTTAAAAATAATATTTATAGAGCTCCACATGTTGATTAAGATATTTCCTATATGATAGTTGGCAATTAATGTTGTGATGATTATAGTGCCATTGTAGGGATTACCGATTACTAGTTGGTCTTTCTATAAAATTATACTAAAACTTCAGTACGTGATGCTTGTGTCATGGCTACTGAGTTAATATCTCATAATCATAATCGCTTATGATGCTCGCCTTGAAGACTCATCATCTCCAGTACAAATGGTGGGTATGACTCTTACAATATAATTACATGAGCAAAGGCAAGTTCATTACTTGACTCAATGACCTCCTTTCCCTATCTTCTAGTGAACTCCCTTAGCATTCTAATCTTGATGAGCTCCTCCACCAAGTTCCACAAGTGTCGACACTCTTTGATTTCATGTCCATGAGCAATAGTAGGTGCAATACCTTGAGCGATCACGAACTTCATCAAATTCTTTGATGATGGTCGCTTGTAGTACTAATTATTTTGAATGGCCTCTACTTGCTTGGTCATTGACACCCTCAATGTGTGATTATAGCTAACTGTAAATATTTACCATATAGGTGGTGAGTTGATAGGTTTGTAAACTCATACTTGTGTGCTGACACTACTTCTCATTGAGAAATCTATCTTATTTTCTTGTGTTGCTTCTTAACTCAAGAACCTATATTTCGAGAGTCACTCTAGGGATGAATTCTTTGCTGAGACCCTATTGTGAGTTTCCCTTATTAGTTAGAAAACTTTATTGTACTCTTTTGCATTTACATGGTTATTGACCAAGTCTAATAGCTCTGTTAGTGTTTTAGGCTACTAAAGCTCAAGAGCATACTTGAGAGGACCTTCCTTAAGGCCCTCTATTAGTGTTTTGGGGTACTAAAGCCCAAAAGGAATACTTGAGAAGACCTTCCTTAAAGCCCTAAGTGAGTGCATCTTGTGCAACTATGGGATTTAAATCTTTAATCTCCAACAACTCTTTTTAGAAGCGAGTTGTAAACTTCCTAAGGGACTTGCCAGGGTCTTCTCTCATCTACATAAGAGCCTATAAACTCTATGAATGATTTTGGGCAATAACAAACTGCATAAAAACATCCTCTTAAACTCTGCAAAGAAAGTGATAACTCCTGCTAATAGTTATAAGGATCATATGAGGGTTGGTTCTTTAAAAGTAATGAAGAATAGCTAACACTTCATCATGTCATCTAGGTCCAACAATAATGTAGTAAATCCATGCTATGTGAACGCTGAGATAGGGGCGACCTTTATTAGAGTCCAAATGTGAAATCTTGAACTTCTACGATGAGCAAGGTTCTATAATCACTTTGAAAAAGGCATTGGTAGGATTATTACTCCGATGTTCCTCCATAGTGTTCTTCTCTTCACTTGCATTATTTAACTCATCATCAATGCTAAGTTGCCTGGATAATTCCCTTCTTTGATGTCGAGCATGGTGAGTTGTCAAACCAGAAGATTCTTAATGTCCATGATTCTTAGACTTTCATTCTTTAATTTGTACATAAGCATCTATACTAAGTGGGTGATCTTGTCCTTCATATTCTTCAAATCTTGCTGTGTGATGAATTGCTAAGTACTTAGCCCCATGCCTGTCGAATTATCCCATATTGCGTGGCCTACTTTGCTAGGTCCGTGACTTTTGGTTATCAACCCCATCCATGCTCACCACACTTAAAAGAATGTTAAATCCAAATTTATCCATAGTGTGAAGTGGAATCTTTTAGACACCTAAGAAGTAGAGCTAAGTCGAGTAGAACAACAGGAAGGAAGTAAAGTAAAAAAAGCACAAAAATATGAGAAATTCCACTATCTTAGAATATCTAAGTAAAATAATCTCTCTCTCTCTCTCTCTATCTCTCTCTCTCCCTCTCTCTATCTCTCTCTCTCCCTCTCTCGCTCTTTCTCTTTCTCTCTCCTTCCCTTTTTGAAAAAAGTACCAAGAATAATAAAAGTACCATAATGCTGGAAATAAAAAAGAGTCAAAGATCCCCCCCCCCCCATTGGAATTGTTTTAAAATAGGATTGAGGGGGTGACTACATATGGAAAATACACATCAACAAAAGAGATTACATAAAAAAAAGGACTCATCAATGGAGGTGAGTGTTGCATGCCAAGTGCTAAGTCCAAAAGTGTTGTTGTGATTGTTGGCAGGATGAGTTATTTGATGTGTATCTAGTAGTAGTTTTTTGTATGTGAGTGAGTCTTTAGGTATGAGATGATTTGTTGAATATTAATCGCTTGGCTTGAATGGTATCTTCTCATGTTCACCCTACTTAGAGAAAATCTTCATATATGCGGTGTATCATTGGACTTATGACTATCTAACTAGGATGAGTTCTTTTATATTCAACCTGCCTAAAGTGAGTCTTCATAGGTGAGTGATCCACTTGCACAAATTTTGCTTCACATTAGTGGGTGTTCCTGTGCTAACCTTTTATCACATACGAACACTTGCTGAGTACATTTGTACATCTTGGGTATACATTATGCACTTTATATTTCTTTAATTTGTGTTATTATTTTTAGCAAATGTTAAATTTTAAATATATTTTATTAAATTTTATAACATACTAGTCATCATAATACATTTCACTAACCATAGAGCATTGTTATCTATTAGAAAAAAACATTTGAAAAGCCTTTCAATGTTGATAATTCAATTGTAAAAAGGATTATATTATCTTATGCCTAGATTGATAGGAATATATATAAATACCATGAAAATAAAAAATGGATCCACTAAAAATAAATATTGTTAAGGAGTTATATCATTGTAGTTATTTTGGGCATGAATGATGAATATTTAGAACTCATCTCAGAGACTAAAAGGTATATAGTCCAATTTATCTATGAGAATAATACCACCTAAATCTAAATGAATTCTAAATACTAATAAATTAATATAAATGGTAAGAGTAATTACTATATAAATGATCATAATCATAATATTATTAATGCTTACACCATATCTCCCTCATCTTTGGATGATTTTCATAACAAAAAAGATGAGATATCTTTGCATAATAATATTACTATATAATATTTGAATGGCCAACCTCACAATGGTGTTTGTATTTTGAGTCATAGGGAGACTGCACAGATCTTAAGGGGTACTTATTGAAATGATTGAGCACAATATCAAGGAATAATGTACTATCTCAAAAGGTAGAAACATCACCCTATAATGGACTTAATCATGTAATAAGGACTGCTAACATAGATGGGTCTACGTATGTCAGAGATCTTTCCCCTACTTTACATGGATGAAGTAAAATATGATTTATTTTATGACATATTTTTAAGTTCCCTATGGAAGCAAGCCACATATTTAATTACATCATTGAAAATGAGAATTTCTTAAGAATACTCTCAATTAAAGTAGTCAACTAATATCTCTAAAGATTTTAAAGTTTTGATATCATCGGATTGATAATAATTAGAATGTTAAATGGGAAAGTTTAAATGGAGAGACTTCTTAGGTGATTTTAAAGGTGGATAGGTATGAAGTTCTTATGATACTAAGAAGCCTTGTGAGCGCTTTAGTCTATCCTTTAATGAGGCTTTATATCTTTTGTTTGAAGAAAATAATTTATTTATTTGAGTTGATATTTTATTAGAAGGCTAGAACTTAGATTCCAACACTACAAGATTGCAAAAGTACCTAGGATGTGAGGATTTATACTCATAGTAAATGAGAAATAAGAACCCTCTGAACCTACATCTAAAATGCTCTAGTATAATCTAATAGATTGGCCTAATTCTACTTAAGGAAAGAGGGATTGATTCACTTTCACTAGAGAGAGTGAATCAATCCCAACTCTTTTAAACTTATAATCACCTGAAATGGTTGTCAGCAAACACCTCCTAAGATTCAAAATCATGTAGGTTGGTCTTATGTAAATGTATGATAGCTAGACTATTATTTATTAAGAATGAATCTAAAGTCTTACACTCACTCTCTAAGAGACTAGATCATAACTAGTATGAAAATTCATGACTTAGGTTAATGCAATAAAAATTTACACATTTTAATTCATTTTGACTCGTCATTTTAGACTCAAGGATTGACTACATGCATGATGAAATATAGTTTTAGGCTAAATTAGAGAGAAGATCTATTCTCCACTACAAGGAAGCTACTCTTATAGGTCAAACATTGTCCCTTATCATGCAAGAGTGGAGACCCCCCTATTTGCAATAAAGAAGATAATATGTAAGCATGATATTATAACATACAACCATATAATTAAGGGTTATCAAATCTTTTAGTCTTAAATTAAATTTCTATGAGTTAAGTAAAATTTTATTAAAGTTGATTAATTTGAGTGACAATTGAAGTTTCTAAAGAGCTTACCACATCCAAGTTACACATCAAGTAGATCAAATTTTAAGAAACCTATAAAAAATATGTCATTTTTACTACACAATCAGAGTAAACAGGCCAAATAAACATCATCGATTAAAAGAATAAGACGTTGATGCATTTAAGTACTACTATACACTGCAGAAAAGAAAAATTGATGGGTGGCTAAGCTCTACCCTTATATAGCTTGGATTATAATTAATTACACAAATGAAAATAATGCTATGGGGGTCTTCAACCTTCATCTTTATCTTCACTTCATGAATTGGGTTGGCACTCCAGACATCACAAGGCCTCCCAAGTCTAAGTCTTCTACCCACTGCTTATCCTAAACTTTAATGCTCTAATCCTAAGTTTATTACAAAAATTTCATTTTATGAAAATTAAATCTAACTATACCTACAAATAGAAGTTAGCTTAACATACATACACACCAACCAGTTATATTTCATATATTGGCGCTTAGCACCTTGCCTTAGGTCACCAAGCTCATTTGTCATAATGGATTATGCTTATGGACTTAAGCAACACCTACAAGTAAAAGAATTTATAATTTTTATTATTATAATGGTCCCTTAAGCATAATCCCTTATAAAAATATCATTTGTCTAATGTCACCCTATCATCCAGATTACACAGAAGCAATCCTAATATTCAGTCTAAAATATCACATCACAAAATAAAACATCAATCTACAATAAAATACCATCCTAACCTAGGTCTATGATCAGTTATTGAGTATTCTAGGTGTGTAGGGCCCTATTGTGGTATGACAAGACTAGGCTTTTAGGTTTAAATTACCATAAGGATAAATGTTTAAATTTATCATTAAAGGATGAATATGATTTAAGTGATTAATAACTTAGAGTGAATTTTAGATTTTAATTTGGCTTCATTTGATTTCATTTGAATTTAGAATTTTTAAAGAGAAATAAAAGGAGTGGAATCCACCTCAATCTCTAACCTTAAGTTGAATCTAAAATAAATTTTATGATTTTTAATCATCTTAATGAAGGGTTATGAATTTTCTTATTAAACCATGTGTTTCGATTTGGCTTAAATGATTTCATCTTAACACAAAATATATCTCAATATTAATAAATTCAAACCATAGTTATTTTAGTAATGTTTCTTTAGCTTTGCTTCATGACTTCTTAATATTCATTTAATGGAATGATATACTTTATAAATTGATTAAATTTAATGAGCGAGTGTGTGTGTGTAAATTAAATTTATACAAGTACATGTCATTATTGAACCAGAGAAGTGAGGTAATCAGAGATCCCTTTGGGACTACTTCATGTCTCATGCTTTCGAGATGTCTAGACAGTATACATGCTAATTCATATACATATGCATATGTATATAAGTATAATGATGAGTTATAAATATTTTAAGGTGCTTGAATATATAAGTAAAAATAATCTAATCTTAAACTATGTACTTCGCTACAAACTTTGAGGTATGTGTCATTGTTAAGCCAGAAAAGTGAGGTAATCAAAGACCATCTTGAGACTACTTAAAATCTCACATTTCTATGATGTCCACACTATATACCTTTCCAGTATATAAATTATACATACAAAACTAATTTAAATTTAAATTATTATGATTAATTTAAATTTACACTAATATATATATATATATATATATATATATATATCTTAAGTTTATCAAAGAAAATTATTTGAGATTTACTAGTGATATTAGCCATACTATTAATCCGAAGCATGCATGAAATTATTTATTTATTTGAAACATGAATGCATGAAACATATGAAATTTAAATTTATAATAAATGATTAAAGCAATGTAATTAAATATCATTAAATAACTCATTTGAAGTAATTAACTTCTAAAGTCATTCACATTAAGATAATCACACTTAAGCCTAATCAAGTTGATTATGTGTTGATTTTGAAATTTGAGTTATTTAAACTTAATGAGAAGATTAAATATTTAAGAGTAACCATTGACCCACTTCTATTCATTAAGTGATTTATGTAATTTTTATAAGTTAATTAAGATTAATTAAATATTTAGCCATTAAGCCCAAAAGAGTCCAAAATTTTAATTAGTCCCTAAATATAAGCCCATAAATTATGGGAAAGTTACTAAACATGCATAAACATGATATAAATATACCCTAAAAGTTGTAATGCAATTAGGCTTATAATTAGAGGTTACTTGAAGAAATGGGGGAAAACTTAAAATCATCAATTACACTCAAAATGCCTCAAACCAATTGTGGATTTCAATTTCATTAAAAACCTCTTTGTTAACTGAGCACAAAGAGGGTTGATCAAACATTTTAGAGCACTATACTAATTACTATGACTCTTTTAATTCTTAGTAAATTTAATGATTTTCTTAATTAATAAAAAACCTCTTAATGATAATTTAAAAAATTAAATAGGATTAGAGGTTTAATTTATTTTTATGGTCACCAATACTATTCTAAAATATATTTAAGCTTCATAATTTTTTTTATAAATTTTATAATTATATTTATTTATTAAATGCATAAAATAACTATTTTGACCTTGAAAATTTGAATTTCCTAAATTACATAACAAATTGACTTGAAATAATTATGCGAGGTAGAGATCATCCCATGAAACAATTACTCAAAATTTTAAGAAAATTAGCCAAGTAATGAGGGTTCAATTATACTAATTAAGAAAAACTTCAACATTAATTAGTCACTATACAATAAATAAAATTATGGGCTTTTATTTTTCATAGATTCTCTTCTATTTAAGCTTTTTGTAATTGGTTTATCTATATTATTTAAAATTTTCTATAATTATTTATGAAATTTTGAAATTTTAGGTATTTTATTTAATTTTTAGACCTAATTAATCAATTTACAAAGTTGATGTTGTGTTAGCACTACGTGGTAGCTCTTTCCAAGTGGCATCAAACAGTTTGCTATTTAAAACATCTTGTGTGGCTACTGACTCAGTAGCAACAAATATAGTTTTGTCTTCATCGTTCAATCATGGATTGAATGATCGAGATTAATCACGTGGATTAAAAAAAATAAATAAGAAAAATTTAGTACGATTAATCATGATCATTCATTCTAATCAGGTGGAATGGATGATAGATGATTCATCGTCGACCTCCATTGAGAGATGAACATCATTCATCTTCACTACTCGATTTGAGCTCGTCGGAGCTCATTTGATAGTGTAAATGACTCCTAAATAATTAGGGAATGATTGTAAAGGGGGTAGGGGTTTTATGGCTTTATTCGCATAAAATGCACATTCACTTTGAAAAAGACTAAGAATCTTATAATTTTCTATGGTTTGTTAGCATTTACTTTGCCAGTACTTAAGAGTGAAAGTTGACGTAGCTATTCCTTGAAGAGATAAAGCCCTATTGAAGAAGTCACAAGCTTTCTTCCCATTGATTGCTCTATGGGACAAGTGTCTCAATGAACCTTATTGAAGTTGGTCTTGGAGTGCCTTTCGGTACTTGAATCAAATGACATTTGATTCATTTTGGTTTATCAAAACTAGGGGATGGTGTGGTAATGTTTACTTTAAATTTGGTAGAGTTTTGGTGAAGTTAGACATGGAGAGTGCTCGAGCTGAGGGAGGAGTTTCTCTAGCCGGTGGCTGAGTGCACAGTGAGCTCTATGGACTCAGGGGACTAGCTTTGGGCTTGTGAGGAAGGTGTGTGTGAAGTTTGAATGGGGAGAGGAGGTGTATACCCTCTTTGCTAAGTGAACTAACCTAAATGATTGGTTCAAGCCATGGCAGTCAGGTGGATATTGGGGGTGGCTGGAAATGACATGGTGCTATTGAGGTGGAGGTCTCCTAGTGCTTGGTGAAGTTTGGTGGCTAGAGGTGAGAAGGACAACCCATGGGGGTTAGACCAAGGAGCGGCCAAAGTGAAAGTGATCTCTCCTTGGTCAATGGCTGAGCCCAATAGCTTTGAGTCAGGTCTAATCAACATGGGTGAGCTCAAGGCTTGCTAAGATGGCTGCCTAAGACAAAGGGAGGGGTTGGACCTTCCTACTTTAGATTTTTGTTTCATATAAGTGGCTTGATTCACCTGTTTGGGCTGAATCGAGTTCACCATGGGTTAGGTTTACTTGAGCAGGTCAAGGGGGACCTAATGGTAAGTCATGCCAAGTTTGGTTGAGTTTGGCTCAATGGGACTTATATAGGTCAATTTGGGTTCAAATAGGTTAGATTGACCAATTGACCAAATTGGGTCAAAAGGGTTATTGAAATAGATACAAATTATGATTTGGAACTTATTGGTGTAATTGATTTGATTTAATTTAAATTAAATTTGAATTTAGCTCATATGAGTTCATTTGGGTTAAATGGGATAAGTTGATCAATTTAGTCAAATTGGGTTGAATGAGAGGTTGAGTCATGTTTGATTTAATATTTAGGAGTGATTGAAAGCTTTGATTTGAATTAATTTTACTTGGAATGAGTTTTGGTTCAATTTGACCCTTCAGGTCAAATTGGGCTAAATAGGTCAATTAGGTTGGGTTGACCAAATTGGCTTTAATTGATAATTAGAAAGCATTCAATAGTCAATTTAGAAATGATTTTAAGTATTGGTTCAATCCAATTTGATTGGATCAAGCTTTGGTTCAATTTAACCCTTTAAGTCAAATAGGGTCAAAGGGCCAAATTGGCTCAATTGGGTTCAATTGATTGCAATTGGGTGGTTAGTCATGATCAATGATCATTTTGGAAGTGATTGGATGGATTGATTTGGTCTAATTTGGGTTGAATCAAGATTTAACTTTAGGCCAAATTGGGTCAAGTGGGTTAATTGAGTTGATTAGGTCAATTTGATTTAATTTAGGGTTGAGATATATTCAATGATCAATTTGAAAGTGATTGGTATTTTTGATTAAATCAAATTTGGATTGAAATGAGTTTTGACTCATTTTGTACTTTTAAGCCAAATTGGGCCAAGTTGGGTTAAGTGGGTCAATTAGTCAAATTGGATTGATTGGATCAATTGTAATG